>OX371196.1:15503333-16879166 GCA_947310845.1 Yponomeuta plumbellus
ATCACGAAAATGGATTTCTTTCATTCAATTCAGGGTCCTTAGCTGGAGTAGTTACACTTAGCCTGGTTTCATTATTTGATTTATATTTATTTAATAGACATCGGTATTACATCTTGTAAAGTTGAGCAAAATAGAAAATGAATCTGTTTGCCAACCAAATACCAAAAACATTTTTACTAAGATTTTAAGTAATTATTTTTTAATTAATAAAAATAACCTGCCAAATGTGAGCCATCCTCTCGTTTAGGGTCTCCAACTGAACGAAAGGAAACTTATTTGACGGAATATTACATTGGTGGTAACACTGCAATAGTCGCTGCACAACTTAGGCTTATATTGGCATTACGTAGGTACTTACGATATTCGATTACCAAACCTTGATGACCCAAAAGTGCTTGAGAGCAATCGCTCAAATACAAAGAGGCATAAGGCGTATTCACAATTTGATGACAAACAAAAGGCACGCGCCACTTGAGCCGTGTTTAACAAACAACGCGGCGCGAACAATCCATTATGCGCGACGTCGCCGAGTGAATGAATACAGCAGAAAGCGAGTGACAAAACTTGAAGCTACTAATTAGCGATACAAACATGAATCAGGGGCTATTAGTTGTAATTGAATGAGCCCGCGAAGTTGTTGTGGCGGGAGAATTTAAATATCGCGCCTCGACTCGACACAACGAGATTTGCGAGCGGCCGCCGCGGAAGTTTCGCCCTCTCGGGATAGTTCGCCTTTTCTTGTTTGCTTTTAATTAATTTCGTAATGATCATGTCACGTGCAAGCCTTTGACGCATAGCCAACTCCGAAGCAGTAGTTGGTTTTTACCCTCTTCCTTCTCGCGCAGCTGAGACTACGTTGGTATTGAAATGGAAGCATGTCGCGGTTTCGAATGGCGATATTTGAATATATTTGTGTTTCTTGACTGAATTGAATTGTACTGCAGTGAAATATTAAATACCGTTATGAGGCCAATACTACGAGTATCATGTCAGATAAAGCGCAGTACAACATAATATGAAATAAAAAAAATGTCTATAAGACTGCTTTGTTCTCTAAATCGAATAAAAAAAATATAAAAATGGAAATTAAAAACACTTTTTGTACCATAATTATTCAAATAAATATTCGTAAACCAAATGACAGTGACAATCCGCACAACTATTTATTCAATTGAGAGCTTCCCCTCCGGGCAGCATAATTTTAAACCATCTTTTAAACTTTCATTTGACTTGTATTTTGTGTTAAAAGAAAATCGCTTTATTATGGAGGAATAGTGAATGAAACAAAAACAGAGTTAGTTATTAGCAGCTCAAAAAAGTAAGTTCATAGAAGCAACAAATCAACATCAAATCGTTTGTTTATTTTCGTGCTCTTTTGGCAGTTGCGCTTGACATGTTGACCCGCGGACGTGGGAATTTTGCCTGCATTCGACCGAGTTATGTAGTGGATGACTTATTCGGATAATTTGACGCCGACATCTTCGGTAGGAACGGTTAGCGTATACATATTAGAGTTGTATCAAACTGCAGAAAGCATTTTACTCGAATGTCACATGGAACCAGCGTACGGACCCATTTCACAGGCCCCGCTCTTCGGAACAAACAACCGGCGATATCAGCTCACGCGCGCGCTCACATTCATTCTGCTAACAAATTCAATTAACCACCTACGCGGAGCTACGAAGCCTAAGCCTTTTTTTGGGGCCGAGTAATGTGACGTTACAATGTCGGCACAAATGCGATAGTTGCCTACGCAGTGATAAATTGCTACGCTCGTAGCAGCTTCGTAGCGTCGTGTGCTACGAGGCGTATTTTGTTTGCTACGCGTATCAAGCAAAATACACTGTGACACGGGCGACGCGAGTTAATGCAAATTGTACGTCGTGAAGGAACGATCGATCGAGTATATGTGTTCACAAACTAATTACCTCCATGCGTCATACACGCGGAAAGCGTGCGTTTACACCATATCATATCAGCCCGCAACGTTCCTACGCAACGTTTAAAATTATCGTTCATGATATACTTACTCGTATGTGGGTGAACATAAATTATAAGGCAAATTTCATTTTCTTGTTTCAACATTTCAACTCTCACGGCCTCGGAGGCGTCAAGTTGTGTCTAGAAAATGGCAATTTTAGCGTGCACCGTGAAATAGCTTCGCATGTGATTGGATTGGCTTAGTTCAGAGTATTTTAGATAGATGATTACATTTAAAATTTAAGATTTCACTTTAATCAACTGTTTAATCAACACTTTTTACTTTACTTTCCGGCCCAGTGATATTATGGGTCTGTTTCACAATCTGCAGATAAAGTTCCGGATAAGCTATCCACAACCAGGGCTGCCGTTTGTTCTAAATTTGAAGTCATAAATGAACACACGCAATATAGGAAAATTTATTTAAATTCAAACAAACGACAGCCCTGGTTGCGGATAGCTTATCTGGAACTTTAATTGAACATTGTGAAACAGGCCCTAAATCTTGCTTGTTTTACGGCACACGTCCCACAAACAGGATAATAAAATTCACATTCATTCGCATTTAATAAGTAATTAAATTATTCGCGGTTGCTTAGGGAACATTTTCACTTTATATAGGCTAACGGGAAAAGTGTTTAATGATAAATACGAGGATCATCTAATTTTTCGGCTTCGTAGCAGACATAGACTTTTTAGACTTTAGACATACCTGCTCTTTTTGTGACCCTTTTTGGAGCGACACATTCTTCGTCAGATTTTTAGTTTGTCAACGTAATCTAGGGATAGGCCTTAAAGTTTATTTTGAAGTCACATAATTATGAGTCATTGTGGTGACAGCTTGTTTCTATTTTAACAATAATTCAGATTTAATTATAATAATAATAACTCCCACACAATACAATCACTTGAGCTAGTCATGATTAAATAGAGGTTTGACCGTGCTTGCAATAAATAAATGAACCTTACTATAAATGATTAAATGAACACAATCCCAAGACCAACAAGACCTGGTCCCAAACTAGGATACCTTGTGCTATGGTAACCAGGCAAGGACACAAATACTCCTAAAACTCTTAATGGAACAGCATACATTATAAAATAAAATAAAATAGCCTAACGGCCGATTTCTGGATTGAGAATTTTGCTAAGTAACTACTTAACTCTAGTGCTGTCTCGCCAAATTTCTCAGAGAAGAGCGTGACAGAACGTTACTTTAGTATTTACTTACGTGAAATTCTCAATTCAGAAACCGGACCTTAGTCAATTTAAACTTTTCTTTACTCCCTGTTCTCTCTAAAATCTTCGAAAAATGAATACAGCATAGACTCAACACTCATTTAGCATTGCACAACATTTTAAATACAAGGCAGTTTGGATATAGGAAGGGAGTCGGTACTTCAAATGCTGTCGATACTCTAGTAGACGACACATTAAGGTTCCTTAAGGAAAAAAAGAAAAAATCAGCCTTATTTCTTGATCTTAGCTCTGCTTTTGACACAGTTAATCATCAAATTCTCTTGAATAAACTAGAACACTACGGAGTAAGAAATAATTTAAGAAAATTAATGGAGAGCTATTTGCAAAACCGTAACCAATTTGTAGAAATTAGAAACAATTATAATGGTGTGGAAGCTGTTGTCAGATCTAAAGTTAAAAAGGTAGAGCGAGGTGTACCACAGTCAATCAATCTTGGGGTCAATCCTTTTTACAATTTTTACAAACGATTTAGTAGCTTTTATAACCAAGAAAATTCCTGATGTACGTATAGTTTTATTTGCAGATTACACTAATGCTATATAATAAGTGCTGATAATATCAGTGATTTGAACGATAAGGTACAAGCAGCTCTGTTAGCATTTAATTCATGGTTCATCAGCAACAATCTAAAGCTAAACACGAGTAAGACAAACGTTATGATATTTAAAGCAACCACAAGAAATAATGATTCGTTGTTGATATCCTTAATCGGGGCTATAATTGAACAAGTTAACGAGGTAAAATTTCTGATAAGTTCTGCTTGCTATGCACTAAGAAGTCTTAGAGATGAAGTATCGAAAAAAAAACTGATAACTGTTTATTACGCTTTAGTAGAGTCTAGGCTGCGCTATACCATAAAGCTTTGGGGAAATAGTTATAAATACAATTTAAATAGGTCGTTTGTATGCCAAAAACGAGCCATACGCACTATGGTGAGAATTCCGCCTTGGGAGTCCTGTAAAGACTATTTTAGAAATCTTGGGTTACTTACTGTACCTTGTTTGTACATACTCGTATTTGTGCTTTTAACTGATTTCGCGAAAGTAATCACATCAATGGAAACGCAGGATGCCAAATTAAAGCGTTTAAATACTAGACGCAAAGATAAGCAAATTGAGACAGTGAAGCCAACGTTGAAGATAGCTGAACATTGTGCACGTTATCAAGCTGTTAAATTATACAATATTTTACCTAAATAAATAAAAATTATTGACTCTAGTACTGCGTTTAAAATAAACCTAAAGAAGTATTTATTGGAAAAATGTTATTACTCCATTGAAGAATTCTTAAATGAGTCTTATAGAAGGTTACCTTGACATTTTAATATTATTCCGTATACTTGACATTCTATTATTTTTAGTGAAACCTGATAATGTATAAGAGCTAGTAATTAGTTATGATATTTTGACATTTTATTATTTTCAGTGTCACTAACTTGACTATGTATAACGGCTAGTAATTAGTTATAAAATAATTTGACATTTTATTATTTTCATTTGCTGACATTGACATATTATTATTCTGAATTGTATTATTCCGTATTTTATTATTTATTGATAGTATTTAAGATTTCATACACAATGCATGTTGTTTTTGAATAAATTAAATGAAATGAAATGAATGAAATGAAACAAGCAAAGTTCAAAAACCCAACTAGCTACCACTGATGGCGTTTGTAGTGCTCCCCAAAATCTTATCAAACATTGTGTTTCTGCCGCTTGAAATACTTTAATATTACAGTGTTTAAAACTTAACTTCATAAAAATCAGAGATGTCCCATTTTAAATGTAACATCCGCCACGTTAATTTTATTCGCACACACTTACATACAAATTACACACAAATATAAAATACATACGTACGTACGTATACACGAGCTCTAGTTATTTTTGAAGGGATCCACATCCTCGGGGATTTCTGGGTTATTTGGCCTTAAAAAAAACTAAGATTGTTCAGAAGCCAAACAAAAACTTTCCCAATTTCTGCGAAAGAAACATAAGAAACAATTTTGGGGAATCACTACCTGTATTAACAGTAAGTACTCTAACAACTTTTTTCTTATTTTAAGTCACCGTCCACTGCCTCGAAAAAAAAGAACGAACAAGCATTGAGTCAAAGTAAGACAGGAGTTCATCTCGCTTATTTTAAAAAAATGCGAATAATAATTTCAAAGGGAAATCGCGTGCCGAAATGCTACAATTTTCGTGACAAGACAGCCCGACTTTTGCCTATCTTGTGGAATTGGCTACACATTATTAGAGACGCAACCGACGACGCGACTCCGTCTCTGCTCATCACGATTAAGCTCTGCGAATCAGAATGAAACTTGGTCAGACTCTTCCGGCAAAAAGTCAAGTAAGTGTATCCAAAATAAAATTGGTAATGTCTAGTGCTAACGAAAGTTTAAGTTCCAAAATTGGACATTTGACACTAAACCCAAGTGATCCATAATAAAGGTTACTGAAATTTCAGAATAGTTAATACTTGAGAAAGCGCCTCACGATTTCTGAACAAACTTAGGTTGGTTTTAATTTACAAATGACATACTGAATTGCAATGAAACTTTACCAATATGTTCGTTAAGTAAACTCCACCAATCCGGACTTGGCCCCCGTGGTGGAGTATGGCCTATACCTTCCTCAGGGAAGAGACTCGTGCTCCTTGCTGGGGACATAATGGGTTGATGATGAAGGCCGCCAATACGGTATTTGACCTCACATGGAGGTTAGGAAATGAAAATAGGTAAATGTCTAATTTATTTTTAATGAAGTTATTCCTAATGAATTTGTTTGTAATGTCCTTACCTGGTAACCATAGCACAGGGTATCCTAGTTTGGGACCAGGTCAAGTGATTGTGTTCATTTATTCATTTATAGTATGTAAGGTATTCATTTATTTATTCCAAGCACGGTCAAGCCTCTATTTGTTTGTCCTCTGACTATACTGCTCATGTTGCATTGGAAATCCAGCATGAAATGTTAAAACAAAACTACGTTTGGAAGGTAATCATCTCGTGAGGCGCCCTCCAAAAGTATCGTCACAACTCCGCATGATTCCAGCAAACTAAAATAAATCCACGTCCATGCAATAATTTCTCGCTTTGCTCCACTCAATATTTAAAACTCTCTATAACGGGACAGACTGTCTGAAGAGTAACGCAAACACAGCAGCCTTGTTACGTTTAAGTTAATTAATCTTTGCCTTGGGTCAAAATTTACTCCAAACCGTCTTCGCTGCAGAGCTTTTCTCTCTCTCTGGTAAATGGAAATGATACAGTATTCGTGTGCGTAGAAGAGAGACGGAGAGGCTGAGATATTTCACAAATTAAAATCAAAACGGCTGGTACGCATTTTTCTATATGTAATACACGCTTCATATAAATAGAGACCTATTATGTTTTTTTCTTACGCTTAGGAGTATCACCACCCATGCCCACTATGGAATGACGATTCAATGTAAGCACCTCAGACACTGCGTTTCCTTTCCTTAAGACTTACAGCGCGCTTACCTTTGTAGAATATTTTTTTAAATCACACATGGGATAATTATTATAAAGTAACATAATTTTTCTAGGGCAATGTTGTGATATGCCTCAAGCATCGGCTTGGCGGTTAACAAAAAGTTTATTACTAAAAAGCTAGCTATAACATAACTAGCATTTACATACAGGCACATACATTGCTTCTGGCCACACACTAGAAAACATGAAACAGCGACGTCAGAATAATGTAAGCATCCTGGGTTTATTTTTTTTTGTCCCCAGCTGGCATTAGAACCCGGGACCTCTGACATAGGTCAAACTGAGTTACATAGGTAATTTTGTTAATGCTTAGATTGTAACCATCACTTACTGGTGCTGAGTGACAATGTATTTTCATTTTCAATATCTCTAAGCACAAGACTCATCAGTAGACAATGGCAAAATACTGTTTTCTTGTAAACTTTTTGTCTCGGTCCTATTTATTGTACTTTGCAGCAATATTATTCTTCTATCCGACTTTTTCATGAGGTAGTAGCAATTTTCAAAGCATTCACGCCAAGGAGAGCTCCCCGCGGACTTGCTCTGCTATCAGATTCATGGCGTGGCTTAATTAACTTAAAACGCAACAAGTCCTGCGCCGTTTGCTTGGCTCTCGAAACCGAGCGCTGCATTGTTAAGTATTAAATAGACTGCTAAGTTGGTTATGGAGATTGAAATATCTTTTTGTAGTTTTGCTAGCGATTTTTCTACCTAGCGTGGAAAAAATGGAGATAATGATAATGTATCTTTAGCATTTCAGTTTATGACAGTTATAAAAAAATAGTATTATATTCGTAAACGTGGGCCCAGTTCCAGTGATTGGTGCCTCTCCGTACCCCCTCGGGGATAACGGAAGTGAGTTTTTTTTTAGTATTCTATTCCGCACAGCTCAATTACTTTTGTCCTGGCGCCCAAGCTAAGATACCTATGGTCCCCATAAACACACACACACACACACACACACACACACATTTTATTTAATAAAATTTAATTATACCACCGATTCCTGGATTTGTAACCAGGTCTTAGTTTGATAAAGTCAACTCACTTATAATGTAGAATCATTAGCTCTTAAGATACAGGAATTCTCATAATTTAAGAATTAGAATAATTATGACTGCCTTATGTACATTCTCAAAATAATCACTTGTAATACGTTGGTGTTTTGTATACCTTTACTTGTGCAGATGAATATTTTTAAATTTTAAACTATTATCCGGTGGGAGTCAAACCCAGGACCACCAATCAATGAGACAGTCAAAAGCATTGGACAAAACAAATATATCTGTAAGTATGTTTTCCTTCACAGTTAGCGTTTAGTATTGCTGCTACCAATTGGCAGAACAATCAATAGTAGATCTACAAGTTTGATATACACAGGTAACTGGAAATAATCCAAGAATCAATTCACAACTTACCCTGAGCTAGGCCAATAAAATCATCGGAATCACCCTTCGACGTCCCATCGAATCAATCAACAGATAGGTTGGAAAAGAGGTCCGGATCTCGTTTAACAAATCGGCCGTAGTAGTGAGGTTGGACACCAATAACAAGGAACATTCGGGGGCCGCTATTGTGCCCAATTCCGCCATTAGGCCCGTTTCCGTATATACGGAACCCTCGAGCCCCAATAACGGGAGCGTAGGGCCCATCAATACGCTAGTTCAACAATATGACGCGCCTCAAATGATTTGTGATCTACAAATAGTTGTATTTTCTGCGATACGAATACTTTATGTGTTGTTAAAGAAATAAAGACAATAATTTAAAGATCTTTTTTGCACCGACTACCCCGTCTCACTTTTCCTTCTGCAACTCTTCATCGTCGTTTGTCTGGAAGAAATTGCTTTAAGCAATAAGGCCGCCAATTGTGTCGTATCTTCGTAAGTGTTTTGTCTGTGTTTTCCTGGTACAGAATATTCTTATCTATATGCGAGGATACAAGGTTGTAATGATACCTTAGTCTTAATATAATTTAATTTCATTTCTTTATTCAATAAAATGCACACTAATTATGTCATTAATTATAACATTAATTTGCATAAATTATATGGTAAGCTAGAACTGAACTAGCCAGTATTCAAACACATGACATCTCAAATGTGAGACAAGTGTTTTACCAACCGCGATGCCACTGCATTTGTGAATATGTTGTCCCAATGTCACTCGCTAACCGTGAGGGAAAACATCGTGAAGAAGCTTGATGTCTCAAGCGTTCACCTCAGCAACTGACGACACTTAAGTTTAGTGAATTAATAAATTCAAAAACCAGCCGAATACGTAGCCAGACCAACTGACTTGCTTCTACATACATGATAACCACTTCAAACACATTAGGCCCCACTCGGTCCATCCTGGTGTAGAGAACGATTGACCGCAGATTAGCAGATGCAATTGTAAGGCAAAGCAGGCATTTTAACCTCTACGCCGATGTTAATAAGGACGGCGTCGAGTGCCTATATATGTTTGCGGACTCGTATGTCCACCGCAACCGCGGTAATCCCGCTCACCGGCGATTAATCTTCGTTCTCGCGGTGTTTATGGGGTCACTCTTGTGAAACTAACCAAACGACATAAAAGTTTAATCCTGCCAACAAATTGCTGGATCAATGCTAAAAAAGAGTGAAATTGATACTCAGTCTTGGTATAACTGTGGCTACAGAAGGTTGATTAAAATGGTAAGTAGGTAGGTAGAGGTTGAAGGGAGGGACCCCAACGTAATGTCGCGACAGGCGGGCACGTGCCCACGTACGTCATACGATAAGCCTTTGTTAGTTAATCGCCGTTTAGACCCGGCCGAGATTTAGATTTACTATCTAGCGGACTCATAAATCTACAACCCAACAATTAATACCCGAGGTTCATTAGCCAATTGTTTTGTTTGTATTTCAACCTAAGGATTTTTGTACCAGCAGCAGGTTTTGTTCACACGCTGGTGAAATAAAAATTATCCAGTTTGTAAGTGAATTCAATATCTCGTTGGTCTAGCGGTATCGCGCTGTATTCGATTCGATTCGTGCGCTACATAAAGAAGAAGAATGTTCGTAATACACCATCATCATCATCATCATCAACCCATCATGTCCCCACCGAGGGGCACGGGTCTCTTCCCTGAGGAAGGTTTAGGCAATACTCCACCACGGGGGCCAAGTCCGGATTGGTGGAAGCTTGCATGACTAGTAGCTGGTCTTACTGTCAGAAGCTCTCAAGCCACCCTAAGGCCTCTGACTTGGCTTAACAACTGCCATCTATCGACGGCAGCCGGCACCAACTGCTTAACGTGCCTTGCGAAGCACGGAACCGCTCGGAAAAAATGCCACTAGCGTTAGTCATAGACGGTGACCCATCCATGGACTGAAGGCGCCGTATGTTGCTTGACCTTAGTGATCGTTGAAGATCACTCAGGCAGCCCAGGCTTCGAGCCATTCGGCAGCCCAGGCTACGAGCGATTCAATTTTTTTATTTGATTCTTCTTAGATTCAAATCTCGTTATACATAGGTACCTACATATAACTTATTAAATTTGTCATCATAATGTTTTTGAGAAATTATTGTTTAACATTCGTAATCACTAGACATCAACTTTATTCTACGAACCAGAGCAAAATCTGGTCGGAATCTTTCGACACACAGTCAAGTAAGTTAATAATTATTTTTTACAATGCCAAATACTTGAGTAAAAGCTGACGATAAACTGCTGCGCAGTGTGGAAAATCGTAAAGTATTTTTGCTCTTTTTCTTTAAATAAAATAGAAAATATAAAATTACCTCGGTTTGGCGGTTTTTTCATGTTGTATTCTAGTTAGAGCCAAGTCTAAGTTATTGTATTGTGTGAAAGTTATTTTTTTAAAGTAAAAATTGTTTATTGCCAAATGAATTATGTTACATGCATGTGGATTAATAACTATTAATCTTCTTTTAATTTATTTATTACACATTAAAAAAAATACATTACAAACACAATCAAAATTCACACAAAGCTTCGTCAAAAATAAGATGAAAACAACATTGAAAGTTATTTTTTTACAAAAGTGACTTAGGTCGGGTCGTATAAATACATTCTATATGATAATACATTAACTTTTTGCAAGAAATCAACAGCAATAATGCCTTGATTTTATTTGAATTTACTTACAGTTGTGACTTTGCACTGAAAATACCCCGAAACCGAGGTGTTCAAACCGAGGTATCCGAGGTGTTCAATCGTGATCCAATGATGATTGAAATCGAAATAAAACCCTTTTTTTGTAGTGCGGAAACTAATGTTAATGGACGTTACAAATTAAACATTTCAAATAAGATCAAGCAAATAAAGTAAAAATGGACAGAAGACTCCATCATCATCATCAACCCATTATGTCCCCACCGAGGGGCACGGGTCTCTTCCCTGAGGAAGGTATAGGCCATACTCCACCACGGGGGCCAAGTCCGGATTGGTGGAAGCTTGCATGACTAGTAGCTGGTCTTACTGTCAGAAGTTCTCAAGCCACCTTAAGGCCTCTGACTTGGCTTAACAACTGCCATCTATCGACGGCAGCCGGCACCAACTGCTTAACGTGCCTTGCGAAGCACGGAACCGCTCGGAAAAAATGCCACTAGCGAAGACTCCATACTTGGTCTTATTAAATTATGTTTTTAATTAAGAAACTGAGGCCTACAACTAGTGCGTTAAAATCTTCGTCACCTCAATAATATTTAACGTTACAAAACTACTATCTCTCTCTCTATTTCTGAACAAAGGCTTGTGTACTGCATTGGGTCGTATACATATTATTACGTACTATGTTTTTTTATTTCATTAAGCTGGTTTCATTCCCAACTGTGAATAAAAGACTTCGCCAGAGACCCATTGAGGCCAGACATTCATGGCTTTTGAGTGGAATAACTATTTCTTCAACTAACAGTTGGTGTCGTGGTATATGGAAGGGCATACACTTTTTTTTAAATAAAGTAGTGTAAGCTAAGTTATAATCAGTAAGTGTCAATTTAAGTGGATATTAACACTTTTTAAGACAGTTATTTAGTTTTCATTGTGTACCCAAAATGTGTGCCTCTGTCCCATATTTCCTTAGTAATGTGGAGTCTCCATTAACGCGTGAAGGCACATTCGACACTTCCCCCACGTATAGCCAGCTGTCACGAGCGCCGCACTCGTAATAACAATATTTATTAGGAAAACTTGGCCCAACACGAAAATACAATTTGGTGAAAGGTGGAAAGTTGTCACTGAAATGTGAGCGGGACATTATGCCACGATTACAGTTATTCTCACGATATGTACTGTCTAGAATCACTTTAAATTTTCAAAGAAAGTAAATTTACTTCTGCCGGTACCATACGAAGATAGCAGGTAGTATAGAGGTACTCGTAAAACCAATGTAAACATTTCTAGGAAATCTCTCTTTAATTTAATCAATACTGATCTAAGTTTTCGGTAAAGCCA
Source organism: Yponomeuta plumbellus (assembly GCA_947310845.1). Classification (NCBI taxonomy): domain Eukaryota; kingdom Metazoa; phylum Arthropoda; class Insecta; order Lepidoptera; family Yponomeutidae; genus Yponomeuta; species Yponomeuta plumbellus. The sequence goes on from OX371196.1 coordinate 15,515,537, forward strand.
AAACCGACTATTGTCTGTAGAACGCAATTCAATCTGTATTCGCCAGCAATAAAGAGTCACGACGTGGCTACACGGGCACCTTTTGTATTTGCAGATGTACTCCCATAGACGTAATCACACATTGGTTCCATTTGTACACCGTTGAACATATCCTAAGAACTCTCTCCTGATACATTTCAACAACCAAATCTGTTTTCAGATGCGACGAACACTTTGACGGTAGTCAATCCACCTACCGCATTTAAAGCTTTAAGTAGATTAGGACTGGTTGCATTGAAACCCGATGGTTTTCAAAAACCTGTCAAATAGCCTATTATAAGTAAGCGGTGGTGGTGTAGTCGGGTTGACCCTTGCTTCTCCATCATGAGGGTCTGGGTTCGAACTACGCATGTACCAATGACTTTTACTATAAAAAACTATAAAAAAATATTCTTTTACTTTTAGAAGGAATATTCTACCTTTGATGCCTATATCTGTCTCTCCGTGGTATCGAAGCTCTCAAACAGAAAAAAACTGCAATGAAATGGGTTCTTTTCATTGCGGTTTTTTTATTTGAGTGCTAATTTAATCGGGTTGGTTCGTAGTCTAGTCGAGTGGACATTGGTGCAGCCATTTGGCGTTACATTTTTAAGGGTTCTCAGCTCCTGTTCAACTTTCAGTTTTAAAGTTGTATTCTATAGATATCCAATAAGTTTAGAGCTTATGTTAATCAGTTTAAAGCCTTCAGGATTTCAGTTACTTTTGTTACTGAGAATCTAAATGATGATAAATGATTTTCTATTTTCTTCATTGGAACTTACGTGGAAGCCTGATGACGGGTGGCACTAAAAAATGAGCTACCGTCAAAAATCAGATGATAGAACTTACAGGGCGGTGCAGGATTTTTTATGTAAGAAATATATTGTTGTACAAATACTTCGATTTAATAACTTGAAAAACAATAAGTATGTATGTTAATAAACATTCGGTAATATTAATAGTAATTTTATAGCGATAATTCGCGTATCATTCTTAAAAGTAAGTAAGACGTAGATTTTGTTTATAAGAATTTGCTGATAATACTAGAGTGCATTTGACGTACAGTACTTTTACTTCTCCAATACTCTATTAGTAATTTAGACCATTTCTATTTTGGGGCCAACTCTTGAATTGTGAAAAAATATTAGCCTCCTACACGGAGGCAGCTATCGAGATTTAGTAAAGATCACATTCATGTTATTTTTAACAGGTGATTAAGTTTGAGTTATTGACAGCAATGGGCCGGTTTTTGAATTGAGGATTTCACTAAGTAACTACTTAAGTAACGTTGTGTCCCTCTCTTTTCTCAAAAAAATTACGAGACAGCACTATAGTTAAATAGTTAGAAAACAAAATTCTCGATTCAGAAACTGGCACAATAACTTCTATTGGACCCTTTTAGGATAGGTACTCGTATTAAAAAGTAACGAAATTTTTCTAGGGCAATGTTGATATACCTCAAGCATATATACCTCCGGCTTGGCGGTTAACAAAAAGTTTATTACTAAAAATCTACCTATAACATAACATTTACATACAGGCACATACATTGCTTCTGGCCCCACACTAGGATACCCTGTGTCGTGGGAACCAGAAACAGTGACGTCACAAACATCTAAACATCCAAGACCTGGGTTTCTTTTTTTTTGTCCCCAGCCGGGATTCGAACCCGGGACCTCTCGCACGGTAGGCAGATGCGCTAACCACTGCGCCACAGAGGTCGTCAACTGTACTTACTCACCTTCCTGAATTCTAATCGTATCAATTTCACATCACGTCATTGAATTCACAATAGAGCGACATTATCTATTCCGGCACCGGGAACTGAACACGGAGTAAGTCGTACTCTGTATTGTAGGTGAAGCGTATCATGTTTTGTACGTACATCCTCGGTTAGTTGCAGGCATTAACGCAACGAGGTGAAAGCACAGACTAAATAAAGGAGAAGTTCTGTTCAGCACGAGGATACACTACGGGCATTTCAGTACAATTCAATATTAAATTCATTGCAAATACACTTACTTGACTTTTTGACGGAAGAGTCCGACCAGGTTTCGCTCTGATTTGCAGAGCTTAATCATGGTGATGGTGATGGTCGACAGTTGTCTCAAGAATAAGTGAATTAGGTCGTACACTAATTCGTAATATACTGCGGAGTTCTTGATACCAAAATAGGCACGATTTTTAAACTGACTGAGTTGAAGTCGATATTTAGAACGAAAACTTGTCAAGTAAGTGTGGCCGGAATAAAGTTAATATTGAACTCAATACAATGTAGTCTAGGGTTAAGTAATGATATGCGATAAAGTAATGATTGCAAAATCTAAACAGTCAAAATATCTTCATTACGACTTCGGTAATCTGATACAAATCTGTGCCTAGCCTAGCGATTAAAACGTTTTAAAGTATAAAATGAAAAATGTTAAATGTTGTCGATGCTCTATCGGTAACATTTAACATTAAGTATGAAATGAAAAATGTTAAATGTTACCGATGCTCTATCGGTAACATGTAACGTAATCGCTAGGCATAGAGTTGTATCAGATTAGCGAAGTCGTAATGAAGATATTTAGACTTTTTTAGATTTTGCAATTCATACAGACCCATTAGCTTGAAGAAGTTTCTGTCTGTTGCATACATGTACAAGTATGAACATGCTGGCTTGCTTGAGACTGATTGTGTGTGGAGTGAGCTGCGAGAGAGAAGGAAGGTTGACAGTGTTCTGTCAGGGCTCACCACTATAGGGATGAGCGGGTGATGTACAAGTATGAACATGCTGGCTTGCTTGAGACTGATTGTGTGTGGAGTGAGCTGCGAGAGAGAAGGAAGGTTGACAGTGTTCTGTCAGGGCTCACCACTATAGGGATGAGCGGGTGATGTACAAGTATGAACATGCTGGCTTGCTTGAGACTGATTGTGTGTGGAGTGAGCTGCGAGAGCGAAGGACGGTTGACAGTGTTCTGTCAGGGCTCACCACTATAGGGATGAGCGGGTGATCATGCTCTTCCGCTATAAAGGGAAATTTCGCGCCAGGCAGATCGTATGCCTGGGGACGGCCGGTCCATCTGTGGTTTGTTGGACGTTGTATTTATTATAAGTCATGTGTAAACTTTGCTTGCGCGATGCAGAAATGTTGGAGTTTATAGTGCGCGCGCAGAGTTGAAATATGCTCGCCACACATACATTAGTATGCTGGGGGATAAATAAATAATAAAAGATATCTATAATGTAAAAATGAATCGCTAAATCTCTTTCTAAGCGCAAGGGGGGTCAGCTAGCTTCAAATAAAAAAATCATAACAGTGTACAATCGCCTTAAATCTAACATTGGTAAAAATGAAATATTTCTGCTTGAACTAAAATAAAAAATAACCTGTATCTCAGGCTTCTTCTTTCTAACTTAAAAATTATTACTCATAGATTTGTTGAACACTAAACACAATTCTCATCTGAATACATTTAATATTAATCTACTGTTTAACACCAGTCTTCTAAATAATTCTGAGTAAATCTGTAATGCTCTTAGGTGCCCACATCACATACCTATATTTAATTGTATTGTGTATTGAGAAACAAATTGAGCAAGGACATCCGAAGCTGGCTTTCTTTGTCTTTTCCATCTGTTTTGTAGAGAAAGCGTGAGCGCGGGACGGTAAGAGATACCTACGCACAATAGTATGCTCAACTCTTAGGAGCATTTCACCTTTATGCATTAGCTTTAGGGGGCATAATCCAACAGAACCGTGTAATTTCTCGGTGGTTTAGAATATGCTACATCATTACCGTACCAACGTAGTTCGTTCATTACGCGTTTTAAGAGGTGGTGATAGTACGCTCTTCGCCACCGTAGTGTACGCTGCTCTGATAAATAAAAAAATTGTCTAGAAACTAGGCTTAATTTGAGTAAATATAATCTAACTAACTAATTATCATTATAACCTAGGCTAGGGCCAATCGAAACTATAGTAAAAACGTAACGTCTGACGGCACGAAAACGACGACGTCACGGTGAGGTGGTAAGGTGAGGTCACGAGTTCGATTCCTACTAGAGGCCGCCGTAGATTTGTACAATTAGCGTGTCTCGGTGTTTTTCGATGTTTGTAATGACCTTGCCTGGTTACCATAGCACAGGATATCCTAGTTTGGGACCAGGTAAAGTGTTTGTGCTGTATGGGAGTTATTATTATTATCTAAAATATTGGTTCAAAGCAATTTCTTTATTCTATGAGAACAGCGCGTGTCTTCTTATTTGAAAGATCAAAAATTCAACTCCGTGGTTCCACGTTGGTTTCCAAAGATAAAATTTAATTCCGGTAATGACGATGCTTTTGGCTGGCAGGATTTTGGTACAATAACGAGTCACCGGCTGTGTCCCTAAGTAAGAAGGTGCTCCTAAAAGCCTCGCCATGTTTCCTACTTGTCATAATAGTCAAAAGAAATGCGGTGAATGAATTCTCTGTCGCTCCTGAATACGTATTCTTAGAGAGTGTACGTATAAGACTCAATTAAATTAATTGACTCAACGGCAGCGAGGAGTAACTGTAACTAAAAGTATCTCATCAAACTAATCTCTTATGGCATACTCGTATCATGTTTGCCCAGTGGGCATTGTCCTGAAGTATCATTTGTAACTGTTGACAGTAGTTCCCATTATCATTGACCCATTATGTCCCCACCGATGGTCACGGGTCTCTTCCCTGAGGAAGGTATAGGCCATACTCCACCACGAGGGCCAAGTCCAGATTGGTGGAGACTTGTAAGACCAGTGGCTGGTCTTACTGTCAGAAGGTCAAGCCGCCCTAAGGCCTCTGACTTGCTATCTTTTGACGGCAGCCGGCACCAACTGCTTAACGTGCCTTGCGAAGCACGGAACCGCTCGGAAAGTTGCCACTAGCGTTAGCTAGTTGCAAGCGATTCGAGTGATACGAGCGATTGTAATGTGTAGTGCTTACGAAAGCTTTAGTTCAAAAAGCCGTCGTCTATTTATGCGTATATTTTTATTTTGGCCATTACATAGGTACCACGAGATAATAGAACAACGCTCCTCTATAATTTTCAAGCGGTATTTTTTTTCCGAAGTAACTATGCATTTCTTCCTCGGCAAGCATGCCTTAGAAGTAAACTGTTTTGATATGTCGTTTAATCTAATAACAATTTTTTAAATCTCAATTGAGATTAAAAGTCACTCTGTTTTGCGTATTTTTTCCTATAGATGCCAAAAACTCATTAAAGTCTTTTTATGGAATCGGAGTCTACATCTTAAAGGTTAATGTATTTAAAACATCAAAAAAAAAGCATAGCGTTGGTCTGTACATACAAAACTGCCATAAGGACGTCGAAACTTTTGGCCTTCACAGAATGCTAACATATTCTATATTTTGGTAGACTGTTGGGTACAATTTTAATTAATTTCCCAACAAAGTTTTATTGAATTACAGCGTGTGGTTTGGTGTCTAGTACAGGTAGATTTTGGATCGGGCGTTTGGACCTGCTGCACCTTGGGTGGTCTTTTTTTTTGTTAATTTAGTTATGTTATAATGATTAGTTTATAAATAACTTAGTTTAATATATAAGGTCCTAACAAAACAAGCGCAAATATTTTAAGGGTCGATAGAGTAAAAGATAAATTCCAGTTTAGAATATTCAATACATCAATTAAACAATTATTATTAGGAATAATAGGTCGAATAAAAAATAGATCATTCATACTAAATAAACATCCATTATGTACTGTGCCACCGCACTACGTACACATGTCATAAATGTTACATGTCATTAAATTTGCATTGTTTGCCGCCAGATACTTCAATCGTGTGTATGTGTGTGCATGAAAACAGGATGATAAAAAATGAATTTGTTTGGAAGTTTCAATTTTTCTTGTAGAAAAAAATTAAGCGAATCCTTTAATGATCTTATTTTTTTTTTGGTCAAAGGTAAAGGGTTACACTACATAATTATGACTACCCCTTAAAATATTTGCGCTTGATTTTCTAAGTTATGCATATTTCCGAAGTTATAGTAGCAATAATACTCGCTAACCGTGAATGAAATTGCGAGGAAACCTCATCATCACTGACACTCGAGTGTCTGAAGTATACACATTCCTCAGGGCTTGAAATCGCTAATCCGCGGTGGGCACGCGTGGTGATTAAACCAATACTCTCTCTCTCTGAGTTACGCTCTGTGCCCTGCAGTGGGACGTATTCAATACAGGCTGCTTCGAAGAGAATAGCAAAAAAGGCTCAGAAATATTAGGGGATCTATGTTCATCTGATTGACAAAAAAATAACGCTCTTGAACTTATTTGAACTTGGAACAATATTTATAAAAAAAACAACAGTTTTGCTGAGGTTTTGCAAATAAAAATTGGTTGTAGGTTTTACTATCAGGGAGTACATCTGTTGGCAGCATTGGTTGAAGGAGTTTTCTGGAAATACATGTAGATCCAAAACCTAATAATTGTAGCACCGATATCAAGAAAACAAACATAGAACGAAAAAAGCATTATAATTTGCCCAGTAATGTGCCTGTCAGGATGCTATTTTGCTAGCTCCTGAAATTGAATGAAAAAATACCGAGATTAAACTTTTATGGGGCCTATCATTTTTGTACTTTATAAAGCACCTTAAAATGCGGAGGGCCGATACTCTCGGCGCAATATAAAAAGTACAACGTTTTCGGACAGGCTTCTACTTTCACGACTTTGTATTTTAATGGATGAAGTACGTCATGAATTTAAAACTGTTTTATGTTGGCCATTTCGTTTTTGAACGGTAAAAGCACTTGCCATCATACTTCTATTTAGCCATATAGCAGTTTAACGCTTACGCTTTGCTGTCGAGATGTTTACGCCACGGATTTCATTCTCGCTTAGCAGTGTTACATTTTAACTAACGATAACTGGGGAATACACGTGTGCGTCGATAAAATCTGATTAGTTCACGGGATCCGTAACCAGTGCCAGTGGGGCAAAGTACGCACATAAATCCAGATCTAACGGTCCCAGCACTCTCCCTTTAGGGAATACGTGAGGAGTAATTGCGAGCACACTGGAGGCGGCGCGTCGCGCGAACATTAACTATTAAATTCGTTGCATATTAAACTACAGCTACAAAGCGATGTAATCTAGAACGTACCTGGCCTGACCTCCGTAGGATTTGCGCCCCTGTTAACATCCCCGCGGCGGATGAAAAATGTACGCAGGAGTAATGAAATTATAGCGATTCATATTCCGTAACGTCTTCAGCTACTGCAGCCGGGATTCACTCGGGCTCGTACGCGGAAGCACCGATTTAAAATAATGTCGAGATGTTTTCGGCTGTAAAACATTTAACTATAAACCACCAAGCACGTGGGCTTACTTCATCATTGATTCGATTCACTTGCTTCTCTTTATTCTCGTTTATTCAAAACGCGCATTTCTACAAAGCTAATACAGTATAGCTTTTCCTTTTAAAATTGTGGTAGGCGATGATTTCCGAGTTCCTTAATAATGAAGCGGAGAAGTTAGGATTCAAAAGGCAACATAAAAAATAACAGAGAAAAGACCCTAATAAAAAGTCAAGAGTAAAGACTAAGCCGAGATCGTGTTTTTAAGTCGCTTAAAAAATAAGCAGCCATTTTTGGCGAAATGATTAAAGCCACTGAGGAAGCGACGCCGAATCTCAGGTGTCTTAGAAGTTCTTAAAAGGTAAGTCAGGGTATTTCCCCGGGTAGATGAAACTGCTCGCTTTGTTTCAGCCACTGAGCAGACCCTCCGCTACTGGAGAGTTCGGAACCCCACTTGACACGGTTCGTTTTTACCTTTCCCTTTAAAATTGAAACTGGGGCATGGAGCCGCATTGCGCATGTATATTTATATACTTCTTTAAAAATAACAAATACTATTATTTTTATTTAACCTCTTCAGTCCTGACCTTGAAAATAATAGCTTTCTATTGTTATTTTGTCGACACGGGACAGAGGAGGTTAATCTTCAGGCAGTAAATATAAAAAAAACATCTAATCAAAATAAGCGTAAACTCAGATAGAAACCATCCTAAATGATTTAGATTAACTTAGATCCTACTAAAACCACTCTCACAAATTAAATCTACGAGTAAAAAGCATCAAATTACTCGTTAACGACCAACTAGCTTAGCAAGTCATGCTTAGACGAATAGAACGTTGTTAGGTGCATTCGTGTACCATCAAGTTCTAAATCCAGAAATGCTTTTCCCATCGGGTGCAGCGCACCGCAGCCGTGGCAATGCACTTTCGCTGACCCCTAGCGTCCTCTTGCCAAGGGTGTCTCCCTCACACTCACCACTTTCACATTGGCTTCCTCTCGTTCCTGCAAGACGCGCTGTTGCGCCCGCGCTTCCCGAGTACCGAGGTAATAACATTCTACGATGCGGTACGCCGGCGGCGGCGTGGAACGAGTTCTACGCCCTTATTCCACCGACTTACACCGACTCCAAACAGAGCCAAATCGTTGCTTAGAAAGCATCGCTCGTGATGCTAACAAAATTGGAGCTCCAAACGGTTGTGCTCCGGCTCCTACCAATTGAATTTATAAGAATTGATGCCGATGCCCTGCCGATGACTCCCAGAGCCTGTGCAGCGGAACAATGCTCAAGTATAGATAGATATACATATATATGTTAGATGCACGAGAGCATTCACTCGTTTAGAAACTCCTTTGATTCTGCATAACTCGCAGACAAAACAAAAGAGCCAAGTTAAGATTTAAACCCGCACAAATGTCATTCTTTGGTAAAGGCTTCGGCAAGCTTAGCAGAGTCGTCTGACAAATGTATTTTCCTTTGTGAAAATTATGTGCATAAGTAAAATAAGTATAATGAAATTTCAGTCCGTAAGTATGACGCGGCTCGGTAATAAAAGTGTATAAATGTTGTTTAGCGCAGCTCATTTGGAAACTGGAGCTTGGTTGCATATCTCAGACAGTTAACGATGAAACAATGTCATAATGTTGAAGACTAGAGGTAGACAAAGTCATAGCTAGGACTTGGTATTCAACCATTCATTTTATTCGAATATTCGACTAATTCTAAGTCTAATATATTACTAAAATAAATAGTAAATGCAGATACAAAATTTTCCAGATAATTTATTAAATATTTTAAAAATAAAATAAAATAGAAATAAACATTATTAATTGCATTAATAACACGTAGTGCTTACGAAAGTTTTAGTTGACAATTTTTCTTCAGTAAGGGAGGCTTCCAAACTTCGACCAAACAAATAATGTATCGGTGAAGGGCCAGATAAAAAGTAACCAAAACTACACACGACTACACACACACGTCGTTTACGTAATATAATGTATGTTACCTATTTTCTTAACTTATTTGTATAATACAAGAAGTCGAACTGTTGTTGATTTGTTTGAAAAGATGATAATGTCCTTTATAACGCAAAAAGTGTATTAATTGCATTTTTTATCAATTTTCTGTTTTTAATTTTATCTGAGTTTCTATTTCAAAGTAGTAAGATTATGCTGCTATGTTTAGTGAGACCAAATTTACTGTTTTGCTGTTTCAAAGTATATTTTCTATAGTTTAAAATATGACATATTCGAAAAGTTTTCAATAGTAAGTTTGGTTTACTACAGGATATATTCGAATACTGAATATTTACGAATATTCAAGCCCTAGTTGTAGCTCATCGCATAAATACGGGCAAACCCTAGAACAACAAAGTCATAACGGAATCAAACAACGCATTCCTTCTATATAGCAAGAATGCGCGAGCAGTTGTGGATTTACTCGGGGCATCCCGACTGCAGCTCTTTTATGCACGCCCTATTTAGCGCTTGTATCTTTTGAATTCCACATGAACGATCCGTGCATTTGATATTCTTTTAGCTTCAATCTTACTCTGGCTCCATGCGACACTTCGCGACGCGACCCACTCACTGGAACTTCGAACATATTCACAACACCTATTTCGCTATAATCCAGGCAACCCTCTGCTATGCATAAGTCAAGCTATACGGATTACCTACGTGGGAATTCGCGGGAACGATCTCATACGTACCGTTTGAAAGCTAGACATCAAGCATGCAATAAAATTTCACTGATATTTCAACCTTATTCATACATAATTTAGAGACTATATTTGTAACAGTCTCCTTGCAGGGGAATGACGTTCTGAGTTTGCCAGTGAAGTGGTGCACGTCATTCGTAAGGTCACAAGACAGGTGAAATGTCACTCAACTTTGGAGACTGTGCTGTGAGTGTTTAGGTCCATTTTTGAAGGTTGAAGTTTGGCAAGTTTGTGTGTATAAGTCGAGCGATATTCCATCGCACAATGAGTAATTTAAAAATTCAAAAACTCGTCGAGGCTGAACGGGCTGGTGCGCGGAGAGGCGATCCTACGAGTGTGCCAGCCGCCCTGCAATTGAGACTGTTATCTGCGCGCCCGCTGTTACACACAATACCCGACAACGCAGCGTGTTTTTATACAGCCCGTGTCGTGCAGAATCATCAGCATAAAACTGTAACGAGACCGTCTCGGGTTGTCTGCTTTTGTTTTATGCAATCACTCTCAACAATGGCAAGCATGATAGATGATATTCCTTCGACTTAGCTACTGTAAATATATACATAAATCTCGTGTCACAATGTTTGTGATCGAGCTCCCCCGAAACGGTTTCAGCGATTTTTATTAAATGTTTTGGGTGTATTTGGTAGGTTTAAGAATCGGTTTAAATCGTGGGCTTATTAAAATGGCAAAATAATGTTTGCCTGGTCAGCTAGTAATTATATACCGCTAATACCGGTATCATCATCATCAATCCATTATGTCCCCAGTGAGGGGCACGGGTCTCTTCCCTGAGGAAGGTATAGGTCTTAATACACCACGGGGGCCAAGTCCAAATTGGTAGAGGCTTGTAAGACTAGTGGCTGGTCTTACTGTCAGAAGTTTTCAAGCCGCCCTAAGGCCTCTGACTTGGCTAAACGACTGCCATAATAAATAAATGCCATAATACACCGGTCACAATAAAGATTAGTCAAGGAAAGTTTCCAATACGTTTCCGCGCAATTACAGAAATCCTCCAAGCACCTGAACAAAGATTCGCAAGGCTCGGTAGCGGGTCAAGAATATGCAATGAGGTGGATCCATTCCAATTTCTGAAAGGATTCCTGAATCAAATATCAATTAGGAAGAAAAGGGTATCACTCCACCGCCGACGGGAGTTCCCCACGCTAATTGGTAAACATAGCAGCGAGCAATATGTGGGAGCGATTCGGAGCTCTGTAACTCGAGTATCGAGTGCTTTTAAATGAAATTCTTCCGACTTATAGGTATATTTTCCGCGAGTAATTTCGAGCGGAATACCGGCAACGAAACGAACCGGGACGATGTTAAAATTTTCAAATACCGGAACCAGGTATACGATTGCGATTTAATTATTCACTCGTCAATCGTGTATACACGTCTGGTTTTGGATACACCCGTCTGCGATACATCCGATCCGTTGCGAAAAGCAAATGAAAAGAAACGAAATAAATACCCTCAGCAGCAGTGATTGATCATAATTATATTCACATCTCTTCCGCAGATTTAACTGTAGCCTGTAAAGCAATAAATGTACGTATAGCTAGACAAGAAGCGTAAAAAGTTTGTATTTAACTATTTTCCTTTAATGCCAAAGACAAAACAGACTAGAACAAAACTAATGTAAAGAGAGATGTCAAAGTTGAAGGAACTAACTTGCATCCTGACTGGCCGCAATAGACTTATCTGCAGGATCTTGCAAAAAGGTTCGGTGAACCTAATGGAGTTTGTTCTACTAATTAATATACTAAACTTTTGTTATGAGACCATCTGGAATCACCAAAAACATCTGCCTTTCCATACAAATGTTTAATACTGAATGTCAATACGACATTGACATTAACAAAATCCGTTGTACATTTTTTTTTAAAATTATTATTATTGTTGATACAGCTCAGAGCTAATGTATATTACTGCGCTTAATTGTTACAGTTTTCGTAAAGAAAAAAAAACAATTTTGTTGTTGCTGTGTGTGATAGCCCTAGATGTGTTAAGTAGAATGGACGTTCCTCTACGAATGTAAGATAATTATTTACCAGAAGCTGTTGCATTATGTAGATAGATAGAGAACACTTTATTGTACTTAAAAAAGGAGATTACACAGGTATTTCTTAATCTAAGAGTATAATGTAAGGTCAGATATAAAAAAAAAGTGTAGTAAAATCCTTAACCCAACAAAATAGTAAAAACATTTAATAGGTCTAAATGTGACTGTTGTTAGTATCGCGGGTCATTAAAAAAATCTTATTGGTGTGTTGCAGAAAATACACATTTAGTTACCGCGATATTTATACACGGAACATCTCCAAATCAATTCGTCAATCTTTTTCCGCTAAAAGGTAAACGAAAAAGTTGTCAGTCTTCCCTCGACATCAGATTTACGATACTCTATTTCAGGTTCCGAGACTAAAGCAATTTCATCCGCCAAGCTTTGTATTAAGTTTTGATGTTTAAATTTAATAGTCTTGAGAAAAAATCCTTTAATCAATTTCTATTCGCCGTTGCATAACTTAACTCAGCTTAGTCTAAGGCATTTTTAATTTCTTATCCATGTGTTGAAAATTGGTCTAAGTATTCAACTCGCCCAATTTAGCCGAAATTATGTTTCTCATTATTTAAATACCAATACGTTTTCAACTTTGTTTAAAGTCCCACGCAATCTTAAAAATAATAACAGTAATTAGCAATTATTATCAACTTGAGTTATACGAACAAATCATGAGAAATTTCAAGATGGAAAAGCCAACTTCTAGGAGCTTATTTTCACTCATATTTATTAAGCACAAAGTTTAAAATAGACCACGCGGAGTCAGTTTTTATTATCGTGTATTTTGAAAAGTCGCGGACACAAAATGGACCTTAAAACATTTTAGTTACATTTCAATTTAGCAAAACGCATTTGACACCATCAAATGTTGCCTCTCCGCTCCAAAACAAACTCAAGCACTAAAACTTTAAAGACGAGATTCAAATTTTCCGGGTTCGGGGTCGATTTTTCACTGAGCTCGAGTGGGAACACGTTAAAGTGTGGCTGAGTAAAAACTGGGCCGTAATTAGTCTGGTACCGAACCGTGAACAGTTGCGGAACCGAGTGGCGCCGAGAGGGCCGAAGCATCGGACTCCGAACTGCAGGCAAAATAAAAAAAACCGAGTAAAATTTATTCCCATCACACCTTCTACGTACTGTGCAAAAAACTCGGCAACTTTCTCGCAAACAGCGCGACTTTTCGCTTTGATATTTCTTTCATCAGTCCGAAGTCGCTGATTAGCTCGACACTTTGAACATTTTTGTTGTTTTTATAATTATTCCGGATGAAAAGTTTGGTAAAGGACGAGATAGAGGAGAGCGCAAAGTAGTAGTCTAGTGACTATTGCGTCGTCGGACTAAAAGCCCCATCCCTAGGGCACATAAGTTTCGTCTTTGAGTTAGTGGAGAACCACAAGCTGTGTAGCCTAGCACCATGCGCTCTCCTTTACTAATAAAGAGTTAAAAACTGTGCACTTACCGTTTCGGACGCAATGCAGCGCCCGTTGTTGCAGTCTAGTAGTGAAGTCGGACTCACCTGCAAGCAAAGGAAAACATAACATAAAAATATTGTTTGGAAACTATGAAGCTTACTCCGGTTCTCGTTTTCAACTCCGAGACAGTGATTAACGAGATTTCCAACTCCACCCACCGCGATTCATTTGACGGAATCCTTCGCAGACCTGACCCAAAACCAACTAATTCTGAAACTAGACTAGCTTTCGCAGTACATAATTCCTATCTACTGTGGTCATCCAAAAATACAGTGGTAATATATTCATTACTTATACACATTACTTCTGATTTTAAAACTCAATACTTTATTGCAGCCATAAGTTTAATAGGATCTTAGATAATAGGTAATGTGTATCATTATGGACCCTGTCGGGCACAGCAAATGCCTTGTGCCTAGAACTGCCTATAGATTGAACAATAATAATACAGGACACTAAAAACTATAAATAAATAAACGCAACGCCCTCTTTCATCCCTATCCATCCAACTGCACAAATTCCATTAAAAGCTTAAAATAATCCTGTAAAATTTTTGCGTCGACAAATAATATACGAGTACATAGGTAAACTTTATATTTTTTACGCATCGAAATAATTCAAATACACATATTAAATTATCAAGATAACATTAATATAGGGTTCGATTTTTGGTCTGACTACACAGTGAATGCTGTAAGTACGCTCATAAAACAATATTTTGAGAAATTGCTCCATTTATGCCTCATCTCGTGAAAAAAATAGACGAAAGCACTGCCAAGGGAGCAATTTTTACACGTCCCGTTATTCAGACTAGACGCCCTAAATATTTCAGTCAAATGTTAGTACTCCATTGGGGCTCTAAATGAAATAGCGAATGAGTCAATTTGTTTGACCGGCGACGCTCGCATCTCTGTTAACTCGCCGCAGTTGCATCAAGGAAGTGCGCTAAAATACTGCATCGCAACGGCTCGATAGTCTGTATCGATATAGATAGGTACAGAACCTGTGGTGATTCTACTCAACCACCTAAGTCAAGCAAATTGATGTGGACGTTTCTCTTTATTACGTAATCAATGTTAAATCTACAGTAATATTATAAAGAAGAAAAGTTTATTTAAAAGTTTAAAATTCTTTCCCCAGTATTTAGTATAGCTCTTCAGGATAGACTTAGGCTAGGGTGACCCGTTGACGCAAACGTAGTCGCGGGCACTGCTAGTGGTAAATATTTAAGAGAACAATATTTAATTTGAATGACAATAATGACACTGGACAATCAGTGCACTGAATCCATGAAACAGAAATGAATTGCATTGACATAATGACTGACCAGTATGAAAGTAGATGAAATATTTTTTTGTATTTTTATGAGAGCTGTGGTATCTCAGTGGGCAGAGAGAGCGATGGGAGACCATTGGGCAAAACAATGAACTCTGAAGCGAGAGACTCAGGTTCGATTTTTTCGGCATTTTTTTCGGCATATTTCAGAAGTTATAGTAGCAATACCACTTGCTAAAGTGAAGGAAAACATCGAGAGGAAGCCTGAGTGTCTGTGCTATTTACATACCTCAGCACTTGAAATCGCCAATCGGTGGTGGGTAGGCGTGGTGATTAAGCATATAGTCTCTCTCAGAGAGAAGGCATGTGCCCTATTGTGTATCTATTGTATATCACTTTTTGTCCAATATTGAACAAAGGACATCTAAAGACTTCTTGATTACATCCGAGCTAAAAAAATATTCATTTGTCAGGCACAACTCCGAAATCCAATGCTCTAGTTACAGTGCATAGCGAAACAATAGAAACGCTTCATTTTAGCGGCCCATTCGCTTCTCTCATAGGGGAGGCAAACTGAGGCCCTGTGGCCCGCAATCTCCGCTAACTCCATTATAAGAGCGAATTGCTAAACGTTTCTATTGTTGACCATGCTCCGACGGACGGCTCTCTGCGGCACCGTGCGAGATAGTTAGAGATGCAAATACTGGACTCAAGTCACCTCCATTGAAAACTGATTAGGTTCCGGTGCGGTTTAATGCGTGCGGTATTGTAATTTATAGTGTGAAATTGTGGGAGATAATCGATACTGCTTTGAATAGAGACGTATTTAACGTAGAAACTAAATCTCATCGAATCCATTGGCTCAGTCACAAAGAAATCATAGGAGAGAATCGAGCGGTTAAGGTGGCAAATTTGGGGCTGTCAAGCAGTTAAAGATCGGTTTGGTGCCCAGATATTGCTGGGAAGATAAAGGAGCCCAAAACCTGCGTAAGTTCCAGGTGGGCGACTGACAAGAGGCGGTCTCTTGCCTCTTACCACTCTCTTGTAGAACAGAGACAAGTAGCGACTTCTTGTATCTGAGTGCTTAGTGTGAGTTTTTTCATTCACTTTCGATAGCGAGAGCGTTTGCTAATTGTATAGGAGTGACAAAGCGCGCCACTTAATTGTCTCTTTGTCACTCCTATACAAATTGCAAACAGAGCGTTTGTGAGCGCTATCGAAAGTGAGTGAAAAAACTCGCACTAAGCACTCTGAGGCCAAGACCCACTTCGGGTTGCTGACCCAGTGGAGTAAGTCTGCTTCGTTGGTCTAGCCGTTAAAGCGCTTACCTACCAATACAAAGGTCGTGAGTTCGATTCCGACTGGGGCCGCTGTACCTTTGTGCAAATGGCCTCAGTCTGAGTGTTTTTCTATGTTTGTAATGTCCTTGCCTGGTTACCATAGCACAGGGTATCCTAGTTTGGGACCAGGTCAAGTGATTGTGTTGTATGGAAATTATTATTATTAAGTAAGTACTAAGTTCTTTCTCTTACCAGTATTATGGTCTAATGACAAAAAATACACATTGAATTCAGTGTAATCACCAAGTTGGATCAAGATGCCAAAAGAGGTGGACCTAGAGCGTTACATAATTAGTTACTGGAAATACTTTGTTTCAATTTTCGTGGCACGAAAATAGCCCCGGACTAGTACTGGTCAGACTTTAATAAAAGGACGATAAAAAGGAAGTTTTGGGGTAAGAATTGTGGTACCTACATAGAGTAGGCTTATGTTAAAGCTCTGCGTGCTCTCTGCGTGCTCGTCAAAAACCTGGTCTGTATTTTAAGCCAAAATTTCAAGTACATACTCAACCCAGACTAAGTACATCATGCTGAAGAGATGTCCAGGCTTGCACAAAATAAATAACAACACAAGAAGCTGCCAAACTCGAATCATAGGAAGACTATAAAAAGAAGGACAAAAGTAAAAGTAAAGTAAAATAATCCCGGGTTCGAACCCCGGCTGGGGACAAACACCCCAAGTCTTGGATGTTTACATGTTTGTGATGTTGTTGTTTCTGGTTTCCACGACACAGGGTACCCTAGTGTGGGACCAAAAGCAATGTATGTGCATGTATGCAATGTTTATATCTACATATATAAAAGGAGAAGCTGACTGACTGACTGACTGACATATCAACGCAGGGCCTAAAGTATAAGGGTTAGAAACTTGAAATTTTGCACAGAGGTTTGTTTTGTAAGGTAGGGGAGCACTAAGAAAGGATTTTGGAAAATTCATCCCCTAAGGGGGTAAAATGGGGGTTCAAAGTTGGTATGAAACTTTGCCGTTTTTGAAGGTATTCGAATGAGATTCAATATAAAGGTCCTTCATTGAAGGCATGACACACATGTAAATAGTTTTTCGAAAATCATCCCTTAAGGGGCTAAGGGGGGGGGGGAGGTGTGCAAATTTAGTATGAAACTTTGCCGTTTTTGAAGTTATTCGAATGAAATTCAGCCTGCAGGTCCTTCATTAAAAGTCATAAAAGACATGTTAAGTAGTTTGTCGAAAATCATCCCTTAAGGGGATAAGAGGGGGTTGCGAAGTTAGTATGAAAGCTAACGGTAATAAGCTCGGCAAAACCTGGGCCCATTTCTAGTGAGTGGTGCCTCTGCCTACCCCCTCGGGCATAACGGGCGGGAGTTTTTTTTTATTTTTTATTTCGGTTTTTTTGTGTTTTATTCGTCACGTCTATTTTCAATATTTTTCAAAAAGTTTGTGTTTGTGACGGCATCATAGTATGTTAAAGAGATAGTCTTTGCCCACATAAAAAAAAAACAAATGTCATGAATGTCAATTGATTTGGTTTGGTTTTTTTTTTCGTAAGTAAGTCAGTGGCAGAATAAATACATTTGAATTCACTAACAGCACCTGCCAAAAATATCAATAGGTGCTGAATCTGGAGTAGGCCAGGTGCTATTTGTGCAGGTGCTATTTAGGCGGGTGCTTAAACTGGACTACCTCGTTGAAAAATGTAGCATGGCCAATTAGGAAATCTTCCCAACATACCTATAGATAACGGTATGTGTTCAAATGAGTCTTCTTGCAAACTATCTGATGTCAGCAGATCATTAATTAGTTGACGATAATTATCATGAATGGGCAGACCAATTCATTTCCTTGCTATCTGATAGGGCATTAAAACAATTTATAACGTTGTTAACAGGCTCCCCAAACGAAGTCTGCTCGATACTCTGATTCGTCTTTAATTAATCGTATTTTTTTCCGTCTCACAAGGACCTCAAGCTTGGTAAAAGTTTGCGTACACTTAATTAAATAGGCAACAAATGTAATATTGTTTCAAATTTAAAATTTAATTAAAGTACCTATATTGTAACCGTTTTACAATATATTAGAAATTCACTTTTGTCCATTCGTCCGTCCGTCTTTCCGTCCAATACATCCACGGTAGAATCACTATCCGTCCACCCGATCATCTCTCTGTTTATCCTAACATCAATAAAATTATAAAAAATAATCCCATGATTAATAATCCCAAATATATATAAAACCTACAAAACGAAACAGTATTTCAAAGGTGTAAGAAATTCAATGCAACACGATCAAAAGCTTTTCTCAAAGAGAGGAAAAGAGTATGAGCGTGATTACCAAGGACCGGAATTCTTCATAGCAAAAATCAAACTGTTGTCTTAAGGAATGACCAAATTGTTTTATCGACAATCCCACTTATCGATGTTATGGAATATTACGCATATCGACTTATACGATTATTCTGTAACATTTGACTTCTTTGATAAGCAATATAATTCCTTTTTTTTTCACCTTTTTGTGCACTTAATTACCAGTTACACAACCTTCTCAAAAGAGAATGTATATATTATATTTAAAATCCCTTCAATTATTGGTGACTGGAATTAAGTAATTTATTGAAGATCCATTTATAAGTGGAAAATGATCGCTCTACATCTACCGATGAAATGTTAATTACTCATTAAGTGACATTTATTTATCGATAGTCGATAAAACCATTTAGTCATTCCCTATGACAGTTTGATTTTTGCTATGAAGAATTCCGGTCCTTGGTGATTACCACGTAAATCCATCTCGGATTGGCAAAAGGATGAATAAAAAAACAAGTCAAATTGCTGATAATCCGACGCCGGCCGACAACCACCGACAGCCATGCACCACGTACGGCGCACCGCCACAGACGTTTGTGCTACCGTGGACCGAGACCCTTCCCACGGTCCGCGATATCGCGGAACGTGGGAAGCCGACTTTAGGAGATTTTTAGGATTTCGTATGCGAAAGGGCAAATGATACTCTATGTTTGTGACATCGGTCTCTCCATCCGTTACTCCGTCTGTCTGTTTAAAAAAAGATAACTAACTTAATTAATCGTTTAAGTGAAATGAAAAAAACTTTATGATAAAACGGATAAAATAAAACAGGATATCACAAGCAAGTGATCCGCTATGGGCAAGGTAAGTCTAAAAATATGTATGTTCCATATATACTCGTATTTATCTGCTTAACATACTTATGTTAACGACATGTTAAACATAGCAACTGACGAAGCCAAAACTGCATAAGCCGAGTATTCTTCCCACCATACATTTTCCCGGGACCTGTACTGTGGCTGAACTCCATGTTACGTTCATTAGTCCCGCCCGCCGACTTACGTCATGTACTGTTCAAAACTTAATAAACTTTAAACAATACCCGGAGAAGATGCGTTGTCAGAACTTACCGGGGCACCATCGACCGCACATCAAAAGTTACTCCCATAGATCTTATATTATATAGAGCGAGGGTGCATTTCATAAAGGCCGCGCTTCAGGCCGAGGGTACAAGGTACTTTTCAGAGTAGACGTCTAACAGGCAGCGTAACAAATTTGCTCTCCTATTAGCGTGGATGCATTGTGTTTACTGTGTTTGTGTTTGATCTATGGTGATTGGATGGTAATTAAATAAATGTCACATTTTATTTACATGCAAACGTAGAATTTTTGCAGTATAATCAGAGTTTCGAGATATACATAGATAGACAGTCACTGTTATCTTAATACTATCTACCTGTCTAATAAATTAATAATACGATGAGATTTAGATTTCCCTTTTATCATGGGCCCGAGTCAATATTTCGTTCTAGAGTGCTTTAATCAATTCATAAAAAATAGAATCTTAGTTTACATTACCGGAAGTAAACAAAAATTTTATCAACTGAAATCATACGAGCTGTCAGTTTTTAGTAATACAAATACTCGAAAAAAAGTCTGTAAATAAACGAAACAAATTTAGCAATCGTAAAATATAAATATTTTTTTGTTTGTACAGAATACCGAGATGTCAATATCTTATTAATTAAAAACTATTAAAGTTAATTTCATTTACGTGAATGAACTATACAAGGTTGAGTTAGACACACACTTATTCAAAAAAGTACAAGAAATCTGCTAATGTTATTAATCAGTTGTGATAAATAACCTTCACCATAACAATTAAAAACCACTGTTATGGTGAACCGATCGGCCACTGAAAAATTCTACTGGTTGATTTATAATTGTACCATTATATTCACTGAGCATATAGAATATAAAATCTATTTTACACCTTAAAAAGCAGGTATCGTGTAAAACTATTGTCAATTTAAAGAACAACTCCCATTGGAAGGGTATTGATGATGTAAGTGTTTGTTTTTCAATACTTACTTTTCATCCATCATCATTTGATTTCATTAAAAATTTCATGTTACCAAAACTACAACTGGCATGTAGAGATGCTACGGAAATATCGTGAAAGTACAAAATTTACAAAATATGCAACATATTTCCGCTTATTTGGTCACGGGAGGACTGCGAGCGATGACAACTTTACGGTTTTATTGACAGTTCGTTTCGTCAGTGTTGTTACATTTTTATTCCTATAATATAAAGAGAATGTCGGCAAAAGCGAGCTAGAGTCGTGTATTTTGTGTGAGATCAACTGACTCAGTAAGTAAGGGGCCGTCCATTAATCACGTGAGGCTTGAAAGAGGGGGAGGGGTTTGACAAAAATCACGAAATGTCACATGGGGGGGTGTATTTTTTCATTATTTTTTCAAACGCGCACGCGTTCAACACGCGCACTTGCGTGCGCAAGACAATTCTAGTTCTAAAAAATTTTAGATTTTTTGTAGATACGAAAAATACACGTGATGTTGGGTAGGGGGTGGTAATTCTTAATACTTAATTCTTAAAAAAAGATCACAAGATAATGGACGGCCCCTAAGTATGCAGCCACGAGAATCCTAGCATCAAAAAGTCTTTTTATCAAAATGTTCAGATACTAAACACCGGCATAGCGTTGTCGGATGTCGGGCCACGCACAGTGAAGAATTCCTTGGTAGGACGTTAAAATATCGCTCGTAGCCTGGGCTGCCTGAGTGATCTTAAACAATCACTAAGGTTAAGCAACATACGGCGCGTTCAGTTCATGGATGGGTTACCGTCTATGACTAACGCTAGTGGCATTTTTCCGAGCGATTCCGTGCTTCGCAAGGCACGTTAAGCAGTTGGTGCCGGCTGCCGTCGACAGATGGCAGTCGTTAAGCCAAGTCAGAGGCCTTAGGGCGGCTTGAAAACTTCTGACAGTAAGACCAGCCACTATTCTTACAAACCTCTACCAATCCGGACTTGGCCCCCGTGTTGGAGTATGGCCTATACCTTCCTCAGGGAAGAGACCCGTGCCCCTCGGTGGGGACATAATGGGTTGACGACGTGCGATAGTAACCAGGCAAGGACATCACAAACATAGAAATACGCCCAAGCCTTTCCCAGTGGCAATCGAACTCACGACCTCTTTTTTGGTAGTTATGCGCCTTGAGGGCTAAACCAGCGAGGCAGTCATTAACAGTTCCTTCCAAATGTGATTTTTCCTAATGGTACGGCCACACTATCGTGATAACGCGAAGATTTGCGTTGTCGCGACATGTCTGGCTAAAAAATTCGTCCTATCGCGAATCATCATCGCGAATACAAACACCCTTCGCGCTGCTGTCGGTAAAATACCGCACATCAAAGGGCAAAATGAATTTAGCAACGTTCTAGATTGTCGTGACGTAGCGAAGGTTTATTTGTCTTACTGTCAGAAGTCTCCACCAATCCGGACTTGGCCCCCGTGGTGGAGTATGACCTATACCTTCCTCAGGGAAGAGACCCGTGCCCCTCGGTGGGGACATGATGGGTTGATGATGATTGATGATGACGTTAAAATATACGGACTAAAAGGGATTATTTTATTGCTATTGGGATTTAATTTTATTTACAATTCACTATCTGATTGTATCTAATTTACTTTTATTTTAACGTGCAGGGGAGATACCTGACGACCTCAGTCCAATTAGTGCAACTACATACCATGCGGGAGGTCCCGGGGTCGAACCCGGTTGGGGACAAAAAACCCCAGATCTTGGATGTTAACATGTTTGTGATGTGTCTGTGGCTGGTTCCCACGACACAGGGTATCCTAGTATGAGGGCAGACGCAATGTTTTTTTTAACATAACATATTTGATTCCCTACAGTTTTGTAGGTGTCATTGATGTGCATATCTATGTGAAATATCAGCTTTTTAATAATTATCATCTCTGACCTCACTGACAAACATACTGAAAGACTTGCGGACACGGTCATGGCGTAAATACAGAACCTTAAGCGCTCGCTTTATGAAATTAATTGCTTTAAGTTAGATTAGAGTAATACTCTTTACTGCACACCATACATTGTAAAAGTACATACAAATATTAAATATCTAAGCTGCATAGAATACAACCAGGGGCCGCGGTATACATTGACGTACCCTACTTTCGCGAGATATTTCCCCACTAAGACCGCTTTCATGCAATCAAAGAATAAACCAAAAGTATCCAGTGACTTCTCTAAGCAGGAATTAGTTTTCTTTCCTCAAAAGAGGGCTACAGTCGACATTCCAGGGGTAAATAAAACGTTAAGATGTCTAATAGGAAGCCAGGAAAGCGCCGAAAAGCGAACGAAAATATTCGATTGACATCTGAAACGCGGTACCCGACTGACAGTTACGCTACGTCTTTCCTATAAAACCAATTATGTGAGGGAGGGGACGACTGACGGCTCTATTGCTCGCTCATACAGAAAAACTTATTTGTCCAACGACTAGTTTTAACGAGAACATTCCGGAAGGAAACTTGGAGGTCTTTGATCAGTTGACTAAACAGGGTTATTTCTAAATTGTGCAATTGCTGAAGCATCTCAATTAGAGTTTGTGCTTGGGGACAATTTTTTGTCTTTGAGTTAATAGTATTGTTGTATAGTATTTATTTCATATTTTGATATATCACTTATACTTGAACACGTCAGTATATGAAGTAGATAATAATAAAGTCAAATGTTACATTACATATTTAAAGTATGCATGCATTTACAGATTAATACAAAAATGAGAAAATAAAAGTATTGAATTAATTAAAAATAGTATAGAATAGATTAAAAATGTTCCAGCACAAATTAAATTGCAAAAATAGAGGTATACCTAAGTTAAATTACAACCACAGAAATAATTTACATATTACTACATTAAACAGTGACAATTGAATTTTTATCGTTGAATGCATCATCTACGTAATGTTACAGAATTCTTTGTGGTCAAACAGTTTTACTTCGTCAGGTAGTTAATTAAAAAATTGATTTCTTGAGCTTTAGCGAGTCGATGTGTCGGAAGCTGTAGCTTTTTCCTATATCTCATCTCAATACTATGACTATCATTTTTATTATGGTTTAATAAGTATAATTTTATTAACATTGCGCTCTACGTGCTCTATGAATGAAGCATGATCAATATCCTACGTTATACTTACAACAAAAATATGTCAAAATAGGTAGAATAAAAGTTGATGGAATTGACAAACCGTAACCAACATATTTTAGAAATTTCCCGTTTCTTCAGCAATAACCCTGTATAATGGTGTTTACCGAATTAATTAAAAAATGATACCCTGAACAATAACCTTTAGGTTTAGGTCCTGTGTTACCAATATCAGTAACCAACCAGTATTATTTATTAGCTGTGATTTTTTTAAGTATTATAAAAGCACCGAATAAAATGGTTCACTTGTAAAGAAAATGTGCTGGAAGGTTTCTAAATTGCAGCATTAGTTAATATTTCAACATAAGCCTAAGACTTAAGCTCGTATTTTCCCCGTAGATAATGTGAAACATTTTTTTAAATAGAGCCATAAACCGGGCCTTGCCGGCAACGGGAACGCAGTAGGAAATTTAATAAAGCAAAGTGTATATCGTAAATAATTATAAAAGCACTGCCGTTTTATATCAGTTTCTTCACCATGGGGCGTAGGTACTTTGTATAAACACCTATTTTACCGCCACATGAACTCTTACTTACAAATTACAGTCTATTAGCTTTTAGAATATACCTCGGCTGCTATCGGATAGAATCTGATATATTCGTGTAATAGAAACATCGGTACTAATATGACACTTAATTTTACATAACTTTTCAAAATAGTCAAGAAAAGTTTTATATAGAGCAGAAAGTAGTATTTATGACACTCGCGTGTTCTCGGCAAAAACCGAAGCCTACTCTAGAGCCCGAGGTATAATCTAAAAGCTAATAGACTATACTTAAGTTTTCCATCTACGTAGATTCGTTAATTTATAGTAGGGATACTACTCCTAAACTTTAAGGAAAACATCGAGAGCAAACCACGGTCTTGGTAGCTCCGTATGTACTGACAATTTTTAGGGTTCCGTACCCAAAGGGTAAAACGGATTCCTAGGACTCCGCTGTCCGTCTGTCTGTCACCAGGCTGTATCTTATGAACCGTTATAGTTAAACAGGTGAAACTTTCACAGATGATGTATTTCTGGAGCCGCTATAACAATAAATAGTAAAAAAAAGAATAAAATAAATATTTAAGTTTAATCATCATCATCATCAACCCATCATGTCCCCACCAAGGGGTCTCTTCCCTGAGGAAGGTATAGGCCATACTCCACCACGGGGGCCAAGTCCGGATTGGTGGAGGCTTGTAAGACTAGTGGCCGCCCTAAGGCCTCTGACTTGGCTTAGCGACTGCCATCTATCGACGGCAGCCGGCACCAACAGCTTAACGTGCCTTGCGAAGCACGGAATCGCTCGGAAAAATGCCACTAGCGTTAGTCATAGACGGTGACCCATCCATGGACTGAACGCGCCGTATGTTGCTTAACCTTCGTGATCGTTTAAGATCAGTCAGGCAGCCCAGGCTACGAGCGATTCGAAGTTTAATATTTAAATTTAAATATTCCCGTACAACAAACGTGATTTTTTTGTCGTTTTTATAGATAATGGGACGGAACCCTTCCTACGCTAGTCCGACTCGCACTTGGCCGGTTTTATTAATTAATTCATCTACATTTTCACTCAATTAGATGCTTTATCTTAAAGTAAGATAACCTTCCTTTGGTTTAAAAACAGGCTAGGATACTATAAATATGACGGGTTCGAATCACAGTTCCCGTGACACCCCCAGGGGTATCTTCTGGGGGTGTCTTGGGTCCGGAATGGAAAGAATAATGACTGAGACCGTCTGGGTACAAATTCAAGTATCACTTTACCTTAAACGAGTCAATCTACCAACTGCTAACAACTGGGTTCTCAATAATAAATAAATTTAACAAGTAGGTACGTATTTTGTGACGTGATCTATATGCAGATTCTGTGTGGTATCAATAACTTAGGGTTCAAAGCTTCCGAACAGTTTCACTTGCAAACTATTCTAAGAACACAGTTACAACTATAAATGACTGAACATTCAGGAAACGTTTACAAACAGTACCATAATAATCTGTGTGGTATGCCTTACTGACTGCGTACGTTCAAAATACACAGCCAATAACGTGGTTATGTTTATCAACAAATCTGTATGTCTTTTATGTATGGATAGTTTATTTGATGTCGGGATATTACATCTCATCTGATAATGTTAGGATATCTTACAAAATTTTACGCAAGTTTTGGTTAATGAATAACAGGATTATCTTGGAGATTCACCTGTATTATGCCTCCTGATGAAAATATATATTTCTTCATAAATGTGGCTGAAGGCTAGGCTTTTGCTTAAGACAAGTTTTCGGCAACAATTTGGTTAAATATTTTTTGTTATCTCACTAAATTTAACATTTTTAATTTCGAAATAGTTTTTAAAGTATTTTAATTTGTTTTATACCCGAAGATACTCTTTACTCTATCGCTTAAGACTAGATGAAAATATTTGCTTAGGTCGTACATTTTGACCTCATCAAATCGTGCATATCGGTGAACGATATCACAGCAAAGGATCGAATGGGGGACCAAGAGCCAAATTCCGTGCACCAAATCCTGTCGGAAACGTGCGTCATAGCATTTTGTATGGTAAGTGATCTCTAGACATTTGAAATCGCTCCATATTTTTCTCTTCTGACTACTATGCGAGAGGTTCCGGGTTCGAATCCCGGCTGGAGACGAAAAAAAACCCCAGGTCTTGGATGTTTACATGTTTGTGACGGCGCTGTTTCTGGTTTCCACGACACAGGGTATCCTAGTATGGGGCCAGAAGCAATGTATGTGCCTGTATGTAAATGTTATGTTATGTTATTTGGTGAGTGTAGAAAAAAAGCAGCCCCTAAAGGCGTACAAAATCCTGCAAGATTCCAATCATCTAACAATCAAATTACATACAAACTCCTTTCGCAAACGTCAGAATTTCTACAGCATTTAGTGTGTGAATTAGCATTTGATTTGCTCAGCCTACAATGATTTGAACAATGATTTTGACATTACCCATCAAACATTCCGTGATTTTAAGAAATTGGTTTATACAAAGGCAGTGTAGTTAATTCATTATTTAGTTTAGTGTCTATTGTCTACTCAGTAATCATCAACTAATTTACGGTGTAAGCTTAATTTATGTAAACGCTGTGCTTACCTATAAGTGGTGTACATACACGTAACTTTATCATCCTGTAACACTATTGTACTATGTTTTGTATGTATGCTGTTGGTGTGCCCAATAAAATAAAAGAAAAAATAAAATAAGGCCCCAGTTCTCAACGGTGAGCTTTATTTATGCTCTTCGACAGATTTAGATTCTCGTCAGAAACATCGAACTCCACATTAAACAACCACTCCCGCACAGAGTCTTTTCCCTTCATAGGAACCTAAATTACACCTGTATTCAGAAGGCTGGAACTAAATGAAACTGATGAAAACTGCGCGCTATTCACGGCACGTCGAATGTTTATTAACATATCGACCATAACGGCCGGCGGTGCCGCCGTGTCGATTTTTTTCGACTTTTCCGGAGCAGACGGCCCCATTCAGCGTGTACTTTTTCGACCAACTGCGAAAGCATAGGGTTATGTTTTTGGCGTTTGTATCCATATTCGTTCGTTTATGACCATGCAGTCTCCGCTTCGTTCCGAACACACTCCATCAACAAATGATACACGTCTTCTTCGACATTGCACTCAGAGCAATTCGGAGACTCTGTTTTTCGCATTAGGTATCCAAACTTATTTAATGGAATGTGTCCCGATCGAAGTCTAAGAGCTATTACTATTTGTGATCTTTTTAGGGTACATTTATCAAACCATGGAATGCACAAAGGATTGTCCTGTATTGTTTTGTACCAAATGCCCTTCTCTAACGACCTCTCATCAAAATACTCTTTCCATAGCGTCGAACATTTACGCTTTACCTTTGGAATGAGATCGGTAAAGAAAGGCAGGCACATTAATTCTTCTGCAGAGGACACTTGGATTAGCCGATTGTGACGAAGGAAGCGAAGGACGATAAGTGAATGATTATGACGTTACTATTTAGTAACAGCAAAGGCTGTATCGAGTCGTGAATTCACAAAGCCTCAAGAAAAGAGCAGATGAAAAAGAACTCGAGTTTGAAACAGTAGGGTTTTTTAATTTTTCAATGGATCGTTTTTTTTTTTTGCTATAACGCTTTCACGTCTACCTTCTCAGCGGGAGCGACGTATCGCAGTAGCCGGCAATGAAAAACGACGATTTGGCTGTTCTACATGAAATGGATTATCTTTTCGAATAACGTTGCTGAGTTCAGATTCATACTGGACACTAGAATGTTGGTTTAAGGCAAGCACAGGTACGAAGTAACCCCGCGGTAGTTTATGGTTTTGATCGATTTTGGTAAGCCAGCCAAATGTTATTCAGGCCAATTGCGTGCTTTATCTGCATTACATAACTGACAACCTCCTTCGGGTTGTCAGTTATGAGTTCAATCGAGGGTTCAGACCCTCAGCACAACGCCGTTTGTCGCAACCCAGACACACCACAGACTACAGTATGGTTTTGTACTAATTTATTTGTTTTTTTTTGTCAGTTGCGTTACACATAATTATGTTACTTGTCTGTTTATCTTGTTTCTGTGATGCGTCTTTCATCATCAACCCTCTTTCTTGAGGAAGGTATAGGCCATACTCCACCAAGGTATAGACCAAGTCCGGATTGGTGGAGGTTTGTAAGACTTGTGGCTGGTCTTACTGTCAGAAGTTTTTCAGGCCGCCCGAAGGCCTCTGACTTGGCTTAACGACTGCCATCTATCGACAGCAGCCAGCACCAACTGCTTAACATGCCTTGCGAAGCTTGGAAACGCTCGGAAAAATTCTACTAGCGTTAGTCATAGAACGGACACCCATCGATGCACTGAAC
This sequence comes from Yponomeuta plumbellus, assembly GCA_947310845.1. Classification (NCBI taxonomy): domain Eukaryota; kingdom Metazoa; phylum Arthropoda; class Insecta; order Lepidoptera; family Yponomeutidae; genus Yponomeuta; species Yponomeuta plumbellus. The sequence continues at coordinate 15,544,142 of OX371196.1, forward strand.
GCACCCTATGCTGCTTAACCTACTTGATCGTTTTAAGATTACTGAGGCAGCCGGGACTACGAGCGATTCCATGCTCTTGTTGGTATAAGAAATGTTTTTCTTTTTCCTCTTCAAATTCTGAATATTTTTTTATAATGAGAGACAAAATTAGGAGAGTTGAAGGCGAAAACGAGATAGTGAGAATTAATGCATCATCCGTAAATTAGACGGGAATCCCCCAGCGTGAGCCCAACCAACTGTTAAATTTAAGTTCAAGGGACTGCTCCGAAACTTTTTCACGAGTCACGGGCCGCGGATGGTTACGTTTGCGTAAATCGTTTATTCACTCGAAACGGGTGTTTTCTTCAATAAAGAGGAAAACGGAAGGAATAACTGTTTTGCGTACCCGTGTGAGATTTGGAGAAAACAAAGGTTCACACTCTATTTGTAGGGAAGGAGATTAGGTAGGCGGGGTATCGACTACATATTTTGCATGTGCCCGAAATGTCGTCTCGTTTAGTGTTGGCATAAGCTTTTGAACTAAAACTTTTGTAAGCACTACACATTATTAACTTTATTTCGGATATATTTACTTGACTTGGTTCGTCACAATATATATTTAACTTTTGTGTTGTATCCAGCGATATTAAAAGAGTTAACAAGTTTGAATCCAACATTTGAAAACCCACGTCTGAGAACCTATGTCAAGAAAATACACCACTTAAAGTATCTTATGTGAAGAGACAATGTTATAATGGCTGGAAGATTCTATAGGATGTGACGTCACGACCTCTGGTTGCATAAGCGTAGTAACTAAAGAAAAACCGAAAGAAAGAAAATACAAAGTAAGTAATTATATAAAATGGGAAGCCCTATACTGGAACCTTACTTTATCATGTATTTTTATGTTTTCGTTTTGTCGTAAAAACATCACACTTGCAATTATAGTGAAATTTCTATAGTACAGTAATACAACCGGCCAAGTGCGAGTCCTACGCTCGGCAAGGGCCCCGAACCTAAGAGGACTCGGTGGAAAAAAAATTATATCTTCTGCATCACTCAGGACAAAAACATAATATCTTCTTTTACGAGTAGGTACACATCACACACATCATTTGCAAAGTTATTTTTAGTACCCACGAAAGAATTTATGCCGAAAACGACAGCTTTTGGCATTGACGCTGTCTAGTCCTACGTTTTTTGCCTTAGGCTCACTGGAATGGGTCCTAAAATCTCTGTTAACATGATGTAAAATCGATCCATAAGACGACAGTGCGACGTACACCGGAAAAAAACAGAAAATATTTAAAAAGATGCGTACAAAGTGCAATTGGTGGCCTTCTTGCTAAAAGCAAAAGATATGACTCTTTTTTCTTTGGTGGCATTAGTGTTACAAACCTCTTAATGAAAGTATTAAATTATAAAATGTAATAGTTATGTAGTATATAAATGTAGTCCGATTGGCACTTAGCCCCTTTTTAGGATACTGTAGGCAACGAGGAACCTTCTTAGTTTCGCAATCTTTGTTGTGTAAATTGTGCCATTTGCAGTATCAAAAATATATGAGTCTTTATATAGTAAAGTAAATTCTGAACAAAATGTGTCAAAAATAAAATCCAAGTAAGCTAAAATTAGTTCTCACGAATTTGTGTTTATAAAAAATTATTATGTTTAAAACACATATAGCTATAGAGGTTCATATATTTTAAAAAGGATTTGTCTTCTTAAGTCTAAAATATTTATAAGTAGTAACTTAATTTTTCGATGATAATTATACCTTTCTGCTTTTCAGTCGCAACCCTCCCTACAAACAATTATAAAAGACTGGATCGTGTCCCAAAAATCAATGGCAAAAGGGACCACAATGATTAATTGCAAATCGATGTTGAGCAATACCTCGGCGGTATGGATAACAACCTTATAGCTATAACGATAGGTACGTGCCTACCACACGTATTTAGGATTCGGTTTGGTTTTGAACGATAACGTAGCCCAGAATTATTCTGTCACTTGTGATTAATGTCGACTTATAATATGCTTTATTGACTGCTCTGAGCAAAGCTGACATTGCAAATAAAATTTTCGCGAATCATTTTCACGAAAGGCACCCACCCTAATTATGGTAATGTATTTTGTTAGAACAAAATTGTCAAAAATCGGCCCTTTGATGTTTATGACATGGATTAGGGGGTCACACAGTCACAACCCCGTTTGGTTCACTCGTTAAAAAGGGTATTTGGGCAGTTGATAACAGAAATGATTCACATCAACTTTTTTAATTATAATGGTAGGTACATATGCTCCCAATAAAAGTTGAAATATACACCCTAATCAGTTGAGTGGGATGCAAAAGCACCGCACAAGAGAAAGGATACACGACCGTCGTCAAAATTGCACAGTACTAAATCAAAACAAACTTTCAAACAGAATCCCTTTTACAAAACTTTCTAAATAACGGCGAACAATCTTTTTCATTAAAAATCTCCATGAGCCTGATTATTAGGAAAGTAAAACGCCTCCGGTGGGCCGCGAAAAGTTCTGAATACCGGCTCGGCGAAGATTTGCGCGAGGTCAAACTTGGGAATGTTAACAGATAATTACGAGCAAGTTTTAGTCAGCACGAGACATTTAACAGATGCTTTATTCGGGGGCGAGGAGTCGCGGGCGCACGATGAATGCTAATGAGATCCACCCATAAGCAAATACAGCCCTTACTGCTCTGTTGTAACAACTCAATTCGCCGTGGCGCCGAGCGAATGTAGAGCCTTCGAGTGTCGCCCGTTAACACGTTTTGACTCGTGTCTAGGGTTAATTACATTAAATTGTAACAATAAATAGCTGATTTGTAATAAATCACTTGAGGAGGTGCTGTCTAAGCAATATAATCGTGAAATTACCCTCTTACAGAGTACGACAAATTAAAGATAAAGGTAAAACCTCTCAATCAATCAATGAAATCTATACCTACAGCGAATTCCTACAGTGTACACTATAAGATGTTTACTAATTTCATATGATATATTTAATTTTTGATTTTATCTTTGTTTCTAAATTTTAATTAATAATGTGACTTGTAATGAATATTATCAATAAATGATGTCTATGTCTAATAGATAAAAAAATATTTATTGCCTCATCAAAACAAAATTAGATTGTATTTACTCAAATATTCATAGTGGGCCCAGTTCCAGTGATTGGTGCCTCTGCCTACCCCCTTGGGGATAACGGGCATGGGTTTATTTATTTATTTTTATTTTTATTCTTTGTTTTTGCTGAAAAAATTACATCAATCAATTGACAAAAAATATAAATTTTCGTTTAAAGAAGAATAAATTGTTAACGCTTCACACAAACGCGCAGCTAATAATTAAGTCGTCACGCCCACGGCTATTTACTTTGCGAGCCGAAATAACACTCATCTCTACCGTACATACCTACATAAGCTCGCGCCTGTATCTTAGAGAGGTAGACACAGACCAGGGACTGCCTTGCCACGATATTGACGGATCACTTTCGCTACCATATGGATTACGAAATGTGAAGCTTGAGTCGTCACTACTTACGCTTCACTTTTCATATTCATATTTTGATACTGCGGATTTTAGCCAAGATCGCTACTCAAGATCCCTCCCTATTCATTAGCTAAAATCCGTATTATCAAAAGTTTCCGTGACACAAATACGTTAAAGAATTCATACCGTCCTGTACGAAGACACACTTGAGAAGTGAGCAGTGACGCTTCATGAGTTGTTGCTGTCTCACATCCTTCCGTGCGTTACGGCCCAATTAATTTTATACGGAAGCGGATACGGGGGAATCGCAAATGGGTTCATCATTCGTATAATTTATGGAAGTTGACTGTCTCTTAGATACGGAGGGATGCAGCAAACATGATCAAGCTGAGAGAAACTCCGGCAGAGTTTTGTGATTTTGTAACCGTCTTCAAAATATACGCTACTTACGAGCTTCCATTCCACGTTCACCAACACTATAAAATTTAGAGTTTTGAGACGAGCAACTGACGACGCGAGCTTCGCCTCTGCTCACCATGATTAAGCTCTGCGAATCGGAGCGTAACCTGGTCGTACTCGTCCGATAAAAACACCCGTAAGTTGATCCGGACCAAAAGTTTACAATTTAAAGCTCTGCAATTCAGCACTCAACACCAAAGACGTTAGTCTGCAAACGGACATCAGGGTTCATCATTCGTATAATTTATGGAAGTTGACTGTCTTTTAGATACGGGATGCAGCAAACATGATCAAGCTGAGAGAAACTCCGGCAGAGTTTTGTGATTTTGTAACCGTCTTCAAAATATACGCTACTTACGAGCTTCCATTCCACGTTCACCAACACTATACAATTTAGAGTTTTGACACGAGCAACCGACGACGCGAGCTCCCTCTCTGCTCACCATGATTAAGCTCTGCGAATCGGAGCGAAACCTGGTCGGACTCGTCCAATAAAAACACCCGTAAGTTGATCCGGACCAAAACTTTACAATTTAAAGCTCTGCAATTCAGCACTCAACACCAAAGACGTAAGTCTGCAAACAGGAATCAAGGTTCATGAATCGTGTGATTTATGAAAGTTGACTGTCTCTTAGATACGGCGGGATGCAGCAAACATGATCAAGCTGAGAGAAACTCCGGGAGAGTTTTGTGATTTTGTAACCGTCTTCAACATATACGCTACTTACGAGCTTCCATTCCACGTTCACCAACATTAAAAATTAAAGCTCTGCAGTTCAGCACTCAACACCGAAGACGTAAGTCTGTAAACAGACATCCAGGTGCTAAGCGTATTTTAATCGAACATTTAACCTGAAACGAGGAAGTCCGAAATAGAATGATTAGTTCCTTGCCCGCTTATTAACACTACGCGAACGCCCACTAGCTCGGCGGAGTTTTTACGAGACTATCAGTCAGTGTGTTTATACAGCCACATTAGTTGTGCTTCGGAAAGTTTTTATATTAATTCACCTCTCTACATTTGAAGCAAACTAGCTATTGCCTGCCACTTCAGCCGCGTGGACTTTAGTCAATAGGAGTGTTTTTAAATAAGTTACGGATACTTACAGTTGATGTGGAATAATGATTACAAAAAAATTGAGAGAAAAATATTGACGTATTTTGCCTAGCATTCGTTAAGTTGTAACTTTTTTTTTATTTCACTTTTCAAAGTCCAACGGTTTGGTCTAGGCGTTAATAGGTGATTGTGTCGGATGCTCGCCTTTTATATATAAAGTAAACATGAGATAAGATAGATATGATTATCGTTTTAGCTTCTAGTTCAGTTGATAGGTGCCTACCGATGCATTAAAAACGTAAACAATTTTTACTTTTTTCAGATTAATCCGAAGCCTTTATTTGGTCGGACGGTGCGGGACCACTTTGTAGAATGCAAATTACAATAAATTATGTAGATATTAATAGGATGAGAGGTTAAGGGTTGGAAATAATGGTTCGGCCATTCATCGTTCGATAAATTGCGGGAGGAGACACTTCGCTCTACCAGATTACGTGCTTCAATATCCGGACCAAGGAGACGGCGACTGCGAAAAATATCTACGAAATTGTTGTAGTCACAAAATCTATAGCGTTCGCGGAACTCTTTACAAATCAATCATATTCTTGCACAATAGCTGCGTACCCTCAACGGATCACCGGATTAATTGGTCTACCAGTTCGTGGAAATAAAGTAGTACGCACAGAATCACTCAGACACATTTCATGATGTTACGAACATTTCCTCGTAAAATTTCAACAGAGTTACCGCTTTCAGGAAATTCCGCTAATTTGCGCGACTACAAAAGTGTGTGTGTACTCAGTTTTCTCAATGATTTCGTTTCTGGGTAGCCCTTTCAACTTAAATTAAATTTTGCAACTACGTAGATAGCTTGGCCTTAAGGGAAAACCATTTTCACTTTGGCTTATTTAAATAGCTCCTCAGAGGAAACTTAGGAGATTGTGAATCATGGTTAAGCAGCTCACTGAATCTTGGTAAGCAAAGCCGCGAGTGAAGCTGGTTGGTAAACTGTGTACAAAATTCCGTACAGTCTAAACTGCTTAAAATAACGAAGCAAATTAAACGTTATACTAAATAGACTCTAAGGGGAATCTCCTATTGTTTCCAGTGAAAATATTTGTTGAACGGAGACGTTCTCGTTTTCAGTGTAAACAGAACGAGTAGATAATTAACGTACTTAACTGTTAAAGTAAACGATGGGCGTCCCGATAGCGGATTCGATCTCTACCGTACAAATATTAATAGAGGGAATGAAGGATCTAATTAACATTCATTCCTGCGTCAGTAGGTAAAACAGATTATCGCCAATCTAAACCAAGGCGTCAAGCTGAATTCGGCTTAAGAGCCATTTGGCAGACACTTAAAGGCAACCTTATGTAACTGAACTATTCTGTAACAATGTGCCAAGAACAGGAACTATTTAACGGAATCCGAACTCTATTTCGAAAGTTAATAAAGCATAAATAGGCAAGGGCAGCAGAATCAAATCTCGCTTTGAGCGCGGCATAGACGTGTCACTGACTGGCAGGAGTCACACGCCACATTGTATTATAGGGATCGGTCCTAACTTAAACTGTCAGGCTCGTTACCAACTTGAATGGTTCTCTGAGAGGCTTAATTGTCAAGTCACAAACTGGCACGTCTTTTGATCTTCATAACGGCTTATGAATTAGGTAAGAGAAGCTTAACAGACTGTATCGTTAGCCCCCTGTAAGTATATGTAAGTAAATTTTCAAAGAGACAAAGAAGATTACTTGCCTACTTAACCAATCAATAGTTTTGTAGCTTCTACCTGCTTCATGCAAACAAAGCTCTTATAAGCTATCAAGCTGGTAGATGTACCAATAACGATGATATACAATTACATTTTCGTATAATAATACAAAATTAATATTAAACTGAAGCAGCTTAGGTATTATTTGTGTATATTTTTGTTGCTGATTTAATCAGTGGTCTCTTGAAAAAAACTAAACAAAAAATAATTTGATAATAATTTATCTATCTTCTATATATATATAAAAGGAGAAGCTGACTGACTGACTTAGAATCAACGCAGGGCCCAAACTATAAGGGTTAGAAACTTGAAATTTTGCACAGGGGTTCTTTTTGTAACATAGGGGAGCACTAAGAAAGTATTTTTGAAAATTCATCCCCTAAGGGGGTAAAATGGGGGTTCAAAGTTAGTATTAAAGCCCACGCGGACGTAGTCGCGGGCAACAGCTAGTTTAATAATAATTTGTACTTCACTATCGCAATAGGTCACCCTGTAATGATAGTTGTAAGTGTTATGAAATAAATAATAATAAAAATAATACCCACGATGATTCATAATACCCACGATGATTCTGCCAGTAAATTATAATGTCTGTACAGAAAATATCACAATAATTTCCCTAGGTATATGACACAAGTATTATGCAGTACGCGGAATTGTGATCGTTATAATTACAAAGGAGCTATTGCCAAGTCTAGTGTACACGAACTCTGCGCCCGTCAAAGACGACAGATTGTCTCTTGTCGCCGCAGACAGTCGCCAAAGTCACCGCAAGTTGACCGAGAGCAAACCAATCATTTATGAAATGGGCGCCAATGCCAATAGAGAACGACTACTGGTATCGTCGTCTAGAATAAAACGACTTCAGGGGCCAGATATAGCGAAGATCAGTCTTATTGCAATTAGCAGTAAGGCCGCAAATTGTACCTACTCTGTATACTTAAAAAATATATCTTTAGCTAAGATTCGGCAAAAAATAACCAAAGTCTCTCACTCAAAAAGTCTCTACTTTTTTTTGTCTAGTCTCACAGAGAACGAAAAACCCGGTCAAGTGCATGTTTTTCTAGTGTAGGGTTCTATAGAAAGAGGGGTTTTATCTGCTTTACGGAACCAACAGCTTCATTAAAGTATTTTTCACTTCCAGTTCTATTAACTTGTAAAGCCTACTTAGCAGTGATAGTTTTCCTTTTAAATTCATTATATGCGCCACTGCCCTGATTTTCACGTTACTGAAATTAGCCGTTTAGCCAGGATCGGGGGGCATGGAAAAGAGAATAATAATAAGCAATAGTTTGCTTTTTTGTGACACTTGCTTTCTCTTAGAACATTTTAATACAAAAACTCATGCCTGTATTCCTAGGGGTAGGTTATGAAAACAAGATAGGCTTTTCGCTATGACCTTGACAAACTTTTTGCGCTTCAGAAAAAATCATTAGCCGTTGCATACATCATACGCACGCCGATTTCGGGTGGGTGTTTTTTTAACTTTTCATCTTAGAACCCTTTTCCCCTTCATTTGGGCTAAATCATTACGCGTACCACAACCTCGGGATATTTGTTTATTCCTTTACTGGTCATTAACTTTACACATGGATTTTACAGCCTTCTACGTATTATTTCCTCGCGCGAAGAAAATCTTAACGCGCGCGATGTCGAATTAAATAGAACAAATGAGTAATATTAGTAGTTTGACAGGTAATTCATTTATTTGCATAAGACACACACATGCATACAAAACAAAGCATAACAAATCTAACTACAAGTCGCAACACTAAGAAAGCATTGAAACAAAATTAATAATAATACAGTAATATACGTAAGAAGCGGAAACATACACAAAATTAGCCATACAGGGTACGGTAATGTAGCTGGACATTGTACTGGACAGTAAGTAACCAAATTGCGATTGTTTTGTTAGCTACTCCATTGTACAATTATACATTTTATAGAGGACGAATTTTGCTGCCTATAGTTCCGCCTATCGTCTATTCCTATTCACAAAACAGAGTTGTATTTTATCGGTTACCTGGATGAGGTGAATACTTAACTTTAGCTGGTCACGTGACTTCCTATTGTGCCTGTGAATATGGCAACGTTGCAGGTTCCCACTTTGTATGGTTTGATTGGGTACGCGCGTAGTACAAATTTTCCCTTCTGTAGTGGCAATGTGTACCTTTAGCCCAGTCCCTGGGCGCTTAGACGTTCATCAAATTCAACGCATCGGCATTTGGGGTCGAGACGTCGTCTGCATAAGTAACATAAAGCCCAAGGCATACGTGCGTGAAACGTTTGATGTTTGTTTGAACATTTGTCATGTAGATGCTCATACGTTGCCACGCTGAATCAGTGAACTCTCTGTTTAGAGAATCAGTTAGAGAAAGAGAGAGAGGCGCATATGGGCCTTAGTACAAATTTGTGGACCTTTGGCACATGTGTGACCAGCCTTACTCAAACTAAGCAAAAGTAATTGGCAGCTAACAGAGTGGCTTCGAGAGAGTAGATCTTATGTCTTGAGCATTAAGTGTGACAGTAAAATAAAAAGAGTCTCTCCGGTTTATATTGGAGTGTACAGTCAAGCGAAGTCTGCGAATTCATGTCATGCCCATGCGCCCGTACAATTAGGGTACCACTTCCAACGGGAAAACTTGTGCAAATGATTGTACCAATTAATGGTTACACGCTCAACTTAATTGGTAACATACGGGGGCTCGGATCGCTCTACTTAATAACAGTAATTCATCAATGCACGCTGAAAACTTTCACCGCATTTTTATATCATGATTTTACGAGTATGAAACTAATGATTTTTCACGGCGGAGAGACTTTATAGCTAAGTGCGGTAAATGTCAGGCAAATGCAGGTACATTTCCAAAGTTTTCGAGGTGGCCCCTATTTTTTACTGGATCTCAGGAAAACTCATTCGATTATTAGAGAAATTCTCTTCATTAATGCATCAGGGATATCAACTTTAATTGTTATAAGAACATTATTTACATCTCTTTTATTTCAATTTGACGACCTCAGTAGCGCAGCGGTTAGCGCAGCGGTTAGCGCAGCGGTTAGCGCATCTGACTACCATGCGAGAGGTCCCGGGTTCGAATCCCGGCTGGGAACAAAAAAAAAACATGCCCAGGTCTTTAATGTTTATTTGTTTGTGACGTGGCTGTTTCTGGTTTTCACGACACAGGGTATCCTAGTGTGGGGCCAGAAGCAATGTTTGTGCCTGTATGTAAATGGTATATTAAATTTCATGTTGACTGTTCTTACTGCTTTCTTTATCAATACTGTTGATACGAGTATTAGGTACTTAATGATATTCCGGTCCAAACTTTTTGAAACGCTTTCTTTCGCAAAAGCCGTATAAATGTTGGGCTGTACAGTGACCGAAAAACCCAATCACAGAACGTAAATTATTTACACTTTATTGACAATGAAAACCCTTTTTTCGCTGCACACAGTATGTGATATAAATACACATTGTCGCTCCAATAACACAAGTGTTATTACGGACAGGTGTTCCGTACTCGATGCGATCGTAAAAACAACCCCACATGGATTTATTATTTCACTAGCTGAGCTGTGCACAATTGTTGCAGCACTGTTCTGTTTATTCTGTCGACCGAAAGAGAAACAAATGCATGTAAACCCGCTCCCCAAAAACTACAAAAGCGAAATAATATGTGAAACGCATAAAGCAACATCAAGCAAACGAGCGGGTTAAAATCATACGGCAAAACTCTCAGCTGCAGGTTGTGAGAAAAACACAACAAAAATAACTAACTAGCATTATTATTCTGCCTCGTATGATCTATTCCATCCTAGAGTTCCGTAGTCAACAGGGAACCCGTTATGTTTTCACCATGTTTGTCTATCTATAGTATAGTTTAGAGACGTTCAGTCAATATCTGAAAGCTGATCCTAATTTATGGTTAGGAAAACGTAAGTCTTGAATGGATACCACAGATCGGCAAGCGCAGCGTAGGACGACCAGCCACAAGATGGACAGACGATCTCATCCAAGTGGCAGGAAGACGCTGGATGCAAGCCGCTTCCAACCGGTCTTTTTGGAAATCCATGGAGGAAGCCTATGTCCAGCAGTGGACTTCTTGTGGCTGAATGATAATGCTGATGATGAAACGTAAGTTTAGAATGAATTGATTTTTCGACAGATTAACCAGTTCTTCGTAGAAGTTTACCCAATATCAGAAACTCGGCTATCACAATTCACAACTCGATTACGCCTCTCCACTTCACGGCTCGTAAGTCACACCTTAAGCACCTAATCAAATCAGTACTTATTGTGTGAAAAATTAACTCCGCACCTTAGCGAGTTGAAAGCGACGATCGCGCCAACTGAGTCCTAACCAAACAATTGGCGGCGGCTGATAAGGAAGTTGCCAGCATACGAGAAAACTCCTTTGGAAGATCGGGCGAGGCTTAGGAATTGTTATATTAAGACTGGAAGGTCAATTATTGCCAAGACAACAAGCAAAGCTGCTTGTGGCTTACAAACTATGGAGGTTGATGGCCAAATTTTATATAAATTATCAGGTCAGTAAATCAAGCTAGGCATTTAATTTGCGTCAGTCACAGATCATTTTAGCAGCGCCTTAGAGTTACACTTCTGAAATTACTGAAGGTCTGTTCTTGTTGCGAGATATCACAAAAATGACAAAATACGCAGACTAAGGTTATTTGTAAAATCAAAGTACGGTGGCGTATTTGGGAATCGAACCCATGACCTCTAGCAAGACCATCAAACCTGTTACCGTTAGAACAACAAATCAAGTACGGCATTTTGTTGCCTTAGTGGTGAAGAGAGCTATGCCACACTTTTGACCGAATTGAGTTATGAACACCACGGTATTCTGCGTTAATTGGAGATTGTATTGGTGAAGAGATCTAAGTGATAGCTCAACTAGCAATTGTTTTTTCATTCAGATGTGAAGGGAGTTACATGTTTTTTTCCAGGCACTTATTTTTTTTAATTGGCTCTATCTCCAAACCACACAAGTGTGGCATAGCTCTCTTCAACACTTAGGCAACGATTTATTAACAACGTTGTCTTTTGAATATGTATAATTATTGTAGGCTAAATACTGTTAGCTGTTCCTTTACGGATGTTCTTAGTACAGTTTTTCTTTTCCAGGAAGATATAACTCAGAGGAATCCTTTTGCAAATACAGCGAACCACGTACGGCATCTCAAATGTTTGAACACGTGTAATTACGTAACTTCAGCATTAACTGAAATCCCCTTTCTGGACATGTTCCCTCCACGTTATAAACTGCCTCGTTGGCCCAGCCGTTAAGGCGTTCATCTACCAAGACGGGGTCGTGGGGTCGATACCCACTGCGGGCCGCCGTACATTTGTACAAATAGTCTCTGTCTGTGTGTATTTCAATCTTTATGAAAAAACAGTCAGTTAGTTCTCAGAAAAGGGCTCAAATTGCATAATGTCTTTGGCGCATTTTTTTCATATTAACTCATCATCAACCCATTATGTCCCCACCGAGGGGCACGGGTCTCTTCCCTGAGGAAGGCATAGGCCATACTCCACCACGGGGGCCAAGTCCGGATTGGTGGAGGCTTGTAAGACTAGTGGCTGGTCTTACTGTCAGAAGTTTTCAAGCCGCCCCTAAAGGCCTCTGACTTGGCTTAACGACTGCCATCTATCGACGGCAGCCGGCACCAACTGCTTAACGTACCTTGCGAAGCACGGAATCGCTCGGAAAAAATGCCACAAGCGTTAGTCATAGACGGTGACCCATCCATAGACTGAACGCGCCGTATGTTGCTTAACCTTAGTGATCGTTCAAGATCACTCAGGCAGCCCAGGCTACGAGCGATTCATACGATATTAACTCAATAAAAAGTAAATATTGCAGGTTTATGTGCCCCTGAAGATTGTATTGTAAACTATTTGTAGGTTTTGGTGGCATCTACAACAATTATATTATGTTACTTTTTTATTGACTTAATAAGAAAAAAAAATGCACCAAAGAAATTATGCAGTTCTGAGAATCACACCATAGCATAAGGTACCCTAGTTTGGCACCAGGGCAAGTTATTGTGATGTGTGGAGGTTATTTATTTATTTACCATCAACATTGTAAACTTTTAGTCCGGATCTACTTACGGGTGTTGTGTTATCGGACGAGTCCGACCAGGTTTCGCTCCGATTCGCAGAGCTTAATCATGGTGAAAGTTTACAATGTGTTGTGCTTACGAAATTTTAGTTCAAAAATACCATCATCATTAACTTATTATGTCCCCACCGAGGGGTACGGGTCTCTTCCCTGAGGAAGGTATAGGCCATACTCCACCACGGGGGCCAAGTCCGGATTGGTGGTGTATTTTTTTATCACAAATCGTACAAATACAAATACAAAATCATTATTTTCGGAAACTGCTTAATTTAACAGTAAAAGTATCTGGAGCCACCATACCTTTTAAGCATGTATAATGCCTGTACTAAGTGACAACGTACTTCCACAGCTTAAAAACTTAGTCTAATTTAATATTTTTTGTGTTTTAAAATAGATTATTTCTATAAACCCATAATGCCCCCACTGAGGGGCACGGGGCTCTTCCCTGAGGAAGGTATGGGCCATACTCCACCACTGGGGCCAAGTCCGGATTGGTGGAGGCTTGTAAGTCTACTGGCTGGTCTTACTGTCAGAAGTTTTCAAGCCGCCCTAAGGTCTCTGACTTGGCTTAACGACTTCCATATATCGACGGCAGCCGGCACCAACTGCTTAACGTGCCTTGCGAAGCACGGAAACGCTCGGAAAAAATACCACTAGCGTTATTATTATTATTACTAAATTATTTTTTGCACATAACACATGTCTGGTACAAAGGCGTACTTAATGCTAAATAGGATTTTCAACCAGTCAACCTTTGGTTTGTGGATCACGGCTGGGTGGGTAGTGCATAATACCAAAATACTACAAATTACTAGAAGCGTTAGTCATAGACGGTCACCCATCCATGCACAGAACGCGCCCTATGTTGCTTAACCTTCGTGATCGTTTAAGATCACTCAGGCGGCCGGGGCTGCGAGCGATTCAATATCAATCCCCGTGAACGCACTCAAATGACACATGCCCGTAAAAATTATAAAACGGAGTGAAACAAAAAATTGTGGAGAAAATCAATATATCCGGTGATTCAGGCTGCTTTTATCGCAGTATTTTATCAGAATATGTCCACGCCACGCGTTTTGATAAAAGGCTACTGATTAACGATAAAGCGACGAAAAGAGCTAATGTATTCTTCAACAATTTTCGTCGAAGTTTTTATTGGATTCAACCCTAATTGAAGTAGGTGTGTCCAAATAGAGTGGGCCGCCCGTTCGTAATTTGACACTTGGTAAAACCTCTATACATCCCATAAACAGAGCCCAATGCTGGGCGTAGGTGTTTTTCCTTTCCCGCTAATCCCCTCGTTCCCCCGAAACTCTCATCCATTGCATTGCTTTAGCACGTTACAAACCTATCGAGCTATTGTATGAGTACATTTCTTATCCTCCGTTTCTTCTACGCCAAGAATATGTCAATCTACTGTTACTTTTGTCTACTGACTTGTTAGTATACTGGTTAGTATACGAAAAACAAAGAGTTGGTTTAGCTACAAAAAATATTATTGATCTAAAATTAATAAAGCACAATTTTTTTTACTGCCATTAGTGGTCCGCTAGTTCCGCTACAGAAACATTGTATTTTCTATTTTTATGGCTTTAGAAATGGGAGCAATATTGTCACACGGTAATCGGCACCTGCGACAATTAATGCTTGGCCGCGGCCGGGCGCACTTTCCTTTCAACAAACCCTGCTCATTCCATTTCGTTCCATTTGTAATAAAAAAGAAAATAACGTTTCTTTCGTAAAACGGTACGTATTTTTTAGGATTCCGTAAATTCGCGTCTGATCTGTCTATCAGTCACACAAAACCTATAGAAAAACTAATGTGACAGTCAGGTGATTAATCTAATTTAAAGGAATTGTTTTAGATATTACTAAGAAAATTTTAAGTAGCATAATAATATACAGCTTCATTTGTAGTTTACTAGAAAACCTAAATAAACGCGCTAAGTAACGTAAGTCCGATCTGAACCATTTTTATTTACTAGCAACGATAAAAGTGATTACTTTTGACAAGAATTTGACACTCTAAAAATAACAGTGAATAAATATTATTCAGCCCATTCCATAAGCAATACGTCCTAGTTCATAAATACAACTTTTATAGAATAGCCGACTTCAAACAAACAGACGTAATGGACAGCAGCAGACATGCGTTCAAGGCGTCAAAGGTTTGTTTGTACGTCGAAAAAAAAGACTCACGGAACAAAATTAACTGTCAAACGGTAAAAGCCATGTCGCAACCGAAGAACACCCCGCAACCCACAAGTGATGCGCAGTCAGGCGTCCCTGCAAATAAGGTATATCTTTTCCCAACACAAGCGTAAGAAACTCCAAAGTTAGCAGATAAAACTTTGTTCGCGGACGCCTCTCGGTTCGATTACATAAGGTGTCGCCCAAACTTCCACTATTACCCTCTACTTAAGGGTACAAATTTAGCCCCTATTTAAACAGTGTTCCCAAACCTAGGAGCGCGGTTGGTAATTTACACCGTATGTAAACCGCATGCCCAGGGAATGGTGTTCCCGGATTTGCGCCAGGAGGAACGAAATAAATCTCAGACGAATGAGTTGAACGATTTATAGGCTCAGCCTCTATCGGCGGCAAAATCGGGCGCACTAGTCGAGCGCCTTAATCCGTCTTCTGTTGGGTGTGTTTGAGAATGTTCTCAAGTGTCGTGCTTACGAGTAAGAAAAGTTACTTGGCACGTCTTGTTTTAAACGTACGGGTTATAAAGACCGTTCCATTCAGAAGCTTTTAGACTGGACGTTCGAATGTTCAGAGTATACTCAGAAATAAATCTCTCGATTGGAAAAAACAAACAAAGACGTACTTATAATTTAGCAGCAACTGTGAAGTAGGTAAATGTTTTTAATATAGGTACAGGCGTGTTTTAAAAACACAATTCCTAAAACAACTCATTAAAAATAAAATATATAGTTTTTTGTTTCCTTTTTTCTCCACTTGAACTATTGATTTTGAAATTAAGAACGTCGAAACGTTAATTGAGTAAATAGTCTGTTTTTAAGGCGAATGAAATACTTGAAATAGGTTTTATTTATTTATTTTTTTCAATGGAACAAATTTTGTTCTTATAGTGTGATTGTTTATGCATAACTTTTTTCATTTCTTTATTATATGTAAATAAACCGTCCCGTCTGAATACCAAAAAATCTATGTGATTTTGAAATGTTAGTTTGGAAGACAATGATTTACCGGAGGTTACAATGATTTACCGGAGGTTACAACATTGGTGTTGTACTACGATTATGAGCATTAATTCCGTGGAATTATGTCAAACCTGTTATTTAAAAAATATATGCGAAAGTTCTCGTGGAACAAAGGCTGTTACAAAACGTAAACTCAAATGGATGTGGCTGGAATGTGCTAGTTGACAAAAATGTTTCTACTGTCACTGAAAAGCCTAATAAGTCTGATGATTTTATTTCTTCAATTAACACTCTAGTCTAATAACCTGCTGTAGTTACGTAGCATAAAATTAAAATTTATGTAACAGACACTCATTCAAATCGGGCGAACATGATTTAACAAATTGCCAGTGGTGTCTTACAATGTGTGAAGCTTTCATCATTCAGATTTAGTATCTAAATTATTTTATGTGATGAAGTGAGTGAACTAAAACAGTAGTATTATACTAGTACTATAACCATACAAAACATAAAAAATATTGTGTTACAATATGCAAAACTAATAATTATGGTCACATATAGAAGTGTGACCACACTCCACTCTTATCAGAAAAAGTTATGAATTTCATATGCAGTCAAAATTTATTTATTATTCAAGTAGCATTATTTTTCAGATTTATGGAGACCCTGTAGAATCACGGAAAAGTATGTTGTAGGTTTATTTAATTTATACCAGAGCTTTTGTAGGTACTTTATAGAATCTATACAATATCATGTCAATCAAATTTTGATTCAATAGCCGCATTGCGCACTTAAAAAATAACCGTTACAGGCTCCACATTTTGTTTAATTTTGTTTACACTGTGCAAATAGTTACAGCTCTGTGTTAAGCTCAGAGCATGCTTACATTTGTAACGTATTACAGCCAAGAGAGCGATAAAGAAGAAGAGCCGTGAATCAAGAGTAGCATCTACAGGTTATAAACAGAAGGAAATGGAAGGTTCAATATTTAGTTTTCATCAAAATATAGATAGCATACTGTTGCGATGTATCATCATCATCAACCCATTATGTCCCAGAGGCACGGGTCTCTTCCCTGAGGAAGCTATAGGCCATACTCTACCATGGGGGCCTAGTGCAGATTAGTGGAGGCTTGTAAGACTAGTGGCTGGTCTTACTGTCAGAAGATTTCAAGCCGCCCTAAGGCCTCTGACTTGGCTTAAGGACAGCAGGCACCAGGCACCAACTGCTTAACGTGCCTTGCGAAGCACGGAACCGCTCGGAAAAATGCCACTAGCGTTAGTCATAGACGATCACCCATCCATGCCCTAGATGCGCCCTATGTTGCTTAACCTTCGCGATCGTTTAAGATCACTCGATTCACCGTGCTCAGATAGCTACTCCACAATCTGCTTTTGTTCGCCAGAAGTGCGAGTTGGTAAGCGGTGCACGCTACGTCTGCCGATATATTTATAATCGCAGGTTCAATTTACGTTTCATGACTCGATGTAGACCTTCTGCTCCGGCTATGTACTGCCTATAGCTGCCTGTAGCGAAGCCGGGCTCGCAACATTGTCATTTTAAGCCGCACATTAGTGAAACTTGCGTCGGTACCGCGGCACCTGGGACTAAGCGGCGTGTGTTTCAATGTTATGTACTGACAAATGAGACTGTTTCCTTCAGCTCAACGGTTCGTATTAGGCTTATTTTTGGTTTACTATTTGTTTTAACTAAAAATAGTTTAATTCGTAGGCTTATTTATTAGCTAGTCTGGAATGACCTAATATAATTTCAATTGAAAATAATATTCTGAATATTCATTTTAATCCGACGACGTGATGTGCTTTGAGACAGGCCTTTGTCCAGCAATTGTTGAATCGGGCTTATAGAGTATCGAACATTGTGTATTAATGTTTTTTTTTTATCCTGAATATATGGACATGCAAAAATGTTCCTACTTTGCATATAAATAGAGCCCACTGCTGCACATTGTCCTCTTCCCTATCACGTCAATCCCATCGGATATTATTTATGACAGTACAAATTGACACCACGTTTATACAAATAAATCTTGGGTAAAATTCCCACTGAACTACATCAAAACTTAAGTTCATTAACCCACAAGTCAGGAGACCCCAAAGTCCCATCCCAACAGAAACCCTTAGAAATGCACGCAATTATTTTCCTCACCCAATTTTATATCGAGACCCGAGACTCTCGAAAATAAGGAAGCGCCCGAGCAGCTTTCACAGCGCTCAAAGTTCCGAAGTCACGAAAATGTTTTCAAATGTCAATATTTAAATCAGCTGGTATCGTTCGCGGGTATCTCTCCCGGTAGATACTAGAGGACCCTCGCAAACCTTTCTAAAAGCGCTCCTATTTGTTCAACCTGCCTCAAAGCCCGGTCGAGATGAGAGGTAGCGAAATGTAAGGTGTAATAATAAGGTATGATATAATTTACTTACGGGCTTTTGCCTTTGCAGCAAATGATTAATTTGCTTCTAAACGACGGTTCAACCGGGGAAAACGCCGAAACGGGGACGATTTATACGTGGAAATATAGTTGAATTATTTTAGAGGTCAGATTTATGTAATTCATCAATGATCAATATTAATATATAGGTTAAAATAATTGTAATAAATAATAATTAAGATATACATAGATGATATCAAAGATCTTAATGTAGCTAAAGCTGGATTGCAAAATCATACCGTTGCCGTACAGTGAAAGCGTAGTAAAAATATAAAATATTTGTGGATATTTTTCAAAACTTTCTAATTTTACAAAGTTTGAACTGCTTTCATTCGAAGATCCATAAGTTCGATCCACAGCTTTTTTTTATTAGCTTTTTTGGTCTGAATGATCTGTAAGAACTATAACGATATCATACTATTAGGAAATTAAATTTGTGTCTATGAAGACGATTGACAGTATTATGGCAAGTACAAAAACCAAAATTTTTTACCAAAATTCGTAGTTAAGAAAAGGTCTTCGGAAGTTGGTGCCAAGGTCTTTGCAAGTTGGTACTAAGATTGATCTTTAATTGTTTAGTTTCTTTAATTTGGTGTGGGTTTTAATTTATTTTGTGTTTATTTTTTTTATTTTTTTTTAAGCCTCCACCAATCCGGACTTGGCCCCCGTGGTGGAGTATGGCCTACTCTTTCCTCAGGGAAGAGACCCGTGCTCCTCGGTGGGTACATAATGGGTTGATGATGATGAAGATAATTAACTTATTTATTTAGTTTCTTCTATTTAGCATGTGTTTGGATTATTTTTTAAATAAATAATTTGTACAAGTATGGTAGGTGTCTCCACCCTAAAAAGCTATTTCGACTACGTCTGTGAGGTTTTCACTACACGGCGACGATAAGCATACATCAATACTTCGTTTCATGCAGCAAAATAAATGCACTAATCCAACTAAATATATGCATAAATACCAATAACATAACAGCAAGTCCTATCAGCGCATCAAAACTAAAGTTTTTTTGTCAGTTCGGAAAAAATACAGGATATTTTTTTTATTTTCTAAAGAAAAAATGCAAATAAAGTTGGATGCTGTAGGTGTTACCATTTTATACGTTAGATAATAAGTAAAACTTGTTATTCCCCTTCTTTTATTCATTAATCCTTACAACATTCGGCATAATAATAAAATAGGTACCTGGTTGTAAAAATGCAACCAGGTATCTATTTCATGTCCCGTGCCCCTCGCCCGTGCCCCTCGGTGGGGACATAATGGGTTGATGATGATGATGATCTATTTCATGTATAACAAACAAAATATAAAACCCCAAAAAATAACAAAACATTCTGCTACTTACGCAGTGCAATAGCTCTAAGTCAATTGTGATTTCTCTAACGACAGCCACGTACCTGCAATAAAGGAAGACTCATTAGAATACAAATGATATAGAGTGATGTATACCAATTAGAATACAAGTGATATATCTTTGAGTTGTACTTCCATGAAAAGAGGCCCAGTTTGTCACAAAACATTGATCTCCGCAAACTACAATCAGTTCTGTCCTCAGTGGGATACTCTAACTCAGGGATGTATTAATTTACTTTATTCAATTGTGTATTTTACTATAAGAATTTTTATGTGTAACTCATGCAGTTGTAACCCCAACAAATAAAATAAAAATAAAATAGGTATCAGAAAAAAACGCAAGAAAAAATAAGAACTAAGGTGATACGGGCCTGTGATTGGATCTATTTATCATTAACTAATGGTCTTCCGCTGGTCAACCCCCACCCCCCATCCTCATCTATACGCTGCTAATAATCTGTCTTACATTGACGGTCCCGCGAGCTGGTGGGCGTCCTACGCTGGGCTTGTTATCCGCACGAGAACCTTACGTATAGACTTTTGGTTCTTGAGCATACGTGACCAGTCAACAACCACTTCATCTTGCTACTCACAGACGAGCGAGCATGTCGGTTTGTCAAAACTACCAAACGCGTGAAGACCACGACTCGGTAATCTTTGTGTAGGACGCCCTCCGACCAGGTGGGATGACGATCTGCGAAAAACTGCAGGCAGATGCTGAATGCGGCAAGCTGAAGACAGGGACCTATGGCGCTCATTAGGGGAGGGCTATGTCCAGCAGTGGACTAGCCTGATGAAGATGATGAAAACTACCAAACTATTGCCTCCGGGGAACATTGTGTATGCTATCACGATGAATTCATATTTTGGTGCACTACTCTACATTTACATATATCCAAATGACTAAGTAATATTATGCATGACTACGACCTAGCTAGTTAATATCCGAGTTTATTCAATTCCCGGCGATAATGACTGCGTTGAACACCAAAACATTGATTGTCGGCAATAGATTTTGATATTGCGCAATATTAGAGTGATTTATGGCACATTACTCCAATCGTGCTAGGAATGATGCTTTCGTTAAATAAATAGTCAGTTTAAGTATTACTTAGTTAGTAGTATTTTGCCTGTTTTTAGTGTTCCGTATTTATTAACTCGTGAATCTTACACGTGTCTTTGTTAGTGGGCTATTTTACTGAGAGGTCGTTCCTGCTGATGTGAAATTCCTTGTAATTGCATCAGGAACAAGTCAATGGACGCAAAGTCAGTGTTTATTAACATTGGACCACCCAACGCAGCGGCAAATGCTAGCGCCTACACAAAATCAAAATGACTTAATTTAACAATAGTTACCGTGAAAATAGCTAGGGGCAATGACTAAAATAATTAAGTACTGAAAACGTATAACTGTTACCTGCCTTTCAACTAAGGCTATTAGTGCATTTATTCCAAATGTAAGCAAAATTTCGAAAGTAATGAATTATTTATCAAACAGTCTTCCTATTTCGACTTTGTAAAATTAAAATAAAAAAAAACACAATGTCCAATAAACAAATATACAAATCACCAATTTATTTTTATGATTGGTATGCAATCTACGGCTGATTTACACATGTTAAGTACCTAGTTAATTAAATTTAAGTTGAACGACACAATTGCTAAAGAGCGTTTGTATAGCAAGTAAAAGATTTGCTAGCAGAATTGAGTCTATTTTTCTGTTTAGTAGCATCCCCCTGCACCGAGGTGGTACCTGGATATTTAACTAAATAGAAAAATTGCATAAGACTACTTAAACCCGCATGTGATTCAGAATTTAATTCTGCGAATCGGACCCTGGATTCAGTTGAAGCTTTTCAAGTCTGCACGTACCAAACCTTATAGGCGTCATTAGAATAAAAAAACACGTCACGTGATGCGATCGTTATCTGTCGCCGCCGACTGGGTAACTTTGCCTGGGACCAGCCAGCCCTACATTATTGGCTTCCTTTTTATCTCCTACTAGAACTTTTTTTTTATTTATAAATAAATAAATATCTTGGTCACCCCATCGAAACACACATATGATCCATTTATCTATACTTGACTTTTTTTCCAAACTTTAAACGACACTAAATCAAAAACCTTTAGCGGTAGAAAACTCGAAACAGTTTGTTTCGAGTTTTCTACCGTTTGGAAAAAAGTCAAGTATAGATAAATGGAGTGTAGGTCGAAGGAATCAGCTGTTACGTTGACGCCATCTTGAAATATATAAAATCGAAACAAGATGGCGGTTCTTTGTACAGCTCTTTGTTAAACGGCTAGTTTTTAATCAGATAAGCTGTAAAAACGTTATTAAAAATTACTTTTTTTTGCAAAAACATAAACATTTACATGCAGGCACATACATTGCTTCTGGCCCCACACTAGGATACCCTGTGTCGTGGGAACCTGAAATAGCGACGTCACAAACATGTATCACAAAAAGGTCACAAAAAGGCTTGATAAACTTCTTAAGCGTTGAACTGGAGGCTAATTCAACCAATCGGCGAAATATATAGGTACTATAATGTAACAAAAATTTCAGTTGGTTCTGCCTTAACCTAAAAATAATTTCACCTAATTTAAAAGCAATATGGACGTTATTTTACTTGGAGAGTAGAAGGACAACTTCTCAAAAGGCATTTTTGCGTAACTAAAGTTACGTGATTTTACAGTTACGCTGAAAGCTTTCTGTAACAAATGTTGATTAACCGTATTATTGGCAGATCAAATTGATCACATTCCAATCCAAATCCCAGACAACAAAATAGCTATATATCGACACCGTTTCAATACATCGTGCATTAGGAATTGTAAATAGGCATACCGTAAACAAACAGACTGTTCATTGTTGTTAACTCGGGCTTGATTAAATGGAACTCACTATCATTTTATGCCCGACATTGGTTCAAAAATCAAAAGATTTTTTAATCTTGTCACTTAAAACAATTATATTGCTATACGGAGTTGTTGGCAAAATACAAAATTCGTGAAAAATTCGAATAACGTTTCTAAAAGAGTCGGACTTAACAATAAATCAACTTATTTATTTATTTTATTCATTTATGTTACCAAATAATTAGTTCTGTAGACATTCACAAAGTTACAGTTTCTTGTAACATAACTACTTAAGTCCCTGACTCCTAAACTAGGGGACCCTGTATCTTAGGAGTCAGCGCTAGAAAATGAGCCTGGCGGTCGTAGTGAAAAAATATAAGACTAACAAATTATTATCTCTATAGCAAAGCTTAGCTTCGTACGGAGATCAGCTTACGAGGAAATGTAATTTCTTACATAAAATTAAAAAACCTTGTGTTAGTTCCCAATCCCTTAGACATCAGAGCTGATCAAACTTGACATTAATAAAGGCACATAGTTTATTCCGGTTGTCAGTGTGAGAATCACTGTGCTGTCGTGTGTACTAGAAATTGTAAATAAACGCAGCATCATACAGATGCGCAGTGAATGAAGGCACAGAGCTGCGCCGGCGCAGCGAGCATTGCCCCCTTGCCCCTCTCTCGCCGCCAGCGAACGCGATTGACTGCATTCCGCGGCGCTTCCTGGCCAAAGTCAAAGAGTGTTCCGCTTATGACTCTCTCTCTGTACTCGCAAATACTCGCGACTCTGCTTTGCTCAATGTCCATTAATAAAAACAGAGTTTTTGGTAAGGTGTGCTAAGATGGAGGGAATCTCCTCAGCCTCTAGTGCAAATACCCATATGAAATCCTGCAATCAATCACGGTAAGTGATTGCCTATATCACAACTCTATGTGACGGTTTTCACATAATAAAAACATGTGGTCATGTTAATGGAATACATTTTCTCATAAATAATCCGTCGCCCATGGTATCTGTCCCCAGCCAAGTGTAGGGCATCATGCATGGTGGTTTTTAGAGTGGTGCGAAGCTAGTCTTGATCGTTTTGATTGCTAGAACATGACATACTATATTGAAATATCCTGATTTTGGATTCGCTGATTTTCATTGGCGTAGGGTATTATCCTAACTACATGTCCGCCATGTTAAACAGTTCTCTCAGTGTTAGATTCCTAACCATGTTCTGTTATCCACGTGGTTCTTTCTCTCTTCAAGAAGCCCTATCGTTGAGAGCTTTGTTTGGTCGATCTTGATCGATCACGAGCGACTGCCTATGCAGGAAAGGACTGCGTGAGCCTAACCTCAAGCATGTACTGGATCTGAGACTATTCTAATCGTTCCAGAGATGTGGGTTTGGAAATTACTCAAATAGGAATAAATATTGTAAATTTGTAATTCCTAAAAACAGTAAGGCACACAAGTTCTGTCATTTACGACAAGTTTTGTTTTAGGACTTTTTATTTTTTGAACTAGAAATAAAAGTCGAGGTTGACAGCAGAGCAAGCCTGTGCAAGTGCAGGCGAGTACAACGAGACTAGAGAGACCATGATACGATAAGACAAAGCGCTGCGGTATTGAGATAGAATTTTCACATAAAATCCACCGCACGAGCCGTTCCTATAATAAAAGGTGTTTCTAATGGCATAACCTGGTTTATCCGTCGAACGTGCTATCTCGATTACGTACTGAATTATCTTTTACGGCGACATAATCAGGATACCACAAACAGAGAGGCTACAAAATCCTCATTTAATTGGGTATTTTAGCCGTGATTTTCGAGATAGGTTGGTATACATAAGGCAATTGTGTATACCAACCTATCTCGGCCAACCAATCTATCTAAATGTATTTTCCAAATATATATATTGTTTTTCTATTTATAGCAAAACATTTTATTGAAACCAATGCAAAAATGCTTTCGAATCTGCATCGAAACTGTCCTAGTAACTAAAAAAGGGCAACTCGGAAGCTAATCATCCATTCGCTTGAAACTAAAAGCTTTTTGCGCTGCTTTTAGGCGCTTATCTTGGAAAATGGTAGCTTTGGCTGGACGATGAAAGAGTCCGATGGCAATTTGCTTGCATTAGTCCACATATGCAAAGAGTTGGCATTGCGTTTCCAGACGAACGATCGTAGAAGTTATGTTACTGGAAAGTATGATCGTTTTTACTGACAAAAAGGTGGGCGTGGAGGTCCTTTAGTCGACTCCTATATTTAGGACTTCTATAATCGGAGTAATCCGATTTTGATATGAATAACATACTAAACTAGTTTAATGAATAGCATACCTCAAACTAAATTTTAGATTAAAATGTTGATCTAATCTCATGTCAATTAGAAAAAAAACTATATGACACTAATATAGTTTTTAAGTGTAGCAAATGAACATTTCATGTCACTTCTCTACCTTATAATATTATCAAAATACAAATTAAACTTCTTGATATTAAATGAAAATTTAAAAAAAATGTAGTTTGTAGGTACCTACAAAATAATTTTGTAAAAAGGAGACGTAGTGTTATTTTTTTCAGCTCAGCTTCGGTGATTTCAATCTGGTATGCTGTTGAACATCATGTTATTAATATGGATACAAATTAAGAGGATTAATTCAAAGTTACGATGGTTAATTTATTGAGTAATAATTACGACTGTTTTTAGGAAGGTATATAATAATATAATGAAGTATCAGTTTCAGCTCACCACGGTAAAGCTTTGCAAACGGAGACACTAACGGGAAAACTTGTGATACGTCTGGGGCAAGACGCCCCGTTAGTGCTCAAAGTCATTAATAACTCCTAATAGTGTTGCTAGCTTACTTTTTGGATGAAAACTCTGTATTGTTAGAGTCATTTATTAAGATTTTGCCTGAAAATCTTTGATGTTGTAATGTTTTTTAATCTCAAGATTTTGTAAGGAAGAGCGATGGCACTATTTGTTTGTGTACATCAGTAATCAATGCAACTCACAGCATAAAAACTGTACTGTAACATACTGCAGGAAATCTAATCAACAGGATATTGATCTGACGGGTGGTCTGTTGATCAATGATACGGACTGTACTGCGAATTTCTTTGTTACCATTCACGTTTTTCTTTTTTCCTCTTTTTTAACATCGGTCCGGTATCCAATCTGTTTTCGTTCTGCGTCTGTACATTGATTTCATCAAAGTCTATCCTGGTATGGAAAAACACTTCAGCTGTTTCATATTTCCTGTATTTAAATAGTTGAAATATTGAATCGCTTTTCGCTTCGCTAGGCCGTGCAAGCATGTTGATAAATGTACTTTTTGATACGTTGTTATGTCATCACTGAACGAACGTAGCTCTTGTCTAACAATAAGGGTCTGCTCATATCATCATTAACCCATTATGTCCCCGCGGAGGGGCACGGGTCTCTTCCCTTAGGCCATACTCTACCACGGGGGCCAAGTCCGGATTGCTGGATGCTTGTAAGACTAGTGGCTGGTCTTACTGCCATGCTCAAACACTTACATTTAAATACAAAACTCAGTGACTTACAGGATGCAAGGTATGTGTGATTTTGCTTATTATGAAGTCTGTTCTACTTTTTTAAAGTACCCGAAACCGGCCTGCGTGCATGAAACGACTAATGACTACAGTCATTGTCATTATGTCGATGAAGCGAAAGTGATCTGTCAAGATTGTGGTAAGTGGCAGTGCCCAGGCACTGCTTAAGTCCTTCTCCTTAAGTCAGAAGCAAGAAATCAGTTTCTTGAGCTGACTTAAGGAGTTGGCGGAGATATACATAAACAGTTTGATAGAAATCGTTAATCATTGCTTGCTCGACCTTCATTATTTCATAAATTTAATAAAAATCCTCCTCTTATTATTTAATGGTATAAAAAAATGTGTACCCACATCGAATTTGAATGAAACGAAGTATACAAATATATCATGTGATTCTAGCAGCGGCGACGTACATTTTGTACTGCCCGCTCTGTTTGTTTTCTCTGTGCAGCTATTTCTGGATACCAGCGCACCGCCATTGTATCTTGAGTTATGGCCAGATTGTGAAGGTTACTAACCAAACACACTGGTTTCGGGAATGCCAGGAGTTGAAAAACGTAGCTTTTGAGATTCGAATTTAAATGTAAGTTGGATACCCATATCCACCATTAGCATATCCACAATTAACCACACCATTAGCTTCTTTTTGAACTCTGGCACAATCAACTTTTTTTTTATTGTGTTTCAAATTATGAAGAACATTTATTGTTAACTATTTCCTTAATCACTGTAAGGCCTTCTCCTCGATCGTTGTATCAAGGAGATAGTTTTCTAATACAGAGTTGAACAACTTGAATAATAAGGTGATAATCTTTTTCTTCTTTATAATTTATTAGTTAGTAGATTTGTGTCCAACTACTAGGGAAAGGTCTTGAGGCCTTTCTGATGATCATTTGCAATATGATACATATAATTAGGTATTCAGGAAAATGTGAAAAATATGAAGAGCTGACAGCTAACTTGCATTTCTGGAAAGAGGAGAGATAGAAGAAGGTGAATAATAATGTTTTTGTCTATTCAGTTTGGCATAGATAGCGGGAGCCTGACTCACACTTAGCAGGTTTTATTAATATGTTATGAACAAGGAGAATTTAATTCTCCTTGGTTATGAATAAAATTTTTGATGGGACAATTCGCTATTTTTAAATAAAAAAATATCGATTTTAGTTAATGATGATTAAATTAAGTAAAAATAGGAAAATTGCGTCATTTCTCCTTCACAAATTTAAGATCACAGTTTGATAATGAGAATCGCAAGGCAATGAAAACACCTTTACTAACAGTAGGTACTGCCTATAGCGAAGGAAGGTTTCTTTGCCGCAAACGAGGTTCTTTACACACCTGGAACAAAGGCGGAGGTTTCCTCAAGATAGTATTGACTGCGCCTCCTTTTGTTTAGTTTCTATGGACGTGGATGTTTCTGCGACGTTGTTCGATGTCACCCTGTATTTTATGTTATAGTACATTGTACATACATCATGCGCAAGCATAACGTAGAGGCCGTTGAACGAAGCAATCGCCTCTGGAACACAACGGTGAGAGTCGAGTGGAAATATCTGAAATATTGCTTCCCATTAGATTGCGGCGCTCAAGTTCCAATGCGATTCTGCAATAGAATGCGCTATCAACCGTTTTCGTGTGGACATAGGGTTGGATATTACAATAATTCTTATGATTTACACGTAAGTGGAATCGCTCGTAGCCCGGCTGCCTGAGTGATCTTAAACGATCACGAAGGTTAAGCAACATAGGGCGCGGCATTTTTCCGAGCGGTTCCGTGCTTGGCAAGGCACGTTAAGCCATTGGTGCCGGCTGCCGTCGATATATGGAAGTCGTTAAGCCAAGTCAGAGGCCTTAGGGCGGCTTGAAAACTTCTGACAGTAAGACCAGCCAGTAGACTTACATGCCTCCACCAATCCGGACTAGGCCCCGTAATGGAGTATAGCCTATACCTTCCTCGGGGGAGAGACCCGTGTCCCTCGGTGGGGACATAATGGGTTGATGATGATACTTAAGTTTTGTAGTTTGACATGCGCCAATCCACCATTATTTTTACGCTTACGTCGCCACTAAAAGTGTTAGATTACATAAATAAAAACACATTATCTTTCCTCTTTTAACGACACAACAAAAGCTGCTAGTGTACAATGAGGTTTTTCTTGTATTTTCATATAATATAGAAGAAAGAATGAAGAAGAAAAGGTTTAACTTAATAAGCTTATTACAAGCTTCTTTCACGTAGACTTGGACCATTTTTTCATAACTTACATCAAATTGAGGAAATAAACTTTTTTCCTCACCTTCCCAAGCGTCTTTGAGACGAGAATTTTCATTGTGAGTTAATTTTCATAATGGATGCAGCGCCACTATTGTAATAAAAAGAATACCTATGTACCTACATATTTTATAATATTTTAGGGGAAAATAAATTCAACCTCAACTCGACTTTGGCAATCAGTAACAAATAAATTACTTTCTTACTTAAGTACCTACTAAATTTAAAGGGCCAACAACATTAAGGAATGTAACAAGAGTAAATAATCCAAGACTTACGCCAAGATATTAATATAATAACGAAATATATTCACGTCTCACAATGTTCAATGAAAAATACCTGAAATTCATCCGAAATTACGTCAAGCTGGCGAGAAAATGTTTTTACGACAAAAATAATGACATTGTTGCTCCCCAACGGCTTACCTACAAAAGCAAACAAATTATTAACTATAATGGCGCGGGTTGAATTTATTCCGACATTAATAATTCCGCCGAGAACGAGGTTTTATTCAGCGAAATTGCAGTTAGAAAGATCCTATTAATGAACGTCCGGGTCCCCTTTGTGCCGGTTTCGCAGCATTTCCTGTAGAATCGCTGTGACACTAAGTAATTAGGGAGAAAAATTCGCCGCTCTGACGTCTCGCTATCTGTTCCAACTATCTGCCGGGCAACCGCCGCGGGTTCAAACGATGTTTTCAATACAGACCTCTTTTCGCTCTTACTTTTCTGTCCAAAAGTAGCCAAAATGTCTCCAAAAGAAAACGATGGGCTAGCCATAAAAGTGTGCTGGTCCCAACAGTTGCACGTGATAACGAGACATGGGTGTGGCACAAGAATCATGAAAGTAGGATTAATATGGTAGAAATGAGATCCTTGAGAAATGTATGGTGTTTGAATTTTAATGACAGAATCCGCAATAGTTTGATTAGAGAATGTTGTGGGCTGAAAGAGGATGAAGTGACTAGAATTGAGAAAGGAATCTTGCGTTGGTTTGGACATTGTGGAGACGATGAAGGAAGAAAGACTGACGACACAGATATATCGAGCGAATGTGAGTCGAAGGGCCAATAAGGGACGCCTCAGGCGGACATGCTTCGACCAAATAGAGGATTTATTAGCAAAGGACAAGATAAAAACTGCCCGAAACCGGCGTGCCTGCATGCAACGACCAATGAGTGTCGATGAAGCAAAAGTGATCTGGATCGTGGCAAGTCCCTGGTCTCTGCCTATCCCTCTGAGATACAGATGTGAGTTTATGTATTATGTATGTATGTACCCGTTTTTGCTTTACTTTAATTAATTTACAAGCCTTTTGGAGAAGGTAGATTACCTTCCAAATGGTTTTGTTCTCAACGAAGTGGTATAAGTTGTAAATAAATTGTAATGCATCGTGTGTATTCTCCGAAACTGAGTCTTTCAATGGTAAGTAATTCACGGAGACGGACGTCGATCTACATAATTAGACTTCCAAAAAACTATGTACTCATTAAATTAGAGTATCTGTCTCTCAGCACAATTACACAACGAATTTACCATCCATACTGGAGGCGCTCGTAAGTAGGTACCGACCACAATAATATCTTCTAGTTTTTGTTCTAACATGTAATTGTTCCAGTTCATGGCAGCGCAATGACCTTTACTTTAACATAAATAT
The DNA here is from genome assembly GCA_947310845.1 of Yponomeuta plumbellus. Classification (NCBI taxonomy): domain Eukaryota; kingdom Metazoa; phylum Arthropoda; class Insecta; order Lepidoptera; family Yponomeutidae; genus Yponomeuta; species Yponomeuta plumbellus. The sequence continues at coordinate 15,574,407 of OX371196.1, forward strand.
AACAGAAATACTATTATATATTAAATACGAAAGCAGATCACGCTGAATCATTCTTAAAGATAGATATTTGAATTAAAATTTATAATGATTATTCACGGTAACCGCTTGAAAAAGATGGAAGAGAGATATCGCTAATAATAACTCAAAGCTCGCATCAAAACAGAAGAAAAAATTACGACGCAATGACGTTATGGGGCCTCTCGAATTGCTTTAGCCACGGTTGTTTAGTGATATAAACATATAGAAAATGACTGCTTGTCGGCCTGGGAACAATTTTAGGATAAAGTCAATCGTTTACGGTTACGACGACACCTTTCGTGATATTATGTTGGCCAACAATAGTTTTAGTTGACAGTTATAGTAAATTTGAGAAGCTGCTGGTAAAGTCTGCAATCGTTGTGTGTATCCAAAAGTAACTCATGTTCTCATATACTTTTGATCCTATTTCAATCGATTTAAATTTGAACAGTTTTACATAAGCAGCAATTTTCTTCTCGTCTTTTTTGTCAATTGTGTCGTCTGTTTTTTCTGTGGTCGTACAATTAATTATGATGTTTTCAGTGCCGTAATTTTATTATCTTTTTCATATTATGGCGTTAAATGTTTCTTTCTCTAATACGCTAGCATAAGACCGCATTACGTAATGTAGGCAACCTATGTACGTCCCACTGGCATAGGCCTTCTCTTACAGAGAGAGTATGGCCTTAATCATCACGCGTTCTCACCGGGGATTGCGTCTGCTCTAAGTTTTAGTTAATATTTCGCATGCTTAGTGAAACATTGACCCATTAGTAGATACGTCAAGTGAGTTACGCACTTGCTATGATAGACTTATCCTACTTGTGGACGCATAAAATTAAAACAGATTTATTAAGTAATCATGATTGCTTGTATTTTGAACGCATGATTAACTATTGATGAGATCTCAGTAAAAAAAATCCGTACGCAACTCAAATGACCTATCTACTAATGGGTCAATTTTCAATTAAGCATGCGATTTGTTCCTGTTGACATCGAAAGACAGAGCGTTAAATAATTTGGTATTTTGTCGAGAAAAAATTGTGGTAGAGTTTTCCTATAATTTATCGAACATGTACCTACTTCTACAAAATGCAATATTCAGATGTTGCCCTTCTTTCGGTATGTCTAAATGTCTATACTTTTTCCTCGACGTTAATATTATCGCGGTAGACGCCAAGAACGAGGTGTCCATACTTGTCTAAGATGTCCGGAAAAAAGCCATTTCAACGCATGTTTTAGAATAACTTGTAAACTCTATTAACTAAGGACCAAATTTGAAAAGAGTAATTTGGAGTTTATGTTGTTTATTTTTTCTCCAAGGTGATCTAGATTTTAAAACTGACTCTTTTAGTTTTACTTGGAACATTTATCAAATCACAGTTTGTGTGTTATTATTTTTATAAATAAAGAAACAGACATTAGATTTTTTTATTTAGTGTGTGGGAACCAAGCAGAGAAAATTGCGCCATATTTAAAACCTATTACAGCTGAGTTTTTAACAGACACTCGTTATAATTAGAGGTCGCGAAGCGGAGGCACGCGCCGCCCAAACCAAGAAAAAATCAACCGCCCACCGCGTTCCGCCTATCACGAACAATGTTTGGCTTCAAACACGATGTGTGACAAATATTAAACTAGACCCATTTTTTTTTTCTTTGTAATACAATTGGCGCTTTAGACAAACCGCTGTCACCAGAGTTCGAAATAATCAGACAAGAGCCGTAGTAATTAATCACTTTAACACCCTATAAGAATAGTTCACTATGGAATACAAGGTATTAATATATAAAAGTTAGCGATAAGAGAAATGGCAGGCGATTCTCTAGTCTCTCAGCTTTATTGTCAGAAAAAAACCTTCAGAAAATATAAACTAACCACGACTTTCCAGTCAATTAAGATGACATATATCGCATGTTGGAATGCTGTGTTTATTGCTAATTTATTGACGAGTGATCTGCTCACTAGGCGGAGAGGAAAAATAATTATCTGCTGCGCGGAGTCGAATGTACACACGGTATGCCGTCTCGCGCGGTCAAGCTCGCTTTCCAGAGACTGTAGGTGAAACTTACATAATGATGTCGGGGTATGCCGCATCACGCGATACAGTATGCGCGAAGTAGCTGCAGTTAGGTCGATGGGGCTTTTTCAATTTAAGCGCTTATATTATCCTAAGCCAAGAACATTGTTAAGTCTGCTGACTACTGTGATAACTAGATTAAATAATTAGATCACAATGTCACGAAGTTTGCAGTGTCCTTACGAGAAAAACTTACGTTTAATCATTTCCTAATCAATTTACGTTTACGTATTATCTAAGTCAGTCCGGTTATTTAAGTGCAATTTTTTCACAATATCATTGTATTGTGGTTGCGTTTTCAATTAATTTAATCACAATGTCACTATTAGAACATTTGGCTTTTATGGCTTAAATTTTATGAATTTATTTCGCAGTGTTCTTACGAGAGAAACTGACGTTTAATCAGGCGTCGTAATCAATTTTTTTCTAAGACAGTCCGGCTTTTTTAAGTGCTAAATTTTGTATTTTGCGCAATAAAACGAAACAAACTAATATTGCAGACTTTACTAATATTTAATAATATTTTATTTTAGACTAATTCCTTTTCGATAGCACTCGAGACAATTTTAAACAGAAACTGCCGGATCTTCGGAGGATATTTACTATGAGACACGTTTTGAGAGAACTTAACCAATTCTAGAAAGACTCTCGAACCTTGGGTTTTAATATTTCTCAATTTTGTCTTTTTTGTTTTCTTCGTGTTTTAAGTCACCATCAATAAATTACAATATATTTCGACAACCGTCAGCAGGAATTAATAAACGTTAACAAAGCTATTTAAGCCAGTAATATATCTGAGCCTAGATCCTACTAATGCATTGTAGTACAATGCCTTCAAGTCAACGCGCGCTAAAGAGCAGTCACATGACCCGCCACGTAACTGTAATTGAACTATAATGCTCTAACAGAATCGAGGGCGTGATTGTAGCACTTATGATAGACGGACTTCAACCTCATGAACCGTTACTATAATTTCATTGCAAACAGAGCAGTAACGGATAACTCAAAGGCGTAGAAACCGTTTTGAGCCCAAAAGAAGGTCCAAATATTATAAGCCGTAGTAAAAGGGAACGCGAACGCGGATCAAAGAAGAAAGCACGTAGACGAAATGAGGAAGCAAATCAGATTTGTGAATAAAAATAAGTACAAAATAACATAGACACACAACCTTTGACGGGTGGTCTTAACGAGAAAAGTTTGACGAGACTCCATTTAAGTAGAACTTCTGTCATCAAGGTTTACTTTCATAGCAGAGGGATGCGACTTATGATTATGTATATATGTAGCATAACCTGAGCTAGAGCCTAGAAAGAAGATATTAACTTTACGTCTCGGTTATAACTTTGTAAAGTAGTTAGTACATTTATTAACTAAAATGTTGTCTTCTTTATATTAGGATTCAGTGCTAGCCGAGTGGGTAGAACAATGGACTCGGAAGCAAGTGTCCAAGGTTCGATTCCCAGTGGGGGGATTCGCCACACACAGAGAGGCACGCAGCGCTACACTTGATACAAACTTTCATTTTTGCTTTGGTTTTTAAATTATCTCTTAGTTTTACTTCTCGTGTAATATTGTAAATACCCAATACAACTTAAGACATTAGCGGACGTTCGTATGTGATATATTGTTATTTTTATTGTTATCGAATGTTAAAGCATCAACTGTCCGGGAAAGTGTTAACTACCTACAACAATGATCAACATAATAAATAGATGGGCACCATGGCGGGCACAGCAACAGGAGCTAACATTTATGTAAAAGATTATTTAGGTGAAAATGTAAAATTTTATACCTAATACTAAGTTTTTTCAAAATAAATTATTATTACTTTTTAAAATTAAAATTAATTTCTCTGCATTTTTGAAGAAAATGACAGACACCTGCCTTGTTTTTTATTGTTTTATCATGTAAACTAATGCTTGCAAAATATCGTACTAATTATTTGCACAATACTGATCAAAGTTACGAGTGCCAAGATCCCAGGTTGCAGCAAAGAAATGAGTGCTACAATTAGTAAATAAGAATAAATAAGCTTTTTGAGAAGGCTGTTTGTTTATACAACAGTTTCTTGACACTTTTATCATTGTGATCCATTGATATCAATGTGATACATTGTGATCGACAACGGCCTGTCAATTCGTTATTATTCACAAGATGGATTTTCGCATCTTTATTGAACCAGCACCTGCTTTTAAGTAATGATACGGGGAAGTAGGTATATTGAGCAAACGAGGACAATTTTCCAAATAACGAAGATAAAACTCGTTTCGGACTCACTAAACAGATATAATAGCAGTGGTTTATTTATACTTGGCTTGTGTGTAAAGGCTGATCCAGTGCGATAGTAGGGCGGCGCTCGTCGGAGGCGTTCCATCGCGATTTTCGCGATACATTAGTCGCCAACCCACGAGAGTTGTTATCGGATCTACCGTTTGTTTGCAACTTTGCCGGCGTCGCGCTTGTGCTCCCTACTCGTGAAAACTTATCTTCGGTCGAGTGCTCTCCACAAAGGTAGGTAGGCACGCGGGACTCGGTGGAAAGTGAACATGATGTGTGTACCACTTACCATGTTTGAGAGCAGCAGTCGCTGGTGTTTAGCTAGTTGGGAATCGAGAGTGGAGTGGATCGGAAGAGCTAGGGGCAGCGGGAGAGGCAGCGGCAGCGGGAGCGGCTGGGGATGCGGCGCCGGCTGCAGAAACAGTGGCGGGCAGCAAGCGCACGGCGTCACGTAGGACACGCAGCCGAGCTGCGGTGGGAACAGCGTGGCGGCGGCCTCGGTGAGGCCTCGAAAGCCTCTCACGACCGCATGTGCGGCCGAGACCGAGCGTCCGACGGCACCCGCGCCGTCGACCAGCGGAACCGCCTCGACTCAACCCGACTCAACACTTCGCTTGCTCACGCGACCAGTCCGCTCGCAGCGCGGGAACTCGTATCGCTTCGCGCGAACTTCCGAGTTTCAAAGAGTGAGAAAGTGGAAAACTTCGCGCCGTAAAGCTCTTCTACTCTCCCAGGGAGCGCCTGGGAGTTCAGTAGCCGCAAGAGGGTGGGGAAGTTAAACGGTCGGAAAAAGCGGTAGAGACGACGGCGCACAGGGCTCGCGAGAGTGTGGAGAAAGTGACGGAGTGCACGGAGCACGAGTCGCCGGGCCGGCGTGTGGCGGTGGACTGAGCCGAGGCGGCAGGTGCGCGGGGCGCGGGGTCTCGGGGGCGGGCTCACCTGCCCCACCTGAGCGCCTGCGCCGCGCTCGCCACTCAGCCTCCGGTCCGCCGCTGCCGCGCCGCCGGCTATCACCCCGCGATCATACAATATCCTCCGCGACCATTGTGCGCTAATTATGCGAAACTATTACGGTGGATTAGGTAACGCATTACAATGTGTGACAAAAGCATTCGTCAGTATAGCCTATTGTTGGAAAGTAAATCACGTGAGCTTTTAAAGTATTAGAAACACAAACTCTACCATTGACTTCCGCAAAATCTAGCATACGATAGACGCTGCTCATAACATTTCGCAAGCAAAGCGCGCAAATTGCTACAACATTATTTTGACTGCAAAAAACGCAGTAGGGCGCGGGTACCCATTGGTCTTCCTTTTCTCATTCGACGTTCGTCCGTCCTACATCATTAGGGCCCGATGAAGGAGGCACTCCACTGTAAGCTTGTGCACGCTTAGCTGGGATTAGGTACCTTTTAGTTTTAACGTAGCGACTATTTATTTACCGGTACCTTCTTCCTGCGTTCACAGATTAGCGACGTCTGTAGTGCGTGCGCTGTGATTCGTAGAGATTACAAGAACGGTTGTGATGTTTTTGCAGCCACCACCAAAAGTGTGTTACAAAGTGTTTTCAATTCATTCAAAACAAGATGACAAGTAATCAAGTTCACAAACACTTTCTAAACAGAGTATTGTAAGCGTATTTATGTTAATAGACAAGGTGTAGCTGTCTATTAACATAACAATGTTTGCTAACTACATTATAGGTGCTGGTAATTCAGTTTCACGTATGCTCGAGACGTTCACAATATACCTACTAACTGTAATCCTTCTGTTTTCAATAGAAATAATTAATTCTCGTCATCGGTATGTACAAGGCAAGGTAATTAGCGAGTATATGTTAATCTGACATGTGTTTGAAGACGTGCCGATTCGCGTCGGTGTGATGTGAGCTTTGGATCCGGCGGGATCTTCGTGTGTTACCTTAATCAGATTATCGTATGAGCTGTGCGTGAGTTTACTATTTGGATTGGAGGAAAGTTTCTGAAAATATTTATCTTAAAACTTTTTAAAATACCTAACAACAGGCGTGCGAGCAACCAATTGTACTGTTATGGAGAAAATTATGGAAACCATCAATTGAAAATAATACTTTCTAGTTATATATATATTTTTATAATAGACTAGCTTTCGCCCGCGACTCCGTCTGCGTAGACTTTAGTTCAAAATTTTGCAACCCCGTTCACCCCCTTAAGGGTTAAATTTAGAAAAACGGCGAAACACGTGTTTAATCAATTGTGTTGAAGAGTATTTATTTCAAGTTTCACGAAAATCAGACAACATTTTTTATACCTCCCGTACAAATTTTGGCAACCCTTTTCGCCCCCTCAGGGGTTGAATTTAAAAAAATCCGTTCTTATTCCTTGCCTACATTATATAAAGATCCTCTGTGCAAAATTTCATCTTCCTAGGTCAAACGGCTTGGGCTGGGCGTTGATGAGTGAGTCAGTCAGTCAGGACTTTGAATTTTATATATATATAGATCAGAAGGTTTGACGGTTGGTCTAGGGCGCTAAGTCGTGGAGTCATAATCGCACATAATTGTGCGATAATGTTTCTTGACAGACTTGTACAGACCACGCGACTGACGCTAAAGAATCAGAGCCCAATCGTACAACTTAGAAGAATATTATGAACATCAATTTACCAGGATAAAGATTCCTTATTTAGGTACCTGGCTAATTTCTTATATTTAAATTTTTTATCACGGCTGACCATTGAGATGAGCGGCTTAAATAAACAAGTGTTAGTAAACGATACGAGATCATGAAATATCTGGAAATAAGTTTGTTGCTATAGAACTAATGCTGCGTAAGTTACTGATCTAACGACCGAATGCGAACGATGGGACTTGTCGACCAAGATCTGCATTTGTTAATTTATTGTACAATGACAACTGCGTGAACATGGTGATTTAGATTCATTGCCGCTTCAAGTCTACGTGACGCACACAATGTCAAATCAAACCTTTAGGCGTCAATGGTATGAAAAAACACGTCACGTGACTCGAGTGTATATCTGTCATTGTACTGTAACTAACTGACAGAATCGAGGCGCAGTTGCCTAATCATGCGCACCAAATCCTGTCGAAATTCTAACGTTTGGTACACCAATTAGTATGGAATTTGATAGACGATTGAAATCGTCTAGGCTTCGGTACTTTATTGCACACGAGACATTGAACAGAACATTACGTTAAAAACGACATGTACAAAGGAGAGCTTATTTCTGTAAGAGATTTCTTCCAGCAAACCTTAGAGAGTCGGAGCAGCGGTAAGAAAACGGACCTATATATAAGTAGATACGTGTACAAAATAGACTACATAAACTACAAAAATCCTAAACAATAGCCTACTTTATGCAAAAAATTAATACACTACATAAACTAAATAAGTACCTGCCAAAATTAATAAAATACATAACAAATTATACATACATAAATATATATATAGCTAGTTATGATAGAGATAGATAATGCTCTTTCAGCTGCTTCTTAAAACGTAGGTACCAATTGTGGGGCTAGCGCATAATTATATTCTGAGGCTTCGGTACGCTAAAGAAGCAGAATGATTTCAATCGACTTTGGCGGGTTTATTTTCGCTTTACGCGTGAAGGCAGCTTTGCTTTTGACGTACGCATGTGCACTTTACTTTACTGGCGTTCGTCGCATAAGGTCATTTACTGTCGTATATTTTAAGTGATCATGCATAAGTAAAGCAATGGAGAGTGCTGAGACAAGATTCAATGAGCGATCGAATCAGGAATGATCCAGGGTCGGACTGGGCTTCAAGGGCCCGGGTGGCATTTTGACTTTAGGGATTCGCCGCTAGCATAGCATACCATCGCATTGCATAGAATCGCTCGTAGCCTGGGCTGCCTGAGTGATCTTAAACGACCACTAAGGTTAAGCAACATACGGCGCGTTCAGTCCATGGATGGGTCACTGTCTATAACTAACGCTAGTGGCATTTTTCCAAGCGATTCCGTGCACGTTAAGCAGTTGGTGCCGGCTGCAGTCGATAGATGGCAGTCGTTAAGCCAAGTCAGAGGCCTTAGGGCGGCTTGAAAACTTCTGACAGGAAGACCAGCCACTAGTCTAACAGCCTCCACCAATCCGGACTTGGCGTGGTGGAGTATGGCATAAACCTTCCTCAGGGAAGAGACCCGTGCCCCTCGGTGGGGACATAATGGGTTGATGATGATGAAGACCGGGAAGCTTGGAAGACCATGAGTGAGGCTTATATTCTGCAGTGGGTTTCAAATGGCTAATGATGGTGATGATGCATTAAGTAGGTGAATAGTGCGCAAAGCTTCCTGAGCCGTACCATATTTTTCACTTTACAGCGCTAAGCTTAAGCTGCAGCGGCTTTGTAGGTATGCAGCAAAAGTTTTGTAATCAATACCTACTTCAAGAGTCTAAAGTAGAAAACACTTAAGCTTAAAATAAGTAAGTACTTACCCACTGCCAGAGCTTGGAGGAACAAAAACAGCGGCTCTGGTTATTTCTAACCAATAATTTCCTCGGCCAGTGCCATTAAGCCCAACTATAAAACTATCATAGATTATACTATATCGAGGTATGTTACGCGAATTCCTTAGCTTGTGGTGCAAGTCATAAGAGAAAAAAGTAGACGCTACAAATCACAATTAAATGAGAGTTCGTCAAGCTCAGCTTGAAAATGTATTGAGGAATATTCAATATTAAAACCATTTGCGGCCAGAGACACTCACATTATAATATATATTGTATAGTTTGTTTTAGACACAAGTAGTCTTATCGTTAGGTCTATGTCTGAATATTTGTACATATATACATAAACTCACATCTGTATCCCAGAGGGGTAGGCAGAGGACTGCAAGGGATCTAGGGACTGCAAGGGACTGCCATTTGCCACGATTCTGAGTGCATGACTTTCAGTTCATTGACATTAATTAGTCGTTGCATTCCCGCTCGCCGGTTTCTGTTTATTTTTCTATCTCACTAATATTAGAAAGAGGAAAGTTTATATGAAAATTGAAGAGGGTTATCTCCGATACTACTTAAGCGATTTTAAAAACATTTTCTCTAGTATTTAAAATTTAATTTTATCATAGACATGGGCTACAGGCTTATTTATCCATCAGCAAGCGAGCAAAATCGAATGTTCATTTTTGATACAATAAAACACAAGCTAGTCAAAATCCGCCCATCTCGTTTCCCTTCCGCCCAAGCAACTAAAGTAACCTATACACACACTGTGAGGCTGCGCGCCTCCGCGGGCCCCGGTCATCGACCCTGCGCACACGCCGCCAAGCCGTCTACGTTACAGACGCGTTACGTAACCACCGGACGTGTTTGGCTGTCTGCGTGTGTGTGACCTTAACATTGGTGTCAGGTGTCGAGGCTTTGATGGCAATCTGGGCCGGCGATAGCTGGTTGTTTGTTTTGTAAGTTCATGTAATGAATACATGGTAGTGTCCAGCAAACAAAAGTTCTTCAATGATCCACTGGAAATGAGAAAATAAAACAATCTTCACTGGTCTGACGCGGGTGGAGTAACGTTTCTATAAAAATAACAATTTTGCGAGCTTAAAAACATAAATGCACCTTACAACAAGCCAGTGACGTGCGACCCCGTGCGGACAAAAGACATAAACTTTAAGACTACAATTGACGACCTCTGTGGCGCGTATTTTAGTGCATCTGCCTACCATGCGAGAGGTCCTGGGTTCGAATCCCGGCTGCGGACAAGAAAAAAGAAACCCAGGTCTTGGATGTTAGCATGTTTGCGACGTCGCTGTTTCTGGTTCCCACGACACCAGAAGCAATGTATGTGCCTGTATGTAAATGTTATGTTGTTACCATACTATCGCAGAAAAAGCCTGGCGACATGAGGCCGTCGACGGGGTCGTGACCGGAACGGCATTTTTTTGCTTTCGTAGTGTACCTATGTAGTTTCTAACAAGTGCTTAAAGATTATTTTAGATTCAAATCGTGCCGATCGCATGTCTAATTTACGACAAAGCGTAAACTTCAGTTTTTTTCTTCAGTTTCCATTTAAATATTTTGGTGGTACACTTTACATACTTATTTCACATCTGTAAGCGCATTTCCATAAATGAACAAAATCGTACGAGAATTCAAAATAACGGGCGTCTCAGAAGAATAACAACGTGCTCTTCACGTCCGCGGAATACAAGAATAAATTGTTTTAATAGGGAATAAATTGCGATAAAAAAATTCTTCGGCTCGCTCGATCACGCTGTTACGATGGGTGACCATGGCATTTACGCTTTGTTGACTACCTTATATGGTAACTGTGAGTTTAAGTGCACTTTTTGCAGCTACCGTGTCTTGTTTTTCACCGAGCAGTCTGCCAACAATGACGGTTGAACACGACTATTTTTACTGCTACGTATATAGTCGTATATCACGCACTTACTATCAAAAGGCGGGAAACGCTATGAGACATAGACCACAAGCGTTCTTTCGGGTTTTTTGCAATGAAATTATGTCACTAGAGTTATTTTATAACTTTTCTTGAAATAAAGATACCGCTGATTTTCTTTGTTTCTGAACTTAGCTCTAATTTCGGCTGAATTTTGATGAAGCGTGGTTTGTTTCACACATAAATTCGGAGCTTTTAGTTTCAAATTGCGAGGTCCCAAAAGCGTTTAATCTAAGCAAAATTTGCATAGAGAGTACCTAATCAAATTTTGAAACCAAAGTACCTACACATCTACACAGTACAAACGAAGGTTGCAAGTTAAATAAAAGCTTAAAAAATCGAAGGGGAATTTGTACTCGTAATGCTGCGCCTCTACCAAACCATTGTTCTTCTTTACATGCCGTCTCTTGTCGCAGGTTGATAACCAGTTAAATTCAAGCTCCATTGCCCAGGTACAACGTTCAATAATACCTAGTATTTTTTTTTTTATATTTCCAAAGTGTAATTTGTTTAGCAAGCCTAATATTAGAGTCGTGTAGAAAAATCAATCAAAACATTGTATTGGTTTTGTGTGAAAAACATCACGGATCAAAGCACCAAATGTTTCATCAAAAGAGTATACTCAGGCAGCAAGATACAGGACAAAAACCATGCGGTTAAGAACCAACTTCCTTTCATCAAACATGCAGAATGAAGAGTATCGTCTTTCCGCTTGGATTCCCTACGCCGTAAGCAAACTCTATACACTGTTTAAGTGGTAAAGGTCAACAGGTGTAATAACTTCCACACGAGTGCAACTGCAGGCACAAGCTGCTTGTTACGTACTTGTACAATCAACGGGAAATGTATAAAGACACATACTATTTTTATTTTATGGATTATAAGGACGAGCTGTGATAAATAATTCTCGTTAGTCAGTATTAAATAAATAAAATTTAAAATCTCTGTAACTCAAGTAAGCTTAGGAGCTTGCCAGAGTTACAGAGTTACTGCGTCCACGGTTCAGGATTTTTTTAGTTAAAAACCATCAAACCATCATTCACTTTTGTGAAAAATCATGTGATTGATTCTATCAGAACAGAGTCGATCCAAAATACGTCGAATTGCATTTGTTAAGCGGACAGTTTCCTATTATATTCAATTGAGTTTCATAATGTATGATGATTATATGTAGAAGCAAAGCTGAACATTAACTTTATAAAAACTGGTATCTTAAGGGTTTACAGTTGCACAGGTCTGGAAACTGCTTTGAACTTACAACAGTACTTGTGAACAGGATCCTGACAACAATATTTATTTGTTTGATTTTACGTCTTAAATAATTAAATCTGCACGTAAAATAAAAAGTAAAAACATTACATTTCTCTTGCAGATATTCACAAAGTTGACACTTAGGTAAGAAATAAAAATATCAGGTTTTAAAATTGTTTTTTTTTGCGTAAAATAAAAATCAACTTTCTTTGTCGATCGTACCTACGTACGTAACGGGAGCGCCTCGGTTGGATGAACAGGACAATGTTGGATGAGCATCATCAATTCCGCTGTAATTTACTTACATGAACAATCTACATGACAGTTAGTTTTTGCAATAGTGCATATAATTCCTCAGTATAACTTTTACAAAGGAATAACTACTATCGAGTACTCATTCTCTTTTTCAATCGAAGACTCATTAAGAAGTACATTGCTTAAATTTACACCTATATTCTAGAGGGGTAGGCAGATTTGGTACTCGCTAATATAAGATAAGAATATTCTTTGAGAAATCATCATCATCATCATCAAGAGTATTCTTTATTGTACCAGGAAAAACAATTTACAAAGATACAGTACAATTGACCGCCATATTTGATATATTTGGCCGACATATTTGTTTCGTCAGTCTTTCTTCCTCCATCCACATTCACGTTGCAAATAATCTTGTGTGTAGCATTTTGCCACTTTAATTTACAACATTATAACAAAATCACTAATCCCTTTATGTTAGTGTTGATAAAGCAATTCTGTTTGTGCCGCGCTTTGGGGGCTTTAAAAGTGTTCGCGTACATTTTGCAGTGGTCTGGCGTCCTGGCGAGGGCAGGTATTACATTAAATAATTAATGCTGCTTATAATAAATTCCGTTTTTAATTTCATCTGGTACTGACGCCAAAGAGCGTTGTCCGTTCTCGGCGGTCAATAGTGATGCGCCGTTTGGGAAATTATATCGAGATTGCCCACTGTCTCGGGGATCGTAAAATATGACTTGTTTGTGGCTAACTGGGATTCGAATGAGGTAACTTTTTAACAGACCAATAAACGAGATTTAAGCGACTTTGTGATAGGCGACTAACTTAATATATGGGGGTGGATGAAAGGCACTTGGAAGTTATTATTATTACTATAAACTGAAACTTCAATAACGTTTTATTACTTATCTAGTTACAAGCGATGTATGTGCCGGTATATATATGTTCATGTTTAGATAAGAATAATTGAATGACGGAAGGATGAAATATGGAGCCGCAAAGTCCTGATATGGAGACCGCGCACAGGAGCACGAAATGCGGGTACACCATCTGCACGATGGTCTGATGACATCAGGGCTACGACAGGGCCGACTTAGATTACAATAGCCGCAGAGGGCCCATGAAGAGGCATACGTCCAACAGTGGACTAAGAAATGCTGAAGAAAGAGAAGTAAGTAATGATGTTTAATTTTAACTCACGAAATGCTATTTTATTGTAAGCGCCACTTTTGTACTTTTGTTTTCCATGTGTTCTGTCTTTGGAATAAACGTTTTCTATTCTATTCTATTTCAAAAACAAATAATCACGGTTTATATTTATATTTTTCGTGAAAGGTTATCGACACTTTGAAAGAAAAACCTATCACACATCCCTACGGTAACCACGGCGGGAACAAAGTTAACGCCGACAGTCGCCGGCCTTATGAAGAATATGGCGACTTAAAAGCTACCACTCCCGGGAGCGTCACCGTATGGTCTCGCGTGTGGCAAATGAAGATCTCCATCCAAAATTACGAGGAATTAGGCTAATTTGACACTTTCAGGCGGTTTTTGAAGGCATACCAATCCAGCTTTCACAATTTACCTTCGAAATAATTTCTGAGAAAACAACTAGGTTGTACATGTACAACTACTGTTTCACAATGCCGTCTGTGCATATGACCCCGTTTGTCAAGAATATTTTTGTAAAGAACGGTTAAAGATGTTAAAATAAAATTAATGACAAAAGTTTGTCGAAAAATGTTTCTTAGCGGTGTAAACATAACATCACATAACATTTACATACAGGCACATACATTGTTTCTGGCCCTACACTAGCAAATCCAGGTTCTAATTCAACGTAATAAATTAATTGTCAATGTATAAAATATTCTTATTTGTTTCTTTTTTCTCTGTTTGCTGTGTTTGTATAAATTTAAACATAGGAAAGTTTTTGGTTTTAGCGTCTAGCGTCTAATTTTTCTTTTCTTTTTTTTTGTAATGCAGTGTAAACTTTGTTTTGTTATGTTTCGAGTATTGTGCCGTTGAATAAATTATTTCTCTCTCTCTCTCTCACACGCCGATTTTCATTTTCTATATTTTAGCGATTTGTTGTACTACCGACTATTTTGCCTCATACCTATTCAAGAGGTCGTGGATGAGAGCTCCAGCGTGTGTAACAATAACTTTGTTTTTGTTGTTACGTACATTTGTCAATTTGAAATAGCAATACCATGAAGTAAAGTAAAACATCGGTAGGTAACCTGAGTTCCTGTGTTCAAATGCCTTGAAATTTCTTTAGAAATAAGTCCGCCTTTGCACGTATACTTTATCACAAACCTGTTATTTAAGTCAGATTTTTTTTTTGTGCAATAAAGTGTAACAACAACAACAACAAATGTCAACCCACGGTGGACTCGCGTGGTGATTAAGCCCATATTCTCTCTGAGAGAAGGTCTATACTCTATTAATAACTTTATGCCGGATACACTTACTTGACTTTATGTCGGAAGAGTCTGACCAGGTTTCGCTCTGACTCATCATCATCAACCCATTATGTCCCCACCGAGGGGCACGGGTCTCTTCCCTGAGGAAGTTATAGGCCATACTCCACCACGGGGGCCAAGTCCGGATTGGCGGAGGCTTGTAAGACTAGTTGCTGGTCTTACTTTCAGAAGTTTTTCAAGCCGCCCTAAGGCTTAACTTAACTTAACTTAAGACTTGGCTTAACGACTGCCATCTATCGACGGCAGCCGGCACCAACTGCTTAACGTGCCTTGCGAAGCACGGAACCGCTCGGAAAAATTCCACTAGCGTTAGTCATAGAACGGTCACCCATCCATGCACTGAACGCGCCCTATGTTACTTAACCTTCTCGAATCGCTCGTAGCCCCGGCCGCCTGAGTGATCTTAAACGATCGCCTTGATTTGAAAGAAAGAAAGTATTATGATTAAGACCATGAGACTTAAAGCGGCCTAACAGTTTTCAATAACTATCTGTATATAATACGTTTATAAATAAAATGCCTAGGGTTAACAAAATCAGTAAAAGATAAAGAATATTTCATAATAAATAGAATAAAACAGCGCAAAAAAAGAAAAATATGAATTTAACAAAGTAACAATGATTTTTAATTGGGGCAACTTTTTTTCCAAAGCATAATTATGTTTAAGAAGTTAGGTAGGCCACTTTGGCTCTCATGGTCTTACTTATTGTTCTATGTAGACGTTTCATACCTTTATTTGGACGGCTTAGAGTGAATACTTTGGATGTGCAATTTTAAGTGATTTTGTAACATTAAACGCCGTTGGGTCTATATTTTTAAATATTTTAACAAACCATGTAAAAACATTGAAATTACATTGTATTAAGGGTCTACTTTGGTTTTATGTGGACAATTCTTTCAAATGGTAAATTGTGCCCGAATAACGGCTACAGGCTTGCCGCTCGTCACGTTTGGGACCTAATAAACTCGGCAAAACGTGGGCCAAGTTCTAGTGATTGGTGCCTCTGCCTACCCCATTGGGGATAGCGGGCGTGAGTTTATTATTTTTTTAATTTTAATTTCTTTCAGTATGCAGTTCTTTGTGCCTCCTGAATAGTTACGTATTTTACAGTTACGAGGTCTTCACTATAGATAAACCAACGATTTATAGTTTTGTTTTTGTGATTTGAATAAAACAGAACGAAGAAGCAAAAAAGGCTTGCATAAAACATAATTGTTATTGCTTATTAAATTAGAAAAAAATACTCTTATTATTAAGGCTGAGGCCACACGAGCGTAATTTTTTGAGTTGTGAGTCGCGCAATTTCGGTCGCGTAATTTCTGCTCAGTAGAAAATCTGGTCGGCAGACAACTCATTTTGCGTCGCCGTGTGGCAAAAAGGGGTTTTTGTATGAAACCGAACGTAGCAGAAATTACGCGTCCGAAATTGCGCGACTCACAACTCAAAAAATTACGCTCGTTTGGCTTCACACTTAGTTAGCATCAGTCAGTGCTGAGGCATCAATGAGTTTGCCACCCATCCAAATAGTGGATTGCTTAGGGTCCTGTCATGTAATGAACTGTCAAGTTTCGAAACGCCGGAGCAACTAAGAATGTAACGATTAATGACGTCCAGATAATAATAATGCGAAATGCGTCCTTTGACCGTCTGTTTGTTAATAAGTAAACAAGGCAAAATCCTAGAGTTTCCATTAATTATGAATATTTTGTGCTGGCCCGTGTACAGAAAGGTCGAATGGGATACAACGAACGCTACTTTGTGGTGGTTAGCGCTTCCCAAGTGCTGGTTTACTTAGGTCTGCCAGGGGCAGTGGGTTCATTCGTATGTCAAAACAGTAAAAGTTAATTGACTTGACTGTTTGTGAGTGAAACATATTGAAAATAAATGTAAACTAATCCGGACTTGGCCCCCATGGTGGAGTATGGCCTATACCTTTCGCAGGGAAGAGAGCCGTACCCCTCGGTGGGGACATGATAGGTTGATGATTGATTGATTGAAATGTCGTAAGTTTGAAAAAAGGACTTTTCGATGCCTACAAATATGAATAGCGATTGAATATTTACATAAATATATGCTATATCTTATCTTATCTCTAATATATAAAATTTTCGTGTCACAGTGTTAGTGCGGATACTCATCAGTAACGACTTAACCGATTTTGATGAAATTTTATATGTATATTCGGTAGTTTCGAGAATTTTATATATTAGACTAGCTGCCCCGGCGAACGTTGTTTCGCCATAATTTTTTTGTTCACTTAGGGCTATGAAAAATAAGATAACAAGCTATTCTCAGACCTACAGAATATACATATAAAATTTCATCAAAATCGGTCAAGCCGTTTCGGAGGAGTAACTATGCGCACTAACATTGAGACACTAGCATTTTATATATTAGAAGAAAGAAGATATAAGAAATATGATGATCAATTGATCATTGTGTTACGCTTAATGTGTGTGCGTCTCAAAGCATATAAATGTCTTATCCTTCTATCTATTATTGTGTCAAAAACGGCCGTTTTGGAGTTAAGGGTAAATATCTAGTCCTTGGTTTTTTGTTTTGAGTTCACAGCCATCATCATCATCATCATCATCTGCCCACCGCTGCCTACTGCTGGGTATAAGCCTTTTCCCCGAAATGCCATTTGATTGATTGATTGAAGACGTTTATTCAAATAAATATACAGTAAAATACAGGAGTAGGTTTCTGCCAAACTGCATAACAGTTTGTTGACAGATACTCTTGGTTTCACACGGTCTCTCGCCATTCGCATCCACGGACCTTCCGCCGACAGCCATCGGTTCTAAAAAATCATTATTAACATGATACAGAGATTGTATAGATACTTAAAAAGGTATGATTTAAAACTTTTGTAAGCACTAGACACTATTAACTTTATTCCGGATACACTTACTTGACTTTTTATCGGAAGAGTCCGACTGGTCAAAGGCGAGCAACAGAGGGCTATGTAATTGTATTTCTTAGCCTCAGGCAAATTGTGGTACTCAATTTAGTGAAAAAACAAACCGTAGAAAATAGAAATAAATACCTTTATGATGATAAATGCGGGTGTGACAATTGTTTTTCTGGTAAATCGCCAATTACCTGATGACTTACCTGTGAAACAAAAAATTAGACTATTATCAAAAATTCAAAATTAAATAAAGTAAGTGACTACAGAATAGAGTTAACAAAATAATAAACAACCTATTGAGACCGTCCACCATCCACAAACACTTTTAAATAACTTGACTGTAGCTGATACAAATTTAATAGCATTACGTGACACAATAATTATGTGCTTATAAATAATAATCATAATCTTTCTTTTTTCTACGGCCACCTTTCCGCCTCAAGGTTGTCTTTAAGAAATTACTGTTATATAAGGCCACCCACTGTAATTTTTTAAATTGTAACTTTTATTTCTATCTCTTGTTTTTTGTGTGCAATAAAGAACATTCTTATCTTATTTTATCGTATTACAGTTTTATCGAATAATATGGAGGTCTAATATAAAGTTGCTGCGTCAAATACCCTCATAACTTCAAAATCGGTAGCATACAGGGTGGCCAACCGAGTGACTTTTTTTTTTGATAGCCCGTACCGAGACCTATTCAAAACACACCCATATAATGTTCAGCGATTATTGATAGTTTTCGAGTTATATTTTTTTTTTAAAAGCCTATTTTAAGGCTTAATACTGATTAAAATTCCAGAAAAAAATAAAACCCAAAAAGTATTTTTGTTTTATTTTGACGATTTCTTGGAAAATATCTAAACTTCACAATCACAACCCGAAAACTATCAATAATCGCTGAACATACATGTGGGTGTTTTGGATACGTCTCGATAAAAAAAAAATAACATCACCCGATTGGCCACCCTGTATATCGCAACTATGTGCCTATTTTGCACCAAGTAAATATAAAGTTACTAGGTACAAAATAGCGCGAGTCGATGCTTTTATCCAAATCACTAGCTGATTCGGCAAACGTTGTTTTGCCATATTAATTAGCCTGCAGGATACAAGATTGAATACAGGTATTCAGACCTACCAAATATACACAAAAAATATATCATAAAGTCTGTGAAGCCCTTTCAGATGAGTTCGTTAACAAAAACTGGGACACAATATTTTCATATATCAGATTATAGAGTAATTAGCCTTTTCCTTGGGTCTCTGCCTACCCCTTCGGGGATACAACCCTGAGCTTATGTTAACAGTGTTTCTGTATACAGATGGAACAAGATTCCAGAATTACTGCACGTATTTATTTAGGGACTCCTGAGTCGTTAAAACTTAAGTAAGAAACTATCGCAAATGTTCCTTTGTTGCTACAGAAACTTTTCGTCTGTTTTGGGGGAATGCGATCACCATACCATGACTTCATTTGACATAAAAATCCAAGTGCGTGTTGGGCCACGCGCATTGTAGGGTTCCGTAGAAAGAGAGGATCTGCTTTACAGAAGTTACAACGTCGTAGGTGCAGGGTAAAAAAATATATTTTATATTACCTTCTTCTGACAGTAAGCCCAGCCACTTGACTGGTCTTACAAGTCTCCACCAATATGGATTTCGCCTCAGGGAGGGGACCCGTGCCCCTCGGTGGGGATATAAGGGGTTGATGATGACTCTTAAAATAGGATAAAACAGATTTATAATAAAAACCTCTGGCATAAACCGGCTTTAATTTAATTTTAAGAGTATTTTAGTGGAGTCACCTACTTTTATACCGAACAGGTAGAAAAAGTTCAGTATGTGAAATGTAAAATAAATTGAAACTCAAGTTGTATCAAATAAATTGTATCGAACAAATCCCTGCATAAAATTTTCAATGTAATTTAGCATGTAAATTTAATACACTTGATAAAGTGTATTAAATTTTGCACTCAATAAACTGATTGAATATCTAGCGGCTTAATAATATTTAGTTACATTGGTTGGCGGGCAAAATTTTCGCCGAATCCAATTTAATTATTGACAAGTTCCTAATGGTTATTACTGCCCAAACTCATCGAACTGGGCTTACACGGGTAGGGTAGAAGACATTATTGGAACAGTGTGGAATTTGGAAACCGTCGTCAGTTAGCTTAATTCTCTTTTATCATTATTAGGACAAGTTTTAGATGGCCTGTTTGTCTACACCATGACATGTGTTTACAGGGGCCGTATTATGAAACTATGGGCTGTATTGGGATAGGTTCGAAAGGGTCGTCATTATCGCGTTTGAGCCCCAAGATTCCCTCAAATTTAGCGACAAATAGGGTTCTTTTTTAATTGAAATTTCTTTCCAGTGTGTAATGAACGCTAGAAATTAAGAGTTCCTTGATAATCCAATGACGTCGTTTTAAGCCGTCGCTGTTTTAAATTTTATGAAACGGAGAAAAGTATTAGCTGTCATTAGTTTTCCCAATAAAATTATTTCACAAGATTCATCTGTTGGAAAGGGGATGTAAATAAACGTACTCTCACTGTAGGAGTAACTTTACCTAAAAGGAAAATACCCTTCACTGCCTACAATTAACGAAATCAATGCTCTTACGGCATATATGAATAACAAACACGTGCCTTATTTACATACACGTTTGATGTTACCTTCACATCTAAGTGCAATATGACCCTTATGGTTATTCTGCGTGCCATCACAGCAAGATGTTTATAATATTTGAATCAGTTTCGACTTCTCAAATCACAAGAATGTGTTTTTACTTCACTTACAAAGCGCCTTAGCTTATATTATAACAACTTTCACATGCTTAATATGAGTTCTTAACTTAACTTAATTTGACTTTTTGGATACAAAATTGAATCTAAAATTAAGTAGTTATATTTAGTGCTTTAAAAGTTTTCCTTAACCCATCTAGTGTGAGTGAAGGTGCCATTGGACGCTGTATGAATAATTTCATTATTTAAATGTTTCATCGTCATCATCATCAACCCATTATGTCCACACTGAGGGGCACGGGTCCCTTCCCTGAGGAAGGTATAAGCCATACTCCTGGACCACGGGGGCCAAGTCCGGATTGGTGTAGGCTTGTAAGACTAGTGGCTGGTCTTACTGTTAGTAAGTATTCAAGCCGCCCTAAGGCCTCTGACTTGGCTTAACGACTGCCATCTATCGACGGCAGCCGGCATCAACTGCTTAACGTGCCTTCCAAAGCACGGAACCACTCGAAAAAATGCCACTAGTATTAGTCATAGATAGCCACCCGTCTATGCACCGAACGCGCCCTGATCGTTTAAGATCGCTCGTAGCCCCGGCTGCCTAAGTGATCTTAAACGATCAAAATTGTTTAACCCTGGGTTTTTCGTACGACAACAATGTGTTAATCTACTGTTAACAGCTGTCAAATGTTCTTTCGTATGCACTTTGGCCAACTGGCAGCTGTTAGTGTACGGGAAACCGGTGGTTGAATAGTTAGACCCAACATACCACCAGGGGGGAAGGGGAATTGTCCATGTGATCACCCACGGAACCAGTAAGCTAGGACTAGCGTTCTTTTCTCTCTTTTCCCCTCCAAAAAAAAGCGGAGACCAGGGACTGACACTTGACACGATCTTGACAAATCACTTTTGACAACCTTAATTAGCCGTTACATGCACGCACGCCAGTTTTGGGTACTTTTTATCTTGCCCTCATGGCCTCAGTCTGGGTTTATTTACATGTTTCTAGTTATCAAAACACAGGATCCGAATTTGGGAACAGGACATGTGATTATGTGTGGAAGTCAATACATGATAATATTCACGAGTAGCCATATCTCGAAACAATCTCTCTTCTACTCGCGGGTCAAAGAGTTTCATTCCTTTCATAGTTTCTCTTTCAAGTCGGTAAAGATTGAAAGTGAAACGATAAACTCGTCCTCAAGTGACTGTGAAGTTTGTGTCCTGTACTTAAGCCTATTTAAAAATTGTCATGTTAAGTGTTGAATTCAGACCACCGTTGAAACAATTTGCCGTATGTATTTCCAGGATGATCCGATGAATCCATCATTGACACATACAAAACTCCTGCCGTCGATCTCAACCACAAACCACTTCGTGTGGAGGTCATACGGAAAACAAATAGAAGCAGAATTGTTTTAGGGCTCCTTACTATGCAGTAGTTGAGGAGCCCGCTCCAGATATGACGACCTCTGTGGCGTAGCGGTTAGCGCATCTGCTTACCATGCGAGAGGTCCCGGGTTCGATCCCCGGCTGGGGAGAAAAAAAAACTCCAGGTCTTGGATGTTTACATGTTTGTCACGTCGCTGTTTCTGGTTCCCACGACACAGGGTATCCTAGTATGGGGCCAAAAGAAATGTATGCGCCTGCATAAAAAAAGAAGATATACACACATTCTTGCAGTGCGTTTTTTTAGAAAATGAAATTGATTTGAAGAATTTAAATTAATGATGTTTCAACTGCCCAAAGCCCAATCATAGAATCGCTCAACGACAGTCATGAAGGACATTGAAGACTCGAAAATTCGCAAAACGCAAACTCGACGGGCCAAAGATTAATTCAGAGACCTCACTCACTTTCTAATGATAAATAACGAAATTTCAATGTAGTAGCTTGTTACAATATTCAGAATTCGCCGCCCGCGCCTCCCCGCCGACCCAGCCCAACCCGCTACTCAGAAAGCTCTTAATGCCGAGTCTGCCTGACCTCATGCCATCCCCATTATGGCGCTTATACATAATATATGAATTTGTTATGCCCTTTGATGTAAAGCAGCTTAGCTAACAGGTAGGTAGTGCAGGCGTCACTAGACGTACAGAGTAATAAAGACAACGGTGTCTTATTATAAAACTCGAAGTTGAGATTCGAATTCCCACATATGAAAATCGACCCTCTTTATGGAGAAACTAACTGTACATTCCACGCAGCAACGGGAGAGATAACAAGCGAAAGTTTAAAACCGGCCAAGTGCGTGCTTCAAGCAACGAGGGGTTCTTTTTTTTAATTTCCAAAACATTTTTTACGAAATCCATCGTCTTCTTTTTTACCCATGACGGAACGGAGACGGTATATTTGTTTGGGGTGCGGGAATGTTATAGATACCCTAACGGCTTTATGGCACTAGCGATTTGCGAGCGATTTGA
This sequence comes from Yponomeuta plumbellus, assembly GCA_947310845.1. NCBI lineage: Eukaryota > Metazoa > Arthropoda > Insecta > Lepidoptera > Yponomeutidae > Yponomeuta > Yponomeuta plumbellus. The sequence goes on from OX371196.1 coordinate 15,597,288, forward strand.
AGTCGTTGCGATTGCGCAATGATTTGCACAATACAAAAGACCTAAATTGGTTTTATTCCCATACCAACATTTGTTGACTTTCCTCTTTACGTACAAATATAAGATGACTTAAATAGGACCGCTGGTTTTTATGCCCACAAAATCGTTTGTTTACGTCCTTCTTTATGTACAAATATAAGACTGACTCGATAGATATCGATAGACGTCGATAGATGGCAGTTTAAGCCGGCGGTTTAAGAGGCCTTAGGGCGGTTTGAAAACTTCTGACAGTAAGACCAGCCACTAGTCTTACAAGCCTCCACCAATCCGGACTTGGCCCCCGCGGTGGAGTATGGCCTATACCTTCCTCAGGGAAGAGACCCGTGCCCCTCGGTGGCGACATAATGGGTTGATGATGATAAGACTGTCTTAATTAGAAACGGTGGATTTTTCGGTAACTGACGCTAGTGGTCTTTCTTCTATATAAAAAATAACTTTGGCCTTTGCATCTACAAAATGAGATGACTTATACAGCGTCCATGGCACCTTCACTCACACTAGATTGGTGAAGAAACTACTCGGACGCTTCAGTAGCTAAAGCTTCTTTAGATGGATGGATGGTCAGTACAACGGGCGGCCTACAAATAAATAATGTTGATGTACAAATATAACATTATCTGCTTAGATTGGACCGCAGGTTTATTTCCCGAAAACATCGTTTGTGAATGTTATCCCTTATGTAAAAATATAAGATTGTCATAAATAGGACCACTAGTGTTCTTTTCGTTATCGAAGTTTGTTGAGTTTCTTCTGTGTGAACCAATATGACACTATTGAACTAAAATTTTCGTAAGCACTAGCTAGATATTTTTGACTTTATGCCGGATACACTTACTTGAATTTTTGTCAGAAAAGTCCGACAGTCAAAGACACGCAACTGATTACGACGCGAGCTCCGTCTTTAAGCTCTACGAATCAGAGCGAAACCTTGTCGGAGTCTTTTGACAAAAAAGTCTAGTAAGTGTGTTCGGAATACAGTTAACAAAATGAAACTGATTTAAATAAGGCCGCTGGTTTTATTGTGGTAACCGACGTTTGTCGACATTATTCTCAAATATGAGACTGACTTAAATAGGAGCGCTGTTTTAGGTACTCACCGCAAGAATTGTTTGTCGACTTGCTTCTTTGTCTACAAATACAAGACTAACTCAAGACTCACAAGACTTAACAAGACTCATCCAAGTGGCAGGGAGACGCTGCATACAAGCCGCTTCCAACCGGTCTTTTTGGAAATCCATGGAGGAGGCCTATGTCCAGCAGTGGACTTCTTGTGGCTGAATGATGATGATGATGATGATGACAAGGCTAACCTTAAACGACTAGAGGTAGATGGACATTCGTACCTACCAAACTCTGTATTAGTTTTAAGATGATTTGAGAAAAGATGGTCAGAGTGGATTTTTTTTTGCTGCCTTTTTCTCCACTACATTCGGCCCTAAGGCAGCGGCTAACGTTATAATTTTATGTACATTGACATTCAACAAGCAGAATGTAAATTCTTTATGTTGAAATAAATTTATGATTTCTGATTTTCTGAAATTTTCCTCCCGCAACTGACGGTTGTGTAAGCTTAAAGTTTTATTTACAAGCGCCCCGTGTTTCGTGTACTAAGCGTCGTATTGCTCCGGCTACTATAGAACCTTTAGCACAATTAGGTCCCTTGCCAAAAGAAGAAGATGCAAATGGATTTAATTTGAATTCAGCTCTAAATCTTAAAGCTGACTCCCGACTGCTCCAAATCAGAGGAGCGCAATTTGTAAGCGATCACGGTCGACGAGTACCAATTACTGCGCAGAGTGGCAAGGGCCCTCAGCTGAAACAACTGGGAATATAGTTGCGTTACTAGTACAGGTAGAGAGCCGTAGCGAAGCGGTTGACGCCTGTCCCACATTCCACACGGACACGCGTTCGAATCCTAATGACTTTGTTTTAAAATTTTCGTTCATTTGTGAAGTTGTGGAAGATAATGCCACTCGCCGGCGGTGAAGGAAAACGTCGTGAAGTAAATATGTGTCAGACGTGTTAACATGTCTTAGTAAGATATATTATGTCAAATCTAACTGTAATTAGTGCACATTGTGTATGAGAGGAGTACTGCTACCTAATAGGTTTGCAGATTGTAACGAAATTCTTACATTTATCCAAATCTGCGTACCTATCAGGTAGCAGACCAAAAGCAAAGGGTCTCCTCAGCAGTACGACTTTTACTATGGATAAAATTTAAAAAAAACTAAAAAAAAAACGACATAGTACGGGTCGGGTCACGCGCAGTGAAGGTTTCCGTAAAAAGAGGGGGTTTTATCTACTTTACGTGTCGTGGCGCGAAAAGATCCGAGTTTAACTATTAATGTACAAGTATTTCAATGTCGCAACTTTTGGCGTTAAAACACGCATCTCGTGTTGTCTTGCTAAGTATGCTTCTGTGTGTCATCTCTTAATAAATGTTTTTAACGATTTATTTCAGTAACTTTTCTTGTGATGCACAAGTATCATCATCATCAACCTATTACATGCCCACTGAGGGGCACGGGTCTCTTCCCTGAGGAAGGTACAGGCCATACTCCACCACGGGGGCCTAGTCTAGATTGGTGGAGTATTATGTAATAATATGCACGGGTAGGTATGTATGTAATAATTTCAGGCAATGCTCATATAATACCAGTAACAATGACGACTTACGACTTGACGGCTACTGTTGTTAACGGTAAAGGTATATTAACCTTTTTTCTTTTTCTTCTTTAATGCTCAGCAAATAACTTGACCAAATGATCCTGAATATGCAGGGAAATTTGACGTATTTCGGTTACCATTGACGGAGATGCGGAATGTGATTTAAAGTTATTTGGACATTTTCAAGTGATTTGGAGAGTTTTTGAATCAACCAATAATAAGAAAAACTTCTTGCTCTTACGTGTCCATTGCAAACGCATCACAACTGCACGTATTTTTGTTTAAGTTATCAGCCAGGCATAATACATACATATGTATAATTCGTTATTGATTATAATTATAAAAAAAACCTATAGATTTTACTCTCTTGGTACACAGGTAGAGTAATATAAGTAAAAGTATGTGTTATTAGCTCCTAGTTACGTATTTTATTCTACTAGATTAATTTTATAAGCTGATGATTCTCCTAACTGAATAAATAAATAAATAAGCATCGATATAAATCAACGGACAAATTCTCTGCATCTTCAAATTAATATGAATCTTTTGAGCAGCTCTCAGACCGACCGTAGCTCAAACATTATGGGGAAAATATGCAGCTTGCAAACGCAGACCCCGACATTCGGATGACAAACAATATTTCTTAATTTAAAAACGTATTTATCAAACGCTGAAGCCGCGTTACAGGGAGACGTAGCCGCTCATAACGACCCGGCCCGCTGCATCTTTGCAAGGTGAAACACTTCCCGGTGGCACTATTGTTACTCGAAAATGAACCGTAACTGTAAGCCAATTAGGAAGGGAGGCCTCTCTGATAAATAAACAAAAGATTGACGATGATTTCATGACCATCTTATTTTACATTTTCAACCTTAAATGAAACTTAAATTTTACAAACTAAAATTATGACAGATCCAACGATTTTAATGAAATTTCGTATATATGCCACTTGTCACGTTGGGACCTAATAAACTCGGCAATAAACCGTGCTTTGCAAGGCACGTTAAGCAGTTGGTGCCGGCTGCCGTCGATAGATGGCAGTCGTTAAGCCAAGTCAGAGGCCTTAAGGGGCGGCTTGAAAACTTCTGACAGTAAGACCAGCCACTAGTCTTACAAGCCTCCACCATTCCGGACTTGGCCCCCGTGGTGGAGTATGGCCTATACCTTCCTCAGGGAGAGACCCGTGCCCCTCGGTGGGGACATAATGGGTTGATGATGATGATGATTAGTAAAATTTAGAACTTCTCTAGTTTTTCCCGCATTTTTGAGCACAAAAAATTTGCTTGGCAGTGTCATTAGAATTAGTGAGACAATTTCGCTACGGTGGTTAATGTTACAATAGCTCGTTTGAGCAGAAAAAGGAATCCCAAACATGGATTTTGCAGTCCGATATAAAGTCAGTGCTGTTTTTCCTTTCTTTTAGAAATAATAAAATTACAGAAACATGGGAAATTTACATTCTATGTTGCCATAGTCCAACAACTATCTAAATTACAAAACAATACGAGTACCTTCAGGTTACAGTAGAAACCAGTGCTTTACAGATTTGCACACAAAAAGCACACATTTTTAGTACGAAGTTACTATAAAATATAAAAAAAAATCTGCTGTTTTAAACAATCGCTAGTGGAAATCCCAAAAATTAGTATTTAAAATAGAAAAAGAAAATTTATTAGTAGAATGTCACTGACGCGCCATACTTCTGGAGCTTAATTGGGCCAAATGGAGAGCGTGGGTGGCATAAGCTACCTCATAGTCATGAGCTTAGTCATAAAGCTACGACCAAGAAGAATTACTATGACACCGCTGATTTTATATCGTTGTTGCTCTCGTAATAGAAATAGTTATTCGTTCTGAAACGTCGCTTTGATGAATAGATTTTTCAGTATCTGGTAAATGAAACATTCTCTTCTCCGCGTACCTCTTCGGAATACAAGCGTGAATGATGTAATTTTTGAGATTTCAGAGTCTGATAAACTTTCTTATCGATGTCAAATACTTTGGATGCTAATAAATACCTACGTATTGGTTGCACTGAAAACAAACATTTTAAAGATATACATTGCTTCTGGCCCCACACTAGCATACCCTGTATCGTGGGAACCAGAAACAGCGACATCATAAAACATGTAAACATCCTGTAAAGACCTGGAGTTTTTTTTGCCCCCCGCCGGGTTTCAAACCCGGCACCTCACAACAATATTTTTTTCAATTTTTTTTTCTGTTTACTAAATTGTGAGAGTAAATAAATATTTGTACTATAATCCCTTCAGATTTCTCAAAAATAGATCCAGACAGAAATATACCCAATTACTAACAATTACTTGTTATGACAACCTCTTAGACGACCCCTATGGCGCAGCGGTTAGCGCATCTGACTACCATGCGAGAGGTCCCGGGTTCGAATCCTGGCTGGGGACAAAAAAAAACCCAGGTCTTGGATGTCATATTTGTGATGTCGCTGTTTCTGGTTCCCACGACACAGGGTATCCTAGTGTGGGGAGAGAAGCAATGTATGTGTCTGTATGTAAATGTTATGTTATGTATGGTGAGCCAATCGGCCCACCGACAATTCTACCTACAGTACCTACCTTATAAGCGGAATTGGAACGAGTTCCTATCGTGTTTGTAAGTGGCAACTGAAGGCAAATGCAAGAATAATCGCGATGCATCGTGCCCGGGGGATGTTTTGCATTCAGCGCTGGTGACTCAGCGAGCATGTTTCCAACGTAAGTGGAAAACTTTGTTTGCTATTCGAACAACATCTACATTTCATAGAGATGTTTGGCGTCCGAAAATGGACTATTTACACGTTTACAGAGAATTTTCGAACTAGACCATTCGTAAAATATCATATATCCCGCTGAAAACATCATGGACATACAGAGTAATAAACGAAACGGTTTCGCAAAGAATGAACCAAAAAATACCTCTTGTTGGGGCACTCCCTGACTGTATTTCTAAAGAAAAGTGGAAAGTGTTGAAATAGGTAAAATAAGATCTAATAATAAAATATGAGAACAAAATGGGTGATGATGAGGTGACCATCAGAATATTATAATGATGAGTGACATGCGATAAAACTCAACAAAGGCAAAAATATAAAAACACAAAAATATGGTTCTAAGAAGTCTTCAACACCTCTTAAACATGACAGAACGGAGTTAACTACAATACTCTGGTAATATCACGCGTAGTCACAATTCACAATCTGCTGCAATTTATTCTACAAGGCAAAATCCAGGGGCGAAGGAAACCTGGCCGCAGAAAAACATCACGGCTCCAAAATCTTGCAGAGTGGTTAAGCTCTTCCGAGCCGCATCATCTCGGGACTAGCCACAATGATAGCCGACCTCCGATAGAAGATGGCAACAAAAAAAGAAGAAAACGTAATAGTAGCTATAATATATATTAATATTCTGTGCTATAATATATATTTTAGCCTTCACTTCTTTGATGGTCGGCCTATTTTACTATACGATAATATATATTACGGTATATGTCGGTAACGTGATTGAAATATATATTATACTCGTAGCTGCGTGTGCGGTCACTTGAATATTTGTATTTCAGCATCAACCCATCATGTCCCCATTGAGGGGTACGGGTCTCTTCCCTGTGGAAGGTATAGGCCATACTCCACCACGGGGGCCAAGTCCGGATTGGTGGAGGCTTGTAAGACTAGTGGCTGGTCTTACTGTCAGAAGTTTACAAGCCGACCTAAGGGCGCTCGCCCACGGCGGCTTTTTGCAGCGCTGCAGTAGCGATGCGGTGGCGCGTTCGCCGCGCTACAGCCGCGATGCGGTCGCTAGCTGTGTGCCCTCGCCCACGTAACCACGCTTCTGTCGCGATGCGAACGCGCCACCGTCGCGCGGCCGTAGCGCTGCTAACGCGCGCTTGCATCGCTACGGTGGCGCGTTAGCAGCGCTACAGCCGCGCGCTTGCATCGCTACAGCAAGTTTCGAGTGACGTCGGGTTCAATCGATCGGCGTGTGCAGTGCAAAAACTATAAGGACTTTAAACGGTGGCGCGTTAGCAGCGCTACAGCCGCGCGCTTACATCGTTACTAACGCGCGTTAGTAGCGCTGCAGCCGCGCGCTTGCATCGCTACGGTGGCGCGTTGCAAAAGCGACCTACGCGCGTTAGTAGCGATGCCGTCGCGCGTTTACGAAACGCGTGACGGCAGCGCTACAAAAAGCCGCCGTGGGCGAGGGCCCTAAGGCCTCTGACTTGGCTTAACGACTGCCATCTATCGACGGCAGCCGGCACCAACTGCTTAACGTGCCTTTCGAAGCACGGAATGGCTCGGAAAAATGCCACTAGCGTTAGTCATAGACGGTGACCCATCCATGGACTGAACGTGCCGTATGTTGCTTAACCTTAGTGATCGTGTAAGATCACTCAGGCAGCCCAGTCTACGAGCGATTTTTATTTGCCGTGCTATAATTTATATATTATATTATAGCTACGTATGTAACGGGCTTTACTGCAGTAGCTCCAGCTTAATTCCGGATTCATTTACTTGATCTATGGGAGCTCCTCCACTACTCACCACGATTTTGTCATCATCAAACCATTATATCCCCAGCAAGGGGAACGGGTCTCTTCTCTGAAAGCAAAACCTGGTCGGACTTTTCCGAACGAAAGGCAGTGTGTGAATCCGAAATTAAGGTCATAATATTCACAGAGAACCTCAGTACTGTAATAAGGCTCTTTTAGTTCAAATCCTACAAAGGCTGGCAAAGGTGAATACAACCTTTACGGGATTGTACGCGGGTCTACAGTAAGGTTTAAAAGATATATTTAGCTTACCAGAGATGCGCTTAAGGAAACATGAACTTTGTGCAAAAAGAGTTACCATAACAGTGTTTATGAGTACAAAGACGTCTGGCATTAAATCTAGTTCTGTATGTACCAGGTTTATAGTTTTCTTAACTGTTTTTTCAGTCTCTAAGTCGATATCAATATTTGGATTAACACCTAGTTTAATTTGTAACCTTCATTAGTTGCGGTTTCCACGCTAATATGAATAAATACATTTCAATTTTGAAGGTTAGATACAATTTTTTCTTAAGGCTGCATCTGACATCAGTCTCGCTTGTACATTCTAACATTTTTCGTGACTATGAAAACATTAGTTTATTTCTGATTAATGAAGCCTGATGCATTGCCAGATAATAAAATTACAGACGTTTTAGACCAATATTTATGATTCCGTTATTGATCAAGATAAGTTTATACTAAAATTATTCAGTTTAATAGCAAACTGTTTTAGTCAAACCGTAAGTAGGTACATGATATCAAAAATTTATTTTAAACCCATTAATTATTTTGTTTTGTTACACATCACCTATTCAGTAAATAGCGGCAGTTCCCAAGAGATCTTAACTACATTTACCCCAAAAAAATACAAAACAATAACTCGTGAACTTTTGTATAAAGTTCTATGGCAGAAGTTTTTCGCCTCTTTGCCATTACAATATTGTTTTGAATTATTGCCAAAAGCAGTCTTTGTCTTACTTAAAGTTCTGAAAGTAATTTCCCCTAACGTCGGGGCTCCTAAATTAGACTCCGGGACGCGGGGACTCTACATGCGACTATTTTATCTCTCCACCATATCTCAACCGTCTTGTTTGAGAGAATGACAAACAAGTCGCCATAGACGTGCAAAACTTTCAGCGTGAATCTACGACTCAATACCATGATAAATTATAGGCATAACGTTTTTTGTTTACCAAAAAAGGGATGTATTATCAAAGGGCAAAATAAAAAAATACACCGGCGTGCGTGCTGGCAATGACTAATGAATGTGTTTTTATTTGTCATTTATGTAGGTACTCGTATAACATTTCTTTTTTACATAGCCACTTTTGTATCCAACTGCTGAGTAAGGACCTCCGCTCCTGCTTTCCATCTCTCTCTGTCTTCAGTCACCTCACACCATCCCGCCAATAATGCATTTAGGTCGTCCCGCCATCTTCACTTTGCTCTGCCGCGACGTCAGTGTCCATTTTGCGGAACCCAGTCGGTCGCAACTTTGGCCCACCCATCTGCGCTCACACGGCAGACATGGCCAGCCCAGTTCCAGTTTAACCTGGCGGTTGCAACCCCAACAATGTAATTACAAAGTAATTTTAGTTTTTGAGTGAATCGTCGTGTTTCTAGTTTTATCATATTTTCTTTTAATCCTCCCTCCTCCAACCTCGCCTATAGGTCTAAGTATGTAAGTTATTATATTTCACCCTTAGTGTCACCAAGTTTATACTGTGACCCTTATGGTTAACCAATATCCAAGCCAGGTCTAGCAGCTTTATAAGTCTCTGGAAAAGTCCAGTTAGCTTCAGTTGAGAAACGTAAAGCTAAATAATCAACAACAGTTCAAGTTGCACTGACTACATTGTGAGCTCCCAACTGACTAATGATGTCCGTTGGAATTAAACTTTATTAGAGCACACATTGTAAGAGGGACTTGAATTTTGTCGTGAGTTGAACTCTTTGGAAGAGTGAAAGTTGCGGAGGTATCAAAATTTCATCCCCGAAGTAGAAAATAATTTGCTTTTTTTTGCTTTTGCATTGTGGTGCAATAAATATTTTGATTTGATATGATCTGATTTCAACTTTGCTCGAATGGTTAGAAGTCGTTGTCAAAAAAAAGTTATGCTGCTATACCTCCGTCACATGTTATCGTAGTTGTCGTATACTATATTTGTCCTATCATTAATCTTAAATACATAGAGATTAAAAGTGATTACATTTTTAACTAAACACAAAAAAAAAATTATGTCTACTTTTTTTTTCTTGCTCCGCAAATATAAATACCTATAAACATACCTACTCGTATAAAGCTGTTCTGTCGACAAAACAATAATGCCCGCTAGTGCAACTTTTGTTTCATGTTTCGTTTTTCCGAGTGGCCTGTAAAAAGCTCTCGCACTATTTTTCAGTGGTCCGTTTTTTCTCGTATTAACGAATTTCCTGTTTTTCTTACACGTTTCCCGATTCGGCTCTTATTTTTGTTTAGTTTAGAAAAGTTTTACTAAGCTTTGTACGATGGTTTTACTAAGTTTTTCACGATATTTTCGTTGATAATCTGCGGAATAACGAACTTGCCTTTGTTTTCATAGGCTCTTCTTCATCTTTGTCGGTACATTCTTGACTCATGTACAGTCTGTTAGCTTTTAGAATATACCTCGGGCTCTAGAGTAGGCTTCGGTTGTAGCCGAAAGCACACGAGTGTAATACTACTTCCTGCTCTGTATAAGTGAAATTAAGTGTCATATTAATTCCGATATTTCTATTACACGAATATATCCAATTCTATCCGATAGTAGCCGAGGTATATTCTAAAAGCTAATAGACTGTATGTTGGTTATTATGAGCAAATGTTTTCGATCTCCAGATGCCTCATGATTCCTCTTATTGAGGTATTCTCTGGGAGCATAGATGCAGCGGGTATTGAACGTAATAATAGTCGCAGTCGGTCCATCGCGTTGGTGCTCTACCGCAAACTTTCTCTAGACTGCGATATACGTAATCGTAGAATTCGAATCAAATTGATTAGTCACAAAAATAATAGCACTGTTTGCAAGACTGCCGCAGAACAAAAAATAATAATGATAATGAAAACTTTCTTCAATCACTTGACCTGGTCCCAAACTAGGATACCTTGTGCTATGGTAACCCGGCAAGGACACTACAAACATGGAAAAACACCCAGATGTAGGCAATTTGTTCAAATGTACGGCGCCCCCCATTGGAAATCAATTTTGTTTTTAAACTTTACTATGTCCACTAAACGTAAATATAGAACAGAATTTAGATGTCGGCATTGTTCTTAAATAGCACCTCAAACGTGTCATTTGTACACTACATTATATAATGTATTCAAAGTTCTTATTTTGATTTAATTTGTCCAGTTTTGTAGAAGTTTTTGCTGTTAGTTTATGTTCTGTTATATTATCCTCATTTGAATCTTAGAGACAAGCCTATAATTAATATCATATGCCGACTTTTTCTCTGTTTAACCAACCGTCTTTCCTAGTAACTAGTTGGGATTGTCTCCTTATTCATCTGCGCCAGTGAGCTCTATTCTCAGTTGTATTTGTTGTTAGGTTATGTCCTGTTTCAATACTATTTCTGCACTTGTCCACCAGGTAGAGGGTGGTCTACTTCTTTTCTCCAGACCGGCTTTGTAGCCAAATCAACGTAAGCTACTTTCTTTCACCTTCTTTAACACGAGGGTCACATTAAATGACCCTGTGATGTGTTCATTTCAAACTTAGTCCAGGCAACCACTATTCAGAACTTTAAACTTTGAATTTTTAAATTTCAGTCAAAACTCGTTCTTATGCCACGAGCAACAAGAGCTGGGCTCGTTGATGTCCAGCTCAAGAGACCAAACTACCGTGACCGTCCTCTTTACGTTCGTGTCGTGCGAGGTAGGTATAGGAGCGAATATCAATTACCATTCATAACTTAGTGTAATAATTTCCGGACGTATTATCTGTAAATACCTGGTTTTATTTTCATTATTATTTTTCTTTATTGCTCCAAGTGTACTAGGGCGTGATTAATGCAGACATTGTCTACCAGCAAACCTTTGGTTTTAAGCCGGTCAAGCAAAAATATTCGTTATGACGTGGAACCAGTTATGACGTCGCGTCTGCCCCCAGTTTATGTCAAGATGTCGAGGCATCGCGACGTGTGTCGCGTGCCAAAACGTGCAACAAGTGACGTTTTGTCGCGTTCGCTTATGCGAAAATGAGTCCTCGAGTCGAGAGGACAAAGATAATTTTTCTGGTTGTCTGGATTATTTGCTATGACTGTGACTTGTTAGTTTGTTGAAAGGAAATTAAGAAAAAGCTGTGAAACAGAATACAACCTACTATTTCTCGTACACTAACCCGTCACAAATCCGTATAATCTATATAATATAATAAAAAATAACTGGCGATTTCAATTATAAAAAAGCTTACCAAGTAATGGTTTTAAAGTTGATGTTAATTTCGACTACTTCATAGTTGAAAATCCAAGAGCATCCTAAGGACGATTGCTGAGACTTGCATCTCACAAACAAAATCCAAGTAAAGAGACAGTATGGCAAAGAAAATTTCAATAAAAAGTGGGGGAAAATTTAGGACATTGATTACGTGAGACGTTGCCGAAAATTGAGCGGCGGCAGCGGGGACGCAGCTTTTACGCCGTGAAATTCTTCACAATAGGGATAAAGCTCCCAAATCGGACTTTGTCGAAAAGGGAGGAAGATTAAGGAGGTTACGAAGCTGACACAGAGGATTAACCCGGGCCACGGCTCCCGTTTGATTTGGGCCAACTTTCACCGGTATCTAGTCGCTGCTTGAAGACTTTCAAAGAGTTCACACATTTAAAAACTTTTATTGTCGGTGTGGTAAGGAACCGCTAGGGGCCATCCATAAATTACTTCACACGAATTTCATGATTTTTTGACCCGTCCCCCCATCCTTGTCATAGCTGGTCACATTTGTGAGACTCCTACCTCCCTACTGTGACGGCACATATTTTGCAATATTACATCTATTAAAACAGCAGGTCCTAAAGTTGTTTTGTTTTCCCTCGGTCTACGGCTACGGCTCACTGCCCTAAACCTAATCTAAACCTAGTCTAACCTAAGTATGTACAAGTAGATGTACAACTTAACCTACTTAACCTACCAAAAAACAAACCCTCTCCCAAGAAAAACAAAAAAGAAAAACTCCCACCCCTTAACGTGTGACGTAATTTATGAATGGCCCCTTAGAGGTAAGGTTGCTGTCTATTTTGAAATCTCTCTCGGCCTCCCATAAAAACATATTTTATAGATTCTAATGCCATGAGACATTTTATAAACGTTTTTTGGAATTTAGGCGTCTCGATAAAAAAATACAGAAATATTGGACGTGTTCTATTTTTATACAGAAACGGGAGTTTCAGCCATAAGCCGGATTTAACTAGGTCTTAAGAGTGTTTTAGTGAAATTGAATTTGTATAAATAAGACTCTTGGATTAAGGTTGAAAAATATACCAAATGGAGTTCAGAATTTTTGACGCCATTTTTTCTCAACTTGTTTTTATAGGGAAAGGGAATATCTAACCTCTAACCTCGATTTTATTTTCTAACGTAGATCCATTGTTCTACAAAAATAAGAACAAACGCGATGTGTAGAGAATTTTGACGTCGGCATTTCTTTACATTTCATCGTAATGACTGTTAAAGAATTATTACACTTTTGACAATTTTCGATCACACCAGCAAATGAAAATTAACTTAAGCACATTTTAGACACATTCCTAAAATACGGTAGCCCTATCTAAACGAAGCATCGTACAACGCTATTACATCTAATACAAAAATGGGAATCCTTTACAATTCCAAATTCATCCAGAGCCCGTCTGCTACTCGTACTACCCTTCTTAACTGCCCCGTGCGTTATAATGGAGTCACCACTCACATGTAAGACAAATCCGCGAGATTAGCAATATCTCGCGTTTGCCGATCGGCAGGCTCGGAAGGCCTACCGGGAATCCTTAATTAATACGTTACCACCGCGCACGTTTAATATTAGATCATTAAAGCCGCAATGTTCAGAACTTACCTCCTTCCCCGAACGAAGTTACATAAACACTGCAAAGTTTCCGATGCGAGCTTAAAACGTTATGTTACCTGCTATGTAATAATAATTTTCGAGGGTTTTCGCGCTAATTAAAAATTCAAACAAAGGGTATAACGTTTGGTTACGCAGAGCCGATAATTTGAGTCGTGGTTTGGCGCTGTACGTTATACAATTACAATTTATAATATCAGTGCCCTTTAATCAGCTATAAAAAACACTACGGGTTAATGGAGAACTTGTACAAAAATGTGGGATTGCTTTGGAATACCATGATAATGATAAATAAGCGTGGTAGAAACTTTAATATATCGTAATCTGAAGAAAAGAAACTCTCACGTGGCATAAAAACACACCCAGCTCACATTTTGACGTCTGCATTTAAGTCCAAATCTAATAAATAAAGTTCTCGTGTCATAGTGTCAGCTAATAGATAGATAGATAGATAGATAACACTTTATTGCTCAACCATAATACAGAGTTATTGTAATTTCCTTATGTCTAAATGGTACACAATTGGCGGTCTTATCGCTTAGAGCGATCTCTTCCAGACAACCTATGGATGGAGAGAATTGCAGGAAGAACATAGTCGGTAGGTTTGTTTGTTTGCTAATGTTTTAATAAAACATATCATGGGCAAACAATAAATCAAAATCCGTATAATCGGCATGTTCATTGAGACGTTACACTCACACAGTGAAGAAAAAAATCCCTTGTGACGTTCCTTATAACAAACAACGTTGTTAAGCTGAGAGAGGTTTTTACTGGAACGTCGAGTTTTAAAAGGCAACATGGGCAATTACATTATCTACTTTTTTAAGTAAAACTCCGTCCGACTCTTCGCAAGGTAAACTGTAGAATTGCAAATACAAAAAATAAATGAACTTCACGTGCAGTGCTAGGAAAAAGGTAAATGAAGTAAAATGGAATTTGTGAAAATATATTATCTGGAAATAACCGGAATCGCTCGTAGCCCCAGGGCTGCCAGCTGCCTGAGTGATATTAAAGATCACGAAGGTTAAGCAACCTTGGGCGCGTTCAGTGCATGGATGAGTGACCGTCTATGACTAAGCTTCGTAACCGGCTGCCGTCGATAGATGGCAGTCGGTTACGAAGAATCAGAGGCCTTAGGGCGGCTTGAAAACTTCTGACAGTAAGACCAGCCACTAGTCTTACCAGCCTCCACCAATCCCGACTTGACCCCCGTGGTGGAGTATGGCCTATACCTTACTCAAGGAAGAGACCCGTGCCCCTCGGTGAGGATATTGATGATGATGATGTTGAACCGGATAATTCCAAGTAGGTCTCTTGAGTCTTTCTTCTTTAGGTTAGAACCCTAAAAAATACTAATCCTGTATTATCGTACAATAAGTTAAGTTTGTAAAAGTAAAAATATATTGATCAGTTATAGCTCAAGCCTGAATAATAATTGTAGAATTTTTTACGTTACTTGTTTTGTGACTTTGATGGTTACAAGGAATCAGATTTAATTATTTTATGGTTAATGGGTGGACTCATATAAATTTCCTCAGACAGACGGATGGACCGACAAACAGACAGACTGACAGCAAAGTGATCCTATAAAGGTTCTGTGTTTTTGAAACAATGTTGGTATATTTTATGTGTATTGCGCAACTCGTAAAATCGTAACAGAAATTATCAAACCACTCAAGTTCAACTGTTACATTTGAGAGTTTAGGGTCAGAACCCCAACGTAACATTGGATCAACTTATTATAACGAAAATAAAAGAAAAATCTCAATTGAAACTATATATAGTTTATAGTTTGCTTGTTTATAGTTTTTAGGAAAAATTGTATTGTATTGAATTGAATAAAGTATCACCAGACATTAAAACTAATGAGAAAACTAACTAAGTTTATTTTTTTTATTTTAAGAATTTTAATTGTTAGAATGTAGACGTAACTTGTAACGTAATTAAGTCTCGCAAACGCTAACAAAACACGCAGTAGATAAAAAAACAAGTGCGAGCCGAACTTGCGCACGAAGGGTTCCGTACTATAATATTATACATACAACATTAGACACTATGTATATTGTATTCAAAATGAAGTTCTTAGTACCAAGACGCCCTTAAGAAAATTACGTATTTTTATTTAACTATAATTTTTTTTATTTATTTCAATTTCTAACATCTATCATTACAGGACAAGCCTAATGCGAACGATGCGCTACAATCGATTATATCTTGTATATAGTACAGATCTACTATTTTAATACAAACTTATATTTAATTCCTTAAAGTGAAGAATTTTAAAGTGAATAGACTACTAAATATTCCGTCAATATTGTAAGTGACTACCTTTTGCCGTTATTAGTATTGAGCAAAAAACGGCAGAACAATCACTGTTTTTTGGATTTGTTTCGGCAACAGAAAAACATTATCCTCGTGTGGCCCAATGTCAAATAAAATGTACAAAAACAATTGTTATTTTCAAGGTCGGGCCGCAAGAGTTTATTGAGAAAATTTCAACTGTCTAGCTATCACGGCTAATGAGATACAGCCTGGTGGTAGACAGACGGACGGACAGTCGAGTCTTAGTAATAAGGTCCCGTGACGACCTCTGAGGCGCAGCGGTTAGCGTATCTGCCTACCATGCGAGTGGTCCCGGGTTCGAAGCCCGGCTGAGGACAAAAAAGCCCAGATCTTGGACGTTTACATATTTGTGATGTCGCTGTTTCTGGTTCGCACGACACAGGGTATGCTAATGCGGGGCCAGAAGCAATGCTGCCGTCATGGGAAGAAAGGCCATAACTTCAATATTTACTAGTGAGAAAAAGTAAACTGTATTTGAATAAAATTTGCACTTAAATTTATGCAAATAACTTATGAAATATGTAAAAAAAAATCTTGTGTTTTTCAAATAGTAATCATCGACGGCAAGTTACCAGGCATGCTTGAAATTTAGTTTTTCACTAATTTGGTCGAAATCAAGTTATGGCCTTTTTTATTATAACGGCAGAATGTATGTGCCTGTATGTAAAGGCTTAAAGGTTAATTTATGTTTCTACCCTTTAAGTACGGAACCCTAAAAAATCGAATAGAAACATTTAGTCTATGGAAGCACACTCAGCGAAAACTCCCCGCGACAGATGAGGCGTACAACTTAGAAATGGCATCGATAAATTCGTCCACCCGCTCCTTACGACTTCATACGTCTTTCTGGATCGTCGACTTCCCCAATTCTTCTCCTTTTGAGTTAAATTAAGGATGAAACCAATATGGGATTCTCGTATCTACCGCCCGAAAACTTCCGCACATGCCTTCTTAAACTGAAATTCAAATTGGGATTGAGACAGATTGCGGTTTCGGCCGTGAGTCGTGGAGGATTCTCCCTCGATTACGGCTTAAGTGCCCGAAGTGATAAATACACGCGGCCCCAAAATTCTCTGTTGGGTTTGATAGTGTTCGTATGTTTACGTGACTAAAATCACCGTACTATAAATATTTACGAAACGAATTTAGAACTTGGCTGTTCAATTGTGATGGTGGTGCTCCTTTTAGGATAAATATAAATTTTACATAAAACTAGCTGGCCCGGCGAACGTTGTTTCGCCATATTTTTTTTCACTTCGCGCTATGAAAAATAAATAACAACCTATTCTCAAACGTAACGAATATTCATGTAAAGTTTCATGAAAATCGGTGAAGCCGTCTCGGAGGAGACGGAGGAGACAATGTTAGAGGAGCACTAACATTGACACATGAGAATTTTATATATATTAGAAGATAGAAGAAGATATAAAAACTGACTTCAGAACACTACATTACTAAACCGGCAAAATTGTTCAAACAAGTATGAACTCTAAATTTGGAATATGTAGGTATTACAGAAGTACATTTTGGGCACGGTGGTCAAAATGTATGGTGCAGGTCTGGATCTTAGCACCAAATCCAAAATATAGTTCTGCAATACCTAACTATACCTATTATGTATATGTACATCTCTAATATGCTTTATTTTCTGCTGTCTATTGAATAGATCCGTTATCCATCTCTGAAAGTCTTCATCAGATCTTCAATAAATTAAAATAGTACCAATGGTACCTTATACAAAATCGAAAAAATAAATCAAAAACGGTTAAGATACGACGGAGCTAGCGGTCCTAAGCCTATGCGCACACTAGGCGACACGCGGCAGCGACAGTTCGGCGATTAGACGCGACGACAGGCTACGGCCGTCAATTCTCATATATCTGACGCGGCGACTAGACTCGGCGACAAGTCACCCTGTTCGCGTGACTAGTCGCCCTGTTATTCTCAGTGGGACTATGTGAAACTTCTAGGAAGCAGCATCTGCATCTTCTATTGAGTTAAAAGTTCGGTTGCTAATCCGAACCATTAACTCTTTTCTCGAAATTTTTTTTACAAGTTTCAATGACAAATTTAAAGATGACTTGTTTGCAGTTACTAGCCGTAAAATTATATACATACTCCCGATTTAAGTGGCTCGCCGTGTAGGCAGGAATCATAGCAAGTCGCTACGGGGGCGGTGAGTGTGCGCGATTAAGCATGAAATTAATTAATTAGATAAAGGATTCCCGTGCTAAGACCACGCGCTTACAGCGCCGCTGGGGTTTCGCAAATATTAATATTAAATTACACTGAAAAATACAACCTTTTTCATATGTAGCTCAGAAGAAAATTAATATGGCTGGCTTATATTAATAGTGCGGTTTTGAGATATGCAAACCGAACAACGGATAGCGAAAAAGTATTTACATGTCGCAGTAAGGTAGTTAAATCAGAGAGTCAATTGAATCTCTAGATAGTCAATCAAAGATCGATATTCAATCAAGTCGCTAAAGTTCCGTCAGACAAGTGAGTGAACGAAACGTTTAACGAGTTTCCTAAACGTTCCTAGGTATTTCAACTTTGCTCAAGCCATCTTTGCAACAAGAACTCACTACAAAAACAAGACTCTTCTTCTTAATTTTCCTGAGTGTAACCATTTACAATAAAACAAAACACGGAATTTCCAAGCTCTCAGTTCTTCACGATGACACCGAAATAACAAATGAAATAATCGTGGCGGAGTTGACAACATGTTTACAATTTCACCAAAGACCACAATTTGAAACAAATAACCACTCACACAACAAACCAATGATGCACAAGATTTGCCAAAAGAAAGATTCTAAAAGTAATCAGCTGTTGTCGTGACCGCCATCTTGTTTTACATTATTGATCAACATGCTGGCTTTCGGTCGGTGAGATAGTTAAACGTTTTCGACGCTGCTTTATTTAAATCAAAATGCTAGCGACTTGATTGAATATCGATCTTTGATTGACTGTCTAGAGAATCAATTGACTCTCTGATTTAACTACTTTACTGCGACATATACACAAACAGCCGGCATCGGCGCAATTAAATTCATGCATTGATTGCTCTTTCGGTAGACAAAATTCGCGCAATGAAGTTACATTTACCATAAAAATCGACGACCGAAAACTATTGGGAACAATTGCTTTTAATTTAAATACAGTAACATCGTTTTTCGCGGTTAAAGCTATTATGGCCGCTGCTTCTGTGTTAATATTTCCCTTTTAACATTAACCAAATAACACTAAATGGCTTAACGTTGTGTTGCAATTTGAATTGTTAAAAGTACAACGCTAGAGTAAATCAGGCAGGCACATGCATTGCTTCTGGCCCCACACTAGGATACCCTGTGTCGTGGGAACCAGAAACAGCGATGTCACAAACATGTAAACATCCAAGACCTGGATTTTTTTTCTCTCCAGTCAGAGATCGAACCCGGGACCTCCCGCATGGTAAGCAGATGCGCTAGCCGCTACGCCACAGCGGTCGTCCTATTGTTATTAAGAGGTATATGTTTGTCCTATTGTTATTTTTTTGTTGTCATTGTGTAAATATATAGATAGATTGATAGATAACACTGTATTGTACATAGAATAGGAAAGTACACAGGTATTTCTTAATCTAAGAGTGTTTTTGTGGCAATGTTAATAAATACTTTCTTTTTTTCTATTTTGAGATCATTTGTGTTGAAAAGTATCTGTTTAGTGTCGCAAGTAACTTACATGTACTCATTACATCTTAGGAGGCACGACCCGAAACACGCCAACAAAACAACGTTCATAAAATCTCAGACAGAGCTATCTAGATAAAATATTCTCCGGTTTAAATAAAAAGAGAGTAACGCCACCGCCGCCGCCTGTATCGCGGATTTCGCTTGCGCATATTTAAATTTAATTAACTTTCAAGCGCACATCCCCTTTGTGCTCTAGGGGGCAAAGAAAGGAAATGTTTACCGAGCAAATGACTGCACCTAGCGACTGACCGTTGAGGTTTTTCAACGCATATTAAAATCTTTCTGCTCCATTTAACACAGACACCGGCACTGCTCATTTCATTCTAAAGGTGAAATCTTTAATTAAAATTTTATTAAATTCAAGTGTGCGCGAGACAACCTCGGATTATTATAAATGCAAGGTGCCTACGTTCCGACCTGGAACTGAAAACAGAGCCGTGATATTAGTGAGGTGTTCTTGAACAAGGAAAAAATGCTGGAAAACCAGCAGTATTTTAACCTATAGATTTTTTGATTTGGCCGACCGGCTCACCATAACAATGATTTTTAATTGTTCAAGGGCATCTCGGAATTGATTAAAACTCTACAAGGATTTTTTTTAAATATTTGAATGTAATTTTAAAATTGAAATTAACTTCCCGTTGAATTTTCAGCTGTTAAATGCGACATAAGTGACATGAAAGGTAAGTAACAATATTGTAATATGTGACAAGACACATCATGTATAATGTAGGTATTCTAGGTATAGTATATTGACGTCCCACTGTAGGGCACAATCGTTCGTAGTCCCGGCCGCCTGAGCATGAGCACTCTTAAGCGATCACGAAGGTTAAGTAACATAGGGCTCGTTCAGTGTTTGGATGGGTGACTGTTCTGTGACTAACGCTAGTGGAATTATTCCGAGCGGTTCCGTGCTTCGCAAGGCACGTTAAGCAGTTGGTGCCGGCTGTCGTCGATAGATGGCAGTCGATAAGCCAAGTCAGATTTCTTAGGGTGGCTTGAAAACTTCTGACAGTGAGACCAGCCACTAGTCTTACAAACCTCCACCGATCCGGACTTGGCCCCCGTGGTGGAGTATGGCCTATACCCTTCCTCAGGGAGGAGACCCGTGCCCCTCGGTGGGGACAGAATGGGTTGATGATGTAGGGCACAAGCCTTCTCTCAGTGAGGGTATGGGCTTAATCACCGTGTGCCCACCACGAATTGGCGATTTCAAGCACTGAGGTATGTGAATAGCTCAGGTTTCTTCACGACGTTTTCCTTCGGTTAGTTTCAGTTATTACTACGAGTGGTATTACAGAGTCAACAAAGTCATAGGTACATAGTCGTACTGGGAACCGAACCTGGGTGTTGCATTTCCAAGTCCGTTTTTCTATACAATGAGAGAGAGAGATACCTTTATTCATCATCATCATCATCATCAACCCATCATGTCCTCACCGAGGGGCACGGGTCTCTTCCCTGAGGAAGGTATAGGCCATACTCCACCACGGGGGCCAAGTCCGGATTGGTGGAGGCTTGTAAGACTAGTGGCTGGTCTTACTGTCAGAAGTTTTCAAGCCGCCTTAAGGCCTCTGACTTGGCTTAACAACTGCCATCTATCGACGGCAGCCGGCACCAACTGCTTAACGTGCCTTGCGAAGCACGGAATAGTTCGGAAAAATGCCACTAGCGTTAGTCATAGACGGTGACCCATCCATGGACTGAACGCGCCGTATGTTGCTTAACCTTAGTGATCGTTTAAGATCACTCAGGCAGCCCAGGTTACGAGCGAGCGACCTTTATTACCTTTTAAGAATATTAAATGATGTTTCACTTTGCAAGTATTGATTGCACTCGTGGATCTTGAGATTCTTGGTATACGAACACTCATACCTAATTTGTATTAGCTTTAAGATGATTTGAGAAAAGATGGTCGGAGTGGAGTTTTTTTTCGCTGCCTTTTTCTCCACTACACGCGGCCCCAAGGCAGCGGCTAACAGTATACATAACTGTATGTACATTGACATTCAACAAGCAGAATCTAAATTCTTTACGTTGAAATAAAAAAAAAAGATAAAGACTTAATCGCCACGCAAGCTGACAGCGAATTTGGAATTCGAAGCACTAAGGTATGTGAATGCCTGATACACTGAGATTTCCTCACAATGTTCCCCGTTCGTGAGTGGTATCGCTACTAAAAATAATTGACAAATGTACGAAGATATAAAATACTTTGGCCCACGCCTACCCACGGTTCAAGCCCTTCAAGTGACTTTTAGTTGTCCTGCCCTTGTTGGCCGACATACTTTTGCATATTAATAAATAGCTTTTGTGTAGTCTCTACAAGGCAAATGGGCGTGAGTGGGTGCTTTGAAAAAAAATGCTTTTATTCAAAACAACACAGTACAACAACAATACTGAAAATTAATGTACGTTATGAAATAAAGTTCAGTTAAATAAAGGGTAGGTCCGGAGAGAACAATATATAAAATATTTGTATGTGTCGGACTAGACATATAAAGTGAAAGTGAACTACTTTGTAACCGAAACACAAATTATACGTTCATTTTATAAACATTAGATTACATAATAAAAATCCTGTTGTTGAAAAGCATTTCTTTATAGCATTATTTATAACACACACACAAACACACACACACACACACACACACACACATACACACACACACACACACACTCACAAACAGACACAAACACACACCACACACACACACACACACACACATATAACACATTTAAAATCCTTGCTAAAATAAATTCATTGATATGATTAGGTTATCTACTGCTTCAGGTATTTTTATACTTACTAGTAGATACCGTCAACGTATGTAGTCTAAGATGTAGTAGATACGAAATGAGGAATTTTGTATTTTTGTGCAATGTTTGTGTTGTGTCAACTACTCCTAAACACTACTGCAAGGAGATATTTCCTAACGACGAGAATATGTTAACAAGTCATTTTGTTGACTAAAAGTTTCGTGAGCACTACACATGATTAACTTGATTGATTGATCGATTGATCAGAAATTCATTACTGCACAATAAAGTCATGTACATAGGCGAGCTTAATACTAAAAAGTATTTACTTGTTTATGATTAAGATTAAGCTTTGGAGGTCTCCTCGCCTGACGTTTCCGACAAAATTTGAATTTGGAATTAATATTAACTGTCTTAACTACGTTGCAAAGAATTTGACCCTCACAATGTGATCCTACGCTACGTGATAAAATCAGTCTCAGCTATATGGTTCTAACCGGCTAAATATTAAGCCAACACCACTATGATGACGTTGAATTTTCCACGAACAGGTTAAAGTTGGGGTGAAGTTGCTAGCAAGTTTTGCTCTAATTCGGGGCTCAAGCTGCTAACAGCTATTTTCACTGCTATTTGCTATAAGACTCCTTGTAGATAGTAGTTTCGACGAAAGGAGCCAAATAAGCAGGGATTTTCCTGCATGCGGTATATTATAAATTATTATAATAACATTATTATAATAAAAACTAGCTGATCTGGCAAACGTTGTTTCGCCACACATTTTTTTTTTTCACTTAGAGCTATGAAAAATAGATAACAACCTATTCTCAGACGTACCGAATATACACATAAAATTTCATTAAAATCGGTCAAGCCGTTTCGGAGGTGTTTGCGCACTAACATTGTGACACGAGAATTTTATATATTGGATAAGCATAATCATTTATTTATATTCAGGCACATACATTGCTTCTAGCCCCACACTAGGATACCGTGTGTCGTAAGAACCAGAAACAGCGACGTCTCAAACTCAATAATGTGTTTGCAGTTATGACAGTAAACAAAATAATATTCGATTGCTTATTATTATTTTTCTTTATTGCACAAAAAATTGTTTAAATAAATAAATTATTATAATAATAATGTGTTTGTACTTATCACAGTACAAAAACACATACAAGAACGGGACTTATAGTCGTGTCATTGAATTTCCTTCTAAATTCAACGGTCGTGTGTATGGCTTCTCTTAGATTCACTAAGAGTTTGCTGGTTGGTTATGTAAGCTAGACATTGAGATGGCTGCAAGCGAACTTTCATGTCAGTAGAAGTTGCTATGACTGCTTAAGCTCACAGCGGTCAAGTACTGAAAACTTAGTCAGTGAAATGAAATAACCTTATTGTAAATCGGTTACACCATGGTTACTGGCTTCCAAACTAGGATTTACTGTGCTAGACAGGTTACAGGACAGGACAGGCCAGGTTACTTCCACAATACATAATGTACATCTAATATATAAAATTCTCGTGTCACCACTCACCTTGTTAGTGCGCATACTCCTCCAAAACGGCATGGCCGATTTTGATGAAATTTTATATGATCATTAGGTCTGAAAATATTTTATATTTGAGTGTTTAGGTTTAAGCTGATTTACGCTCTCCATACAATTGGGTTGGACCACCAGGTGCCAAAACTTCACTGGTTTAAATTAAATGTATTTCAAATGGTTAAATGTATTTCAAATTGTTTATATCTAAAAATGTTATTGTACCGTTTGTTTCCAAAATAAATAAAAAAATAATAACTTTGCAAATACTCATCGGATCGCTATGAAAGTCTTTTATTCTTAAAATATAGAGCATTTTAGCATATTTTACTCAGAAATGACCACGTTGGAACCTCTTTGCAAAACTACGTCCAATTTATTCACAAAATCATTCATGTTAGCATCATTTAAAGAGGTTTTAAATGGGTCCCTTTCAATTTGAGAGCTTAACCCGTAGCGAAAAAAGGGTCTTCATAGACGGAAAACCAATGGTCCTACAATGGTCTCATCTTTTTCTTTGTAGCACGGGACGTTAAAATTACTGACCAAACACAAACTTCGCTAACAATGTACAAAAATCAAAATGTAATTTGTTCGTTCATACGTAACCATTACTTGTTGTAAACAAGTCACTATTTGTATTGTAATAAACATAAATATTTACACACTACGATATCTTATGTCGTGGGAACCAGAAACAGTGACTTCACAAACATGTAAAGATCCAAGACCTGTGGGCTCATTATGTAATTTTCGCAACGGATATACATACGTCTTAAAAAGTCACGTCAACACAAAAACCGACGTCGTACAGTCGACAGCACATCATGGTATACACTCATGCAGTCTACTCCGTTGCGTTACGGGCGATTTTGCAACTAAAATGTGAAGATTGACGTGCTGTCGACTGTACGGAGTACTGTCTCGCTCTAGCATAGGGTCTTAAAAGAAGATAGTGCTATACAGTAGTGGTATACATGACTTTTTAAGACGTATGAATATCCGTTGCAAAAATTACATAATGAGCCCACTGGGTATTTTTGTCCCATTATATGTTTTTACAGACGTCATGCGCAGGATATGACATAGCCTGAAGCTACAATTTCCATTCCGATCAGCTCTTTTAACAAGCAGTATACAAACAAACGACGGTTAGCCCATCCTGCCTACCATGCGAGAGGTCTCGGGTTCGATTCCCGGAAAAAAAACCCCCAGGTCTTGAATGTTTACATGTTGTGACGTCGCTGTTTCTGGTTCCCACGACATAGGGTATAGTAGTGTGGGGCCAGAAGCAATGTATGTGCCTGTATGTAAATGTTATTATTAAAAAAAGAAGCAACGTATTGTATGATCCATTTGTCTATACTTGACATTTTTCTCAGACTTTAAACGACAATAAATCAAAAACCTTTAGCGTCAGAAAACTCGATACCGTTTGCAAATTTAGTACTAGCTAGCACTAAATTTGCAAACTGTTTCGAGCCCTCTACCGCTAAAGGTTTTTGATTTATTGTCGTTTAAAGTCTGAGAAAAATGTCAAGTATAGACAAATACATCATATGTGCCTGTATGTAAATGTTTATGTACAAAAAATGTTTATAATAGAACTATGGCGATTTTTGCAGCGGTGCTCGTTTACGTTCACAATTATTTAGATCGTGCTTCTCCTCCCTTCTTCATACTTTTACCACTTCGCTTCAGCTTCTGTGTGCTCAATCCCAACCTAGCACAATAAACGAGTCGCAAAGACAGCAGAGGACACGGGAGCTCCGACTACAAAGCTTCATTGAACAACAGTTTACTTCGGAGGCCTCCAAAAAGGCCCTTTAATTAAATCCCTCTCCAATGACGTCATAATTATGGCGCAAATTGGATCTCTCGTATTGTTATTTCCGAGTACGAAAATGTTCCTTCGAAATTAATCAGCTTTAAACAGATCAGGTAATAATGGCATTTGATTTAATTAGTTAGATATTTCCTGATTCCCGGAATCTCCTTTTAAAAGTTAGTAGATATTAAACTGCCCGATTTCCCAGTAATTTTGTTCCGTGATCATTCCGGTATAATACAAAATAAATTATGAAGTATTGGTAGGTTGGAAGCAGTCGTAACGGAGCAGGAGAACACAGGCCTAGCATTCGGGAGGTCGCGGATTCGCATCCTGGTATGTAGTATAATAACTTTGTTTTGCAATTTACGTGCATTTGCGTAGATGTACGATTGCAATACCACTCGCTTACGGTGAAGGAAAACATCGTGGTGCAACCTGGTGTATGAAGGGTTCACATACCTACACGTTTAAAATTGTTAGAGCCGGTCCAGATGAAGCGTTTTACGCGCAAGGGCCCTCGCGCGTAGCCACCCGCGCGTTCCCGAGGTACTACAGCTACATACAGCCCGTTCAGATGGTCTCGCGCGTATTCTTACTCGCGCGTAAAACGCGTGTTCCCGAGGTACTAGAGCTACATACACCCCGTCCAGATGCTCGGGGACGCGCGAGTGTCTACGCGCGGATGGCCTCGCGAGTGCCCTCGCGCGTACCACGTTGGGCGCCAGTGTCGCACGAGGGTACGGGTAGGTAGGGGTGCGATCCGTAGTAAAAGAGGGGTATCCAGGGGCACGGTAGAATGTTTATTTAAATGTAAAGTAAAGGGCACCTGAGGACAATGCAAATAGAAAATCTTAAATAAGGTCTAAAAATAAATATAAAAATACACTAGTATTAAAATAAAGCAGGAACACTTACAATTATGTGCCCTTTGTAAATATTTAATGATGATTTATATAATAACATTGAAAATAAGATACTCCGGGTCGTGAAAAACAGAAAAAAAAATCACGTTTAGGTGCAGCTTAGATGGAATCTGAGGATAATCTGAGCCAGATACGTCGTGGTCCGAACACTGCAGCAAAAGTCAAATACTAATTAAATTTGGAATAGTAGGTGGCCGAAAATAATAAAAAGGCAACGAGGCAAATTCACCTCGTTACAAAACGCTTCGTCTGGACCGGCTCTTATCTACCGTAGGAACAATGAAACCTGGTGTGTGTAGGGTTAAGATACTTACACGCATAAAATTGCTAGACTCCGATAAGAACGCGGTTATTTAGCCCAAATTATCACTCTCTCTGAGAGAAGGCCTGTCTCACCAGAGAGACTAAATAGGGTACATAAAAAAGTATAACTTTCGAAGACGGTTACTACTGTACTATGTCATAACTGCATACGGCATAGCTCCAATAAAAACTCTCAATATCGCCACGCGACCGCGGGCTCAATGAACATTTTCTCGGAAGAATCTTTGATGGCATCCTGAATACACAGTGTACAGTGTACAGTCTGCCTTGAGGCAGACTTTTGAACTGATAAAATGCCTGGGGACACGACACGAGCGGTATCGGAGACACGTGCTCCTTAGCGTTGTGATCCGTGATTTGAGACATTTTAAAATCCTATAGTTAATACAAAAATTCAGTAGTCTCTATATCATCATCAACCCATTTGCCCCCACCGAGGGGCACGGGTTTCTTCCATTAGGAAGGTATAGGCCACACTCCACCACGGGGGCTAAGTCCGGATTGGTGGAGGCTTGCAAAATTAGTGGTCGAATCTCTCGTAGTCCCGGCTACCTGAGTGATCTTAAACAATCACGAAGGTAAATCAACATAGGGTGCGTTCAGTGCGTGGATGGGTGACCGTCTATGACTAACGCTAGCGGCATCTTTCCGAGCGGTTCTGTGCTTCGCAAGGCGCATTAAGCACTTGGTGCCGGCTGCCGTCGATATATGGCAGTCGTTAAGCCAAGTCAGAGGACTGAGAGCGGCATGAAAACTTCAGACAGTAAGACCAGCCACTAGTCTTGCAAGCCTCCACCAATCCGGACTCTCTATATACAGACATGAAATTCCG
The DNA here is from genome assembly GCA_947310845.1 of Yponomeuta plumbellus. Taxonomy (NCBI): domain Eukaryota; kingdom Metazoa; phylum Arthropoda; class Insecta; order Lepidoptera; family Yponomeutidae; genus Yponomeuta; species Yponomeuta plumbellus. Next base: position 15,624,910 of record OX371196.1, read on the forward strand.
ATTTAACAAGTCGATTGAGAGTTTATTGCCGTTTTTACTCTCTTTCCGATTTACTCTCGTCGCCGTCAATTGTATTCAGAAAACATTCTATAAAACGAACTTTCAATGCGATGCCTCACTTTCAATCTGTTCGCAATCTTTCAGAAATCTCTTACAGTTCCATATTTAATATTTTACCACACTTTTCACACCGCACGACTTGCGACACGAATCGTGACTAGGTACTTAATAGAATCAGTCGGCATTTTTTAAGTAGATACAATACCCTAAAAAAACGGGTTGTGGTCATTTTGGTCTCTGATCAGTTGAATAAACTGTCTATCTTAATAAATGACAATAAAGCGGTTAGTATTCTAAGGAGTTTCTGAGTTGAGAATTTTCACAAAGTAAATACTTAATTGAAGTGCTGTCCCGTCAAATTTCTCAGCAAAGAGCGTGACAGAACATTACTTAAGTACCTATTTACTTAGTGAAAATCCTCAACTCAGAAACCGGCCCAGAGTTTGAAAAATGCGGTCGCTAGGTAACAAATCAAATCAAATGTTTTTATTTCGTAACAAAATCAAAATGTTTACTTTATGAACGTCAAAGATGTTAGTTTTACAATTAATAGATTATGTTGAGAAGAAGCTAACAAAGAAACTCCACATTTATCCTTTTCAAAACAGTTTTTGCATAATTAACAAAGTTCTTCACTTAAAAATTACTCTCGAATATTTTGAACACTAGACACAAGTAGAAAAGGAGGACATTCACAAATGAAACGATTTTTTTATATTTTTATATTTTTATTTTTATATTTTAATCAATATTTAGCTGAGCTGCCAATTTTTGCAAGAAGTTTTTTATTTTTCAACAAATCATTATGAAAATCTTCACAAGTCATGTTTTCAAAGTTGAACGTTTTCAAAAAGGAAGACTTACAGTAGGGAAAGGAGGACGGGAGGACAAAACATGGAAAAGGAGGACATGTCCTCCTTTTGGATACCATCTAGCAACCCTATTCTAGACGTAATACTTCTAATGAAGACGGACAGGGCCTCAATTCTCTGACACTGGGCACTGAAGTGCGATGTCTGATACATGGTCGGGTAACGTAAAGTGTTTTTCATACCATTGACACTTGGAGTTCAATACCTGCTCGCGTAGACTTGAAGCGGCAATGAAACTAAATCGCCATGTAGTTGTAATTGTACTCCAATATGTACAATAAGAGAATCTAGACCCAGCTCTACTGCGCCGAATGCGACCGAACCTTTAAAACGAAGTTTGGATGTTGTAACCATCTTACAGGAGACGCCATGAAGCAGCGACGGTCGCTGTCGTCGGACACGACGAAGAGGCTATCATCATCATCATCACCACGCATTCCAGGGTCTTATTAAATTCCCTATCACTTCTGAAAATGGGGAGGTGTACTCATCAGTACATATAATGTATACTATGGGGGGTAAACTTCGAAGAAGATATGAGCTGTGCCGCATTGGCGCAGGTGGCAACTTTAGTTTAGAACAGCTCATACTTATTCATAATCATTTGTTCTCCATGATCATGCCTGTTAGGGGGTACCTAGTCACGAGTAGAATCTCCTTATTCGCGGATGCATCTCGCGATTTTGTTATACTCTGTATAAATATATATTAAAGCGCGCGCGTGTGATGCGCTTTATGTTGGCTGTACTGGGCGCAGGTAGAGATCAAAAGATTCATGTAAAATTTAACGCAGCAAGCCACATACATATTTGAACAGCCAAATGTGGTCGGGAAATGAGCTTATAATCCCGTATTTAGCTACAGCACCAACACATAAGCTCGTGCAGTAATTCATTTTATTCAGCTTTGTTCTGCTCGTGAACAAACCGTTGATAGAAATAGCTATAATATGAGGACTAATAATGTTTAGCAAACCTACTGGGTTGCTCGTCTTACGTCATTCATTATCCTCATTCATTTATTCATAATTCATTCCAGATATGACAAACCTATATTATTAATTATAATCGTACAAAGTAGGAGTTTTGGTTTATGTAAAAAAACTGGCCAACTTTTCGCCTAAAAATGTGAGATTAGTAATTCTCTTCAGTTTTTGGCACCGTAGAAACGGAAAAATGTAATATGTAAAAAAACGGCACCCTAATTTAAGATTGCCTTTAGCTGGAAAATAAAGATGGTGTCTTAGGCCTGGCGCTACACTCCATTTCATGAAACGAGCTCCCTGAGAAAATCGTCCACGTGCACCTGTGGTTAATGCGCGCGACCTTCAATAGCCACTGCTCTGAATAGTCTATTCAACATGTACCTTTTTGGACGAAATTTTGAATCTTTGATAGTTTTTGAGATATTAAAAAAAACCAAACCCCTAATTTTTTTTTTTTAATAAATTGTTTATAATTTTTGCAATGTTTATCGGCTCCTTTCGGGATTTTTCCTTAAACTTTCTACATAATATTCCGAATCGAATGACACCTTGATCGTAATTTTCGGAGACTACATAAACATTTCGTCAATTTTTCACGAAATTTTTGTTCGCTTCTAGTCTTAGAAGCGAACCGTCTCCGATTATTGTTTCGTTTATCTCTAGCCGCGCAGATTGACCAATGACAATGATGAGATGCGAGATATGGTTCCATAGGTATTCAACGCATTGTCACAAACACTCATTGTTCTTCAATATTAACTATATTCCAAATATACTCACCTGATTTTTGGCGGAAGAGTTCAAACATGTTTGGCTCTTCAAAAGCATGATATAAACATAAGATAATCGCTGTTATTTGCCCCTAGTAGGTAGTCTAAGAGGGAAACAAAATCCATTGAAAATTACTTTGATCAAGTTATTAGTTCTATAAGACCTATAATTGACGACCTATGTAGCGCAGTGGTTAGTGCATGTGACTACCATGCGAGAGGTCTCGGGTTCGATAAACGAAGAAACCCAGGTCTTGGATGTCTACATGTTTGTGACGTCGCTGTTTCTGGTTCCCACAACACAGGGTATCCTAATGTGGGGCCAGAAGCAATGTATGTGCCTAAATGTAAATATTATGTTATAAGAACCCATTTTCCTACGCAGCCCTACACAACGCGTGGCCCGTTTTTAAATAACATATGGATTGTTTCTGGCTAGCGGCAAAGCCTTTTCTTCGCCCACTCCTCTTAAAAACCAAACGAATAAAAGTTTACGCATCTTTGTCCAATTATTGAAAAGTAAAGTGTGATGCCCAAACTCATTACGCTGATAAATCATTTATTACCTGCATATTAGGCGAAATAATTTGCCCCACAAATGAGTTTTCTAAAAGGTCGATTAAGCAGAATACCCGTGGAAGTAATTATTTTGCAACGAGCAGCATTTGGAAATAACTGTTAAGCTGCTGATAGACTTGAGCATTGTAGCGAATTTCTAGCGAGCATTCTACAAGCGAAATTACAGTAAATTTGCTTCGAGCTTTTTGCCGAGCTGAGCTCAATTATGAGTATGATGAACATTTTTCACTAAAGTGATCGTGGCGTTGTATGGCTATTGAGCCTAATTATGTGCAGTGCATCAAATCCAATCGATCCCAATCGTCTAACAATCAAATTCCATACCTATTTGAAAGTTATACGATAAGAATTGCATAGAAATTGGTTCCCGCAATATAGAGACTGGCCGTTCTTCATTTTTAGAAGCAGAAAATGCTCGATGTTTTGTTACAGGGGAAATCACAGGTCTATAACCACCTTTAGGTTCGATACATTGAGCTGATTTCACTAAATATGAAGGTATCCATAGGGTATTGGAACGATTTGGCGTTGTACTTTGGACATCATTTAAATACCATTTGAAGGTATCCACATATTTATTGCACGAGTTTTCTACCCAAACGATAATTAAACATAAATCATTTGTGACTGCCAGAAACATTTCTTTGATTTAATGTCTGTGGTATTTGAGAAGAAATAAGGCGGGTTTGTAGCAGACACTCGTCGTTTAGTGGATTATATTTGTAGCCTGGAGTTGGCCCTCCGGTGGAGTATAGCCTATACCTTCCTCAGGGAAGAGATCCGTGCCCCTCGATGGGGACTTAATAAGTTTATGATGATTTTTAGTGGCTGTTGGTGAATTAAAACCATGATTTACTAGTTTTAGACTACATATAGTAAAAAAATCAAACAAACTGCGTGCGGGAGCGGCAAAAGCGCGACCTCTATTTACAATAGTGACAACATCAGAAAGTCAAATAATGTTGCCACAATAAAAGTATGGTAAAATAATCTATGTCGCTAACAGGGTAGTTAAATGAATAGAAGCCGTAAAGGTTAAAATGATACAAATTTATTTTACGTTGGTTTACAAAACAGCCGTGTGTAGGGTTTGTGGAAGGTCAGTCACAATTGGTACGAATAAGCACCTCCCAGTCGGCTGGCACGTAGCGTGACCCTTGATACTTGCAGGCCTGGAAGTCTTCCGTTCGGAATAACGCAGTTGAAAGAGGAAACTGCAGCAGTGAGATAGAGAGCCGGTTTCTGAGTTGAGAATTTTCACTAAGTAAATATTTAAGTAACGTTCTGTCGCGCTCTTTTCTGAGAAATTTGGCGTGACAGCACTACAGTTAAGTATTTACTTAGTGAAAATTCTCAATTCAGAAATCGGCCCAGTGGGCTGTCCAGAAATAAAAAGATCGATAGATAGGATAGGATAGGCCGGGGGGTTACGTCCGGTGCCTGGGTTCGCCAAAGGAAATTCAACCATATGAGTACGCAGCTATCATTATGGTATTCGTATGCCGCCACAGACTGTCATCAAGAAGAAAAACCTAATTTAGCTATAATTACACGAGTAATTACTTTACTATACGATACCTTACAAAAAAGCTCAAGTTGACTTCAAATATTGAATCCATGCAGAGGATCTCTCTTGCACGATACCTTTATCTAGACAAGTGATATTTTGTACTAAACTAGTGAGTTACTTTCTTTTATTAATATTATTTTATACTATTCTGTCGATGACATAAGATAACATAAGAATATTCTTTATTGCACACAAGAAACGAGAGACATTTATTTATTCTTAGATATTATATTTCTCGTATGTAACCTATTTTCGAATTATGAAGTAAAGTTTCGACATGAATCTGTAATCTATACATTTCATACTTTCTTTTTAATACTTTGTTTCCTTTACCAATATGGCATATCCATAGGTATAACCATTACAACTTTATAATTTTAAGAAAGAAACATATTTTGGTAACTTGAGGCTTGGGTAGGATTTAGAGAGCAGGATTTACTTTCCTTGTTAAAATTTCACATTTTATATTGTAAATAATGAAACTTCCCCAAGCCAAAACGAAACTTACAAATGATCTCCAGTGCAAACATTCCTTACCTGAAACAAATAAGAAAATCTTGTTACATAAAATTAGTTACCTATATAATAAGGTACCACATGTAAAGTTTTAAGAAAGATGGTTTGTCTTGGACGTGGATTAACTATCAAAAGTCAATAAAAAAAAAACTTGGTTTCGAGTCCGACTTGCACTCAACCGGTTAATTGAACTTTTTTTTCTATTTCTGCAATACAGTGTTCTCCATATATGTATTTTACTACAGGATCCTTCATCGATAAACTTCATATTCTATCACGAAAAACACACAAATTCGTACCCAGAAATAAACGATCAAAAATATGCAACAATATTACACAAGCCGCCAGCAAAATATGCAAACCCTGTACTGCAAGGGATGGAACAATACCGCACATTTGCCGCGCAAACGAGTCGCCAAACGCCACCAATTTTATGTGTAAATCTGCCGCATGGCTGTAGACCAACTATTTGTGGAAAGACCATAATATAAAGGAAATATAAAGGACCACGCAAGATGAAAAGTACTCGAAATCAGCATGCTTGCGTGCAACGATGATGAATACTGATGAAGCAAAAAAAATATGTTATGATCATGGTAGTGGTACACCTGTTACTTTTTGGCTAGATCGTGCCATTATGAACGTCATCATAGTCAGATTGAAATTAGCTCTTCATTAAGATAGTAGTTGCAGAATAGATTTATTTTCAGTGATGAAACCTTTTTAATAAAAATATTAACGCTAAGCAGTTGGTGCCGGTTGCCGTTGATAGATGGCAGTCGTTAAGTCAAGTCAGAGGCCTTAAGGCCGCTTGAAAACTTCTGACAGTGAGACCAGCCTTACAAGCCTCCACCAATCCGGACTTGGCACCCGTGGTGCAGTAGGGCCTATACCTTCCTCTGGGAAGAGACCCATGCCCCTCGGTGGGGACATAATGGGTTGACGATGATGATGATGAATAAAAAATATAGGGTTTAGTTTTAAGAAGCACTAAGTGGTTTAAAAAATTGAATTTAGCTGTAAGATAAGCTTATCTACACTAATATTATATAGAGGAAAAGTTTGTATATTTGTATGTAATTTTGAAATGTTATAATTTTAAAATGCTTCTTCACTAAGCATGGCCTTGTACCTACGTTTACTTTGTAATTATTGCAATAGATAATTAAAAAAATAATGTGTTGGGGGTAATCTCCAAAACTAATCATCCGATTTTATAAAATCTAATTAAAATTAAAATTGGGGGTTCAGGATGGGCTAATAGGCTATCCGTTGACGCGAACGTAGTCGCGGGCACTACTAGTCATTAATATACTACAGAATACAATCAAGTGAGATATTTCTTTACCAATACCAAGATTAAGTGTGCGTCCAGAAGCAATATTTGTGCCTGTATGTTAATGTTATTTTATGTTATTTAAGTGCAGTATAGAAGACAACGCCACGGATTAATTCTATAGGTCCGATAAGCCCTCTAGTCTTTAATGAAACCTACGACCTACGAATAAGGATTTCACGGTAAAAATTCAAAGTTTCAAGACTGCTGTGTTCTTCTACGTAACTGTTTTTGGCTTGCGGCGTAGGAGTTTGCACTCGGCTAACAACAGGGTTTGCGCAAACATTTAAACAAGAGATTTTGTGAAAGGGGAAAGATTCTGACGGAGCTTTCATCTCCACGGAAGAACTGGTAAAGACTTTTGGTATAATTTGTCTACGCAAGGAGTTACAGTAAGTTTATGAATTAGGAAATATCTTTGTAGGTCTCATCAGATTTATGAAAAAAACCTCCAAGTGCGAGTCGGACTCGCGAAACAAGGGTTCGGTACCATTATTTACACAACATTTGAATGTTTCAAGCGTTTACATGTTGCCTTTATTAATACTGGGCGCAAAACGGCAAACAAATACGTTTGTTGTTTGGTAGGCCCCCTTAAATATTTATTTTATACCGGTTATTAGGATTTTTTGTTATAGCGGCAACTGAAATACATCATCAGTCTGTGAAAATTTCAACGATCTAGCTATCACGGTTCACGAGATACAGCCTAGTGACACACAGACGGCCGGATGGACGAATGGACGGATGGACGTGCCGACGGAATCAAGTCCATATTATCAGCATTGATTTAGCAGTAGGGCTGTGTTAAATTGTGATTTATTGTACAATTCAACCAGAGTGCTGAACTGTGCAGCACTATAATGCACACTATACGACACAAATGTTTATTCTGGTTGAATTGCTTAAACAAACTATAACATTTTAGAAAGTTTCGGGAACATCCGTATACTTGTATGTATGTAGGTGTACAGATGTTCTTCTAAGTATACAGACTTTTATGCGGTCCGTGGACTTGCGCCGACGCTATTTTGGTGAAAGTGTACCATTATACATAGCAAGAAAGCAAAATCAGTTACAAATACAAGCTACGTACATAAAATGATTAAAATTAGTTTTCTTTAATACTAGTAAAACTTTAATACTAGCTGGAACTTTTTAGAACTGTAGCTTATAAATTTAATGATTCAAAAATTTGGGTAGTTTCCAGGGTGAAAATAATTAAATTCTATTTAGTCCGTATTTTAGATTATAAAAAAATATTGGACACGTATTTTTTCTTATTTCGATTAAACCAAATATAACAAAGATATAGCCCATTAAAGTTACGTGTGACGTCACTCCGTGCTAAAAAATGCAGCACTGCGTGACGTCACACGTAACTTTAATGGGCTATATCTTTGTCATTTTTGGTTTAATTTACAAATAAAAAAATACGTGTCCCTTATTTTTGAATAATCTAAAAGACGGACTAATTACATTTTTTAAGGCAACTAGCCCATTATGAAACTGTCGAAACTGACATCAGTGAATAGACATGATAAATCTTTGATAATTTATATTCCACTGTGATACAAGATGCAGCCCTTTCATGATAACATTGCCAGATGGCGCGCCCTGATCTAATCGCCTTCTGCCTTTGTACAGACTTGCAAACTTACGTCATTCAACCTCTGCAGACTAAACTAAACTTTATCACAAGCTAACTAGGACAGAATCGGCTTTGAACGTCTGCAGATATAATTTGGCAAGTTAGTACAGCCTCTAATGAAAGGTATTCTGACGACTGATATAGCAATCTTTAATCAAAGTGAAACTTGGACTGGACCCGCATCGGGTTACCAAATTAGTGATGAAGAGGTCTTATGTAGCGGCAAAAGATTTAAAATAACAACTTTCTTTATTTTCCAACTAATTACACGTAAAAATGTGGCCTTAATTAGTTATTAGGGCCGATGTAAATACCAAGCTGTAAAATTGCTTCATTCATTCCTTCATTTCATTGAAGCATTACTGATTTTAAATTCACTTTTTGCCTATCATATAAAAACGATCAGAAAAAAAATTGAGGTAGGTTTCTAAAACAAAATGATCTGTAGAAAATCACGAATTTATCAGTAGAAACTTCTGAATTATTAAAACACAGCAAATGAGCTTATATACATTTTTCAACGTTTGCTTAACCCCCCCACATACAGCCTTTTGGATACAGGCGTGAGTTTATATTTTTTGAAATAAATGTTATTCACTTTCATTTTTATATATTTTTATTTTGGCAACAGACAGTAATAGTTTGACAAACAGGCACATTCAAATTTTACTTCATGAGAAGAGATATATGTAGAGCATAATTTGTATAACTCTTGTCTATGAATCGTAAATTAAGGCTGGGTTCTTCCAGATCACAGATTTGTATGGAATTATTTTACTGCGCGAGCGAAAAGTGGAGGAAAAGTAGTGCTGTAAATAGAATCGGGACTACCAATGTCACTAATACATTCATTGATAGTCACTTTGGTATATTCCATTTGTCGAAAACTCGAGACAGCTTAAACAAAATCATATGTAGTTATAATTTAGACTCAAGTTCACGATTCTTTTGATTATAATATAATGACAATGTTTGAGTACCCATCCTTATTTATTTTTATATTTCAGGAATATATTTTTAAGAAACAATAACAAAAATAAACACTGTAACCCTCGTTACAATTTGGTTGTAATGATGTACTGAGGTAGGTACTTCATTAAAAATTATGTTATGTTTACTTAATCAGTTTTCAAGGGTTCCAGTTTCTTATTGATGGCGATCAGTTTCTCCAAGCTAACATAGTATAATCATATTATACAGCGTAGGAATTTGAACAGATTGTAATTCTCTGCGCTATTTCATTTTCGTTCCCAATCTATATAATAATATATAAAAGGAGAAGCTGACTGACTGACTGACTGACTGACTGACTGACTGACTGACTGACTGACTGACTGACTGACTGACTGACTGACTGACTGACTGACTGACTGACTGACTGACTGACTGACATATCAACGCAGGGCCTAAACTATAAGGGTTAGAAACTTGTAATTTTGCACAGGGGTTCTTTTTGTAACGTAGGGGAGCACTAAGAAAGGATTTTTGAAAATTCATCCCCTAACGGGGTAAAAGGGGGTTCAAAGTTAATATGAAACTTTGCCGTTTTTGAAGTTATTCGATTAAAATTTGGTACGTAGGTTCTTCATTTAAAATTATGAAACACGTGTAAAATAGTTTTTTAAAAATCATCCCTTAAGGGGGGAAAAGGGGGGGTGCAAACTTAGTATGAAACTCTGCCGTTTTTGAAGTTATTGGAATAAAATTTGGTACGTAGGTTCTTCATTTAAAATTATGAAACACGTGTAAAATAGTTTTTTAAAAATCATCCCTTAAGGGGGGAAAAGGGGGGGTGCAAACTTAGTATGAAACTTTACCGTTTTTGAAGTTATTCGAATAAAATTTGGTACGTAGGTTTTTCATTTAAAATTATGAAACACGTGTAAAATAGTTTTATAAAAATCATCCCTTAAGGGGGTAAAAGGGGCGTGCAAAGTTAGTATGAAACTTTGCCGTTTATGGAGTTATTCGAATGAAATTCAGAATGAAGGTCCTTCATTGAATGTCTTGAAACATATGTACAATAGTTTTTAGAAAATCGTCTCTTAAGGGGATAAAAGGGGGCTGCAATGTTAGTATGAAACTTAGCCATTTTTGAAGTTATTCGAATGAAATTCAGCATGAAGGTTCTTCATTGAAAGTCATGAAAGACGTGTAAAGTAGTTTTTCGAAAATCATCCCTTAAGTGGGTAAGAGGGGGTTGCGAAGTTAGTATGAAAGCTCTTTCGCATGCGCTAAAAGTATTTCTATCTTAGGTATTTGCAAACACTTTACTCAACTAAAGCCCACGCGAACGTAGTCGCGGGCAACAGCTAGTAACAAATAAGACAAAGGAAGACTTCCGGCTATTTTGATTAACAACCTACTTCTCACAGTAGCTGGGGCATGCGGTTGTAAGGAAACTAATCTCTTTGAGACAATAAGATCGCAATATCTTTGGTTAACGACAACCAATTTGACTTGAACAACAAATATTTGAGATTTGAACAATCCTCCGGGGCCGCACGCCATTGTTTGAGGTCACTCCGTTTCAGCTTGTTTTGTTTAATTTCGGAACCTCATTTCTCATGTATGTTATTCGCTGCCGGTAAATAACCTTTTTTGATGAAGTTAAATATGGAAATCCGACTTGTTTTGTTACTTCTATAACAACGATAAATGAATTGTGTAGAATCGTTAATATTTTGGCTATAACGATAAGATCTGACTTGAGTGTTTTCAAGCCAAATCCTATCGTTAATTCCTATTTAACAGACTGCCATGACAAATCTCAGAAGTAGGTTTATGCCGCGACTTTGTACTTTGTTTTTGTTTTTTGTTGACTTTTCAGTCTTCACGCTATCTGGGCAGGGCTTAATACCTTTCTAACTTCGAAACATTCTCTTCTCCAATTTTCTTTGTATCATTTAATTTTGTAATAGTAACTGTAGCCAGTAGGTACTTACTTCAACTATAATCCAACGTATGTAGAATTAGATTGCAATTTTCGTACTAACCGATGAAACCCGAAAATGAAAGAAAACGCTTAGCTAATCTAACAACTTTGACGCTCATAAAGTAAAAATGTTGTCTGTACTATGAATTATTTGAATTAGAATTGGGTATTTGACAGGATGTCAAATGAGTTACTTTTAAAACGGAATTTTGTATGAAAATACTTGCTTGTGACGTCACATTTCAGAGCATTCTTTTTATGTTTCATCTATTTAAAAATTGTAATAACTAGTAAATGATTAAAAGAAATACATTTTCCGAATCATTTTGTAATTTTAGTTTTAATCGAGCATCTCAAATAATTTATTGTCGATAGTGTCAAATACCGTATTTTGAATTTATGCAACTTGCAAAAACTTTACATTATGTTTAGTAATCTGTTTTCGTAACTCTTGAACCTATTAAGATTTTTTGCTGTTCTATTCAGAAAAAAACAAACGAATAATATTGAATTAATAATGTACCGATGACCTTGTTTCTAAGTGGCGTACATTTCTGATGCTGTAGTAGCAATACCACGTACTTACCGTGAGGGGAAACATCGTGAGGAGACCTGAGGTTTTCGCATACCTAACTCAGCGCTTGAAATTGCCAATTCGCGGTGTGCGTGGGTGGTCATTAACCATAGCCCCTGAGAAAAGGTCAATAAATACTCAATACTTTATTGCAGGCATAAGTTTGTTAGATCTTAATTAACAGGTAATTGTATCATTATGGACCCTGTCGGGCACAGCAAAAGCCTTATAACTAAAATATTACAACTAAAGTGGTATCTATACACTGCAGTGGCATGTATCCTGGCTACATATAAAAAGAGCTTATTGTTATCACATCTTTCGGTTCTTCCTGTCGTACTGTGCGAGTTCTCGTTCAGCAGTGTTTTTACAAAATACGGCCACAAGCAGTCGCGCAGTCATCCCCGAACTATGCGTGTAACCCAGTTCCGGTCTAGCTCACCTGGATCTCGGCGGGCCCATGCATCACTTAGTCACCCGGATCGGTTTACACGGTTTCCCTACCGGGCGAGCGCACGCGCGCCCCATTAAGGCGCACGTGCACTTGTATTCGGCTCGACTTCCTATTTGTGACAGGATTTTTTAGGGATATAGGTAGGTAGTTTTTTTTGTTGCTGTCTTCAATTATGTATGCGTCCAGTTGTAAACGACGATATATTCTCGAGTTGCACATTTGAGTATGAGGCGTAATATATAGCTGTATCTTGTTCAATCGCTGCCGTGTTGTTTTGAGACTTAAAACCAGTAACAGAAAGAAATCTCCTTCAATTATTTCTCAGTCTGTATGTCCATATCTATCAGTATTTTAGACGAATTATGATTTTATTAACAACACCGTTGGAGGTAATAGGAATAGCGTTGCAGAGTGAGTTAATAAATTACCTTATCCATTCTTGACCATTTAGAAATAGGTTAATACTGAATTTCAATATTCGTTATATTTCTCATTAGTTACATACAAGTTTATAAAACAGTGAACATGAGGTGAAAAATCGGCTATTTCTATGCGAACAAAATGCACAATGCCTAAGCTGAGGAATTGGTACACATAACATAACATTTACATACAGGCACATACATTGCTTCTGGTCCCACACTAGGATACCCTGTGTCGTGGGAACCAGAAACAGCGACGTCACAAACATGTAAACATCCAAGACCTGGGGCTTTTTTTTCGTCCCCAGCCGGGATTCGAACCCGGAACCTCTCGCATGGTAGTCAGATGCCCTAACCGCTGCGCCACAGAGGTCGTCGAACTTTATATTGTATAAAACTTTATATTATATTTAATTATATGTCTAATGCTAGTAAGTGTTTGACAATCACGAGGGAGTGCACATGCGCCCTTATCCGGCTCAAAGTTATTAACTCCGCAAAGTTCCCTCCGTTAGGGGCCGCGGTGGCTCGGTTATTGAGAAATAACTGAACTCTTTGAAGTGAGACACGTATCTTTAAAGTTGCGACTTCTTCCGGCATAGACCCTTAGCTGGTTACACAGACAGTGAGCTAAGAAGGGTCGATGTGATATCTTAGTAGTGCACAGTATTTCATCATTGACGTACAGGCAATGATACATCGATTCGGCTTTATGCCTCATAAGTTTTTTTTTATATAGCCTATATACGCAACACTGCAGAGCTTGCAGGCATTTTCGATGAGCATAATTGGGAAATAAGGCTCTCAAATAATGTACAGAATTTACAGCTTTGTACAGCTTTACAGTATGCAACTTCCTAGACAAATCTGAACATGGATCAATCAATCAATCTCAACATCCCAGAAACATTAGAAAAACATGCTTGGGTATAGCAGCTGGGTGTTGCGATTTTCCATTGTGTTACTATGTGTTAAAGTTTTGCGTGTGTCACTGTACATTTTTTGAGAGCCTTACCCAATTACTACCCCCGCGGATTTGCAATTTCAAGCCCTGAGATATTTTAATCCTTCAAGCACTCAGCTTTCCTCACAATTTTTCCTTTCACGGTTAAGAAACATTAGAATACAATAAAGAAAAAAAATTCTGGCGTACATTAGAGAATATTCTATCTATTTTAAAGATGGTACCAGTTCCCAAAACTCGTCAACTGTACCAGTGAAGGAAGTTGTTTCTCTTACTGAGCCTTATTATTTTATATCTTAGTTGAACAATTGTAACTAAGTAGTAAATGAGACTAGTGAAGAAGTAATATAAATTATATTGGTAGGAAAACTCAATAAAGCGGTGAAATAAGATTAATCTATTTTTGTTATTTTTTTATATCAACCAATAAACCAAACAGCCAACAGCCCAGCCGGTTTAGTTGTCATCGTAACTATTCCATCAAAATAGAAAAAGGCTGTCACAGACACAATCCACCATTAATCAACATACAAAATAAATATACTTATGAGAAAGACCGATCAGGAGTGTCCAACCAGAATAGTCACCACAAAAAGAGAGAAATCGATGAACATTCTGAACCAAAACTTAAAGTATAGACCGAACATTTTGAAGCAAAACGCAAGTATAGACAGAACATTTTGATCGTGTACAAATATTTAACCAACTAGTCGGTCGATTAAGGTATTGCCCGATTCGAACGGACAAAAAATCGGGCTTGCGCTTTGATGTTGTCGAAGGAAATGAGATCTGGGCGAGATCCTATCCCACGGAAAGAGATCACCTCGTCCCCTTTTTTGATTTTCTCATGAGTGCCGGTGCTGAGTTTACACTATGCAAGCTGACCTTGTAGTTACTGAAACTTCTCTCACTTAAATAATATTAAATTACATTATTAGATAGATAGATAAAAGCTTTAGCAGTGTAAATGCTTAAATATATAGGATAAAGAACCCTTTAAAAGCTTTGGTATAATTTATACTGTACTAAATTATGTAAATGTAATTTATGTGTAAAATAAAGAATATTCTGTATATCTATCAAACTTCACATTTTTGTTGCAAATTCAAAAATAACGTAGTTACGTTACTGGAAAGCGTACGTACCGAATGTACTAGGAGATATTAATATTTTATATTTTTATTTTTTCTGTTGGTTGGTTGGCAACTGTTTAATAAGTCTGGCAGCGAAGTAATTCACAAGTTCCGAGGTATTCAATTACTTATTGACTCCAACAGGTAGCAGCAAGAAGTAGTGAATGTAAATGCGCCATGAGGCGACGAATTGCGCGTCAATTCCAGATTAGAGAGGACTCCTTCCGTCTTCTGACCGTTTGGAGTGCCGATCTAATTTGCTGAATCGCGGAAGCATATGAAATTCAACCGTTATCCGAATTTTCAAGATGTGTGGGAATACATAATCCAGCTCACAAGGGGACGCTGTTCGAAAGATGCAGTAAAGACCACCTAAAAGTATGAGTTTGTTTTAGTTGTTCAATTCTTATCCGACTGCGAAAGTAAATACGAGTAATGGATTTTGAACTGCGTATGTTCGTATAAGATTTTTTCATGATTAAATTTTTCATGTTTTTGACGTAATAATTATAAAGGCACAAGTATTGACGACGCGAGTCTCACTAGATATATAACGTCGGGAATAAACAAAGGGGCGGGCGTCAGTTATCATATTGTTAGAAACGCCATAAGAAAGCTTCAAATAAAATAAAAAAACACTAAATAAAGCAAAACCGACTTAAAGACCTTGCAATGCGTAAATGAGTCCATTAAAATTTAAATCGCAGCAGAAGGAACCTGTCCTTGAGTTTCTTGTAGGTATGTTGGGATGGGAGGCTTCTGATTTTTAGCGGTCGAGTAGAATAAAAATTTTAACGAGTACTAAATATTTCGACGTGAAATTTACTCAATATACCACGTATAGTACATACATAGCACATGAACGACACAAAGTTTCCCTCAAGTACATTTTGTATAAACTGCACAAACTTTGGACAGCAACTGTTGAACTAAGCGTTGTTGGCAACTTCGTAGCCACTATTAGCGGCTAAGTCAAACAAAAATATCCGGGATTTATGAGAGTATAACTTTCCTCTAATATAACATTTCGCTACATTTTTTTCCTCGGCAGTCACAGGTGAGATTTATCCTCGGATAATTGGATAAAGAACGCGTTTGCGAGAAATGATACCAAGCGGAAGAAGGCAAGCGGACGAGGCCCCCTTGGGTGGAGATGGGGGCGCATAGGCCGGCAGGTGGAAAAATAAAAAAGACAGGCCAAGCGCGAGACAGACGCGCGTTCTTAGGGTTCCGAAAAACGATTACAAACTTAGTTTTGTAGTGAAAAAGTATGTACTCTTACAAATCCTAATTGCAAATAAAAATAAAACATAATTATCCTATTATTATTTTTCTGGTTGTGCAATAAAACGTTCTCTATCTTTGTACCAACATTTGCTATAAAAAAGGTAATATTTTATATCTTTAAAATATTACCTATTAATAAAATATTATCTAATAGACTAAAAATAATCGATACCTACAATGTAACATTTTACATAGTAAGTACCGATTATTTTTCTAGGTACCAACTAATTTTCAGGATTGAAATACAATTTTGAGACATTTCACCGCAGTTACTTGATTATAGAATAAGTCAATATCGACTTCCCCCGTCAAAGAGTTATATAGATTGCAAAATCGCCATAACAAGGAATGCTGACTATAATTAGTTATGTATGACCACCGGTAAATGAAAAGTTGGGTTGGATCTTAACATAATTAATGACAGGCAAGTAGACGATATCTTATTACATACATAACAACTAGTTACCTATTAACATAACATTTACATACAGGCACATATATTGCTTGTGGCTTCATTGCTTAAGTTTCTTAACCTGTAGACTTTTTGGTATGCCAATTGGCTCTATGTTTTTACCAACATTTTTAATAGTTCTTTTAAAGGTCATAACGCAAGTGATTAAAACACATTTAAACGTTCGGTGAACCGACAGCCTGAAAGACCACGTAGACTTGGTAACAGAGTCTCGGTCGCAACATCTGACTACTGACCCCTAAAAAATCCCCGTGATCCGCTGCGGCATAATCTATGAAACTGAATTTTTAATCATGTTGACACAAAAACGTTGATGTTTTGTTGACACAGATATATATTATTGACGTTGTCATTACACCCCCGCGCCGACGTCGATATTTCAGAAGTGTTGAGCGCCGTTCAAATAAATAAATGAATACTATAGGGGTATTTACAGATGTGTTTAGAATGTCATGATAAATTACATTTAAATTTTGGGTCAAGCATGACGGTTTGGGAAAAATAGACTTTAAGTTTATGCCAGTAGGCAGCGTTACTATGAATACAATATTATTTGCTAAAGACTTATCTTAATAGACTTAACAGAATATCATAAACAGTAAAGGTAATTAAATTCGCAGTTACTCTTGACGATTCCGGGAAAACGATCAACAAGTTCATGATAGTGGTATGTCAAGAAATCGTAGTACATATACCCATACATAGTTCAAATTTTTAGGGTAATTCACAAAAACTAAATTGGAATACAAGACATTTTATTGAATAGGTATCAAATAAGATTATGATCAACTTGGCCTTACATGAATTGTAAATATTTCGCGCAGGTTACTATTACTCTGACGGAAGATTTTTATAATCTTTAAATATTCTAACCTGATGGCCGATGGGGCCGAAAGGTTCTTGAATGGAGACCACACATCGGCAAGCGCAGCGTAGGACGACCAGCCACAAGATGGACAGACGATCTCATCCAAGTGGCAGGGAGACGCTGGATGCAAGCCGCATTCAACCGGTCTTTTTAGAAATCCATGGAGGAGGCCTATGTCCAACAGTGGACTTCTTGTGGCTGATTGATGATGATGATAATGATTCTAACCTGAGTATTGTATATTTGAGTCTATATTTAAATTGTCTTGCTAAACGGTACAAGCGGTGGTAACGCAGCGAGAACGTCAGCTTTTAATTTTACAACATCATGGTATCCCAAAAATAGTAGAAGCCTACTTAAGCCCTGGGAATATTTGATTTTAATTATCCCGGATGCTATCAACGGATTATAATACTCGCTACAGAATGAATAACAATGGAGATAATTACAAAACGAATGACCGCATTTAATTTAAACATATCAAACGCAGAGAATTAATATAAGACATGGGTAGCGGGCAGTGGGTTGCATCGACCAATTTAATTTGTAATGAGCTTTTATGCGCTCTGCTTTGATAGGATGTTTCGCAAGAACATTATATCACGTTTTCTGAATTACATTGTGTTCGATCCCCGGCTGGGGAAAAGAAACCCAGGTCTTGGATGTTTACAGGTTTGTGACGTCGCTGTTTCTGGTTCCTACGACACAGGGTATCCTAGTATGGGGCCAGAAGCACTGTATGTGCCTGAATGTAAATTTTTATGTTTATGTTTACATAAAATCACGGCCTTATCCGGATCGATGCTTGCCACTTGCCACTTCCTGACAAACCACTTTAAAAGCGACAAAGCACTTTATCTAAGCTGGGCTGCCATCGCGTATTGTTGGGAATATATTTACTGTGTATCTTTTCATCTAAATTTTTCCTATTATTATCACTTCACTTATATTTTTACTTTTTGGATTTAGTTTATTATGGTCCTCTATGTTTCACACATTATTTTAACACTAAAT
Organism: Yponomeuta plumbellus; assembly: GCA_947310845.1. Taxonomy (NCBI): domain Eukaryota; kingdom Metazoa; phylum Arthropoda; class Insecta; order Lepidoptera; family Yponomeutidae; genus Yponomeuta; species Yponomeuta plumbellus. Next base: position 15,643,372 of record OX371196.1, read on the forward strand.
AATTTATTCCTATGCAAGTATTTAACACAATATATTGTTCCTCTATTGAATGTTTTAAATTATTTTTAAATTCACCACGACAATCACTCCGGAGTACAAATTGTCATTGATTGAAAAGTAGGTTTGTGTAAAAATAAATTGTAACATAAGCGTGCGTTTTTACTCGGCGCTAGCACCATCTAGCGGTACGATTCGAGATGATCTGTGTAATTGTTTTTTTTTTTTAATTTAGTTGAACACGACGCGAAGTTACAGACTTACAACTCTCGCTGAGCCAACAATATGTTTTGTTGCATGCGGTTTAGCATGTGACCCTCTATAGTCCATTTAACTATATTTGGCATTTTTTGCAGACTTTAAACGACACTAAATCAAAAACCTTTAGCGGTAGAAAACTCAAAACAGTTTACAAATGTAGTGCTAGCTAGTACTAAATTTGCAAACGGTATCGAATTTTCTACCGCTAAAGGTTTTTAATTCAGTGTCGTTTAAAGTTACAAAAAAATGCCAAGTATAGATAAATGGAACATACTACCGAACTGCGTCTCTCAGTTCACGTCAAAATTCAATATAAATGGTGACTAAATTGACAGGGTCTGGTATAAGAAGTTGTGTATGACGGCCTTAGTCTTAATTAAAGTACTTTTGCAGTAGCGCCATCTTTATAACAGGAGCTGAACTTAACGTAATTGCTTCTAGTGAAGTTTGATTAGCGATGGAAATTGACAGACTAGTAAAGAGATGTTGTATGTTATACCTACATATGTATGCTTAAACAGGATTCCTAGTACAGTCGACAGCACAACATGGTATACACCCATGCACTCTACTACGTTGCATTACGGGCGACTTTGCAACTAAAATGTGAAGATTGACGTGCTGTCGACTGTACAATACAATCTATGTACGGTTTGTTTGTAACGTATAAGTACTTTATACAACATAGCATAACCTCAAGCCTGTATCATGGAGGGGTAGGCAGATATCAGGGTAAGACACTTGCCGCGATCCTGAAAGATCTATTTTGGCTTCATCTATATTCTTTAGTCGTTGCATGCACGCACAAGAAAATCGGATATTAAAAAAGTTCTTAGTTAACAGATATAAAAAATAGAGTCGAATTGAAAGCCTCTTTCTATTTTGAAGTTGGTTAGAAACTGAACAAGAGCAAGTAGCGCTCGCCCACAGAGGGTTCGGTATTTGCAGTTTTATCGGAGATTTTCCCGAACTTCAAAGACACTTTTTTAATGATATAGGTAGTTTTCAGAATATGTATAGTTTTCATATTTTTTCCTGTATTTACAGTGTATCCCGATATTACTTGCCAAATGTCATAGTTCTAGGTCAACGTGAAGTAACCTATAAATTTTGAGTGTCAAAACACTTTTTAGAACACGTTTTTAGCCGCCTGAATAGTCGTTCTGTTTTACGTTAACGAAGAAGTTGGATCTTTTAAAGCTTCAAGGCATAGACTTGAGTATCAGCATCTGAGACCTCGCAACCACATACTTATTCAATAGAAGAGTATAAGGACGACTATAGCTTTCGGAGGGTTGGGGTGGTAAAATGATGGGTTATTATAAAGTACTAGCTGACCCCGCAAACGTTGTATTGCCAGATAGGGCTATGAAAAATAGATAACAACCTATTCTCAGACCCACCATACACTACTGAGCCAGACCCATAATTTTATATTTATGAAGTAGAAAAGAGATATACACCCTCCAAAACTAAGAAAAATAAATAAAATATCATTTGCAAAAGATCAAAGATCATTTTTCTTCCGTCAAAATAATAGCAATACAAACAAACAACCAGTGTACCTCTTCATTGAATCACTATGAACATAGAGGCAATACCGCAATATATTAATCTTTCTGGTGTTTTGAAGATGAGAAGCTTCCCTTTCCTTGGAATATGATCACGTGATTTATCTTTTATCTATTGAGTAAGTAAATGTGTGAAAGTTTCTATGTTCTGATTTTAGCGAATTTGTAATAAAATTTGTAACACAGATTCGCCATATCCTGAGTCAGCACATAAGATGGATAGCTACCGTCTTTTGAACTGTCAAAGCAAAGGTAGGTTATAAAAAAAAATGACAGAAGTCGGGTGCACATTAAGCGTATAGTACAAATATTAGGTAATACGTCGATTACAAAATTATATAATTGAACACACCACCCATATTTATGTAATGGACTAAGTGTTAATTTTTAATTGCTTTGTAGTCTTACTTATGGAGTAATTTTAATGAAGTATAATTAAATTAAAACCACTTCCTCCAAAACATACAAAACATACACTACAAATATATTAGTGACAAAAATTATAACTTACAAATATAAAACAGCAGAGCGGAAATACATCAAACATTTATATTCAGAAGCCCAGCTTTGACTGCTTAACAAAGCACAAGGCAATTTAGCTTAGAACCCGGACAAATGTTTATATTCATCATCATTACCATCAATCCATTATGTCCCTACTGAGGGTCACGGTTCTCTTCCATGTGGAAGGTATAGACCATACTCTACCACGGAGGCAAGGTCCGGATTGGTGGAGGCTTGTAATACTAGTGGCTGGTCTTACTATCAGAAGTTTTCAAGCCGCCCTAAGGCCTCTGACTTGGCTCAACGACTGCCATCTATGCCAGCCGGCACCAACTGGTTAGCATGCCTTGCGAAGCGAAGTTATATTGTATGGAAGCTATTATTATTACCGATATCTTTTATTTTTCCAGGCTGAACCACGTTTAATTAAAGTACAATTCGTACTATCACGTATTTTATGATTATTTTATGTAAAAAACGTAGCCGAGTCTTCCTACTTGTTGATATATTATGGATAAATAGACTTGACCATGTGCAACGAAAAACCGTGTCATCTAATTATTACAATAAATGTGATTTCTATGAAATAAGGTACTTGTTGACAATATTCAATGAACTGCAGAGAAGCTATGTGAGACTTTGGATTGAAAGCCTACAAAGGTTAATCAATCGGCTAACACACTCCACGGTAAATACTGACGTAAAAATATAAATTTAAAAATTTTTGCATTTTGAACCACAGATCCATTAATTTTATTTGTAACACCGTTCAGCATGCATTTGCTAGAAGTATCACAGTAAGAACACTATAATTATTATTTAATGTTGACAAATAACATTAACCCACTTGTTAATTTCTAGAATGTTTTGTGATCTAGTGTACATTGTCGATACTGTTCGACGCTGGAAAAAACCTTTTTTACCATGGATATATACAGAGGCTAACATAAACTGGATCTACAAAACAGGCATATTATTATGTCTTCTATACCCGTAAACTGAGTAACATACTCATAACTGTCTGAAGATAGTAAATTTATAGAAACAAAGAGCAAATTTCTTATACATCAAATAGAAAGTGGCTCTACACCCTACTGTTCACATTGAGAAATCCAGTTCAAGGAATCATAAATCCATTTATCATTTATCATTGACACTTTGTAATGTAAAAATGTAATAATTTACAAGTCAATAAACAAAGCTTTTTTATTTCATTTTCATTAAACGTAATTTTCAAACAAAGTGTTATTAGTCGGTGTTATTACTAGCGGGTCTACCGAAATGGGATCACCCATTTGCCGCTTTTCAGACGCACGTTTTTTTTCCCTACACTTCCTACTTGTACCAAAACACAATGTTTAAAATCAATGTTAATTTACTAGACTTTAATTTACTCGTAGGAAGTGGATTAAAGGTGTATTTATCGGTATATCTGTAGGTACTCATTATTAAGTCATAGAAATAACTAGGTACTTGTTTCTAAGATCTTGTTGGTATTTTATATTTTTAAATAAATTGGTAAGTTTTGCTAACGTTACGTTAGGAACACTGAAGTCTTTGACAGCGTTTTTTTCCAAATTTATGATTAGTGATTTATCGGTGTCACAATAAGCGCTACAGCGTACGGGTTCATACACGTGTATTCATTTGAAACAAAGCTGTTCTTCTGTTTTTTTTTGTGAGGCCAAACACACACAGTGAGTTAGCGTGAGAGATAAATTAGAGTGGTGAATAATTCATATGAATTCGGAATTACCTTGACCATTTCACGAAATGCAAAGGGCCGTCCGCTGGGTACGAAGTCACTTCCGAATTTCAACACAAAGTGTTTTTTTTTTATTAGAGCACTTGTAAACAGCAAAGTTTTTTGTTAGATGCTTGTTGTCTTCAAGCGCAGCAAGAGAGCCGTCCCTGAAATTAATGTGAATATATTAGTCTATCGAGAAATGTTTCATCTATTCTTCTATAGTAATATTAAAAACAGGAAAGGTTTGTCAGTAGGAGTAATTTCTTTAGTGATAGGAAAAAATCAACACAATTAAATAAAATCAAATGATATGTATTTCCAAAAGGCTTATGTACTAATAACATTAAAGAACTTAACTTTATGCGGGTAGGTAGTAAAAATGTTCTCGCTAACTACAAATAATTGCGTAATGGTGTTCGTCGCACTAGGCGGACCTGCTTCGCGAGAACTATTACATAAAGAGTTGTCGTAATGAATTAAACTGTTATCGATCTCGAGCGATGGGAGATTGAAAAATATTATAGTTGAAAAGTATTACATAGTAAGTTTGACTGTAACATTTTATTACATTTTGGACATAGATGTGAATAAGATAGATGACCATTAAACTACGATATACCTGTATCTTGGGATCAAAGTCCCCACATAATTATAATTTTGCTCACAAACTCAGAACATAAAACTAATCCAAATACCGCCCCAGAATACACCCGAACTAAAAAAATCCATGCCGCTAGTACGAGTAACGTTCCCCCGCTGCACCGCCTGGTAAATATGTACTTTGCATCAGGTATGTTCGCAAGTTTGTGTGTAGGTGGAAATCTCCGAAAGTATTTTGTTTTAATTCGAAATGTAGGGTGCAACCTAGAATTCGGTATTTGACACTATCAAAAATAAATTATTTGATATGCTCGATTAAAACAAAAATTACAAATGTTTCGGAAATTGTATCTCTTTCAATCATTTACTAGTTATTACAACTTTTAAATAGATGAAACATAAAAAGAGTGCTCTGAAATGTGACGTCATAGGCAAGTATTTTCGTACAAAATTCCGTTTTAAAAGTAACTCATTCGACTTTTTGTCAAATACCCAATTCAGTATAGACGTAGCTAGGCCAATCGATTAAACGCGAACGTAGTCGCGGGCATTGCTAGTGTTGCTACAAAGGATCAGTGGGACCGAAAACAAGTGAAACATACATTGGTACTTGTTTGAGACATGGTAATGACTCACTGTGATTGTTAAATTCAATGTTTATATTGTTTATACTAATCATTTAGCTTAGAAGGGCATTGTAACGTTAAATGAATGATATAAATAATGAAAATGGAGATGAAAAGCATTTATTACAGGTTTAAAATTACAGAAAAACTTATATCACACCAATTTATTATTACACATAATAGGCTATTTTAAATCAAGAAAATGCGTATTGCCCTGCATGCATTACAAAAAGCAAAAAAAAAACATTAAAAAGTATTTTAAAAAAATAAGAACAAAACAACGTTAGTCTACCTACCAAGATCACATGTGGGGGTCTTGTTGACCGTTCAAATGAGCCGTATTCAGAGGAAATAAAAAAAAAAAAAAAATTACGGCTTTGACAGCCGTAATATTTTTTTTTTTAGTTCTTCTGAAAACGGCTCATTGCAGAGGAAGAAAAACCAACTAAACTAACATTTTCAATAAAATATAACTCCGAAACGACAAACATTTCGCTGTTGGCGTCATAGTAACTTTTGTTCAGCTCGCTGAGACCTATTTTATGATGTATCACACATGGCTATTGGGCTGAGGTACAAAATTGCAATCCTTTGACAGCCGTAATATTTTTTTTAGTTCTTCTGAAAACGGCTCATTGTAGAGGAAGAAAAACCCATAAGCATAAAATATACATACTCTCTTATAACATATCAGATACATAATTTTGTAAAGTACGTATTTTCCTCTACATTCCCTTTCTTCCTTTTCAATTGACATAACTACACAGTACGGAGAGCCGAGCTTAAATAAGCCAAGCCTGTCAAAAATAAACTGTACCAACTCCCGGTTCATAAACTAAGGCCTGGATCGGGAAACTGCGGAATGCGGTAAGTGTTTCGCTTTAAACTCGACCCCTCGATTTTAAATTACCTCTCCGTACCGTTGCAGGGTTAAATCGACAGAGTAATCTGTAACCAATTTAGTTTGGTCCCGATGGAATATTGGAAGGTGCTTTCTAGGGTTCCGTATGCAAAGGGTGCTAAGTCGAACTTTATTAACAAACATAAACATTTACATACAGGCACGTACGTTGCTTCTGGCCCCACACTGGGATACCCAGTGTCATCGCACGGTGCAGGGGAGCACTGGAAGTATTCTAGTCAGTACCTGGTGCTTCCTACAAAGCACGGATGAATGACACCGGGGGGGGTTTTAGTGGGTAAAAGCCCCACATAAACCGACTTTCCCCCCAGAAAGTCGGGTATCTTTTTGAAGATTTCCCCCCCGTCAACAAAAAAAAGGATACCCTGTGTCGTGGGAACTAGAAACAGCGACATCACAAACATTTATACATCCAAGACCTATTAATTATGTCTATGAAGCTGTCTATATGCCTGGATTGTAATAGGCTCGGTCTTTGTTTCGTAGTAGGTGTCTAGTTTTCTTAGAATCTGGTTTTATTGATCGATAAATTATAGAAATAAGCTAAAAGACGAAAGAAATGCAAGAAAATAAATTTTGACACGTTTTGGCTCTTTGTAGGTACTAATGCTAAAGTATCAAAATATATGTGTTTATGCAGCAAAGTGTGAGTTGGACTCCCGCTTAGGGCACCGAACGAAATCAAAGTAACGAAACATATCCTTAGAATAGAATACAAAAACGTTTATTTGGTACCAAAATAACAATATCAAATGAACTATCATGGTTTAGCGTGCAAATGGCTCTAAATAACTGAGTAAACACGTAATGGCACGTAGTTGTACGGAATCGTCGGTGCACAAGTCCGATTTGCGCTTAGCCGGTTTTTGTGCCCGTACTAAGAGCCGGGTTTGCTCCGCGGAATTAGTTTACACCCTGAATTTTGATCGGATATACCTTTAAAGAAGTTAAGCGGTAGCTAGAAATACTCTATGGAGTATTCTGTAAATAGTCACGAAATTACTTTTGAGTGGCGATATTTTGATTGGTAACGTCGATGCGCCTGAAATAGAAATGCAGTCTTCTCTCAGAAGTAAAATGTTTTGACAAAAACTATTATATGTATGTGTCGTTGGACCATTTGATATAATGGATTTTCGCAAAGTCCTAGGTGTATCGCGAAAACACGGATTATTTGATAATGGGTTTAAAATTTCTCAGTGTTACTGAATTTTCAGTTTATCTATTTAGATAGGGCTTTTGAAAAAACGCGAGATCTTTAGTAAGATTGAATATCTTGAACTCTGATTGGGATTGGTTTGATTTTAGTTAACAGGCCAAAACTTGTTGTGATTGGTCCCTAGTTTTCCTTGTTGGTTTCAGGTATTTTGTCAAAGAGTAACTCTTTGACAATAACTGTTAGTACCTGGGTGACCGAGCTTTGCTCGGTACTTTTTTTGTAATATAAAATAAAAGTAATCCTAACACTAGCTTATAGCATTAAGTCCGCCGCATTGCCAGTGTAATGTTTCATCATCAACCCATTATGTCCCCACCGTGGGGCACGGGCCTCTTCCCTGAGGAAGGTATAGGCCATACTCCACCACGGAGGCCAAGTCCGGATTGGTGGAGGCTTGTAAGATAGTGGCTGGTCTTACTGCCAGAAGTTTTCAAGCGCCTCTGATTTGGCTTAACGACTGCCATCTATCGACGGCAGCTGGCACCGACTGCTTAGAGTGCTCGGAACCGCTCGGAAAAATGCCACTTGCGTTAGTCATAGACGGTCACCCATCCATGTACTGAACGCGCCTTTAACCTTCGTGATCGTTTAAGATTACTCAGGCAGCCCGGGGCTACGAGCGATTCTGTAATGTTTATTTATGACCAATAAACTCATAATAATATTATATGCAATGCAGTTCTTATATTATTTCAAAGGTAAACTAATAATGTTTTTTCTATCAATAGTTTTCAAACCGTAAGACCAACACAGTTCTAAATCCGTCTTATTCCAAGGAAGTGTTTGCATCGTGTACATTTTTTTTTTAATTTCAAACCAACTAAAACATGTGTTCGCTGTAACAAGAATTTCAATTATATAGCATCTTCCAAAATGGAAGTTTAAAAGGCTTGATTATCTTAGTACGAGTATATCCAGTCTGTAAAAGGCGTTAGGGATCGTCAAAATAAACTTGACTAGCGAGGAGCTCCTTATTCCACTAAAAATTTTAAACTCTTAAACACACAGCGCTCTTCCAGGGATGCATAAACATTCGTCTGTTCAACATTGTTCCCTAACTTTGCAAAGTAGAAAATTGCTTAGAATCCCGTTTGGTTAGATTATGTAAGACCTCCTAACGTAAGAACTATCATAGGTTCAATTTACGGTGACAAAAATTTAAGAAGCGATGAAGAAACACTTAGGCCCTGTTTCACAATGTTCAAGTAAAGTCCCAAATAAGCTATCCGCAGCCAGGGCTGCCGTTTGTTGTAAATTTAAATATTTTTTCCTATATTGCGTGTGTTTGTTTATGGCTACAAATTTAGAACAAACGGCAGCCCTGGTTGCGGATAGCTTATTCGGAACTTTATCTGCAGATTGTGAAACAGACCCTCAGTAAGATATAATTATAAAATACATGGTGTGCATTTCACAATTATTACTTGTCACAAAATTACCGGCCATAAAGGTAATATTATGGGCCTTTTATGTGTTGATAATTTGATGGCTAAAAGTGTATTGAGGTCTCATCGGGTTGAAAGGCAGACATCGTAAAAGTTGCGCAATAGCGCTATACCTAACTACATTAATAGTACATAGGCACTTCTGTGCTGTATGTCGTAGCAGTATTGCAATAAACCCTGACACAATAACTTTAAAATTAGTTTTCCGATCTCATACAATAGTTTTAGATCCAAGAGGCCCGGGGTCAATTCTGCCATACTTTATTTTCCAAGTTACACACATACATTTGTTTATTCGTAGGAATAATATCTTATTATATAATACTAGATGAAAACCCGGCTTCGCTCGGCTAAAATGTAGTCTCATAATGATATTTCACATAGTATCGACCACATATTTTTGTTCAGCAGTTAATTTTTGCGAATTTTCATATCCATTTGCTTTTTCAATCCAACAAATTAGACCTTAGAGTTCACAATTGATACACGTGGTGACGTGACATCAACGCAACATTGGTGACATGTTTACTTCGCAATGCCATTACGTAGAAATATCATTTTACATTGAAAGTACTCGATAATCCGAATTTTTCGCCTATAAGTTGTCCACTCAGATCGACTAATATTTTACGCTCTTCAATTTTATGTGCATTTCGTTCGAGACTACCGGTAGACCAGTACGAAAGTATTAATATAGATAACAGATGTTCACATAACTCAGCAATATTAAATAATGTTTGATATTACAAATGTTGATTGCACTCATGGGTTTAGAACGTCTTAGGTGAATGGACATTCGTACCAAGTTATGTTTTAGATTTAAGGTGATTTGAGAAGAGATGGTCAAAGTGGAATTATTTTTGCTGCCTTTATCTCCACTACATTCGGCCCAATGCAGCACTATCATGAACATTATAAGTACATTAACATTCTACAAACAGAATGTAAAATTTTGGAGCTAAATAAATTTATAATTTCCTCAGCGCTTGAAATTAATAATATGGGCACAAGTGGTAAATGAGGGCAGAAACACTTTCTTTCTCTTTCTGAAAATAAAACCTGTGACCTGAATAATGATTTATATTGCCTGCCACTGCATCTTTGCCCAGCCTTAGGCTGACAAACATATAGGCTTCGTCTAAAAAATGGACTGCGCCTATTTTATGATCTTGGAAATGACTAATTATAACAATATCCCACAGATATAAAAAATCTTGTTTAAAATAGCTACAATTTACAATGCGCAATAAAAGTACAAATATCAATTTGAGAGCTCACGATGCCAATACATAAATACATCGACATAAAGACTTAGGTGTGAAGCCTAGCATAGCACCTATCGTTTGTGAACGATAAAGGGGTTAAAAAATTAAAAAATATAGCCCGCCACTACCGTGATAAATATTAACACAAAGCCTTGTAACAATTAAAAATAATAAGCCGTAACGCTGTAAGCGGACGAAGAAGGATTGAATCGTCACATCGGCCGGATGTGGCGCGTCGGCACCGATTCAAGACGGAAGAGTGTTCCGGAACCCTCGCCGGCCGACGCTTTCCGGAAAACGTCGTCGGTCCACACTGGGTCGGTTTGCAGCGCGGACAAAAACTTCACTTAACTTCCAATCCTACTTAGAAGTGAAAATGTTTACATGGAATGCTTCAGAAAGATTTGGTGAAACTTCACAAGATAATTCTTCTCATGAAGACAAACAAATTACATTGTGGGACCAACTCTCAAAATTGATTAGAGCAAATCACAATAATTGTAATAAATGGTTTTGTTTTAATTTGTTTGTTTTTTTGTCTGTTGCGTTTCATATAATATGTTCATTGTGTGTTAATTTTGTTTTTGTGATGTGTCTCGTTGGTATAATAAATGTTTTTCTTCTTAATTTGTATTATTTTCAAAGAATACTTTACATCCAAATCCCAAGCGACCGAAGTTGTTACGCTTGCGTTGAAAGTGTAAATATACCATAAGTTAAGAGAGAATTAAGCGTTTAATTGGTTATTTAATATACTCAGATAACTCTTTATACTATACCTCTGTGAAGCAAATTTTTTTAACGTTGAAAACCCAAAAATGTTGCGTCGCTTATCAACGCCGCACAGAATTTGATTAAAAACCCAAATACAGCTAAAGAGTTTAATTATAAATTAGGGCCAAACAATGTACCTGGCAACGACCGGTGCGAAAATTTTATTTACATCACAGCGAACAGATAAAAGCGGACGACCAGTTAATTTATTTTGTCCACACACGGGTCAACTCGCCCAGTGTGCGGCGCGCCGCCTCCAAATTGTGCGTGAAACAGTGCAAGTGTTGACACGCGAACCCCCAATTACGTAACCAGCGGTGTTAAAAACTAATTTGTAAGGTTTACCGACGCTTTTAGCGGACGCCAAAGCTCTACAGACTATTCATTTGGCGTTGTGTTTTTCTTGTGAAGATTTTATTAATTCTCTTTTAGCTTCTAGTACTTTGGTACGTGAATAGTCAATATCGCGTTAGTATTTACATAAAAGGCCTCTGGGTTCTTTTAAAGTATGTACAAACCTGTTTTATTCCGTACTTTGTAACTTAGATTTTATAACGGCAGCGTCAAGCTCATTATAATTATTACCATAAAGGCTCATTAAGTCACCGCAAACATTTTTTGCCTTTATTTTCGTTCTTAAATCATTAGCAGGGTATTTTTGGACATAGAACACAAAAGCAATACAAGAAGGTAATGAACTTTATTAAAGTGTCATTAGAGTCATTTAAACCTTGGTGGTGTCATTAAAAACATAGGAGCCATTGGAAAATAAATCAAAATAGAAAGTGTCTTGTGACCTTTAAAAAGGGTCATTGTCCCTAATGTCTATTGAGGTACAAGCTCATGAATTTCACGCCTACAATAACAGTAAATCAAATAAAATATCAGCCAGTGTATGCCTCACAGTATGCTTGTGAGAGACAGAGAGAGAAGATATTTTTTTTAAATTCTTTTCATAGTTTTTTTGCATGTGTATTAATACAATGTGTAACTAATTAAAACCTGAAAGCACTTCCTTCAATAATGATAAATTAAACCTCGTCCAATATGCAAAACCAAATAATTTTGTAGGTAAACTAGTAGTACCCTAGTACAACTGAAATAGAACATGCTGCTAATTAGTACGTAAAGAACATCGCAAATCGATACGCAAGTGTGTGTGTATGTCACGGTCAAACACATTAGGTCAAAGGACAAAATTGAAAGTAGAAACCTAACTGAAACCGGCGTGCGTGAATAACGAAGACAAAGGGGTCTTTCAGCATCATGGCCAGTGGCGAAGCCTAGTCACAGCTTACCCTTTTGGGATACAGACGTGAGAGTATAGTAGTTATGTAAGTCCATAACAAAATAAAAGTTCATCAATATATTATTTATTTGAACCAAAAGCATTCGAATGTAAGGCTAATCCTAATCATGCGCTGCCACCGCATATGATAACAAAGGGGGTTTTAAGAGAAAATTTGGTAGCAAAAATCTAAGTAAATAATCTGCTTATTTATCCATGTTTTTGGTATCTCTACCTAGTTACTATAGCACAGAGTATCCCAGTTTGGGACCGGGACAAGTGATTGTGTTACAACAAAAGAGATTCGAAGATGACTTCCACACATGGAAGACATCCTCAAATCTCTATATTTTCTCACTTTGACTTTACGTTACCTAACAATAATTTGACATTATTTTGAACTTGAACAGTCAATTTGACTGGCCGCTGCTCTTGCCCAAGTGTAAATGGGTCATCGTACCGCTAGTACCTTTTTTTTTTTTTGTTAACGGGGTGAAATGCTGTTGCGTACCATGACACCGCCACCCTTGGGTGAGGACGACGGCCGTGTACCGGACTCTCCTCTCCTAATAATAGGAGAGGCATACCGATTAAAACACCCCGGGAGCCGTCCTGTCGCTCGTGCAATGGGGCGCCGCCGGATCTCGCTTGTGGTAAACCACAGTGCGAATGCTACAGCGGCGCCCCGGTGACGTCGACCCGACTCGCAAGGAGTCGGGACCACCCTCACTGGAGAAGGGGCATGGGCCCCCCATCCCCTTCTCCCGTCACGATGTCGGACGGCAAGTCCTCCAACCTGCCGTCTATGACCCTCCCTCAACCTCCTCTATGCCCTCTGCTGAACAGAGGGACATAGAGGAGGGCCCCCACCGTGTGTTTTTTATAGAGGTTGTCTCCTCGCGGCCCGAAGGCCCCCGGCCCCACTCAGTGTGGGGTTACGGGTGCGGGGCCCATAGTGGACCCCGCGGGACATCCAGCAGCGCAAGCCACTGGACGTCCCCCTCCCTCTGGTTTTGGTCCGCGCCGGCCGAAGCCGGTACCCCCCATATCTGGAGGGCGTTCCCCTATCCGCCACCCGGGGGACGCGTCCGATGGAAGACCAGAAACTCCACACGGAGTACCGCTAGTACCTAATAAACGCGAACAACGCAAGTAACTTATTAAGAAGGCCGCTTTATTGGAAAAGTTTCATCGGCCATTATCTGCCACATGAAAAAATTAAGTTGTTGTACGTGGCACAAATAAGACATAGTGGTAGGCTACAATAAACAGTAACAGAAGAACGTAATTGTTTCTTTGACCGTTTGTTCGTTTTCCACTAGGGGCCGCCGCACATTTATACATAACATAACATTTAAATATAACATAACATTTAAATACAGGCACATACATTTCTTCTGGCCCCACACTAGGATACCCTGTGTCGTGGAACCCAGAAACAGCGACGACACAAATATTGTAAACATCCAAGACCTGAGTTTCTTTTTTTTTGTCCCCAGCCGGGATTCAAACATTGTAGGCAAATGCGCTAACCACAGCGCCACAGAGGTCACATAAGACCTTATTTCGGGTGTTTTTTTTGTGTGACCTCCTTACCTGGATACCGTAGCACAGGGTATCCTAGTTTGGGACCAGGAGAATTTATTGTATTTCTTGAAGGTATATTATTTTAACTTCTCGGTCGTTTTTACTTCTAAAAGAGAGTCGGTAATGATAAAGTTCTGTATGATAAATGCCTAATAATGATAAATGTATGATAATTGTCCTTTTGGTCGGACTCGTCCGATAAAACAACACCCGTAAGTGGATCCGGACATAAAGTTTACTAAATTTAAGTAATTTATATACTATGTTAACACGCTAGGTAAAGTAGGTATTGGATTAGATAAATTCCCAATTCGTCGGTGGTAGATGTTCATAAACATAAACACTAACATTTAGAAACAGGCACATACATTGCTTCTGGCCCCACACTAGGATATGCACACCTGTATCAGCACCAGAAACAGCGACGTCACAAACATGTAAACATCCAAGACCTGGGATTTTTTTTTTGGCCCCAGCCGGGATTCGAACCCGGGACCTCTCGCATGGTAGTCAGATGCAATAATATGAAGTGTTCTGTTATTTACATGTCGTAGCAAGCAACCAACATCATGTTTCATACTGTATGTGTCCCAAATCGCACATCATGAGGAAAATTTCAATAAGCAATGATACCAAAGAAACTGGAGGAGGCCTTACGGGCTCCTAAATACCTTAGATTTAAGACCTTTTTTAAAATTACTATTATTGTTTTTAGTTATTTTGGTGAAGGTGTCCTAGGAAAATAAAGGCTTTTTATTTTATTTATTTATTCATGATACCGATTCCATGTGCTAAGACTGTTTGGATCGAGCTATTGTTAAGTTTTCTTCTGCACACATCGATCGTACAGTGGACAAGAAGTAAAGTAAAGTAAAAGTAAAAAAAAAAATATTCAGGTAAAATGCACAGTTATAAATTTGTGAGGCTAATAGAGCTTATAATTAAGACAAACAAAATATAACATCGTAAGGTAACAGTGTCCCCACACTAGGCATAGCCTGTATCGTGGGCGACAGTTTCCGTATTGTTTAACAATAAATGTGACGTGAAGAATTTGCAGATTAAACCTAGGGTCCTGTTGCGGTTTCTTATTTTGAATCTTTTACTGACAGATGGGTGAATAGACCTATATGTATCTACTAATGAATGATGCTGATTTTGGAAGAAATACACGATTATGCATTCTGAAGAGACCATCGTTCCAAATAATTGAAATTTCAGAATTGAATCATTACTTACCCGTACGAAGTCACGGGCATAATCTAGTACTTTATCTATGTAGTTGGTAAGAATAACGTCTATTGAAAGTAAACGCATTAATAGACATAAAGAAATTAATATATCATTCGACAGACAATATTTCATAACTTTTACTGCTGTCAAAACGCATTGTGTTACACCGATTTTTTACTTTCCTTCTCAGCGTGCAAAATATTGACAAGTAGCACAAAAGGCTTGACAAAGTGTTACTGTCATTACCGATACTAACACTACATTATCGATGGTTTAATGCTGACAATGACATGTCATTGTTATGTACAAATAACCTTGTTTATAAGTTACGTAGGTGTATTTGTGAAGTTATAGTAGCAATACGAGTACTACTCGATAAAGTGAAGTATCCCCTGGGGCATACTGGCGAGAGAATATGCTATGTTTTTAAGGTTTCCTTTACGTGTGCTTTTGTGGAAATGTAAATAAATGCTTTCTTTTTTTCTTCTTCTTTTTAATTTGTACCAAACAAATAACTTTAACATACAAGGAATCTCAAACAGAATATTGTCCCTATTGTTTAGAATGAATAGAATAACTAGGTCTTAAGACTCTTATTTCACAGGATTTATCCCTCATCCGCGTATCAAAGAGTCTTCAGAGCAACTTCAAACTAAAATTACCTTTGCTTCATTAAAAATTAAGAAACTGGACGGCGCGAGTTGTCGTTTTAAAGCAAAAAATGCAATTTCCCAGTGCAGCTAAGACCAAATTTTGACATTGGAGCACCACAAAACACGTGACCTGTGTTTATATGGCCACTAATGATATGTGTATATAACTCAGAAGTCAAGAAATCAGACGAAATCAATACCGGTATTGATTTCGTCTGATTTCTAGATGGCATGACGGCCCTGGGGCCTAGATTCTGCTAATGCATTGTATTAAAATGACAGTTGCATAACTGCGTCGATTTCATTTCATTGCCCCCTTCAAATCAACGTATAGTCTGTTAGCTTTTAGAATATACCTCGGGCTCTAGAGTAGGCGTCGGTTTTCATTGAAAGCACACGAGTGTAATACTACTTCCTGCTCTGTAAAAAATTTTTCTTTACTATTTTGTAAAGTTACAAAATAAACCTTACCTTATTGCAACATAATCGATTCTATCCGATAGTAGCCGAGGTATATTCTAAAAGCTAACAGACTGTAGGCAGGCGTATTGCAATCCTACGCTGCAATGGAATTAAAAAAACATGTCATGAGACCTGACCATGTATGTGATTGAACTACGAGTATAATGCACTAACAGAATCGAGTCTTAGCTCTGCGTAGAAATTTCACTAATTTGTGCCATGATAATTGCTAAACAGGTCAGGCTCTGACCTCCAACTGTTTTCCTTCTCAGTTAGCGAGAGGTCTTGCCGAGTATTACAATAAATATTATTATCCGAAGTGAAATTGCAGGATTCCATGCAGCAAATCATTAAGCTCTACTCAGCTAAAGCCGCTTTGGTATCGACGGAGGCGTGCGCGGCGCGGGAGACATGACAGACGGACGGCCATTAAACGGTGAGCGTTGCTTATTGTGCCGCGGGTTGCGCCCGCTATATTGTTGGCCGGGATCGTGCACTGAGGAGGCACAGAGAGACAAGCATGTAAAAAAATAATTGAAAAGGCTTTTTTTTTACTTTTATTTACATACAGTCATACATTGCTTCTGGCCCCACACTAGGATACCCTGTGTCGTGGGATCCAGAAACAGTGACGTCATAAATATTGTAAACATCCAAGCCCTGGGTTTCTTTTTTTTTGTCCCCAGCCGGGATTCGAACCCGGGACCTCTCGCATGGTAGGCAGATGCGCTTCCTGTCGTGGATGTTTACATGTTTGCGGTGTCGCTGTTTCTGATTCCCACGACACAGGGTTTTCCATTGTGGGGCCTGAAGGAATGTATGTGCCTGTGTGTAAATGTTCATGTTTTATGTTAATTTACAATAATAATGCGATGACTTCTGTTGCGCAGCGGTTAGCGCATCTGCCTGCTATGCGAGAGGTCCTGAGTTCGAACCCCGGCTGGGGACAAAAAAATATCAGGTCTTGAATGTTCACATGTTTGTCATGTCGCTGTTTCTGGTTCCCACGACACAGGGTGTCCTAGTGTGGGGCCAGGAGCAATGTATATGCCTGTATGTAAATATTTATTTATTTATTTCACGACAACTCCCACACAACTTGACATGGTAACCAGGCCTGTGCTATGGTAACCAGGTAAGGACATTACGAACATTAAAAAGATCCATACCGAGGATATTTGTACGAGTACAAATATACGGCAGCACTCAGTGGAAATCGAGCCCACGACCTCTTTCTTGGTATCTAAGCGCCCTAACGGCTCGACTAACGAGGCAGTAAAATTTTACTTAAGGCCACTAAAGCCATTCAAATAGGGGACGTGTGAGTAAAGGGAAAAGTAGAGAATACCCGAAACCGGCTTGCAAAAAGATTTGTCAGGATTATTGCAAGCTACAGACTCTGGTCTCTGCCTAATTCACCGAGATACAGGCATAACCTTATGTTATGTTGTTTTTGCTTAGTCACATTTACAGATTCTAAAACAGTACTTACTACATGGTCGGTGGATGAAGGCATTGACAGAGTGGTGGTTGAGAACTGGTCGTCGTTTGATGGGTAGGCTAGGTAAGTTGAGCTGGCACAGTTCATTGAAATATTCTTAATTATTAAGAAATTCGTCAGAAAATTCGGGGATAACGGGCGTCAGTTTATTTATTTTTATTTTTTATTTTTATTCGTCAGAAAATTATTAACAAACCATAATCTTTACTAATAATTTCTTACTGGTCTGCGGTAGACTCAAACAAAATGCACATAAAATTGAATAGTGTAAAAATTTAGTCGATCCGAGCCAACAACTTGCAGGCGGAAAATTCGGAATATCGAGTATTTTCAATGTAAAAATGATATTTATTCAAAGTAAATATGTCACCAATGTTGCCTTGGTGTCACGTCACCACGTTTAACAGGTGTCCATTCTGAACCCTGAGGTCTAATTTGTTGAAATGAAAATGCAAATACCTACTACACATAATTATGAAAAATACCAAAAATTTTATGCTGAACAAAAATATGTGGTCAATAAAATGTGGAATATCATAAAGAGACTACTTTTTAGCCAAGCGAAGCCGGGTTTGCATATAGTATTTTAAATTACGTAATAAGATATAACAGGGATTTCATTTGGTACTGTACCTTCACAGTACAGGATAATATCAGGTATTAAATGTGGCGCTGCCTCTGTACTAACAGTTGGTTGTTTTCTGTCCGCAAGACGTCGCTTTTCGTTAACAACGATGTTTTCATCCTTTGGCCTGCTGTTATTACTGACCCAATTGCCCTTTTTTCCTCTTCTACATAATAATACTTTGTTGATCATAATAATACTTTATAGCACACGGAACATTGATAAGAACAAGACATAAGAAACGAAATGTGCAAAAGTGAGCGAATAATATAGTTACATGGATACCGAACACTTTTGTAAACATTACAAAACATTACAGAGTGAGAAAGGTGGCCTAATGACTAAAAGTGACTTCTTCCTGACAACCTTTAATATAACTTTTTGTTTGCAGTAATTGGAAGAAAAATACCTTACACGACTATGCTGTAGATTGAAATTCCACATACAGGTACACGTACATGTTATATCTTAGCCCCTCGCCGCAGTGCAGGTATTTTTTTCTATACAGAGTTATTTTTAAAAAGCAAATCCTGTACAGTAGTGCGCCTGCAAGGTTACATCCCTAACAGATTTGCGCCGTGTTTGGTATACTCAGTAGCAAAATTGCTGGATTTGACACTACTGCTGTCTTTGGTTTTTTTCAAAGTATTGTACCGAGCACGTACCTATTATCCTAAACTTATAAATAAGGAATCTGTAAATAAATCAATAAATCAATCAATCTAAGCGATGCTATGCCCGCTTACACAAGTATCTTTGATATGACTCAAGTGGGGTGAATCAGAATTTCAATTTTTTCTTTTAATTCTTTATTTCTTTGACTTTATTTTCATTAAGGAATTACTGATTGATTATTCCGCTTTATAGTCACATTGTTTGTTATATCTATAGTGTGTAAGCAGACTCTATAAGTCCCACAGTAGGGCACAGGCCTTCTCTCAAAGAAAGAGTTTGGGGTTAATCATAATTGGGCTTTTACGTGCTCTTGTAATTCGTTAAAATAATAATTCCAATTGCAAATTACATGTAATAAAACGGAAGCAGTCGCGTAGAACAGCCGCGACCCGTAGCCCGTAGCAGCTACGAGCTCGTAGGCCGCTACGGCGTAGCAGCGGGATATCAACTAATGAGGGAGCAGACATTATGCTCGGCTACGGGCGACATCGTTCGGACCGTCTCTCTCTATAAATTGCTTTCATGCATATTTATTTATTCAAATATTATGTATGAATTGAAATCTCGCCCGTGACTACTGAAATACGGCCGCCTCGAGGCGAAAATTAAATCAAGAGGACAAATTAAGTTCACTTATAGTAGTGTACTCACAGATTGACTCCTAACAAGCCTTTGCTCAACCAAAGTTGGAACAACGAATAAACGAGCAAAGAAACTGCATTCGCGGAATTACTGAAGTGGTAGTTCGTGAAGTTTGCTATTCTGCAGGCAAACTTTTCACAAAACATGTTTTTTTCTTCATATTTCACCTTTGCCCGACGTTTGCGGAAATTGGCCTCCAATAAGTTAACTCGTGCGCTAAAACGCGCACTAATCTTGCAGTTTATGATAATGCACTTCTACTAAAGTGCACATTGTATGTGTTAAAAGTTTCAGCTTTAATAGTTTTTTGATGACTTCGCCGTGGAAAATCGAGCGCGCATTATAAAATTGTAGTTGGTATAGTTTTGATACAGCGCGTTGCATGGCTGTGACCAGGCTACGAAAAAGCTTAATTTCAAACTGTTTGTTTTCAATCACATGTAGTAACTCATAAAACAGCACACATTAAAAAATACACAAAACTCACTAGGCACAGCATAACGTAAATAATGTTTTTCAGGCTAGTAGGTACCTGGCTGAATAAATCGGTATGCAATGGGAATTAATCAACCCCAAAGTTCATTTTAAATGGTCCAAAACGTCGGAATTGCCAGAGAAGTTTAAATCGCTTGATCAAACCGAGCTACTTGTACAATTCCGCTGAAACGCTCACTGATAAATGAAACTCAAGTCAACGGGGAAACTAATTAAACTCAGCAGTACAAATCAATACTTATAAATTAAGAAGGTGTACCACCAAAGGCAATTGAGTAAAAGTTTCTCTCAAATATTGACGAGTCGGTATCGCAAAGCGCTTGCGTCTCCTTCTGTCAATCAGATAGAAAAAATATAGCAGAAATAGGTACTACGATTCTACTTCTTCTACGGTTCCTTTGACAGCTAAGTAATGAATGCATTAGTAGCCTACGGACATCCCACAGTATGACCCAGGATTTTTCTTGAGTAAAATTGAAGGGAAAAATGAAAATGAGAATTAAAGTGTAATTGAAAGTAAGAATATTAACGAGATTGGGCTAAAACACGTTTGCCTTTGTAACATATACCCTTTTAATAATTTTACGTCAAAACTACTGTAATGACAAATAAGTAAGAATTACATATTTAAATTTCCGCCTACTTGTCAAAAACACCAGGTAGTAAAATTATGTAGGGAATACATACTTTGTTGATAAAATTAAATTATTACAAACAAATTCAAAATTATTATGGTATCTTTTTATATCAGTGTTTTGTAGGTTTGATTATTTTATTAATAAACGTACATATATAAATAAGCTGGGCAGATTGATTGAATTGCTATTCTCAGATTAGAGTTTGGCTCTAGATATGCTTGGAAAACGCCCTTTAAAAAGATATATATGAATTCGACAGACTATTTTGCTAAAATGCTCAAATCACACAATATGGCAGTTCAAACCAACCCACAAGGTCCCTTGTTTTGTGGTTCTTATACATTGAAACATAATTATATTAATTACATTCATATTTTTTTCTTATTTATTAGTAAATAGCGTAAGTAACTTCATTTTGAGTTTACTTACTTAATGTTTTGTCGGAAGAGTACGGTATCCGGAATAAAGTAAAAGTAAAAGTAAAAATAATTTATTTGCCTTCATTTTCTACCTTTCGGTGTGCAAATGTTAAAGTTAATAATGTGTTGTGTTTACGAAAATTTTAGTACAAAGCCTAAATTTTCCTTTATATTTCACTAAACTAATATAATTTATTAATAAAATGTCCAGGTTTTTGTACCTGTACACATTCATTCGTTTTTATTATTATCCCAAATTTTCCCATAGCTTCCACCTAATGGTTTACAGAAACTTAAAAAAGTCAGGTTAGGAGAGATAGGATGTGCAATAATCACCTTTATTCCGATGTGTATAGGGAAATCGGATGCCAACGCGGGCTGGGGGTGAAGGGCCGGCAGAAGCGGCAGCGGTAGAGGACAGGACATCATAGCTGCGCCAACCTAGAACAAGGAGGAAAACCAATAAGAACCACAAGACTATTGAGAATGGCGCTGAATAACGCTCGTAGACATACTTTTATTTATCTGGAAATGACTATTAACCGAGATGAGCGTGTGGCGGTCCACACTGCCTCTGCAATGCGACCGCCACTTATTCACAAATGTAGGGGAAGATAATAATGCTTTGTTAAAGATTTGCTGTAGTACTAGAGTTCCTAGATCCTAGATTTTAGGTACTCCTGAATTGCTCTTTTACATAGGTAGTACACATTTAACTTACACAGAGCTTGAATAGTAGGTAGGAAGCTTAGATAGGTACTCATTCATTACTTGGTAATCTGCTATGGAAGAACCTTACCTAAGACGAGCAACGGTGGCATTGAGGAGAGCTGCAGCGGGGGTGTTCCAGGTTCAGGAAACAGCGGTGTTAAGGTAGTAGTAAGTACGGGGAGTGAGCTAAGGGTAGGATGGGGTGTTACGAGCGCCCCAGCACAAAAAACACTCCTAAAATATTCTGTTTTTAAAACGAGATATCTCGACATACGATGGGCCGTCGATCTTTTCATATCTACAAACATTGACAGCGCCACAATAGGACTCGTCATACGTGGCTGTATTTCAACGTGGACACACAAAAAAACCTGGCATCGACACATATTCCGCAGTCCGTTTCGGACAAACAAAATGAGCAGAGATACTAATAAACGGAGATCAATACGTCAATCTAACTCCGCCGCGCGTCGGTACATAGCAAACAGACGATCGGATACGTCAAAAACAATTTAGTTACCGATGGAACCGAAAAGCTCGAGTAAAATCGCTGGATATGGCCGCTCTAATATTCCGTGTGGACCGGGGCGTTCGTTGAAAACTTTATGAATAATATATCGCGGAGTATGCAGTGACGTTCAGCCGGATCCAAATGTATTACGCGCGCTGTGACAAATACTAACTGTGATCAAACCGACAGCCGTGCTCAGCCGCAGTACACATTGCAACCTATTGTTTATCTTGTGCTTGTAAACTTTTTTAGGCAATTTGCTTAGATTAATTCCACCAAATAGATGTTGACCATTCTAAAATATGTGTAGTAAATAGATCAATTAAAAAGATCGCATGAAGAGATTGTTAGCGCCTATCAAGTCATTTGGAAGTTTTGACATCAAACTTAGATCGACCTACAAGACTTCTTAAATGTCACTTAAGACGCAATTTAAATTTACTTTTGTATGACTATTTTAAGTTCAATGCTGTGTTCAAAAGTGTGAAAAAGTGATGCAAGTCGGCCTTAGTTTTCACGTTTAACAAGAACAAGATAAATATTCAATACGAAATAAATATTGCTATTAATTGCCGTTAGGTACTTTAGTTATAAGAAAATTTCAATAATTCTGTGGCTTGGTGCTAAAAGGGCCAATATCAGTAGTCCCCATCCTCACCGCAGCCATTTTAAAACTAACAATTTTTACTGTACCGCATACCGGCACAAAGTCATACACCCTTCATTGGCCTCTTTGCATCTCATCTTTGAAAATATAGTCGTTACACTTACGCCCTTTTAGGAAATAAAAATAATCACAAAAATATCAATACTTTGGCATCAAAAGCTGATTTTGGGCAAAATCTGACTTTGGCCCTTTTAGCACCTGACCACAGAATTCTTTGTCTTGGTTGAGCATTAAAGTGTTATCTTTCTATTTATCTACTACAATTGACAAAATTGATCTAAAAAGGTGTAAAGTTTTGTCAAATCGTTAAAAAGAATACATAGTTTCTGAGTTAGAAATCATGGAATGCGTATTATAAACTAGGCAAGTAATTAAACAAATGCTTATTTTAATAGCATTACCTTTTTGAACTCTTGTTATCTTTTTTAAAGATCTTCATTGTATTTCAATGGGCTTTGTAAAGCAAACTAAAATAACCTAACTAAAGGCCTTAGTTTCTTAGTAACGAGTATAATCTCGAAGCTTTTAGTTCAAGTACCTAAAAATAACATCAATAATTATCCAGCTAACCTACAAACTGTTACCACCTTATCCGCGGTTGGGAACGCGTACCGTACATCTAGCGGCATAGTTAGACAACTCCATTAATTATATTAATGAATGATAATACAAGTTCCCTCGGCCCCGGCTCCTGAATAGTTGAAGAGCGCGCGGTTTTGCACGTTGAGATATGACGTCAACATAAGCCGGGCCTAAAAGCCCGGCCTACATGCACAAAACTGTATATGCTATTTTTATTTTTTGTTGACGTCCGTTGTTTTTTGTTTTCAATAGTTTTCTAACCCCGTGATGTGTTGCTATCCGACTGCGGTGAATCTTACAAGGAGGGTGATATGTTTGTTGTTTCGAATGTACGTAAGATTTCCGTCAAAGGAATGGTTGATTTAGAAAATTTTAATTATGTTAGTTGTCTATAATTTAATTAAGTGTCTCCACCAATCCGGACTTGGCCTCCGTGGTGGAGTATGGACTATACCTTCCTCAGGGAAGAGACCCGTGCCCCTCGGTGGGGACATAACAGGTTGATGAAGATGAATTATGTAATATTTGTTATTTCACGTGGGGTATACAATGAAATCATTATAAATCTGGCAAATTAACTACAAGTTTATAAGATTTCTTATCTAATTTGTAATAGTATCTTTACAAAGACAATATATTTATGACGCTATTCTACTCTTGCCGCTATCATCTGAGCTATACATCTGTGATTAAATATAAAACAAAACAATTTTAATTGCTTATCTTTTTCTAAAACTACGTCTCATACTTTACGAAAAATGCTAAAATAAGAAAACAAGACCGACTGCTGAGCATAATAATTAATCTAAGTAGGCGTGGCCAATTTCTACATGATTCAATATTGTGAAATTGTTGATTTATTGTGAAGTTCTTAGGTTACTACAGCTCTTGCTTACTCGTAGTAGTCGAAGTAAATGGTCAACACTCTGGTTGTTTCTTATTTTTAATTGTATACGAAATACATTGGGTTGGGTTGTTGGGCAATAAGGCCACCCATTGTAACTTCTGTTTGTTATCATTTTGTTTGTTTTAAATTGTAACTTCTGTTTCTATCTCTTGTGTTATCTTATCTTATATTTCCTTAACTCAATAGCTATATTATGATCATAAGATTAAGTATTTTGTACATTTCAAGGAATTTGGCAATTAATATTGTCTTAACCCTGGTCTTGATTGTTTATACGATTATGTTTGTGATGTCGCTGTTTCTGGTTCCCACGACACAGAGTATCCTAGTGTGGGGTCAGAAGCAATGTATGTGCTTGTATGTAAATTTTTATATTTATGTTTTATACTACAAACACAGGGAAAAATCAGAAAACTATACACTTGTAATTTAATCATGAAAAAATTGTCTTTGAAGATTGGGAAAAGTTCGGAAAAAACTGCAGGTACGAATGCCTCCGTGGACGGGCCCGACTCGCCTTGACCGGTTTCTTTCCGAGGATTTTACTCCTTGAGAATCGCTTCCCCGATACCTTTTATATTCAAAAGAGATCCAATAATAATTCCATCGGTGCCCTCCGAAGGCCAAATACCGTTGGGATTAATTAATTAACTATTCAATTAATTAAAACATTTTCGTGAAATTTCTTTTTCGCTCAACCGGGGAGCGGGCAGGAATGAAAAAGGGACGTTGACTTTTTTTAATGTTGAATTTATTGAGCTGCTATTACGAAAATGTTGAGTTAACTTTAAGTTAAAAAAAGGTGCAGTGTTTTTTTATGTAGCTTCATCATATGAGAATCATACGGCAGGGTAAAAGCTTTTCTCGGTCTAAAATACTTTTATCGAGTCTAAATAGACTGCTGTTCTCCAAGAAAGCCATGAATAAGCTGCACCGTTACATATAATTCTTTTAATTTAACCACACCCGGGAAATCAATGGGTACGGGATTTAGGGGTACAGAGTTGTACTTTTTTCAAAATCAAATATTTTATTCATTTGTATGTACTATGAATAAAATATTAGATTTTTATTGTTTCTAATGATTTTTTGAAAATGTTTACTGTTGTTTGTTTCACAATTAATAGAAAGAAGAAGAAACTAACAAAGACCCACCACATTTTTTTTTTCAAAACAGGCTTTTCACTCATATTTTTAACGAATCCATGTAGTAGTTACTATCAAACTCATTACGAGTCCACTGAATATCCAAGGCACAATGTGTAGGTACATATCAAAAATATGGGACCCTTATACAATCTGAATATGAGTGAATTAATGAATGAATATTCTTTATTGTATGTAGAGCACATGACATAATGCGAGTAATGCTATGCAATTAATTATTATGCTGATGTTACAAAAATGTCCAGCTTGTTGCGTAAATAGCGTTTTGACATATTTAAAAATAATAATAAGATAAAGTTTAAAAATAGGGTAATTAGTTTTGTTGAATTTTAATCCATTAGCAATGTTGAAGACTCTTTGGAACTATATTTTTGTGTTTTTATATTTTTGGCTTTTGAATTTTACCTCACGTCACTCATTATTACAATATTATTCTGATTGTCACCTTATCTTCACCCTTTTTGTTCTCGTATTCTATATTATATTTTATTTTCCTTTGGAAAAACAGTCTATTCCCCAACAAGCAATATATTTTTTTTGTATCTTCAATCAAAGTGGTAAGTTCTGCAGTGTTAAAAAATGGTTTATATTTTAAATATGTCTGTTGTGATGGGCTTAATTATGCAAATCAAATCTTGTCCGATTCCTGAAGTTTTATCAAAAGCAATTAGTATGAAATTTGACAATTAGAAGATTATTATCGTACGCAATTTAAATTGCGTAGTATAAAAGCAGATAAGTGAATTTGTAGCTGACATTATAATCTTAACAGCTTATGAAGCTCACACTTGGCTAGAGATTTGAATAGGGTTGGAACAACGCCTGTAAACTTACATTATTTTAACACATTTCGAACTTTATATGTAGCTCAGACTTTACAATATTCTGAGATTTTTATGTATTTTTTTAAAGCCTGTAAAACCAAGGAGCCCTCGACTCCGCAACTCTTTCTAAAATAAAAAGAGTGCGCAACGGGCCGCGAAATTCGTTCGCTGAAACAGTATAAGTAAGTTATTCTATTAAGGAGTAATGTTGTGGAAAGCCGTGCAGTCGACGTGTGACGTCACATCATGATTCCGTCTGGCTTAGGGCTCTACCTCCGTAGCCTGTGGCTGTAGAGCCAAATCTTTCCGCCACGCACAGAACGTCTAGGATTGTAATGTAAGCTTATATAGGATTGTAATGTACATTAGTATATCGATGCCTTCGATCTCAAAGGGCGTAAAGGGCAAAACACAACTTTTCATGAGAGCAAAAAAACAAAAAAAAAACCTATGTGGCTGAAGTTAAGTGTAAGGCATCCGCTGAATATCAGCGCCGTGACCCAACCATGGCATAAAGCTGGGCGGAGACCTTTTTGGTACATATTATACTGTAATAATATTATGTTAAGTTTATTTTTGTTTTGTAATTTTAAGTCCCAAATACAGATTATTCTATTCTATTCTAACTTGCAATATTGAGTTAAGTATAGTAAGTAATAAATACCGAGCTTCGGTGTATTTTTTGACATGCGCAGTGTAGCCAAATTAAACGTGTAGGTAGCGGTAAAGAGAAAGATTTGTTTCCTTATATGAATTCACTAATAAATCACTAACTTGGATTTTTCTTGGAAGAGTCCGTCCAGGAGAGCTTCGTTACCGACAACGCGAGCTTCATCTCTACTCACCATGATTAAGCTCTTCGAATAAGAATAAAACCAAGTCAAACTTTTGCGACGAAAATTCAAGTACCTAAGTGATTCGAGAATTGAGTTAATAGTTAATTATCAGGTTTTTTTCATATTAAATTATTAATGTGTCGTGTTTTAAAGTTAACCTTTATTTAAGATATGAGGCATCTCGACCGCCATGAAACGTGGCCGTGGCTCATGTATCACAATTTTAATAATGCTTTTGCTTCACTTGAACATACTACGACGATCTCAGTGGCGCAGCGGTTAGCGCATCTGCATACCATTCGAGAGGTCCCGGGCCCGAATACGGCTGGGGCCAAAAAGAAAAGAAACCCAGGTCAGTGGATGTTTACATGTTTTTGACGTCGCTGTTTCTGTTTCCCACGACCCGGGATATCCTAGTGTGGGGCTAGAAGCAATGTATGTGCCCGTATGTAAATGTTATGTTATGTTAAGTAAGAATGCAAAGAAAGGATCCTCAATTTTTTTTGGAAGGGTCATCTCGCGCCTTTTTTGTGTCTCACATATTCTTGACTGCGGGCAACTGATTCATTAGACTTGATATTAATTACTCACCGGCTAAACTTTTGAGCATCTTGCAATTATTTACTAGACCTTACAAAGACTAAACAAACTTTAGTAAGTAGTCTGTAAACTTTGTGAAAGTGCTCACAGACCAAAAACAAGACGTCCCATGCCAAACTTACACTTAAAACTAAGAAACTTAATTAAATCTAAAATCAGACATTACCTACAGAACGCACATAAAACTTTATGATTAAAACAAAGCACTAAGGTATAATACAGTCTCTAGAGAGAGATTAAAACCTAGGCTTGAAGTTGGTTACTTTCATAACTTGCAAGCATGTTCTTACTAAGCTCACCTAAGTTAGCGATTAACTTGTAATCAGCGTTGTGCAGAGCAAGTTGCATGTTATGCCTAAGTTACTGCAAACAAATGGACGCTAAGTCGGATTGTAACTCAGCCCCAAGCCAAAGGAACTTGCTTCCTTTGTTGTTTCCTTAATAACGTACATTTGTAGTATTGAGTTGGCTACAAGTGTTCTGTTTTGTGCTATTCAATTAAGAAACTTTTGCAACCAAGTTAATTATGGATTCTGCTGGTTGAGGTAACTTTATTTTATAAGGACAAACTATGGTGTATTTTCCAGGTTCACAGCGACTTTTTACATCAAAGGTGTGTAACTTTTTACATTTTGTGGCTATTAAAAACTACTATGATACAAAAAAATTACGCCACACGGTACGTGTTATCATGTAGTTACTTAAAGAAAAAAAAAATTGTAGTAAAAAATCTACTTGACGAAAATATATCGACTTATCAAATTAACCCGACATAAAGTTTCTCTTAGGGTACCTAATGTAAGTTACTGTGTACTGTAGCCTTTTCTTCTCACATCTAAGGTAACTTACACACCGAGTTTATTTATATCTACTGTATGTACGCAAGTATATATTGTATCCCCATTTCCGAGCTTCTACCTTTATCTCGTTCTATCTCTTGTTATTGTTGTCATAAATTAATTTGGCAAGTTAGATCGCTGCCCTCACCCAAATCCTCAATAGCGCGGTTTTCAATTTAGCCATGCTCTGTATGTGACGTTTTCTTAATTTCTCTTTCTTTTGTTTTTATATTATTATTTGTTCGTAGGCATACTTCTCTTTCCTTTTATTTTGTAGACCTAACCATCTTGTTTTGTCGTGCGATATAAAGAAAAGTTGGAGTTTCCATAATGAGATTTTAATTGCAATGTGCTGGGCTCGCATATTGTCGGTGGCTCATAGCGATTGGACGAGGATGGAGAAAGAAGTGTCGTACCTCGGGAAAGGCCTACTTTCGGGCGTGGATAGGTTTGGTATTAAGCTTCCTTTTGCTACAGTTAGGCCATGTAACCGGACGTATGTAATTAAATATTTTAATGGAATTTTACTTAGCATGGTAGATAATATAATTGTAACGATTTCCTTCAAATAGTTCGAAATCTTACTAGACGCAGCCGGCCTGCTAATATGAAAGGCTATCGCAGCAATATTAAGCTAAACTGCGGGCTTTATTACGATGTTTTTCTTCGCATAAAGCGAGTGGTACTGCTGTTATAAAAAAAAATGTTTAGTAAAGTTCTATAAATTAGATCTAACAAAACGTAAAAAATATAAAGCTCGTAAATTACATAACATAAATATTACATTTACATACAGGCATATGCATACATTGCTTCTGGCCCCACACTAGGCCCCCACATACCCTGTGTCGTGGGAACCAGAAACATCGACGTCACAAACATCTAAACATCCAAGACCTAGGGTTTTTTTTTTTGTCCCCAACCGGGATTCGAACCCGGGACCTCTCTTGCATGGTAGGCAGATGCGCTACCCGCTGCGCCACAGAGGTCGCCTAATTCCCCTAATTACTTAGACATACATATCTCACATCCCAAACACGCTGTTGAAGTGCAATGCAACTCCAGCGTTTACGTCCATGAACATAACTAATTATAGTTGGGGCAAACTTGATCTACTGAGTAAGTTTTAGATATAACATCCACCTTGTCGGCTTACGACGATCAACCGCCAACCTGCACAGTTCCAGTACTAACATTCTAGCCTAGAGCAAAGCAAATCTAGATGCTCCAACTAAATATTTGAGTTGAGTTACTAACTGCCCTTCTGAATTGAGAATTTCTCGAAGTAACTACCTAACTGTTGTGTTGTCTCGGCAAATTTCTCATAAAAAAGCGTGACGGAAGGTTACTTAGGAATTTACTTACTGAGAAATCTGTTAGGGACTTCACACACGGCAGCTATAATATACATTACATCCCAGGATGTATAGCTTAGAGGCCGCTCAGTACCTTGAAGATACGAAGATGTATAGATGTATATTATAGCTGTCGTGTGTGGTCTATTGACGATTTCTATGGAAAGATGTAATGAGATATATTTTGCTATAATATACATCTTTACCTTATAGTCGCCGTGTGTGGAGTCCCTTAATCGTAAATAACCTGAATTCAGATTAAAGTATGGTGAATTCACTTTAAGTACGTAGTATAGTGATATCACCAAAATTACTATGATAATACGGTTTCTGATGATAACGGCATAAAGGATGACGTGACACCGACTTTAATAGGACGAGAATACATTATAGAAGAGAATACATTATAGAAGAGAATACATTAGAGAATATAGGACAGTGAACCATTTTCTATTCAATAATTTTATTATTTGAAAAAGGAAACTATTATTTTATGTCATTAATTTTTAAGATGATGAGTATCATAATACCTCGTTATTTACCCAAATAATTCGATTCCATCTTACACATCTTACACATTTCAATGATAGCGTAATATTAACCTATTATTTCTTTATTTTAGGAGAACGCACCTATTTTATACTTATGTCATGATATTTTAAGATTACGCCAAAATGACATTTTTTTCAGTGTATAGGTAGTGAAATTCTTAATTTAGAAACTGGCCCTTACGTCCGATTACTGAATTGAGAATTTTACTAAGTACCTAAACACTTAAGTAACGTTTTGTCATGGTCTTTTCTAAGAAATTTGACGAAACAGCACTACAGTTAAGTAGTTACTTAGCGAAATTCTCAATTCAGAAATTGGCCCTTACTCTGTTTGTACGAATTTAACCAATATATAAGTAAGTATGTAATATCATCGGTCATCGGAAAAGACACTTTTTTATTAACATAGTATGGTACGGAATGAGATGATTACGGAACTGCATATCAAGGCGAGCTGGAGAGATTTTAACAATGCAGTCAATATGTATTCTAATGTAGGGAACAGGCCTTCTCTCAGAGAGACAGTGTGGGATTAATCAATACACGTGCCCGCCCACTGCAGATTAGCAATTTCAAGCGCTGAGGATTTGAAAACCTTAGACACTCAGGATACCTCGTGATGTTTTCCTTCAGTGTTGACGTGCACTAAAAATTCACAAAAGTATGTAATTAAAAAATAAAGTAATTTTTTCATACCAGGATGACATTATAATGTCTGTGTTAAAGGATCGAGAATGCTAGTGCCGTTAATGAAAGAATGCAAGTGTTTTATCACTTACTCTTTCGCAATCTTTGTAACATTGCTTAACCCTTTGGTTCAACTGTTAGCCATCAGGCGCACCAAGGGATAAGGGACTTCCAAGTACCAGCTACCAAATTTGGTAACCGCCGAGCCAGCGGATTGAGATGGAAAAATAATGTGTATTTTTGGAAAAATTTGGTCTTAAGTGTCGTTGCGAGGAAACTCTTCAAATTTTAAAAGCACAATTGGTACAACTTGTGTGTTTATATTGTTTATACTCGTGCATTTGCTTTCGGAAAACACAATTTGACTGAGGCATTGCGATATTCACAAAAAATCGTGAAATATATATATTTTTAATAAAACATAAACATTTTGGAGTCAGTCCCTAGAATGATTTATGTGCGGTTCTTATAGGCATCGGCTTCAAACTATATTTCTACAATATGTAAATAGAATTTAAAGGTAAAATTTGTTTAAATTATTTGTTTGTTTTTTGTGTAATGTACTTCTTACGCCATGCTTTTCTATCAAAAAGTAACCGGTAAAAAGTAAGTAAGTTATGAACCTGACTTTAAAACATCTAAAATATGCGTTAATTTATTCGTAGTGCCTAGATTTATTTTGTCTCTCACGTTGTTTTTCAATCGTATAACAAATCCCTCCCTTTCTCCTCTTACATCATTATATTCTCATCAAATTAGCGAGAAAACTCTAAATGGTTCTAAAATTGTAAAACTAACAGTTTCACCGCGTTTCGACTCGACCTGCATATTAAGGTGTCCCCTAAAAACTTACTCATGACGCCAATCCATTTATCTCCCGGAAGTTTTAGCGTTTACCGTAAAATTTTACTGCTCATAAGAGGCCAAATTCTTATTAGGACATAAATTAGTGGCTCCCGGGTTTTTGATTGGTTTGCAACATTGTATGATTTGATATTTTATCAATGACGCAGTTACGAGTACGTACTCAGCGCAGTTTTCATCGCTCCGATTTGGTCTCGAGTCGCGGTAAATTCAAGCTACAAATTCAAAGCTTTAAACGCGTCAACTGCAAGTACTGAAGTGTTAAAATAGTAAAATATATAAATAGTATTTTAATTCAGGCAAACAAATTATACAGCAGAATTGAAATTGGAAAACGTTTCATGAAAGTAAAACTAATACATAAAATTCTTGTATCACAGTGTTAATGCTCGTACTCTTCCGAAACGACTTGAACGGTTTTGATGAAGTTTAATATGTATATTTGGTAGGTTTGGAAATAAGTTGTTATCTTTTTTTCATAGCCCTAAATGATAAGGGTGGTCCACCTCATTTTTTTTTATTCTAATCCCAACTAATAATTTATACTTACGTCGAAACCACGTTTGCCGGGTCTATAAATATAAGATTTCAAATTATGACCAGTTAAGACATAGCTGCCAAATTACTAGTAACTAAACAGCCTATCTGATCGTGATCTTAAACGATTATAAAAGTTAAGCAACATAGGACGCGTTCAGTGCATGGATGGGTGACCTTCTATGGGTGTCCCACGCTAGTGGCAATTTTCCGAGCGGTTCCGTGCTTCGCAGGGCACGTTAAGTAGTTGGTGCCGACTGCCATCGATGAATCGCCGCTTGGGGCGGCTTGAAAACTTCTGACAGGAAGACCGGCCACTAGTCTTACAAGCCGCCATCAATCCGGAATTGGCCCCGTTGTGGAGTATGGCCTATAACTTCCTCAGGGAGAAGACCCGTGCCTCTCGGTGGCGACGTAATGGGTTGATGATGATGATATGACATATTGCTGCTAGGGATAAATATAATTTACAAAAATATGCTTTATGTTGTAAGTGGTAAGTTACAAATTAAAGTATGAACGTTACGCTGTTGGTACCGGTATTACCCAGGGCGCCACCAATTTGTCGGAACGTCGAGGTTATTGCATAGTGAGGCGGTCAACCCGGTATACACTGATTTCCATTAACGTTTGCGTTCGATTAATTACGGACGCATTCTCTGAACACCTCTGGAGATCCACAGTGTCTATAGCAGCAATTAGTTGTTCCCACATACACGGCGCTGCAGCAATTTAAATTAAAAGCATAACCGAGCGCTGATATTACTTGCAGAAGAACTTGCAGCTTTACTTAGAAGATTTGGTGTCTGTTTCACAATCTGCAGATAAAGTTCCGTATAAGCTATCCGAAACCAGGGCTGCCGTTTTTTCTAAATTTGAAGCCATAAACAAACACGCAATTATGGGAAAATTTATTTAAATTTAGAACAAACGGCAGCCCTGGTTGCGGATAGCTTATTTGGAACTTTTTTTGAACATTGTGAAACGGGGCCTAAGGTTTCTTTATTTATGGACACGGTTATCCGCACCTCAAACATCGAACTATGTAGACTGTACATGTATGTTATGATCAAAATATTATACAGTACTAGCTGTGCCCCGCAGTGTTACCCGCGGTTCATCGATTTTCTCATGGGAATAAGATATTTCCCCCCGGTAAAACGTAGCCTATGTGTTAATCCAGGGTGTCAGCTAACTCCATAACAAATTTTATTAAAATCGCTCCAGCCGCATAGACGTGAAGAAGTAACAAACATACACACTCACACACTCACAAACTTTCGCCTTTATAATATTAGTGTGATTTTCAAGAGTATTTCTGAAACTTTGTGATGTATTGTCTATTTTGGGAAACAATGAGCGAGACCCTAATAAATTCTATAGTTATCTTAATTTGGAAGTGTAATCCATACTCTCTTTTGTTCCATTCAAACATCAATGAATGATGGATTGCTTACCAAACGCTGTAGTAGTGGCTTCGAAACAACAGGGAAAGAGATGCATTGAACAATGAACTTAACGCTATTCGTTTGGATGTGAGAAGAAAAGGAACTGTTTGCGTGTGCTCCTAAGGTTTATATTTCCTTGAGTGGTGCTAAGCAAATACTTTTTACGAACATGTAAATGCCAATCGACGTGTCAGTGGCTTGTAGGAGAACTTTTCATTTTTCCCTGATGTATCAGGCCTGCATGAAAAGCAATTTCCACTTTGTTTATTTTTGGCTAATATTCCGGAATTTTTGAAATCTTTCAAGATGAAATATTGAGTACCACTAAAAAACCAACGTGATAGACTGACGGACAGGCAACGCAGAGACTTAAAAGTTAGTTAGTGATTAATACAAGTGTTGATTTGTAAAGTAGCTAACACCCTAGATAATTTCTACTTATCAATACAAACAACTTTTACTATGGGGCCGACACTGGAATAAAAAAAAGTTTGCCATTCCACTTCTTTTCTACTTGTGCACAAAGCCCTCGCCTTTAGTGCAAAAATTAAAAATTGAGTGTGTGAGTTGTTTTTGTGTTCTTGCTATGATGTTAATCTTTATTTAAGTTGGGTTTTTTATAATTATCGTTCTCGTCTACGCATGCATGCGTCTTGCACGGTCAGCCTACTGCTGCGCCGGAGTGGTTCGCTCTCGTCTCGGCATCGAACAAGAAGCGGGTCCAGGAAAACCTCTCCTTATGCACCATCATCAACGCCCCTCGCTACATGAGTAATGCAATGACCGACATGTTTGCACTTGCGGACCTCTGGAAGGCCTAAACGATGTTCATTTTGTAAATAGAAGAGAAAACATATACTAGTAGGTATAATTTATTCACTAGTATTACAAAACCGAGTATGTGTGTATTATTCTTACGTTGATCCGCCTCGTACTTGAAAATAAATTTTTCTCTCAAAAAGCTTTATCCCGCAACTAATCTATCAAAGTAACAAGGAACAAAGGCTCCGCAGGCATGCGATTGAATAATAAATTAAATAAAATACCTCACTCAAGAAACTGGTATTATGTTTATGACTTTGCCATGAGGAAGTAAGTATTCTATCTATGTTATGTTATTAGGACGTAGCTCCGCAATAAGGAAATTTATTAAATAGGTACATCTTCAACGTCTCGTCTGTCTATACGTCCGACCTATAATAGTCATCGCCCACAATAACTCTACCTATTATTTGAGTAGAATATATTTCTTATATGTTAGTAGTTTGAGGTCTTAAGAACATGGTTTAATTTATTGAATTACATATGTTGGGGTTACGACCGCTAGGTTGAAGTAGGATTGTGCTGGCCATGTCTGCCGTATGGGCCAAAATTGCGACCGACTGGGTTCCGCAAAATGGACACCGACGTCGCGGCAGACCAAGGCAAAGATGCCGGGACGAGCTAAATGGATTCTTGCCGGGATGGTACGAAGTGGCCGGAGGCAGAGAGAGTTGGAAGAAAGGAGGGGAGGCCTTTGCCCAGCAGTGGGACACAAAAGAGGCTACAATATTTTTTTATTTTTTTGCAGGTGGCAGTCCCTGGTCTTTGCCTACCCCTCTGGGATACAGGCGTTGCCTTATGTATGTATCTATTTTATTTTTTTGGAAAATATACAGACATAATTAAAAACTATTTCTTGTGAACTTGTCTACGCCATGGTACATTTCCAGGTATTGCATTATTTGAATAACACGGTCCACAACTGGCTATGTCAAGCATAAACCACTCTCGGAAAAATGAATTTACTTTGTGAAAAAAGATTCCAAAAATATATTTTTGAATACCTGACACAGCCAGCAATGCATTGGCTGGCGCTCATAGGTGAACTGTCACTACAATGCATTCGGCGCTCTTTACGATAAATACTTGCGTATCGTAAAAATATCGAGAATAATAATGGACAATGTAATCCTTGTAAAGGCTTTGATCACAGTGAAATGGATATTTTCCTCTGACGGTAGCTATCGCAGTGAAAACACGCTATTTATCCAAAGGTACTTTAAAAAATTAACATTTACCTTAAAAAGATCTACTTTGTTGAACCATTGATGAGTGTTATAAGGCCGGTTCCTGAATTGAGAATTTGCTAAGTAACTACCTAATAGGCTAGTTGCCCTAAAAAATGTAATTAGTCCGTCTTTTAGATTATTCAAAAATAAGGGACACGAATTTTTTTATTTGTAAATTAGACCAAAAATTACAAAGATATAGTCAATTAAAGTTACGTGTGACGTCACACGTATTTTTAATTGGCTATATCTTTGTTATTTTTTGTTTACTCGAAAAAAGAAAAATACTTGTCCAATATTTTTTTATAATCTAAAATACGGACAAAATAGAATTTAATTATGTTGACCCTGGAAACTATCCTATTGTAGTGCTGCCTCGTCAAATTTCTCAGAAAAAAGCGTGACAGAACGTTACTTAAGTATTTATGAAAAACTTATGAAAATCTCAATTCAGAAACCGGCTATAAGTCTTTGAACTCAGCACATTATTCAGTGCTCAATTATTTCAGCTTTGACTTCGTTCTTGCTTACTTATGTTCTATACTGTCGAGTATTTATGAATATTTAAAAATACAGCATTAAAGACATTGTATACAACTTACACAACACAAAAATTACATTTACAAAAAGTTCACATTATTACGCTTCATGATGGTCTCACTTTTCTAAACTTATCATCAAACATGGTGATGTTCCTTAACTGTAAAGCTTCTCTCAAAATATTAACAGTCGGTAAACTTACACGTTGGCTTAATTGCCGTAAGCTATTGGACTTATTCATGTGAAACTCAAATTAAAACCTGAAATAGAAATAAAACAACAAACCTGACTCTCAACGGCATAACTCGTAACTAGGTACTAAACAGGCGGAGCCAACCTAAATAATTACTTTGGTGGTTTTGGATCCCCGGCTGGGGAGAAAAAAAAACTCCAGGCCTTGGATGGTTCCCACGACATAGGGTATCCTGGTGTGGAGCCATAAGCAATGTATGTGCCTGTATGTAAATGTTTATGTTATGTTTATGTTACTAGTCGGGTCGTTATTTTTTTATTGATGATGACCATGTTTTTTTTTTAATCGCTCGTAGCCTGGGCTGCCTGAGTGATCTTAAACAATAACTAAGGTTAAGCAACATATGGCGCGTTCAGTCCATGGAAGGGTCCCGTCTATGACTAACGCTAGTGGCATTTTTCCGAGCGGTTCCGTGCTTCGCAAGGCACGTTAAGCAGTTGGTGCCGGCTGCCGTCGATAGATGGCCTTAGGGCGGCTTGACAACTTCTGACAGTAAGACAAGCCACTAGTCTTACAAGCTTCCACCAATCCGGACTTGGCCCCCGTAGTGGAGTATGGCCTATACCTTCCTCAGGGAAGAGACCCGTGCCCCTCGGTGGGGACATAATGAGTTGATGATGATGATGATGGTTTTTTTTATTTTTTTATTTGTGTCTATTTAGTGTTTTTTTTTCTAGATTTGTGTTGATGAGGAGTAATAATATCTACTAATTGATCTAGGTTATTAAAGAATTATCCATTTATTAAGTTGATTGTATTTCAAAGTATAGTTTACATTCAGACAAAAAAAGAATATTAATCATATTAACTCCAGGTCTTGGATGTTTACATGTTTGTGAAGTCACTGTTTCTGGTTCCCACGACACAGGGTATTCTAGTGTGGGGCCAAGGTATGTGCCTGTATGTAAATGTTTATGTTTGTTTCAAATGGTCAATAAGTAGTTTACTTTTAACTTGAATCTCACCTACTTCCTCCGCTTACAAAAACTACTTGGAAAAAACTTAGAATGTACTTCAAGCATCACTTTGATTCCTCGGCTTATAGTTCTGTAAAAACTGCGCATTCTGACTTCTCCACAAATGAAAACAGAGGAAAAACGCGTATGTACACCTGCAAAAACAGTAACAGGAATGGGACTACAATATGAGAAAACATTTCGTTTGGCTTTGATCACCTCTTTTTCAATAATAGAGCACGGGAGGGAGCTTTGAGCTCGTCCCGCCCGCGGCTCTACGAAAACAGTAATGTAGCCCGTTTAATTGACACAGCGTAAAATACAGTCACCGCTCAAAATACATTAAGTAGAACCCCTTTTTCACTATTGTTCATTAGGCCGAAAGGTTTCAATTTCTTTAATGGAAGGGTAAATTTTTGATGTTTTTGAAATGCTTATCGTGTGACTTAGGCACGCTTTGACGTAGGTATATTTTTAAGTTTAAATTATTTATTAAGGCCAAATATCGCACCCCTTATATGAAAACCCCACTAAGTCGAAATAATATGTGAAAATTTAGTTAGCTACTTTTTCGATTTCCTCTTCTCTTTGAAAGTTGAAGGTATCGTTATGGGAGTTAAATTGTCCGGTCCGGTATAAGGTCAGGAAATCGAAAAAGTACCTAACTATATTTTCACATATTATTCCGACTTAGTGGGGTTTTCATCTAGGGGTGCGATATTTGGCCTGAATTGAGAATTTCACTGAGTTAATACTTAGTTAACGTTCTGTCGCGCTCTTTTATGAGAAATTGGAAGAGATAGCGCTGGAGTTAAGTAGTTGCTTAGCGAAATCATCAATTCAGAAACTGGACCTAAGTCTTCCATAACCCTTTTCTAAGCTGTTCGCTGCTGCGGAAAAGTCCGTCCATCTAATCGTAACTCGACGTGCTACATCTTCGCACTGGTAAGCTTGTCACAATATGGGATTCGGGAGTGCGGTGGAAGAATGAAAGTAAGGTATCCAGAGGCAGAGAAGTTTATAAGGTAAAAGAAAGGCACCTGAGAACAACGAAATAAAAAATCTTAACTAATGGCTTAAAAGATGGATGGAAGCTGCGAATTATCTGGCTCCAGATACGTCTAACTACAGTGGCAAAACTCAAAAAGTAATTAAATTTGATTTACTCTCCCCAACGGTAACGGTTTAGAGAAGATTTTTATATTTAGGTAGTATTAATTTAATATTTAGTTTATTATTTTATATTTAGTTTAGAAATTAATTATCTACTTGTACATTATATCTCGAAGAAGATGCACCTCGTTACAAGCTTCAACATCATAATCGAATTACAAAATAAAAAAAGCATATTTCGCACACTTTCAAGCCTAGTAGATGTAAATTCTTTGCTAATCTAGTTTCGCTTGAACTGGGTCCGACGTCCGATTTTTGGTGATCTGATTATTTGCAAACTAAGCAAAAAAGAACATACCCATCTATTTATTAATAAATAAACAAAGTCAAGTAATTTACACTACTTATAACTCAAGAAAACCCTAAGTGAATTTTTGTGACAGTTGTTGGATTCATCTCATAAAAATATATGATCTCATCATAAAAATGGGAAAACTCTCGAAAAAAAAGTATCGCTTTTGTGCGCTGCAAATATGGGAATACGTAGTACAGTAGGTATAAACGACGAAAATACTGTGCGGTCCAATATCTTTAAAGCTACTAACAAAAAAATCTACGTCGAGAGGGTCACATTGGGTCACGAGAGGTCACATTCTGTATCTTATCGGTATTTCCAAAGAGCAACTCGTAGAGTTTTTGGCGTTAATCTAATAATAATAATACCTTCCACACAACACAATCACTTGATCGGGCCTAGATTCTGTTAACGCATTGTAGTACAATGACAGTTGTATGACTACGTTGATTTCGTTTCATTGCTGCTTCAAAACAACGCGCGCACGTGTATCTCTAATTCTACGCGTCAATGGTATTAAAAAACATGTCACGTGACCCGACTATGTAACTGTAATTAAACTATAATACGCTAACAGAATCGATGCACTGGTCCCAAATCAGAATACCCTGTTCTATGGTAACCACGTAAGGACATTACAAACATCGACGACCTCTGTGGCGCAGTGGTCAGCGCATCGCCTACCATGCGAGAGTTCCCGGGTTCGAATCCCGGCTGGGGACAAAAAAAAAAGAAACCCAGGTCTTGGATGTTTACATGTTTGTGACGTCGCTGTTTCTGGTTCTTACGATACAGGGTATCCTAGTGTGGGGCCAGAAGCAATGTATGTGCCTGTATGTAAATGTTATGTTATGTTATCGAAAAACACCCAGACTGAGGCGTTTGTACTATTTGGTATGGTATAGAATCAGAATACTTGAACAGAATAGAATAGAAAAGCTTTATGTCAAAGACAA
The DNA here is from genome assembly GCA_947310845.1 of Yponomeuta plumbellus. NCBI lineage: Eukaryota > Metazoa > Arthropoda > Insecta > Lepidoptera > Yponomeutidae > Yponomeuta > Yponomeuta plumbellus. The sequence continues at coordinate 15,683,831 of OX371196.1, forward strand.
AACACACAATGATAAAATACAACGATTTTACAATTTGCATGCGTGTAAGCATGCATTGCAACATTTCGACCAAACAATTCGTGAATTAACTATATACCTAACAAATGTTTACTCACTAATAGCTAGAAAAGTGGGTGGGTGTGACGATGTGTCTCATGGCCTTGAAAAAGGAGTCTGGACTTGGCATGTGTTACGGGTAAGACCCGTAACACTGGTCTTCCGCCAGACCCTAAGTGAATTCACGAGCATCACGAATAGTACCTAGGAAAATTACATAGCAATCTTAACATCTAAACAAAAGATGTGAAAGTTTTGTGAAAATTCTTTAGAATTTATTCTTTTTTATTCGATATTTATTCGCTTTTTTATTCGATATTTATTCGATTGATATTTATTCGCCATAAAATGTGCATGGGGTGGTGGTGCATTAACTAACCGCATGGTGCTTGTGGGATTTTTGGCGGAATTTAGGAAAGTCATTTTCACATTTCTTTCTTGGTAGCTAAGCGCCTCAGCGGCTCGAGGAAAGCGAGGAAGTCGAGAGCTAGTAGCAAGCGTATTGTATCACCACCAACTTAGGATACTTTGAGATTGCAGTGACAAGTGTTCCATGGTTCTAAAAATGTTAAAATAAATTATTGAATTGTATTCGTTTTTATCTTGCCATGTTTTATTTCCTCTTTATTTTCGCATTGAGCCGCCGATGAAAAAGTAAAGACCTGTCTAAGCTGGGATGAGCCTCTGCCAAGTAAGAACGTTTCGCTTTATTTATTCAACAACAAAAAGCATAAACGCAGATCGAAATGTGGCCAAACAAACACGTTACATCTCCGTAAATGTACGTTCAATCTAACACACATACATACACACTCATTTAATATAGAAACACCGTAGCCAAAGCACACATTGAAACATATTGAGAGTATGGGAAATTTAGCTTTATGAAATCATCAATTTTTGATTTGTGAATTTTCTATTCTAAGACGCTTTTGGAGGGAGATCCATTTAGGGTTTTTTTTAACAAGTTAGATATTAATAAGTGTAATATTTTATTCTTATTCGTGGTTTACAAAGCAAACATTATTATTTTTATACTTTATTCCATAAGAAACACAATGATACATGGAAAAAAACATAAGTTCAAAGATTTCGTAGTTTGAAAAGCATGTAGTCAGTCTATACAACATAAAAGTTAGTGCCCCAGGTATATTTCAAATAACATCCGAATTGAAAAGGATGTTGGCCGTCCGTTATCATAAATAAATCCGCAGTGATGATTGCCTTTTAATTTTCATATGCCTCAATGACTTGTTTTCTGAGTTGAGAATATTTCAGTAGTTTGAATACGTCAAAAAAGGAATTTTTGATTAAAGAAACATATTTTAACGGTGAAAACCACAACGATCGTTAATCTAAAAGCTGTGCAATATTCATTAATCCGTTTTATTTACTGAAAAGTATGGTAACTTCTGAAAATACTGTTTTTCTACGTTGATTCGTAAGAAAGAATCGAAAGAATTTGACTTAAGGCACTGATTCAAGGCAATTGAATAAATTGAACCTCAATTTCATTATAACAGAAAATACTTTTTATATCTTAGGGAAGAAAATAAATATGTTTTAATATTAAAGTTAAGGTTATATTACCTTAAAAGGAAAAAATGGGACCTAAGAGGATCATTTCCGTTCGTCCGACCGTTCGTCAAGACTCTTTAGCTCGGAAACGTGGTGTGTCACGGTAGAATGGAAGATGGAAGTATCAAGGAGAAATTAAAACCACATGCTCAAATCTACGGTCCTCTGAAACCGTGAAAAAGTGCGATGTCTATGTTAGCGTTACAAAAATACGGGCCTGTATGCTACCAAAAAAACCTATAGGTATTTCAACACTCAACGAATCAAAATTCATAGAATACAACTTTATCTTGACTTATGTAGAACTATAAGATTTAGCATGTGATATCGTCTTGTACTACAAATACGGAAATAGGGGACAATGGGGTCAGAAAAGTTAATTTAAAAAAAAATACTGGCATCAAAATACGAAGACACCGCAGGTATATATACAGCTAATGTCTGCAGAGCATAGGCAGAGAGGCCATAGCAGTCATATATACAGCTAATGTCTGCAGAGGCCTTAGGAGATAAACACCCGTTTCGGACATATTAATGTCGTCATAAATTAAGCCCCGGTACAATGTGGTCGCAAAGAAAATCCTATTTAGTACTAGACATCTTTTATGTGACACTGCTTTCATAATAATAGTTACGCAAGTCTTCTTGCCTTCCCAATACCTTCCTCAGGGAAGAGACCCGTGCCCCTCTGTGGGGACAAAATGGGTTGATGATGAATGAAAAAAAAGTCATTTTGTAGTAGAAAAAAGGAAAGAAGAAAGGAAGAAATAGCTTTGTTAATAAATAACATTGCCACAAAAGCACAAATAAAAATAATTTATTTACGCAATGACCACAAAAAAGAACCATAAAACAAATATACAAATGTGACAACCAACAAAATTTCAAGCTACTACGAGGGGCGGCTGAAAAGTTTTGAGCCTAAGGTATTAAAAATGCTGATAGAAATGTATAAAAAATTTATTTTTCAATGTAATCTCCCTCTATTTCAATACACTTCTTACATTTGTTTAAAAGAGCTTTTAACCCGGTAAAAAAATATTCGCCGTCTTTGCCTTCAAAATGCTCGTTTACGGCCGCCTTCATTTCTTCGTCACTGGAAAATCTTCGTCCTCGGAGGTCCTTTTACAAATTTGAAAAAAGGAAATAATCACTAGGAGCCAGGTCTGGACTGTAGGGTGGGTGGTTGATTTCTTCAAATCCTGTTTCGGCGAGGGCACGTCTCGCAACTCGGGCAGTGTGCACGGGCGCATTGTCCTGCAAAAACAGGACTCCTTTCGCCAGTTTGCCTCTCCTTTTCTCGACAACCACTTGACGGACTTTTGTCAACAATACGGCGTAATAGTCTCCGTTCATTGTAGTATTTTTGGGAAGGTAGTCGATGAACAAAATTCCTTCGCAATCCCAAAAAACAGTGGCCATGAGCTTGGAAGCCGATCTTTCCACTTTGAATTTCCGTGGCGGCTTTTCTCCCTTTGCTATCCATTGCATTGACTCTTGTTTTGACTCCGGATCGTACTCGTAAAAAACATCGTCAGGATTATCGCCACAGATGTCCAAAAACTCCTTCGAAGTTGTGACTCGACGCTGCCTGTCCAGTGGCGTGAGCATTTTTGGCACCCATCGCGCGCACACCTTTTTCATGCGCAAATGATTGTGCAAAATGTCACCAATTCGCTCCTTGCTGATGCCTATGGATTCAGCTATCTGCCACATCTTGATTCGCCGATCTTCGAGAACAAGGTTTTTCACTTTTTCAATATTTTCTTCGGTAACGGCGGTGTTTGGACGTCCTGACCTGGGATCATCTTCGAGCGACTCCCTGCCGTGTTTGAATTCACGTGTCCAACGTTTTACGGTGGCAAATGAAGGTGCAGAATCCCCATAAACTGCAGAAATTTCTTCAAATATTTTTGTCGGCGTTTTGTTCTTCTTGGTGAGGAATTTTATGACAGCTCTGTACTCCAATTTCGTGCAAAGCGCGGATGACTCAGACATGGTGTTGTTTAATGTTCAATTACTAGAAGCGTAATGATGAGAATGACATGAAACTTGGTATTTATACTACTTAGAATACGCGCAATTAGTGATGCACATTGCGAGTCATTAGTGATTCTTAGAAGTACTTAGGCTCAAAATTTTTCAGCCGCCCTGGTAAACATACGAGTATTTTACTTAGCGACAATTAAGCAATATTGTGCCAATATTTAAAGAGAACGTTTTTATATACAAAGGTGAATATTCAGAAACGTTAAATGTTTTTTTAAATTCACTTTGACATAAACGTTTTACCTTTTGTCCAACGTTAGTGCAGTGAAATGCCATAAAGAGAGGACCCGAGGGCGATCCGAAATTATTTAAGCATTCATTTCCCGATAATTGCAACATTAATACTGCATTATGTAAGCAGTCTATATATGTCCCACTGTAGGGCACAGGACTTCTTTCACATCAGGTTTCCAGGTTTCCTCACGATGTTTTCCTTTACCGTTAGCGAGTGTCTTTGCATGCTTTTTTTTTACTAAGTAAAAAAAAGTCGTTCTTCCCGGGATGGTCCGAATGGCTGGAGACAGAAAGAGGTGGAAAGCCGGAGGGGAGGCCTTTGCCCAGCAGTGGGACACAAAAGAGGCTGTGTAAAAAAAAGTAAGTAATTCTCAAGTCAGAGGCCTTGAAAACTTCTGACAGTAAGACCAGCCACTAGTCTTACAAGCCTCGACCAATCTGGATTTGGCGCCCGTGGTGGAGTATGACCTATACCTTCCTCAGGGAAGCGACCTGTGCCTTTCTTTCTACCGCGTAACTCTTACCTCTTGTGGCGCCTGAATTCCTACGCGTTCGATACCGACACGCGTAGTGAAACATGCCTGATACTGGTGCAATATTTAAAATAAATAAAAACTTCGATACAATTAGAGTCTGATTTTTAATTCCGTTGAATTCTGACAGTTATCATTTTTTGACATATCAGAGATTAGAAACCTTTTTTGGCCGGGCACATTTTTCAATTTCAATACGAGTGTGAACATCTTAGTCTACACTTTTAATTTGTTAGTAATGTATCTATTTTATAAAGTGTGAAGCTCCAAATTAAAAGAGAATTTAAGGCGAGTGACAATTGTGCCCATTTTCACCACACAAACAGTAAAAAAGTACAAGTAAAGTGTAAGAGCGCCTACAAGTCACGCTATGATCTAGTACGGCTCTTACGGTTGGTTACAAGATTAGCTATTGTCTTGTAACCGGGAAGCTAAATGGGGTAGCTAATTGGGGTGCTATCGGCTAGAAATGAAAGCACTCAATTGCTAATAAACTATCACTATATTAAACTAATGAATAACGATATAAATGATAGATGAAAAATGAGAACGCGCGGCGCGGCTGATTGGCAGTTGCGAACTAAAGTCTGTTTCCGCGCTAGTTAGGTGAATTGCTGACTGGACAAAACATGTGCGGTTGCACCGTACATAAAGAAAACATATTTTTATTAAAATATCTAATCATCATTAATACTAATATCACTATCTTCATCATAATCATCATCGCTGACATGAATTATTAAGAGAGCTAACAGCGGCATACTTCACTTTTCTAAAAAGGTTTACGAAACCTTGAATTCGTAGGCAAAAGTAATTAAAGTTAATTCGACATTTTGTTCTTGATATTGAAATATTTGTTATTTTTGTATTAGGTCTCTTGAGTAAGTAAATATTCATATTAACCTTTTTGTAGGTAAAACATAAAAAAATACGTAGCATTTTATTTTTTATTGCCCTCAAATGGGTCAAATTTGTCCCTTTTTCGGTGGAGAACTTTTTCAGTAGCAACACTTATGAAATGTCAGAACTCTACGGAATAAAAAATCAGAGTATACTTGAATCTGTTTATGAAGCGCCACCGCGTTGGTATGTTTCATCCTTTACACGGCTGGTCGGCGCTCTTAGAACACTTCATTCTGGCGCCCCACTGGGCTGATTTAATTAACAAGATATGGTCGCCGGTTCCCCGTCTACTTTTTGGGGCATTAGAGATTAAAATTGAATGTCTCAACGAGATATTTAATAAAACAAGCTCTCGTAGTACAACAAAGGCACATGCTATCACTAATTAATTTCAAAACAAATTTTTGGGGAAAGCTTCTTACTGAATATTGGTAAGGAGACAGGACATTTTGTATTTATTTATTGATAAATAGGTGCTTATGAAATTGATTTGCTTACTCGCGCTTAATCTGAGTAATACACTAACTATTTATGCGGGTTTTATCTGTAATAAATAAATCGAAGGTACTCTGACAGAACCGAATAAGTACAAAATTTCAAAAAAAAACTAATATGACAACGGTATTATATCAATACATTATTACATTATCTAATACACTTAAACGCATTTATTTTATTCATCCATTGCTCTTAATTACGACACGATATTAATTATTGCGCGAAATCAGATGTAAACTAAATTATATTGTGCTTAATGATGTATGATCTTTTATTTTGTCTCTTGTTTCTTTTGTGCGATAAAGAATATTCTTATCTTAACTTATCTTATCAGCTAGATTGGAAGAAATGAAACATTAAATTAGTTTTGATCGTTAATAAGAATCCGATACATTTTGAAATTTCATTCATAATCACTCTGTAACTGATAACACAAAAACGTAAATCTTCAAAAGTGTATTCATTTAAACGTATCCAGAATGAGAGATACGAAGTAATTAAAAAAATTCAATACCACGGTAGGTAGTACAGATATTAATGATGTAAAATTGTAACTGTATCCGCTCGTGAATATTGTTCCATTCGGATTCCAGTAAATTATGCACTCAATATTTTTCCGTAAGCCCTGAGGCGATGCTTTAACCCCGTTAAAATGGATTGAAAACCGGTAATCGAATGCACGCTATGGGAGCAATGACGATATTTTATATCTGAATAATAAAATGGAATTTCCTATTAACATTTATTTGAAAATCGCTCAGTCAATGCGAGTGCATATTCTATATTGCGCTTCATAGGTTTTCGCTGTAAGTTTCCCGATCACGTTACTTTTTTTTTGTTCTGCTAAAAAACGAAATCAAAATTAGCACTATATCATATTATATGTTATCATAATTATTTCCATATCTTTTATCATATTAAATTCTTTGTTATAAATTAGCACTTACATAAATTCCATTCTTTTACACTTTAAAAAAATTGGGGGGTGGTAGCCCAATAGTTAGAACAATGGACTCTGAAGCGAGAAACCCAGATTCGTTTCAAAGCGCGCATGTGCCTACGACTTTGTTTTCTAAGTAATTTACGTACTTTTGAGAAGTTACAGTAGCAATTCAACTCGTTGATTGTGAAAGAAAAAACCTCAGTGTCTGAGCTATTCACGTACCTCAGCACTCTAAATCGCCAACCCGCGGCGGTACGCTTGGTAAATAAGCGCGTACTCTCTCTGTGAGATAAAGCTTGTGTCCTATACTATACTTGAGCCATTACAAACGTGCGAACTGAGTCATAAACATTTGTATCATACCTCTCTCTCACACATATAGGAGGCATATCAGGCATATCGGAACTCTCGCTCGCACTTTTATGACTCGTTTCGCACGTTTGTAATGGCTCAAGTATAGGACGCATATCGGCTGCTTACAATGTGATATCGGACAAGTCACTCAGATGAACCTTTACTTGAGCAATGGTTATTTTTTGGTGTAATCAAGAAATAGAAGAACAAAAAAAAAAGAACGACCAAGATGAAAATTAATTTCGTACGATTTTTTTTAACGAAGCGTTATGTATGGAACGGTTGAAGTCGTATAAAGGATTAAGTGAAGGCTTCTTTTTAATTGAAACAGAGGTCGTGGCTTCGATTTCTGGTGAAGGCCGCGGTTCTGGATTTTTATAAATGGCCTTAGTAGTAACACTGAGTGCTGCATCAACCAGGCGTCTCGAACTAGGACAAAAGAATGTGTTATATGGAAACGATATTATCATCATCATCATCATTCAACCACCAGAAGTCCGCTGCTGGACATAGGCCTCCTCCATAGATTTCCAAAAAGACCGGTCGGAAGCGGCTTGCATCCAGCGTCTTCCTGCCACTTGTATGAGATCGTCTGTCCATCTTGTGGCTGGTCGTCCTACGCTGTGTAGTACATACCTATATAATAATTATAGTTATATTATATGTATAATTAATTGTTGTACTATGTAAATTATGAGTACAATAAAGAGTATTCTATCTATCTATCTATAAACATATGCTTTTGAACTTAATTATTGTAATAATTCCCTGAAAGACGAAAATGCTTAAAATTTTCTCGGTACAACGTTGAGTGTCCCAAATATCTTACGTCAACTGACGTCGTTGTTCAAGCGTCAAAATTAAAACAAAAAAGCAACAGCTGCAAGTTTCGCCTTAATTAGAATTTTTCGAATGGCACAAAGCAGCGAATATAACATTTTGTATATTTTTTGTAGCGCCCCTACTGCATATTTTAGTGTAAACGGCATATTTTCCGCTGAAAAAGGTTAATTAAACATGATGTAAACGTTCGTTTGAGTTCTTGAATCTGTTATCAGAGCTGTTTTATCTAGCAGAAAATAAGGAATGTATGTCAAAAAGGGATAGAAAAAGGAAAGGTTTTTTGGACAGCTCGTTAAATATAATCACAGGTCATATTATATAGCCTCTTTATAGATAGATAGATATTATTATTATTGTTCTTTATTTGGAAATCCAACAGCACAAAATAACATAAAAATTAGCAATCATATATCATAACAATAAAGCCAAAAATAGACTTCACTTGTAACTATTATTGTACCTACAACATATGAAGCAGTAGAAAAAAATTAATAAACAACAATTTGTTTCAATAAAATTGAATTGGGAAGTGGACGGAACGAGGAGAGGGAGGGCGTGTATGTGTGTGCGTGAGTGAATATGTCTGTATGATGATAGAATATTCTTTATTGTATGCATATTAGGAATTACACATGAGATTTGACAATAGCATAGTACAGTACAATTGGCGGCCTTATTACTAAAAGTAATTTCTTCCAGACAAGCATTTAGAACTTATTAGCCTTATTAATAAAAACTCAATCTCACTAAAACACTCCAATGATTGAGATTAGGCCGGTTTATGACCCGGCTTTAATTCCATTTAAAAAAAATGGAATCAATTTTTGTAAAGAAAAAGGCTGTCAATCTATAACATACATAGTCTGTTTCATATTGCTCTGAATCACTCAAAATATATCTTACTCAAGACATCATTACAAATGCATTCCACATTTCAGCTTACATTCAAACTGCGGATCACCGATTAGAACCTATTTTAATCGTAGAGACATTTTTCAGCCTTCCGTGAAACAGGAACACCGCACATTTAAAACAATAAGCCCGGCGGTATTTCGTGCAGAGTGCAGATTATCCGAGCAGCGAAGTACATTGCTTGCGTCAACAGGTGACGCTGGCGAACAGCCAAAAGGTCTTTTAAAAGGTCTACGTTATACTCGTACCAGTACTTGAAGATACTTTAAGGACTTTTCGATGTCACCGATTTTTCTAAACATGACATATCATTATATAAACACGCTCCTATATTCCGAAGGATAAATCGCTCGTAGCCCAGGCCGCCTGAGTAATCAAAAACGATCACGAAGGTTAAGCAACATAGGGCTCGTTCAGTGCATAGATGGGTGACCGTTCTATGACTAACGCTAGTGGCATTTTTCCGAGAGGTTCCGTGCTTTGCAAGACTTGTTGTTGGTGCTGTCGATAGATGGCAGTCGTTAAGTCAAGTCAGAGGCCTTAGGGCGGCTTGAAAACGTCTGACAGTAAGACCAGCCACTAGTCTTACAAGCCTCCACCAATCCGGTCTTACTTGGCCCCCGGGCTAGATTACGGCCTATACCTTCGTCAGGGGAGAGACCCGTGCCCCTCGGTGGGGATATGATGGGTTGATGATGATGATGATGATGATGGTATCCCGAAGGGGTAGGTAGAGACCGTGGTCTGCCAATTCCCACGATCCTGACAGATTTATTTCGCTTCATCAACGTTTATTAGTTCTTGCACGCTGGCTGGTTTTGGATTATGTGAGGTATTTTTTTTTTTTTTTTTTTTAGTTTAATACAAAACCCACAGCACAAGTCAAATTACAAAATATGGTTGTGTGAAAATATCCAAACATAGGCCACTTAAGGGTATTATTCTCACAGGGGCGTAGAGGAGTTGACCCTTGCTTCTCGATCATGAGGGCCTGGGTTCGAGCCACGCATGTACCAATGACTTTTAGTTACGTACATTTGTTTGTACAGCAACACCATTCGCTGATAAATTGTGCCCGGATAACGGCGACAGGCTTGCCACTTGTCACGTTCAGGACCTAATAAACTCGGCAAAACATGGGCTCAGTTCTAGTGATTGGTGCCTCTGCCTACGCCCTCGGGGATAACGGGCGTGAATTTTTTCTTATTCTCACAGTGATAATGTAAAATGAAAATGAAAATGAAAAATATTTATTTTGTACTAAAAGTGTTACAGAATTTGTCCTGGCTCCCAAACTAGGATACCCTGTGCTGTGAGTAGCCAGGCACTTTCGTATTTGCTTGTACATACAATATGCATAATTGCAGTTTACTTATATCTAATTAAGTTACGTTTAAAAAAGCTTACCAGTTTGTTTAAGCACAACACAGTGTTAAAATCAATTAAAAAAAAGAAAAGTAGCACAACACAGTAGTTTTTTTGTTTTATACATAGCACAATCGATTGATCTCACAACGCACATAATAAACATTATACAATAGTTTTAAACCACAGCATAGGTTTTGTATGGTTCACAATGTAGGGTTTTTAGGCAAGAATATATTTGCGGAGAAATATCTCGGAGAAATATCTCGTAAGTGAAATATAATGTAAGTGACTCAATCAAAATATACAGAAATGGCAGGCCGGATGGGTTATGTATTTCGTATAAAGTTGGAATTTTATTTTGAAAATCATGAAATAAGTGTTAGAAGCCCATTTTAGAAAATAATCCTGGTCATAAATTCGGGAGTATTTTTATTTTATAAAAAGGTAAAGAAACAGATACAAGCAGATACATTGCAAACATTTGACAGATAGATGTAAGGAAGATGTCGATTAAGTACTGCATTCTTCAGTAAGAGTAAATATACTTACTAGTAGTATGCATGTGGCATTAAATCCGCGCTATAATACGATTTTGTAATGTAAGTACCTCAATAGTAAAAATAAATAAATATACTATTCACTCATCAACAATTTATGAAAAAAAACGTATACTAAAATACATTTCAACCTGAGAGCAAACAGATATTCAAACAGACAACAATATGCTGAAAATGTTTATTGCAAATTGTATCCAGCAACGTAACGTTACACCGCTGTACCGTTAATATGCAAGCTTAATTCCAGACTGCGTTTAATCTTCTATATATTTATTTTATATATACAAAAGGAGAAGCTGACTGACTGACTTAGAATCAACGCAGGGCCCAAACTATAAGGGTTAGAAACTTGAAATTTTGCACAGGGGTTCTTTTTGTAACATAGGGGAGCACTAAGAAAGGATTTTTGAAAATTCATCCCCTAAGGGGGTAAAATGGGGGTTCAAAGTTAGTATTAAAGCCCACGCGGACGTAGTCGCGGGCAACAGCTAGTATTACATAAATTTGCTAAATGAAAAATATTTTCCCGATATTGTTCAATACAGTTACTGGGATTTAGCTGGTCGCACAGCAATAAAACTGTTGCTTGCTTTAAGGTCTCTTTTACATGCAACAGTTGCCGATGTGCAAAAGAACCTACAACAGGTAACTTGGCGCTACGCCAGCCACTACGTGCTACGCTTTGTGCTACGAGCCTACGGTTTCGTAGCTGAGTAGCTACGAAGTGCTTTTGGCTTTAGTAGCTAACTTTCACTTAACACGAACGCTGTGGCTCGTTTCTATGTTCTTTTTTTCTTTAGGAACGTTCCAGACAAAGGAGCTAGAGCTCAGTTTTACGATACATACCCGAAATTGTAATATTTGAGAAGTTTACGCCAGCACTTAATATAAATTTTAAATAACACCAAAAAGTCAAAAGCGCACTCTTTGAGTGAAATTAATTTAACGTATTCTGAGTTTTTAGGGCGGACTGGAAACTATGCTCAAAATGTTAAAGGCATTTTATTTCCCCTCGGGGGCGGAGGCCGCGTGCGTTCGCGCGAAGCGAATTATCTCATTTTCATTACGTTTTTGGTGTCGCGAGCGCACCCGAGCTCAAGTGGCCGTATCATCCTACGTTTACAAATTTTATTACCTACTCAACCTTTGTTCTGGTTTATGGCATCACAGATTTCGTTTCAACGCGCTGCCGCGTCTAAAACGTAACGTCTTTCCACATAATTATTCTCGTCTGTTACGGTGCTGAGTGACTGTGTCTTGTGATGCAATGTTGACTTTACGACTCTCGGCTTCTCGCTTTGTAATACAGAGAAGAAATACGTTCAGCGAATTACATGTGCACACAAGCGTCGTCTGGGCAAAAATAATAAATAAATTTATTTTTACATTCACACACACACGCACGTATAGACACACCCAACAACTTGAAATAATGCTTTATTTTCACAATAAAAAGTAATAAAACTGATAACTAAAAGCTTGTATCTCGAAGGAATAGACAGAGGCCTGATAAGGTACATAATAAAGTATAAACGGACGTTTATAATAATTTTGCCAAATATATTTGTATTTTCTTGATGCTATGCCTGGCACTTTTACACTAGCGATTTCCGAACGATTTCAAAGCAAGGCCACTACGCAGCGATTGCGAGGAACTTTCGTTCATGTTGTTATTAATAAGACCGTTAAGTCTTTATTTATAGGAATGCGCATTAAGGGAATATTTCACTATGGTTCGACAATATATCGGATGCATACGAGCTGTCTTCCACAATTCAATGAATCGGGCAATCTGGTAGTGATTCTTATCGGACAACTTATTACGGTTTTATTTGTCAAAAACTTTCTGTTACAGTTTCATGGTTGAAAACTCTGCAAAACTTATCGCTGCTCTTGAAAGACTTCTTATTCCCATCAACTATGTTTCTCGTACACCAGCGGACCGCTGCTGGTAGGATTGTTGATGTGCGAGAAACAGGGAGCTCAACTGCCGCTTCAGGGCCCCTCATATACACTGAGTCTGCATTTAGTTGCCATAGCTTCTCCTGTAGGTACTTTGCCCTATTTAATTACTATGAACCAAATTGTGTACTTTCATAGATTACTCAATGCCCGCCCTCACCTTTAACTTATATAATAGTATTTAGTGAGATATGTTCTGGATGCATGCCTAGCACATAAATTTAGCACTTAACTTTAATATAAGTGGCATGTCTCTGTGTTGTCTCCGAAATAAATAAATAAATATATAAATAAATAAATAAACTAAGTAACAAAAAGTTTTACTCGGTGAGTTGTACAGTTTTATTCATTCGTTATGGAACAAGCACGTTATGGAATCTTATGCAAACAAAAAAACCTTGTTCTTAACTTTTGTGTTGTAGCAGTTTTCATTTTTAGGGTTCTACTCTTGAAAAGTAAAACGGTAACCATATCGGATCACTTTCTCAGCAGTCTGTTGGTTCGTCGATTAGTGTTAAAGTTTTTTTTTTCTGATCTTCTTTTGGTTTTTAGAACAAGCGAAACGATTCAGTTAAACTTAACATAAAAACTCACATAAAGATCTATAAATTCAAGCTCTTAGTCATCGCAATCGAAATATATAATAATTTGACTAGATAATATTTTTATGCAATTAATAATAAATAATAATAAGTGAAGAAGCAAATGTAAAAATCGTCCATTTGAAATTACTTTACTAAGAGCAGGTAAATATTTTCCGATTGAAAAGTTATTACTGTAATTTTGTAAGATACTTTGTACGGAACCCTGAGGGCTCAAATCCTGTTCACCCCTGTCAAGTTTCTTGCAGAGAAACAAACTCAGTAAGTAATGGTTACGTAGAAAATAATTTGTTATATAAGGAAACATCGTTACATTAAAATCGTAAGCTACTATTGTATAAGGGAATCATATTGAAACATCAAATCAAAGCCTCCTTTGAGCCTACAAAGAACCCAAAAGAGAAAAAGGGTTGCCACACAAAGACTTACTTTTACACTCAGATGCTTTGAAAATCGAATGATAATCTCTGAATAATATCGGGCTTATCCAATTCCATTGACTGTCGTGTCTGTATCATGGTTCTACGATAAAACAGTGAATTCACATCATAGCGTAACATAATAAAGGAGAAAGACCGATTAGAAATATCAACCTTCTATCATCTAATCTGTCATCTATCGTCAAGCTCACAATACTTGAGCTTACAGTGACTCATTCATAGTCCATTCGGTTAGGCTATGGAATGTAGGTACTGTCACGATACTATCTCTATCGTAACTAACAGATATAAATTTATTTATATTCATGTATTGTTTACTACGTGTTTTCTTTATTGTAACTGGTATTTAGTCTATGCAGTGTATTTATTTTCTGTATAAAGTAGGTTCTTATTAAGGATTTCTGTAGTTAATGTCGTCTATTTTGTACAAGTATATAGACCCGTTTTTTGTACAAGTATATAGACCCGCCTGCCCACTGGAAGAAATTTCTTACAGAGACAAGCTCGCCTTTGTACATGTTGTTTCTTACATATTGTTCTGTTCAATGTTTTGTGCGCAATTAAGTATTATGATAATAGTAGCATAGTAAAAAAAATCATTTATGTCGTAGGAAGTAAGCCTACTGCTTGTCCACCACCCAGCGGGTCCCTAATATCATTAGGAGCACAATAGCGCCGGGAGCCGCCAACAGAAATGATCCGTGACGAAATGCCGGTGAAATTAATTTGGAAATTCTTATACAAAGAACTGATAAAAGCTTACCTTTTCCTCGAAAATGGAAAAGTAGTCGTTTGGTCGTTTACAAAGTGATTAAGTATTTATTTTAGACTCGACTGAGGTTAATGAAATGTAAACGGTTAGTTCCTTAATTACTTATAGTCAGTTTGACTTATAAAGTATAAGACTAGCGCGAACTTAATATGTTCGGTAACAAAGCTCGCTCGCAGAATTCAAAATTTCATTATTGTAAAAATTAATTATTTAAAATTGTATAGTTTTGATAAAGCCATACAAAAATTTAATTAAAATGCTTATAAAACAATTAATAATTTTTAATTCGAGAAACAAAACAAACAAAGAAAATGAGTAAACTTTTGATAAATATAGTCAGAGGGTTTGATGCATAGTTAAATAACGTTTTAAGTAGTTTCTTTTAAAATTGTTTCAAATTTTTTTTTTAAATAAGATTTCTTAATCAAAACTACAAGATAAGGAAAGTATTTCTTTCCGCAATTGTCCGCGAATGTCAGCAATTTTATCTAATTTTAATCATTTATAATTTTTTCTATCAAACACGATGTATGACTTGTCCAATAAAGTGTAACAAAAACACATTTATCAGGAGTGTATTCATTTTATTTCAATCACTAAAAATGACGTGTGAGCGAGACAGAATGCTTTACGTAAAAACAGCCTTAACCTACAATCTTGAATCGCCCTTAGTTATCTGGCTTAGCCAACTGATAGTTGTTAGCAGTCATCACTAACCAGTTTGGTCAAGAAAGGTGTGCTTTGAATAGGTGTACTAACTACGCTATGCTAATACAATCAAATAGGCAAATGCATTGAATTCTATTTTTCAAATGCAATTTTAATTTCGACGAAATAGCGCAACAGAATGTAGATGCTAACATCTCGATATGAATAAACTCATAACATCAGAAATATTGAATAATTCTAAACGTACAAATAGTCGAAGGTGCAAATATCTAGAACCTTACTTCGACTGTGGTCTTAAATACGTATGTTCTAAGCGCTATAATCCAATATACGAGCGCCCGCATCGGACGTAGTGGTCTGTACATGAGATTACTTAGCATAAATCCTTTGAACATATTTCCCGCGAAGGAAATTCTAAACATCGTTTCGATTACCGCCATGGCAATGTCGTAATAACAGCTATTGTAGGCGCGAGGTATTGTGAAGCGGGATTGGTATCCACGAACGAACCGAAATCCGATTTAAAAATTCCCCTCACAATCCACGACAGTGGCGAACATAATCTACCTGCGTAATAGTCCAATAATAGCTTGTATCGTAAACAAGCAAATATTACGTTGTCAAGTCATCGATTGCTATCAGCTTAAGTGTCAATTTATATTCAAGCTTAAACATAGTAACATTAAAGTTAAACATATTTTATTTGAACTTCTATAAAGCAGATACACTATTGTGAAGCTATTGAAGTATTATTAAATTGATAAAACTCCTCATAACGATGTACGATGCTCACCAATTACACGTGAAATTGACAAATTCTCATTGTTCGTACTAATTATTCGCATGATTAATCCATCGGAACAAATGTTACTTAAGGCTTGTATGTATACGCTCACGGCTAAAATACTTTTACCCGACTTCAGCAGAGTCAAAAGGAAGGCTTATGATTTTAGAAGTCTTTGTATTTAGGTATGCACGTATTTATATACGTGTCACCATAGCGCTTAAACTACTTGCCCAATTTTGATGAATGGGGTTTCAATGGGTGATTTTTGGTCACTTGATCTGGCCCTGGCAGAAAATCAGTGCTGTGGGTGATAATCCTGCAGCAAATACTGAGCCTGAGGCCGTTTTACCGCCGCATGGACATAGCCTGTGCCCATTTCTAGTTTTTAGTTTTTGTCTTGTATTTTGCCTTGTCTGTTTTTTCCTTTTTTTATGTCTGTTCTTGTCTGTGTGGCGATAAATAAATATACTTCTTTCTTTCTTTCTATTTTCTTTTTTACTAAAAAAAAGGAGTACCCAAGATCTTTGTAGACGGCGCTGAATTACCTAACTAGGTTACGTTAAAACATGAAAAGTACCTATAATACAAAACATTGATGAACTTACTTGGTTGTAATACGGATAATGGCGTACTCACGTATTGTTATTTGAATATTTTTGTTAGCATGCTATGCCTGTTAATAAAATTGTATATCTTTGCGTGTTGTGGTTATTTAATAAATGATTATGTATCTTTCTACTCTTAAAATCATTTGGTTTAAAATGTGTTGAGCATAATGTGAGAATGGTTTCGTATGGTTAGTTCAGGCTTAAAATGTACGATGTCTTGCACTTGTCCTGTCTTGTCTTACTTGTCTTGTCTTGTCTTACTCTTTACGACTTTTGACTTTTGAGAAAAGATATTTGCCTTCAATTTTGAACAAATCCACGAGGATTCTTCTCGACGATCTTGGAGAAAATTCTCTCTGATGAAAAAGACCTTGAAAATCCATATTTTTTATTTTCTTTCTTGTCATTTAATTTCGGCGTAAAATGTGATGTGCATAGATTAACAATGACAAATGTATGTTTTGTTTTATGATCTCAAAATAAATAATGTGACGTTCCGTTTCAAGAAACAAGCAGGCAGTAACTTGTCAATTTCAGCGCCATCTATCCAGCGACTAAGAAATTATGTGAAAAAATAATAAAAGCAAATCCCTCATCGATGTGTTATTATGGTAACATAGTCTTTTAAACGAATTAAACCAACATGACATCCAACGTAACATCCAGAAAATAGGGTTCTCTAATATTTTTGTTTGCTATCGTTTCAAGTGGGATAAAATTAAATACGTATTATCATAATTTTTCATTATATAAATTTACTTTTTCCTTTATCTAAAGCAGCTTACTGGTAGGAAATTCTTAAAATACTTACATTAAGTGCAATAAAATTATCAATAAACAAAAAATATACTGCAATATTAAAACATATTAAGTAAAGGAAAAACAATTTTACTACATTTTGGCGCTAATGAAGACTGCTAGCTTCATTTATTAGAAGTTCTGTATATCAATCCTTAAAGACAACTTTTTTCCGTAGTCGGATTATATTTTGTAATTTTAACTTATAGTTTGCTCCTTCAAGTGAAGCTAATTTAATTTTTACAATGTTATTTGTAACATATTAACTCTTTGTAACTCAATTACCGGGCATAAAATTGTGTTTCCTCGGGCATGTCATGCGATATTATTGTTCTGCAATAAATAAACGAATAAACCCGCCAGCACGTTTACGGTCGGTCATGAAGCGAGTTCAACATTGTATGAAGTTTAGGACACTTCATGAAACATCGGCGCATCTGAAACTATGAAACATATAACAGTGAATTTTAGTACTAAGACAACATAAGCTGCAGTATTATTCCCTCCGCCGTCCACACTTTCATATTCATTGACCGTAAAAATGTTTTCTATTTTGCGAGATTGAATTTTCGCTAACATTGTTTGTAGGCGCCTCGCAGGTAGGGTTGGGCCGCGATCAATTTTATTTTATTTTTATGCGGGATACGCGTTCACGTCTTCGAGCGCAGTTACCGTGGTGTTTTGGCAATTTTGTCTCTCTCATTACCCGTTGTCAAAATCTCTCACCGGCAAAATTGGGTAAATCCGCGCTTTTCTCTGTCAATCATCCCGACGGTCGTATTTTCGGATTTGCTGGAGGTAAACTCACCTCTTCTCACCAATAACGATCTTGCTACTATCGGCTTCCTATTACAGGTTAAAATGAAAACTAACATTCTTTCTTATAAAAAGTCTATAGCTAAAACACTCCTTAGATGGAGTCAGGACAGGCTTATAATGGAAACTCCTCTCATAAAGCGGTTTTATCTCCGTCTTAAAGGTGTTTTTGTGGAATCGTATTTTTATGAATATGACCCTAATATTTCAAATCACTATCAAAATAGATTCATTGTCATGAAATTAAGTTTGCTAATAAAATCATAAAATTTACTTATTAAATCACAGGTAACGCATTTATAACCGAAGACCTACTACCAGTAATAAATAACAACACACGGAAACAGTAAATTCCATAAAAAAATATACATAACACTTATCTTAAAAGGCCACCGAGGTCGCGGCAGACCAAGGCTAAGATGGCGGGACGACCTAAATGCATTCTTACCAGGATGGTGTGAGGTGGCTGGAGACAGAAAGA
This sequence comes from Yponomeuta plumbellus, assembly GCA_947310845.1. NCBI lineage: Eukaryota > Metazoa > Arthropoda > Insecta > Lepidoptera > Yponomeutidae > Yponomeuta > Yponomeuta plumbellus. Next base: position 15,702,595 of record OX371196.1, read on the forward strand.
TATGGAAAGCATTAGGGGAGGCTTTTGCCCAGTAGTGGGATACAAAAGAGGCTATCTATGGCTATATATTTTTTTAAATACTTGTCTTAAAAAAAAATATAAAAAAACTGACGCCCGTTATCCCCGAGGGGGTAGGCAGAGGCACCTAATAAACTCGGCAAGACGTGGGCCCAGTTAAAAAAATTAATACCATTTTAAAATTAAAATAAAACTTAAATAAAGAAGAAATAGGGGATTGATTGATTTTCCAACCACTGTGTTTTACCTGTTTACCGATTGCATGTAGTAAACTGTTTCAATAAGTCACTTTTATAAAAACAACAGGGAAAAGTATGTACATATATAAATAAATACTTTTTTTTTCACCTGCACAATTAATTAATGTACGTATAGAAATAGCAAACGAAAGCACCATCTTAACATAATAAGCAACTCAGATTATTAAAACCTTCTTTGTTCTCGTAAGAAACCACTAAAGTATGCCCAAGTCCCAAGACACGTCCAACTACTCAGACCTACATTAATTAATACAAGAAACAATGCCTAGATAAGATATATGTATACGCGGCCTAGTCTGCTAAGCCCATAGTTATTCAAAGACAGTAATATAAGCACGTTAAAAGAATCGCTCGTAGCCTGGGCTGCCTGAGTGATCTTAAAACGATCACTAAGGTTAAGCAACATACAGCGCGTTCAGTCCATGGATGGGTCACCGTCTATGACTAACGCTAGTGGCATTTTTCCGAGCGGTTCCGTGCTTCGCAAGGCACGTAAAGCAGTTGGTGCCGGCTGCCGTCGATAGATGGCAGTCGTTAAGCCAAGTCAGAGGCCTTAGGGCGGCTTGAAAACTTCTGACAGTAAGACCAGCCACTAGTCTTACAAGCCTCGGACTTGGCCCCCGTGGTGGAGTATGGCCTATACCTTCCTCAGGGAAGAGACCCGTGCCCCTTGGTGGGGACATAATGGGTTGACGATGATGATGAAAAGAGTCAGGCACAATATGTATGCAGTCTATAAAACAATTGCCCTGCAATGTCATTCTAATAAAACCTGTGTGAATTAAATTGATTGCAATGCCTAAGTGACAAGTGACAAGGTTATAAAGTCGGTACATGATTGGTTAATAGACCAGGAACCATGTGAATAGCAAACAGTTACTACTCTGCTAGTCTACGGAATCATAATACATAACATAACATAATATGACATTCACATACAGGCACATACATTGCTTCTGGCCCCACACTAGGATACCCCGTGTCGTGGGAACCGAAACAGCGACGTCACCAACATGTAAACATCCAAGACTTGGGCACCTTTCCTAAAATCGGTAAAACATACATACCTAGTTACATATTATTATATACACACATAAGCTCACGCCTGACAAATCACTTTCGCTTCATCGACATTCATTAGTTGTTGCATGCACGCACGTCGGTTTTGGGTACTTTTTATCTTGCCCTTTGCTACATACATGTAACCCCTAATGAACGTTGATAAAGCAAAAAATGTCGGTCAGGATCGCAGCAAGTGACAAACATTGGTCTCTGCTTACTCCTTTGGAAAACAGGCATGAGTTAATGTATGGTAGTCTTTTGAAGAAAAACAAAAAAAAACTTTTTGTTAACACCACAAAGACATGCGATATGATGCTTAAAAACAGTTACACTAGAACATTCTAAGACAACATTATGTTGTCTTATGTGTTGTCCCTGTGTGTATGTTGTCTTCTTGTGGTGCCATCTCCTATCGGTGGTCATATATCATAGTGGCCACTGAACGGATTTTCAGCACGGCCTTTACGGAGTTTCAAACGAAACGAGAGAAGATTTATAAAAAAAACCCACCTCTAAAGCCACAACTGTACAATTGTACATTGGGACAAGCTTAGTGACTTTAATTTATTCTTAATTCACACGCATAGTTAGCCGATACATTTAACAGACTTAATATCGGCAATGTAGGTAATTGAGTATACCTATTAAAATAAACCGCTATGCAAAGCTTGGTAATCTATTCTATTCTATTCTAAGGTTAGGAAGCGGAGGCTCTCGTTTCCCGATACACGTATGCGATTCAATGATTATCATGTAGACATGGGCCTAACATGCCGATGTAATTACCGCTAATAACCTAAAGGTCTTTGCCTCACATACTATCTGATCTGAAGCCTATTAATTCCTACCCTCAAGAGGATTATTCAGCGAATCAAGGTGCTAAGAAGTAATTAGGATTAAACTAGTGACTTCGGAGTGCACATGTTATGTGCTTGGTAACTGTTTCATTTTAAAATCAAATCTTTTTTTTGCAAAGTAACAAAGAAACTGCATTTTTAATTCTCAAAGATTATATGCACCTTCCTTTGGGTCGGATGTGTCTCGGGGTGGTTTATTCGATTGTCTGGAATTTTGACATTGTTTTTATTTTCCTTTTTTTTATTTTTTATTTTTTTATTATAATTTATAATATAAATTTTAATTTGACATTATGTAATAACTTTATATCACATGTTTGAATTTGATTTTTAATGTTTATTTAGGATTATAATTCTATTTGTAACTAGAATAAAAACACAATTGCACTAATATTACTATGAACATGAACATTAAATGTTTTATTAACTTTATTCCGAATACACTTATTTGAGTTTTTGTCGGAAGAGTCCGACCAGGTTTCGTTCTGATTCGCAGAGCTTAATCATGGTGAGCTGAGACGGAGCTCGCTTCGCCCTGAAGTTTGGGCCAAGATGTGGGTCTTCCGACAAGTTAAGAAACACGCTATAAGCGCCTATCATCCAGCGATGAAAGTGGCCCTCTGTTGTAAAGGGTAGAATAAAATCCAATACAAAATATCTAACTCATATAACAGCACCCAACCCTGAACCTAAAATGATACCTGACGCAATTGGACGCAAGACACAATGCCTGCACTATTTCACCGTTGTGGCCCAAAGCACTAGCCTTCTATTATAAAAGGTAGAATAAAATCCACTACAAAATATCTAACTCATATAACAGCACCCAACCCTGAACATAAAATGATACCTGCAATTGGGCGCAATACACAATGCCTGCACTATTTCACCGTTGTGGCCCAAAGCACCATCACAATAGAGCTGGAATCGCATTAGAACTGCCCTTAACTAAAGCCCTTGGGCTGTATCGAGAAACGCAATATGGTAAATGAGCTTACCTACTGTTCCGTGTTCCCAGTGTAGAGAATACACAGTGGTGCAGCACCTATTGTAAGATACCGATTGATTAGTGTCCGATTTGAGATACAAGACGACATCGAAGATACGATGCATGCATCGGTAGGCACAAGGCATAATGGATTCGATTTCAGGCGATACGTTGCTTTTAGCGAAATTACATACATTAATATACACTCACGCTTGTACGCCGGAGGGTTAGGCAGAGAACAGTGTTTACTACTTGCCACGATCCTGACAAACCTCTTTTGCGACATCAAAATTCATTAGCGAAATGAATTGTTATTTTAAATTAATGGATAGTTGAAATTTTATATCGTAGAAATTAATACATTTCGTAAATGTTTGTTTTATAAATGTTTAACCAGATTCTGATTATATGGGGTATGTATTCTGCTCAAAACAGTGTAGCAAGAAGGTGCGTGGCACATGCTAAAGAGGCTATTTTTCTATTTATGTAAAGAGTTGTCTTTCGTTATTTTGTCACTATACATCTTCACCTATTACTAGAACGTTGTATCAGTCATTTGCATTTCTATTTTATTAACACAGTCCACTTATAAAAATAATCCTATGTTCTTATTGTGACCCAAACATATTATAGATTATGTTGGACGGGTCCGACCAGACTTCTGTTTTTTTAATGATTATTCGAATTAATAATTGACTGGCAAAATTATTGTCCGATTTACGTTTGTCCGAAAGAATAAATCTGAGGCGGAGGGTGATTTTGAATAATTTGTACTATTAGTAATAGTACAAAACAGCAGGTTTACCTAAAAATGAGAAGAAAGGAAGGAAAAATTGTATGCGGGTACTGTTTTGATGACGACCTAGATTTATAAATCTAAATAACGGTTATACCGATATCGACTAGTGAGGTGCAACGTTTTGGGTACCAAAAATGCAAGTAACAATATCTCGTAAAAAAAATCTGTTTACCCATTTTTCTTTAATAGGTTTTATGTCTTATTCATAGCGCATAGTAGCATAGTAAACGCCACACTTTTTTTTCGTAATATTACATTGCATCCAATCCAAGGACACTAGTGACGTTGATTTCTTTCATTCGACTCTGTATTTATCAATATTGGTAAAACCCTTTAAAACCTCGTGGTTTAACCAAGAAGACCTTCTAACTTGGGGCTTCTGTTTATCATCATCATCAACCCATTATGTCCCCACCGAGGGGCACGGGTCTCTTCCCTGAGGAAGGTATAGTTAAGTAGAACTTAACTTAACAGGGTAGTAGTACTTTGTCGTATCGTAAATATCCTTTAGCAGTACAAATTCAAGATTTCACTCAATTTTTCTTCCGGGTAATCGTTTTTGAAAGTATAATTTTTTGACTGCTTGCTCCCTGAATCCGGTTAAACATTTTGAATGTCCTGTGCTTACCAATGCTTTGGGTCTAAAATACAAAGTTCTGCATCTCAATTCAAAATTTGAATAAAATTTATGTAATGAACTGAATTTGCCTCGCTCATTAAAGTAGATAAATGCACGTCGTGAAAGAGAAACGTGCATTATAAACTCACAGTCTAAAACGTGCATTTCAAAACTCTTCCAAGAACCGTAAGTATGTCTTAGTGCACTAATTAATATGGCTCAGGAGATGCAACTAAAAGCTAGAGCCATCTCTACGTTAGAGCTATAATTTTCTGTAATGTAAATATTTCATTTCCTTTCATTCAAAACTAGTTCAAAATGAACCTTAAAGGGTACGGCATAGATACCAAAAGGGTAACTTACGTAAATAGTAAATATTATTTATTTATTTGACATACAATAAGAACTTACAGTAAAACCAAAACGCTCTATGTATGTATCAGTTCGTCGGGATCTTTTTTTATGTATGTTCACCGATTACTTAAAGACGCGTGGACCGATATGGTTAATTCTTTCTTTGTTTAGTCCCACAGTTACAATGTCAGGATCTGATGATGAGATCCTAGTAAAATTGAGCGATCTCTTCTAATTTTAACAGCTAACTTGACGCAATTTAGATTCATTAATTTTTTAACAAATTTTTGATATCAAAAACTTTGTACAGAATAAGTAACATATACCGTGAACGTTTACAATTTAGTTATTTATCAAACTCTCAGACCACATATATAAAACATAAGATTCCGAAAAATTGTGAAACCTCCCCCATTTTTTAATCTGTTAAAAATTAAACTCTTTTTATGCATGCTCCAAATAGGAACTGTTTTAATGGTTTCCGCAAAATATGGCAATTTTGGCTTAAATATTTCAAAGTCCTCTGCTCCTTGTTCTTGAAATAATCTTTTTTAATCTTTATAAATAAAATTCAAAGTCCTGACTAACTGACTCACTCATCAACGCCCAGCCCAAGCCGTTAGACCTATTAAGCTGAAATTTTGCACAGAGGGTTTATATATAATGTAGGCAAGGAATAAGAGCAGTTTATTTTAAATTCAACCCCTAAGGGGGCGAAAAGGGTTGCCAAAATTTGTATGGGAGGTGTAAAGAATGTTGTCTAATTTTCTTGAAACTTAAAATAAATACTCTTCAACACAATTGAATGAACACGTGTTTCGCCGTTTTTCTAAATTTAACCCTGAAGTGAGTGAACGGGGTTGCAAAATTTTGAACTAAAGTCCACGCGGACGGAGTCGCGGGTAAAAGCTAGTAAGCACTAATATTAAGATTTATGATTGTCAATTTTTGGTCCGGATCAACTTATTACGTGTGTTTTTATCGGACAAAGCCGACCACGTTTCGCTCCGATTCGCAGAGCTTTTAATCATGGTGAGCAGAGACGGAGCTTTCGTCGTCGGTTGCTCATCTCGAAATTGTACAATGTGTAGTGCTTACGAAAGTTTTAGTCAAAAAAGATTTATAAAAAGAAACTCACGCCTGTTATCCCCGAGGGGGTAGGCAGAGGCACCAATCACTAGGACTGATGTTCAATTTTCGAAAAAAACATGCATTATAAAGTTTGATGTTATTTTTTACATTAATTACTTAGTTAGCGAGTTTTGGGTAGCCCCTTGAAAAGAAAAATAACTAGAACAAGACCCGTGCTTTGACAAAATTAATAATTAACTTCATTTCGCTGAGGCATGAGTTTGTTCCACATTAATGGTGTCGACTTTACAAATACACTGCTCCCGTTTGAAAATTTTAATTGTTCATTATTACATATAGTTATGAGAAAGTTATAGTTAGTTAAATTACATTGACAAGGTTCAGAAAAGCGTGGACCGTTTTTAATTAATTTAATAAAAGCCCGGAAAACGGCGACAGGCTTGCCACTTGTCACGTTTGGGAACTAATAAACTCGGCAAAACGTGGCCCCAGTTCTAGTGATTGGTGCCTTTGCCTACCCCCTCGGGGATAACGGGCGTGAGTTTATTTATTTATTTAATAAAAGCGAACTGTCGTCAAAAGTGTTTAGGCAAAGACAAAGATATTTATTTGTAAGTACAGGAAGGAAAAACTTTAATATAAGTTCTATACGTACACAAAGTCACTACCAATAAGAATAATAATATATAATGAGTTATATAAAATAATATGACATAACTTCCTGTTAACGCCTATGAAAAGGCAAAACTAAAACATAAAGGATGGCAACCCCACCACGTCTTCCAGACGCGAACGTCAAATCGAACCCGCGCTCTCTGCTTCACGCGCCGCCGCACCGATCGGTTGTGCACACATAATATTGTAATTTAACGTCTTTAACCAGTAAATGTTAAACGTATTTGCAATAAAGTTCCTCATTGAAGAGACCCCTGCAGTCATCAAGAGCTAGCCCAACCACTTCCACAAAACACCGTTTGTAAAAGTTACTAATGCGGCACTGCTGGTAAGCACAATAAAAAAGCTCCGAGAGTAATTTGCATACATTCGTTTAACAAAGATTCGCTCAGTACTATTACAAAGGCCTACAGAACATGTGATGTTAATGCTTCGGCTCTTTGTCACAATTCAGCTTTTGTGTGCAGTACAAGGAGACATATCGCTTACAGAGGTATCATTTATCGCAGATAAAGTATCAATACTGCACATGTGATTCAAATCTTTATCGCTTTTTTCTTGAGCTTGAATTAAAACTAAGAAGCATCTTCAATGCTGTGCTAGAGGGAGCGATCTCCCACATTTGAGAACTGAAAAAGATAACAGAAAACAGAAAAGTCAGAATAAACCAGTCAAGTGCTATAAGTTCTTATCGTGAATGGTTTATTCAGAGAAAAAAAAAAGAGTCTAATTTAAAGCGTGGCACCTCATGAGAGCCCACAGACCCTGAATTCAATAATTTTGATCGAGAAAATGTCAGCGAATCCTATTTTAGTTTCAATGAAGTTCTGGGTAATAGAGTCAACAGTATTACACCGAAACCTTAAATTTACCAACATCATATTAAAGAAATTAGAACTGGAACTGTTAAGAACTGCATATCGCCTTTATTTGCACCTATAGCGAAATAAAAGTATTAAGTCTGACGGAAAGTCCAACGAGCTCGATGGTTTAATAGTTGGAGACCTGGCTCAGTGAGCAAGGTTTGTAGCTATGAAACCTTCACTTTTAGATCCTTAAAGGTCATAGCCCACTTACACGACTCTGCTCCCACCCGGCAAAAATAATATAATTCAGCAGACAGCTCGATGTCAGCTGTCAGCTATATTTAGATGCCAATGTAAAAACAGAGGTTTGCTGGAAGAGAATGCATTAAGCACGCCCTTGTACAAAATTTGTGCAAATTTTTTTTAATAATAATAATAATGTAAAATATATCTAAAGAGCTATATTTAAAGCCCATATTTGATTTATATTATATTTGCCGGGAGGGAGCAGAGTCGTGTAAGTGGGCTACGACCTTAAAATGTCATGGAAAACCGGGGTACAAGTGCAATTACTACCAATAGCTACCCAGTGACAGAATGCAGAGTAAAAAAATATTTTGTGTCATTAATACAAAATCATCAATAACATTGATAGAATTATAGATAACGATACTTGCTTTATTACCTTTATTCTGGATACGGAATCGCTCGCAGCCTGGGCTGCCTGAGTGATCTTAAACGATCACTAATGTTAAGCAACATACGGCGCGTTCAGTGCATGGATGGGTGAACGTCTATGACAAACGCTAGTGGCACTTTTCCGAGCGGTTCCGTGCTTCGCAAGGCACGTTAAGCAGTTGGTGCCGGCTGCCGTCGATAGATGGCAGTCGTTAAGCCGAGTCAGAGGCCTTAGGGCGGCTTGAAAACTTCTGACAGTAAGACCAGCCACTAGTCTTACAAGCCTCCACCAATCCGGACTTGGCCCCCGTGGTGGAGTATGGCCTATACCTTCCTCAGGGAAGAGACCCGTGCCCCTCGGTGGGGACATGGTGGGTTGATGAACCATTCCGGATACACTTACTTATTTTTGTCGCAAGAGTCCGACCAGGTTTCGCCCTGATTCGCAGCGCTTAATCATAGTGAGTTGCGACGGAGCTTGCGACGTCGGTGCCTCGTTTTTGACTACCTACTTGCTTCCACAGTCAAAAATAAATCTACCTACTCTAACTAGTCATAAAATAATTTCTGTGGACAGAGTCTCTCGCTACGATCTTGACAAACCTTTTTTGTTTCACCAACACAACAATAACGCTTGGGCCGCACTCATCGCGATAACCCGAAGATTCGGGCTATCGTGATGTGTGTAGCCAAGTATTCTCGTATACTTCGGAGCTTCGTCAGGACTTCGCGTAGCTGTCGGTAAACTTTCACAGATCAAAGAGTTTTATTGCGATGAACTTCGCTTGAGCGGCCACACTTCAGTCAGCGTGCACCTGTCAAACGTGGCGGACGTGTTATTTTACAGAGTAGGTGCATAAGCTGAAGCGTAACATGGATTGGAGTAATGATAACATTTTTGAATTTATTGCAAACTACGAATAAATAAATAATAACTACGATATAAATGTAAAAAAACATTATTTGCTGCCATAAAATACACAGCAACCGCGGCGTCCGTTTTGTTTTTTTGCATTTGACATCGCTTGCACATCGCGATAAACTTTACATCGCGCATTGTGTGGCCGCGAGGATTCGCCGTAGGCCGAAGACGAAGTTTATCGCCCGAATGTTATCGCGATGAGTGCGGCCCAGGTATACCAATTAAATAGGTAGAGATAGAAAATACTTGCTAGCACAGCCAGAAATATAATAGCACATTGCCATGAAGTAATGTCAACTTAACCTCATTATAATCATACGTAATGATATTAATCTTTTTAATCCAAGTCAACTTGTGCGTTGACGTAAAATCAATATGTGAACGTCAACATGTTATAGCCGACAGATTGTCGGCGCTTTTGCCGCACCAAAACCCAATGTCCATTAATATTAGTCGTAAGCCCCCGACAACCACTTCTACGGCAGAGGTGCACAGCGAAGTCCTAACTGGCACATATCGTCAGTTAAGTTTTAACAGTGCGAAACTCATTTTTGGCCGTTTCGACCTTTTGATGCCATTGGATGAAGAAAAGTGGCGCGCTTCTTTCCGACCAATCTTATCAATCAATCTAATTTTATCTTTAATAAGTTGATTTTAAATACTTTTCCCAAATAATGTACACCTCTAATGTAGCTAATTGAAATTTTACACAGTTATTTCGCTCTCCTGTAAAGTTGACATTTTTTACTTACGCACTGTTAGAACTTAACTGACGATATACAGACGGAATGTTAGAGAATACTTTATTTTATAGGGAAGAGCGGGTGATCGTGCTCTTCCACTATAAAGGGAAATTTCCCGCCAAGCAGATCGTATGCCTGGGGACGGCCGGTCCAACTGTTGTTTGTTAGACGTTGTATTTATTGTAAGTTATGTGTAATACCAGGCCTGTTTCACTACGCGTGTCGGTATCGAACGCATAAGTACATGCGGCTACCACTCCGGAGTGGCAAATAGGTAGGAATTCAGGCGCCAGAAGAGGTGAGGGTCACGCGGTAGAAAGAGAGGCAAGTAGGTAAATATAACGTAGCTTTTTTAGCGCCGTGCGATCTGAATTGCACCTAATTGTATCGCTGCTACAGTCCCTTTTTCTTTAATTGATTTTGGGGAATTAATCTTCTGTACCTGTCCTATTATGTATTCCGTGGTAATACTTTGCTTGCGTGATGCAGGAAACGTTGGAGTTTACAGTGCGCGCCCAGAGTTGACATGTGCTTGCCACAATTTCACAATAAGCAGAAATAATTACAAGTGGTATCTACATCTAAGTAATGGTTCATAGAACTTTTCCATGGCAAACATAATAATAATATGGCGAACGTATTATACGTTCCACACAACATAATCGCTTGCATAGTTCCAACTATAATATCACGTGCTATGGGTACCCGCACGCATGGAAACACTGCCTCTCCGGAGCCATTTGTGCAAATAAGAACAATGATTGAACAATAAAAAGACAATAATATAGCTATTAAATTATTGGATGACGTATTCAGCGTACCCATTTTCATCATCATCGTCATTCAGCCACAAGTAGTCCACTGCTGGACATAGGCCTCCTCTATGGATTTCCAAAAACCGGTTGGAAGCGGCTTGCATCCAGTGTCTTCCTGCCACTTGGATGAGATCGTCTGTCCATCTTGTGGCTGGTCGTCCTACGCTGCGCTTGCCGATGTGTGGTCTCCATTCCAGAACTTTTTACCGTACCATTTTGAGTAGTCATATTTCATGACCGAATGATATGATTTTCTAAGAACGATTAAAAACCGGCCAAGTGCAAGTCGGACTCGCGAACGAAGAGTTCTGTACAAGTATATATACAACACTTAAAGCCTCTGATTGTTGCTGTTATTAATATCGAGCAAACAACACCAAAAAATTCACGTTTATACGCCAGTTATAGCTACAACGAACGGACACACTGACAGACAATGGAGTCTTAGTAATTGGGTGCCTTAACCTTTGGGTATGGAACCCTATAAAGATAAAAAGAGTAGTTGCTGTCGTGGATGAGAAAAATCATCGATTTCTATTCGAAAGAGTCAATCTTAAAATGGCACCTTTATTACTGAATGTACCTGTAAAAAGATACAAAAGTAACATATATTAAATCCACCTATTGTGCACTTTCTTTAGCGCGGTATACTTTTACTGTAATGTAATCTCCTAAGAACGTTGTGCGGAAGCTGCAGCTTCAGCAGTTTCCCCTACGCTCCCTCTTCTATATATACCCCTTTCCCCAATTTACCACTGATATTATGAAAAGCATCTTGTGTATCATTTTTCCATTCTTGAAAGTATCTTAATGAGGCCCTAAAAACATCATCTAGGTAATAGAGTCCCGTTTTTACCCTTTTGGTACGGAAATCTAAAAAACGCATTTCTCTCAACTCTGGGTCAGAGTATTTATGCTTACACTGTCAAGTTTTATTTAATTAAATAATTTAAATGAGTCTTAAGGTACCAGAACTGAGTGCTTATACTGAGTTTTTTCATTTCATTTTCGATAGCGAGAGCGTTTCCAATTTGTATAGGAGTGACAAAGAGACAACTAGGTGGCGCGCTTTGTCACTCCTATACAAATTGCAAACGCTCTCGCTATCGAAAGTAAATGAAAAAACTCAGTATAAGCACTCTGTAAGAACATCGATTAGTCTAATTCACCTATTGATAACACCCAATACTGATTTACCTTAGTAGTAACATTACACTTTATTGGATTTTACGCCTGTATTCTAGAGGGGTAGGCAGAATATTTTGAGGTACCTATTTTGCTTCATCAACATTCACTAGTTGCTGCCAGCACGCACGACAATTTCAGGTACTTTTTGTACCTTAGAAGTTAAATAGACTCATATTTTAGTGACTTTATGAACTGATTTAATCATTACCGTTAACTTGTTGTTTGTCAGATTATTTCGCTCTTAGTTAGGACTCCGGAAACTTAAGTTATACTGTGGCCAGCTTTCACTACACTTCAAAGTCAACATTGGAGTCAAAGCCGCATGAATATTTGATAGTATCGCCCGCCTGGTAGTTGCGTCAACTGAAATTATATTCCAAGTGTACAATATACATCACTAAGGGAAAACACATTTTAAATGTTTTATTCATAATATGTAGATGCCTGGTTTACGTCTTTGCTCTATTGGTGGGAGATGCATGGTGTACTTTGTACATGTACATGTGGAAGCGATAGAATCACTAATTGCAGAGAAGATAGACGACAGAATATTATTCGAGATCTATTCTCTTGTATCATTCCTGGTGCATATACAATAAATAATATTCTATCTATCTATATATTCCTTAAATTCACAAGATCGGCGAATTTCTGGTGTCTGGTGGTTTACGAAATACAAAATTCTTTGTTTCACTATCCACTACATCTTAGACTACATACATTGACGGTATCTACTAGTAAGTATAAAGACAACATTTGTCATTCATCGCTCCGATTTCGCCGCGCGCTCGCCCGCCGTCAGAAACGAGCAACTGACGCGAGCTCCGTCTCTGTTCACCATGATTAAGCTCTGCGAATCAGAGCGAAACCCTGGTCGGACCCTTCCATTAGAAAGTCAAGTAAATTATTCGGAATAAAATTTATAACACTCATCATACAACATATTTTTGATGACTTGCGGTAGACATCATCTTCATCATCATCAACCCATTATGTCTCCACCGAGGGGCACGGGTCTCTTCCCTGAGGGAGGTATGGGCCATACTCCACCACGGGGGCCAAGTCCGGATTGGTGGAGGCTTGAAAGACTAGTGGCTGGACTTACTGTCAGACGTTTTCAAGCCACCCTAAGGCCACAGTCATACATAGTTAAATATCAAACGGGATATTAAACGTTGTGAGTCGGTCCGCCGCGAAAAACTAAAAATCGGGGTCGCGGTGCCGAAGGCCCCGGTCAAAAAAAATTTTTGCCTGGAAAAAGTAGGTTAGGTTCGGTCAGAATTGTGATCTCGCTACGGGGAGCTAGCGAAGCGAGTGGAGCTCTTACTTGATAACAATAAGTGCTTCTCGCGAATAAAATGAAAAATGGAGTTACTTTGAAAAGCGATTTAAATTGGTAGGTGTTGCAAAATTAACTTGACGCCCTCTGTGGCGCAGCGATTAGCACAGCTGCCTACCATGAGAGAAGTCCCGGGTTCGAATTTCGGGTGGGGACAAAAAAAACCCCTGGTCTTGGATGTTTACATGTTTGAGACGTCGCTGTATCTTGTTCCCACGACAGAGTGTATCCTAGAGTGGAGTCAGAAGCAATGTATGTGCTTGTGCATGTATGTAAATGTTTGCTTATGTTTAAAAAAAAATAATAACTTTATTCCGGATAGACTTACTTAATTTTATGTACGAAGATTCCGACCAAGTTTCGCTCTGATTCAGAGAACTTAGCGACGTCGGTTGCTCATCTCTGTACCAACGCGTCGCGAGTTCCGTCTCTCTTTACCATGATTAAGCTCTGCGAATGAGAACAAAATCTGGTCGGACTCTTCCGATAAAAATGCTCACGAAAGTTTTAGTTTTAAATATATTATTGCGTACTAAATTTCGTTGTGCGATTTAGATTCGATTATTTCACGAAAACGTTTCAGGTTTAGGTGTGTCAATCAGGAACACGTTTGGATTAAAACACAGGGAGCTTCGATCTGCGTATGACGTAATTTCATACACCAAGTTTACATTAAGCAACAATTTCACTAATCCACCGGAGGTGTTCACAGATAGATAAGGGAACATTTCAGCTTCGAACCCGCGCCAGCCTCGCGGCTCATCCCTTGGGACATTTCTATAAATAAATAAATCCTACCCTCGTCCCAGCATTCGGTTAGAGAATAAAGACCTTCGTTACAAGTTGGAGATGAAAAACCAAATCCAATTCGATAATAAGTATGAAAAAAGAAAGTAAATCTTGCATTCTGTTTGCTAATAGTATTGAGGAAGCTTGTTCGTTTTGGGGTAGAAGATTATATTTATTTATTACCAGCTGTGTCCTTGACTGTTTTTATAGGAATTTCAGTGCTTACTCCTAGGGTTTGGGTATAGGTAAAAGGTGCCAATGAGGCACTTTGTCGCTCTACCTATTATTATCATTATTAAAATTCTTTATTGTATTTATTTAGAGATCTATGGTGAACCAACAGCTATTACAATAAAATAGAACATAGTGTAGGGATACAGAAAGCCAATTACACCAATACACCAATTACACCATTACACCAATTACACAAATACTACACCAATACATTTACAAAGACGTGCTTAATGCTAGGTGCATTCGATCGTCAGTTTGTTTGTCCGTCTGTCTGTTGGACAATGGTCACGACAAAGCCACTTTTCCACAGGATATAATTATACCCAGTAAAACTGATTCATTCCATGAATATTGATTTCTTTCAATCCCCTAAAGCTGTAAAAAATCAGACAAACAGAAGAAAGTGATCCTCATTCATTATAACCTCATCGGCCCGGAATTGAAAACGAAGGTTTTCAATTCCCTTGCAAATATATATGTATATGAGGTGTCATCCTCATTATTTTGCTCTTTAAAACATGTCTACATTGTTGCTATTGTTGTATTCAACCGACACGGTACATTAACCCCGCAACATCGAGGCACGAACTAAAGTCTTGAACTCCACCAAGAGACAGCGAAAACAAAACAGCGAAACGGGTCCCATCCAAGAAATTAGCAATCCTTTTAAAACTTTCATTCGAGTCTGACAAATGAATATTTAGAGTCGGGGCACAGGTGGCGGCACTTTATGAGGTGGTCTCTCGACGATACATAAATCAGAGGCGGGACGCCGACGCCGTCTCAAACTATGAAGACCCTGACTTATGTGTATGATAAATGTTCGAAGTATTTTTTGACCAATGTAAACAGGTGTGGCGAACAACTCAGACTCAATTTCGCGCTTGAATGTGTCAATCCGCGGTGGGCACGCGAGGTGTTTAATCCCATACTCTCTTGCTTTGAGAAAATGTTGAACAGCTCAGACGCAATTTCGCACTTTCACACAACCCCATACTCTCTCTCTTACTCTCTCTCTCTCTCTGTCAATCTCTCTGAAAAAAGACCTGTGCCCTGCAGTCTGGCGATATCGCGGACAGACGCGGACCAGCTCGCACGACACACCGTAGTAAGGGTCTCGGCCCGAGGTAGCACAGACAGACGACACAGGTCAGTTGGAAGAGCCTCTCGTGGTGCGTGGCTGTCCGTAGTCGTCGGCCGTCCGCGTCCGTCCGCGATATCGCGGACCGTGGGAAGCCAGCTTTCGGCTACATAAAAAAGTGTAGACACGATGACTCTGAACTTAAACTTTGGTGAAAAGCAAATACTACATCTTATTACTTTATCAAAGTAGACATTTTATCAGAACCAAATCTGGTCGGAGTCTTCCGACAAAAATGCAATATAAATGAGTGTGAACTTCATTTAAAAATGCTGTTTTTGGTATACTTACAATGTAGACACACCCTTTTGATAAAGTCATTTCGAAATAATATGCTGACATTGCTGATTGTTTTTAAAATATTTTGTCTGTTGATCACTTTCTCACCATCTTTCAGTAATAATAAATTGCAGAAATAATTAAATACGTCGGTCACTCTTCGTTACGTAACATAAATGACTTAAAAAGGTCTGTTAGATCTCTCCCTTCTCCTCGTTATCACAGAGGTAATACATACCTACCAAAGTAATATTATTTTCTTTTCATAAGGGAAGAATGCTAAGACGTTTATCTGTAGCTTACACACCCACATAGAGTAACGTATACGTAAACTCATACCGAACATAATAAAAAGAATCCAGTAAAATCACTATAGTTACGTAAAGTTTCATAACAACAGGGAAAAGAAAGGAAAAACCGACTTCAGAATACTACACCACTCATCATCACCCATTATGTCCCCACCGAGGGGCACGGGTCTCTTCCCTGAGGAAGGTATAGGCCATACTCCACCACGGGGGGTAAGTCCGGATTGGTGGAGGCTTGAAAGACTAGTGGCTGGTCTTACTGTCAGAAGTTTTCAAGCCGCCTTAAGGCCTCTGACTTGGCTTAACGACTGCCATCTATCGACGGCAGCCGGCACCAACTGCTAAACGTGCCTTGCGAAGCACGGAACCGCTCGGAAAAATGCCACTAGCGTTAGTCATAGACGGTGACCCATCCATGGACTGAACGCGCCGTATGTTGCTTAACCTTAGTGATCGTTTAAGATCACTCAGGCAGCCCCGGCTACGAGCGATTCACCACTAAAAACGCTGAAATAATGAAATATGTATACTTGTAGGTATTGCAGAAATAAATATATTTTGGACTCTGTGCCCAAAATATATGTGCTGGTCTGGAACTTGGCACCGATTCCAAAATATACTTTTGTAATACATGTATTCGAATTTCATTATATCTACGTTTTAAGTAGTAGTTCTGAAGACGGTTTAAAAAAAATCATGTCACTTTTTTGCGAACAATCACCAGATTACCATGAGACTACTTACGAGTTTAAGACGTATTTTATAAAACATATACATACTAATATTGCCAAAATAGACCTTATTCGCTCGTAGCCTGGGCTGTCGGAGTGATCTTAAAACGATCACTAAGGTTAAGCAACATACGGCGCGTTCAGTCCATGGATGGGTCACCGTCTATGACTAACGCTAGTGGCATTTTTCCGAGCGATTCCGTGCTTCGCAAGGCACGTTAAGCAGTTGGTGCCGGCTGCCGTCGATAGATGGCAGTCGTTAAGCCAAGTCAGAGGCCTTAGGGCGGCTTGAAAACTTCTGACAGTAAGACCAGCCACTAGTCTTACAAGCCTCCACCAATCCGGACTTGGCCCCCGTGGTGGAGTATGGCCTATACCTTCCTCAGGGAAGAGACCCTTGCCCCTCGGTGGGGACATGATGGGTTGATGATGATGATGATGAGACCTTATTTTCATTGAAGAGTTCCGTTTCCGAACAGAGTTTTAAAGGACAACTTTTTTTAAGAAAAAAGTTTGTGATTTTTTGAAAAAACCTTCTGTCGAGCAAAATTCTCACTTAAACTTCTAAGCAAAGACACTGTCACTAGAAATAAAATTGTATAATTGTGTATGACAACAATATAACGTCCAAATGTCAGGTGTTAATAAAGTCTACCAATATTTTCACAGTCCAAAGTTCTATACAATAGTAATATTTTGCACGATCAGCTAGTGTCATTACTGGTACCTTTACTCGGGAAGGAGTCAAGGCACGTAGCTAAAGCGTAGGGCAAACCACTAAAAGTACACGTTACTTCCTGCGACACATCAAGACAGTTAGGGTTGGGGGCAGTCATGTTGGGACGGAGGTAAATGTAAGTAAATATATCGATAAATCTGAAATAGATTCTTATTAAATAATTTGACGAAACAGACATTCTGTGCAATAATGGTTTGAACTTAATAAGCATTCGTGATCAGATTCCTTAAATGTATAACAGAAGATTAGTTTCAGATTTTCACCTAATGCTAAATACGAAAAAACACATAACAACTTTTGAGAATAAAGCTTTTGTGGCTTGGAATTTTTCGGCATAGCACTGTACAAATGGCATTATGCTAAAAAACTGCTTTTGGAAGGTCGAGTTAGTCATACTATAAATGGACTTATTCACAAAAATAGAAGAAATCTGTTAAAATTATAAGTTTATAATTTATTGCTGCCTTATATTTTACTGAACTTAAACCTTTAATTAAGGGTAATAATAAACACAATATAATAAACCTTGAAAGAGTACCTATTGTCGATATTTAGGACTATGACCATTGTACTTTATATTTTATACATTTATACTTTGCGGTAATTTTTTATGGACCGAATTTATACTACGTGACTAGATTCATTTTTAACAAGTAACACTATGAAGAGTAGAGACTTTTTTGTACACACATTAAATATTAACTCAAATCCGAAACAACTTCTGAAAGTTAGATTGTCTTAAAACAATGTTTCAAAGGGAGCATTTTTTGTACATTGCATATTAGATATTTAAGTGAAGTAGAAACATAAAATCATTCACATTTATAATAGTTAATCTGTAGAATAATTTAATCGACATCGATATTTGAGGATTCCTCCCAGAACTGTTGGGGGGAGCGGGCGGGACGGCCAGGCGATTAGCCGCAGTGTTTGTCTCAGGCCGCTGCCTCCCTCGGAAATAGAAAATAAAGGCGCTCTGTCACAAGCGTTTGTATCAGGCTAGTTCTTAGACAAGTAATTGTCATCTTGCCACTTTATTGTCACAGAATTTTCGAACCAGAGACAAAACTAACACGCTTGATGAGTCGCTGATCAACCTATACATTTTAGTTGAAAACTATCTCGTTAAAATAACTTTCTCGAATGTCAAGTTTGATGTGAAAGAAGAATTTATGTGTATGATCTTTGAATAAAACAACCAATTATATAATAGTTTATTATAACATAGGTGTGATATTGTGTGGTAACTGTGGTAGCCCAGTGGGTAGAGCAATAGACTCGGAAGCAAGAGACCCAGGTTCGATTCCCTCTGTATCTATGACTTTGTTTAGTGAGTTATGTACATTTGTGAAGTTGTAGCAATACCTCTCACTAGCTGTGAATGAAAACATCATGAGGAAACCTGAGTGGCTGAGCTATTCACATACCTCAACACTCGAAATCGCCAATCCGCGGTGGGCACGCGTGGTGATTAAGCCCATTACTCTATCTCTGAGTGAAGGATATAGGCTGTTTACTGTGTGATATTGGAGAAGACACTCAGACGACTTTACTTGAATCTTGCAATTTTTACGTGTGAAAAAGAAATAGACAAAGAAAAAAAAGTACACGATCGAAATTAAATTCATTCGCATTTTTTTAAGGAAGCGTTATGCATGGAATGGCTGAAGTCGTATGAAGGCTTCTTTTTAAGTGAAATATGCATAAAAGATACACCGATATGTTCAGGAAAATGCCACCTGCTTAACGCACAAAATAAATAAAAAAACAAACAGTAGGTAATGCACCTCAGTTTCGAAGAGGAACTTAAAATAATATACCACTGATTAAAAACGGCACGGACTTTTAAAAATACATTTGGAGACCTTCGCATTTAAGCAGACTTCCTGTTTGAACATACTTGAACACTAGGCAGCCAAGTTTTCACTGGTTGGTGAGCGTTCAAGTAAGAGGTCGGTCTAAACGCGGCAGGCTGTCCATAGCCGATGCGGGCAACGCGCGGCTAGTCCGAGCGACGTGACCGTTTACCTATTTATGCAGATGTGCCCCTCCCCTAGCTCTCTTTGCCACCCTGTTGCATGTCACACGTACAGCATCCGACTTCGGACGAATAAATAGACGCTTTTCATGTAAGTAATACAACTTTACAACTTGGCTAGCAGAAATTTTTGTAAAGTTTCTTTAAGTGCAGTCGTTTGAAGTTTATTTCCTCGTACTTAAGGATATGGAATTTTGAAGCGTTTGCTCGAATGGAAGTTGTTTATTATGGAAGGAATATTTTGTTGACATCCAAGTGATATTACTCAGAATGGAAAACAAAAAAGGAACATTGCCATTCAAGCAGTAACTGGAATGGAAGCTGTTTATTACAGTACAAACGGAAAAAATATGACTGGTAGAAATTTATCTTTACATTCAAGCATATATTGCTCACTCAAAATGGAGAATTTTTTGAATGATGCTCACCGAGTGAAATTCTGTGTATACTAGGTAAATCTAATTTATTTCTTTGAGCCTTAATGTATCTCATTAATTATATGAATGTTTGTGACTTCGCTGTTTTTGGGTCCCACGACACAGGGTATCCGAGTGTGGGGCCAGAAGCAATGAATGTGCCTGTATGAGATCACTGCGCTGACTTGGTAGCATAATGCTGAGCCTCGACCCTTTATCTTAATATGATAATAAACTCTTTCTATTCTATTATATTCTAAATGTTATGTTATGTTGTTATTAATATACATTTTCACCAAGTTTCGTGTCATTTACATGGTTAAATATTTGGGTACTTCCCATACAAAACTTGGTCCCTTGTTCCTCACTTCCCTTTAGGAAATGAATTTTGAAAAATCCTTTCTTAGGGAACTCCTGCATTGTAATATCTATTTGCATGCCAAAATTCAGCGTAATCCGTTCTGTGGTTTGAGCTGACCGTTGATAGATCAGTCAGTAACGATTGCCTAATACCCATAAATACCGATAGTACGGAACTACATTAATGCTGCACTATGAAAATATCACCGACCCTGTTCCGAAACAGTGAAACTCTAACTTACGCGGTACTATATCATTCTGTTCTTTTTTCAAGTAATAATAACTTAGACAAAACACAATCACAAGGCGGGAAGACGGCAGGTGGACCAAAGCAATCACAGAGTAGTGGCCGAGAACAAGACGACAGTTAGTGGGCAGATCTGCGGCCCGATGGTCGGACGATGTTGTTGTGTCGGCGGAAGGTCCGTGGCTGCAAATGGCGAGAGACCGTGTGAAGTGGCATTTGGGGGAAAAGACCTATACCCAGCTGTGGGCAACGAGGGGATGATAATGATGATGAACACAATCTTGACCTGGTCTCAAACTAGGATATCCTGTGCGGTAATCGGTAACCGGGCAAGGACATCATGCCCAGACTGAGGCCTCATAGACTCCTTTATAGATGTTCATACACTACCTTTTATTTAATAAAAAGAAAGCTACGCACAAAAAATCTCAAAAACATTGAACTGGCGCGCTCCAAAGACATAACAAGTATCCTTGTTAAAATACCCAAGTTAATGCTATTTAAGAACTTAGCATGTTTCCTTAATTTCCTTAAGCAGACTCGCGTGGAGTAGCGGTTAATAATTTCCACAAGCGCCAGCTTATTAAATATTGAAGTGAAATTTATTAACGGTGTAAGAAATATTAATGCGAAGCCCTACCTGACGTAAACCTGTCTCGCAGAGAGATTGTGACTCATAAACTATGATTTTTCCTCCAGCGAAGAGCGTGCAAGCTTCCCGGCAGCGGCGCATATGAAACTTAAATGGATATTTAAATTTACATAATGAAAACCTACTTTTTTATAAGTTAAACCTTTGTAGAGCAATCTCATCTCGCAAGATGAAAAACAACCATAAAGCTACTTTCTTGGAGGTTATAATTTAAAGAAACTCGCCTATATGGCATTTACAGGCTAAAAAGCGGTGCAAATCACCCCCATGTATGACTGTACCTAATTTTTCATAGCGCCGTGTATTTTTTTTTATTCTAAACAGATAAGTGGTTACCCAGTAACTGAAGTGAAGATATTTATAAAAAATCCTAATATAAACAAATTATTACTTAATACTTTTCACGTAGGTAAATCTACTCTGAGAAATTCCTCGTGTTTCCAGGTCACTAACAAAAATTAGCACTTTTATTTCGGAAACGGATCCCTAAACCGGAAAATGTTTTTACGACACACAATATTTTAAAAGGATCCAACCATGCCCAACATTATAGTGTAGGAAAGAAAACAAATTGAGTTCCTAATTTAGATATGAATACCTATGCCAAATTCCACCTTTCTAGTACTGATGATCGTCTCTGTGCTAAGCTGCGGTCAGAGAGACGGACAGATCTAATATGGCAAAACCCGTTAAATTTCCTATACCTTGTATATCTATATATATATCTATATCTATATATATATATATATATATATATATATATATATATAGATGGATAGATATATATATATTATATATATATATATATATATATATATATATATATATATATATATAAATATAAGGAGGAGAAACTGACTGACTGACATATCAACGCAGGGCCTAAACTATAAGGGTTAGAAACTTGAAATTTTGCACAGGGGCTCCTTTTGTAACGTAGAAGAGTACTAAGAAAGAATTTTTGAAAATTAATTCCCTAAGGGGGTAAAATGGGGGTTCAAAGTTAGTATGAAACTTTGCCGTTTTTGAAGTTATTCGAATGAAATTTGGTACGAAGGTTCTTCATTTAAAATTATGAAAAACTATTTTGCTTTTTTAAAAATCATCCCTTAAGGCGGAAAAAGAGGGGTGCAAACTTAGTATGAAACTTTGCCGTTTTTGAAGTTATTCGAATGAGATTCAATATGAAGGTCCTTCATTGAAAGTCGAAACACATGTAAAATAGTGTTTCGAAAATCATCCCTTAAGGGGGTAAGAGTTAGTATCACACTTTGCCGTTTTTGAAGTTATTCGAATGAAATTCAGAATGAAGGTCCTTCATTGAATGTCTTGAAACTTAAGTAAAATAGTTTTTCTAAAATCATATCTTAAGGGGATAAAAGGGGGTGCAAAGTTAGTATGAAACTATGCCATTTTTGAAGTTATTCGAATGAAATTCAGTTTGAAGGTCCTTCATTGAAAGTCATGAAAGACGTGTAAAGTAGTCTTTCGAAAATCATCCCTTAAGGGGGTAAGAGGGGGTTGCGAAGTTAGTATGAAAGCTCTTTCGCATGCGCTAAAAGTATCCCTATCTTATTTGCAAACACTTTACTCAACTAGAGCCCACGCGGACGTAGCCGCGGGCAACAGCTAGTTAATCATATGTAAAAAAACTATTCAAGATTCGAACGACGTTTGAATTCCCAATTCTGCGCTATCAATGAATAACGCAGTATTGATATTCATTGCAAGCGCACTTATTCGTAAGGACAACACTCTCATTTTATGCTTTGGTTGCTATTGGACTAACGATGGTATGTTATAGGATTAGACGCTTCAGCAGTGGAATTTCAACGCCTAAAGTTTACCCCAGAAACAATATACAAGACTACCAATAGTGACATGAAACCTAGTTTAGAATCAATGGAAGTCAAACCCAGAAAGTGGACAAAACAGACGCCAACCCAAGACCCAAATGTCTCGACGGGCACTCAATTATTCGCCACGTCACAGCACTTTGACGGAGGAACCGATTGCGACCCGAGAATTAGGATCGAGTGAATCGAGGCATTAGAGTTAGTAAATCAAGTGGTAGATCACCTGTTAGCGCAAACATAGGGCGGAGAATAAATCAATCATTCAATAAGCGGAAGCTTCGAGGGTGATATATTCATTATAGAAAGATAGCATCTACGCAGCCGCTTGCTGCCCTACTTTGATGCTTAAGAAAGTATCTCGGCGAGCTTTAAACACCCGTAGATTTTATTCGGTGTTGTGACCCCAACGATATTAAATAAATATTAATAAAAAAAAGGTATTTAATATCGTTGTGTGACCCTGTCAACCTACATTATGATTCTAGGTTTTTTTTCTGGTGTGTTCCCTAAATTTGATGGTTTACTTAACTAGAAAAGCTCCGGGAGGTTTGGAGTTGGGCCGGATTTTAATTTCAAACAATTTTTATGTTTCCGCGCTTCATGTTGTCTTTCTTGATTCGGAGACCGGTGGACAAAATGAAGGGTCTGGTATTAAGTAAAGTATAACCTCTGACAAAGAAAAACGGTAGCTTTAGCTTTAGCCGATTACTTTTTGCACTCATCTTTGTCAGTCGGTTTAGTTTCAGACAGGGAGTAGACATTCTGATATCGAATATATTTTCGGGGCGAGCAATTTGTCACGCGCGACGCGGAAGGTGGATGTCACTAGTTGGTTTCCTCAGGTAAATATTACGGCTTTTGATTGATATTGGCTGTGCGGAAACGCGAGGTGTTTTTTTTTTGCTTTCTTCTTTTAGTGGTTTTTCGTTCTTTGTTGGCTTATGGCTTATAAATTGATTGTCCGTGTGTATAGACGCTAGATGCAGAGGCTCCGAATTAAGGTGAAACAAAAAGACGTACGTGTCCTAAAACCAAACCATTTTTATACGGGACAATCAAATATGATTTATGTCAGCTTACGAACCCTTCTTTCCTTTCGAATACGATCGAAAACAGCAAAATCCTTAAATTCGTAGTATTCTTACTTCATGAGTTTCGTAATATAGCCTTGCTAGATAACAGTACAGGACGTTGTGGTTATTTACTGTGGTCTTGATCTCACGCGTAACTGCTGTCTTTTAGATGAAGAAGTTGATAGTATGAAGATAGCTAAGTATCCACCTAACCCAATTTTCTCAAAAATTATACATAATGTAGAAATTTCAGACGTATATGTATCAGATATTGTTTATCACCGTAGATAGAATTTATTTATGACTATATCACTGATAGAACGTAGTATTAAAACCGGTTTTTCTGCCTTACAAACTTGGGGGCAAGTCCTTATGAAATAGTTGTTCAATAGAGTGATTTTAATATTTTAATGGTTGTTTCATCGGCGCTATTGGTATTCTACTAACCAAGCGCAGACAATAATCCTAAAATAGCTACGTTATAATTTCTTTTGAAAATGAAACTTATCTATTATAGGCTGGTTTTTACCGTAAAAAGACAAAATTAATTTACTCTAACAAATAAAAAATAATGGAGGAATGCAAAGGTAGCGGGAGTTATAACGAAAAGGGGAAAGACACGGCCACGATGTTATTTTATAATTTCGCCGGAAAATTGTAATGTAAACGGAGTTAACAATGTAGGTTTAAATAATCTGTTCACCGTACATTACGAAATTTCCTATTCCATTAACTCATTATGGAAGAGAAAATACGAGTACAATTCTTTATGAAAAGATAATACGAGTATCAATATCATCCGAGGGAATAAAACAACTACCCTGAAAAATGTTAACACGCAGCAAAGATAAAACCAGCTACGAATAAAATAAAATATGTATGTTTTCGCTATCCACAATTATTAGACTTAATTAAAAAAGATAATCCGGACTAGGCCCCCGTGGAGTATGGCCTATACCTTCCTCAGGTAAGAGACCCTTGCCCCTCGGTGGGGACATAATGGGTTGATGAAAAAACTCCTCAGAGGCAGTGTAAGTAATCTGTGGTGACATTTTCCCTTTATCTCTTAGTCATAATTTAGACTGCCTCTATGGATTGTTTGAAGGAATAATAAATAATAATACTTTTTTCGCACAAGAAAAGTTTAACAGAACATGTTATGTTTTGTTTTTGGATCATGTTTTTACAAATATGACCGTATATTTTAATGTCGATCAAGTGGGGATACTTACACTAGTTACAAAAATATTTGCAAAAAATTGCATTTTCAAAAAATGGTGGTTACGAAATTCTACAGTTCATTAGGGAGTCTAAACCCCATCGTAGGTTGAAATCCGTAGCACAAACTCTTGCTCTTACGATTAGAGTGTTCACAATAACAATTTCTTAAAATAATAAGATTCGAAATAAATAAAAAAAAATAGAACAATGATGACGTTCTAATATCATTACGTATGAATAAAAAATATATCATGATAAAATGCAAAAAATGTAATAAAGAAGTATATAAATATAATAATTATTGAAAAATGTGATTGAGTGAGATAGTATAAAAAAAAACATTTGTTCGCGATTTTTATTTGCATGGGTGTTCTTCGTAAAGTAGTTTACATCTAAACCTACAAGTTTTTATTTCTAACTTAGTCATTCTTAAATTTACGTAGAGCCAAAGTGTCCACCAAAGCACAATGGGAACCAAGCGTAAAAATCTTAGGAGGAATCCCAATTTGGGGAGAGAATACTATTGTTACAAAAACAATCCCCGATCATCCGTGGATTTGGCGTGAAAGTGATAGGTAAATAACAATATTTTAGGCAAACAGCGATATTTCCCTTGGTCCACATCGCTGGGGGCCCCAGGAGCCCTTTTTGCCGAGCGAGGGTTATTAAGAGTAGGTACGCCACCGCCTTAGCACGGACGCCCATCTGTTATTTTCCCCATTACATATTTTAATGCTCGGTAAAAGAACTCGCCCCCTTAACAGTTTCCAACCCATTTGGCGACTTAAGTGAAACATTTAAATGCAATCCCTGGTTGTGATTGCGATTTCTTTAAACAGATTCCTGGTTCCAATTCACTTCTTCAGAGATGGCAATTTTTGCTTTAAAGAAACGGTTGTCGATACTTTCCTTTGGTTTATTGAGCAGCGGCCAATAGTGAGAAGAAAGAAGGCCTTTATTACAATGGCAGTAAGGGCTTTAGTAGCAATCCATTCTAGCGCGCTCTATCAAAGTCCACACTAAATTACACTTTTAATCCTGGTTTACATTGGTTTTTAATGGTATATTTGTAATAGTTTCTCGAAGATTTTTCATTTGGTTTTCATTGCTTTCACTACATTTTATATAAAACTAAATAAATTCTAAAAACATTTCTGTCTCTTAGTATGTTTTTTTAAGTACGAAGCTTGGTCACAAAATTTACTATCAACCTTATTTTACCATGGTAAATAGCATAGCACGATCACCCTTGCTTAGTACGCGCTTTGTCTTGATTGCAAAAAGCATGCTCTGACAGTATAAAAATAAATGTAAGCGCAGTTTATATCAGCAGTTTTTATGTTTTATAAACTTCTTTGGTGAAGCAGCGACCCATTTATTTTTTTGTCGAGAAAGTACATATATGAGAATCTTTAGGAAAAAGCAAACAATAATGGGGAGGTCAGTGTATAAAGGCGAAGCATTAGAAAAAGGTCTCCAGGCCCTTTCAAGTATTCCGCTTACATAGTGAATAGTAAATTACTACAATGAATGCTACAATACTGAATATTCCATTTAAATAGCTCTACATTTGTCTCAAAAGCTTTCAAAGGAGGGATTCATAACAAATGCATAAGCCAGCAGGTAAACTCAAACGTAAGAATTTCAGGATCAGAGAGCAAACAGAGGACAATGAGATAAATTGCTTGGCGCACGCATTATCCCAACACAATGACTGAATATTTAATAGAGGTTCCTTTAATGAGATTTTATTTAATAATTCGTCTTATAAAGGCCGTGTTCCCGGCATCTTTTGTATTTTTATTCGTTTCATTTGGAAGGAGGCACTCAATATAACGAGGTACATCGTCATTTGGGTGACAGAGAGCCTTATAATGGTGATTATTTTATGAGGGGAACTTAAAAGTTTTTCTGGCTGGTATTGTCTCGTAAAAAAACTTTTCGTTTGAGAATAAAGAGTATTTAGTTTAATTTCGGTTTCTTTGTTTGATGTTGCCTTTATTAGTCAGCCAAAAGATACAGTCGATATCACATCGACCTTTAAATAGTTGCACTCTTCTCAGTTACGTTATGAGAGACATTGTAACCGAAGGGTAAAGGTTGACCAGCTGTCAACTACCTCAAGTATTAGCTATTAATTTTATTTTCATTCATAAGCATCTCTGACCCAATAAAAAGGGTAATTCTGACTATTTTATACGGAATTTTTGTGTGTAACATTGCAAGAACACAGTAATAATTAGATACAGTAATAGCCCGCTTTACGCGAAGGATACGTTCCGGAAAATATCGCGTTAACTGAAAAGGCTTACTTATGATTAAACATCAAAATTTAAGACAAAAAAAAACATTTTAATCAATCACTTTGATTCTAAGAACACTTTATGCAATAGGTACATACTATTAATTATTTTTTACGGAAAAATACATCTATTGCCTTTTGGGTAGCGTTTTCTTTACTTCTTGTAAAATAGGTTCTTAACACCCTACACTGTTATTGATTGATTGACATACGGTCAGAATGACCTGGTGGTCATTATTGTTTATACTCTGCAACGTGTCCAAACCTGAATATTGTTTTTTAACCTCGAAATTCGCGTTATACTCGTAGTGAAACCGCGCATAACGGGGTCGCGTAATACCTACTGTATTTTTCTTCAGTTTCGGTACACCAACGCCATCTAGTCCGGCGCGCATGAACTAAGGGAACTAGTGAGCTTACAACGTGTGCTCTACAATTTTCTTGAAACGCTCGCTCACATTTCATCGACATCAGCGCCAGAGTAACGTAGCGGAAAAGTGTGGAAACTAAAGTTTCTCGCGCCAATCGCATTAGGGAGTTCCACTTACCGTCTATCCGTTCGCTCGTTAAGCAGTTAAAAGTGATTCTGCTGCTGCTTACCTGAAAATAAATAACTAGGTAAGTATAAGAATCCCATTAGAAAAACATCAAAATATAATCTCCTTGAAACTGGATCAAAGTAACATTTTAGTATGTAAGTAGCCTATTAGTACTCAGAGGGACAATATTAATGGTTTTAATCACCACGCGTGCACCCACGGATTGGCGTTTTCTAGCGCTGAGGTATGTGAATACCTCAGACATTCAGGTTTCGTCACGATGTTTTCCTTGACCGTTAACGAACATTTTATTACAATATAATACATACGAGTATATATAATGTTTGGGGTCATAAGGGCCTTTTTAAATTCGGGTAGTCATTTCACTCGAATTATTTAAGTCAAGTCAACCACAACTCTTGAAAATAAATAAAATAATTTAAAACACACATGTGTCAAAATGCATAAAATTTTTAAACTTACTTAATAAATAGACAAATATAAACATGCTTAGTAATTGAATCGCACTAACTCTACATTTAATCAACCTAAAAGGATTTACTATAGTCCTCAAGACCTAAAGAACTTTGGTCAGACCAAACAAAAACGTGGAGCGATCTTATCGCTCGAGGTCGTTACAATTGTCTGATTTCAATGAAGCAGACAGCGGAACTAATATTCATGATTCCAATCATCGCACACTCAATGAGAGTAGGTAAGTCATAAAACATTTTTGTACCATACCATGTCATGACCTAAGCAATTACTATTAATAGTTTAGTAGCTTTTATTACGTGGTAACAATATGCGTAACTGAACGGAAACATACGGATTCTGCTAGAAGGCTTGTAATAAAATCGTGTATCTTAATTGTAACTAAATACTTCACATATTACATACATACATAAGCTCACGCCAAGCATCCCAGAAGGGTAGGCAGAGACCAGGGACTGCCACCTGCCACGATCCTGATATATCACTTTCGCTTCATCGACATTCATTAGTCGTTCCATGCACGCACGTCGATTTCGGGTAGTTTTTATCTTGCCCTTTGCTAATACATCCCCTATTTGGTCGAAGTATGTCCGCCTGGGGCGTCCCTTGCCGGCCCTGCCACACACATTCGCTCGATAGGTACTGCAGCGATTCCTCTTTATAGGAACTGGCTGGCACAGTCGTCTTGCATGACTTTAAATATTTTGAAAGAGAATCACTACGTTTTTGTTGAGATGTCAGTCGAGGACCAGCTAGGCTAGGCTTTCAAGATAAAAATATAAAATAAAAGTTATTAGGTACTACGGTACATCAGTAATCCTACATCAGTAATGGACATATCAGTAATCCATTTCTGCTCGTATCACTTGCAGCATAAGTGTAAGTATCCAACAAAAACTGTATTACCAAGATCTTGACGTCGCCATTATGAATTCCAAGCGCGCGTTCCTATTTTCACATGTAATATTCATATTCATACGATAAATAACCCCCAACGCGGCGACCCTTCAAAACGCTGACAGTCACCGACTAGTTTCAGCATGCAGGCGAGTGAAGTGCCCTTATTCTGTGCACAAAACGCGTGCGACATAAATAATGCAGGCAAACTGTGACGTCAGCGGCAGAACTCCCTCCCGCGCAAGGAGTGAATCCCATTTGAATAGTTGTTATTCTCAACTCACTTTGTTCGCGATGAGCCATTAGATCCCGCTTTGAATTGTGCCGCTTACTTCATAATAGGGATGTTGTCTGCTTGATTGTGTGATTCTGAGCCAAAGAGACTGTTTACTATGCAAGTTGGTTTGCTTCGGACGAAGTGTTTGCATAAAACATTGTCAGTCAGCAAATCAAGTTTTTTTTTATTTTGTAATTCGTTTCAGGTTACTTTTCCCTTCGCGCAATCAAAATAATTACAAAAACTTGAAAATACAGAAGGAAATATAAGTAAAACAATAATAATAGTTTATCAAGTTTCTCTGATCTAAGATATTAATTTATCTAATTGATTATAAAAATAACAACGCCACATTTTGCTCAGATCGTACCTATTTAAATTAAAATTATATAAGTATAGAGAACAAAATTAAATGTTTTCGTCACGAAATAAATAGACTTATAAATGGAGCGAAGACGAATTCGATAGACTAGACTGTTATCTCTCTTTGTAGTGAATTCCTCTGACTGTGCAATAAATCTCTAAATTCAAAGAAAAAAATTTAATAATAACAAGCTGCAAACCTCAGTTGCAAACCCTTTTCAGATTACTTCCAGGGCAAATCTAAACTTAACTATGTAGGTCAAGCAACGAAGCAGAGTAATTAATTACTTTACTCAAAGTTTCAAAAGATGAGAAAAGTTTTTTTTCTGCCCGATCTTTTAGGCGGGGCGAGAAAAACAACGAACATAGATACGAGGAATCTCTAAGTTCCAAAAGGGATACAAATTTTCACCATTCAGATGGACAGTTCGTGCTTTTCGAAAAGGATTTTTTTCGCTACAAACAAGCATGCTTACATAACATACTCACTTTTTACTTTGATTCCTTCTGTAATGCGGTAGTACCTCCAAGTCCTCCAACCACATACATGGATAGATTAGTACTTGTAATGCCTAATTTTGAACATTCTAATCCGACCAAACGATCTAAACGCCCCCAAATTGGAAGCTACTTAGAGCCATCGCAAACAGGGCGACTTGTCGCCACGTCAAGTCGCCGCGTCAGACGCGACGTTGTCATTTGCTTTTGGCGTCTTGTCGTCGACTCTGACGCCGAGTGTGCGGAGATTCGAACAAAATATAGGAAAATTGACGGCCGTAGCCTGTCGTTGCGTCTAGTCGCCGAGCTGTCGCCTGTCGCCTGTCGCTAGTGTGCGCCTAGGCTTATGATAACAAAAGCGAATATTTGAGTAGGTAGATTTTTCGAAGCTTCAGTCACTATCTAAATTGTCCATACGTATTACTAATGCTATGAATGTAAAATCAGGCTAGGTAAGCCTATCTATAGGATCAGTCCATAGCCCATATTCATAGGTAGGCCTCGAGATTCCCGTTATCGCTTCACTGGACTGCCTAATATTTAGGATCAGTCAACAGACATTTTCCACCGCTGACATAGCCTCTAGGGCTCCCACAAATAAATTTCCCCGCTATCACCGGCTTGGGTGGGCCTGGGTTGGTGATCACAGTAGAAGTTAACTCTGGAACACGAGGGGTGCCGCTATTATCCTGGTATTCCCTTAGTTGCTTCTGTCAGTCGCGTATACCAAGAACCATACAGATGGTTTTTTTATCGTCCAATATTTAGGATGTATCTAATCAGCCCATTAACATAGCCTTCTGTTAGGTCTAAGCCTCAAGAGGCTTAGAAGGACTGAACAAGTCCTGGAAGACATTTTTTCTCTCACGCCAATGATCCGGTTCTTTGCTAGCTAAATATATGATGATGACAACAAAATATCACTTAATAATCCATAAATTATACATACATAAAACTATCGTGGTGGAAATATGGCACAATCTATTTGTCGATAATAGTGGTTGTACGACCAATTCAAAACCAATTCAAAACATCTACACGAGCAAGACATAAAGTTCCCTTGCAAAGTGGCCGTTGAAAGTCGCGAGCCGTTGGCTAGATTATATCAAGATTCAATATGTTGGCACTAGCAAGACGACATATCGGCCGGGGCCATTAGGAAGTGGCGGTGCGGAAACTCTTCGGTATGTGCGGGCGCGTTCACATCGGGCCAGTTAAGATGAGATAAGATGAGATTTTCTGAAAAAAAGAATTATGTGACGCAAATATGGTTTGAAATACGGTAATTAAACACTTTGATGTTAAGAATGATGCCTTTAAATTATGCCAAAGCTCTGTACTAATTTCACGATTTCACCCGAATCCATGATATAAATTACTAGAAAGAGTTTAAATAATAATAAAGATAAGCAAGGTACCGCTCCTTAAAAAAACTTCTACCCCATCTAATTAAGCCGTTGTAGGAACATGGTTTTACAGTTTTAAAGAAAAAAAAATTCAAGTGAATTCTTAAAACCCTCTGTAACGAGTAGTGCTTACGAAAGTTTTAGTTCAATAATTTACTTGTATTGATTGTAACTTATAAATTGAACTTATAAGTCTATGTTTCGGGACTATACATTTTATCAAATTACTCATTGAAATTTATCTGAAATTCAATGAGAGTTGTTGAAAACCATGATACAGGCTTGCATAGTATGACTTTCGATGTTAAAACATAATAATAAATGTGCACGCCTACCCACTAGGTTCAATTGTATCCTTTTTGCTGTACTGTATACGTCCGTCACACAATAAATTTCTTACTCTTACACTCATTCTTATTTATTTTTATACATATGCTTGTTTTTATTATAATCAGCACTAACTTTTTTATCTTTTTTGCGCTAAGATAGTACACCAAACATCTCGAAAAGATATATTTATTTGTCAATAAATGTTTTGACACTCATCACCATTATGGCCATCACCACCATCACCACTGGCCTTTGTATCTATTTCAGATGATGTAGGCAGCATTTTTTGACCATGTACCTTTTAGTTACGCTTTAGATTTAGTTACTAAACAGTATTAGGACATTATTTTATTAGTATGACTAAATTATTAGCCCTGGAAATTAAAGTGAAATCAACTAGCCCGAATATTTATTTTGAAACTTTTGACACAGTTTCAATAAATTGTAGAATTTACGTGGGCTGGTCGGCCTACCATAACAACAGGTTTTAATAGTTATATTTCGAGGTTGGAATTTACTAGACTGTTTCAACTTGCCCGAGTAAACGCGTAAAACAAACGCGATTCCAATAAAAAAAGATCTCTATGCACCGAAAGTGAAAAGTCTCTCCCCACTGCGATGTGTGATAAAGTCTGTATATTTTCCAGGAATCCTCCTTTAATGGGGTTTTGGACTATATGTACATCCTTACTCACTTGAAATAAAGATCGTATTTGATTCTGATTGTGATTCTGATTCTTTGATTAAGCTAAGTTTAATTTTAGGGTCAGCGGCTAAGGCACATAATTCAAATTCCTATAAGCCACCAAATTGTATTAGTCTGTAAAAATAACTTATTTTTCTTAACTTTCATAAATAACACGTTATTATTATATAGGTTCCATTCGTAGTTTTTTGATAGCTGTCCGTTAATGTAATGAAGGTAATAAAAATGTTATAATTACAGTAGTTTCAAACACTGGGTTTTTTCACTGCCTCACAAATTGGCGTTTGGAATTATGACTTAAGTCAGTCAACCGTATTAGTATTTTCAATCGGATAAAAAGCACCTGTAACATATTTCAGTTTTATCGATAGTACTAACCAGGCAGGTACAACATAAATGTAGGTATAATTTCTAACTTAGCAACTAATATTATTAGCTTACGCAACTATGAGGAATGTATAATCAATAAGTACTACCATAAGATGAACGTAATCACCGCGTAAACGTACAGTAGACCAATTACGCGACAATCGCACTGATTACGTCATAATCGCTCCTCAAGTGCGCTAACTAGAAATCGGCGAGATAATACCAAAGACGAGCGTCCGTTTCAAAGAATAAGGACGTGCAAAACAATCACTCCCTTAGTGGCCAATTTTACATTGGGGGATTACCGTAACGGCACGGCATCATCGGGCTGGTCGTTTAAAACAAATCACAGAGGTCGTGCGACCGTTGAATGAATACTAATCCAATGATATCGTATCTTTTGGGTATCGTCCACTACAAAATCGGCAAATCTAGCCTGTATCAACACGATGATAGTACAAGGCGTTAATAACTTTTTCGCTACTGCATGTAAATATCAATATGTAATAAACAGATAAGTAGAGAAAGTGGAATGACTTTGTTTTCTTATTTACATACCAGTGGGAAATTTTAGTAGCAATATATTACTAAAATATTCTGTGGTGTTTACACACCTCAGCGCTTGATATTGTCAATCTGCGCTGGACACGCGTGTTAACTGAGCTCATTGCAAATTCCTGCTGAGAGAAGCCGTGCGCTATGCATTGGGATGTATATTATATGCTTCATTTAAAATATAGAAAGAAATAAAATATAGAAATAGATTAAGTACATTGCTAGGCGCAGATCAGAGGTTTGTTGAAAATCATTAATACCAATATATTTACTCTCAACATATTTACAAAAAAGCAAAATTTCTTCCAATAAATGTATTGGAATCACCCACCGAGCTTGTACTGAAAATAATTATATTTGTCTTATTAACAAAAAATCTAATTCATCATCATCAGCCACAAGAAGTCCGCTGCTGGACATAGGCCTCCTCCTCCGTGGCAGGAAGACGCTGGATGCAAGCCTCTTCTAACCGGTATTTTTGGAAAAATTCTAATTACACTAATTTAATTCAAGACCCTTACAATAAAATCTGGTGAAACACCCAGTTGAACTACGGAACCATACTAAAATAGTTTAAAGTTACTTATCAATTTTAAGATCCCGTATGCGAACATTCTCTAATTACATACTAACCCGTCCACCACTATACTTAAGCCATTACAAACGTGCGAACCGAGTCATAAAAGTGCGAGCGAGAGTTTCGATATGCCTGATATGCCTCCTATAAGTGGGAGAGAAAGGTCTGATACAAATGTCTATGACTCAGCTTGCAGGTTTGTAATGCCTCAAGTATAGTCTGAAATATCGATAGTTCCAGAGTAACTTTCGCGCGTCCCCGCTCTGTGACAGCGCCCCATCTCCGAAGGCGAGCGCCCCTTTCGTTTTCACTTACAAAGTAATTTTCGCCCAATTAGCTCGCACAGAATACGCTTCCCTGCGTCGCTGCACAGAAAGATTGCTTCCTCTATCTATCTACGTATCTGTTCTACCGGAGAGGACATTTCCGGCTTCTTTAGTCACGAAATACTTTCCCATTTTGTCGCGAAAAAGTCTTAAGGCCCTGTTTCACAATGTTCAAATAAAGTTCCAGATAAGCTGTCCGCAACCAGGGCTGCCGTTTTTTCTAAATTCAAATGATTTTTCCTATATTGCGTGTGTTCGTTTATGGCTTCAAATTTAAAACAAACTTCAGCCCTGGTTGCGGACAGCTTATCCGGAACTTTACCTGCAGATTGTGAAACAGACCCTTAAGGTTACCAACATACCTACTTGAAAAATATAGCCCGGATAAATTTACTTGGTTTTTTATCGGAAGAGTCCAACTCTGCGAATCGGAGCGAAACCTGAGCCTCGATTCTGTTAGTGCATGACAGTACGATGTCAGATACGCGGTCGCTTCACATGATATGTTTTTTCAAACCACTGACGCCTAGATTGTGTGATATGTGCATATATGTGATATCACACAATCTAGGCACGCATGCGCGTAGACTTCAAGCGGCAATGAATCTAAATGGCCACGTTTATGCAATTGTCATTGTACTACAGTGCATTAACAGAACCTAGGTCCTGGTCGGACTCTTTCGATAAAAAAACCAAGTAGGTTAATCCGGGCCATATTTTACGACGTGTAATGTCTACCTACTTGTGATACTTCTAAGAGCGAAGCCTGGTTTTAATTTTGTAATGTGGATAATAATATGTAAATGTCAATGAATACTTGCTGACCGGTCAAACGTTGTTTTGCCATATTAACCCTTAATTACTCGCGTGGGGTATATTTTACCCCAAAGCATGTTTGAACGCTTGCAACACCTAAAGTACAAGTTTTTCCACTGTGGCCTTCCCAGTAGCTGCCTAAATAGCTCCCCCCTCCATGAATCAGTCGCGTGTGTCTTGTTGCAACTTGCGTCCGAGCCAGGACATCGCGTCTGGGGTATATATTGCCCCACGCGAGTGTTGGTGTTACTTTTTTTTGACAAGTAAGTAGCAAATATTTTTATTTATTTTGTACGTTTTATGCTCTTGTTTTTGATTGTTTTGCTAATGTTGAGTTATATTTTTAGTTTACAGCTTTCAGAATGGCAAACCGACGCCTTTGTGTCAATCATATTGCTCAGTATTTATTGGAAGATAACGAAGAAAGCGCCATTGACAACCCCGATGAAGATGAAGTGGATACTAAAGTCATACAAAGTGATCATGACTCCGCCTCTCAAGAAAACACCATGAAACAGCACATTACTACTACGACTACAACGTTGGCTGACGTACAAAGAGATGCCGATGATTATATTTTACCACTTACTCAACGTAGCTGGCATCAACGCCATGGTGATATATAGCAGCAATGTTGAGCAAAGCATAATCAGAAGTGAATTCCTGAAGCATCTTGCAGTAGATCTGATAAGGGCGCACCAAAAAACACGAGCGAAAATACCACAACTACCCAGGACTATACAAAAACGTCTCAAAAGAAGTATTGATGTTCAGGCTCCTAGCTCCACGTCCAGAGGTGGCGAATCCAATTCGTACACAAGGTGTCAAATCTACCCAAGGTCAAGGGATAAAAAACTTTAGGATGACGTGTGCCAAATGCAACCAGCACGTCTATCATGACCATTCTGTCATGACATGTGATGAATGCAATGAATAAATTGTTCCCTTTTTTATATATTGATATCATCAAAATGTTCCTGGAAATGTTGATTATGAATACTGTTAACCTCTAGTGAGAAGTTGATTTTTTTGAAGACTCACAAATAAAAATAATATAAAGCAGTAATACTTTCTTTTATTCCATTTTTCAAATGGGGTAAAATATAACCCACGCGAGCGATAGTGTAACTTTTTTGATGCGAGTAATTAAGGGTTAATATTCCTCCGACATATTCTCAGACCTAACAAACATACACGAAATCATCATGGAAATGGGTGAAGTCGTTTCGGAGGAGTTCGTCTATACCAGACTACGAGTAGATTAAATATTTAAAGTGGCCCATCCTTATCATTTAGGGACATGGAAAGTAAATAACAACCTATTCTTAGACCTACTGAATATACATATAAAAAAGCATCGAAATCGGTCAAGCCGTTTCGGAGGAGTATGAGCACTAACGCCGTGACACGAGAATTTTATTTCTTAGAAAGAGATAATTAGTCTATTGTTGGAAGTAACCCCTTGTTTCAAAGACACTTTCTCTACACCACTCTACACCACATTGGGACGTATCTATGTACGTATTTATAATAATATGGAGGCGAATATAGTGTACCTACCACAAAATAAACTTTGAAAATCACAGACATGCTTCTAGATCGATTCGTATCTATGTTGAAGACAGGTTAAAGTAAGCTTATCAATGAAAATTAACGACCTTGATGAAAACTAAAGAGAATAGTTGAAATAACAAAATGTTCACGTTACAGCTATCGAGAATTAGTGCTCTGATCGTCTCCAATGAAATAAAAAGTAGTTCAACTATTATGACGAGAAAAGTAGCAACAGCTGCACGGATTAATTCTGTGTGTTTGACATCGAAATAGTCGTTGGTAGGAATTTTTTTCGTGCTATAATTATAATATCTGCTCCCAAAATTAGTGCGTGCTTTATGTTCGTATGGATGGGGCTCGCGTTACACGCTACGTTTTTCTTTTAGTTTTCAATTTAATGGAGCATTAACTTCACTTCTGATTTGTTAAAGCAGCGACTTTATTTATGTCTCGATTTGTAAATAATTTATATCGAAATGTTGTGCCTTACAACTAGTTGTAACAGCTTGTATTAACGTAAAATACTTTGACATCAAAAGCGTTGTCTACATCATAACATCACCACGGGAAACATTATCGCTCGCAAGTCATAATGAAAAAGTTTATTCGTCGTAAAATGAAATTGTTACATAATGAACGTCAAAAACATAAAAACAACAATAGTTATCAATGTCAGGATAAATAAATTTTCAATATCATTAACCCATCATGTCCCACCAAGGAGCACGAGTCTCTTCCCTGAGGGGGTGTAGGCCATACTCCACCTCGAGGGCCAAGTCCGTAGTGGTGGTCCGGATTCTCTATAAAATAAATAAATATTATATGAAGAAGAATCTAATAAAGAAACTTCATATTTTTATTATTTTAAAAAACTTTTCCCTAAAACCAGTATTATTCTTCTCTGCGACATCGATCTTCTGACTCCCATAAATGATTGCAGTTTCAAATAACAGACATCTTTCTGTAAGAGTTTTATCACCATGAACTAACCCACAATGACAGCCAAATCTTACCAACTGTTCGCAAAGTAGCACTGATCAACAAAAGGAACATAAATATTCAGAACAATGAGCGGGGTGAAGTTTGACTGGCGTTTATGTCAACATGGACAATTTTAGGCCTTTGATCGATTGCCAAAAGCAAACCACACGGATGTTGTTTTATGGGACGCAGATGGATTCGCGTCCGTCTGCATTTTATAGCCCTTCACGGACTGCGTTAAAAAATAATGCCCTCGTTCTTCTTAGATTTGTAGTCCATTCTTAACTTACATTACCTACTATTGATAAAATTAATTACAAGTCACAATTAATTTAATTGCAATCTATCTCTTATGTACAAAATTTTCGTGTCACCGTGTTAGTCCGCATACACCTTCGAATCGGCTTGCCGATTTTAATGAAATTTTATAGGTATGTTCGGTAGGTTTGAAAACAGGTTGTTATTTATTTTTCATAGCCCTAAGTGAAAAAAAGTATGGCGAAACAACGTTTGCTGGGTCAGCTAGTATTATGTAAAATTACTACACGTCATGACATACTATCCATTTATCTATAGGTACTAGAAACAGTTTACAAATTTAGTGCTAGCTAGTACTAAATTTGCTAACTGTTTCAAGTTTTCTACCGCTAAAGGTTTTTGATTTAGTGTCGTTTGAAGTCTGCAAATCAAAATCACTATAAAACCGTAAATAAAAAATACCACCGAAAATAGGCAAAAATGGGCTTTGTTGATTTTCGCCCTGCTGCAAATCTGGAAAAATATTATCTAGGTGCACCCAAACAACATACCAAATGAGCAAGTTTACCGCAATTATTTCTGTTTCAGCCTTTGTATTTATACGATATGACTGGCCTAAGAAAAGAGCATGACAGAACGTCACTTAAGTACTTACTTAGTGAAAATTATCAACTCGGAAACCGGCCGTCCGTTTTTGCGTAAAGCCTGAATTACACCGGGGCAACACTGTGCGGCATTGCGGCATGACACAAGGCCGCATGCTAAAAAGGTGCGGCAGAAGAAGAAGAAGAAGCTGCGACAGTTTGCCACATGACACAAGGTGTTGCCATGCCACAAGGTTCTTGCCACAATGAGCGACGTTGTAGCATGCGGCCTTGTGGCATACCGCAATGCCGCACAGTGTTGCCCCGGTGTAATACAGGCTTTACATATATATCGTTATCGCTCCCGCCTAGAAACGATAAAAAGCTCATCCAGTCAGCCCAGCACACAAAGTTGTCCTCGAGTGCAAAATGAGCTGAACACATTTAGCTATCCGCACATGCAACTGCACTAACTCAGAGTTAATATCAATGCATTTGGCCGCGTTACACGGGAAACTTTTCGCGTTGATTCAACTTTAGTTCCCTATTTACTTTGTTTGCAACCGGTTGCGTTCTACAGTGGTGTAATTCAATGCAGCGATGTTATTATGTCGCCACATAGAAACTCAGTCCATTCGATCGGGAGAAAACTTATCAACACGAAAATATACAGGGTGTAAAACTAATTGTCTTGCCTTGCTAAAAAGTGCGGCGCTCCATTACTTACCCATCAATACTACTACTATGTATTTATGTATATTAATGTGGTTTTTAAATCGCGAAAATATTACCAGCTTTTCGTTTTGCCTTTTTTTTAAACACTCTACACGATGATTTTGAAATCTGTAGCTATTTTCTGAGTGTTTGGAAAACACTGTGGTATACTAATATTTGTAAATATAATATTTCGCTAGACTGATACTCCAAATTCAAAAAGGTAGAAAGTGCAATGCCGTTGAAAAATGTTTTCTAATACAAGTGTATAAGGGTCTGCCCTTGGATATGCGTAAACAATTGAAAAAAACAATTGAGTTGCCTGGCCACCGACCCATAGTTTTTTTTTCCGTTTAATGCGAAGAAATTTTGAGAAACTATTTTTTTATGCCAGTTTTTTTCTAAACTACGGCCATAGCGCGTTAAATCATAGTTAGAATGTCCCCTATAAAGTCAATGGAAGTCCAAGTCACCTGTATAAAGTCCGGGTCCTATTAGAAGGAGTGATAGTATACGAAAATACTATCCACATCATCAGCGAAGTGCAACGTGGCAAACTAAAATAAACCTTAAGCTATTTGAGGTTGCAGAACACATTACTAGCGCCAAAGCCCGGCCACGTGCGGTCGACGGGCAGCCGACAGGCACGTGACGACGATGGATTTTTTCCGCAATTGTATTGTAGTCTAACTTGGTAAGAATTTAAGCATTGTTTTAGTTTGTAATCGTAAACGATTGTGTATCGATGATTCTGTGTATCTAGCCTATGCATATTGCCCACTGCTGGCTACAGGTCTCTTCCCTTAGTCCAATCCTCAGTATACTTCCAATCGCGTAAAGAAAGCCACGATGCTTTCCGAGTGCTTTAGAATTTGCATCGTCCAATTGAGTCTTCTTACCAACCGACCGCTTGATTAGAGATAATTAATTCCCTTTCTAATATTCGCTTACAGATTTTGTGACTTCAAGCGATCTAATACAAGAGACACCAGCCGGGAGTGCTGAAAATCAATATCGCTTTAAATCTTTTGGCAAATGGAATCGGGGCCTGAGGAATGTAAATGGATCTAGGAGTGTTATTGGTGAAGCATCGAGATTATCCTCAGTAATGATCTCATCGATGCCAAGTCATAACATTCCTGCACGAGCGTGCATCGTGAAAGTTCTACGA
Source organism: Yponomeuta plumbellus (assembly GCA_947310845.1). Lineage (NCBI taxonomy): Eukaryota > Metazoa > Arthropoda > Insecta > Lepidoptera > Yponomeutidae > Yponomeuta > Yponomeuta plumbellus. Next base: position 15,743,612 of record OX371196.1, read on the forward strand.
TACTGTGAAACAATTTAGTGCATTACTTTTCATACTCTGCGTCTAGTCTGTTATTATCAATGTAGTATCGTTGGGTAGCCTAACCTAACCTAAAATTAGTTTTATCATCGAATGAATGCCCGGATATATGTATTTCCACGTTTACAATTTGAAGAGCTTATCTCAATGAGGCGGGTCACCTCAGAATAAATGTCGCATAATCACGGTGGTTAAACAGACGTCTGGTTAGATTTCCAATAAAAGTGACCAAGGTGTTAGCCGGAAACTTGCTAAGATGCTCATGCATTAGCTTGGAAGAAATATCCAATAAACCGACAGAAACAGAAGGAGAATTTTGGAAAAACCAACACCACATTTTGTTTTACCGCTACAGGAAGAAATAAAATTGTAACTAGAGGCCAAATACCTATGAAGATTTACTTTAGAATCTTGACTACGACGAATTCTATGCGATTTGATCTTGGAAATCACTGCCAAAATTGCTAAGTTTCCAAAATTTACTCGAATTTGGTAGTAATCTTAATCAATAAATAACATGATGGGCGATGACCTAGACTAACTTTTTTTTTTTATAGTAATCCAAACAAAACTGCTGATTGAATTTAATTAAAAATGTTTGAAATCGTTTAATTTCATTTGAAATCATTCTAAAACCTGCGCGTTGCTAATTAAAATACCTACGACAATGACCATTCCAAGGAACAAAAGCACAGCAACAAGTGCAGCAACACGATTGGAAAGCTCTATTCAAGTAGGAAAACAATCCTTAAAACTACAAACAAATCCTTTGCCAACGTTTAATAATGCAACGATCTGTGCCACGCTGCGCTGCCGACATTCGAGAGCGCAGCCAGTGAAACAAAAGAACCTTTACTACAAATACTCCATTCGACCCAGCAAGCTCCAGTCTCAAACTAATCTAGAGTAACAAAGCCTGTCTGCCACCATAATAGCTACTTAGTGAAAATACGATACGTGATTTGAAACCGCCGTGTAATCGCTTTAACTCATTCTACGAGTATCACTGAATCTAACCGGTCTTTTTGGAAATCCATGGAGGAGGCCTATGAAGCTGTGGACTTTTTGTGGCTGAATGATGATGATGATCAATGATTCGAAGCATTCGCAGTAGTATTTAATGGTATGCAGTACAGTCGTTAGCTCATTATTTATGTATTAATATTTAATATTAGGAAGACTAACAGCGACCGGATCTCAAGTCTAAAATGGTAATGGGCAGGTGGACCAGGGCCTAGATTCCACTAATGCATGGTAGTACAATGACAGTTGGATTACTGCGTCGATTTAATTTAATTGCCGCTTCAATTCGACGCGCGCACGTGTTTTCGTAATTCTAGGCGCCAATGGAATTTAAAAACATGTCACGTGACCCGACCATGTAACTGTAATTGAACAGCAATGCACTATAAGAATCGAAGCCCGGCATAGTAACGGAGTAGCGGTCGAGAAGCGGGCGGTGGTCAGTCGGTAGACCAACACGACGGTTGAACGATGTGGCCAAGTTAGTGGGGAGCCGTGGAGGCGAATGGCGAGGGTCCACGATGCGTGGCGTGATGGGGAAAAGGCCTTTACCCAACAGTGGGCACGGGCTGATGATGAAGACCAACAACACATAACAAAGAGTAACAAAATAGAAAGAAAGAAAGAAGCATATTTATTGCAGCAGCAAGGCACATCACAGAAACAAAATAAACAGACAAGTAGCACAATATAGTAACACAACAGACAAAGATAAAACAAATAAATTAAGACATATAACTAAAAATATAGTCAAACATGCAGAAGACAAATCGTAAGCCACTATTAGAAATATTTAAGTTGTAATTAATTGAGCTCTTTAAGCAAGTATACAAGTGACAACCTACAAACTTAACTTAACTTAATACTACAATCTAGAAATAAAATTTATTCGAACAATACGGTATTTGACACTATCAACAATAAATACTTTGAGACGCTCGATTAAAACAAAATTTACAAAATGATTCGGAAAATGTAGTTTTTTAATCATTTACTAGTTATACAATTTTTAAATAGATGAAACATAAAAAGAGTGCTGTGAAATGTGACGTCACAAGCAAGTATTTTCATACAAAATTCCGTTTTAAAAGTAACTCATTTGACATCCTGTCAAATACCCAATTGAAAAATCTGCACTAAGTTTTACCCTCAAACTACGACCCGAGGAGTTAAATTAACCGCTACAGGCATGGAGTCCACTAGGTTACGTTCCGGGATCCTTTGCAACTAAAATATAAATGTTGATCTGCTATCGACTGCATCACAAATCAGAAGTCGCATCAGCTAACAAGATCATAAGAATGGGCTGCGTATCGCTGTTTTAATATTATCCGCAGCAGAAATGGATAACTGGCAGTATGTACTAAGTCCAGGACCAGAAAGTCCATAACTATCCTGTTAAGAATTAAGTTATACTGTAGCATATTATTATTTATAGATAGACATGTAGTGCTAAGACCCTTACACTATTTTACAGACTAAATAGTACCGGTCAAAATTCTCGCCCAAAGAAAATCAATTCTACTATACCCAAACTTCTATATTCATGACCTAGTCTGAGTATAGAAGTTGGCGTACCACATCCCGTATTTTATGTTGATTTTTTCATCCGGTGTATAAAGAACAGCACGAAAAAAAAACAACAAAAAAGGAGAACCGGCAAACATGTATGGAGGCTGGTCCAAGAACCAATAACGACGTGACATACGTCATTAGAAAGGTTTTTTAATATAGTTAAAATGGTTTTGTTACTATGGGAGTTCACTGCAAATAATTGTGTGAAAAAAGTTATAGCGATATAAACAATATTTTTCTCATAGACGATTTTTAAGCAATAAAAATAATTATTTCGTATTCGATGACATTATAGTGCAAGTTAAAACATGTTTATGAGTATTGCTGGGGATGCAGAGTGCAGAGTGATGGTCAATCTCTATCAGAACGTAAAATAAAAAAAGTTTTGATAAAATATAGTTTTTCTAAAACCAAATAAGGTAATAATAAGTAATAAAAAAGTTTATTTGCACACTTTAAAATTTACAGAAGTATCTACAAATTTTGTTATTTTTATGGTACTTACACGATACAAAGTTGTGAACACTGGCGTCTAAACTAGGCCGGGCCTGTGTCTTAGACACCAGTTCCTTCCATTGACACAGTTTACAATAATAAGTAAGTGTAATAAGTAAGTAAGTACAAGTATAGTAAGTACAAGACATTCTTTCAACAAACTAAAAATTGTCACAATGTCGTTTGATCGAAATTTCTTAACCAGCCTTTATTTTTTTTCTAGTAGTACCCACTCAATAGTCAAGAGCAAGATTGGTTAGACCGCTGAAGTTGTGAACTTGAAAAGTTTTAGTTAGAATTTTTGTGACAACAATTTAGAGTGAAAGGTTAAAACGATAAGATAAAACCAAAGCCATAATCAATGGTCACATTTATCCAATACCGGTCATCGTACATGGTCACCTTCTCGAAATTATTTCCAAATACACTTCATCATCATCATCATCATCGGCCTATGGTTGTCCACTGCTGGACATAGGTCTCTCCCATTGAACGCCACAGAGCACGGTCCACGGCTACTCTCATCCAGCTCCTGCAGGCCGCCCTGCGGAGATCATCGCTCCACCGAGTCTGAGGACGTCCTACACTACGTTTATCGATCCGCAGTCTCCACTCAAGAACTCGTCTACCCCATCGGTTATCAGTTCTTCGGGTGATATGGCCGGCCCACTGCCACTTACGAACACACTTACCTCGGGCAGATTCTGCAGCTAGGTAAAAACAATTTCAAGAAGGAGGCCAAGGAGGAGGATCTAGCTGGGCTGGGAGCGTTTGGGAAACTACACCGAGTCTTCTCGTCATGCTTAAAAACGACAGTTTTCAATCAGTGTGTCCTACCTGTCGTGACCTACGGAGCCGAGACATGGACACTCAAGAAAGGGTTGGTCCACCAGTTCAAAGTCGCTCAGCGAACTATGGAGAAAGTTATGCTCGGAGTTTCTCTGTAGGATAGGATTCGTAACGAATACATCCGACAAAGAACCAAAGAAATCTTCTTCAGCTTGGTAATTTTCTGAGCTAAATTAGCTCAGAGAATTAGCAAGCTGAGTTGGCAGTGGGCTGGCTGGCCATATTTTGCGAAGAACCGACAACCGCTGGGGTAAACGTGCTCTTGAGTGGAGACCGCGACTCGGCAAACGTAGTCTAGGACGCCCCTACAACCAGGTGGGATGACGATCTGCGAAAAACGACAGGCAGATGCTGAATGCGGCAATTGGAAGACAGGGCGCTAATAAACTAAAATAAAAAAAAAACAAAAAAAAAATTCGCTATTCGACTCGCCACACACGGTTGACGCCGGTGGCCACCACACGCTACAATCGTCGCTGCTCGCTTCTTGTGGCCCCCACCGGCCATTAACGCCGACACAAAACGCCGCCACACACCACTCGCGCGAATGCGCACCCCTCTTTCCCTTACCTCAGTTAACCAGTTTGAATCGACGGCAACGCCACGTAGTACATAGTAATGTTGTACATTTAAATAAATGTGGATGTAGAATTATTTATATCAGATACTAATTGAATTGGATAAATAAAAAGTAGCGGCCACCGACCACAAGTGTCGGCCACCGGCCACAAGTGGCCGCTTCTAGCTTCTTGTGGCTGTGGTGAGTGGCTCGTGTGCGGCGACATTTAGGTCGCCTTATCGGGAAGTTCTACTTAATAATAGTTATGAGGCTTCATTAGTTTTAGAATCATATCATTGTTGTTATTATTATCAATGTGAGTAACAAATAACGGTTTCTTATGTTTAGATAAACAAAGGTAAAACAGATTATGATATCGAGTATAATATAGGTAAATAACAAGCCTAGGGTCAACGGAAAAGCAAACAAAGTCCAATATCAAAGTCTGGTCAAAAATAGTCATGGCTATCAAGAACACAAAGAAATTCACTTGTGAGGTACTCACAAAGCGACTGCCAATGCCGTTAAAAAGTGAAAAAATATTTTGTATTGCTTAATTCCGTCGATGAAAAAATTTTTTTTTATATTGCTATAACTTTTTTCACACAGTATTTTGAACCAAGCTCCCATAGTAACTATTGTAGAGTATAGAAATACCTTTCTAATGAGATATGTCACGTGGTTATTGGTATCAAGGACCGTTTTGTCTAGTCCTCCTTTACACAAATCTTCTTCTTAGCTCATCCCAGAAAGCTAGTTTCACATTATTTTGCTAGGAAAGAAGTTACTACCTCAGTTAAGTAGGTATCGAAATGTAGACAAAATTATTAGGTTCCTATCTACTGCATTGATGCCACGCATTGAATTCCTTTATCTAAATTCAATGATCCTACGCAAACTCTGGCAAAGCTAATTATTCGCCGAAAAGCTGTACAATGTCAAAATAAGAAGACAAAGCAGCCGAGCTACTCCGCTCTCTAATCAAGCTGTCAGCGGTAACACGCCGTGGGCTGCACAACCGCGCGATGCACTCGCGAACGCGCTGAAATATCGAAGAAATGCTTCACACATTCAAACTTTACCGATGGTTGATTGTGCTGAATAATTTTGAGAGTAAATTTCCGTCTAGAAAATTAATTTATAGCATTATATTAAGCAGCGTTTTCACCTGACTGGAGGGTTTAGCCTTTCATTTCAGCCCCTAAATAACGCGCACCAAATGCGGAAAGATGCCAATCGGCCAACTGTCAAATTAGTACAGAATTTGACAGACGATTGGTATCGTTATGGATTTAAATGAATATAAAATAAAGGAATACTAGACGAAAACCCGGCTTTGCTCGGGTAAAATGTAGACGCAAAATAATATTCCACTATGTTTTTTTTATATGGTGACGCCTCTGTATTTATCAACCATCAGTAGATATAAATCTCTAAATACATTCAGATACATAAGCTCACACCTGTATCCCAGAGGGGTAGGCAGAGACCATGGACTGTCACCTGCCACTATCCTGACAAATCACTTTCGCTTCATCGACATCCACTAGTCGTTGCATGTACCCACATCGGTTTCGGGTACTTTTAATCTTGCCCTTTGCTAATACATCCCCTATTTGGTCGAAGTATGTCCAACTGGGGCGTCCCTTACCGGCCCTTCCACTCACATTCGCCCGATATATTTGCTTTGTCAGTCTTTCTTCGTTCATCCTCTTCACATCTCCAAACCAGCGCAACATTCCTTTTTTCAATTCTAGTCACTCACTACATCCTCTTTCTCTACATCCTCGGTCTCTGATCACTATTGCGTATTCTGTCATTCAAAGTAACACCACACATATTTCTTAAGGATCTCATTTGTACTGCACTAATCCTACTTTCATGATTCTTCTGCCGTACCCAAATTTCGCTACCATGCTTACATCAGTATTGGAACCAGCACACTATTACGGATAGCCAATCTTGCTCTTTTGGACATGTTCTGGCTACTCACGAAGGAATGCAAGGCGAAAATCGGATACTTATCATAACTTTGTCATGGGTACCTCATCACAATTTACTAAATGAGCTTCTTTCATAAACTTAACAGCTAGTGAATCTAGTGGACGTATGAGACGTAGAATCCACTTGGCTAATCAACTAAAAACAGATCCCTCTCTTTGGCTTTACAGCTTTTAGTTTTGTATTGACCACATGTTTTTCTTCATCATTTTAATTTTTGGTATTTTTCTTATCTAGTGGCTTTTTCATTTCAAAAAGTTTATTGGTACCTAACTAAGCAAAACAATAAAGATCAATTTATGACTTTGATTTCCTTTTTCAATTATTTTTCAGACCCTTCCAAAACTCAATGTCAATTATTGTCTTCCCGCCAATGAAAAACACCACAGATTACTTACTACACCTTCTCAGTTGGCACAGATTATAATAACCTTCTTGGATGCCACGGTATTCCACACACCATGGAGTTAACAAATTAGATCAAATTGCCGGTTTAGATTATCTTAGTGTTTAGGAGAGTGCTTTACTTTACACTCTGTCGCAACATTATGCTGAATCGGGCCCATTTTGGGGGCTCAACCTTTAATGTATTTTATTATTATTTTCATGTTGTATAGTTTATTTTTTTTACGCTTTTTATGCTTTCTGTGTTATTTTTTTTATTATTGTACGCACTCTGTGTGTGTGTTTTTTTTTGTTTTGTTTTGAGTATCAAATAAATAATTTTTCTTTTTTTCTTTCTTTCTTTCTTAATTTCTTTCTTTCTTAAGGAGAGTGCTTTTGTAGAAACGTGTAAGCGCCATTTGCTTTAGTACGTTTTACGGTATAGTACGGTTCTAGTTGCCTTTCAATTAGAATCAAAATAGAATTGGTTTCTATTGTTCTATCCAGTAACACCTAAGCGCGTTACTATCCTCGTTACTTATCTGTGTATAAACTAAAAATTTAGTGAGAACTTTAGGAGAGTGTGCAAGCGACCCGTGACGGGTGCGTGTTGTTTTTAATAACTCGAATTATCAAACTTACTTATGTGTTCCATTAAAACTCATAGTATTTTGAGTAGGATAGCGCATATTTTGCGACGTCGACGAAGTGACACTCTACTGGAAGAAATATAAACGTTCACTCGAACGTCTAGTAATGTACTAATGCACTTGCCTCTCTAATTGTATTATAGCACTCTCCTAAACACTAAAATAATGTAAACCGGCCGTAACAGTTCACAATGAAAACTTGTGACACTAACACAACAATGATGACATTGACATGTTTACTTAGTAACGCCATTGTTGAATTTAATAATTTTTATATTGATGCTGCTCGATAATACGAATTTTCCGCCCATATGTTGTCGACTCAGATCAACTATTTTTTTACGCTCTTTCATTTGGTGTGCATATCGTTCAAGTCTACCGTAGACCCGAACGAAATTATAAATATAGAAGATGTACCTAAATACACAATATAGTCACTTGTCCTGGTACCAAATAAGTAACCTTGTGGTACGGTAACCAAGTCCATTTGTACCTGGTTACCATAGCATATAAAGCCGCCCTATATCCCAACGGGAGGTAGACGATACCGCGAGCTCGGGCATGGTAATTAGATCTGATACAGCTAAACCAACGGCAGTATGGAGCTAATCACCTTGTGTATATAAATGCCTTAGATCATCTCATCATCGCCAATAAATTATTGAGATGATTAATTAAAAATGCATTTTAATTTTTATAATTTTGCAAATTTGAAAATGTCGTTTTAAACAATTTTAGAGGATAACGTTGTGGTATACAAGTTGTTAGTAATCCTAAGTAAATAAAATAAAATAACATTGTATTATGTATGACTGACTGATAGAAAAGGTGTCAAAATTAAAACATTTACGACGCATCTGACACAATTACACGCAGTTGCACTTTCGGGCAACCACGGGTTATCAAGTATCAAGCTTCAGCACAAAGAACCGTTCGTTAACTAAATTAAGACGGGGAGTTAGACTTTCGACGTCGAGCTAGTCTTAATTAATGTGTTGTAGTTAAGTCACTCTATCTGAATCAATCTATCGCGAACTAAGCTCACAAATCTAATTAGTCTTCGCTAGAAAACAAAACCAGCACAGTCACCATTAACTTAAAAAAAAGAAGACTCCATCAAAGCAACTGCGAAACAGTTCGAATGTGTAATGAACGGAGAGCTGATAAAAGAACTACCGAGAATGTTGCCCGGGACGCGTCGGAAAACAAAAAAAAAATTAATTGCTAAAGAAATCTGAGCGCCACACACGAACGGGCGTTGTTAAACAGAGCGAACGATTCGGATCGGAATTCGGGCTGTTTTATGGTACCGTAGGGTAGATGTACCGTTTGTGGCCGGTTTACCCTTTTTTGCCACCTGTGGCCAAAAACTCTACTAAGATGGCCAGAACTGGTACTTCTACCCTACCTCAAGAGGAAAAACCGGAACTCTTATAGGATCACTTTGTAGTCATTATATTTTGTTTTATGGATATACCTACTTGAGTTTCATAGGGTACTTCTCGTTGACATTATGTCTTGTCTAAGTCTATGTCTAAGACATATAACATTTGGCAAGTACTTTCGTTCTAAACTACGAATACAAGGAAAAGTTTGAAAACTATACATTTGTATTTAAATCATTAAAAAAATGTCTTTGATGCACAGGAAAAGCTTACAAAAACTGGGAGCGATAGCTGCGCAGCCCGACTCGCTCTTGTCCGATTTTTTGTGTTGGTATTTCCATACGTTTGATGTTGATGAAAGACAATTCCTGACCATAGCTGAATTACTGAGTAGTAGCAGGATTTACAGCTATAATAAGTTAAATTCCTGTTTTCTGTTAATCTACAGTGAACAGCTATTAGTTGTAATTTTTTTTATGTTTTGTGGCCACCTAACAGTTTTCATTAGCAGATTAACACTTTGTTAGTGTATTAGAAGCAAGACCATAAGGCTGTTGAACTTTTTTGTTTGAGGTAAAACGTTAAACTTTCCATTTGGTAGTAGGGGGTCACTTTCTCAAACTACACGCAGCGAAAACATGTGTCGCCTCGACGAGGATAGTAATTTCTGTAACTAGGTACTCGTACGTGTCGCGTGTAATTCATTTATGTATCATTGAGTAGAGTAAAGTAAGCATTAAGTACTCAGGTTCTCTTGATTCGAGGCACTAGATGGCGCCAGAATCGCTTAACACACTGTGCAGTTTGAGCTAAAAAATATCGTGTATTGATAAAAGTTTCACGTCCAATTGATGTCTGTTTAGCCCAAAAAAATATGTTTAAACAATATTGCATAACTACTTATACGCAAATAAATATGTATGTGTAGACAAATCAAATTAAGCCTGACCTTACACGCTGCGTCTTGGCCGCCAGTTTGTGTGGCCCTGAGGTGGATTGCAACAAAACAACCCCCAGACCGGGTGCACCGACTGAAATCTTGAGCTTCAGAGCTATAGTAATCCTCTTAAGGCTGCTTTTACACCTGGCACTCCCTCCCGCTCGCAAGTTCATGAACTTGCGAACTTGTTTTTGATAGAGGCATTTAGCGTAAGAAGTAGTAGTAAATTTTCTTAATCGAAAACTAATTATGTAAATGACTACATTTATTTAATTCTTACGCCACAATTCTTTACCACACAACGACGTGTAGGAAAAACGCTGAAAACAATTTGGGGTTACTTTTGCATCATTAATAAAAAAATAGTATGGGAAAAAATTTACCTACTTTTGACTTATGCGATAAAGTCTTGATTTCTTAACTTGAGATGTCACTAAATAATATAAATTACGGTCTTATTTACAAAAATTACTTATTATACTATACTTATTATAAAAATACGATCTAATGCACTCTACAGAGGCAAACGCAGGAATCGTGGGCAAGGTTACCGTTTGTTTGTTGAGCGTCCTACGAGCAGCGTCGTCACCGCGTTCAAAAAACATCGTGTGTAAATGTCCTTATACTTAGTGATGTAGCGAATTGGTGTTCTGCTAAGTACGGTCGCTGAAAAGAAAGGCTGTTTTCATTTACATTACGCTTTTCTCTACTTGTAAACAAAGTGTTTAAAGAATATGTTATAATACAAGAAACAATAACGTTAACAAAATTACACATAACCTGCATGTATTAACCTGCATGTATTAAAATGCATTTATGCATGCATTTAATAATTGTGTTAAAAATTATGTTTGCCCATCGTTTATTCATGAAATACCAAACTTTATGACCAAGTTATTGACTAAGATGGATTAAAAAAAAATTATCTACACCCACACAAAAGCTAATCGAAATCAAAATTTTTGGATTTTCGTTGTTGTGTTTAGTAAAACATAAAGAGCCGATAAGAAAAGTACTGCTGAGTTCTCATACGTATCCGATGCTTTTTAAAATAAATCTTAACTTTGGATTTGCTACCAGTAATCTTTACATCGCTTTAGTTAATATATCAATCCCTTACTTTGCTAAAACTGTTAATAGACTTGTGCGTTCATTTAGCATTCCAGCGAAACAACAAAAATAATCCTTAGAACTGTTTGCCAAGCCGAGCAATTTTGTCATTGTTCAGTCTGAGGAGGTAATCCACATTGAGCACCGGCCTAAATAGCACCTGCACAAACAGCACCTGTCCTAGTCCATATTCAGCACCTACTTATATTTTTGGCAGGTGCTGTTAGTGAATTCAAATGTATTTATTCTGCCAAAAATATCAATAGGGGCTGAATCTGGACTAGGCCGGGTGCTGTTTGTGAAGGTGCTATTTAGGCTTAAAATAAAATAGGCTAAAAATATATTTTTGGCAGGTGCTGTTAGTGAATTCAAATGTATTTATTCTGCCAAAAATATCAATAGGGGCTGAATCTGGACTAGGCCGGGTGCTGTTTGTGAAGGTGCTATTTAGGCTAAAATTGCTAAAGGTGCTAAAATTATTTTGAGACGTTTGCCTCTACGCTTGACTCTGTTCGTTGCTTAGTTCGACAAATTTTGAATCGGCGAATGCTCGATGGAGATAAACGTTCAAGAAGGAAACATGTTAAAATTGTAAATTGTACTGTGTAATTCTCACAAATTATTTAGACCAAGTACTATTTTCGCTAGCTGCATTGTTCCGGGCGAATTCACGGAATACAATTATTAAATGTAAATCCCAGTTTGCAGCTTGAAATAGACGGGCTTGCAAAATGTAATACCATGTAGTAACCCATCCACGTTATGGCTTATTCAAATAATACTCGTAGCAGAATGGTTTATTTGCTAATTTGTGAATTTAATGTATGGAGGCGCAGCGCTCCGAGTTTGTACAGCACGAATAATTTAAGTAAAGAACTGAATCATTACGTATTTGTCTATAACTTATAATTTTATTCCGGATACACGTACTCACTGACTTAGCTCTGCGAATCAGAACGAAACTTGTTCGGACTCTTCCGACCAAAAGTGAAGTAAGTATATCCAAAAGTTAATAATGTACCTATAGTGCGTTCAAAAATATTTCTTCTTGATCACAAAATACAGACCGGCAGCATAATGAAATGAAATGAATGAATGAAAATGAAAAAGCCTTTTATTTCTTACTGAAAAATGTTTACAAAGTAAGCATTCTAATTCTAATATTAACTTAATTTAGGTTAATGTTACTGTATTGTTAGTATATAATTTGTTAAGTTTTTTTCTTATTTTTATTATTATGTATTTTTTTTTGTCATAATATATATTTACTTTGATTAGGTTACTCTTACTATTATTGTTAGTATGTGCATTGAATTTAGAAGGAATGTGTTTTTGAGTATTTTTTTTTATTATTAGTATTATTTTTATTATTTTTTTTTTTCATTTGCATGTTATTAACCCTTAACTATTTATTATTATTATGAATTCTATTGTTGCCTTCAGTAAGATCCCCGTGACGGGTACAGGCCTCCAAAGATGACCATTTTTCTCTGTCTTGTGCCACTTATGCTATAGGTCTCCCCTTGCTTCTTTTGCCTTGCGGGCCGCTTCTCTTTTTATTTAATGTCACATAACGATTGTTGTAACTCTAGTAGTCGTTCTTATGTGGATAGAGTCCCGACGTTGTATGTTGCGATCTTTAATTGTTGTGTCTATTTATTATTTTGTTTCGTTTTCGTATTATTCTTTGGAGGGTTGTGGTCATAATCTTCCACGGTGACCGGCCGGCTTGGAAGATAATCGTTAGTTGTTTTTAGTTATTTCTGTGTGTTTTTAGTGTCTGAGGAGGGGCATTTCAATTGCTATTAGTTCTTGTCTTTGTTTTCTTGGTTGTTGTTTGTTTTAAATGTATTTTTGTTGATTAGGTAGTTTTGCATGCCCGGTTTTTTGACTCCTTCTGAAATGCTGCTTGACCTTCTGATTGACGAGTCATTCTGCTGTGTTTTATTCTTCTTGTTAGCTTGTGTGTTCTTGTTTTCTTTTTCTATGGTAGAATTCTCCGGCGAATTAATATGTTTTCTTTTATTATTGTTATTTGTTATTATTAATTTGTCGTATTTTATGATCGCTGTATTTCCTTTCTCCCTTTCCAAATTTAATTGCTCTTGTAGTTGTTTTCTCTTTTCCAGCATATATTTTGGATAGTCTTATTTCATATAGTAGTGTGTGTCAGTCAACGCCCTTTTTTGTTTGAAGATTTTAATTTTTATGCCAAGATTTGAAAAAGTTACCACTATTGGGCGGGGTTTTTCGCCTTTCTTTCCCAATCTTTTCACCTCTTGTATATCGCTATAAGGTAGCTTAATCGCGAAAGTTCTATCCATTTAATTAGGTATATTGATTTCTAAACTTTCATAGGATGTTTCTACGTCATCGATGCCGAAGAAAACAATATTTCTTTGCCGAGCCTGTTTTTCCAAAATATAGTCTTTTTTCTTGATTGTTCACTGATAGCACTGGCAGCATAACATCAACTCATTAATCTGGCAACAAGCACGCCGAAAGTTTAAAATATTGTTATAGTCACTTGTTATTATCGTACATACTAGGCTCTCTGCCGTTTTATAATTGACTATGGGCCTATTTATAAATTTCAGAATGTACACTAAGTAAATACTTAAGTGACGTGCTGTCACGCTCTTTTCTAAAGAAATTTGACGAGGCAGGTAACTACTTAGCGAAATTCTCAATTCAGAAATCGGCCATATACGTAATTGTCTCGTTAAATCTGAAGTGGCAGAAGAATTATTTAATCTGATTTACTCATTGAAAATCAATCTGATGATAAATTGAGTTTGATTTCATCGTGGAATTACAATTCATAGTAAATTATGACAATGTGACATCAGTCAAGCCGCTGATTGAGACCAGGATATGTTATTGAAGTCATCGAATCACTAACTAAGCTGATTGTTTTCTTTGTTTAGCAATAAGCCGTATATGTTATTACATCTATTTTATTTATTTTTTTATATCTTAGGGGTATCAACAGCGAACTTAATTAATGAAATACTGATTCTTAAATACAACAAATAGGGCCAATAACAGATACTCACATTTGTACTTTAAATAAAAGAGAAAAGCCAACGTAAAAGCTAAACAAAATTATATGCTTATACTGAAATGCAAACAGTCATGCTAAAATGGTTGTTGAAATGGTAAGTTAAACAATGGTGTTTTTATTTTATTTATATTAGTAAGTGTGTGTGTGTGTGTGTGTGTGTGTGTGTGTGTGTGTGTGTGTGCATTGTTTGTGTAGTGTATGTTGGTTTGGATGTGGAAAGGAGAGGAGAGGAGAAAGGAGAGGCAGGAAGAGCATTTCGTGTAAGTTTGAGTCACTAAGTACAAGGAGAATTAAAGATTCTCCTTGATAAGTATTCTTATTATGTCAGATTTAAAGGATGCCTTGAAACTGCAAAACGGATCTGATGAGCTAAATTCCTTATTGAATACATCTGCCAGGCGCAATAACGTAGAGTTTTGGGCATAGTTAGTGTTGACATGGGATAGGTAAAACAACCTGCTACTTGTGTGTTAATTGTGACCTGCTAATTGTGACGTTATTATCGAAAGTAGACATACAGAATCAGTACCTCAATCGATCTAACTTTTGAACCAATCTAAAGATTGAAGCGACTTTTAAAACATAAGTAGAAGGTCCCTAACTCAAAAATTCACCCCACGTCACGAAACAATCACGTGTGAAATGAGAAACCTAATGCCGAAAAATCAAATTTCCACGAATAAAGAAGAACGGGGGACCAAAAGTCGGGTCCGTCGAAAGTTTGATGGGAAAGTTACTCGCAAATTGACAGGCCCGACAACCGACGCCCGAACCCTCTAGAATTAAACCAATAAAATTTATTCACCAATTTGCTTTAGCGTGTTAAAGTCCTTTCTGAATAAATATCGAGCAAGAAATTTGTTCTTATGTGGTTTCTTGAATTCAGTGTAACAGTATATAAACTAGTTACTTCACGTCCTGAGGTCTTGTCTACCACTGCTTTGATTTATGATTTCTGTTTAAGACCAAACGTCAAGTATATTATTATTAGTGTTATATGATTACTGTCAAAGTCAATTCCCAGTTCGCGGTGATGACTAAGATTGCATGTTCCTATTGCGAAGACTAACTATAGACAAAACAATTTCTTTGCACGTGCGAGTAATCAATTTAATTCTTTAAGATTAGAATAAAAGATAGTATAACAATATTCTTTATTGCACACAAAAGCAAGAGATTTAGACATAGATCTGTTTTATACATACACAACTACAGTAAAACAAGAGCTGCTCTCGACGCCAGACGTGCTGAAATCAGGTGTAGACCACAAGCTACCATACGACACCACTACTCAAACGGGTAGCCTACTTGTATTCAGTACAATTGCACATTTAATGCCAAGATAGGCTCCATCAGTCACTGAGAGCGCATGACCGACGTTCTACGCAGCCGTAACAGTAGCCGCGTCCGAACCCGGTGGGAAAGAATCATCATCATCTATGCAAAAAGTCATCAAACATCATTTCGGTTCCCTTCCTAACGCATGAATAAGGAGTATACTCTTTAGAGATACCTAGTTATTTCACTTGGTTCACCAAAAAATTTAAAAGAAGATAAAAAATTAATTAATAATATTGTTTCTTATCGAAGCGATAAGAACTACACTTGGACTATGACGATAATAAAAATCCCATATTGGCTTAAGGGTCGAATCGGTACTTACTGATTCTTAAATTTGTTCCTTGTATGTTCTTGTACATACGGTTACCACATACCATGATTATTACCCTACTTTGGAAATAACAAACTATTTTAGGGACGTTATTTATTTTGATGACTAAGTTAATTTATCGGGAATAAAGTTAATGTGTAGTGCTTACGAAAGATTTTGTTAAAAAATAATTATGTATTTTTGGACCTAATTGCTTCGCCTTTGTCTCATCTTTTGCGATTATCAGCTCCAAAATAATTGTTCATTTGACTTCAAAAGAAGTGATAAATGAATGTGGCATGAAACAACTACCTCATCATAACACATCAATACACAGTTACAAATTATGCACTATAAATAATGGTTATTTGTATTGTACTTATAATATAAATAGAGACGGCTGTCACTAAATTAATACCTCAGAAGTATAACTCCAATCAGTGGCGCAGGGTCTGTTTCACAATCTGCAGATAAAGTTCCGGAATTTGAAGCCATAAACGAACACACGCAATATAGGAAGATTTATTTAAATTCAGAACAAACGGCAGCCCTGGTTCCGGATATAAATAGCTTATCTTAACTTTATTTGAACATTATCAAACAAGGGGCTACTAATTACCGGTTTCTGGATAGAGAATATTACTAGGTGGAGTGAAATATTACTTTCTGTCTCTTTCTTTTTTTTTATTCTGAGGAAGATAACTAGCTTCGATTGGATGAAGGTGGCCAAGGATACTCTGTGCAAAAAAGCTTATTATAAAATCACCGATTATTTAGAAGGAAATTGTCTGGTGCTAAGCAGTAGAATATTAAATGTATTCAGAGGAGTATTATGTCTAGTGTTCAACACATATATGAGTAATAAACAAAATTACACACAGGCACATATTATTATAATGCTTCTAGTGTTCTAGTGAGTTCCTAGTGTAGGGCTACACTAGGATAACCTGTAAATTTTTAAAACAGTAGTTTAATTTTACATTTATTCAGACCAGAATCTACGAGAAAAACATCCACGAGAAACAATTTTTAATATTTGAATATTTGTTTCGTAACCGTTTTTAAACTTTTAACTAAACTGTTAGCTAAAACTGTTTTGAGGGAGTTTCTTTGTTAGCTTCTTATTAACATAATCTATTAATAATTAATTTGAAACTAACAACTTTAACGTTCATAAAGTAAACATTTTGTTTCATATTATAAATAAAATATTTGAAAAAAAATATTTGTCATTTTTTAATTTGGTCCGAAAGAAGTAGCGTGCTCGGGAGAGGTCTATATTATGTATCAAGCAGTGGACGAGTACACACGGGCTATCAATCACGTAAACAGTGCTTTTGAGGATGACCGACTAAGCACCTAAGTTCGCAGACCTGGGCTAGATTCTACTAATGCATTGTAGTACAATGACAAATTCATGAACATAGCGACTTAGTTTTATTGCCGCTTCAAGTCAACGCGATCACGCATATCAATAATTCTAGGCGTCAATGGTATGAAAAAACATCACGTGACCCGACCGAGTATCTGTCATCGTATTACAATGCACTAAGAGAATCGAGGCCCTGGTTTAGCATAAACCTAATCCTGAGTTTTCTGCTTTTATTTCACGGCCATGGATTCTAATAATAATTTTTAACATAATGAATTAATTGGTCTGACAGTTTATAATGCAAAAATGGTTTTTTTCATTAGTGGCGCCAATGTTACTACTATATATATAGAACCCTATTGCAAATAATCGCAACTTTCCAGTACAATAATTGTCAAGATCTGACATTTTAACGCTACAAAGGAACCTCTCACCGAAATGCCATGATATTCAAAGGGGAACAAAGATGTTCATCTGCCGTACTTATTTAAGCGGTAACTAGTGGTCGTAACACGCCTGTCAGAACAGCTCGTACATCATGCAAACAATGACAAGAGCTGAAATAGACCGATGGTTTTGTTACATTGACTGTGAAGTTAACGTGTTTGGTGACCACAGCGCGAGGGACAATGACCGACTGGAACTGTATTGTGAAATGCGTTCATTATTATCTTACCAAATACCATCTCATTTAACCTGTATATACATATATTATGGACTTGGCGCCCGTGGTGGAGTATGGCCTATACTTTCCTCAGGGAAGAGACCCGTGCCCGCGGTGGGGGCATAATGGGTTGATGATGATGATGATATATGGAGGTGAAAACCTTGTATATTTAGAACAGCTGATAAAATTGATAGCAAAAGCCTTCAAAGCTTGTAACTCTGTAACCAAATTATAAATAAATAATCTAAAATTTGCAATGTGAAGTAATGTTATAAAACCATTATGATCCTTAAAGATTGTTTGAAAGGTACCTAGCTCCATTTTATAAGGCAGTTATTGGTGACATACATCTTATTCATCGCTCAAAACAGAACAGATAGACATTTAATGCGGTTTTGCGGTATTATTGTGGCATTTAAACATCACAAAACATTTTGTAATACATTTTTCATTACATAACTATATTTTCATACGAATTTCCCTGAGCGAGATTAGATAAGAGGTGAAAACACATAATATCACAAATAGACCGAATGAAATAATGTTTCTATTTTAATTATTTTATAAGCTAACAAATCAGAAGACATCGTAGGCGTCAAATTAATGTAAACATCACTAGGTACTTAAATTATCACGTCCAAATGACATAATTAAAAAGTTAAGAAACACACACAGAGACAGGAAATACATGGGCGAAAAAAATTGTCCCAGCGACAAAAGTATCTGGAAATTCGATGTTTGCTACCATAATTACTTGAACGACCCAACTTTGTACAAAAATCTACATTGAAGAATTTCAACGGAAAAACCTATCAAAACTTGGGGAAATTCAATAAGGGCACTTTGAAAGTTTGTAGGAGGAGGTAACGTGAATATTCTTAGGAAAAAAGCTCGACTCTCGTCCTCGAGAAAATAAATATATACATACACACCAACAGCACCCGCACCCGCAGCCTCGAGCAGGAAAGAATGAAGTTTTTAAGTAACTTCTTCAATCGAGGTTCAAGTTATGACACTTAATTTGTTTTCTCCGCTTTTTCCTCATTTAAATATAAATAGAAAACAAAAACGGGACGGGCCCAGTGGCCGACATTATCGGTTTTATCAAAACAATTTTCCAACCTCATTTCTTTGCGTTTGCGTCACGACATTGACCTTGACACTGTTAGCTGTAGGTAATTACTGACTGTCACAACTTGTTACTAGAATCACAACTTAAATTTTGGGTATGAATAGATGTGTTTTAACCATGAATTTTGCATGCAGGATTTGTATCAAAAATATTTTTGTAATTATATCCGGAATAATATTAATAGTATTATTGGAGTCATAAGCAATCAATTTCAAAGGTATTACTCGAGGAGTCTGTAAGACTGATGTATTGACAATATCGATAAGAATAAGAATGCACATGTACGCACGATGTAACAAATTGCCCAATTGAAAATATGGAAAAAACCCATACTCTCTCGGGGAAATAAGAAAAAAAAAATCAGACGCTTAAACATTTTAATCCCGTAGGTACAAGAAGAAGAAGAAGATGAAGAAATGTATTTATTTATCGGCACACATACATACTTGTCTGTTATATGTTGAGTAGAACATATAAAAGAGATAGAAAGAAAAAAAATACAAAATAAATACAACAGACACAACAAATACGGGACATCAGCTATTTCCATGCGGCCGTAAAATGGCCTAAGGCTCAGTAATCACTGCGGGCTTATTGCCCACAGCACTGATTTACTACTGATACAACTAGATTATATTATCTAAGGAACAGCTGATATCTTTTCGTGACTTCTAGTTTACGTCAAGGCAAAAGTTGTTAGTATTGACAATTAATTAAATTAGATAAGAACTTTTTTTTCACAATAAAAGTACATGAAATTTTTGATGTAAAAAATTAATGTTATGAATACGAAATTTCTGTTCTTATAGGGATTGATCCCAAATGCAACTCCTCGCAATAAAAAAACGATGACTTTTCAAATATAATCAATAGTTTTTAATGACGAAGGGTACTGTTTACGCACATATTTTACCCAATAAAAAAACAACACACGATCTTTTAAAAAAAGAATAAGTTTGAAGCAGTAAGGAGGTTGCGCACTTTTTGGCAAGCGCAAACCTTTACGTTGGAATGTATATTGGATTTCTGTTAGACCATGTAGGTTTCACTTCACTTCAACACGCATTTCAAGATAAAGCTGAAGTAATCAAGTTCAATTTAGTAGTCACTTACAATATAACGTAGAAAAGGGTGGCAAAGTACATTTTTGACCGCGGAGTGCACATATTTACACGCGCTAGAAACTAACAAAACCTATCCCTCTACCTGGACTCTCACCTCGGAATCCGCTAGTTAATTGAGTGATCCATCAGGGTACCTCCTCTCGAAAATGGCGCGGAGTTTCGGACATGAATTGCCACTTTATTCCCATCAATCTTAAGATGCCATTGCTGGGTCAAAACCAAAACAATGGCGTAGATATGATTAGGTGTGAGTGTCAGAAAGTCCTACTTCATTAGGGTATCATTGAGAAATTCATGTTTACAATGTCAATACGGTAATTGACACTATCTATAAATTATTTGAGATGCTCGATTAAAACAAAAATTACAAAATGATTCGGAAAATGTTTTTTTTTTTCTAATACCTAATATCTAATCTTTTTTTTTCTATACTTAAATATAAAATGCCTCATAATATATTAAGAATCATGTACATGTCATTAGCCGGCTCTATTATATCATACGGTATAAGTAGTTACCGTCGAACGTTTAAGACATATATTGAAAACATTTACAAACTGCAATTAAGTTTAATCAAAACCATCGTACCAAAAACCCTAAAATCTCAGTTCCTAAACGACGATGTTGGTTTATTAAAACAATATAAAATAATAAATGTTTTCGATAAAGTCAAGATGGCCATAGAAAGTGAGGAATGAGGCAGAATAGACTCCCTGACGAAACGAACCCGTCCTAATCAACTTCGGAATCTGCAGTACCTTCCTACCTACATTTTACCGAAACACAACAACTATTACGGGACTCGTATAGCGGAGTACATTCTTCCAATGATTTTAAACGATCTACCTACGGAAATTGTTGACAAGATCTTGTGTGGACCAAATAAGTGCTGGAATGCCCTTAAACAATACTTCTTAAGTTGATTAAAATGTAAGTAGTTGTAACGAAGAGTAACTAACCTCACAGATAAACCTACACAGGTTTGAGTGACGGTTTCTTGTATTATAATATGTATTTGTGAATTTTCTTGAATAAATAATTTAAAAAAAAAAGTTTTAATCATGCACGCATGGTGTTTACGCCTGTACTCTCTCTCTCTCTCTCTGTACGCGGTGGTGGCGTAGTGGGGTTGACCCTTGCTTCTCGATCATGAGAGTCTGGGTTCGAACCACGCATGTACCAATGGCTTTTAGTTACGTACATTTGTTTGTTTGTACAGCAACACCATTCGCTGATAAATTGTGCCCGGATATATATATCGATGATAAGTTGTCACGTTTGGGACTTAATAAACTCGGCAAAACGTGGGCCCAGTTCTAGTGATTGGTGCCTCTGCCTACCCTCTCGGGGATAACGGGCGTGAGTTTTTTTTTCTCTCTCTCTCTCTCCGAGAGAAAGCCTGTGCCCTACAGTGAGGCATACATTAGACTACATAAAAAAGCGCGTATCAATTGAAAGTCAGTAAAGTATGATGGCCTACTTGTTTACTTATCAATATTAATTCTTGATGTAGCTAAGTAATATCGATCGCTATGCAGAACCGATAATTAAATGCCCTGCGTAAACGTTACAGTCAGGTTTATACCGTCGGGTTACGATATGATACCGATCTTATGATTTTGTTATGTGAAAGGAATTAAAAGTGCTTTTAAAGCACTGCCCAAAGAGTGCCCGGGGCTAAAAATATAAAGGTTTAAGATAAGATAAGAATATTTTCTGTTCTTTTGTCACTTTTTTTACTTTCATTGTTGTTTCTTGTTTCTTGTGCGCACAATAAACACAAGAAACAAAACATAAAAGTTAAAATTTTAAAAAGTACAACGGGTGGCCTTACTGCTAACAGTAATTTCTTCCAGACTACTAGCCTACAAGCCTACTACAGTCTGTAAGCTTTTAGAATATACCTCGGCTACTATCGGATAGAATCGATTATATTGCAATAAGGTAAGGTTTATTTTGTAGTGTTATATATAACTTTACATAACTTTTCAAAATAGTGAAGAAAAGTTTTATACAGAGCAGAAAGGCACACGCTCGTGTGCTTTCGCCGAAAACCGAAGCCTACTAGGTATATTCTAAAAGCTAACAGACTGTACTAGAAATTGCTGTTAGAAATAAGGCCACCCATCGGCTAAGGTCACCCAGTAGCTTGCAACAAACATAAAGAATTCACAATCAATTAAATACTACAAAACCTCGTTAAAACATCGATCAAAATCAGAGGGTTGCGGATTTCTGAAATATTAAATTAACAGCTTACCCTAATTGGGAATTATTCGTCCCTACGTAACTCAATTACTTTCATTAACTCCCTTTTCGTTTGTATCTTCGCCATCTATACGGCCATGGGATGCATCATTATCGATTACTTCTGGTATCCAAGGGTATTATCTTCATGTGATATCAGAAAAGGTGTTTTACTCGTATTTGAATAACGAATCGCATTCCGTAAAAACATTACATCGTCGCGCCTCTATCGGTAACTTGGAACAATTTCCACTAAAGAAAATTCGAACTTGAGAGAATTTGCGCTTTATTTTGTGTTTTACGTGTACTTTTTAAATTTTGTATGGGTATGTGCCGGCGTGCTTAGTTTCGCCCTATGAATGTTGAATGAAAATTTTTGGAGCCTCGAAAACTCCGAAAACGGAAGCCTAGAAATACTCAGAATACGCTTCGGAACGCTCTAGCGTTGAATGTTCCGGGAACGGTGAGTTATATAATATAAATCTTCATATAAATCTCTTGAATATAGGGATGGGTCAAACGGATTTTTCCGATTACAGAAAATCGTCAAACGCAATATAAGGGGCCTAACTAATTGATAGCCGGTGATACAATATCGGATTGGCTGAATAAGTTCAGCAATGTGGGTTTAGCTGGATGTGAGGGTTCCGAATATTGGTTTGCTCTAAAGGGGTTTTTTTCCAACAGGACCCCGATTCTATTTATGTTTCACAGATAATTTCTGGTTATCCAACTATCCTGATATTTATGTTTATGTTTTGTAGTACAATTTCTGAAGCGCTTTTATCTTCAATATTCTCTATCTTCGGGTTGTTTACGTGAAATTATGATTTTTTCATGTCATTTACGTCTATAGGCCTTCTATACAAATAAAAGTACATCAATGGGTTCGATTATCTATTCGCACACAGGTTATCTATTCTCCAATAAATAGTAATAAATGTTTGAGGGATTCCTAAGAAAAAGAATTAATCAAAATAGAAGCCCGGAGAAGACACGGTCGGTGGAGAGCACCTACTATCTCATCATCATCAACCCATTATGTCCCCACCGAGGGGCACGGGTCTCTTCCCTGAGGAAGGTATAGGCCGTACTCCACCACGGGGGCCAAGTCCGGATTGGTAGAGGCTTATAAGACTAGTAGCTGGTCTTACTGTCAGAAGTTTTCAAGCCGCCCTAAGGCCTCTGACTTGGCTTAACGACTGCCATCTATCGACGGCAGCCAGCATCAACTGCTTAACGTGCCTTGCAAAGCACGGAACTGCTCGGTAAAATGCCACTAGCGTTAGTCATAGACGGTGACCCATCCATGCACTGAACGCGGCATATATTGCTTAACCTTAGTGACCGTTTAAGATCACTCAGGAAGCTGGGGCTACGAATGAGTCTCAAATAAATAGTAACAAATGTAGCAAACGTAACAAATTGAAGTCCGGAGACGACACGTTTGGTGGAGAGCACCTACTATCTCAGCCAAGCACAAAATGAGAGCCAATGTTACTACGGCTGCGTTCCGCGCCGCGTGTCTCCTCGGTGCCATTAATCAAATCACTAGTAT
Source organism: Yponomeuta plumbellus (assembly GCA_947310845.1). Classification (NCBI taxonomy): domain Eukaryota; kingdom Metazoa; phylum Arthropoda; class Insecta; order Lepidoptera; family Yponomeutidae; genus Yponomeuta; species Yponomeuta plumbellus. The sequence continues at coordinate 15,767,416 of OX371196.1, forward strand.
GCGGTTTAATGGCAGACTAATTACAGTTCGCGCCGGAATCACCTACACACCTACACCCACAAAATAAATACAGGAAAAGGATAATTAAGGATCAACTTAAAAACGTTACAAGTAAATGAGTAACTTACACGCTCATAATCATATCAAAAATCACAACACCTGAAAATTCTGGCCACAATTTCTGGATAAATTATCTTCCTAAGAAAATATTGTATTGATATTAGTAATCAACAAGGTTAGATCAAAGTAGATAGATAATATATCTTACTACTACTAAAGACCTATACGACCTTAAAAAACTACGAGATTTGTTTTCTACTGAACTTTGAAATGTTTTGACTGAGAAAAAAAAGCAATATATCCTCTGAAAATATCCACAAATATATCGAGCGAGTCATCCTAATAGTAAAGTTGATCTAATAATAATTATCATCATCAACCCATTATGTCCCCACCGAGGGGCACGGGTCTCTTCCCCGAGGAAGGTATAGGCCATACTTCACCATGATGGCCAAGTCCGGATTGCTGGAGGCTTGCAAGTCTAGTGGCTGGTCTTAGTGTCACAAGATTTTGGCTTAACGACTGCCATCTATCGACGGCAATATCTAATTATCAACGAATGTATTTTAATTTAATCTAATTATGTTTCTGTAACCGTACTTCTACTTCATCATCCTCTATCCCATGACATAGAGCCTGCGGTAATTAGTGCATTAACAGCAAATCAGTAATGTTTCTGGCTGCCTAGGTACTCGACTAGTATAGAAATGTACGGGGGTCACCAAATAGTAATAGTAATCTACTGCAACACTACCAGTGGGATTGATCTGTTTGTAAACGAGCAAACTGGCTGTTCTTGTTTCCTTTATCCCTCCTTCCTTTTGAAATTTCGGGAATATGAAGTCGTAAGGCCAATTTCCGAATTGAGAATTTTGCTAAGTAAGTTCTACTTAACTGTAGTGCTGTCTCGTGAAATTTCTCAGAAAAGAGCGTGACAGAATGTTACCCAATTATTGACTTAGTGAAAATTCTCAACTGAAAAACCGGCCCTTACTCGTCAAAGTAGTTTAAAGAATAATTTTTATTACGGTGGTTTCCTAATATTCGTATGTATAATAGGACGATTTTTTCAAACCTTACATAGCTAAACTAGCTGTGCCTCGCGGTGTTACCCCTGGTTTATTAGGGAATATAAATTGTGTACAACAGTAAAAATAATAACTATTCACATTTTTAGAAGCAAAATAATTTATATTTGAGCCCCGGAAATATCAATTCACAAACTTTAATTTTCATTGATTTTCTCATGGGAACAAGATATTTTCCCGCACTATGTGTTAATTCAAGGTGTCAGCTAATTCCATACCAAATTTTATTAAAATCGCTCCAGCCGTTTAGACGTGAAGAAGTAACAAACATACACACTCACACACTCACAAACTTTCGCCTTTATAAATAGTAGTGTGATAGACCCAGTTAGAGAATTGTCATGTGTCGTGCCTTGTGATAGATCTAAGTCCTGCAATGCAGAGTTATGGGTTGATTGTTTTTTTTTTTTTTTTTCATTTATCCTACTGAAGAAATCCGAAGCCAATTTTCACATGAGTGCGTCCAGGCTCAAAATTCGAATTAGAATTCTTGATTATTTTGGTATGGATAATTTCGTGTCACTTGCTCGTATTTTCGGTCATTGGTCGTGCTTGTCTGCAGGATGTTGCTTTGTAAATTTTTTAGCCGATTGAGGGGCGATTTTGCCCAACATAATGAACATAAACAACTTTTTCATACAACATTTTTTGGTACACTTTATTGCACAATAGAAATATACAAAAGTGTGGTGTGAGTATTCGCGACTTTGCTTCCAAAACGCCACATGTTGGGTATTTCACGAAACGCTGTTTCAGCGAAATATTTTTTGTGCTTCCACTGGGTGCTTGACTTTCTTCGTCAGTCAAGCACTGCCTCGTTGGTCGAGCCGTTAAGGCGCATAGCTACCAACAAAGAGGTCGTGGGTTCCATTCCCACAGGAGACCGCCGTACATTTGTACAAATAACCTAAGCCTGGGTGTGTTACCATAAACAGGGTATCCCAGACTACGAGAAGTAATTGTAAAAAAAAGTTATAAAAATTCTAGAATAAATTAATGAGCCAATGCCTTCTTTATCTATTTCGAATCTACATTTAAACATTGTACAGCGTACATTATTAATGCTCTTTTGGGAATACACATTATCATCTTACACTGACTACAATAGGTTTGACTGTACCTTTGTATCCGATGCTGTAATAGTAGATGGCTGATAACATGGATAACAATGATTGCCAATCGCGATGCGGGTGCAAACCTTGCTTCATTAATCTGTCAATGAACGGTTTCCCAATGAGCGATAACGTTAACGACACTATATCACCGGATTAGTAGAGTTTTTTTTATTTTTATCTATTTTATTCAAAAAAGATAAATAGAGGTTGTATTTGCAAAGGGCAAGATAAAAAGTACCCAAAACTGACGTCCCAGCATGCAACGTTAGTTAATGTCAATGTTACAAAAGTGATCTGTCAGGATTGTAGCAAGTGGCAGCCCCTGGTCTCTGCGGGTTATTCACCAACTGGACACACATGACTGGACACACCTGTGTCGAGTTGGTTAAACTCAAATTAGTATCATTTATTCTTTCGTCATCTGGACACACAAAGATTTTTATGTATGTCCAGATGGTGAAACGTATGTAAATCGTTTTAATGTTTTCGTCAACTGGACACACATTCGAATTTTACCCGAATTTATGAAGAAGTACAGTCATGCGCAGAATGTTTTCTGTCACAATCATAATCCTCCATCAAACGTTCTACCGCTGGAAACGGGTAATTTTACAATACTTTTACAATAATTTTAAAGTAAATAGTACAAAAGTACTAGGGTAGCAGAAGTATGTAAGAGATTGCGGCTAAAATAAAATCTCATGAAAAACATGCGGCTTAGTTCATGATGTTGCTTAATACTGCGCAGTATTAAACAGGGCTGTTTACTATTACTACCTACTAACATTTGTTACCCTAGTACTTTTAACCGCTCTGGACTATACCATAAGTGCGACGGGGCGTACTGGAAACCACTGTGAAGCAAGGAGCGAACTACTGGGAATTAAAGTAAAGCGACATTATGGAAATCGAGATTCAGGGAATAAAACTTATGAGTTATGATGAAGGTCCTATAGCAAGAAAAAAAATTGAAACTATCAGCATGAACACTATGATCGCAACCATTGTTAGTGGTCAATAATTCCATGAGCGAGACGATTGTTAACCTGACTGTACCCTTTTCTGCAAAAAAACAGAGTGTGTCCAGTTGGTGAAAACATAGAAATTATTATTTTAGCTTTCACCATCTGGACACACATAAAAATCTTTGTGTGTCCAGATGACGAAAGAATAAATGATACTAATTTGAGTTTAACCAACTCGACACAGGTGTGTCCAGTCATGTGTGTCTAGTTGGTGAATAACCCGTCTCTGCCTACCCCTCTGGGATATAGGCGTAGCTTATGTACGTATGTATGTAGTTGCAATTTAGGTCACATGGCGGTAAATGGCAAACAAGCAATTTGATACTTTTATAGATAATAGCTTTAACTACACATCTACCATCAGTGTGAAAGCCAGGATATACACCTATCACCGGGAGTAATTAAATCGGTCAACAAATACGGTATTTGACACTATTAACAATAAATTATTTGAGATGCTCGATTAAAACAAAAATCACAGAATGATTCGGATAATGTATTTCTTTTTATCATTTATTAGTTATTACAATTTTTAAATAGATGAAACATAAAAATAGTGCTTTGAAATGTGACGTCACAGGCAACAAGGCTTTCGATAGGGTTTGGCATGACAGCCTCATTAGCAAGCTACCTGCGTACGGAATCGCGTCTGGTCTGTGTTCTTGGATCTCCGACTTTCTGAGGAATCGGTCAATTCGTGTCGTTGTGGACGGTTGTTCGTCGGACTCGATGACGATTGATTCGGGTGTTCCTCAGCGGTCAGTACTCTCCGCGACACTTTTTTTGCTGCATATCAACGATCTGCTTAAGCCCGGTATATTTGGGTACGCAGACGACAGCACAGTCACGGAGAGTTACGTATCCAACGCACGGACCAGTAACGCCGAGATTGAGTCTCTCAGGGAAGCCATGGTAGAGCGCACGAACGAAACCTTGAGGGCCGTGTCCGTTTGGGGCGATGCCAACTTGGTTAAGTTCAACGCCACCAAAGCACAGGCGTGTTTATTCACTGCAAAGAGGAGTCCATTCACATCGACTCCTACTTTCCAAGGTGTGTCCGTACCGCTAACCAATCACCTTGAGCTGCTGGGTTTGGACATTTGCTCTAACCTAAACTTCGGCCGTTGTATTGAGTCCAAAGCGAAGACTGCTGCCAAGAAGCTGGGGATCCTGTTTAAAGTGCGGCGGTATTTCACACCGGGACAGCTCTTAAATCTTTACCAAGCACAAGTCCGCTCGTGTATGCAATACTGCTGTCACCTCTGGGACGGCTCGGCCAAATATCAGTTAGCTGCTTTGGACTCCGTAGAGCGTCGAGCGCGCAAGCTAATTGGTGATGCTCCCTTGGTTGAGGCCAAACTGCAAAGCCTCTAACACCGACGGAAGGTGGCCTGTTTGGCGGTATTCTACAGGATACATTTTGGAGAGTGCGCACGGGAATTACACGATCTTATCCCGCCATCTCCTTTCCATCACCGGACATCCAGGAGAGGGGAGCGACTTCATCCTTATGTTGTGCAGACACCTTTTGTGCGCACGAAGCGTTTCGCCTCGTCGTTTCTAATGCGCACCGCTAAGGAATGGAATTCGCTCCCTTCCTCTGTTTTTCCGGAAAGGTACAATTTGGGTGCCTTTAAGGCTAGAGTGAATAGGCTCTTACTGAACCAACGAGGAACATCGTCGGCTCCATCTTCACTTACCATCAGGTGAGATCGGGGTCAATCGTTGATCAGTTTTTAATAAAAAAAAAATAAAAAAAAAGTATTTTCATACAAAATTCCGTTTTAAAAGTAACTCATTTGACATCCTGTCAAATACCCAATTGTTGATCGAAATCGAAAATTGCACAGTCACCACTACTAGTTCACTGCACAGGAAATCTCATAGTCGTTTACTGCTCCCCGTAGACTCATAAACGCGGTGATAAAAGGCTAACACCCCACCTTAATGTTTACTTCCAAATACCTTTGTTTTATAGACCTTTTGCCTACCGAGCGGCGCCGCTGCTATGCATGTACTTGGTACGAATATGATCTATACGCCGTATTATTGAAATAACGCAAATATCTAAAATATATTATCACTAGCTGGCCCGGCGAACGTTGTTTCGCCAATTTTTTTTTCACTTAGGGCATATGAAAAATAGATAACAACCTATTCTTAGACCTACCGATATATATAAAATTCCATTAAAATCGGCCAAGCCGTTTCGGAGGAGTTTGCGCACTAACATGGTGACACAAGATTTGTTTTATATTAGATAGAGATAGATGTACGCTATAGTCCACGGCGCATCAACGTCCACTGCTGTGCACTTTACTAAAGTTACGTTACAGGTGAACTTGCAATTAAAATATAAAACCTTTTTAAAGTATATTATCCGGATACACTTACCTACTTGTTTTTTTTTTCAAAATCAAGGAATTGACTCCGGTATTAACCGGATTAACTTTATTAATACTTTAGAACTGTTCGTTCACATAACGACTATTTAAAAATGGTCCGTAGAAAAACGTAACGATGATCCCTTACGAAACGAATTTAACAAAATAGGAATAAGAGGAACTTATTAACCCAACAGGATGAGGATTGCCATATTAGAAGGTCCGGTTCTTTATATTTAATGGTATATTAACTTTTAGGATGTCTTCATGAGCACGCAAAGGATATTACAACACCACACGAACCAAGTTTATGACGCCGCGAAATCCTCGACATAGATTTAGCATTCATTTTAGTTTTCTAAACAAATCCTACCAAAACAATGATAAAGTGTAGGGAAATGTCTGTCGTTTACACGTTTTAAATCTGTAGTTCATCAATATTGTTAGTAAAAAACGATTTAAGGAGTCGCAATCAACTGTCTAAACTTCTGACAGTAAGACCAGCCACTAGTCTTACAAGCCTCCACCAATCCGGACTTGGCCCCCGTGGTGGAGTATGGCCTATACCTTCCTCAGGGAAGAGACCCGTGCCCCTTGGTGGGGACATAATGGGTTGATGATGATGAATCAACTGTCTAGTCGTTTTTTTTAATAAACAGGCTTGTAAGACTAGTTGCTGGTCTTACTGTCAAAAGTTTTCAAGCCGCCCTAAGGTTCTAACTTGGCTTAACGACTGCCATTTATTGACGGCAGCCGGCACCAACTGCTTAGTGTGCCTTGCTAAGCACGGAACCGCTCGGAAAAATGCCACTAGCGTTAGTCATAGAACGGATACCCAATGACCCATCTATGTACTGAACGCGCCCTATGTTGCTTAACATTCGTGATCATTTAAGATCACTCAGGCAGCCGGGGGCTATGATACAAACAGTAATACTGAAAAAATAAAAAAAGTATGTGTATATAAAAATAGATATCGAGTTCCTTTTACTCAACTAATGATATAAAAGCAAGCATGCAATCGTAACGAGTAAAAAAATTATCAAAGTATATTTGAGCAATCAATTTCTGAATTTGCAGTTAGTGTAGATATAGGCATTCTACTACACCTGAAACAGAGCGCCAATTTCCCTACTTAGCGGTTAATCCTTTGCACCCAACAACAGCGCCTATCGGCGGAAACACAGGCTGAGTCTGCTCACTGCCCGATGCCCGTTCAAATAGCTCGAGCTTATGAATCAGGCAACTAACAAAGCCACGTAGTTCGTTCTAGTATAATCATTTGGGCTTGTTCCTCATCTGTTCTTTTACATTCGACTCAGCTCTATAGCGTCTCATACCTACTCTTAGAGCCATCGCAAACAGGGCGACTTGTCGCCGTGTCTAGTCGCCGCGTCTAGTCGCCGCGTCAGACGCGACGTTTTCATTTGCTTCTGGCGTCTTGTCGTCGCGACTCCGCGACGCCAAGTGTGCGGAGATTCGAATACAATACATGAAAATTGACAGCCGTAGATTGTCGTCGCGTCTAGTCGCCGAACTGTCGCTGTCGCGTGTCGCCTAGTGTGCGCATAGGCTTAAAGTGCAACACGCTTCTTGCACTCTATAAATTGTGAAGGGTCAATTTACTTTTGTTAAGTCTACAAAAAATAATACAGTTGATCGTACTGCAAAATAAACTTAGACATAATTTGTCTACTGGGAAGATGTAGACATAGAAGTTCGTCATAGTAAGAGTGTGATATGAAGTAGGTACCTAATCTAAAACATAAAATTTTTGATTAGGTGTGCATTAGATGTTTATTAATTCTGCGTTAAGTTTACTGTTAATATGATGGTACAATAAGGTGTTGTTCTAAAGAAATAAAATAAAATACCAATATGCTAATGCATTATTCAGGAATATACCATTAAAACGTTAGAGTAGCGTGGCCGGTAGCTACTGAAATAATCCGATTGGAGCCATTGAATACTAAGGAATAGAAGTGGAGCCTGACTGGACACCTCAACTAATCAAAATATGCGTTAATTTTACGTAATAATCTATTTAAAAGTGTAAAAAAAACAATTATATTTAATTATAAGTAACGTATTATTTATAGGTATTCGTACAAAATGTGAGTCTTAAAACCGCTTTAAGGCATTTCGACTAAAAAAAAGATTATTTATGAAAACAGAGGATAAAATGATAATTATCTACTGCCATTGTATTAAAAACGGCCTGGATTGGTCAATTCTATGATGACGTCACATCTGTTTACTGACCAGTGACGTCATAATTCCTGTGCGACGCCATATCGCCCAAGATAGCGTATTGGCGGCTTATTTCAAAAGTAAATTTTTGTTTGCCTTTTTTTAGAAGTAAAGAATTAGAAATGACCACTTTCTGAGGACTCCATGAACGCCAACAAAAAAGCATGCAGATTAAATTAGGCAGAATATTAGGTATATAATATGTAAGTGTATATTTCTTACATAGAAAAAATAATTTGCGGTCTTGCAGCGCTTAATGCATAAGTCCAGTCCAAGAAAGGCACGAAGAAAGATCCAATACTTTCTGTCAGCACTCTTTCCGTAGAGGTCAGAGATACAATGTACATTGCCAATAAGTACACACAATCTGTGCAAGCAGATTAATTAGACAGAATATGTTCATAAGTGCATCTTTTTCACATACATAAAATAAATTGTGGTCACGTAGCACTTAATGCATAAGTCCAGATCGGACTGGACTTTCTTGGGAAAGACCAATGCTTTCTGAGAGCACACTTACCGTAGAGGTCAGTGATACTGTTTAGTCAGTGATTTGTTTTCTCTGTAAAAAACAGCTTTCAAGATTCAAGAGTTTTCTTTTGTATACTTCTTTATGGCCTAGTCAATAAATTTCTTTATAGGTACCGTCGACAGCATATCACCCATGCACTCTACTGCGTTGCATTACGGGCGACTTTGCAAGTAAAATGTGAAGGTTAACGTGATATCGACTGTACTAGACATGTTCTTTCTGGGCGTTTTATGTTTATAACCACAACTGACTGCATCGGTAAACTAACACAAGCTATTCGAGTTCGCTATTCTGAAACGTTAGTTGTGGTCAGCTATGCCTGTCTTTTTTGTTCTATAAATGAGAGAGGAGGACAGATAATACTGGCTTTCAGGTGGGATTTAAATTTTTGATCTTTTAACTAAATGGAAAAGCGTAGTTTGAATAATTTATAAATAACGTAAAAGGTTTTGTAACTCACTTGTCTATTTTAACTAACAAAGGATTGCAATGTCATGATTTTAAAAAGCGTAAAAGCACGCTATGTTCCATCACGCAGGTGACCAAAATTTTCCAAATTATAAAGTAGAGTAGAGAACGCTTTATTGTAAATAAAAGAGAGAGATATTTAAACACATATGTATTTTTAACATAAGAGTACAGTTGGCATTTATAGCTTTTATATTGTGCTGAATAAGGGCGACAATCAGACTACGATTTGTTCCGTTAATACAATCACCAACACATTTCACATAGCGCTGCGCAAAACTGGTAAACGTCTCACAGATCAAAACAAAGTTGCTTTATTTATAAAATACATACAAGTAATCGATTAGTGACATAACAAAACTACGATAAGTTACATCTACAGACCAATATGAATAATTGAATATTTAAAACAATTATTTTAATTATAAAACACTTTCTTTTAATTGTATAACGTCCGTGAAGGACTTTTCTTGGCAAGTTGCGAAGCAAATTTTGTTAAAGAAGACTTCATGTTAAATGTTTTAATTATTTGCGGGTATGCGAGGTGATGAAGTCCATACACTGTCTCTCTCTCGTAACGCTCTTTTAGAGCTTAAAGATGTTTACGCGAAGTACATGGACCGTGTTTAACTCTATAAGTGCCCTGCCTCACTAGGACGCCATGGCGACGTCACCAGCGACCGTATCCAAGCAGTTACTCGTAATATTGAAATGTATGGTGCCTAACTCACTTGGTGACGGTCTGGCATTTAACACAAATTGCTTGGATACGTAGCTGGCGACATCGCCATGGCGTCCTAGGGAGGCAGGACACTTAAATAAAAAGTAAAGGGTTACTGACAATGTCGTCCTTACAGTAGTCAAATATTGTATAATCATATTACTATCATTACATTTAAGACTCGAGTCGGAGCAGTATATTCCCCATAATACAAAATAACCTTAATAGAGTTTATATATGGGAATCGCGTAGTCAATTAAATCCAACAAATTACACGAAAGCCTACAGAGTGGCACGCTAGCCGCCTGTTGAGCCGGCTATCAGCGTTCCGCGCCTCGCAGCGATAACATCGGCTAAAGCCCGCCACACACTAGTGTGTTTATTTGTTACACTTTATTGCACAATAAAAACATTAACAGGTATAAAACGTAGATAACAGGCTTGCAATAAAAATTAAGAACAAAGGCGGACTTATTTCAAAAGAAATAAGTCTGGATAGCTGGCGGGGTGAGACTTGCCACCGAGTGGGTGCCACAAGGCGGTCGTCGTCGCAGGAGAGGTAGGACAAGAAGACGTTAGCGAGACAATATCGACCGAGACATCCCGGAGTGGTCTGAGGTGGCACAAGAGGTGAGGAGACCTTTGCCCAGCAGTGGGACACAATCGACGCTACGTAAAAAAAAAACTGTCGGGGCATACACAAAATTATAGAAATACCAGCGGCGGCGGGATCAAACATGAATGCTGGCATTTGTGATGACGTAGTTTTTCAATTTAACGACCTCTGTGATACAACGGTAGAGCATCTACCATGCGAGAGGTCCAGGGTTCGAAACCCGGCTAGGGACAAAAATACCCCATAGGTCTTGTATGATAACATGCCTACGATGTCGCTGTTTCTGGTTCCGATGACGTACCGAAGGGTATCATAATGTGGGGGCAGAAGCACATTGCTTTGTGCCTACAATGTTTATTTTTATTTTCTTTGTGGTAAATCCCGTGCCCTGCGGTGGTAAAAATGCAAAGGCTTCTTGTGTTGTTTTTCTGAACGGTTCTTAGTCAGCTAAAACGAGTGGACTACGAGTTCCTACACTATAATTTGATATTTTCATTTGTGTGTACTAAGATTGCCTGCGCACACGATACGAGTAATCTCTTAGTATCTAAAACAGGTCACTCGATCGAGGAAGACTAATATCGTGAAAAGGTGGTTTTAGTTACTACAACTAAGACTATTATAGAACTAGCGGTGAGGAATGCTCTAGCGGTGAGGAATGCTTAGGAGTTAACAAAATGTATTAGGTTAAGTAATTTACTATATTTAAGTAATTTTTGTTAACTCTGTTTTTCCTCCTACATAAAATAAAACAAAAAAGAGAAACATTAGTTGCCTACAAACATAATTGACTTCCGAAATCAGTCCGACAGTTGTTTCCTAGTAGTGCTGCCAACCGATTGCTTAATTTAAGTTTCCGGCAACTAAACGCTAGTGTGTGGCATGCTTAAGGCCGCTTGGCGAAAGATTTCCGTGTAGGGGACGTTGGTCGGCCAGTATTTAGTCTACAAGCTCGACAACAAACGAAAAAGGGTTGCGTTTTTACACTCTACATTCTTATGAACACCTCGCCGGCTCGACCGGCTTGATTGATCGTGGCAAAATAGGTATCAATAATAATGGCGACGCGAGTAATACTGTGCGTGTGACGACACACAATGGAACTGACATACAACTAAAAAAACGCGTTTAACACCAACAAAATGTCTCTGAAAAGTTTCATAATATTGAATGAATGATTTATTGCCTTAAATATGCTTACAGAATAATGATATTAATAATAATTCTTTTACATAGTGCATAGTTTGAAACAGCGCTGGTTTTCTAATAACACCTTCACACCATATAAAAACACAGACCATGCTGGTAGAGCTTAGGTACGACTAAAACAAATCTTGGAACTAAAAATAAAATTAATAAGTTGGAATAAATGTTATTAATATAATTAATACGATAGACAGACAAGCCCATCAAAAAAGACAAATCGGAGAAGAGTCGCGTTTTTTATTAGGTATGCAATTACATTACTCTCCTAATAGTAGACGTCATAGTCATACATAGGAATATAGACATTTCATGCAAGTGATAAACCTGTTATCAATTCAGTAGATTAATAAGATAGTCTGGAATGACTACGAACACCGCGATAGATTAAAAGAATAGCTGCGAGATTGATGAAAGGACAATGGTGCGCCCTATGATTATCATAAGTTTCTTCTTTGGTATTTTAAATAGCAAACTACCGAAAAAAGTTAAGTATAATCGAAAATTGGAAAATGTTTTGCTCATAACAATTTTAACGGGAATAACTTATTATTCCGTGAAGTCTTTTCTCAAGGCAAAAGGAAGTCAGCTTTAGTCCTGTAAGTCGGTAGAAAGCGCTAAAGTCAACTAAATACCAATCTCTTGAGAAATCAAACTAGTCCTAGCTTTTGGTGACTTCAGCATACAAGATTCACCCCACATGATGCTAACTGTCCATTATTAGGCACCAAATGACATAAACTGAGACCGGTCGAGACCCTGCTTTAGTATGCAAAACGGCGCGTCCAAAACGCATGCAACTAGGTTCGAGTTTTCGACTAATAGGTCACTAAACTACTCCACGCTTTGTGATTGTGTTGACGCAGCATACCAGATACTGTGACGTCATTAGCATACAAAAAGGATTGGTTATGAACTGTTCATTCGAATTTTAATAAAACTGACAAAAGTTTATTAAAAATCTCTTTATTATAAGTATTCTTTTTATACGCATATTTGAAAGACTTTATAGTAAACGTAGGTACCAAATCCATAAATAGGTACTACTGATATCGCAATCACCAGCAAATTAAATGAAAACTCGATAGGCCACAACTTTGTGATTGGCGAATGATGTCATCGCAGCCGCTGATTGGTCAAAACGTTAACTGAATTACACGCCTTGTAATTCGATGATACACCAAATTGTGACGGTAATCTGGAGCCACGGCGCTTCTGCAGTGGCAAGACGCCAAGTGTCAATAAGCATGGACATAAAACACATTATGAGTTGTATCTGGCAGACGAAGCCCGTCCTGTGGCCATTCAACAATATACAGGAGCTCGCAATGAGGGCAAGAAACTTTACAAAAACAAGCAAAACTCTATCTTATATAAAGAGAACTTAGACTTCAATTTCATTGGCGGTAGAGTCCGGTCAAAAACGACAAAACTCTGCTTAGTAGACTGACGCTTCATATCGAGGAGAACCGCAGAGCGTATAGCAACTGTCACTCGAGTCAGCACTTCATAAACATCACTAGAAAGCAGAAAATGAAACGCAAAGTTTACAAAACAAACAACCGGCCACTGCAGTAGCATAAACTAAACGCGATAAGTGGCTTGGCGCAACGATGCTGACTTTGTAAACAATTATTAATCGCCGATTGTTCCGCCTCGACTTTGTACTGTAGACTAGTGCTGCTAGTAGTAGACATTTCAATGTTACATTTGAGAAATTTAAATGTATGGAACATTGGATGAAAATCTTCATGACTTTTTCAATGTTCGTGAAGATTGAAGGGGCAACAAATAATTCGTAGATTATATTCCCTGAGGAAGATATAGGCCATACTCCACCCCGGGTGTCTAGACCAGATTGGTGGAGGCTTGTAAGACTAGTGGCTACTCTTACTGTCAGAAGTTTTCAAGCCGCCCTAAGGCCTCTGACTTGGCTTAACGACTGCCATCTATCGACGGCAGCCGGCACCAACAGCATAACGTGCCTTGCGAAATCGATATCAAAATGTAATTATAGTTGTGTGTTTGTACCCCGCATCTTAGCTGGTTGGTTAAGATAGATTGAGCAAAGTAAATCTGATGTCAGAAGCACTACACCACGCGGCCAGCGGCGCGACTCAACGGTAGTTCTTCAAAGTTGCGGTCACAGACCACACAACGCTATAGACACCGCATCCCATGCTTTTTATCTAATTCGGCCACATTTCGCAGAACACATCTACGAGTAATCGATTACAAAGTTTCTGCTGAATACACACTAAAATCGATCGAAAATTGTAATCGGTGGCGTAATCGATGACTTAGCGATTACTAATCGATGTGGTAAGCTAAATGCGGCCAATGTGAAATGTCAGTTTACAAAAAAAAAAGAAAGAAAGAAGGGAAGTATGGATCGGAAAAACAATTCAATTTATGTTACCATTTCTGTTAGGTTTACTTACTAATAAGCTAAGTACCTTTGATAATATTTTTATATGGATCTTTTTATAGAATCGCTCGTAGTCCCGGCTGCTTGAGTGATCTTAAAAAATCACGAAGGTTAAGCAACATCTGGCGCGTTCAGTGCATGGATGAGTGACCATCTATGAAGAACGCTAGTGGCATTTTTCCGAGCGGTTCCGTGTTTCGCAAGGGACGTTAAGCAGTTGGTGCCGGCTACCGTCGATACGATATGGCAGTCGAGGCCTTAGGGCGGCTTGAAAACTTCTGACAGTAAGACCAGCCACTGGTCTTACAAGCCTCCACCAATACGGACTTGGCCCCCGTGGTGGAGTATGGCCTATACTTTCTTCGGGGAAGAGACCCGTGCCCCTTGGTGGGGACATAATGGGTTGATGATGAATACCCTGTTAGTATTACTAGAGAAATTGATACAAAGTCGTTCCCTCACGTGGGTGGTTCTTATTCCGTTGTCTACATTTTCGGTGTCTGTGCCAACTTGCAATTGTATTACAAACTTGTTCAGTGATATAAAAGGATTCCCACTTAAACTCTGGAAGATTTCATCCAATATCCATGCTTTGTTTATCTTTAAGGTGTTTCGGACGTTTTTGGTCATTTGTCTTTTTTAAGCGAAAAGTGATTTGGTAAAAAAGTAAAGTAAGCTTTCAATTGGCCTGTTTACAAGACTTAATTTTCACCTACGCTCTTCGAATTAATAAGACAAACTAGTCAAGTGTAAATCAAACTCGCGCACGAAGGGTTCCGTACCATGATCTATACAACAATAAATATTTGAAGCATCTACCTAGTTCCATTATTAACATGAAGAAGAAAAAGAAGAAGAAAAATTTAATTATAAAAACAGAACACACGCCAACAAAACAAAATTAAACCGAAAAATAGTACAAAACAAAAAAATCAGAAGAAAACCGGAGAAAAATAAAGGTCACGGCGTGTCACTGCTGTTATAAATGGCAGCTGACTCAGCATTATGCTGAAAAACAAGCCTTCAGCGCTGATTTTACATCATCAACATCGAGCAAAAATGGCAAACAAATTCAATCAATAAACGTGATTTTTTTGCCATTTTTATAGATAATGGTACGGAACCCTTCGTACGCGAATCCGGCTTGCACTTGGCCGGCTTATGAATATGTTGTCATATAACATAAAGTACCTGGGTGACCGAGCTTTGCTCGGTACTTTTTTTGTAATATAAAATATGTAATATAAAATTAAAATAATCCTTTTCCAACAAAAAAAGAACTTGGAAAAAAAACATCATGACTCGAACCGGGTCTCTTGAAATCGGCCCGAAACGGGTCGCCCGTTTTCCCGTCAGGACTATCCCAAACTTGCAGATAGACGCGAAATTTACCTTTGTATGTTATTATAGCAAATTTCAATTGCCTTAAAACACGGATAAAACAACGTTTTCTAAAAATTTAACCTAGTTAGATCAATTAAACGCCCCCGAAAGCATCTGCCTACAAAATTTCGTGATCATTGGAGCCGTTTCCGAGATTCTGATTATATATAAATATATATACAAGTATACACCAGCAACACCATTCGCTGATAAATTGTGCCCGGATAACGGCGACATTCTTGCCACTTGTTACGTTTGGGACCTAATAAACTCGGCAAAACGTGGGTCCAGTTCTAGAGACTGGTGCCTCTGCCTACCCCTTCGGGGATAACGGGCGTGAGTTTATTATTATTATTATTATTATTATATACAAGTCTTGCTCGTTTAAAGAGATTAGATATATAATTTGTGAATTTCAATTTGAATTTCAATTCAAAATTTCAACTGTCTTGCTATCTCTGTTCATCATGAAATACAGCCTGGAGACAGACAGACAGACAGACGGAGTCTGTGGAGTCTCAATAATAGCGTCCCTTACCTTTTGGGCACGGAACCTTAAAAAGGTGTGATATTTAAATTAAGTGAATTTTCTCAGGTATTTCTGTTTTTGCTGACTCCTGCATATATAGTAAATCATTCCATGTTTCATTTTAAACTCTTTATTCTTAAAATAGGATTTAAGTATGACCTACGCTCTTTGAATATAAAAAAAGCTTTGATATTTCAATTCAGAGAGCTTTGTCAGTCATTTCCGTTTTTGCTGACTCCCGCGTGTTCCGTGAATCATTCCAAGTATTAGACATGACAGAATTCAATTGCTCAGTTGATTAAAATTCCATGTACACGGGCAACATAAATAATAAACGAGCCTCACTGAGCTGAATTCACTCTCTCGGCGTCGTTAGTTTTCAATGAATTGTGAAAACGTGCCGGAAAACGGAACATGTTACTCGCCAAAAATGTTCATGCACCCACGAACAGAGGCATAACCTCTCCTGATACCAGTCTCGAGAGTCTCATTTAGAACAGTGCGATTAACGCCGAGTTATAACCTTTACGAGTCAAAGATTACTTGGTGACGTGAGAAGCGTTAACGATTTGGTGTCGGCCCGTCGCTTGGAATTTGAGTCGTGCGTTGATTGTGATTGAAGTTCCTGTCGGTTGGCACGTAAGAGTATTTTTATTCGCCATATGCCAGGGCTGCGTGCTCAGTGCGGTGTGAAGTGGGATTTATGGCGATTGTAAAACAGTTGCGTTTCGCAGCGACGGCTGCGGGCGGGGTACTCCTTGTAAGCTTGTAGATACGCCCGGGTCGCTAGGAATCTTAATTGTACTCATTCAGACTGAAGCACGGCTAGGCGTCGTTATTTTTGAATTGTTGGAGACTTGTTGCTCGCACCACGTATCAACATGAAGGTTGTCCGTGATTTACATCGCAGTGCACATTTTGTTGCGCAACGCACGATTCTTGGCAGAGCTTTTGTTTTGTTTTCTCTGGAGTAGTTTTCGTGATGGATCTGGCTTGTTTACGACCATCCAGATGTCTTTTGTGAGCGTCATTTTTAACTTAATCGCCGGTTAAATTGAACCAAGCTGGTGAGAAGTTTGTTAGAAAACGTTTTAAAATATTATATAGCATTCAAAGAGCTTTGTCATTCAGAGCGCTGTTAAATTGTTTTGTTCAAGCAAGGAAACTCGTCTTGAGGTGAGCCATTAAACGTCACTTAACCTCGATATCGCGAAATCTATAAACATCACTAGAGTCCCAAAGCTATAAAAATATCGTTAAACGAGCTATTTATGACTTATCAAAACTGAGCATTTCCCAGAATTTTCGACCTAGCAATAGCAATAAAAACATCCATCACCATTCCATCCAGTTACAGAGCTACTTTCATAATAATAATCTTCAGTATGTGTGTTGCCAGTGATGGCTTATGGATGTGACTCCTGTGCGTTGACTATGGATAGGTCTCATAAGAAGGCTTGCCCAACGAGCATTGCAGAGAGGAGATGTTAGGAGTTTCACTGCGTGATCGAATCAGGAATGAGGAGATTCTCAGAAGAACTGGAGTTACAATAACAAATACTCAGTGGAAGTCGCAGTGGGCGGGGCACATAGTTCGGAAAACTGACAGCCCTTGGTGTGGAAAATTCTGACCTGGCGACCGCGAACTGGACGACGACATAGCGTGGGCAGGCCCATCACCATCAGACCATGAGGTCTGACAATCTGCTTAGACCCTGTCCAGACGAAGCGTTTTACGCGTGAGGGCACTCGCGCATAGACTACTAGGACTACATACACCCCCCGTGCAGACGCTCTCGCGCGTATTCTTACTCGCACGTAAAACGCGCGTTCCCGAGGTACTAGAGCTACATACACCCCGTCCAGATGCTCGGGAACGCGCGAGTGTCTACGCGCGTGTACCTTCGCGCGTAAAACGCTTCGTCTGGACAGGCTCTTACGGTGGCATAGAGTCGCTGACCTGAATAAGGCCGGAAAACTTGGAAAACCACGAAGGAGGCCTAAGTCCCGCAGTGGGCGTCAAATGACTGATGATGATGATGAAGTAGGAAACTATCTATATCTTTACTAATATTATAAAGAGGAAAGATTTGTATTTGTGTGTGTGTGTGTGTGTGTGTATGTTTGTAATGAATAGGCTCAGAAACTATTGGGCCAATGTTAAAAATTCTTTCACTATTAGAAAGCTACTTTCTTCATGAGTAACATAGGCTATGTTGAATTTTAAAAAACTTTAGGCTTCGTAAACTTTTAGTCCGGATCCACTAGTCGGAGCGAAACTTGGTCGGACTCGTTCGAAAAAACAACACCCGTAAGTGGATCCGGACTAAAAGTTTACAATGTGTTGTGCTTACGAAAGTTTTAGTTTAGGCTTCCGTACGAAATCTCGAATAATGTAACCCAAGGTGTAAAAATTTTCTATCCCGGGAATTTTCCGCGGAACTAATATAGCTATTTCCATGGAAACATTTTTGCCACCAGTGCGAAGCCGGGGCGAGTCGCTAGTAATTATAAAGGAGTTTATAATACTCTTCTGACTTCTTAGTGACAGAGCGTCATTTTGAGCACCATCTTATGGTAGAAACCCTTTCAAACACTTCGTTGTCGTCGTTTAATTTAAGCGGCAAATGATTTTTCTGTATCTGTTTTTATTTTCTTTACAAAAAAATGCGATATTCTTTTCCGGGCTGAACAACTCAATTGACCCGACGAAATATAAGGTTTTCCTGTTTTTCTTCAATAGATACAATTTAATCAATCAAACGTTGACCGTAAAATATCTAGAATATGAAAAAGCGATTGATCCCAAAAGATGGAAATTATATGTTAGGATCCGTTACAATATCAGTCTTCGTCATATTCTAAACAAGCGACCCGCCCCGCCTTCGCACGGGGAATAGCTATGTTAGCTCCGTGGAAAATTCCCAAGGTAGTAATATTATTATCTACACTTTGGGTTACATTATTTGAGATTTCGTACGGAACCCTTAACTATTTGAATATCCAATATAGCCTATGTTACTCACGAAAAATGTAGCTTCTTTTTGCTTTCTAATGGTGAAAGAATTTTTAAAATTGGCCCATGTAGTTTCTGGATTCATTACAAGCATACACATACACAAAAATACAAATCTTTCCTCTTTAAAATATTAGTATAGATTCAATGCATACTGCTTGGCAATCCGACAAACTGTTATACATAAATGTATCAACCTGTCATTTAATAAATAAACAAAATGGCTTCTACAATATCGCTCTTTGACTCAAATTTACTCACACGTTACAGAGTTGTTTATACAATCACACTCCAAGTATGGTAAACTATCGTAGATAGATGGATCACTCTTTATTGCACACCAGTTTACGATGGTTATGAAGAAATTGTTCCTAAAAATTTAATATAATCGGCGAGGTCACGTTAAAAATATAAGTAACCGTTGTAGTTTTTTTTACAGACTTTTCATAAAATAATCTGTCGAAAAGCCATTGTAGTCACGTGGTACAAAAATGCGCCATACAATTCGTACTTAAACTATGACGAAACAAGGAAGCATTTGGATTTGTCTCTTAAAACTAGGAAAACGTTATATTTAATGAAAAAAAAGGATTCTAAAATGTCTTTTATTATAACAGTAACTTGATTTTTAGCGTTTTTGGGACCTCGAAAACCCTGAAAAAAATATTTTTACATTGTTATTTTCTGATTCTCAATCGAGGTATGACGTTAGATCGCCATTGTGCAAAATGAGGCCCAGCCCTTATATTACGTAACCTTCCACTCTATCGGGTTAAGCATTTAGACAACTCAAAAGAGTCAAAATAAGAATGTATATGACAGTTCGGAGTAGGAGTATGAGATACCTACTGGGAAAATAAGTACCAGAATGTAACAGTGTGACATAAGGTGGTGTGACGTACTGGGAACAAAAGGGCTAAATCAGACAACTCCATACAGTGGAGTCTTACGTCATTGCATCCCAGGATCCGACTTTGTGGTTGTAGACCATAGATATCTGATCAGATGTCTGTGTTGTAGACAGTGGGGTGCGTGATAGAGTTTGTTTGACAATTACTTTCTGATAATTTATGAGATCAATAGCAACACAATATTAAAACCGAATTCTCCACTATCATGAACTAGAGTATAAACTGGACCAAAACTACTATCAATAACTTTCAATAATAGGGTGACGGCATTTAATATTGTCGGGCTGATTGAAACTAACGACTGAATCTATTGGCGGTCCCCCTTTTATTGTGCTCGTAACATAACTTTATGGTGACCCTACCAGTCCATACTATTTATTTAACCATGAAGTCACATCTAAGGATGACAACTACCTATAGTTCCCTTTCATTTGACTCCATGCTGATCGTATTTCGGAATGGTTGCCTAAATTCATTTCAAAGCTTACGATATTGATATGCCGAATTTAACAGCAATTTGCTTAGATCGGATTAAACTGAATTAATTAACAACCATAAATTTACAAAAAAAAATTACTATACTTGAGCCATTAAAAACGTGCGAACCGACTCATAAAAGTGCGAGCGAGAGTTCCGATATGCCTCCTATGTGTGAGTGAGAGGTCTGATACAAATGTTTATGACTCAGTTCGTACGTTTGTAATGGCTGAAGTATAGTATAGAATATACTTTACTAGTATAGAGTATAGAACAGGTACGAAGTTACGCCTCTGGATTTCGGCGTAGTGTATTCTTGCACTTATGGGACTTCATGAGGTTCACTGGTGTTATAAGTATTTTTTTATTGTTTATCTTGAAACAAAAGCACATGCGAGAGGGGTATAATAATCTTAAGCTAAATGTTTCCCCTATATACACACTATAACTATCTACACCACTGTATCTACACCAGAAATTACACATGAGATTTGACAATAACATAGTACAGTACAATCAAGATCCTAGGACCTAGAATCTCTCCATCTCAGTCGGGGGTCATAAAAATATACGTACAATCTTCAAAAGTTCACAATCGAGATTAAACCGTTGGTTTGGGTATTCTGCTGTATTTTTCGTACAAATAATTTGTATACCTACCTACCTTATGTATTTAGGTGTAGACATTCCACAGCAGGGCACAAGCCTTTTCGCAGAGAGAGGTATGGAAGAAATCTCCGCGAACCACCGAATGATTCCAAATTTTACAAAATCTAGTTGATTAGCTGTTTGTACAATATTTTATGTTTCATTGGAGCCAATATTCAGTCAGAATTGAGTACAAGTGGCGCAGTTGTGCGCATGTTATGTTTAATGTTTATTGCCGCTCTATTTCCAGGACGCGCATTAAATTGGTTTAAATTGGCTATGACATGCAGCGCCCTAGGACCCGTTGTTGGCTATATCATCGTCAATTTATTGCCAGTTTCATCAGCTACCAGGCTTGCTGAGATTTCGGAGAAAAAAAACCTTTTATACAGAGGCGCAAGTACATTTACTAATAACATAAACATAACATAACATAAAAATATCTTTATTACTTTAAAAACTTAGCAACTAGTGGTTTGTTTACATTTTTAAAAGGTACCTAATACATTCAGTGTTCAAGGCAAAGCTGCATAATAATATAAACAATTTCATTCTCTTCTGTGCCTGAACTAGGTTCTAGACCTGTATCTCAGGCAACAGTGCTCTTCATCGTTCAATAAAGTGTTTATGTAGCTTAGACATGTGTAAGTTTAAATATGTTGTACTATACCTAATCGGATATCATAGATAATTAATCGGACATTACTGTATTTTAAGATATTCTATAACAAAAATTAAGGTAGGTAGTTGCAGTTTTTAGTTGGTGTATATGAACCTCTCTGTGTGTTTTGTGAATATGCTTGAGTGTGTGTGAGAGGGTGTAAGTAAGTATAGAAGGACCAACTCAATGTACTAGGTTAAATCAAGTTTGAGTTTTTAGTAGCAACTCGGATTCTTCATAATTAAGTTTCTTTAGATATTTAAATAGTGCAATTTTGCATTCATAGGTATTCAGGTTATACAACGGAAGTTCTTTATTGATTTTGTTGTATAAGTAAGGGCCAAGAAATATAAAGTATTTTTGTATACAAGAGAATTTGTGTTGCATTGTGGGCATAACTTTATTTTTGCGACGTTGGGATAAGACGAGATTCGGATCATACGTATGGAGTGAGTGTTGTTTTAGAGCCGTGTGGTAGATGAATAATTGTCTCCATGAATAACTCATTTAATAATTTTGTAGGGAAAAGTATGGGGTGAAAGGTGCATACTTTTAATAGCGCCCTTTGAGCTCTTTCTATATGAAAGAACTCTAATAGAAGAACTTCTACTAATTTCATAAGTTTCGTGACTTATTTTACAATCTCTTGCAGTGTTGCTGAAACGCTGCCTGAACAAAATATTCTGGTCCAGGTTAGATCTACTGAATTCGAAAACATTGTGGTGACGTGATCAAATTCAAATTTGATTCAAAGTGTTTAGTGTCATGATGTCATAATTCAATTAATTCTCCTCAGGGAAGAGACCCATGCCCCTCGGTGGGGACATCCTGTTGTTGTTGATGATGATCATGATTATGCTGTCATAGTTGTCTGGTTAACATAATGGTGGCAATTACAGGATATGTTAGTTTTGTTTAAATCACACGCTTGAGTTATTTGAATTTTAAAATAAAGCATAAAATGTTATTATTATTTGCCACGATAGATATCCAAGTCACAACTCTGTACAAAATTAAGATAAATGGACATAGAGGGATGATCTCAAACATTCTCGCAGTCCAATGATTCTTGAGAGGGGTGATAAAATAGCCGAAGATATGGACGAGTACAATACTGAAAGGGCTTTATAAAGGCTATAGATGCCGCTATCTGATTCCTACACGTTTACAATCAGCGTTGGTAGAGCATTCGGTTTCTACCGATGCTCTACCGAATGTGAGGCTGGCCTTCTGGCCGAGGATTCGTATTCCGACATGTAACAATGATTTTATTTTCCAAGTTAGTCAGCGCTTGCTATGTCATCATCATCAACCCATTATGTCTCCACCGAGGGGCACGGGTCTCTTCTCTGAGGAAGGTATAGGCCATACTCCACCACGAGGGCCAAGTAGGGATTGGTGGAGGCTTGTAAGACTAGTGGCTGGTCTTACTGTCAGACGCCGCCCTAGGGCCTCTGACTTGGCTTAATGACTGCCATCTATCGACGGCAGCCGGCACCAACTGCTTACTGTGCCTTGCGAAGCACGAAACCGTGCGGAAAAATGCCACTAGCGTTAGTCTTAGTCATTGCTATGTACAAAGGTCAAACTATGATGCTATGGGCCAGCTTCTGAACTGAGAATTTCACTAATTAAAAACTTAAGTAACGTTTTGTCACGTTCTTTTCTAAGAAATTTGATGAGACGGCACTACAGTTAAGTAGTTACTTAGGAAAATTCTCAGTTCAGAAAATGACTTTAAGACTGTAATATTAAGTCTAACTTACTAACACACGTTGGCTGATATCACACTGGACTAGCTTTTAGATAACACTCATACAACGTTCGCTTAAGGGACGTGTGAAACGTGTGAACAATGTAATATGAAACATAGTCACTGTCCACATCCAATAATGTCGTATCGTAATGGTTCCCGTTCGGTATAAAACCATTCAACCGCTTAGCAGCTCACGAACTTGAAAACAACGTTCTCAAAAAAAGGATGGCATTCAAAAGATAACAACCCATTGCACGTTAGCTCTATTGTGCTTCCTTTGGAGCTTCTTGTTCGGCTTATTATAAACCTATTTTCAAACCCTTTATAATAACCCCTTCCGCATCTTGAAAGCACCCCTCTGTATTTAGGGTAGATAACAAACTATTGTCAAATACCTCCCAAGATACCTCCTATTGTGCCAAATTGATTTGTGAAATTAACGAATATTCTCAATCACATTATTATTAACCGAACAGTTATAGTTTGAATAGACGATAAAGAGTAATTTCAGCAAACGACAGGACATTTCGATCTCTAATAGGCTATTAGAATTGATGCCAACGAATGAGTAGTTACAACATTCATAAATGTTTTGCCGAAATGTGAGCTGTGTTTCTCGCTTTTCAAGTTAGATAGCATTGACAATTTTACAGGAGCTAAAGCTATCGTAAGGTCAGGAAAAATACCTTCTATTTAATATGTAAAAATCTCTTGCCATACAGTGTTTGTTATGGAACTCCTCCGAATCGTTTCACCGATTTTTATTGTATTTTTTTATGCGTATATTTGTTGGGGCTGAAAACAGGGCCTTATTCTGTTAGTGCATTACAGTACAATGACAGATACACGGCCGGGTCACGTGACGTGTTTTTTTTTCATACCATTGACGCCTAGACTGTTTGATGTGTGAGCGCCCGTAGACTTGAAGTTGAAGCGGCATTGAAACTCATATTCACGCAATTGTCATTGTACTACGATGCATTAACAGAATCTAAAAACAACGTTTGCCGGGCCAGCTAATCAGTCATTGGGCCGCTACTTGTGCTATGTAACATTGTAAATACTACATGTTTATTTTTTTCCAGTGCACAGTAAATAATATTCTTCTGTTATCTTATCATGAGTTATAGAGAGAGGATTTTTCTGCCGCGATCTCTGGCGTAAGCACAGCTGCTACGAGTAAAAATGCAAAAGCCACTCTTCGGCAAAAGGCCTACAAGCGACAGCGAAATTAGTTCAGTAAATTGCTGCCGAAATTGGAACGGTGAAATTGTATATTTTACGTAATGTTTCCCCAAGAAGGGATCAATTGAAACATGCGCCGGCGATAAGTGTTAACTGGGCAGCGCGCGGGCCGTCGATTTCATCTGGATTGTCGGTTGCGTAGACCTCTACTCCAGCAAAGGTAGTATGAGGACGTGAGTCGCGCGCGACAACGTCAAAAGTCGCGAGAATTTGACAGTTAATGTACTGGAAAGTCGCGACTTTTGACGTTGTCGCGCGCGACTCGCGTCCTCGTGCTACCTTTGCAGCACTACGTACGCTTTGTTTGTACAAGGCAAAAACGAAAGATTCGAAAGACTTCCAAGTGCTAAGTTATCCGTAACGCATCTCGAGTAGACCACCCCAGAGGAGCACACGACGCGTCCTGAATGACAAGTGCCTACTCAACTTTGTAGGTATTGTATTTTTATAGAAAATTCAAGTGAAATTGTTACCGGCGACGGGTAAACTTATGAATATCAAAATTCAATACCGCCGTCGCTCGGTGGTTTTAAAATTTTCCACCGGATTGCCTGGGCGGAGGGAGTTTTAAAAGTTACTTACCACGCCATAATGGAAATGCCGGTTTAGGTAATTTGTTTCAAAAAGGTGGCGGGTTTTGATAGGGTGAACTTTAACCCTCAAAGTGAGGAGATGTAGAGCTCATATCCTTTTCAGATTTTATACTCTGAGCTCGGCTGTATGTTACGTAGAGCTAACATTGTTTGTCGAAAAAAAATCGGCTTTGCAGACTTCAAATCTCTTAATTTTTGTCACCTACTAAGAAATTGTAAGTCTTCCACTTCATAAAATATTTGATAGATTGGTAATACAAGCGCTAAAGAAAAAGAACGCCTTTTTTCCTTAAAATTTCTTGTGAAAAATTGGCCCGATTTTAGTAATACATGAACTAATAATCACTTCTAGGTAATAGATTCAACGGCAGCCACGATTTTTGACAGCTTGGTCTAAATGTTTTTAAAAAAGCACTCGGCAAACAAAGTTATATGTACCGAATTGCATGGCAATTATTGACGGTTTTATGTACCTTAAATACTAGCTAGTGCCTGTGTTTACAAGTGCACGGCTAAAAGCACTGTTAAAAATCAAAATGATTGTTACATTTCAGACGAAATTTTACATTCCCCTAGAGCTTTCTTTAAAAGCCACGTGTATCAGAAAGTTTTATAGCCAGTAGTAAACGTAATAGAAAAATACAACCGGTCCATTACGTTTCGCTATAAATATCTGATCACGTCGCGAACAAACGATTTTAATCTACCACTCTTAAGCCATCGTTTGGTCACATGTTTTCTAAAGTTTTCTTAAGTGTTGGTGTTCTGAAGTCATCAGAGGATGACTAAGGAGACAGTCTTTGCCTACATACAAAAAATGTCATTAACGTCAGTTGATTTGGTTTTTTTTTAGTACTTAAGGCAAAGGACATATTATACTCTCATGCTGTCTGTGCTGACGTCATAGAAAAGTCATTTAGGATCAAGGCTTTTTATTGAATATCTTAAAAATATAGATAGAGTTATTTACAAATCTGATAAATAAAAATTGTTCATAAAGCATAATTCTCGAAATGGTTTTGAGATTTCAAAATTAATTAATAATTCAAACCAAAACTTTTTCTGTAAGTCGTCTTTTGTTTGTTTAAGTTGGAAAACATTAGCGCAAGCAACACGACCTTCTACAAAACTATACCAAGACCATTTTTCAATAGAAAAGTCGTCTTTTTTGTGAGGTTTTTCATGAGTGAAATCGCTTTTAAATCGCTTCACATATAATATGGAACCGCGTTGAATTTCTAGCTTTGTTAAAAAAAACAAGGATTTACAATAATAGCTACTTACAGTAGCAGTGGTTTTAGCCCGTGAGTTTGTTTTTAATTAACGTTGTGGTCATTGCAGCCCACCTCTGCCCTCTTCTGGGCATAGATAGGCCTTTATGCAACATTGTGTTGTTTGAAGCGATGGTAGCTGGGTTGATGAAAACAAATCATTGTATTAAACTCATGAATTGGTGCGTACGGACCTCGATATATACCGACGTTGTTTTCGTAAATTTATCTACTCTCTTTAAACGAGCAATTCTTGTATATATATTTATATATAATCAGAATCTCGGAAACGGCTCCAACGATTTTCATGAAATTTTGTATACAGGGGGTTTTAGGGGCGATTAATTGATCCAACTAGGTTTCATTTTTATAAAACGTCGTTTTAACCGTGTTTTAAGGCAAAGAAATAACTGCTACACTACAAGAAGGAAATTTTCGCAATCATCTGTAAGGTTGTCATAGCTCAAGTGGGAAATAGGACGATACCGTAAACAGAAGACCCTGGATCGAGACTTGATAATAATTTTTCTTTTTTTTTGCAAGTTCTTTTTTTTGTGTGAAAACCTACATACCGAGCAAAGCTGGTCAACCAGGTACTAGTATTAATGCGAGTCGCTTAGGAAGGAAAATATAATGGGAAACCTAAGGTATTGATATTGAAAAATTTTTATTTATCACATCATAATATGTACATAATAATATAACAAAATCATACACGGATAGTTATGTGATAAAAAGGATAGGGCTCAGCTTAGTGCTGTGAGTGCATGCATCTTCACAGCGCTGATTTTCAGCCCGTCCCTGTTCTCACTGACTAAAACATAACAAAGCTTGGGGATTTCTAAGGGATTTCTAAACCATAGTTATAACAAAACATGGTGTATCTGCATTGGTGAGCAAATATTGACATATCTTGGCGTATGAAAGTGCTAATCCGCGGTGGACACGCGTGATGATTAACCCATACTCTCTCCCTGAGAGGAGGCCTTTGCAATACAGTTAAACATATTTCGGCTGCAGAATTATCCTGAGGAAACTTGAGTGTATCAGATGTTCATGAACCTCAACCTATGAACACGTCAATCCTTGAATAGGCTTCGTGGTTACTGTCTGAGAGAAAGTGTCAAATGAAGAAAAGTTTTGTTTTATTCGTCGAATCGTTTGTACGGAAAAAGAAGAAACATTTCGATGGGATTAAAATGTTTCGTGATAACCCGAGGCGGTGATTGCGGCTTAGGCTCTGTTGTGTAGACGGCCTGTCCGCACCCGATTTGAAAACGGTCACTTCAGAAAAAATCTACGTCCCGGTTTTTACGCCAACATTGTGAGGTTTTTATAAGCGTATCACAAGGTTTCACAATAAACTTTGTTAGCAAAAATAGTTTTTTGTAAAGGCTACTTATGAGGACGTTTTAGCTTCAAAGCGTCAACGATCCCAGCGATTTCCAAAATACTAACTAGATTAAATAAATATGTAAATAGAATATTATTTATTTCATTTTCTAATTGGATAGGATCGCATTGAATTGGAATTACATTCAGTAAATATATTCCGCCAATCCGGACTTGGCCCCCGTAGTGGAGTATGGCCTATACCTTCCTCAGGGAAGAGACCCGTGCCCCTCGGTGGGGATATAAGGGGTTGATGATGATGAAATATATTATTACGGTAGTAAAAAAACCTTTGAAAAAAACGTTTTTACCGTTTAAAAAAGGAGATAATTGCGAAGGGCTCGTTAACTAATCACAAAATAACTTCCACAAAACACAATCACTCATCCCGGCCACAAACTATGCCTTGTAATGTGAGGTGGTTGAGGTGGGAATCGAACACAAGATTTGACGAGAGAGCCAAGGGAGATAACCACTAGACTAACCAGGCATGAATCATGAATATTCATGAATGCACTGAATAAATTAAATTAAATAGTTCCTTAAAAATGTTATGCCATTGACGCAAGATACCAATATGAAATTTCATCGTATAAAGTTTGCATAAATAGTAATTTGCAAAAAAAATAATACAGTGGTAGCGCAAAGCACCGTGCACCTTCCTTTAATAATATTATTATTACTCTAAAACCAACCCTAATTCTCAAGTAATAAGTACCACCAAGGGGCACGTTGGCACAGCGATAAACGATGCAGGGGCTCATTCAACATGACAAGGGGGAACATGGAGACTGTATTATTATTTGAGAAACTCAACGTCTATTTCTCATCGCTTTCTAAGGGAGTTCAAAACATTTACAATTTATATTAAGCAATCACCACGTTAATAAAAATATATAAAGAGTTTTTTTTTTAGAAAAATATTTTACATGTATTTAGTAACATATATTTATCAAACATTTGATTGATAAATATAACATAACATATAATTTACAAACAGGCACATACATTGCCTCTCGCCCCACACTAGGATACCCTATGTCGTGGGAACCAGAAACAGCGACGTCACAAACATGTAAACATCCAAGGCCTGGTTTTTTTTTGTCCCCAGCCGGGATTAGAACCCGGGATATTTTACTAAATACGCGTAAAACTACACAGATGTCCCATGGTTATGAAACGGCAATTCCCGAATCACATTGTGATACACTTGACACTTATTTGACTTTTTATCGCAAGAGTCCGACCAGGTTTCACTCCCATTCGCAGAGCTTAATCATGGTGAGCAGAGACGGAGCTCGCGTCGTCAGTTGCTCGTCTCTGATGTGTATCAGAAATAAAATTTATTATGTCTAAGTGCTTACGAAAGTTTTAGCTCACTTGATTACACTTGTACACTTAAATAAATTCTTCCAACAAAATTACAAGTGTATCACACCGTGTAGTACTTACGAAAGTTATACAGGGCATCCCAAAATTGTGGGACATGAAGGGAAAGTACCTTAAGTATCGTAGACAGGGTATTTTGCTGAAAATTTAAAATACGATGTTACTTAAGAAGAGTTATTATTGTTTGGCTATTCTTTCGATTGGCCTCATAAAAGTAGGGGTGTATTTTTTACATTTGTGTCGGTTTTATTCCCAGACGAGGCAAGTAATTTTTAGAAAATCTTTAAATGCAGAATTACTAACTTTTAAAAATAACATACAACCTTCTTTCAGCAAAATACCCTATCACAATATTTAAGGTACTTTCCCTTCATGTCCCATAATTTTGGGACGCCTGTAGATGGAAAATATTGCTACAATAAACATAGGTTAAAAGTCAGACCACTCGGTCACTCGGTTGATAATTGTTTGACCCATCACACCAACTGCTCACAACATCAATGACGTGACCTCTCTCCCTACTGGACTCAGCAACTCTTCCTTTATTGGCACAGCTCTGTTCCAATTCGTTCAATAGCCACTCCATTCAGTTTATTGCCGTTACTTATTCTCCTATTAGACGTCAATAACACTACTCGGACAATTCACTGAAAGGAAAATTCCGATACTCGAGACCGTCTGAGCCATTTGGCACCGTACGCCTTTCAGAATAAGGTTTCCCTATGTTGGAAACGTTTTGATTAGTGAAATTAGGTGAGGTTAGGTGAGGTAAATTAGAAACCAGATTGAGGTTAAAGGAAAATCCCTGTGTATGTTGCAGCATCTGATCGATATAGTTTATTGGCTGTTAATCATGTCATGTTCCAAAACTCTTTTCGCGGTGTTAAAGATACTTTTTTTTGAAACGTATCTTTCTTTTTTGATTATCGTTTTTTTTGCGATAGTTTCTGTACCTACTTTACAGACCCATTCTGGGAGTTTTTCATTTATACGAAGGCGGGCTTAAGTATCGTATAACGGAGTGCAAATTAAACAAATCTGAAACGGAGGAAACTTTTAATTAAGTCTTTTAGAGAGAGGATCTTGAAAGGGCACTTTTACTAGATATATTTTCGTATACAAACGAGCTGAATTGCTTGTCTTCCGAGGCTGAATAAATAGGGAGATCTTTGTATCGAGCTTGACAAAGCGATAAAAAGTCGCGACGTCTCGCTCCCCATCGCAATATAAAGCAAGACGTCGCCATTGTACAGTGTTACCTCTAAAGCTGGTTTCCCACGGTGCGCGATTCTGCCGACGGCCGACGCCCCGGCCGACGACCACGGGCAGCCATGCACCACGCACGCCGGTACGGCCCACCGCCACAGATGTCTGTGCTACCGCGGACCGAGACCCTTCCCACGGTGTGTCGTGCGAGCTGGTCCGCGTCCGTCCGCGATGTCGCGGACCGTGGGAAGCCAACTTAAATGCGCATTTTCTGACACCATCTAATTGGATTTCGACTAAACAATTTTTATTCTTTTTTGAACTAAAACTTTCGTAAGCACAACAGATTGTAAACATTTTGATACGAGCAACCGACGACACGATCTTCGTCTCTACTCACCATGATTAAGCTCTGCGAATCGGAGCGAAACCTGGTCGGACTCGTCCGATAAAACAACACCCGTAAGTTGATCCGGATTAAATGTTTACAAGTTTTATTCTGTGAGTTTTATTTACAGATTTTTGTTTTCCACGTTATCAGGATTTACATAATTTTACTAAATTTGCCTTTACGCGCTTAACCACACTAGCAGGTTTCGAGTAATCATTAGCATTAGAGAAGTACATTGACATTCAACAAACAGAATGTAAATTCTTTACGTAGAAATAAATTTTTAATTTCATTGTTATAGACGTAAGAACAATTCGGAGAATTGTATGGTTGTATGGCCTAAACGTTCCTCAGGGAAGAGACCCATGCCCCTTGGTGGGGACATAATGGGTTGATGATGATGACGCTCAAAAATGCTTATCACTATTTAATACCTCTTTAAGATACTCAAAATTACATAAGGCTATGTTGTGTGTACATGCTTTATAGACCACAACTTAGTACTTATAGCATATTATAATATAACTTATATACCTACATATCATGGTTGTAATCTGTTTGTAAACCAAATAAAATAATAAAAAAAAAAATTATTCTAATCAAAACATGGCTAACAGATCAAACAGATTAAATAGATCAGAAAGCAGACACAAACCGAAAAAAAGACTGGAAACTGAAAAAATAACTAAACTAAAAATACCTACAACAAAATCGATAATCGAAACGTCCATGATAAACTCTTATTGATGTGTTACAGGAATTCCTCACTTTTCAGGTAAATCTGAATAGATTTACTCAGGGTCTGATAATCACACTGCGAGGGTCGGATGCCTACTGAGCTTTACCCTTTTGTGAGGTTACTCACCATGCTAATATACTTATGCTACTCAGAAAAAACGGTATAATCAAAAATAGGATTGGCTCTTTCGGTAACTTATTCACAGAATGACATAAGGGTACTAAAAACACCACACGCTTCTAAATTGGTTCAACCATTCAGAAATTTGTACTTGATAACATAACATAACATTTACATACATGCACATACATTGCTTCTGGCCCCACACTTGGATACCCTGTGTCGTGGGAACCAGAAACAGCGACGTCACAAACATGTAGACATCCAAGACCTGGGTTTCTTTTTTTTGTCCCCAGGCGGGATTCGAACCCGAGACCTCTCGCATGGTAGGCAGATGCGCTAACCACTGCGCCACAGAGGTCGTCAATAAAAAAATAGACAAAGAAACAAAAATAGAAATAGAGGTAAAGAAATAGACAATCATAACATTTACACAGATAGGTAACATTTCATAACATTTACATACTCGCACACACACCGCTTCCGGCCCCACACCAGGATACCCAGTACACTAGAAACAGCGACGCCACAAGCATGCAAGACCTGGGTTTCCCCCCTTCCCCTTGTCCCCAGCAGGGACTCGAACCCGGGACCCCTCACAAACCACTACGCCACAGAGGTCGTCAATCATGCTTATTTTGTCTCTGATGACATTAACATTCAACTGTCTCCTTGGTCTAGATCTTATTACCGTCTGATTACCATGCCGGGGGTCGTGCCTTCCATTCCTATTGGAGTTGGCCGTACATTTGTAACGTGGCCTCAGTCTGCGTGAACTTCCAGGTTTGCGATGTCGTTCCCTGGTCACAATAGCACAGGGTATCCTAGATTGGGAACATGGCAAGTCATCGTGTTGTGTGGAAGTTGTCATTTATTTTATTTTCTAAAAGGGCTAGTTGCCCTAAAAAATGTAATTAGTCCGTCTTTTAGATTATTCAAAAATAAGGGACACGTATTTTTTTATTTGTAAATTAGACCTAAAATGACAAAGATATAGGCCATTAAAGTAGTGCTAAAAAATGCAGCACGGCGTGACGTCACACGTAACGTCACGCCGTGCTGCATTTTTTAGCACGGAGTGACGTCACATGTAACTTTAATTGGCTATATCTTTGTAATTTTATTTTAATCGAAAAAAGAAAAAATACGTGTCCAATATTTTTTTATAATCTAAAATACGGACTAAATAGAATTTAATTATTTGGACCCTGGAAACTACCCTATTGGGTCAGCTACTAAAACACCCGTAATTTATGAATGAACAAATGGATAAACTTGCATACATTGATACTAAATCAATCCTTTTTTGTTTGCACTATTTGCCGAATATGCCCACCCGCCGAATGACCTATTATACTAGCTGTGCTCCGCGGTGTTACCCGCAAACCACTTGAAATATATTATTTTTTCCGTATTATGAAAATTTCAATCACAATATGTTTCTTTTCATCCAACCGAAGCCTGAATGTAGAATTATAACGTTGTAGTCATTATCCTACTTTCTGATAGCTGCAGCTCATAATTTTCTATAAATACAAAAAAGTTCTTGTGAGTGAGCTGAGTTTTCCGTTTTAAAGTTCTTACGTATACCGAGAAAATTATTATAATTGCTAGCATGCTGTTATTAGGCAAGTACTTTTATTACTGTCCTAATAATAGTATGCTGCCTATATTGGTGTGTTACCTATAGCATGCTATTATTAGGCTAGTACTTTTATTACCAACATAATAATAGCATGCTGCCTACCATAAAAATAAGCTGTAGAAGTTTCTTTGCTGTTCATCTTTCAATTATTTCGCCGAAAAGCGACAAGTGTGGATTGAACGAAAAGATGGTTAGACGGCCTGAAAACTTCTGACAGTAAGACCAGCCACTAGACTTACAAGCCTCCACCAATCCGGACTTAGCCAGTTAGCCCTCGTAAGGTAGTATGGCCTATACATTCCTCAGGGAAGAGACCCGTGCCCCTCGGTAGTGACATAATGGGTTGATGGCGATGAAGTATTTATTTGTTTACTTATACTTATCCTGTGCACACTATGGGGCCAGTGTCCAACTATTCATCTATAAACTGCTCCGACGGCACGATCCCGCGCGCACGATATAACGGTTTATACTACCATTTTATAGAGCTATATGGAAATAACTAGTTAATTGAATGTGCAAATCAACTGCTAAACTATGCAAACAGTCGTGGTTTCGATTCCCAATGGGGGCCGCCGTCATTTGTACAAAAGGGTTCATTCGAAGGTTCATTCGCCTTGCCTGCTTACCATAGCACTGGGCATCTTAGTTTGGGACCAAGATATGTTTTTGTGTAGTGTAAATTATTTAATATTCCAATTCATGATTCACAATAAATACTCATTTCATTTCAAAAAATTGCTACGGTGACTAAAAAATGCCTAAATATTTTGCTCTCTGCAAAATCACGCCATATAACAGAATCAATGTGACATCTTGTTTTTACCAATGAATTGAGCGTAACTTGTGCTGCATAGTAGATTGCTATGATTCATTATGTTCGTTATGGATGTGACGTTAACGGTATCTTAATGGTTGGTGAATTTGCTGAATTTGGTCGTACAATATGCAAAATCCACCCTATTGGCACAATTTACATGGTGTTTGTTTTTGGCGCTGCTGTAAGACATCTATAGCTCTGTACTACCACTTGTTACATAAGAAATAATTACCAAAAACAAATGCTTCCTTCCCTTCCTAAATTCATACTACCCGACCTTCAACAAACGACTTTTAATCAAGAGAGCGACATTTTCAACTTTTTTAATCGTCAACGACAAAAGGCCCTCTATTGTTCAAACCCTTCCGCAAAAAAGACAAAAGGAGACGAAGTGTAATCTCCAAAAACGACAGTCATTTGAGCACTCAAACAGTTTATAAGAGAAACCGCATCATTTATCAGGCACAAAGAGCCCGGCTGTGGAGCAGTCAATGATATATGACCTCCCAAACCGTGGTTTCCAACCTTTGCGAAGGTAACATGTGGTATAGCGAAGCTACTGTTGCGAATGCTCTAAGTTATACCAATGTTTAAGATCGTTTCTACTTTACAGCGCTCAAGCGAGCGAGCGAGCAGCGAGCTTTGCAGCTCGTGCTCACATGTTCAAAAAGTTTTGATGACAGTTTTGATGCTTTCGACAAATGTAAGAAACATCGGCTTAAAAATTAAAGTTACGTACCATTTAGATACCCATATACGCGACACGCTACAAAGAGAAACATAATACCATTCTAATTATGAAAGGAACCGTGTCCTTGTGAAAATATATCAGCAGTTATCAATCACTTTATTGGAGGCATGAAAACGTAGTATGTATGCAACTACTCATAATTTTTCGCGTGTTCTACATCTTATGTGTTTGAAACTTATTAGTTTACTGATATTTATGTTTAATTTGTTAACTGTCAACCAGTCAATACCATTAAATTTATTTAATTCTTATCTGAAAAAAAAAACACATCAATAATAATTTGCACACAATGTAATCTCTCATCCTGGTCCCAAACCAGCTCGAGCAGACGACGATAGTCGCGCGTTTTACATGTCAAAAGCCGCGACTTTCCTGTAGATTTATTGTCAAATTCTGGCATTTTAACGTCACAAATTGCATGACTCGTACAGATACACGTACATATCCACACAGGACACCTGATAGTCCTTATGAAAATATTTGGTACGCGATACTGCATGCGGAAGTGCATGCAATATTGTGAAACTATTATCTCCTAAAGCGTTGAACAAAATAGTAATGATGCAGTTGGGTTTGGTGGTTTAATGATGTGGGTTTCTGAAGGAGCATTATTAAGTAGAAAATCGATGTTTGTCAATAATTGTTTTACAACTATTAAGTGATTGTGTTGTGTGGGAGTTATTTTTATTGTTGGTAAATATTTTACAATATGCGAGCCAGAGGAAACGCTCACGTTAGAATCGCTCTGAAGCACACGTGTTTCACTTTATGAATGGAGTTAAATGCTTATCGCTCCCCTTCGAGTACTTTGCAAAAGTCACGTCTACGTGAAATCGAAAATTATTTCCAAGGGTCGGGTGGCCCACTTCACGCACCGTTTACTGTTCTTCAATTATGTGATTTTCTTTAAGTGGTCAGTCCTCTTATTCCGTGACCTTTGGGCACGGGGTGACGCCTAAGAGCTTCGATGACGCTAAGATGCGGGACTAGTCAAGTCATCGAAAAATCAGAATTCGAAAGAAAGAAAAAGCTGCTCTTAACCAAAATAACAGAGCAGTTATTTTATTGTAGGCATCCTGAATATCAAGGAACGTTAAGAAAATATAAATTAATCGTAACAGGGAAAATTTTACAAAAGTAATGAATGCTGGTGAAGCGGAATTGGCTTATATTAAACGGATCTAATCACGATTATTTATTAGGTAAATTTTTAAAATCGCCATTCATCAATATCATGATGATGATTAATTGCGTTTATCATCGTCACTTCTGCCCATTGATGTGTATAGGCCCAATTGCCATTAGGCCCGTTTAATATAAAACTATGTGAGAGCACCGCGAATCATTAAAAATACTACTAAAGAGGTTTGTCACGATCGTGGCATGAGGCAAGCCCTGGCTTCTCCCTACTCCTATATGGGATGTAAGTATGAGTTTATGTAATGTACAAGCCATTGGAGGATACTCGGCCATATCATGATTAACGAACAATAAATCAATTTTTGCTACGCCAAGACCAGAAATACAAATCATGGAACTTCGAATATCTAGTCATCAAAATGTAGTATGGAGTTATTCATATTTATTAACATTATTCGGGATACACTTGTTTGACTTTTTCACGGAAGAGTCCGACCAGGTTTCGCTCTGATTCGCAGAGCTTAATCATGGTGAGCAGAGACGGAGCTCGCGTCGTCGGTTGCTCGTCTCTGATAGAGCATACAACGTAACATACAAGTGTGTATCCGGAATAAAGGTAATATAATGTAGTGCTTATGAGTTTTACTACTAGGTTAAGACTCATTATTTTCGCTAATGAAAAGTATAACTCAAGTTTTTGAGTCTTAAGCAATACACCCGTTTGTTGCTTAAAATATTTTCAGCCTCACGAACATCTGCTTAGCAAGAACTCGAAGTACCTAAGCACTTTACCAAAATAGACTCCCACTACTCAACTATACAGAACACAACTTTACTTAGAAATCCTCGACGCTCTCACAGATCTGTACAGTTCCATGAATACACTCTAAAATTGGTTCAACTCAATAAAAGAAAAGTATTGCTTTAAAAACATAAAAACCTACCTACTGAAAAGGCTTCGAAAGGCTTAATTTTTTTAAATTTAATTTAAAGATATGTCTGTATAATCCAATGGAGGATTTTTTGGAATTCTTGAAGACTTTTAGGCAGACGTTCTGTTACTTTAACAACTTTGACGTTCATAAAGTAAACACTTTGTTTGTAGATACTATGAATAAAATATTTGAGTTTGAGTTTAATAAGATTGTTTTACTTGTAGCTTTTTAATACATTTTGCTAATAATATGACTGCTGACCCCCGCCATTTTGTTTTTTCCGTATCATGTTATGCCCAGTGACAAACACACTGTCAATACCTTTCGCTCGAGACCCCGTTCATCAAAAACGGTACAACCATTTGCCCTCTTCATCTTCAACCCATTATGTCCCCACCAAGGGGCACGGGTCTCTTCCCTGAGGAAGGTATAGGCCATACTCCACCACGGGGGCCAAGTCCGGATTGGTGGAGGTCAAGTCCGGATTGGTGGAGGATTTGCCCTCTGCGTGGTCGTAAAGAAACATCATTCATACTTGCATACATAAACACACACATCATCATCATCATCATTCAGCCACAAGAAGTCCACTGCTTGACATAGGCCTCCTCCATGGATTTCCAAAAAGACCGGTTGGAAGCGGCTTGCATCCAGCGTCTTCCTGCCACTTGAATGAGATCGTCTGTCCATTTTGGGGCGGGTCATGTGTTAACAAACACACACAAATACTTACACAGATATAAGTATAAATACAAGCATACATGGTATACAAAACATGTACCCTTGTAGATACGTCCATATGCGCGAACTATCTCGCTGGGCCGACGATCTCAATCAGATTGATGCGAGCTGCCTGAGCATATTTGAGGTACGAAAGTGTATATAACCATACACATTCTTTACGTTGAAATTTCTGATTTCATTGATACGGATCTGGTATTAGACATAACTCCAGCGGTGGCCAAATGCTGGCTAATTGATTGATCGATACGCGCCAAAAATATTACTCTCCGTTTTTGTATTTGCAAACACATTACTTGCCTATGTGTAAAACTCGTGTTTTGATGCAATAAAGTATTTTAATAACAATAATACTTTTACGCTTTTGCAGTCGGTTAAAAATAGCTCTCGGTACCGGGGGTCACAGTGACTGGCGACGCCGCACGCTGGCGGGCGATCCGCCTCGTCCCCTCAATGTGGTCCAATGAAACGTGATCAATTGGACAATTGGTCTCGCCACACCCGGCCCGCTCCGTACAGCTAGCTACAGTTACGTAAGGTCCATAAAAATAGGACACTCGCAGTCTAGATAACTCCGGCATAGCAAACAAAGGACCGAGGTGGAACTCAACTCTATACAAAGGTTTATAAAATAGTGAAGCGTTAAACTTCCATGAAAAGGCTACAAAGATAAAAGACGACCACACATCATTTTAAAAGAGGACAGCCGAAACATAAAATTCAATCCACAAAAGCGCCCGTAGCTTAAGCGTCAAAGATAGTTGTGAATGGGATAATGAAAGGGCCGTTAGTGCGGCGGAACCCTAAACAGAGCAATGGACCGCGATATGAAGAATGTTGCCGTCCGCACAAACTTCCCCTCGTTACCCTCCCTAATGACATCCAGCAACCTTTTTGTGCGATTCGCGGCCATTCGTCTTGCGCCTGTCGACGTGTGTAGTCGCATCTGTTAGGATGTAGAGCAAGCGGTGAACAATTTAACATTTACACTCAAGATAAATGGTGTGTCCTTGCGTCGTCAGTTTTCTTACGCCCGGGCGATTGTTGAGGAAGTTTGCGGCCACTTAGGTGTTTTGGGGTATTTTGCGAGACTCACGGTATGGTGAACTACGGTTTAGTTGTGTGCGCCAACTCCTGTGGTAATTCTTACCTTTGTACCTTTGTAAATTGTATTACAAATGTAACATGGACGCGCTGAAAATCAGCGTCGCCAGGTCTTTTTTTCAAATCTAGCGACATAGCTGAGCGCGCTTTCTATTGCCAAAATGAAATGTTTTTTAACACTAATTTAAATTTATTTTATATATTTTAATTTTAAGTTTATCTATAAGATTTAATTTCATGTTTTGCATGCAATTTTTGGCAATAAACCTTTTTATTCTTATTCTTTGCGATAGCATCTTATGTGGAATTTAATAGATGATTGGAATCGTTCAGGATTTGGTTGGAGCACATGGCTAGTAGCAGCGCACCGGTAAAACACTGTCTAATCTTATTCGAGAAGTCGTGGGTTTTAGGTTTTAGCCGATGACTCTACGTACATTTGTGAATTTAAAAGAGCAATACAACTCGCTAATAGTGACGGAAAAGATCATGAAGAAAAACGAGTGTCTTATCGTATACCTTAGTGCTTTAAATTGCTGTTACGCATGGCGATTAAGCCCATATTTTTTCAAAGAAAAGGCCTGTGCCCTGCATTGGTAAACGAATAAAGACCGCTTAATTTTTATTTTATCTTACAACTTTAAAATAAAATATTTCGTATGACTGATTTTCTCCTAATAAATACATTTATACTAATCCGTTTAGCTATTTACATAATTTCGTGGCAAACATTTCGTAGGAAATTATACTTGCATAGAAATTTCGCAGAAATAAGTATTGCAAAATCACAGCACGATCCGAATCCTCGAACTCGTCAACTTAAAAAAACGTGAAGACATTTAATTATTTTCACGAAGTGTTCCAGTGTTTAGAAAGCTCTTTACTTTCGTGAAAGGTTTTGGACAGACACAATCAAAAATTCTAAATGACTTTAGCGAGTTCATGAAAGCATCGCAATTTTTTTCTCCCTAATTCCGTTTGGCCGGTATTACTTCTAAATGAATATTCATTCAGCGGGGAATCGTTTAGAGATGATAGACGAAGCCACGAATAAAAGGTTCACAATGAATTATGGATCTCTCCCTGCGCTGGAATGTGCCAATTTTAACACGATAATTCCATTTGGAAATGATTAATTGATCGGCGAATCGATTACTTACGGTCACGACGGATGGCGCGGCTATGATTGCGTTTCGGATGTACTGTTTACCTGTAAAGGAGGAAATTTTGCGTTAGTATTATGTCAAACGCACTTGACCAATAAAATTTTCCACTGGTTTATGTTGAAATGACTTCCACTTCATTAATCAATTTTGGTTATAAGTTTTGATTAGAGTGAATGAATAACCATTTATGGCTAAGAACAGATATGTTTCACATTTTTCGTAATAACTTATGAGAGTCTAAATCCATAGTATGCAATTTCAAACAAGATATAGAGTGAAAGAGAGTGACTTCTGACAGTAAGCCACTAGTCTAACAAGCCTCCACCTGCTACAATCCGGACTTGCCGCCGTGGTATAGAGTATGGCCTATACCTTCCTCAGGAAACAGACCCATGTCCCTCGGTGGGGATATAATAGGTTGATGGTTATAGAGTGGAAGAGGTCGCTCAGTCTGTGCTGATAGATGCTGGGCTTAAACAGCTGAGCGCTCGGAATTACGTAAGTGCAATAAAAGTATTAATAATAATAATAATTACAAATCCATGGTGGGTAATCGTGGTAATTAAGTCAATTTTTTTTTTCTGAGAGGAGACGTGTGCCCAGTAGTGGGATGCATCTAAGCTACCTAGAAAAAACCAAATATCATACCAGACCTGTTTTGGCAAGAACCTGTACTTCTTTAAATAATGACACTCTAGAAAGACATTGTTAATTTATATTACATTAATAAGTATGTTAGAGATAAATTAGTTAAGCGTTAATTTATTTTATAAGTAGTTTGTTAATTTTAGAATAAGCTACAATGGGGCTGACATGCGTCCTTAAGGTGCTTAAGCCCCCAAATAAAATAAAGACATAAAAAAAATTACACTCACTCTTGGTTACAGTTAGTGCTAGTATCGGTGTTTTATTGTATAAGAGGTTCTGTTCTTCGAAGACAAGCCACAACGAAAACATCAACAATACTAGGTTGATGCTATAGTTATGATGCTATATTCACCATCATCGTGCAATTTTTCGCATCAAAAATTCACGAGAAGAAACTTTAAGTTCGAAGACATGAAGAGACTGATTTCTTAAGTTAGCTTCAACTAGCAAACAAAATTAGTTCCGAACTCCATGAATTCGCTCAGGAAGGGGCTGACCAGATCTTTAACTTTTACGGCAAACAAATACCTTAGTTACTCCCAGAGTTAGCACAAATAGCCTAATCTACGTTCACTTCTCTCGGAAGTAAAAAGAACTGCCAAAGTTCGTTGAGAAAAGTAAAGAATTAAAATAATCTGAGATTTAC
The DNA here is from genome assembly GCA_947310845.1 of Yponomeuta plumbellus. Taxonomy (NCBI): domain Eukaryota; kingdom Metazoa; phylum Arthropoda; class Insecta; order Lepidoptera; family Yponomeutidae; genus Yponomeuta; species Yponomeuta plumbellus. The sequence goes on from OX371196.1 coordinate 15,808,629, forward strand.
GACCGGTTTCTTGTAAACTTTGAACTTTATAATCACTTAACGGACAGTCAAAATTAGCAGTCTGTTAACAGCCTCTAAGTTTCAATAACGCAAATAACTGGAAACTAAACGAATGGACTAATAACGGCTGATTTATTAAATTCGTCAGTTCATCACTAAACTTGTATCTATGTATGTATTTGGTTCTGTTTAGCATTTATTTTTGCTTCTTTCTGACCAGTAGCATCAAATGTATTGACGATATCATCTGTGACATCAAATGTGATAATCGAAATATTCTTAATATTTATCGACAAACGATTGGAATCAAAAGTGTTTTGACATAAAAAGATAAAAGTATAATAAAATTTTAATTGCAATTACCTTGTACGTATAAATTTTTCAACCACTTTCTGAAGTACGAAAGCAATGCTACGATTGTCTGCTATTTTGTCAGCAATCTCAAATTAAAATTAAAGCCGTCAACAGTCTGTTGAACAACAAAAATCTGCACCAAACACCCGGAATCGTTGTAACCGAAGTTTCAATTGAATATTTCAGACTTCCACTGACAAAATGTTAATAGTCTGGCTAAGAGACTCTGCTGGAAAACCAAATTGTATTGAATTTGAAATCAAATGTGTTCTAGAAACTTGTGGATGATCACAAAGGCAAGAAAATTAGTTTTTTCTAAAGTGATAATTCAGGGTTCAAACTAAGTCACTCAAATGCGTACGTGTTGATGCAAGAAGTATGAACTAACTAACGTAACACAGATACAAGTTCACCCTACTACTGTGCCACCCCAACTGCTGTACTTGTTAAATGGCCATGGTTATCATCATAGTCCACAATATTGTTTGACCTACGTGACGTGCTAGCCGGGCACAGGTACAAGCCAACTCGACTTAAATATTTCTTTCAGCTAGTAGATTTTGAAGAATACAATACAACGAATATTAATTAATTCTAGTTATGATTTCACGAAGAAAGAGGTATACCTTTAAAGTTTCAAAGGGATTTTTGTTAACAATTGACTGCGATCTTAGCAAAATTGTAAAAAAACTACGAACATTTTAAGATTTTTCTCAGTTAACGAATCCTTTCAAAACTTACAAAGTAGACAAAAGGATCCGTGTTATAATTTAGTGAACTAAATAAACTAAATGGTAGACCTACAAGTTCTACTCCTGTTTATCATGAAACAATCAATTTTCACTGCGGAAATTGTGGCACTATTTTGCTTTCCTCCACACAAGGTGTAACATAGTCAATATTTACGTCTGCAAATAAGAACCTCTACTTGTCAATCTTTATTAAAAGGAAAACATTGCTTTCGCGAAATAGTATCAGCCGTTCTATTCATGTTAATGCCGTGGCTAGTAACTGCAAGAGGATTCTCACACAAAGCGGCGAATAACGCGCGCGGCGACGGAGAAGCGAATTCGCGTCACCTAGCGGCCCCGCGGCAGAAATTCACTTTGCAGTTTGCAGTCGACTTTCGTGGAAAAGGTTAGTACCGAACTGTTTTACGATGCTAAGAATTATCATATTTTATCAATTTTGTTAGTGTATACTTCAACTAGGATACTATTAAATAGTAATAATAATAATAATAATATTATAATAGGTACTATTAATATTATTTAATGATCATAAATATGATCGAGATCTTTAAATGGATCGTAAATAATCGCGCGGTACGGCGGAGCAAGTGTGTTGTACCCCGCGGAACACCCCGCGCTTCCGTGCGGTTTGGCGGATTTCGTGCGCGGTGCCGCATCTACGGTGATTCCCAGGTGTATTTTCTATACAAACTGAGATAGATAGATAGAATATTCTGAGATATATATATAACTAAGATACTTGCATACTATATAAAAATCTACGGCGTTGCTACGCGACGAAGCGCAGTGCAGTGTGATAATCACCTCACACGGTAACTATATGTAGATGATATTTTTGTCAGCGATTTCGAAGTTTTCCTTATAGAAAAAGTTGTAGGAACTGGTGGGTGGAACCCTCTATTCGGAAGTATCAAACGATTTTGTTGCTCATTATATTATACGTAGTACGTAGTTAAGAACATGTCTTGAGCACATATGGAAAACTGTTTGTTTTGTATATTTTTTTCTAGCAGGAGCACTTCTTTTTAATGTTTAGTTTTCGATTAAAGCATATTTCTATTCCAATTAAGTAATCATGGTGAGGCTTTATCCATTTTATTGAGACTGGAAACTTTCTTCGAAAGTATTTTTGGCAACTCACAGCCCAGTGCTCAATAACGCGTGCTCATGTGGGAACTAAGGCAATTTAGTTAATATAATAAACTAGAAGTGCCCGCGACTTTGTTCGCGTCAAGGAATAAGCCTACGTTCTAAATACAGTGTATTCTAAATACTGGTGAAAGAATTTTTCAAATCGGAGAAGTACCTACTTTTACTCCCTACACACAAACTTAAACTTTTCCTATTTATAATCAATAATATACGAATGAATCGCTGAATGTGTTGTTGAGCGCAAATCTCGAGAGCAGCTGAACCGATTTCGCTAATTATTATTTTAGAATATTGCTTGAAATACGAGGATGGTTCTTACGGAGAGAAAAAATTGGAAAATTACCTAAAAAAGGGGAATATTTAAATGGTGAGAAAATATCGAAAAAAAAACGAAAACTTTGGCGGTACGAAGTTTGCCGGAACAGCTAGTATTCGTATAAAAATAGATAATCGCGATTAGACCAGCTAAATGTGTAACGTTTTCTTACAAACCATATAAATTTCTGTTGGTTTATCTGAGTCAAATGCCATAATTTTCTATAGTTGTACAGTAATCACCTATTATTTTAATACCACTCGTACAACATTTCAATATCTATATATATAAAAGGAGAAGCTGACTGACTGACTCAGAATCAACGCAGAGCCCAAATTACTGAACCTAGGGGGTTGAAATTTGGCATGGGAGTTCCTTAGGGAGCCTAGGGGAGCACTAAGAAAGGATTTTTTGAAACTCACCCTCTAAAGGGGTAAACGGCGGTGTTAAAGTTTGTATGGAGGTATAAAAAAATGTTGTCAGATTTTCTTGAAACTTGAAATAAATACTCTTCAACACAATTGATTTAACACACGATTTTTCTAAATTTAACCCTTAACGGGAGTGAACGGGGTTGCAACATTTTGAACTAAAGTCCACGCGGACGGAGTCGCGGGCGAAAGCTAGTATTATTATAAGCTCACAGGATACATCCCAGTGAGAGCAAAGATTTCCCCTTGCTACGATCCTGACTAACTTTTTTACAGTATCAAATTCCTTTGCGGCTGCAATACAATCTTGTTCGGGTTCCAAACTAGTATACCCTGAGCTAAGTAGCTGAACAGCCACAAAAATATACAGTTATTGCCATGACTGCCTTAGGTAGACAAACAACCGGCCAAGTGGGAGTCGGACTAGTGTGCGAAAAGTTCCGTTCCATTACATGTACAATGGATATTTCAATTGTCTACACATTGTCTACACACAAATATCAAGTAGAAAACAGCCAAAAAATCACGTTAATTGTATTAACGTGATTTAAATATTACTTTTATTCTGTTTTTTACATATTTTGTTATAGCGGCAATAGAAATACATCATCCTGTAAAACAATCAACTGTTTAGCTATCACCGTTCATGAGATACAGCATGGTGACAGACAGACTGCCAAACAGACAAACAGAGAAGCGGACGGATGGTCGGACGGAGACAGATAGGCAGGCAGGTAGACAGACAGAGGAGTCTTAATACCTAAGTACCTGGATGACCGAGCGTTGCTCGGTATGTAGGTTTCACACAAAAGGAGGAACTTGAAAAAAAAAAGAAAAATTATTATCAAGTCTCGAACCAGGGCTTCTGTTTACGGTATCGTCCTATTTCCCACTTGAGCTATGACAACCTTACAAATTACCGTCTTGTAGTGTAGCAGTTATTTCTTTGCCTTAAAACACGATTAAAACGACGTTTTATAAAAATGAAACCTAGTTGGATTAATTAATTGCCCCCGAAACACCTTGCACACAAAATTTCATGAAAATGGTTGGAGCCGTTTCGGAGATTCTGATTATATATAAATATATATACAAGAATGGCTCGTTTAAAGAGATTAGATATATAAGGTCCTGCTTTTATCCTTTGGGTACGGAACCTTAAAAAAATGGAGCCCAAGTCGGCTGCAGACATTTCCAAAAGTGAATTTTAACGTCACGCTATTCCCAAAGGCACATTTCTACGGTACCTACGTTTTACAGCGTGAATATCATAGTTTGTTGACTTACTTTAAAATTCTACCACAGTAGGCGGTGGAAAATCAACTGTTTACATTACGTAGCCGTTTATACGGGGCTTAATTTTCGTATTTGAAAGAAAACCACCTAACTTTTATTATTATTTTATATTGTACAATTGGGTATTTGACAAAATGTCAAATGAATGAGTTACCTTTAGAACGGAATTTTGTATGAAAATACTTGCTTATGACGTCAAACTTCAGAGCACTCTTTTTATGTCTCACCTATTTGACAACTGTAATAACTACAAAATGTTTCGGAAAATGTATATCTTTTAATCATAAAAGAGATACATTTTCCGAAACATTTTGTAATTTTTGTTTTAATCGAGCATATCAAATAATTTATTTCCGATAGTGTCAAATACCGAATGACCTTTGACAAATGTAGGAAGCACAGGTAAAGGAAAATAAAATTTCGGACTTTATGAACGTAGAAAATTAATTAGGTGTGACTTAATGTTTGAATTAAATAAAACGTTTTGGCCTTATCATCCATACTGGACTATTTATACAACGTACAGAACACTCGACTTCGACTTCCACTGATTCGCTGAACCGAATATTTACAGCAGATTGGATGAGGACTATGGATTGGATGAGGATTGTAGACAGAAACGAGCACTTAACACTTTCGAACCCTCAGAAATTGCTGACTGCCTCGTTCGTCTAGCAGTATCACGTCTGATTACCACGCATGAGGTCGTGGGTTTGAATCCCACTAGGGGTCGCCGTACATTTCTCCAAAAGGACTTAGTCTGGTTTTATTTCTGTTTTCATGATGTCTTTGCCTTTTTACCATAGCTTAAGGTTTGAGACCTTGTTTGAGACCAGCACAAATGATAGTCCTGTGTGGAATGTATAGTTCTTATTGTAAATATGAGAGTAACCTATCCGGTAGCGTTCTTAGCCATGTGCAGATTACGAGGCGTGTGCGTCCTCAATACAGCTACAACGCGCCAGCCGTCTCCGTGTCCCCGCGTCGCCATTGCCGCCATCCGAACGCCGGACGTCCGCCACGCCGCGCCATTCTGCGGACGCCACGCCATTCACAGCCGTCGCGGCCCGCACAATACGCGTCAAGGCGATCGCCTAGGGTTGTCGAAGCGCCGGTTTAACTCCTATCTATCCAGGCGGATGAATAAACCCGATGCACTGGATAATTTGGATATATTTTTTGGCAAACTAAAACAATCGGTCTGAACCGGTATGTTAGCTTTTTCAAGGTACCTATTTATCTCGTCAAAAATAATTTACATAACATAAATAGTTCTACATCGCAGTGTATTTTTTTTTTAAACATAAATAAAGTAAACATCTCTAAAAAAAATTATATGACTATACAACGATTTAAAATAAAAAATAATCTCGATTAGAAAATTACACCACGAGAAAGTAGCGGTGAAATATCATGATAATTAATTGATTAGACTCCTTATACGGAGCATCTGGGTTCGAAATCTAACTAGTAATTTTACGAGTTTTAACCTTAAAATTCGTAGTTAGATTTTTAAAACTTTGGTTGCACTTGTTTGGCTAGAAATTATAGGTACAGATACATTCGATTAATAAAGATAAGATAACATCCATTTTTAGCAGATAAAAGCTACTTTGCGATAGACTTTTAATCCTAAAAAAACGGGATCCTAGGTTCACGTCCATCCGTGTGGAGTTTCTGGTCTTCCATCGGACGCGTCCCCCGGGTGGCGGATAGGGGAACGCCCTCCAGATATGGAGGGTACCGGCTTCGGCCGGCGCGGACCAAAACCAGAGGGAGGGGGACGTCCAGTGGCTTGCGCTGCTGGATGTCCCGCGGGGTCCACTATGGGCCCCGCACCCGTAACCCCACACTGAGTGGGGCCGGGGGCCTTCGGGCCGCGAGGAGACAACCTCTATAAAAAACACACGGTGGGGGCCCTCCTCTATGTCCCTCTGTTCAGCAGAGGGCATAGAGGAGGTTGAGGGAGGGTCACAGACGGCAGGTTGGGGGACCTGCCGTCCGACATCGTGACGGGAGAAGGGGGTGGGGGGCCCATGCCCCTTCTCCAGTGAGGGTGGGCCCGACTCCTTGCGAGTCGGGTCGACGTCGCCGGGGCGCCGCTGTAGCATTCGCACTGTGGTCTACCACTTGCGAGATCCGGCGGCGCCCCATTGCACGAGCGACAGGACGGCCCCCGGGGTGTTTTAGGAGGTATGCCTCTCCTATTATTAGGAGAGGAGAGTCCGACACACGGCCGTCACCCTCCCCCAAGGGTGGCGGTTATGGTGCACAAAGCATTTCACCCCGTTAACAAAAAAAAAAAAAAAAAGGTTCACGTCCATGGGCTCTGACACTTTTTGCATAGACGACCTTTAGAAAAAGGTTGTTTCTGGTTCCCACGACACAGGGTATCCTAGTGTGGGACCAGAAGCAATGTATGTGCCTGTATGTAAAAAAATGTTAATGTTAATTTTGGTAATAAAGTAGTTTTTATCGTCACTAATAGAAGAAAACATATTTTGTTTCCTCACACTAGGATACCCTGTGTCGTGGGAACCAGAAACAGCGACATCACAAACATGTAAACATCCAAGACCTGAGTTTTTTTTTGTCCCCAGCCAGGATTCGAACCCGGGACCTCTCGCATGGTAGGCAGATGCGCTAACCGCTGCGCCACAAAGGTCGTCGCTTTTCAGTTTGGAGAGTGATATCCCTGTTCTAAAACATGTAGTTTGCGTTGGACGTATTTTTCTGTACCTACTGTGCTCGAGTCCGATAAACCCTCGGGAGGAGTGAGGGAAATTGCTCTAGCTGCGAAACGGATTGGTTGAGATCTAATTTGCGGGGACTTTAAAAATTCATGTCACTAAAAATCGAAACTTCCTATTTCCCTTCGAGCGTCACTATCGTTACATTACATATCATTCTAACACGATCAAGTCAAGAACAAAAATGTTGAAACTTTGAAAAATGATCGTATTATCTAAATTTTAAAATAAAATGTGAATCAACCCTGAAGTAATTAAAATTGTTTGATTGAATGCGTACTAAAGTTAGTTAAAATTGTTTGATTACATCAGTACTAATTACTGTAAGTCGCCCATGATGGATTGGCTGAACATGACTCATTGGTAAGTATATTGGAGACTGAATCATTTGCGTTCCGTTAAAATCAATTTGACACCGTATTCGCTCGATTTGATTGATTCGTTGCGTTTCCGTAAGTTTTATTAAGGGCTGATTTTTCAATAGTCAGATAACTTTTATCTGAGGAATAAAAATGGCGGGTTAACAGCTTATGAATGAAAGTTATGTCAAACCGCCATTTTTATTCCTCAGATAAAAGTTAGTACCTGGGTGACCGAGCTTTGCTCGGTACTTTTTTTGTAATATAAAATATGTAATATAAAATTAAAATAATCCTTTTCCAACAAAAAAAGAACTTGGAAAAAAAAACATCATGACGCGAACCGGGTCTCTTGAAATCGGCCCGAAACGGGTCGCCCGTTTTGCCGTCAGGACTATCCCAACCTTGCAGATAGACGCGAAATTTACCTCTGTAAGTTATTATAGCAAATTTCAATTGCCTTAAAACACGGATAAAACAACGTTTTCTAAAAATGTAACCTAGTTAGATCAATTAAACGCCCCCGAAAGCATCTGCCTACAAAATTTCGTGAAAATTGTTGGAGCCGTTTCCGAGATTCTGATTATATATAAATATATATACAAGAATTACTTGTTTAAAGAGATTAGATTTGACTATTGAAAAATCAGCCCTAATTTAAAAGAAAAACTATCAAAATATTATTTTCCAGTTAGAACCCCTTTCCAGCCCGGGACGCCTGCCTAAGGCTGATTCCACAAGCTTTTATATCAATAAATTAAAAGCTAGCGAGAAAAGCTGTAATTTCTCTGCGTCATTCTACAAAGCTGCTACTTTATTAATAACAGAGGCGTTAAGTTAAAACGGCGGCGTGACAACCCTAAGCCGCGTGTTTAATTGAAAATTTTCGTCATATAGCGCCCTATTGTTTCGCTAAATAAACCATCGTCGAATGTCACGCCGAGATAAGATGCATTCGGAATTTATAAGGAGGAGAAATGAGCCGTTCGTATTCAGTCCCGACGAACGCGAATGTCCCAAATAATGTGCAATTTGAGACGTCTACTCTACGTCTCTGCGCCCCAGCGCGCCATTTAAATTGACAAACGAATATAATATCTGTCAGTGATGTTGCTGTCTCGTCGTGAAGTGTCAAAATGTTTCTGGGATTGCAAAAAACCTACCTACGTGATTGACGCGTGTACGTCTAAAAACAATGCCCCTGCTAACATAATGTAAATGCGTACAGTGTGCATACACGACTTTATTTCTCACAGCGACAGGCCAAATCAGATATCTAAACAGAATTTAGCTGTAATGTAACTGCATGTAAGACTTAATTCTTGTAAAATTTCATGATTCAAGGGCTAAAATGGTCTGTACGTTTTGATAGTGACTAGTGAGTATGAATCAGAGTAAGTTTGAGTTTGTGAGCGTATCAGAGCGACAACACCCCGTCGGACTCTTCCTGTAAAAAACCAATTAAGTTTATCTGGCATAAAGTGAGTTTGATTGTACAATTGTGCATGTTTTGATACTTCTGTGGGAAGGAAAAGGAAATAAATAAATTACTTACTTACTAACTTAATGTCTCACGATGGACGACAGTCGTAACTGCATGAAATCCTGCATGAATAGTGTTCATACAACCTTCACACAACGGCCTTAGCTCATGTATGAAGCTACTAGTAAAATCTGAAACTAGCCAGTGGGTATTCGACCATATTAATACCATAGCGACAGACATCATGTTATTGTAGACTGCTATTATGGATGTAATATTTATAACCGTGCATAGTGTAAAACTAACGTAGGCATAAAGGCGCGGTCATAATAGCCAATGTAGAGATATCGCAACTACAAATGCCTAGACAGGCTGTCCCTAGATGATAAGCAAACGGAGGGGCGGCGGCGTGTTGCGTGTGCTAGATAATTTTATGCCTATTTGTCGTACGGATAGAGTTGCTTTTTATGTAGCGTTTGAAGAAATATGGTTTGTATTATTTGTGTTGACAGAGGTAGCTTGATATTTATGTATATTTGTCATTTTGTTTAAATACTTACGGCATTCGGTTGTATTAGATGTCATAAAACATTTTGACATATTATATTTTTTTATTCGAAGTCAAAATTATTTTGTTCGTAGTAGCGAGAAAACTTCTAATTAACAACACGATTCAAAATCAAATATTTTATTCATAGTACATACAAAATGTTTACTTTATGAACGTCAAAATTGTTGTTCACAATTAATAGATTACTTGGAGAAGAAACTAACAAAGAAACTCCACATGTATTCTTTTCAAAACCGTTTTAGCCTCATTAACAACTTAAAAATTATTACCCCTAAAATTACTACCCCAAAAATTATTCCCCCAAAACACTTCTCAGTGGCTGTTTACATAATATTTGGTTACGTTTTATCTTTACCTCATACTATTTCAACTGAATCTGTTTGGAGAATTCATATTTTTCTAAATTTTAAATGTCATTTAATAACACCGATAAAATCATTTGTTACACAAAGAAATAAGTTCAAAGTATGCTTCAGATAGAGTAAAAAGAAAATTCCTTACACATTTTTTAATCCGGGTCAATGTCAACCTTATTATAATTTATCGTCTGATGTCTTAATATATAAATGATAATAATTGCCACGCAAAGGAGGTCTTTCTTCTCCAGCCTGAATCTCGGACTATTTGTATTTCAGATCATTGAACTTTATAAAAAACATAAAGCTGTATAGCACAATGCTATTTGACGATTTCTGAAAACCAACTCATATTTTTTGTTGGTGTTGATGGAGTCCTCAGAAAGTGATCATTTTAAATTCTTTCGTGTATTTCTTCCAAAAAAGGCAAAAGAAAACTTACTTTAGAAATAAGCCGCCAAAACGCTATCTTGGGCATATGGCGTCGCAGAGGAATTATGTCGTCGCTTTCGAGTAAACCAACCAATGAACGTAAGAACGAATGAATGACAGACGCCTTTTTTACTGACAGTGACGTCATCATAGAATCTGTCAATCCAGACCATTTTTGATACAATGGCTGCAGTAATATAATTATCAAATTTTATCTCGTGTTTTTTTTTACAAATAATAATTGTATTTTAACTAGGATACCCTGTGCTATTGTAACCAGGCAAGGACATTAAAAACATGGAACAAAATCCAGACTTCCAGAGAAAATTATTTACGTTCAACATAAATTATAACTGTCAATCGCTCACTGAGGCACAAAATAATTAAATTTAACATAATTACCACGGTAACATCATAACTCTTTCAACGGATATCGGTTACCTCAATAATTAACATGTTGACGGTAAATAAAATAATAATCGACTCCGAAATGTTATCCTTTACATTTTATTAATTAGTTTTATGAAAAGAGCAACGTTGTGGGAAAATATTACGCAGTAGTTATTTATGATCTACAAACTTTTATACCTATTTAATTTTCCGGTACTCTCACCTTTTATAGAGATAAAAAGCATGTGAAAAAAAAATGACCTTTGTTATTGACATTGATGGTCGGTTACCTGGTTTACACACCAATAAGTGCAAATACGATAGCCGTCGTGAAGCCAAGTCAGAGACCTTAGGGCGGCTTGAAAACTTCTGATAGTAAGACCAGCCACTAGTCTTACAAGCCTCCACCAAACGTGAGTATGGCCTTCCTCAGGGAAGAGACCCGTGCCCCTTGGTGGGGACATAATGGGTTGAAGATGAAGTGAAAATACAAATAAAATAACCTGGGATATAAAACAACGCACAAGCGGGATCGATGACTTTTGACATAGCATTTGCAATGACGTATATAAAACACCCAAAAATTTAGCTTCTCCGGAGTAAAAAAAAAAACAAAATTGTTTTATTGAGGAGTAATAGTAGATTGTTAACCAAGGGCTGTATGACATCAATTGCATACGAGGTTTTTGGCGCCCGAGCGCAGCGAGGTAAACACTATGCTTTACATATCGATTGTAAGGTAAGTAAAAAAACAAGAAATTCTTCTTTTATAAAATCGGGGGTTAGATCCATGTCTTCGTCACTTGACATTTTTCAAAACTTTTGAGAAAGAACTCCAAAACACGAAAAAAAATTACTTTCGCGCCTACCTAGTCGACTGACTTTTTTACTTTTTTACGTAAAAATTTTAACTAAGAAAAAGATACTACAGAGTAGAAAATCCTTTGTCGTATCAAAGTGACATAAGCCCACAAAATTTTGGTTAGCTCGTAGACTTAACTTATCTTATTTTGTACGTTGTCTCAATCAAATACATAATTTTATTATGATGTAATTTGTTCTCTAAGCAATCGATATTTCACTGTTAAATTATTATGGTAAAATAAATCGGCGCCGATATCGGAGCGTGTTCCATGCCGTGTGCATTGGAACATTTGCGTAGCTTATCTCTCCCTTCAGATCTTGTAACGTTAAGTAACAAACAGTGAAGTTATAACATCGCTCCCCGTGAGGCCATGCGAGAGGCGCGCTATTTCGGTACGCACATATGTGTGTGGCTTTTGAAATTTTAATCGTTACATTCACCCCTGGCGGCATACTGGGGGTGGGACGACGAGTTGAAGACAGCAGAGGAAACGTTTGGACATAGTTTGTCGTATCATTTATTTGTTTGTCTTATAATTTGTTTCTTAAGTAGTTTTTTCGTAAGCTTTGAAAGTTGACACTATAGATGGATAGATAGATAAAACTTTATTGCTCAACCGGAATACGGAATTTATAAGAATCTATATAATTATCTGTAAAACAAAATAGTACAGAGTATTGCATTTGTGACTATTGGAAGAAGCTTCATTTATCAATTTAGAAGTCTTTTATTTAAATAAAAAAATTAAACTCTTTTAATCGATGAAGGGGAAAAGTGACAATTTTGTAAATCACAATTTAAATGAAAACAATTTTGATAACCGAAGTCATCACTTACATATTCTACTATGTAGTCTATAAAATTCTATAGACATATAAAATTCCATAAAAGATATATAAAATTCAAAGTCCTGACTGACTGACTCACTCATCAACGCCCAGCCCAAGCCGTTTGACCTAGGAAGCTGAAAATTTGCACAGAGGATCTATATAAAATGTAGGCAAGGAATAAGAACGGATTTTTTGAAATTAAACCCCTAAGGGGGGTTTGCCAAAATTTGTATGGGAGGTATAAATAATGTTGTCTGATTTTCCTGTAAAATAAATACTCTTCAACACAATTGGTTGAACACGTGTTTCACCGTTTTTCTAAATTTAACCCTTAACGGGAGTTACAGGAGTGAACGGGGTTGCAAAATTTTGAACTAATTTCCACACGGACGGAGTCGCGGGCGAAAGCTAGTAGTATATATTTTCTAAAAATACATTATGGTTTAAAATGTATTTTAAGACAACTATTTTAGGAGTACGGTCTGACAGCCCAGCTTTAGTAGCAACACATAAAACAAACACACATACATACATAAGCTCACGCCGAGAAAGTATCCCAGAGGGGTAGGCAGAGACCAGAGACTGCCACTTGCAACGATCCTTACACTTCACTTTCACTTCATCGACAATCATTAGTCGTTGCATGCAACGACTAATGATTTTATCTTTGCAAATACATAATTATAAAATTATAATGATTGAATACAGTTTTCAAAATAAGTAGGCGTTAAACATAAACATAAACATTTACATACAGACACGTACATTGCTTCTGGCCCTACACTAATCCTAGTCGGTGGTGGTCGACACAGGGTAGGTGGATACCTACCCTGTGTCGTGGGGACCAGAAACAACGACATCACAAACATGTAAACATCCAAGACCTAGGGTTTTTTTTTGCCCCCCCAGCCGGGATTCGAACCCGGGACCTTTCGCATGGTGCCAGATGCGCTACCCACTGCGCCACAGAGGCCGTCAAAAGCTTCTGCAGTTTTAATCTGTACCGTGACGACCATCACGACGTTTAGCACTTTGGCTCGAAAAAATGAAAAATTAAAGCCAACTGGAGCTGGTCGGAATGACCCCTAGGCTAATTGCGATGTCACATTTTATTTATGAAGAGCTTTTTTTAAGCCAGGTCTTCTTTTAAATCCCACTGCAAGGCAGATGCCTTTCTCAGAGAACGAAAGAGACAGAGAATGTCAAACCTTGCGAGGGTTGGTAGTTTCGAGTGTTTAGATAGATATTATATTACGTAAATACTTGAAATCTTCCGGTTTTTAGAGTTCCATAGCCTTCGCATACTTCGCACAAAATTAATTGAAAATTACTATAATGATGTTGTTAGTTCTGTCAGGCCTGTTGCACTACGCGTGTCGGTATCGAACGCGTAAGTACATGCGGCGAACACTCCGGAGTGGCAAGTAGGTTGGAATTCAGGCTCCAGATAAGGTGAGAGTTACGTGGTCGACAGAGAGGCAACATGTAGGTAAATATAACGTAGCATTTTTAGCGCCGTGCGATTCGAATGGCACCTAATTGTATCGCCGCTAGAGTCCCTTTTTCTTTAATTGATTTTGCGGAGTGAATCTTCTGTACCTGTACTATTATGTATTCTGTGGTTCAGTAAAGAAGATAAAACCTCTCTTTCAACGGAACCCTACACTGCACGTCACTTGGTCTGTTTTTTATTATATGCCGTCCAGGATGTCTTCGGTTTCAAATCTGGCTATGATGTCTAAATTGCGTGCATTTGAATTCCGCTATCGGTGGTATTGTCCATAAATCAGATCGTGAAAAAACCAGAGGTGTCCATATAGCTCGGCGCATGAAAATGTGGATTGTCGCTGCGTCGTTGCAGACGCGACGTTGTCATTTGCTTCTGGCGTCTTGTCGTCGACTCTGACGCCAAGTGTGCGGAGATTCGAACAAAATATATAAAAACTGACTATCGTAGCCTGTCGGCGCGTCTAGTCGCCGAGCTGTAGCCTGTCGTGTGTCGCTAGTGTGCACCTAGGCTTAAACAAAACGCTGGTAGATTCCGGCTCGATATTGTATGCTATTTAGTGTACGTATACATAATTTTTAATTATTAAATACTTCACCGCTTCTTTGTCACTGAGAAACTTAAAGTCCGGTCATTATTTTTCATACTTTATTTTATGCTATACTATTCTCTCAACTATTTTTCGTATCAAAACAGCAGCTCTTCTGAGAACTACATTTTACTATAGAGCGATAGTATTTATAACATTGTAAACTAACAACGTTACCATTACACATGACTTCGGTTAGTATCTCCGCGTCAGATAATGCAATTTGGTGCGCACAATGTCTCCTCTCTACCTAATTCAATAACATGGCTTTACGAACCATCTCATCTACATACAATACGACGCGAATCCATTTGTGGACACACGTATGGGTTATATTAGTTACAATCGATCTATCTAAATTAGCCCGTAAATAGAGCCCACTGTTAGGCATAGGCCTCTCTTCTCTCACCCCAACCCAACCGGTCCAGTGCTAGTCTCGCCCATTTTTTTTCAGCCGCTTTCACAATGTCGTCGGCCCGATCGATGTTTTACATTATTTAGACCATTTTACAGAACGCTGGGCGAGACCAAATGAGCTGCGTTTACGATCGCCTCGGAGCTAAAATAACTCATCTGTTTGATGTGTTCGCGCACGCCCCCAAAGTGTACATACCTACATCCGTGTCGTAAACAAGCTGCATCCTTTTACGCGAAGAAAAATCAATGTAATGTAGGTCGTCATTTCGTGCTTGGTGATTGCCATAGGTCAGCCATTGATCATGCTACATTTTTAAATATCAACGGAAGTCTCAAAACCGTTGAGAATTATGTTTTCAGTACGATTTCTATTTATCGGATTTAGAAATAAGGCTGTATTTTTGAAGATATTAAAAAAAGCCTTGACCTTAAATTACTTTTCTATGACGTCAGCAAAGACAGATTAATCCTTTGCCTTACAAAAAAAATATCAAACCAAATCAACTGACGTTAATGACATTAGTTTTTTTTTATTCATCATCATCATCATCATCATTAACCCATTATGTCCCCACCGAGGGGCACGGCTCTTCCCTGAGGAAGGTATAGGCCATACTCCACCACGGGGGCAAAGTCCGGATTGGTTTTTTTTTTTATTTGTGCAGGCAAATACTGTCTCCTTAATCATCCTTTGCTGAAGTCACAAACACCAAAACTTCAGAAAATATTTAAAATGGACATAATGAATCATACTCAAACATACCGAAATCAGTTTCTTAAGATGGTAAAAATAAAAATAAATTAAATAAACTCACGCCCGTTAACCCCGAAAAAAAAAAAGATGGTATATATTTTCTAAATAAATTACGAAAAACCTAATATATCAAAAATAATTAAGGATGCATATAAATTTACGTTGCCCAGTAGAGGGCATCAAGTGCGTTGCCAATAACGCAGGCGGGGTACGCATGTGTAGCCTACTTTAAAATTTAAATCTTATTTACATTCCGCCCCAGAGCGGTCGTGTCTACGAAAGTGGGCTTAAGGGCGGGCGGCTCTGGGTGGCTTTGTGTGAAAACGCTCCATCGGTCGCAGGCCTCGTTATAGGCGATATAGGCTTTTTAGGCGTGTTTGCTGACTCCTTGGGTAGAGAGTCGTGCTTTGTGATATTGGACACGTAGTAATTTGGTTACATTCGGTCGCCCTGATGTTTGCAGGGTGACTTCGAATTCGTTCACTGTTTCCTCGGAAACATTCTAATTATGGCGATAGTTTTGAAAAGAAAAACGTATTAACATATTTTTATTTGCTATGCTTTATTGCAAAGTTTCGAGGCGGAAAAAATGGTTCGAGCTCCTTAAGGTTAGCGCTGGCCAGCTTTATTGTTATTTCATGCCACTGTACTTCCAACCAACATTTTATTTGACTTCACACTCTAAACTGAGGATAGAAATCATGAATATTTAATAACATATTTTTAAATATTTATACTACTCGTTTTTATTTTATATGTGGAGCTATTTATATTATAATGTATGGCGTGTAATAATGAGTATTGACAAAATCTAAATAATTGATATTAGCAAAAAGACTTCAAAAAGAAATTCCGTCAAAATGACCGAAAGAATGGTCAGTGTGGCGTTTTTTTGCTGCCTTTTTCTGCACTACAATCGGCTCCAAGGCAGCGGCTAACATTAGCAGTAAGTAAATTGACATTCAACAAACAGAATGTAAATTCTTCACGTTGAAATAAATTTCTTTCTGACGATGCCATAATTGCGCTGTTAAATAAATCATTCCGTTTTGAATTCGATCGTTTTATTTTCCAAAACCGAATAAACTTTTAGGGTAAGAAAAAATCTTCACTAAATAAAAATCTCGTGGACAGAAAGTGACTGACATTATTAGCAGGCCCGGTTACCTTTAACCGATGCACTCTACTCTGTGGAACTATTTCCGTCGCCCCAACAGGGTTGTTAAAATAGAACGTTCCAAATACTGAAATACAAAACTCGATAACTTTGCCGAAACAACACAAAATATTCCAGCACAGCGATGCGAGGTTTTGCATGCTGTAAAAATTGTTTTACCAACAAATTATGCAGATAATTGGCGGGTCGAAAACGTCCTTGAGGCATCACTCGAATGTCAGCAAACAAAACAAACGCTCGAGTGAAACTTTCCACTTAATTAACCGCCCATCAGTCACATCACACTGAATTCGTATATGTTTATCATCATCAGGTAAGATGTTGTGTCGATAAAACATTATAAGTATGTAGGTACGCCTTTTAAAGTCAGTAAAATATTTAGGGCTTATTGCCCTTTGTTAACATATCCGCATTTTGAAAATACACAGATCTTCCAAGCAAATCATGGTTTTGAAATGCAGACGCCACTTAAGGGGCAGGGAGGAAACACTAGCGCCGCAGAGGAAATAAAATACAAACATATTTTGACAAGAATTCTAGCGTATTCAGTCTAGTATTTAGTAGTTGGCAAATTATTTTGTACTGCATGGTTACCATAGCCAAGGGTTTACCAGTTTGGGACCAGGTCAAGTAAATTGTTGTGTGGATGTTATTATTATTATTCTAATAAATGGAAGGAGAAGAAAAGATATTTATTATAAAAACAGTACTCACGCTACTATAACAAAACAAGAAGTTAAAATAGTATACTTTTTTTTTTCAAAAAAAATTTAAATGTTTAAAATTCGTATTTTAAAGTTTGTTTTCGAATAAGTAAATTCTTACTTAGTACCTGACAAACACTATGAACAGATTTTATGGTCAATTAAAACAGTTAACATTATTTCTTGTAAAAATTCTCTTCAGTAACGATGCAGAAAAATCTTTTGAAATGTTAACCTCCACAATTAGTTTTAAAATGAAAGCTGGCAACGAACTCCAATGCTGGTGACAGTTGGTTGTCACTACGACTATTCGTTGCACCTGTGTAGCCGTCACTTTTTTCTCTCATTTCCTCTGTTTTTGTTTTTTTTACCTAATTATCAAACAATTTAGTTTGGAGTTCGCAGTCGAAAGTGTAGGTACTTACAGAAGATTAATAACATGATACATTGTAATGTGTTATTGCTGCGTCATTACTTATGCTAAGTTTATTTAAGTTTAAAGGAAACCCAAGTGCTGGCACTTCCGCCGACTACCTACTGTTTATTTTAGTGAGAACTTTTTGTAGATCCATCCGCCATAGATCTTAATCGAAAGATGCTTTAGTACAAATTAACTAGTTTGCTTTTGAGACATAGAATTAATTAGATGTGAAATTAGTAATTTGTTCGGTGCACCTTTTTCCTCCGTCCTTAAACTGGGTGACCCCAGCAGAAATTAATTCATTGAATTCAATTGAATTGAAATATTTTATTCACTGAAAACACAGTAGGTACAATGACAGAAGACAAATACAAATTTTATTCATTTTAATAATAACTTCCACACAACATAATCACTTGACCTGAGCCTAGATTCTCTTAGTGCATTGTACAATGAAAACTGCATGAACATGGCCATTTAGTTTAATTGCCGCTTCAAGTCTACGCGCGCACGCATATCAAACAATCTACGCGTCAATGAAAAAATATGAAAAAACACGTATCTGTCATCGTACTACAATGTACTTGCAGAATCGAGGCCCTGGTCCCAAACAAGAATGGTGATGATGATGATGATTTCCTCTTATCCCTTATCAGGGACATAGGGCTTGTAGAAGGGAAGAATAAAGAATAATAATAAACAAGAATACCCTGTGGTTAATTTGTGAAAAAATATCATATAAACACTTCACAGCCGCCTATAGAATGCTTGAATCCTGTCGAATCCAATAAGCCATTCTCCCGCGTAAAAGCTGGGTAATAAAATTCGGATGCGTTCAAAATACCTGAAATGGAGGTGAAGGTTAGCCAGTCGTTATAATACTGGGTGAAGAGCAACTGATCGAATGCGAACATAGCAGGATCAACTGATCGAACGCGAACATAACCAAACTCTCACTCGACCAAAAGCGACAGACGTCCATATTTCCAATGCTGTGAAGTAGAGTATAGAGAACAGAGTCAAATATTTTTTATCTGGGATATATTTTATTTGAGTTACAAATCTATCGGGAGTTAATGTATTATCATCATCTTAACCTATCAGGTATCTGGGTATTAATGAAAGGGTATACAATTTAGAACTTTACCTAACATAAATTCGTTATTCCACCCGTCATAATAACAAACAAGATCTTGATCATGTCTCATACCTTTAAGCGCATAGGTTAAGCCTAGTCGCTAAGACCTCCACAGACTTATTTCCTACTTTATATTAAGTTCTTACGCGTTTCTAAGACTGTGAGTTGAAAGAAATGTTTACTGAATGTATGCCATGTTAGCCAAACTAACTACTGGAACGCTTCCGTAAAAGCATTATTTTGCGTCACGCATCTCGCAGAGAGTCGTAAGGAGAATAATTGGTTACGACTCAGAATATCTAGGATACAACACAGACAGGATATGGGTGGGAGGGCTGGTAAGGGACGTCCCAGTCAGATAAACTTTGACCTAATCGGGAATGCGAATGCTTAGCAAAGGGCAAGATAAAAAGTGCCCGAAAACGGCGGCGGCATGCAACGTGTAATGAACGTCGATGAAACGAAAGTACCTGGGTGACCGAGCTTCGCTCGGTACTTTTTTTGTAATATAAAATATGTAATATAAAATTACAATAATCTTTTTTCAACAAAAAAAGAACTTGGAAAAAAACATCATGACTCGAACCGGGTCTCTTGAAATAGGCCCGAAACGGGTCGCCCGTTTTCCCGTCGGAACTATCCTAACCTTGCCGATAGACGCGAAATTCACCTCTGTATGTTATCATGGCAAATTTCAATTGGCTTAAAACACGGATAAAAAAACGTTTTCTAAAAATATATGCTAGTTAGAACAATTAAGCGCCCCCGAAAGCATCTGCCTACAAAATTTCGTGAAAATCGTTGGTGCCGTTTCCGAGATTCTGATTATATATAAATATATATACAAGAATTGCTCGTTTAAAGAGATTAGATAGATAGATCTGTCACGATCGTGGCAGTCAAAATGTATATATGTACATGTGTAATTTGTTCATTTTCAAATGAACAACTTTGCGTTCGTTTTCATTGGCTCGTATGGTCTATATCCCGCGAACGTGACCGAACGCAAATGTCAATTTAAATCATTGTTCCCGCCTCACCGCCACCTTGGTATTTTTATTTGACCGGTTTGGGCGGTCCAGTCCAGGCAGTACACGCGCTGTTAAAAAGAAAGGAATGCAGTCTTTATAGCTTTCCTTGCCGTCTCAGCTAGTTCGTTTTTGGATGGCGTTTTATTTTTATTTTTTCGTTGCCGGATTCAACAGTACCATGCTTTTAGTGCCCTGTCTCACTAGGACGCCATGGCGACGTCGCCAGCCACGCATCCAAGCAGTTTGTATGAATGGCGACGTAGCCAGACAGTCGCCAAGTACCAACCATTCCAATATTAACTGCGTGGATACGGCCTTATTTTGTATACTTTTACCGCCATGCTTTAATTAAATTACAGATTACCAAACGTAAAACTGAACGTCAAACATAAAATGTTGTAAAGTATGCTATTGACTTAAAATACTCTTTGTTCTGGCGGTAGCTGCCACAGCGAACTCGTTAAAATATAAAATACTTAACTACCAGAAGTCTTTAAAAGCCCAATCAATAAGGCAAGCTATTAAAATCTTTGCGGGGCTACAGCTAAAATCTTTCTGCTACTATGAGCGGGAACAAAGCCACCAATTAAAAACCCGTACGCTTGAAACACCGGCAAGCTAGTCTACAAACAATCCTGTGTCCTAACTCAGAGTAAGAAGGTCCAAATTAAAATGCACTACTGAAAAACGCTTCCGCATTTTTCAAACTTATTATTTATATAATACACTGGCTCGTTGGTCTAGTCGTTAAGGTGCTTAACTACCAAGACAGAGGTCGTGTGTTCGATTCCCACTGGGGGCCACGGTACATTTGTACAAAAAGGCTTCAGTCTGGGCGTATTTTATTATGTTTGTGATGTCCGTGCGTGGTTACCGTAGCACTATAGATTTGACATCTCAAGTTACAGTTTTTTCTTGGTTACCCTATGTCTGACGTGAAGGTCAAATCTTATATCAAATCTTAAATTATACATTTACAAGAAAATATACGAGGGGTACAGAAAAGCTTATTAAATAAACCTGTTAACCGAAGAAAAGGACGGGACAGTTATTAAAATATTAAAAACAAGATTATTCGAAGTGAAAGATACTTAACAATGCCCAAATATGTAACTTCATTTACATATTTGGGTATTGTTAAGTTAATAATACAATTTTCTCAAAAAACAAAGGAAATGAAGGAAACTAAAAATCTAACTAGTGTCTTCGCATATCACTGTTACCATTTTAGCTCAGTTCTAGATAAGTTATGTATGCTTGGTAGGCGGCAGGAGATAGGTCAGACTTTATGGATTAGCAGTAGCTTAAATTAACAAAGCTCCGAACTTTGAATTCTACTTACGTACCCAACATACATTGTTGGATAAGATGCTGCATCATCATCAACCCATTATGTCCCCACCGAGGAGCACGGGTCTCTTCCCTGAGGAAGGAATGGGCGATACTCCACCACGACAGCCAAGTCCGAATTGGTGGAGGCTTGTAAGACTAGTGGCTGGTCTGGCTTACTGTCAGAAGCTTTCAAGCCGCCCCGAGGCAGAGGCCTTAAGCCAAGTCAGAGGACTTGGCTTAACGACTGCCATCTATCGGCGCGGGCGGTAGCCGGCACCAACTGCTTAACGTGCCTTGCGAAGCACGGAACCGCTTGGAAAAATGCCACTAGCGTTAGTCATAGAAAGGTCACCTATCCATGCATTGAACGCACCCTATGTTGCTTAACCTTCGTGATTGTTTAAGATATTTAGATACGGATAAGATACTGTGACCTGCAGTAAAGAGCCAAAATAATAATATCTTGCGACTCTTCCTTTCAACGAAATAAATTATAATCATTATTTTAAATTTACTGCACAAAAAAGGCCAGTTTATAGTGTGAGTAAATTTGATTAATCCCTAAAGCTGCTGATGAACTTCATTACAGGTAATATCTTACAGAATAAACGGGATCGGTTTAGCGAGCATTCCAGCGAAACAATAATAAATTTACCTCGAACTTTTTGCTGAGCCCAGCCATTTTGACATTATTCTGCCATCTGACAACTACAATAAAGCATTAGCAACAAGCAACTCTCTAGAGTTCGCTAGAATTATCCTGAAATGTTCGTAGTGTTTTTTGGCTCGATGCTAGATTCTATTCATTGTTTAGTTCGACAAATTTAGAAACAGTGAATGTTCGTTATTCTGTTACAAATGAATGCCTGAGAATCTTAACCTGTAGATTTTTTCCGGGCCGATCGGCTTACTTTAGCAATTGTTTTGAAATATATACGAGTATTGTAAACTTTTAGTCCGGATTTATTTACGGGTGTTGTTATATCGGAAGAGTCCGACCAGGTTTCGCTCAGATTCGCAGAGCTTAATCATGGTGAGCAGAGACGGAGCTCGCGTCGTCGGTTGCTCGTCTCGTCTCGTCGGACTCTTCCGATATAACAACACCCGTAAGTAAATCCGGACTAAAAGTTTACAATATATACGAGTAGATAGATAGAGAACACTTTATTGTACATAAAAAAGTAAATTACACAGGTATTTCTTAATCTAAGAGTACAGACGGCGGCCTTATCACTAAAAGTGATCTCTTCCAGACAACCTTTGGATGGACTGGAGCAAAATATTGGAGAAAGAAGCAGCTGTACATACAAAATGAATAAAATAATAATTTACTGAGATATATTATTATTATTATTATTATTAATACTTTTATTGCACTCACATTTAAAAATTAAAATATAGTACAATACGGCGGACTTAATGCTTAATCAATTTTATTATACATGCCTAAGCAACCAAACTGTTATATAAATATAATGTAAATACTATATAATATAAATATGAACTATCAATATATACATATAAATAAACTACACAAATAAATTATAATGTAAAAATGTATATTTTATATAAATACATAAATTTATATACCATACACATAGGACATAAATAAAATACTAACAGCAGCAACAGTCTTACAGTAACATAGCGAGATAGTGACCCTTCACCATAGTTTTAAAAATTGGCAGCGGACTGCTTGCACTGTGAAAGCTGTAGAAAGTGGTGCGATGGGATGGGATTTTTAGGAGAAGGTTTTGAGAGGAACGAAGAGAAAAGCGAACGCTTAGCTTAGCTATGCGTAAGTATAATGCATGGAGACAGTTATTTTCAGTAAAAACGTCGATGGATTACAATGTCTATAATCCTAGCAATATACAATCGAAAACAATTTAAAATTCACGTATCTGGTGCTGACACGCGCGTAACGTAACATGCTCTTACTCTTATACAGGGTGTCCCAAAACTCAACGTCAAGCCCGTTCCGGGTGAAAAGGCAAGTCATACTGGTTATCAGAAAAATATAAAAAACAATCAATTTTTTCATTTTAAGTTCAATAAAAAAAATATATTATTATTTATTCAAAAAATTTCACAAATATAATGACAACTAAAATTAAAATTAAAAATGGGCAATTTTTTTAAGTTAATTATTTTAAAAGTCTCCTTTTCTTCCAAGCTGGAGCAGCTGGTTTTTAAATTTTGTTAACAGTTTAAAGAAGCATTATTCACTAACAAAAAAACAAAAAAAAAACTGGAAAAAGTAAAGATTTGTGGCAACAGGATTTTTCAATTTTTTTTAAATGCCTATAATTATTTTTCACGCAATTTTTTTTTTCTGATAACCAGTATCACTTTTTGCCTTTTCACCCAGTTCCGGCTTGACGTTGAGTTTTCGGACACCCTATATAAGTAAGAGAATTTAAACCTTCGAACCTCCTCTATCTCTGTTCTTTTTCAACCTAATGCTAAGAGTGTAGGCGTCCAACATAGCGCACCCGCCACCTCGCTCCACTGCTCTTCACTTTCAACATCTTCCCGCTATGTTGACCGGGCTGCCGGTTATTGACTCTCCCTTCATCATCAACCCATCATGTCCCCACCGAGGGGCACGGGTCTCTTGGATGTGGAAAGTATATGCCATACTCCACCACGGGGGCCAAGTCCGGATTGGTGGAGGCTTGTAAGACTAGTGGCTGGTCTTACTGTCAGAAGTTTTCAAGCCGCCCTAAGGCCTTGACTCTCCCTTATCTTCTTCTTAACCCTTAGGCCTAGAACATGTTTTCAATCACAGCTAAGTTGGCTGTTATTCATCGAGTAATATTTGAAATTTATCACAGTTTTCAAAGAATAAACCATGCTCATGCAACTGTGGTCTATATCATCTTCAAAATTCTATTCAAAGTGCCGTTGCAAGACCGACCCGCCGACCGGTCTTTGCATCGGACCCGCCGGCGGTTCCTCGGGACTTGAGCGGTTAAAGTACCCCTCCATCACTGAAGGTTGGGAGTCAGCTCTGTTCAACGGTCTCTGTTCAGTGCAATACTGAACTTTAACACTGGTCCATCTTTGATATTGCACAACCATGACATTCTTCTCCTGCCCTCCTCTTTCCGTTCACCTTGTCATCTCTTGTTTTGTAGAATATGGCCTAAGTATAGGCTTCATTGTTATACAAGATAAAATTAGCTATGTTTCAACCTTATCCGCAGTATATGTCAAAGTTAGACTTAGAAGAAACCTCTAATCAATTAAGAATAAATTAACACCGGTCATACGCAGCGTAGGCCGACCAGACACAAGATGGACAGAGGATCTTGCAAGCCCGTTTCCAAACGGTCTTTTTGGAAATCCATGGAGGAGGCCTATGTCCAGCGGTGGACTTCTTGTGGCTGAATGATGATGATGAAAGTAAGACCGCTTAAATAGGGTGTACAATGTAAGTAAAGCTTAATGTGCTATCGACTGTCCATTTATATCACATGTAACTGCAGCCGTTGATTTTATTACTGTGGTTTGTCGTTGCTTTGTTACAACAACAATTTAGATACTAATGAACACTCAAATAAATCATAGAGTCAGCTCCACTACAATGTGTGAGAATGTTATGCAGCATGAACAGTATGTTATTTAAATACGTAGTTCAATCTGTTTTATTTGTATAAAGTGTGAGATAATGCGTAAGCGAGATATACTATAAAATATCTTTATTCACGAAGGCAAAAAGTGCCTTTGAAAGTAATGTGATAATTTCGAAAGAAAAAAAGAAAACATTCACCCAGAAGTTTAGATAATGCAGGTATCAACTTGAGTTTCAAACGTTGCTATTTGAAACTGGATCTTCCAAAATACGTACGGTTTAATATTTCATCCACCTAAAACCATCTCAATGTATTCTCCACGCGTCATATTTAAACTGGCTGCATGTGGAACGTGCAATAGGTACTAATTAAAAGTTAAAAGTAACTCTCAGGTTCAGTAGTAAAATAGAAAAGCTACACGTACGTACATATGAGGTGGCAAATGGGACGTCAAATATTCTCTAAAAGACAGTTAACCCAGAATACTCCAGGTTCATCAGCACAGCACATTTAATTAATTTATTATAAGTAAGACAAACATCAACTGGTCAGTCATACAAGTAATGCAAAACCTGATATCTACAATTTCTTCAGTATCCATAAATTCACTATGATCAAATGATAATAATATTTTTTCAAGGTTTTAACGTGAGTTGCCGATTTTGAAATTAGTATGAAATAACAATGATCATTTTCGCTTAAACGTTTTATTTAGACTAACAAAGAGCGCATTTTATTGAATACCGTAATTTTCCGCATTTTTTTCGCTTTAAAGGCATTGTTTTCGCATTTAGGCAAAACAGCCCCAAAAAGTTAACAAGGCTCTTAAGATATTCAACTTTTTCTTATTGGCGGACTGGTTCGATATTCCAAGAAAAGGATTTACTTTCATCCTATTACGTTTTGCATCCTATTTACATCCTATCTCTGTGAGGGTTGTGAGTGTTAAGATCTGTGAGTTTGTGTATGTGAGTGTGTGTGTATAAAAGTCCGGCTTGTTTCTCTTCTGTGACGTCAACATTTAGTACAGAGGGTCGCGCTGTGATAGCGGACCAGCGAACGAGTTACTAACGACGGGAAAAGTGCCTATTTCCGAGCTGTAATGACCGCTGTGTCATCCCTTCGTCGCCTGCCTGGCAAACACGAGGCCTGGCACTAAACATGTTTATGAATAGACTTTTGACTCCTACATTTCATTCACGAATGTATATCAAGCGTTCAACTAAAATTTGTTTTCAATTAAAAGCTCATTAAGTTCGCTAGACATGGCTGTGTCTTCATGCGGCGTAATTTCAAATGTGCCATTCCTGAAACACTTCGATTAGGGTTGATTGATTTTAATTTTCGCCTTAATCAATCGCCAATCCGGATTTGGCCCCCGTGGTGGAGTATGGCCTATACCTGCCTCAGGGAAGAAACCCGTGCCACTCGGTGGGGCCATAATAGGTTGATGATGATTATGATTTTAATTTTGTTCCACCATGTTCACATTTTTTTTATTGAATCTCTGTTATATTTTTTGTCGTGATAGGTAGTAACATAACATAACATTTACATACAGGCACATACATTGCTTCTGGCCCCACACTAGGATACCCTGTGTCGTGGGAACCAGAAACAGCGACGTCACAAACATGTAAACATCCAAGACCTGGAGTTTTTTTTCTCCCCAGCCGGGGATCGAACCCGGGACCTCTCGCATGGTAAGCAGATGAGCTAACCACTACGCCACAGAGGTCGTCAACCAACCATATGTTTTAAATAGAACGGGCATGTTGGACAACGATTCATCAGAGGTTGCGTGCTATTGTACTACATTTATGAACACTCCAGCAAATTAAATAAGCACTGATATTTCTAAAGTATTATGAGTGTGAGAAAAAAACTCATATTTAATTAATATTTCGGTAACTGCGCCTTTGGAAAAAACCCTGTACCATAAATGTCAAAGTTTCTCTGTAGTTTAGTTTGTGTCACAACTAAGTTGGATTGTCATTGTTTAGGTAAACAGTTCAAATAATAGTTCAAGTACTACTTTATTAGCTCGACTTTGTACACGCTATTTATTTATCGATAATAACACACCAACAGTACACAGATGAAAAATAATAACATTATTTAAAACAAGAAATCTTAGGCCCGATCTGTGTATTTCTTATGTATTTTTGTGCAAAAAAGTATTATTAAATTTATTCTGAATACACTGACTCCATCCCTGCTTACCATGATTAAGCTTTGCGAATCAAAGCGAAACCTGGTTGCACTCTTCTGTCAAAAAGTCAAGTATCTGTGTATCCGGAATAAAGTTACTCGTAATTATGTCTAGTACTTAAGAAGGTTTGAGTTGAAAAAATAATATTTCAGTGTAAAGATCGAGAAAAAATCTTATTTACATACTCTACATTAATATTATTGTATTGATTAAATTTTAATGTACCCAAGTACCACTGAAGGTCTACCGTCACCAAACATTATACCTACATTAAAAGTTGATAAGAAATAAAAGCTTCGCATCTTGTTACTGAAGAAAAGTAAAGTAACAAACATTTCGTGAAATCCTATTAGCGAGAGTGAGGTCGCTACTTCCGACGGCTTCGCCAGTCTTTGAGACTGGACATCTTGAATTAATTATTTAGAAAAACAGCTACTAATAGACGTCTGGCTCGTAAATCTAATTATCTTAAATGAAGCAAACTTTAAGTTATTTTCAAGCTATGAAAGTGTAACTGAGGTGCTGTGATCTAAAAGAAACAAAAAAACATTCTGCTATTCACTCAGACTAGCATGTTTGGATAATCAGTCATCTCATCGTTGGCCAATTTCGTCCACTGTTGGACATAGGCCTCTCTCACACCACGCCACAAAGAAAGATGCAATATGTTCGCCAATTTTTGGCGGAATTTAGCAAAATAATTTTCACATTTTAATGCTATTTTGGATTTCCGCAAAGTAACGCCTGATTCCATACAATATATACTCCATTCCACGAAACGAGTTCCCAAAGAAAATCATCCATGTGCGCCCAGTGATAAATGCGTGCTACCGTTGAGCCGGGTCCGCTGCGCCATGTTACGCGTGTTACAAAAAACGTAACACGTAAATATAATAAAAATGGGGCGTGGTATAACACGTTACGTGTTACATAACGTTACGTTACGTGTTAAGTAACACGTAAAAAATTAATACCACTCCCCATTTTTGTTTTAATAACGTGTTACATTTTTTGTAACACGCGTAACATGGCGCTGCGGACCCGGCTTTACAGCGCACGTATCCGCGCTTCGGCGTACGAGAGGTTAATGTCATTGCTCTACCCGACTACCCTCTAGCTCTAGACGGTGCGATGTGGCCGTTGAAAGGATAAAACGGATAGTAGGGTTAAGTAAAAAACAATTAGTCATTAGATACGCAACAAAATAAAGTCACTGGTACATACCGGGGCCTGGGGCGAAACATCACCAATGTAGATCCACATTACTTCTACCCTATTAACTGATCTACAACATCTGCCTTCTTCTTCAGATTTTATTTAAGTTTGATTATGTCAAAGGACAGAAAGAAGTGATGTTCCTTCGAGGAGGCCCATGTCATTTCCTTTTCCTTGTTTGCAGGGGCGACGTCCCAAAAGACGTTATTTTTCCGTGTCATGCGCTACTTTTTTAAAATCTTCTACCTAAAGTTAACTCACCCCTGCAATCATCAACCTAGACCTTGCCCAGATCCCTCACAACTTCATCAGTCATGTCTCGTCAATCTAGCGGTTAACGAACTTGACTGCTGACGGGTAGTGGGTTAAATTCTGACTGACATTCATGTATTTCCATGTTTGTGATGTCCTTGCCTGATAACCATAACACATGGTGTAATGGCTTTTAACCAGAACAAGTGATTGTATTGTGTGGAAGTTATTGATTTACTCTGATCTTACCAGCTATTCTCGGTGTCAGCTCGTCACCCTACTTAATTTTCTTTACCAAATATTTACCTTTATAACATCACTGTACTTAGGTTCATTAATAAGTTTGTATGGACATTTCTTTTTCGTAAATTAAACGATATTTTATTATGTATAAACTAACATCACCGTAAGTGGATCCGGCACTTACGGGTGTTGTTTTATCGGACGAGTCTTTCGGATTCGCAGAGCTTAATCATGGTGAGCAGAGACGGAGTTCACAATGTGTTGTGCTGACGAAAGTTTTAGTTCAAAGATATTTTGTTTATTTATTTACAGATTTATTATTATTAATTGCTTAAATTAACTTTTCACTGAAGAAACCCCATGAGTCCAATAATTTTGATTCATAATGAATTTATGAACTTTGCCTAGGGACTTCATTTGTAGAACGCACTCAAATAATAATATGGGGACAAAAAAAAGAAGAAACCCAGGTCTTGGATGTTTACATGTTTGTGACGTCGCTGTTTCTGGGTCCCACGACACAGGATATCCTAGTGTGGGGCCAGAAGCAACGTATGTGCCTGTATGTAAATGTTATGTTATGTTAATATGAGAATTAGGAACTATTAGGGTAAATGATAAGATTGTATATCTGTAGGTAGGACCTTGAGTTCATGAACTGAGAAATTGAGGTCTTAAAAAGAATCGCTTCAAACAAACTTTTGTTCTTTCGATCCCCGAGGTCAAACTCAGGAAAAAGGAGCTCTTGTAAAGAGATGCCCTATAATATCAAGAAAGCAAAATGGGAACATCTTCAAGTATTTTCTACTTCTTTAGCAAAATTACGCCCAATACCAAGAAACACGAATAACAAGCGATCAGATTTCCAACCCCATAAAAACTGCCAAGTGACGCTAGCCAATACTCGCCTCTAACAGGGGGCACGAAACTTCTAATATCTGCTAAACTTTATAATACTCAACGGGAGTCGATATCGTGGAAGACGGCGCAAGTTTCCAAGAATGTTTTGTGGATCGAGGCGGCTATTCAGACTCATCCGATACGATTCAAGTACACTGGATAGGTAAGCGAGATACAATTTGAAGTCAAATTCCTCTCGCTCCCGCATTAAATCAATTTCAGGATTCCGAAGTAACAAATTCAAGGATTCCTCATAGTGCCACCATGACGGTTTGTCTGTCTGTCGGAATAAAATACATATCAATCACACCGACTAAACGGTAGAATACTTAACACGTCAAGGGGGTAAAACTAGCACCACCGAGAAAAAAATCACAGCATTTTTTTAAATAAAACTTTCGTAAGTACGATATACTATGTAGAAGAAAACCTCGCCGGACTCTTCCGAAAAAAAGTCAAGTAGGTAAGTATATTTATTACAGATCGAATTTGCAAAAATTGTCTGTAAAATCTCTTAAATACGTATTCGTATACGGTAACACGTTTTTAGGAGCAATGGCGGTGCAACTAAGTAAAAAATTGAGGACTTAAGCAGTGTTAACACCAAGAACGGCTGTTTTTGGCGTAAATGCTATCTAGGGTCATGTTCGTGATGCTAGGTTCTTTGTCGTGGGTCCTAAAAAACACTGTTAACATGACTAAGAGATTGTACAGATATTTTTTGCGTGAAAAGAGACCTGTATAAGAAGATTTGACTTTTTTTATTGGTGGCGCTAGCTAGCCCTCAAATAAAAATATTTTTTATGGCACCTTCTGTAACTTAGATGAGGAATGTTTTTACTCTCTTTTTCCTAATAGTATGGGGTATCACTGGTCTAGTCTTTTTATAGTATTGGGTGTCTGATAACTATTTTTTTATTCAGGGATCCGTTTGCGAAATATTGCCTTTTGAAGCGAAAGTGTTTTGTTAGAGTAAAGTGCAATCCCGCCCCTACTACCCACTTCCCTCTAGGCTAAATAGGTAATTATATAGGCATGTCAAAAATTCAAGGCAAATTTAATCACCGTGGCTAAACAGACTTTATAATTTATCAAATAACAGTCGGCAAAATTCATGAAAATACGTCGTAAAAAATATAAGAATATTTTTAGATCACAAGTTTACTGTCACTTAATTGAACATTTGTAGATAATAAGCATTCTAATCTTGTTACCTATGTAGGTACATACATACCGTACCTTGCATCCTTGAACGTAATGTTATGTTTGTGTCTTTATTGTGTTTCACCTACCCACTGTACTCCTTTTATGCTATTTCGTTTTCCTTTTGTGTGTGCACACATTTAGTGTGTGTGCAAGTGTAAATAAATGATTTATCTATCTAACTATCTATGCTTTAAATCGATAACTTACCAACGGAAGTCCATGAATAAAACCACGGGGCTTGAACCTCAAAGTGTTAAGACCTCGACAACAGATTATAGGTTTACCGGATTTAGGAAGTTTTTTCAGTTAATAATAGCCAAAGCATATTAGAAACGAATAAAATAACATAACATTTACATACAGGTACATACATTGCTTCTGGCCCCACACTAGGATACCCTGTGTCGTGGGAACCAGAAACAGCGACGTCACAAACATGTAAACATCCAAGACCTGGAGTTTTTTTTTTCTCCCCAGCCATCCTGAAACACGGTTTTCCTCTACAAACTTGGGAATTGGTCAGCTAAGTTAATTCCCATTTAGCGTCCAACCCTCAAAGGATTAATTTGTGAATGTTTAAACGATGGAAAGTAAGAACGACCTAAATCGTGAAATAAACTTTACTGAAACTTCTTCAGCAGTTTTGAAATGTTATACTAAGTAGTATAGAAAACGACAAATCGAGTAACTTTACTCATTTATTTAATGATTCAACATAGAAAGGAAATTAATTGCATTCCATGAATTATCACATCAATTCCGGATACATTTACTTGCTTTTTTGTCGGAGGAGTTTGAACCGATCCAGTCTCTAAATAACTTTTTATTCAACATAATAAGATAAGAATAATCTTCATTGCACACAAGAAACAAGAGACAAAATAAAAGTAACAAATAAAAATATATACAATAGGCGATCTTATTGCTAACAGCAATTTCTTCTAGACAACTTTGTGACGGAAAGGTTGCCGAAAGAAAGAAGAGACGGTTAGTTGGTGCACATACGAATAATTCATACTTAATAATAAACTTACATACATCTTACTTCAACATGGCTACAGAAGTTCGATTAAATGATCATTACACGAGGTATATCTTGAATTTGATTGTCGAAATGCACTTTCCATCTCTTTCATACGTAAATAACGCTAATGAGCATAATAGAGATGGAATATAATGTGTAATGTGTATAATGTTGCATGAATGTGTAATTCCTGGTGTACATACAATAAAGAATATTCATTATAAGTAAGTATATATCTATATACACTGGTTAGTTGTAGGCAGTCAGCAAAACTTCATAATTATAACTGGATATAGCTCCTGCCACCAATCCGGACTTGGCCCCCGTGGTGGAGTATAGCTGTACCTTCCTCAAGGAAGAGACCCGTGCCCCTCGGTGGGGACATAATGGGTTGATGATGATGATAGCTCCTGTAATACCATTTTTTCCCTTTATTTTTCTGAAGCTGATTGATCTGCTTAATTACTAATCGTGCCGAACGCAGATTGGTAGTTTCATGTGTCAAATATGAAAACACATCAGAAACTTACGTTAACGTGTGGTACTGTTAGTACAACATCACAACGTAGCTTTCTTAACTTAGGAAATAAACACATGGATACATGCCACGATTAGAACCCAGAACTATGAATGTGAAACCGGCATTTCATCGCTGTGCTACCAACGCTATCCCTACGGTACCTAATAAACAAAAAATTAAATATACAAAACAATAGCCTTTTGTCTCAGCAATTTCAACAGGTCGTTAAAACATTTCCCAAAAAACTGAGAATCGATCCGAATCCTTAAATCCAGTTCACTACGAACCATAATCGTGTTGTTTATAAAATAGTTTCGCGGAAGTTTATTACCGGTCGCATTGAAACGCGCGAGTCGCTGCGGAATAGGTCGGAGCGCTCGGCAACAAATGAATTTTAAACAAAAAGCGACTGAAATAACAAACTGAGAGGGTCGCTTCTGAAACAATGGCAGGCGTTCTAAAAGTTGCCAAAGGAGAGTTCGCAGTGGGTTTCTGCATTTCGTCCCCCAGGTGAGCCGTAAGCGCACACACATTACCTACACACAGTGCTTACAAACATTTGGAGTTTACGCTCTCAAAATCCGGCCGCTGCAAAATGGAGCGAAAGTTTATGTTCGCCTCAATATCAACAAAAGCAAAAGCACGCCGAAAAATTCCCAATTTTGTATTAATATCCTGGACTAAATGATATTTTATACGTTCAGGCAAGAACTCTTAGATCATACATAAGTTCCCATTCATGGAGTGGCACGTTTATTATTAATTTCAAAATGTTATTATACCATAGTAGAATATTTAAGATGCAATAAGATAAATAATTGTATGATACACAAAATATACAAATACAAAAAATTTATTAAAAAGAAATATGATTACAAAGCGTGTTTTACGTTGGTTGCCACACTAGATATAAATCTGTGCTGTGGTAACCAGTTATAAATATAACTTTTTAATACAATTAACTAAAATTGCATGATAATTTAATTCAATTAATTTTTAGTTAATATAATGCATACTTTTTGGTGCCGGCTGCCGTAAATAGATGTCAGTCGTTAAGCCAAGTCAGAGGGCGGCTCGAAAACTTATGACAGTAAGACCAGCCACTAGTCTTAAGCCTGTATTACACAGGGGCAACACTGTGCGGCATTGCGGTATGCCACAAGGCCGCATGCTACAACGTCGCACATTGTGGCAAGATCCGTGTGGCATGGCAACACCTTGCGTCATGTGGCAAACTGTCGCAGCTTCTTCTTCTTCTTCTGCTGCACCTTTGTAGCATGCGGCCTTATGGCATGCCGCAATGCCGCACAGTGTTGCCCCGGTGTAATACAGGCTTTACAACCCTCCACCAACCCACACTTGACCCCCGTGGTAGAGTATGGCCTATACCTTCCTCAGGGAAGAGACCCGTACCTCTCGGTGGGGACATAATGGGTTGATGATGATGATGAATGCATACTTTTATATAGCACTTTAAAATGTTGCGTGCCCAACAGGGTCCACAAA
This sequence comes from Yponomeuta plumbellus, assembly GCA_947310845.1. Taxonomy (NCBI): domain Eukaryota; kingdom Metazoa; phylum Arthropoda; class Insecta; order Lepidoptera; family Yponomeutidae; genus Yponomeuta; species Yponomeuta plumbellus. Next base: position 15,842,692 of record OX371196.1, read on the forward strand.
GATCTTATCAAATAACTGTTAAGTTAAAATGTAACAACCCTACAACTTGTGGAATGCAACAAAGTATTGAGTATCATGTTATTACTTCGACAGCCTGAAGTGAATGAAAAGAGCTTCTCTTTTGCGACTAATCTGGAAGGGAACATGTTTCCGTATCTACAGAAGTAATTGTGAAGGACCCTTGCCGAAGGTGGATCGCTGAGCACTTTTGTACACCCATCAAACCTTATGAGCGTAATAAAACACAATTGTTTTCCATTAACGTCGATCCGGAGCTGACCTAAAAAAGATTGGAAGACACTTCTTTATTAAAGGCCCCTTTAAGTAATGCTTACATAGCCTTTACATTTTTTATTACGTAAACGATAAGAGCGGTGCGATAAGCGGCGATAGCGCAGCGGTGGATCGCCGGCCTCACATTGAGTAGGTCATGCGTTTGAATCCCGGCATATACCAAGGTCTTTGTTTTCTAAGTTATGCACATTTGAAGTTTTAAAGCCATCGCAAACAAGGCGACTTGTCGCCACGTCTAATCGCCGCGTCAGACGCGACGTTGTCAATTGCTTCTGGCGTCTTGTCGTCGCGACTCCGCGACTCTGACGCCAAGTGTGAGGAGATTCGAACAAAATATATGAAAATTTACGGCCGTAGCATGTCGTCGCGTCTAGTCGCCGAACTGTCGCTATCGCGTATCGCCGAGTGTGCACATAATGTAGGCTTAAGTAGCAATACAACTCCCTTGCCGTAAAGGAAAACATCGTAATTAAAATTGAGTGTGCGAAGTGTTGACGCATCTTAGCGATTGAAAATGCAAATCCACAGTGGGGCCGCGCACTAATTAAGCCTATACTCTCTCTTGGAGGAGATTTGCGCCCTAGTTCTCTATTCTATTAGTGCACTATAGTACGATGACAGATACACGGTGGGTCACGTGAAGCGTTTATTCATACCATTGACGCCTAGAATTATTGATACACGTGTTCGCGTTGAATCGTCATGTTCACACGGTTGTCATTGTACAACAATGCACTAGCAGAATCTATGCCCTGCAGTACGACGTATATGCCTATGCGCTCATTAGCGACACGCGACAGCGACAGTTCGGCGACTAGACGGGACGACAGGCTACGGCCGTCAATTTTCATATATTTTGTTCGGTTCTCCGCACACTTGGCGTCAGAGTCGCGGAGTCGCGACGACAAGACGCCAGAAGCAAATGACGTTGCGTCTGACGCGGCGACTAGACGCGGCGACAAGTCGCCCTGTTTGCGATGGCACTATAAGCTACATAAAAAACGCGATAAGAACAGGGAACACCCCCGACCCAAAGAATAAACGAACAAAACTTCCCTGAAATCACAAATAGCAACAGAGCCACTCTAAAGCAAGGCTGTTAATGACGTGGTCTTATGAAGGGAAAGGAAAAACCGGGGGAAGGTGATAAGGGTGCTGCCTTATCATGCAATCTATTTCTGTAAACAAATTTAATTCAATTTAACATTTAAAAAGGCGCGTGTCAGCACCCACATCAAGTTGTTCATTCGGCTATCGGGCCATTGCTTGAATTAAACCTAAAAAAAAATGTAGCACAATTTTGGGACGTCTAGTGTCAGCTCACGTCAACGAGAAAATCAATAAAGAGGAGCAAGGCTCAAGGTAGACCTTTGCCCAATAAACGTAGGTATTTCAATTAACTTGTTGGTCTATCGGTATCACGTCTAGTTACCATAACGGAGGTTGTAAGTTCGATACCCACCGGGGCCGCCGTACATTTTGACGAAATTCGCACCCTTGCAAGAACAACGTGATATTTCGAAGAAAACCATTTTTTATTCATAGAATTATTTTTTTAACGCGTTTTTATTTACTCCGAAGACGCCGGATTAATGAGCAAAAGAGACACTGCATCACGTTTTAGCGCCATCTCTTTTGGCCATTACTTTGAAACCTTAAAAAAATGCTCTCATATAACGTAAGGGTTCCGAAATAACACTTTGGTCTTGCAAGTGTGCGAGATATCCTCAGTCTGGGTGTGTTTTCATAATTGGGTATTTGACAAAATGTCAAATGAGTTACTTTTAAAACGGAATTTTGTATGAAAATACTGGCTGATGACGTCAAATTTCAGAGGACTCTCTTTGTGTTTCCTCTATTTAAAAATTGTAATAACTAGTAAATGTTTAAAAAAGATAATTTTCCGAAACATTTTGTAATTTTTGTTATAATCCAGCATATCAAATAATTTATTGTTGATAGTGTCAAATATCGAATTGTGATGCCCCTGGTTGCTATAGCACAGGGTAGTGGGACCAGGACATGTTATTATGTTCTGTGGAAGCTATTAGTATTATGTCGTATACGTACCTGTTCTGTTCCATATTTCTCGAGCAATAAAGTATAATATAATAGAATCGCCCGTAGCCCCGGCTGCCTGAGTGATCTTAAACGATCACGAAGGTTAAGCAAAATAGGGCGCGTTCAGTGCATGGATGGGTGACTGTCTATGACTAACGCTAGTGGCATTTTTCGAAGCAGTTCCGTGCTTCGCAGGCACGTCAAGGAGTTGGTGCCGGCTGCCGGCGATAGATGGCAGTCTTTAAGCCAGGTCAGAGGCCTTAGGGCGGCCGTCAATAAGACCAGCCACTAGTCTCATAAGCCTCCACCAAGCCGGGCTTGGCCTTCGTGTTGGAGTATGGCCTATGCCTTCCTCAGGGAAGAGACCCGTGCTCCGCGGTAGGGACATAATGGGTTGATGATGTTGATGATACAACAGTACGGTGTATGTTATGCCTAATCTTGGTAATACAGATGAAAGTAAATATACTACGCTTAATTAGACTCACACTTAATTATTCCTTTCACTCAGGCGTCTATGCAAATTCTGCAGCGTACACATTCAGGTTGAAACGGTCAAAGCTAAAGTGCTGGAAGTTGAAGATTTCATTCCTCAAGTCGGCCACCGCACTCGAGAGCAACTGTAGTAATCTTAAGTAGAACTTATTTATTCAAAAGTTTTCCGTAATTGTTTTTACATATTCATCGAGATGTCAGGGTGCGAGACGTGACGCCCGGCTCCCATTTGAATAACAAATGAGTGACATCTGCATGTTTCTGACGGGATTTCCGCGATCCAGAATTTGAGGAACACAATGCGGCCGCAAAAGTCGAAACAAGCAATATTTTTATATTCAACTGCTCTTTTTAGGATGAAACGAGTAGATAACTCAATTTCACAAACGAGATTCCGCCGGCACGGGACGCCGCAATAGAATTTTATTAATTTGATTTTATATTGATCGCAATCCGTTGAAGCATTGCAAACAAGATGCGTCAGTTTCGCGTTTTGTAACCGACAACGCTATTACCCTCGACCAATAAAGTGATTGTGTAATTTAAATAGCCTCCTTCGACAAATGAGGTAGGTACTAGACAAGTGGACTGTCGCGGAAGCTTAAGGTCATCAGTCTATTCCGAAGGAGTCGGTCCTCTTACGTCACATGTAGACTGAGCGAACGAATGTGAACAAAAAGAATTAAAATATCAGTCTACTCAGTTTTGTTCAATTTCGTGGTTTTGCCGTGACATTTATGTTAGCTTCATTAACATCCACTGCATTAGTATTATGGAGATCAGTGAAGCGAATTTTTATACTCTTAATTTCCATACAATATTGCTTACTCATCTCATCTCAATACTCTTTCATCTCATCATAGTCTCAATCATAGGACTCCTGAAGTTTTGTTACACTTTGCGGATTTCAAAGAATAATAAAAACTCTCTCAAAAAATCAAAAAACAAAACTACTGTACAGTCGACAGCAAATTATCCTTAACATCCATGCACTCTATTGCGTTGCTTTACGGGCGTAGACCGCTGTAGAACAGGACCGCTGAACCAGAACGCAAACAGGGGCCTTTAGTTACCTTTGGCCACGAGCTGTGCCGATCGGCGAGGTTTACAGTCGACTGTACATCAACCTTTGCATAAATGCCATCTACTCCATTACGTTAAGGGGAGTACGCCCTACGCTAACAACAAATTGCGCTTTGATTTTCTTAATTTTTCGCCATAGTACTCATAAATAAAAAAAAAACACCGGGAATCAATCCTATAAACCCTGTTACTTATATGTTTTATTGGCAATAAAGTATAATAAAAAGAGTGAGAAAATAATTGTACCTACCCCTATTTTAGGTGTACGGTACCTAGCCAATTATTGTTGTAAGATTCACGCTTTTATGCAGTTACATTAAGGGCGACATTTCAAACAAAAAGTTAAGGTAGCCCTGCTGTATAGACTACGGTGGCGATCGGCGAATGACTTTGGTCCTACTCATTCGGTTGGTCTGTACGCAGCATTACATCACCGCCGCCGGACGCCAGACAAACGCGTCGTGCATAGCAACGATGGAAGTCACTGCCCACAACGATAATTAAATTTTCCACACGCTCGCCGCTATCGGAAAGAAGTGAATTGGGAAGGTCTACCGTGGCCGGCGTCACCGACGATTTCTATAGTGACAGTCAGAAAAATTACCAATTAATCGCATTAAAATGTGAAAATAACTTTGCTAAATGCCAAAATCCCACAAGTACCATGAGGTTACCGTCCGGCCGCTGAGAGAATACGATCCTGACAGGTCATGTTAGAACGGACGACGTAACCTTGAAGTGGCGTTAAATTTTTGATTAAAATATTTTTATGTCCTATTTATCCTACTAGCAAATAATTGTCATTGAAACTATATCATTGCGTAAACTTAAAATCAATGTTATATTTTGCACAGTGATTTAAATCTATATATATAAAATTCAAAGTCCTGACTGACTGATTCATTCACTCATCTACGCCCAGCCCAAGCCGTTTGACCTAGGAAGCTGAAATTTTGCACAGAGGATGTTTATATAATGTAGGCAAGGAATAAAAACGGATTTTTTGAAATTCAACCCGTAAGGGGGCGAAAAGGGTTGCCAAAATTTGTATGGGAGGTATAAAAAATGTAGTCTAATTTTCTTGAAACTTAAAATAAATACTCTTTAACACAATTTATTGAACACGTGCTTCGCAAAATTTTGAACGGCACAAAAAAGATGATGACCCATCTAAAATCCCTGCGAAAATGGCACAAGAGATGACTGAGTGAAGGTCGTCTAAAAAACAAAACTACTTAATCGTGAGTCAGTAGCAAAAGCTAGTTAAGAATAACGTAAGGAATGATAACGTTGATTTTCTCCCATCACTAGTCATATGTGTCATTATCGTATACTCCCAGCGGCCGAACAATAGTTAATGCACCGCCCTCCCTCCTACTTTTTCAAGCAGAAGCAAGACACGATTGTGTTAGAGCCGAAACGCGTCGCATTTTTTCTCACACAAGTATTATTGGTGTCGATGGCGGTGCGTTCGTGTCTTGCTTCTGCTTGAAAAAATGGGAGGGAGGGCGGTGCATGCTTGTGGATTTTGGAGAAATTTAGCTAAGTAATTTTCACATTTTAATGCTATTATGGATTTCTGCAAAGTAACGCCTGATTCCATACAATACCCATTAATCTTCCATAGCCATGAACGTATTTGTATTTGTTGCTACTCGGCCACAGGTGTTTCTGAACGTACTACTACTATTTGTAAAGTGATAAGGCATGAACATTAATAAACACGGCCTACCAACACAGGGTATTGTGTTACACTCAACTGGTTTTTCCTTAAAATACTCTAAAATGGCAGATTTTTAATCGGCCTAAAAATTAAGTAATGTTCATTTTTGTTTTGCAAAATTTCCCCTAAAATACCTACCACATATGGACGTGTACAAAATAATTAATTTTATTATCCTTTTTCATTTTTTCAGTTACTTACGAGCATTAACAAAATTGGGAAAAGTCAGATTGAAACGCCCCTCGTCGACTTCCCGGTCGACGCCAGGCAAATTAATAAGTCGGTGGAAAGAAAACTCCTCCCGGAATATGCTCCATATCTTACGAGCGGGTATCGGGCTGAAGCCCTCAGGACACCGATAAATTCCCGGCTATACCTGCCGGCGCGAAAAGCTACAGCTTTTGTAAAATAACAGATGCAACTAGCCCCGTGGAGCTGGATGTTTCATCCAAATTGAGTTATATTAACCGAGCTCTTTTTAGGATTTTTTTCCGTGAATGTGCCGCGAGGCGTAGAGTTACCCCTCTACTCTCGACGCTCACTTGCCCAACTAGCGTTACATACAACTGAGTGCATTTATTTAATAGTTTGGCCAGAATATGCTTTCAGTTTTCGATGCGCTCTGAAGTTCTAACAAGACTAATGAACTAAAACGTTCAGTAGGTGTTGACGCAGGGTAGATGGGTCGACCTGATGCGCAGGTGGAAGTTCGGTACAGACCCGACCCGACCTGCAGATGCGAGAACTTTACTGATCACTGTCGGCTATGTGTGCTTAGTGCGAGTTTTTTTAACTACTCGATCGCGTTAACGTAAACTCATATTCTATAGGAGTGACAAAGCGCGCCACCTATTTGTCTCTCTGTCACTCCTATACAAATTGCAAACGCTCTCGCTATCGAAAGTGAATGAAAAAACTCGCACTAAGGGCCATGGTACATAAAAGGAGGCATTCCGAAAACTCATGAAGCTGACTAGGAAGTGATCGAGTAGATTGAGGGTGTCCCCTCTGTATAGCGTGCGCAAAATATATAGGAACTGATGTATAGAACATTTACTAATTCCTTAAGTCTGACTTTTGAATCGTGACTCAATTTGAACTCAATAATTTCGAGAGTAGAGGATTTGATCGATATTGGCGTATTGTTCGGTTCCTCTGGAGTTCGCTTTTTAATTCAGCTCTGTAGTTACACATTCATAAATACTTTCCAGCATTTTCCATCCCAATTATTTCTCATCTTGCTAGCGATAAAAGTACCGAGCGCAGACAAAAGTTCCACTTTAAGTTTCTATTAAAAGGTAGGTGAACTACAATGCTATTTTGGTGTACCGCAAAAAAGCTCTGAGGCAAACCTCAACAGAGAGACATTACGACGAGCAAAAAACGCGTACATTTCAAAAGGCTTGCTCCAAGGACTTGTTACGTGGTTTTAGCGGTGGCAGTCGTGCTGTGGCACCCACAGCCGCCATTTACAACATTACAACAGAGATGAGAGGGCAAATTGCTCATTTGTCTACGGCACTCGCGACTGGCGACTCTTGCTAAAGTATCGCGAAGATTTCACCCTACCTGGGAACTCGAAGAACAGACGTATCTGCGACTTTCGGCTCTAGGTCCAAGTAGTAAAGTTTCATGTAGATTGGGTGCGTTGACGACGGAGTTTGTCACGGTGTCTATGTAGGTACGGGTAACGGATAAGCTGCATCGCAGTTTTAGTTCAGACTTATTTCATAATAATTTCCCTAGTGTAAATTCGCAACACAATGTTTTAAGACTTTAAATGCTGGTAATTACTGCTATAATGCAGCACGGCTGTGTTCTATTTCTAACCTTTTCGGTTAGAAATATCAAGTAAAGATTCATGTCGTTTGTAAATTACGATGATTCCACCAACATTTCAAAATAATATGTACAAGATGAGTTAAAAATTATAATTTTTCTGTTTCAAATTTAGTTTTTTTATTCTTTCCCGCTTAGTAACGAATCAGCCTCTTATTATCTCCTTAATAATTCATTTCTTCTAAAAGCCCCAGCTTATTTATAGAGCTAACCGATATAACAATAAGATGGTAGCAATAAAGCAGTTGTGCTGTATCATTGTAAATATTTAATGTTTGCTATTTAAAAGTGAATAAATGAGATAAGATAAGAAACCTTTATTAAATTAAATAAAGATTTATCATCATTTTTATCATCAAACCAGTATGTACCCACCGAGGGGCACGGGTCTCTTCCCTGAGGAAGGTAGAGCATACTCCACCACGGGGGGCCGAGTCCGGATTGGTGGTGACTTGTAAGACTAGTGGCTGGTCTTACTATCAGAAGTTTTCAAGCCGCCCTAAGGCCTCTAAGACTTGACTTAACGACTGCCATCTATTTACGGCAGCCGGCACCAACTACTAACCGTGCCTTGCGAAGCACGGAGTCGCTCGGAAAAATGCCACTAGCGTTAGTCATAGAACGGTCACCCATCCATGCACTGAACGCGCCATATGTTGCTTAACCTTCGTGATTGTTTAAGATCACTCAGGTTTCTTATCTTATCTCATTTATCCACTTTTCAATTTAAATATTTTTTCTGTGCTCAAAGGCACTTGTTATATAAATTGTTCTTGTTACATATATAATGAAAATAAACAATATATTTATTTACAGGTCTATACAGTATAGATGCACTTCTTGAAAAAAAATCAAGTTAATTGCATGACATGGGCGAAGTGAACCCTCCTCAGTTAATACAGCCCATTATTTAAAGGGATCGTCTAAGTGAAATTAGCGCCACCGAGGGAGAAAAAACATAATCTTTTTTTTACAGATCGAATTTGCAAAGTGTGTTTTTTATTATTTTGTGACTTATTTCCTCAGTGCCGCTGACGTTGCCCACTTAGACCCCTAAACAACGCATTTGGCTCCCAGAAGTGCGAAACTACTAAAACAAACCTTATTCACCCAACTTCAAAGTATATTTTAGGCAATTGCAATTTAGAAATATTATTGTGATATGCATGCAACTCTCATCGTACTCTTGAAATGCCAAATCTTATTTGTTACAAACACATGCTATTTAATTTCAAGGTGATCCCGATTTGATTAATACTTTGCCTAAGTATAGTGATCTGAAGGAACACTTTGTAATTGATCCAGTATTTTCGCTGAAAACGCGACTTACAGTTTGAATAATTGATTTCGCATGGGAGGAGTTCGACAAACAAGTCATTGACAATGTAATGCAGTAACAAATTGTTCCCGTAACCCACATTAGCATCAGTCTCGGTGAGCTCATTAGAGTTGTGTACCAAACAAACGGCACGACGAGTAGACACGACAGTCGCGGCCAGCAACAAATACGCACACCATATAAACCGATCGGAAAACGCTTCGCTGAGAAAATACAACAAACCAAATCAAACACAGCTCTACTAACCGAGACATAAAATCCAATATCCCCCAGCCGCCCGACCAATAAGAAGGCGAACGACGCAACAGTTTTCCGTGAATATGTTCGCAGGCTCACTCAGAGTTACTAACACTCGCAATTTATTTTCCGAACCGAATATATTATGTTGCTGCAAAAGATAAAGCGACCTTTTGCTGAACTTATAAGGGTGAATATCGGGGTGAGGCGAAGACGTACAAATGAACGAAAAATTTTACACTAGCCGCCCCGCCATTTCCAGTTCAATAACAATGACGCTGAGGTTCAAAATAGAACGGTTGGATGAAGGCATTTTTCTAAATCCAAAATCGTGATCATATGACAAGACGGACTATAAATATGTTCAGCTTATTGAAATCTTACACTGTCATAAGAAGTCGTAAATTGATCCCGCGGAAGTTTTGTAACTTTATTTGCGACACTTTTATTTGTGAAACAAGATTTTCCTACGCGATAACCGTGGAGTAGACGATGATATGGACGCCTTAGGAAGTAACTGTAATACCAACTTTATCCGTCACATACTACATAAACGAAAATAATAATATGCTTTGGTATGTTTTCATTTATGTCAACTTTGTTTTTCTTGTGGTTGTAAAGTAAAGATATTGTTTCATTGACCAACTTGTTCATGTTTTATGTAACCTATAACCATTATGCTGAATTGATTTCAATTTTATGGTTTCTGGTCCCCTGAATCCAATCATTGTTATCGCTATTGTAGGCTGTTAAATTATAATGAGTCCTTGCGATTTAGAGAGGGGCATATTATTTTAAAGAACAAAAAACGAATGGCAACATTTAGGGAAAACCCTTTATAAATTAAATTATGGGTGAATTTAGGGGACCATTAAGTTAATTGAAATCGTTAAGTAAATATATTGGCTTGATAAATTGCAGCGTATACCCTTTTTTTTTTTTTGTAAAAAGAAACCTTTTTCCACTACAATAAAGCGGTCTTGTTCAGTCAAATCGAATAATCTTGTAACTGCTCGGTAAAGAGGCACTATATCTAATACCTTTATTCCTCAAGTGATATACGATTGCATGATATGAATACTGAGTATCTTGTGCGATGAGAATTATGATATTTTGGACTAGCTACGTCAAAACGAAACAACATTGGTAATCAGGGCAGGCTTAATGTGAATGCTTATCATTTTGTGAACACCTGTTCATCCTCTATAATTATAAATCATTGCAAAATTAAGTTCGTCCTTTTATTCATGGATTTCAGTTGAAATCTTCTACATCTTACGTGGCGTGAGTTTTCACAAACAAAGTCAGAGTGCTTATACTGAGTTTTTTCATTCACTTTCGATAGCGTGAGCGTTTGCAATTTGTATAAGAGTGACAAAGCGCGCACCTAGTTGTCTCTGTAGTATCTCACTTTATTTTCTAAGGACCGACCGTCCCCAGGCATACGATATGCCTGGCGGGAAATTTCCCTTTATAGTGGAAGAGCATGATCACCCACTCTTCCCTATACGTATATTGGTGAACTCGTAACATCAGTATCAGTCGCTACCTGTGAAGGAAAATACAGTGAAGAAGCCTGGATTTCTGATTTATTATATACCCACGCTTGAAATCCATGGTTGGCTCGACTAGTGATTAACCCCACACTTTCTCTCTGAGAGAAGGCGAATTCTTGACAATCATTAGCCGTTGTTGCTAAGCCAATAAACAAAATTAGATACACATGTTGCTGACCCAATATGCTCCTTTATTGGAACGAACTTAGACTGCTTATATTTGTGTTCGATTTACTTGAAGTCAACCCTCAAAATGTGAGCTACATAGGTACAGACAATGCCATATACGGCTGCATGGATTCAGTCTATTTTAATGGACGTGCAATGTTCTATCGTGTAGTCTCGAGGGCATGCCTCATTCACAATACGATATGCCTACGGAAACAACATGTGCCGTCTACTATACATAGGTACGTGTCGTGTGCGTATAGTAGACGGCAGACATACACAGATAAACAATTATCGAAGTTCAAAATCGTGAATAATTCCGTTAGAAGTTGGAGTATAGAATTCTAAAACAATTTGTGCTTTGTCCTTAAATTTTCGTGAGATTAACTTTCTTTAAACTCGATTCCCAAGACTAAGCATTGCTTTATCGTAATCAATACCAAGTCTTGAATAATTATGACAGAAGTTGGGTTCAAAGAAATAATCAATTAAATCATGGTAGTGCTTAAAAGTTCGTTATAATAATCTCACACTTGATTCATTAAGCTACTTATTGAACTATCGTTGTCAAAACTGTATACAGTGAAATAAGGACATTAGTAAGCACTACACATTATAAACTGATTTCCGGATAAACTTAATTGACTTAATTGACGCTCCGCGAGTAAGAGCGAAAGCTGGTCGGACTCTTCCAACAAAAAGTCAAGTAAGTGTATCCGGAAAACAGTTTCTAAATAAGGACATCACTATACGAGTCATCAAGGGCATCGAAAACGGATAAGTTAATTTTTTTGCACAATTACAAAATTATTATGAGCCTGCATGCAACGACTAATGAATATCGTTGAAGCGAAAGTGATCTGTCAGGATTGTAGCAAGCGGCAATCTCTGGTCTCTGCCTACCCCTCTGGGATACAGGCGTTAGCTTATGTATGTATGTATGTATTTTAATACAAGTACTAATACGACTACTTTCTTATTTTTGGATCCGCGCTAGTCTAAATTTATCGCTGCCTAAAGTTCGGCGATCCAAGGACATCATTTTTACAGGTCACCAAGGCTACATGGAAATGCTTACCAATACTTTAATTTCACCTAAACTAAAGAATTCTACGAACATTTGTGACTTACATATTTTAGGACCAACCTACTTATTTACGTATAGTAATCGAACTAAATAAAAGATAAAAAAATAAACTGAAAACCAGATCCAAATACTTTCGCTAGTCACCGAGATCATACAAAAACGCTTATTTATTAATTAACCTATAACAGATATTTTTTTAGGAAAATTATTCTACGTATAGGCACGTATTGTTCACCTTATCATATCAATACCATAAGGCCGGGTCGTAATAATATATTTCTCTGAATTGCACCACCACGTGTGGTATTCGTCTGGCTCGTCTAATTGTGTTCGGATCTTGCATAAATTAATTTCGAAATAGCATTAGCCATAATGGAACTTAGAAGGCCTCAGGTTGTAGCAAAGGCATCTACCTCATATATTGCACAATCGTGAGTAACATTCACTGGCGATTACTCCATCTTTACATTTTCACAAGAAGCCAGAAAGCTTATACTAGATTTTCGAGTAGAGTCAGTGCATCTATTTTGAATCACATCAGCTAACATTTTTATTTAGATTAGAAACACATTGATAGGCACCCAATGTAATATTGGTAACTGCAAGAGTTAATTCCACAAACACGTACGTTACAGTTTGTGATTAAGCACAACTTTTGAATTTTTTTCGTCAAGCTTTCTATTCTACTGAAGTAATACCTATAAATTTCCTTGATTTTTCTGCTTAAATGTCGCGTGGGTTGATAGACATTGCATTCTACGTAGGACATTGTGTAGGACACAGAAGTCAACGACATTGGTACTAGGGCGCTCAAAACACGAATTTAATTCATATATATAAATAATCCAGATACCAACCAACTCTACTACTACCAATTCTTTCCTTCAACTCCTGCGGCTTACTGGTTGAACATGCTTATTGCGTTAAGTCCGCTTTCTTGTACTATATTTTTATGTTTTGAATGTAAGTGCAGTAAAATTATTAAGGAATAAATAAATAAATTCCAAAAAAGAGACTGTTAACAGTGTTAATAGATCAACCGTTGTTATATATTGCTACATATACCTACTCTAATTGCGGAGTTTCAGAAATTTTGCATTTCACAAATCGCACCCCTAGATGAAAACCCCACTGAGTCGAAATAATATGTGAAATGTTCCTGAACCGAAGGTAATGAAGACCGTCCAGTGGTGGAAATATCGAGAACAAGTTCACCTGCTTTCAGACTAGATCATCATCATCATCAACCCATTATGTCCCCACCAAGGGGCACGGGTCTCGTCCCTGAGGAAGGTATAGGCCATACTCCACCACGGGGGCCAAGTCCGGATTGGTGGAGGTTTGTAAGACTAGTGGCTGGTCTTACTCAGAAGTTCTCAAGTCGCCCTAAGGCCTCTGACTTGGCTTAACGACTGCCATCTTTCGCCGGCAGCCGGCACCTGCTTAACGTGCCTTGCAAAGCACGGAACCGCTCGGAAAAATGCCACTAGCGTTAGTCATAGACGGTGACCCATCCATGGACTGAACGCGCCGTATGTTGCTCAGGCAGCCCAGGCTACGAGCGATTCTCAGACTAGATAATTGGGTGCAAAGCGAACAAATAGAGCTCTAAGCAAGCTTAGTATTAGTTCGGCTAATAAATCCTGAGTTGGGAAGCAATCGGATGCAGCCGCCACCGCTGCGGTCTCAAAGGCATGCCATTCGCAAACTGAATCTTTCGAGAACCCTGTTTAGACAGGCTTTGTGCTCGTTGCACTATTACCTACCAAGGTATTTTGAACCAAAACATTCGTAAGCACTACACATTATAGCTCTGCGAATCAGAGCGAGACCTAGGCCTCTATTCTGTTAGTGCATTACACTTCGATGACAGATACATGGTCGGGTCACGTGACGTGTTTTTCCCTACCATTGACGCCTAGATTGTTTGCTATAAGTGCGCGCGTAGACTTGAAGCGGCATGAAGCTAAATCGCCGTGGTCATACAGTTGTCATTGTACTACAATGCATTAGCAGAATCTAGGCCCTGGTCGGACTCTTCCGACGAAATTCAAGTGAAACCATAAATTCATCTATAATTATCAAGGTAATTTGATCTGAAATATAATTTTAGCACGTGTAACAGACAAAAAAAATGCATATGTTAAGCTCTTCAGTCCTGACCTTGAAGGTCAATACAAAACAAAAGATGTTGTCTGTGGTGTGTCTAGGTTGCCACAAAAGGCAACTGACTCAGCGTTGTTGAGAGTGTGAACCCTCAGCGCTGATTTTCAGTCAGTGCCCACGGTAACTCGGTAACACGGTACTCCGGAGTGCATATCGTGGTGAATTTTAAAATAATTTAAAACTAATACAATAAAAATTAATTACGCATTCAATAACGTTAAAATATCATCATCAACCCATTATGTCCCCACCGAGGGGCACGGGTCTCTTCCCTGAGGAAGTTATAGGCCATACTCCACCACGGGGGCCAAGTCCGGATTGGTGGAGGCTTGTAAGACTAGTGGCTGGTCTTACTGTCCGAAGTTTTCAAGCCGCCCTAAGGCCTCTGACTTGGCTTAACGACTGCCATCTATCGACGGCAGCCGGCACCAACTGCTTAACGTGCCTTGCGAAGCACGGAACCACTCGGAAAAATGCCACTAGCGTTAGTCATAGACGGTGACCCATCCATGGACTGAACGCGCCGTATGCTGCTTAACCGTAGTGATCGTTTAAGATCACTCAGGCAGCCCAGGCTACGAGCGATTAAATATAATGTCTTAAATACTTATAATAATATTTAATTAGTATGAAAATATTGTGTGAAATTTAGACAAAGACCATGATAAACTACATCGAAAACTTCTGACTTGCAGATCTATGAAATGAGCAGAATAACAAGCAAGCTGTTGCTGCCCGAATGGTTGACAGATGATTTTCTCACACAGCAGTCGGCAGCAGGTCAACCTTGACATTTTAGCTGTAAGCTCGCCTTGAACGTATTTGATTCTAGTGCATGTATGTAAAGATTGATGTGCTGTCGACTGTAATTTCTACAGGTGGTTAAGACACTGACTCCCTATTATAAAGTATTTTTCTACTAAATATAAAAATGTTAACACGAATCCGCCGCATAACTCTAAGCGTTTTGAAGGCACGGAGCGTAAATAAAACGTGCTAAAATTTCAATTGCTTTTCATAAGAAAGCTCGAAAATTTCGACAAAGTGAAGTTCCCAGGAATGTTCAATGTACTCACTCAAACGACACTAGACTCATTTGTAAAAAATTAGGCAAAAGAAAAGTCTTAGTGTGAATTTGAACATCAATCAGGCATTGTTCCTTTAGAAAAAAGAGGGGTTAGAAAGGATATTCTGCATTACTATAGGTCTACTTATTTTAACACAATAATATAACATAATGATTAATATTAACATTTAAATGAAAGTTTGTTTCTATATAAAGATAAAATGAAATTACACGGCCGTTGATTTACCGTGAAACGTAAACCTTCAGTTTTTAAATAAAGTAAAATAAATAATTTAAACATTGTAATTTTTTAGTCCGGATTTACTTACGTTTATTTTTATCGGATGGATGTTCGTAGGGAAATTAATGCGGCAGAACAACGTTTGCCGAGTCGAGCCGAGACTATTAATACATAAATGAATTTACGATATACGAGTAACACGCACAAAGATATATGGACCCTGCAACCGTGCTGTAAGACGTTTCCCGTCAAAATATTGTATGTAGTAAAACTTAAATGTTGGTTCGGCATAAATGGAAAGGCGTCAGAAACGTTGTACAGTCTGTTAGCTGTTAGAATATACCTCGGGCTCTAGAGTAGGCTTCGGTTTTCGCCGTATAGGTATATATTTATATCGTACCGGTGATCAAGTTCTGATTTCGAAATCAAGTGTCATATTAGTTCCGATTTCGAAATAAGTGTCAATTTATATTACACGAATATATCCGATAGTACCTAGCCGAGGTATATTCTAAAAGCTAACAGACTATATAATATGGAACTCCAACGCCTTCGTACAGTTAGGTTTATGTGCAACTGGCCAATATCGCGGATCGTGCTAGTGGCCAGAGCACGCTATGCACGTTCTAATACCTGCACCAGCTAAGATATTGCATCAATATTTACTTATGCACATGAAGCAAGCCTCTGAGTATCGATTCGTGTACCGGGAGCGCGTGGTATTGCATCCAGAGATTCTACTTGGGTAGCGAGTGAGGCCTTTAAGAGGAAGATTTGATTGCAACAGTCAGGTTGCGATCACCCGCACGTAAATGTTGAGACGTAGAGATCGCACTTTGATTGTTCTGATTAACTAAAAAAAATATGTGAGCTGTAACAGAAAAAAAACGAAGGGCTGGTTTTAGTAGGTACGTAGTAGGACGTACTACTAGTAGATAGTAGGTAATACTTAACTGTAGTGCTGTCTCGTCAAATTTCTCAGAAAAGACAGTGATAAAACGTTACTTAATTATTTACTTAGTGAAAATCTCAATTGTCAAGTGTCGTGAATGAAGATTGCTTTATAAAAATGGAGACTCCTTAAATCCTGTGGTGGAGTATAGCCTATACCTTCCTCAGGGAAGAGACTCGTGCCCCTCAGTGGGGGCATAATGGGTCGATGATGATGATGACTTGATTTCGTAGTAATGTTTTTATAATAAAAAAACCGCTAAGGGAGTAAAAACTCTGTAGCCTTTCCATTCTTATCCATAGTTAAACGATCGATCGCTGACTTAATTGTGTTCTATCGATTCTTCGGACCGTCACACTTTAGAGACTAACATAATATTTTTTACGAAGGCAAAATTTGTCTTCGCTAAGCTGAAATAACGATCGGCTTGGTAGGCAGCGCTAAAATTAAGTATTAAATTAAATTATTTACACTAACTGCTGAACCATCTGCTAAAGTTGTACTAAATAATGTAGGTAATACTGTAAACTAGACGTAAGAGAGAGAATCTAGCAAAACTAAACAAAAGGCGGACGTTATTTGATATTGTACAACGTGCGACGCGGTGCGGCATCTGGCTGAGTCAATCCGAAACAAATACGGCCTATGCCATGAATGCGGTGAATGCATCGTGTAGAGTTGCCTCACTGCATCAGAGCCGACCGGCTCCCCCCGGCTACAATATGTCTGGTTCGGCTCAAGGTAGAGTCCCTATCACGCTTATTACATATATTTTACACTGTTGTAAATATTTTGGTCAATATTTTGGACAGACGATCTCATTCAAGTGGCAGGGAGACGCTGGATGGAAGCCGCTTCCAACCGGTCTTTTTGGAAATCCATGGACGAGGCCTATGTCTACTTGTCTAGCAGTGGACTTCTTGTGGCTGAATGATGATGATGAAATATTCTGGTCCCCACGGTAAACATAGTTCTCTCTTAGGATCCGACTTCTGCGACTAGGCAGCGACGACCAGATCCCGTTGCACTATTATATATGGTTATTTTAACGCAGATATTTAGGTTGTAGGCAGCGCGACAGGTTGTGCTGCTTACAATAAAACTACCAATAAAGCTGGTCCCCACAAAGGGCTGCGGCAGCAGTCTGACTGCCAGTATCGTAAAGCTACTTTAAGTACATAAAATTAAATTAAACAATGGGATAATTATTATGGGTTTCTGTCTATGACTAACGCTAGTGGCATTTTTCCGAGCGATTCCGTGCTTCGCAAGGCACGTTAAGCAGTTGGTGCCGGCTGCCGTCGATAGATGGCAGTCGTTAAGCCAAGTCAGAGGCCTTAGGGCGGCTTGAAAACTTCTGACAGTAAGACCAGCCACTAGTCTTACAAGCCTCCACCAATCCGGACTTGGCCCCCGAGGTGGAGTATGGCCTATACCTTCCTCAGGGAAGAGACCCGTGCCCCTTAGTGGGGACATAATGGGTTGATGATGATGATGATGATGATAATTATTAATTAATGTCATTTCGGGTTGAAACTGTCGCTAAGCCAGGTTTTCTCCAGGGAGACGGTCGCACTCGCTGTTCAAAATTGCAGGCGCGGGTCTTCAACGAATCGTCGGGAGACCGGGGTTAAGCATATCACGTGAGATTTAAGTCTGAGCATGCAAATTCTACCTAGAATTTTGGATTAATTACAATGCGAGGTTATGACTTTATTTATTATAAACGGACCACAATAATATACTTAATTAAAACCATAAGCATAAAATCTTGCTCAAGCTACATACACATATAATTATTATATTATATACTTTTATTGTGTGTGCAGTGAATTTTGGCCGAAAAACTACAACGGTGCTCATGCTACACCGGCAGGCTTAGCATGAACTCTGTATGGAGCTTGTACAACTAGATAAACTAGATAATGTGTGGTTTCCTCTATATTTGGTCCAATATATTTTGGGTAAATTTACACAAGTAGGTAAATCAAATTTCCAAACAAACCAGACAGACGGAAATGGAGTTGAAAACAGTTTGTCGCTTGAGAGGAATTGTTGTAATTTAGTTAGCAATCTATATCCATTAGCCGCGCGATGTACGGCTCAATAGGACCACGAATCCGGGATTTAACGTCTTAGTTTGAGCCCAGCCGATTTGGTATGTCGCGTCCCTTCGCGGAATCCGTCGGGAGCATTCCAGGACGAATTTCTGGAAAAAATCCGCATTATTTACTAGTATTATTTAGCATTATTTACCTTTAGGTATTACACGCTAAAATTACTTCATGGCTGTAACTTCGTAATTTATTCTATTACTTTATTATCTGGTACGATAAAGTTCTAAGGTCTTATTATAAAAACACGTTCCCTAAAACATTTCTCAGAGGCAGTTTATACAATCCGCGTCCACGTCTTTCCTTTTACTACATACTATTTAATCTGTGCCGGTGGCTTAACATCAACTGTTAAATTTATATATGAACAAAGTTATAGTGGACCTCAGCGGCACCAAAGTAGAGTGTTCTATTGATGGCAAAGTTGTTAATATTATAAGTTTCACAGATGATATAGTGCTAGTAGTATATGCCCCTCGATTGCAGTTTTCAGAAAATGGATCAGGATCTGTGAATGATAGGCGGAGGTCCCGGGACTTAGGTATAACGCGAAGAAAAGTGAACTTACGTTGCTCAAAGCTAGAAGCAGAGTGCGTATACTGAGTTTTGTCATTCACTTTCGATAGCGAGAGCGTTTGCGTTTTGCATAGGAGTGACAAAGCGCGCCATCTATTTGTCTCTTTGTCACTCCTATGCAAATCGCAAACGCTCTCACTATCGAGAGTGAATGAAAAAACTCAGTATACGCACTCAGGACGGTAAGTGACACCACCTGTCACTCTCAGTGGAGTATTGTTGAAAAGAGTCACCTAAATATCTGGCCACTGGGTCACCGACGATCCATAGGACAACGTGGATTTAGAAAGGGAACAGAGGGCGCTGGCGGTTACATGCAATATACTGGGCCCTGGCTGGCCATTATGATTTTCAAGATGTACAAAATCACTCTTTTTAAAGCATTTTGTCCTAGAGTCTGTGGGCTAGCTACTCGTAGAAATCGCTGAACGCCCTTCGTACAATACATATAAGAATGCATTTGGGATGATGATGAGGTTCCCGAAACACTGCAGAGCATCTGGAATTTTTATTGAGGCCCAAAAGCTTTCATGTCAATCTCCCTAAGATGGCAATCTCACTTATGCAGAGAGTACTTAGAAGCATGAAGGCCATCCTACGTGCAATTGCTGATAGGCTAGATTGGGCAGTCTTGGCACACTTGATGCAGCTTTATAGGAGCAAATAGTGCGCACAGACTGAGCGACTTTGGTATGTACATAGTAGAAATAAGTTTTGTTGTTTCTGTACTATGTATGTAGGTTAGAATAAATTATACTAACAAATTTATGCGTGTTGACTGCCTTAAATAAAGATTCATTATTGTCATTAAACTGCATCTGAGGAGTGGTTTAAGAAACCTTCAAGTTATAAACAAGGCTATCACTCTACTGGCCTCTTCATAATAAATAAGGCCGAAAGAAACCTGACCCCGACATGAAGGAGCGCCTGATCATCTTGTCATTTTACAGAGTTACTTTTTCCATACTAACGTGAGACTGACCGTGACCTTTGCTGCGATGATGTCTCTGAGGCAAGCATGTTACATGACATCACTTTCTGTCAAGCATACTAATGTAGCTCTGAAGGATGACAATTCCAGTGATCTGGCAAACAAAGATTAAAGCATGACAGCAGAGACCACCATCACAGGAAAAGCACGCGTGCACTAAGTATATGCGTAATACGTAGTGACACACATGTGCGCAAATTGTTTGCTTAACGCCTGAGATTATAAACGTATCGAAATCCATCACAGTCACTAACGTGGACAACAACAACCTTACTAGCGCGTCGATCTTGCTTGTTTCTATTTTCGAAATCAAAACTGAAACCCTCATCGGTTGTTGTGATGTGTTTGTATCCTAACAATTATACTATCAAATGAAATAAAACGTACGTTGCATACAACGTTTTGGGCAGTAACAAATCTCCAAGTAATAAAATATTAGTTTTAGATGATTTGTCAACGGTGTCTTCTTCTTCATCACAAATTACTAGTCTGGTCCCTGGTTTCTTGAAAGTTACCCAGTCAGAGTTGAGATTTTTTGTGAGCGCTTTGTCAAATTGCTATCAGTTAAAAAACAGTGGTTGTTGAAGAGAAACCAGAGTGCTTATACTGAGTTTTTTCATTCACTCTCGATAGTGAGAGCGTTTGCGATTTGCATAGGAGTAACAAAGAGACAATTAGATGGCGCGCTTTGTCACTCCTATGCAAAACGCAAACGCTCTCGCTATCGAAAGTGAACGACAAAACTCAGTATACGCACTCAGAGGTAAATTAAACTGAAACTCATTTAAGCATCGATCGTACATATGCTTGGAAGAATATCGTGGAATCGCCATGCGGTTGTACTGCACCCACAATGTGCTATTTTTGCACGGTCAATTGCAGGAGCCCTCGGTCTTTTAGACTGCGTTCCTGAAAAGTCACGATAAATAAACTCCGGAGTAATGACGTAAATCAATGCCAGTCGCATGACCTTAGCTGCACTCTCATGGTAACGTTCATTAACGAGGCTAACCATTGTTTATAGAGCACCGCTTTTATGTACATCAGGCCTGCTACCTGGTTAAACTGCACTTAGTACACCACTTATTAATTTACGGTTCAAATATCTGCATTCAGAATTTAGGTCGCAATGTGTACAATGTAGGTACTACGTGAGTGTAATAAATTGTAGCTTAGTTAAGAGATTGATGTAGTATTTACCGGGATAATATTTTGCATAATACGATTTACATCTATTTAATATGATGGCAGTCCTTAAGCAACGAAGTTTTCTTTGTTGGACAAAAATAAAAAATAAAAATAAGCTTAAACCTCATTGTTTATGTACTTCGTGGCAGCCGTGATCAAGCGAATTACTTGTGCAACATATTGTAAAGTTAAACACCAACCTGACTTTAGTTTAACCTATACTCACTTTTATTTCACTTAAAAATTTGGTAACTATTTAAGAGCAATGTTTTAGTAGGTATTTCCTCAAGTTCAGTTTGGCGCCGGGAGCGGCCGACAAGTTATTCCGAATCCCTCGGGTATTTTTCTTCCTATTTCCCGATATTATCACAGGAAATGAAGATATTTTAAAAGGAAATGTAAGAAAAAAACCTGGCACTATTCAGATCGTGAAACAACACACGATACCCTGGAGGATTGTTGAACAATTTCTACCTAGATAACTATCATGCTAGTTGAAACGCCAATCCATCACATGATAACAACATTTGACGGTCGATATCAAGACACATTGACAGATGCTAGCAATTCACGTCGGCTTTTTAGTAAATTGATAGCGTGAGAGTCTTCTGATAAAGTGAATTTTATTCTAAAGAGGTGTGATAACAAGAAAATGTTGGTGTGTGTCTAGTATACCTTTGTTAGCAATAATATTTTTTATTTAAAGGTAAATCAAACACAAAATATGAAGAAAACAAATTATTTAGAAATAAAGATTACTCCATTTAGCTTTGCCTTAGTCTTAAAGTGGGGCGGGCGGAATAAAAGATACTTAGCTTTATTTGGTACTTAGCTTTATAACATCTGCCGCTTTTATTGGATCTTATCAGAGATGGAAAAAAATGTCAAACAACTAAGGTATCAGAAAATTACCGTGGTAAGAGAAGATGAGATTTAAAAAAAAACTTTTTCTAAAAAAATATGAGATTATTCTTTATTCTTTTAGTAGTAGTGGGCCGGTAACATCTGCCGATGAATCTCTAACCGAAGTGAAAAGATATTAGATTTGATAAAACCTACCAGCTCGCTGAACCGACGCCTTGAGTTGGTAACAATTGTATGGAAATAAATAAGATTACAGTGTACTGGGAATCCTGTTTATCTCCAGTTCATTCGACAGATGCAGAAATTAAAACGTGTCTTAAAGAATAGTAAAGCGCTTCTGATGTACCAAACATTGGAGTAACCAAATGACAAGTGACAATATCTAACAAGGCAATACAAAGTTTAAGAAAGATACAGATAGGATTGTGTTTGGTGAATCACTCTAAACAACATTGTGTAAATTAAGAACGTTTCCAAATACTATCAGGAGCATGGCATGCCGCCAGTTTTGGAACAGCATCTTGCACGCTGGAGAGAATATCAATAAAAAAGAGCTTAGTCAAATAGCCCTTGATATATGAACATGAATCCATTTAACTTCTTGCTAAATAGATTCAAGCAATATTTCAAAAGTCAATACAATTTTCACTTTAGTTAATAACGGAATTAATGTTCACAATTGATCGTTGGATGAGATCCAATTCGTTTCTCTAACAACATTCGTGACTTTGCCACTATGGTTTTAGAGTAAATTATATTTGATAATGAAACCGAAATCGATGCTAATTTTAACCCGTGATTTAATGCGCCAACAGACGGGAATTCGAGACAGTTTGTTTCGAAATCGTTCGGGCTTCGCTTTTATTCTTTCTTTACGGAAAATACCGTCAGTTTTATCTTTGCAGTAGCTTCAGTCCACGTACTTTGATATTTAAAACCACGTCTTACTTTAATTACTTTGCAGCTTGGCGCCGAACTAGGTTATTTCATTTTTTTGCTTAGGTCTGCAGTCTCTTTTAGTTTCTTTGGATTACTTAAGATTTTTATTTAGTCAGTGTTTGAGTTTTACTACCGAATTAAAAGAAACAACCTAATGGTGCAGCTTTAGCTACTAATCCGGCGGGACCAACCCAGGTATTTTGCAAAGTTACGTTGTTGAATTTGGGTCCTGCGTTCTTAGTAAGTATGCCCAAGGTTATTATTATTTCACTTTTTTAAATTTTATTTCAGGTTCCATTTATGCTGACTTCATATTGCCTTTGACACTTCCTCAAACACTACGAATTGGAGATCTTGTTAGTCGGAATCTAAATATTGATAAAGACTTATAAGGAAACATGGAATCGTTCATACTTTTACACATACATACTTGCCAGACAAACATTGTACCCATTGTTTTGGTAGTGCTGGCAACAAATAGCATAGTACCTACATAATAATATAGGAATAGAAGGTCAGGCACATATAACGAAAGCAGTAATTTTCGGACATCAACCGCTACGCTTTATGATTCACTCGGTAAGGACAAAACATCAAGTGCTCTGACAATCATGTCAGTCACTTATGCATGCTATAACACAACCAACCACAGCGTTATACATATTTCACGGCTGCTGTATTGTATATTCTAAAGAAAGGCCAGAATTTTGATTTAGGTAGGAGGACACACAACGTACGTAGCTACGAAAAGTGTAAAATTTACACAACACAATTAACTAAATTCGGTGCTATCATACCATTCTTGCGAATCTATTAAAGGTATACCTAACTAAATCCCCATAATCTGCTTGTAAAAGGGAATTTAGGCGCCAACTGTAGCAATTCCTTACAAGGTAGATACCATGATCAAAGCGTGATCCAGAGACTTAATGAATAAGCTTTTAAGTATTAGATAACGAGGTACCTACCATCGAAGTATCGGCCTCATAGTTGCTAACTAATTTGCGCTTTAGCGCTTCTGATCGCGAGACAAGCGTGAACTTGTTAGCGACGCGACAGGCAATTATAGACTTTGACCGCCTCGTAATTTGAACTAATTTGCTTAAGTAACAGCAAATAATTCAAGCGAAAATTCAAATGAGAAAATACTCCAGTAAACTTGTACACTTTTTGCTTTGTAAATCATTGTAATATGACTGTTTAACGACTCGAATAAACTTCCGCAGACAATGTCCAATTTAAAGTGCGGGATTTTGAACAAGCGGAGGGGTTAAGAGCTCACTAATTATACAGATAACCTCCTTAACAACCTCAATCCTATGTCAACATCTTGAGACCGAGACTGTGTAATATCTGTTTAACAAACCGTAAGATCAACTAGAGTTATCCCATCAATTATATGGATTAGAGCAAACTGTTCCTTGCCACCGATTCTATTTTGAGTTAATTGCTTCATTGCTGATCAATATTTAGCTACTTGTTAATGTTTAAGAAAATCTTTTCTTTTCTTCCTTCACGATTAGGAATATTCCGCTTACCGATCTAGTCATTATAGAAAGCCGTGGCTTTAAGAAAGTATCCAGCTCGTATTCATATTTTTGGTATAAGTTCTATTTAAAGTTTCAATCCGGTCGCAACCGGACGATCTAACTATCAATACCATATTCCCAAGCTGAGCAGGCTCAACTTTTCCAAAAGCGTCCGCCTGTGACGTCAACTTACCTAATACTGGAGCGGTAGCAATACTGGTGTGACGTCATGACCCAGTTGGCTTTGAAGAAAATCCCCTGATAACAGATTTAAGGCTCTTTTGAGGAACCGACTCACAGGTGTAATATGTAGAGCCCTACTACATTTCCTTAATCCCCTGTGACATAGAAAGTTTTTAAGCCATATTGGAGCAGGAGTCAGGACAATTTCTGTAGCAGCTGGCTGCGCAACGGCGCAGCAAAATTCTAATGTGCACTGGGATTTATGGACGGGTCGCGCTGTCCGATGTGAGTGCAGGATTAGACTCGCACAAAAGAGAGCCTGAGAGAGGCCCCAACTTAGAAAGGAATTGAAAAATTTGTGAACGGACTTCGCTACACGGCCTTATAGAACATTATTGGCTTCGAAGCAAATGTTTTTTTTTTTCAGATACTCTTAAATAGAACACAACTCTCCGTTACGGGTAAATTTGAAAGGAGCGAAATTGTTTTCTGAATCTCTTGTGGAATTTTGACTTCGAAGGTACTAAAATAATTAATTACGCGTTGTAGTTTAAGCTTTCAAGCCGTGAAAATATTTATACAGTAGCAGAAATCCCTTTGGCAACAATAACACAAACATAGGAAATTAGAGCATTATCTTCTAGACTCTTATCTTTCAAGTGATAAAACAGCTCTAATAGATTCAGAAAAGCCCTAAATCTTGTTCAGTTCAGTGAGTAACTTTGAATAAATGTAGATAACGGCTTCGGTATTATCAAGAGTATTACGTTCGTCTCACTCGAAATGTATCGTCTCCCTGAGGCTACAGAATTCTGTTGCATGGAGATTCATTTTCGTCACAAGATTTGATTTAAAGATGTAGAGTACTACGTTTCAAGCGGATATACTTGGACAAAATAGGGGATTTATTATCGAATGGCATGATAAAATCATGATGATCATAGGTGATAAAGCAGCGTCCAATTAATGTTGATGAAGCGAAAGCGTTTTTTCAAGATCGTGACAATTGGCAAACCGTGGCCTTGGCCTATCTGTCCGGAATACAGGAGTGATTATATGAAAAGAAAAATATGTGAAAATAAAATTTTTTACTTCATTGTCCACCAAAACAGTAGCTACCGAAAAGAGAGAATTTTTTTTTGCTATTTCGACACTCGCAATGAAATCTAAACGTAATGGGTACATTCCGTGACCATGAAACATGAAATGTTGCATACAGCAATATCTTATAGCGCCAGTAAAGAAAAAATCTGAAAACCATAGATTAGTAGTAAGACTAAAAAAATATTCGTATGATTCCAGATTCACTTACCTGATATTTTGTGGGTAGAGTGCGACCAGGTTTCACTCTGATTTATAGAGCTTAATGATGAGCAACCAACGACTGCTCTATTTCCATGACGAGCTCTGCGAAACAGAACGAACCTGGTCGGACTAATCCGATAAAAAATCGAGTAAGTGAATCTGGAACTAAGCTTGGTTACAAAAGTTATTATTAAAAAAATATTTTAATAAAAATCATCGAGACTCTAGTTCCGTGAAGAAAAAACTATTTACATGCATCGTCATCATTATTTACATTCGTGCGAGTTCGTACAGAATCCTTGAATAATAAAATTGGAATTTGATTTTGATTTTTGGAAACTAAGTTGCACAGCTTCCAAATTTTAATATTCGAGGATTCTCAAATGTGCTGCTGTTCAATTATGGGTTTTTTCAAGATCAATTTTATTTTTCTAATCTGTTTGAGATTGAGTTCCCCTGTATTTTTTTCGCTAGTATTGTAGTCATTAATCGTAAAAGTATTTACGGTTTATATTAGTTTGTATCGATGCGCCCGCACAGAGGTGGCCCGTTATAACGTGGATGTCCCTAAGAGTCCGGAACGTCAAAACACTAGCGGACTTGGCTCAGCACGCCTGGTTAACTCCAATCGGGGCGGGGAGGGCACGAGGGGGCCCGCTATTAATTACCCTGTCGCTGACAAGCGAAAGCTGCCGGGTACATATCATTTTATAATAATTTAACTACCTAGGGACTTTGCAGATATGCGGAGCGAAGCTGTACTGCCGCGCTGACGTAAATGCCTAATTGAAACGTCTCACGAAGAACCTGCATATTTGATTAACACAGCTAGTCAATTAATCAGTGCAGAGGTGCTATAGGTGCAAGTCAATCTTCCCAAGTACCTAATATTGACTTGGTTGCTTCGATATAACTATGGTGCTTCCACAGTTAAGGCAATGTAGACCAGGAAACCGAAACTGGTAGTACTTTTACCTAAAGCAATATTTCCGATCCCGAGACAGGTCAATAAAGTAAGATGTTTCGTCCAAATAAGCTGCTCGTCGAATACCATAAATAAGGGTCAAGGCAAACGGAGTCACACATGTGTCCCGGACAAATAAGGAAACCTAAATAAATGTGGTTTGGAACGGTACTCGCCCACGCCTTCCCACTTGTCTATTTTTACCAAGTAGAAGGTAAAGTTTAAAGGGAGGATAATATGTTTGGCTGTACGTGTGGGCTTACTACTAAAGCGGCAACTTTGGACCAGACGTTGAAGTGTAGGCTGACATCCAGCTAGGTAGCGCGACGACATTGACAAGGCAGTACGGGACACCCGGCTTAGAACAGTGCAAAGCAGAGGCGCCTGGCGCTTGCATGAAGAGCCCCTCCTCCAACAGTGGATATCGACGGGCTAGAGATTACGAGGATGATAATGATGTATGGTCTGTAAGTACATGGATAACTGGATATGTGTGCGTGCGTGTGTGTTTGTTTGTGTGTATGATTATCCGATTTTATTGTGGTTAGATGGTGCTGTGCTATTGCTAAAATAAAAAAGTCACTAAAAAGACAAGTATAAAAAATGGAGTTCAAAAAACACAGTAAACCTGAGTGCTGACCTTTGAACGTTGAAAACAACGTCGATAGCACCCAAAATTATAAGAAGAAGGCATCAAAATAGAAGTAACAAAAAGACTGATATCCCGACATAAACGCATTAAGCAGGCAGCAAGCCGATTATATTTTGTTTTAATTTACTGGTGTGTAAAACAGGTAACAAACAATCATTAACATACAAAGTAGGCTTAATTCCTTCTTACTCTGAGGTTATACCTATTATGTGACTTCACTTCGATTCCTTTTTGCGGCTATCTGTGGAAACTTTTAATGACTGTCTGTTTTTATATCTGCTTTGTAATATCATGTTTGCTTAGTCACTAGTTTTCCTAAATATTAAATAAATAAATAAAATAAATTAATTGTGTATAATTCGTCCCCGTAGAGCGAAAAGTCACTAAGTCGCACTTTGGCCGAAATTGAGTTATGAATGCCACCCGATCCAGTTTTTTTTCTCTATCCTTCAGTCTAATCGGTATTTTGACAGCTTCAATAGTTTTGAAGTTAGAAAGTGTAAAAAATAATTAAGTACACCCTATCGTTACTTTTGACAAGAGAAGAAATCATTAACTCCCTTATTAAATTTATCACTTCATAATCTTGTGCATTTTGCCTAACTAACGTACCTTAGTTGATATTTATCTACCAGAAAACCATAAATATTTGAAATAATTATGAAACAAAAAGTCACTAATACCCTTTAGGTAGTTTACGCCTGAAAGGTTTGGCGAAAGTTAGAGGGCAAGAAGTCACTAAGTGCCATTAGTGATTTTTAAATCGCGTTTTGCACAAAGTTTTAAGTTTTATTTCAAATCTCTAACTAATCAACGCTCTTTAGTGAGGTTTACTTTGTTGAGATCGAAACAAAGCATAGAATAAAAGCATTTAATGAGTTTTACCCTATCATCAATATGAGCCAATACAAGTAATAAAATTTTTGGCGCGCTATTTTAGTGAATGAGTGTTTGTTTATTTGAGCCGCTGGTCAATTGGTGAGTTTAGTCACCGTCAGAACGTTGACGAATTACTGAAAAAAGGCGAAGAAAATGCTGTGAAAGGTAAGTAAATAAAACTTTTTAAATGTGTATAAATACCCATTTTATTTTATTTTTATAAAAGCTATGTTTGTTCGTTTTTAAATCTGTTTGTTTTAAAGATTTGTAATAATAGATCGATAAATAATTGGAAGATAATTATAATATTATGTCGAAAGATAAGTCTCTGAGGAACCGGCTTTTAAAAACTAAGTAGGTACTTACTTTAAAAAAACAAATAAGTTACCTGTCAGAAGGATTGTGCCCAAGAATGGTGCGATGTTTATAGCCTATTTATGGATCAATCGATATTATTTTAGTATTATTATTTCATACTATTTATTTATTGTTAAGGTCTGAGGTGTTCACATAACACATCGCTTGAAATTTCCAAGCCGCGGTGGGCACGCGTGGTAATTATGCCCATACTCTCTCTGTTAAGAGAAAAGATGAAGAAAGGAAGAAGAAAAATGTTTTTTTTTTGCTGCCTTTTTCTCCACTACATTCGGCCCTAAGGCAGCGGCTAACATTAGATATCATTCTAAGTAGGTAGGTACATTGACATTCAACTAGCAGAATGTAAATTCTTTACGTTGAAATAAATTTCTGATTAAATCATTGTAATTTTTAATTCAATATTTCTTGACGTCATGTGGCTCATTTTATTTGTAGGTATCGTTGCTTGACAGCAACATTGAAGGAGAAACGGTTTCAGTGGAATTAGATGATCTTTTTTCCAAACAAAGATCTTTATGCATTCTATCATGTTACGCGCTCGATCCAAACGACATCGTGATTCGGCTCAGCCTTTACAATCAAAGAACTGTCTTACTAAGGAATGCTGGATGTTCGTGCTTTAAATAAACTGTTCATGAAGAACACGAGTAGAGACACGGAAGGAAACAAAGTTATGTGGCTCAAAATTAAATGCCTGAAATTTCAAAAGAACTCGCCAGGAGTGGTACTATTTCGATATTCTCATGAAGGCTCATATCTTGAATTGGATGTCACATCTGAAAATAATAATGTGCCCCGAACAAGAAAGAGAAGGAGACACCAAAATGACTGGTGGATGCAGTGGTGAAGAAAGACGAGAGCAATGGATAGCGGATTTAAAATAATCATCATCAACCAATTATGTCCCCATCGAGGGGCACGGGTCTCTTCCCTGAGGAAGGTATAGGCCATACAACACCACGGGGACCAAGTCCGGATCGGTGGAGGCTTGTAAGACTAGTGGCTGGTCTTACTGTCAGAAGTTTTCAAGCCGCCTTAAGGTCATGTTATCCCAAAGGCGTTTTCTACTCGACTTCCGATCTCAGAAGCTAAAAAAAGGGATTTGGTTCCAAAGGTATAATTCCTAAAGAACTTCACGCCTAGTATGCAAACCTGCCTTCCAGCAGAGACGTTGAAGAGCGATTATGTCAGTCAGATGTGACAGAAACCTGCGAAGGGGGAGGAGAATTTTGAATATTTCAAGACCTTTTTGGATGTGCCTTTTTTATGCCCTACCTTAAATTGTATGATTATAATAATAAACTGTATTAGGTAATTACATAATTATATTTTTATTTTCTGTACAGTCAGTCCGTTCATTTAATTCATTTAGTAGTAAAATAAAAATCTATAAAAGAAAAAAATATATTTACAGAAACATTTTATTTTTTGTGTAATTCATTGAGTTTTAATTCTTTGAACTTTTAAGTAACAAAAAATGATGTTAATACATTTTTAAACATATTAAAAATATGAAAGGTTCATTTTTATAATTATTACTTAAAAAAAAAAATATTTTTCTTCAATAGTAACTAACTTACTTTAAAATCAATTACTCAAAACAAAAAATCACTAACTAACATTCAGAAAGTAACTAATTAACAAGAAGTATCATGATTTGCGAGACGACACTAACCAACTTAGTTTTTTGGCTATAACTTTTAAAGTTATGGACCTACTTGGAAGTCTGTCAGTATAAATACAGCATAATTAAAACTTCTTTGTAATAAAACTTTAATTTTTGAAATATCTTACTTGAAACGAAAGTTATATTTTTTTTTTTTTCGTTTTTGAAACTTCGAACCCCGATTTCTCGAAACATGGTTTATGTTACTTAGTGACTTTTCGCTCTACGGGGACGAATCTAGAATCCCAAAGCACTCACACGTGAGGTCAGGAAAATGTGTACAAGCTTATACAAAACAAAACACGACACTAGTTTAATATTTTAACAAATTTAAAATCTGCGGAATAAAGGTAAAGAAACATTAATTTTAACAAAATATTATATCGCAGAAATACAAATAGATTTGTAACTCAGCAGTTGAAATATCTGATATTTTTAATTATTTTTCTGTAAGTGCCTTTTTCTGATCTTTTTGGTTTCTATTGAGATTAAGATCTCGTTTGAATAAGAATAAGAAACTCAATTCTCGCAATCTAGTAGTTTAAATAATTTCAACTAGATTAAGTAATTAAGGTTAATTAATTGTTTTTAAAACTTTCCTCGTCACGATACAGAAGAAGCCTCCGTGATTTTCAAGTTTTTATCTTTATAATTTAAAGACCTAACAGTAGACTTAGCCTCCGTTTCTCGCACACTGACCATCTTCAACCTATTGAAATTTTAATACTTTAAGCTGGCCAAAGCGTTAATACCTTGTGGGTGTAAGCTTAGCGCTTCTTTATCTACAACTGAGGGGTCAATTCTTTTATTAAAGTTCTTACTGGATATGTTAATGTAAATCTACTATCTGTATAAATAAAATTCAAAGTCCTGTCTGACTGACTCACTCATCAACGCCGAGCCCAAGCCGTTGGACCTAGGAAGCTGAAATTTTGCACAGAGAGTCTATAATATGTAGGCATTAGTAGGCAAGGAATAAGACCGGATTTTTTGAAATTTAACTCATAGGGAGGCGAAAAGGGTTGCCAAAATTTGTATGGGAGGTTATAAAGCATGTTGTCTAATTTTCTTGAAACTTAAAATAAATACAATTGATTGAACACGTGTTTCACCGTTTTTCTAAAGTTAAACCCTTAAAGGAGTGAACGGGGTTGCAAAATTTTGAACTAAAGTCCACGTGGACGGAGTCGCGGGCGAAAGCTAGTAGACAATAGTGAGCAAAAATTAAATTAAAAATAGTACGTGAAATATTTTGTTTGTCACGACATCAAGTTGTTTTGCGATGTTTTTGTTTTTTAAATAAATTTTCATATTTACTTTTTTGTGGACCCAAAAATACTTATACCAATGACTAGTAGATGCGACCAGTGTGACCATCACTCCTCCACTAATCGTTGGGCAGTCAAAGCGAATAAAAATTCACGATTTGATGTTTCCGGCCGTTTTTTATTCGATCTCATGAACCTGCATTATCAGAGTCCTCAGTTTACTACTGAAAACTCCATAAGCATTAAGCACGTTTATGACTGAGTACTAAAGCATGCATATAAAGTTGCGTGCAGTAAAAACATCCAGCTAGTAAGCAATATCTTAGTATTTAGTAAGAAAGATCTAAAACCTTGTCCTTGTATAATGAAATAATGTGTGAAGTCAGGATACCAACTGTTGACTTAACGACAGCCAGCGATAAGTCCTGCACTAACGAGAATAAGAGCAGTATAAAAATGAACAGCGCAAACAAAATTAAAAAGTATATTAAAACAAAGAAATACATTTAGAAGGTACAAAAACTGATTAAACAAAGCCGGAAGAGTATAGATTGTGTACCTCTTCACCGCCAAAAGGTGCAATTAGAAAAAGAAATGGCGGAGTGCCAGAAGGAACTTTTTGACAACAAAGTGGACCATGAACTAGCGATGGCTGAGCTACAACTGCAAATGGAAGAACTGAGATTCCAACTACTGGACATCACTTGTAAGTACTCAGTTATACAGTCCCAGAATAATGACTGTATATCATCTATAAATGGGTTGATTGCTATAAGCAAGGACAATCTGGAACGCATTGAGTCTAATATGGTCCAGATTTCGGATGACTCTGAGGAAGGATTAACCTTGTCACCCCTGCCACCACCATCTAACCTGCCTGGAGACCAAGCCCCTCTAAATCCGAGCTCCAACCATCAGCTGAACCATGAAAAAGTAACTCCTCGGCCAAACTTACAGCCGTGCACTGTGCCAGACACAGCCTCTATACAGCTAGATTGTGCACAGCAGCATGGAAGAAAGCCAAGCGGACAACTTGAAAGCGGGAGCAGAGCTACATTGACCAAAGACACCAAAATGACACGACCAAAGTCGGGGCCCACAAGCAGCTTGATTGAAGACAATGGCACTCTCTTTAGAACTGTAATTTTCTCAGATAAAATAGGTGTAGGTTTAGGTACCAGGCTTCAGTACAATTTAAGGCAGCATGTAGAGAATCTATGTATGCCAAACGCATCTTATGTTCAAATAGTCAACCATCTCCTTAGCAAAAACTATGATAGAAACTATTGTATTGTTAATGGGGAACAGCACAGGTGTAAAGGAAGTTGACTTAATAAATTATTATGAGTCCTTAGTAGCTCTGAAAGTAAGGAAAATTGGAATCTGTGCTTTTCCCTACTCAAAAACTCTGTCAGATTCACAAAATGACCGGATAAATAAACTAAACCAGCTGCTGTACAATTTGACCCTTGGTCATAGAGACCAAGTACTTTTTTATGATACCAATAAATTTATTCGAAATTTTATTTTAACCAGGGACACAATGCATGTGCCCCTCTCTTCTAAACGGCTTATTGCTAAATTGTTGGCATTCAATGTTTATGACCCTATTATTGTTAAGACAATAGCACAGGGACCTCTAGATATTAAAAATTGTAAGTTAGGTGACACTTGCCAGCCTCTGTACTCAGAGGTTGTTAAAAGAACTAGTGCTAGGTTAAATTTGACCGCTGATTTAAACTGCCAGCGCAGACCAAAGAAAAGCCCCCCTTAAAAAACTTAATTTTAGTTAACCAGAACATACAGGGTGGTTTTTCTGGAAAGTTATTAGAATTAGAGTGGTTTTTAGGACAATATAGAGTAGATGTACTTTGCGTCACAGAACACTGTGACGCAAAGACTGTGTCCGCGGCCTAGCTCGAAGAGGATTAAATCCTTTTTCTACTAAAAAGCTGAAATTTGACATAAACATACATATTAATTGATCGTCCAAAAATGTTGTGTGTGCAGGAAGACCATATTTTATATAGGATTCCGTTTGCGAAACATAAAGCTTTCAAGCGCGACATTTTTTCTGAGTAGACCCTTCTCTCTACTCTCGATGATTGTAGAAACATGAAAAAATTCAGGGTAGTAGCTCATACTATGAACTTAGAAGGAACACAATCACGGCTAAGTAGTCTTTACAAGCGACCAAATTATAAAAGGAAAACTTAATTCAAAATCCATTCTTACTTTAATTAAGTTGTTAGTTCTGTAAAGCAGACAAGACCCCCTCTTTCTTCGGAATCCTACGCTACACGTGACCCGACATGTACTTGGCCGGTTTTTAACTAAATATGTTATTTGCCTCTATTTGATACCAAGTCTACAGTTTGGTTTTCAGTAAAACAACTACCGCCCTATATCTTTGGCAACGATCTTGGCCAAGGTGCTTGACGGTTTGCTCAATAGATGTCTGAGGGAGACCTTTCAGCTTCACCCTGCTCAATTTGGATTTAGGCCGGGATTATCTACTGAAAGCGCCATTTACAGTTTGAAGCAAACCGTCAAGTACTATACTAGTAGGAATACGCCTGTCTATGCTTGTTTCCTGGACCTCTCTAAGGCCTTTGATCTAGTGTCTTATGATGTCTTGTGGAGGAAGCTGTTGGATACTGGGGTGGATCACGGAGTGGTGGCTTTGGTATGCTAAGCAAACTAATAAAGTTAAGTGGCAGGAGTCGTTATCGGATTCATATGGGTTGGAATATGGAGTGCGACAGGACGGTCTCAGCTCTCCGATCCTCTTCAACCTATATATAACATAACATAACATTTACATACAGTGTAGGCACATACATTGCTTCTGGCCCCACACTAGGATCTGATCGTAGAGCTCAGCAGCATGCATGCGGGCTGCCATGTGGATGGTATTGCCATAAACAATATCAGCTATGCTGTTGATATGGTGCTGCTGAGCCCTTCGATCAACGCACTCAGAAAAATGATTAAAAGTGTGTGAAAATTACGCTTCAACTCACGGAATTATGTATAACGCCAAAAAAGGCGAATTAATTATTTTTAAAGCAGGTCGTAAGAGCCCCAATGTTGTACCGTTAGTTAATGTTAACGGAGTCCCTCTAAAAAGAGTGTCCCAATTTAAATACCTTGGAGGAGCTCCGAGACGATCTTGACATAGAGCGTGAGCGCAGGGCGTTGTCGGTCCAATGTAACATGATCGCCTGCAGGTTTGCTAGGTGCTCAAAAGAAGTAACACTAACTTTGTTTAAAGCTTACTGCCAATCTTTTTACACCTGCAGCCTGTGGGTGAACTATTCGCAAAGGGCCTACAACGCCCTGCGCGTGCAATATAATAATGCTCTCGGGATGCTGTTGGGACTGCCTCGACACTGTAGTGCATCCAAGATGTTTGCGAAGGCACACGTGGAGGACTTCTATGCCGTCATCCGCAAACGATCAGCTTCGCTGATGCACAGAAACCGGGTCAGTAATAACAGCATTCTGAGGACGCTAACTGAAAAATATGACAACCCGTTTCTGCGTCATTGGGTTAAAATACGTGGTTTTCAGCCAGTGACATAGATTTGGGTCTGCTTCCAATGTAAAACTCCATTTATTTATTTTTATTGAGCTATAACCTACAACCTATTTTAATAATTAGCACAATTTGTGAACTTTAATTTAAAACAAATTTTCAAAATTAATTTATTGTAATACTGTAAGAAAATTGGGCCTTTAGTTGTCAATAAACGAATTGAATTATTATTATTATTGCAGTACCATGTCATGTTAATGGACGACATGTGGAAATTAAACAAGCTTCTTTCGCGAAGAAGATCGAATCGCGCGAGGCACCGAGTTAAGTTGCACGAGTAATACCATTGGACTGCGATTGGTTACTAGACCACTAATAGTGTCAATGAAACAACCATTGCCGTACTAATATGATTCTACTAACCAACTACCCTTTTGGGAAGCATGCCATCCTGTTGAATTGCAACAATAATATAAGGACGATCTGCTATCACCTATGCTAACAACTTTCAACGACGGTCATCCGCCACGTAACCTGAGGCTGGCATACATAGACATGCTTGAGTTTTATTACTGCGAACGAAAGGGAACTCGCCAAATATTAAAAAAAAGCTCTACCTGCGCACGCGCCTTATTTTTCGTCTCTTTTCCCGGGCTCAGGCGAGACGACACAATCAGATTCGCTTTTTACCATGCAGACTGGACTGGTCCCCTGTACTAAAATAAAGGTCAATGCCGCTGACTCTCGAACCAAGGGCATTTATTCCAGTGTTCCCCAAAGAGCAATATTCCGGTTATATCATCATACTAGACGAAAACCCGGCTTCGCTCGGCTAAAATGTAGTCTCGTAATGATATTCCACATTGTATCGACCACATATTTTTGTGCAACATTTAATTTTTGGTATTTATCATATCCATTTGCTTTTTCATTTCAACAATTTAGACCTAAGAGTTCACAATGGATACTTGTGTCACGTGATGACGTGACACCAACGCAACATTGGTGACATTTACTGACACTTAATTTATTTTTATATCGAAAATATTCGATAATCCCAATTTTCCGCCTAATTTTTTACCCTTTTCCATTTGATGTGCATTTCGTTTGAGTCTACCGTAGACCGGTATGAAATTATTAATATACTCGTAGATTGTAACAATATATTCACCCTATTAGGTTCTGGGCATTTAAGTTCTAAAATAACACAAGGGTTAGTATTGAGCTTTCGGGGCGTAATATTTTATGCAAGTAAGGATTATTAAGCACATGTTTTTTTGCGTTGCTCATTATCATCATCGACATCAGCTATTTGACGCCCATAGCCAGGTAGAGAATCTAATACATAAAAAACCTCGTGTTTGTTATCGAACTCCTACGAAACGACTTCACCGATTTTTATTAAGTGTTTAGTGTACACTTGGTAGGGCTGAAAATGGGTCGTAGGCTAATTAATATAATGAAACAACGTTTTTTCGGGTCAGCTAGCACTAATATATTATTCATTTGTAATGTGATTAAAAAATCCGGACAATAGCAAGTCGGGACCACCAAGGGTTCCTTTTTATGATTTATAACAAATGTATAGTTTTCAGACTGTTTCCAATATCTGCAGTAAAACAATATTACACGCCAAATTTCATAGTTCTAGGTTATCCAAAATCCACGTCAAATCCACAGGAAAGTACCCTATGAATTTTGATTCCATAATATATGTTTTTTGGGGCATAAACGGCCGTAACTTCTTTTAGGTTGTTAAATTTTTTCACAGCTTCAAGAAACAGTAGACTGGAGTAGATGGTTTGAATTTTAACTCCTCCTCGATACCTCCACGCGTTCCCGACAGAAAGGGTCTTGACAGACCGACATAGAAAAGATCGGACGGACAACAAGGGATCCTAGAGGATTCCGTTTTTTCCTTTCGAGGTACGAAACCCGTACGAAACAGGAAAAGAATATGATGGAAGTTACCATTTTCGCATTTTTTGAATAGTTTTGTTAGAATCGTGGCAAGTGACAGTCCCTGGTCTCCTGGCGTGAGTTTATGATATGTTGTTATGTTTTCTATAAATGTTAAATCCATTATTGGTATAGATGGAAAGAGCTTATTATTTTTAATTTTTAACTGACTTCAAAATAGTGAGGTAACATAAAAAATACAATGTAAGATATGATAAGATAAGAATATTCTTGATTGCACGTAAGAAACAAGAGACAAATAAAAGTTACAATTAAAGAAATATATACAATATTTTGTATAAATACAAAATATTTTGTATAAATTTGTATTTTTTTATGTTACCTCACTACTTTTGACTGGATGAACCGATTTTGATGATTCTTTTTTTAATTGCACAAAAGAAGAGCACAAAAAGTAGACTTAATGCTAGAGGCATTTTCCACCAGTCAACCCGCATAAGATACAAAAGAAGCAAAATATAATCATCAAACTAATTCTCATCTACATATTTTTGTTTTTTGTCGAATAAACATAATAATAAAATGTAGCTAAGCACATTTTTTATGAAATAGCATTTGTTTAAAATTTAGCAGATGACATCACGAGTAAATGTGTTCATCGAACGGACGGAAACCCGTTTGAAGAATCGAACTCGGGAGTGGCCCGGATCCGGCCGGGCTAAAGCTATCGAAACTACTATTTTTATTACCGTCGAATGGCGATGGCGATGGCGGCACATAAAGTTATTTTTAATAAATTCAGGTAAAGACCGCGACTTGACGCCTGTATGCGTTTTATTATAAATTATTATAGAATTACCGATCGAAGTATTTATAGCATCCGATTTAACTGTTTATTCTTGATTAACTTCAGAGTGAACGAAAACTTTCGTAAGCACAACACATTGTAAACTTTTGGTCCGGATCCAGTTACGAGTGTTTTTTTATGTTATCGGACGAGTCCGACCAGGTTTCGCTCCGATTCATAGAGCTTATTCATGGTGAGCAGAGACGGAGCTCGCGTCCGATAAAAAAACACCCGTAAGTTGATCCGGACTAAAAGTTTACAACTTCAGAGTGTATGGCTCCCAAACGCATTTTTCCTATGCAACATAGGATTAACGAAACTGCATTATCTAAATTCGTCTTTTCCAATGTGCCGTGTGTTAATTTTTAATTTCCTTAAAGAATATTCTTATTATTTGAAAATTCTTAATTGCATAATAAAAACATTTGTACATAGGCAAGCTTAATACTAATAAGTGCTAATAAGTATTTTTTCCAGCTAACCTTTGGTGACGGGGATAATGGATGGGGTAGTTCCGGAAGAGATTTATTAGAAGAGAATTAATATGGTCGTAATTATATAATCATGAAACACATATGATACTACATCCTTATACATAAGACACCTTTTCTTATCTTATATTATCTTGATTTGTTTTATTCTTACCTTAAAAGGCCTCAGTCTGGGCGTATTTATATTATTATGTTTGTGATGTCCTTGCCTGGATACCATTGCACAGGGTATCCTAGTTTGGGACCAGGTCAAGTGATTGTGATGTGTGGAAGTCATTGTTATTATTATATTATCTAATCTTGATTTGGTTTTTCTAATGTAAGTGAGAACCGCCGACATAATACCTATGTCTACACATATTTTACTTCTACAGCTTCAACAAGTGTCAGGATTTCATTTGTCACTCGCAGTAAAGACTGTGGGAAATAGATGCTATAACACTACGGGGCTTACTAGCACCGCTGAATACGAAAGTTTATGTCAGAAATGCTATTTAGTGATTGTAGGAATCAAGAATTTAGAGCCTGTCTTTATTTTTGATCTTTACAATATCACTATGATCAATTAAAACCACACCCTGCAAGGACGAATTATAAAGGAGTGGATGCAGCAAGAAGCAGCAAGGATAAAAATGTTTGGAGCGGTATTACATGGAACGAATCTATATAAATAAAATTCAAAGTCCTGACTGACTGATTCATTCACTCATCAACACCCAGCCCAAGCCGTTCGACCTAGGAAGCTGAAATTTTGCGTAGGCAAGGAATAAGAAGGGATTTTTTGAAATTCAACCCCTAAGGTGGTGAAAAGGGCTGCCAAAATTTGTATGGGAGGTATAAATAATGTTGTCTAATTTTCTTGAAACTTAAAATAAATACTCTTCAACACAATTGATTGGACACGTGTTTCGCCGTTTTTTTAAATTTAACCCCTAAGGGAGTGAACGGGGTTGCAAAGTTTTGAACTAAAGTCCACGCGGACGGAGTCGCGGGCGAAAGCTAGTATACAATAAGAGTCGATGTACGCCTATGCAAGTACCATAAAAGTTTATACATTATTGTGTCACACCACACACACCCAACGCCCGAATTGTTTTGTAATTCGTAAATATTTTGTCTTTTACTTATCCGGCGTACAAAAAATAATATTTATATCTTAAGAATTTAGAAACTAAATTTATAATTTATAGGAAACTGAACTGAATTGTGGTGCTAGAGAGCCGCATGCCAGGCAAAATAACGAAGAGGTTTTGATCAAATTGACACATTAGTTTTTCTTATGCTTTAATTACCTATCTTTCACGTCTCAAATCACGATAAGAAGTATAAAGCGATCTGTTGTCGTTTATTTCGCCTACTTTAAAATGTTTCCTTGACATTTGACCTCGTAACTATGTATATAGTCTGTGACCAATTATGGTCACAGATACAGCGAATGTACGCTACTTGACAGAGGGGTCACCAATAGATATTGTGACCTTCGCGCTGGCATTTACTGGTTACACTAAAAGGTCACCAATGAGTATATTATCTTTAAGTTCGTGACCTCCATGCTATATACATTCAGCTATTTGAGAGGGGTCTAAAGCTTTGGTATAATCTCGTGTTTACACCAAAGCGTTAAAAACAAACCATTGTGTTTTCACTTAATGAGAAGCTCTAAGTGGATTTGCAATCTTCCAGTGCGAATCAACTTTCAATTGTGAAACTGTAGGATCGTGTATGTGTTACGACTGTATGAATCCATTAATGTGCTGACTTTGCCATCCATTCACATATCCAGGACAAGTATTGTATGGGTTATTATTCATTGTTGCATTCATTGTTGCGTCAGGTAGATGTATCCTAAGTTACCAAAAGTTTCATCGTATTTGAGATACGAAGACGAATACGGGACCAGCCCGCATCCATATTTAGTTTGAGGTCAACATTATAGTACCAATAATCACTTTAACTATTTCTCACAATCAAGAGTTGCGTGAACGCTCGCCAGGAAGAATCTTCTATTTCAATAGAACTGGTTATGCTAATGAGAGTTCGCTAGAATCTCGCAAAGAACAACGTGGTTGTCATCTTACCAACTTTTTATTGGAATATAGTAATTTCTGAATAAGCAGAGATAACATAATTATGTGAGATATCTAATAGAGTTTCAAACAATTATGGCATTTAAAGAGTTAACTTAGTCATTTGAGTATAAATAGCTACAAGCT
Source organism: Yponomeuta plumbellus (assembly GCA_947310845.1). Classification (NCBI taxonomy): domain Eukaryota; kingdom Metazoa; phylum Arthropoda; class Insecta; order Lepidoptera; family Yponomeutidae; genus Yponomeuta; species Yponomeuta plumbellus. Next base: position 15,883,504 of record OX371196.1, read on the forward strand.
TAGGATTCTGATAAGTTCACAAAAAACCAAAATAAGCCTCAAAAGTACAAAATGTTAAGAAAGATCTCGAAGGTAAAGTAAAGAATTCACAGTAAGCAAACAGACAGAGATGTGAATGAACGAAGAAAACCTTGAGAGCTGTTGGGCAACAAGGCCAAAGGCAAATAGGATGATTTAAGCCGTGTAGACTCCGAGAAGCCACGTCAAATATTTGCCCAGATTTACCTGTTTTAAACCTCTTCTTGGTTCGATTTCTAGATTGATATAAAGAATAAGCCAAAAGATTTGTCTTAGCAAAATATGCTTCTGTCATATTATTATGACAACCATTATGAAATTATATGAAGAAATACTAAATGTGTTTGACTTTTTCATCAGAGTGACATTTTTAAGTGCATTTTATTCTTCCGAAATTGTTTCAACGCGAAGTGCAGCTGTCTTTTCTTTACCACTACTAACAACTGGTTTCTAAATTCTGGATAGGTGCTCGATTTTGTTACAAAATATGTGAGATACCTTTCTTTTCATTCTTTTGGTATCCGCGACAGGCACGAGTGGTAATTTAGCATATACTTTTTTTTAGAAGACACAGTGGGTCGTAGGTATTATATTAAAATTTATGAATCATCTTACGTACGTTGTATTTTTGGTACTGACTAAAACTTCATAAGTTCTGCAAAGTTCTACAGGAGTGCTCAATATAGCAGCATGTTAATTGATACTAATTGCATTCTCCTCTACAATCTACAAAACTTTCCCCTCCATTGCCCCGTGAACTAGCAAGGAAGTGAGCGAGCAGCTGTCTTTTGACAATCGATATTGCCTCGTTCACTTCCTCGCGAGCTGTGCTGCATGTAAACACTAAACTTTTGCTCTCTTCTAGTATGGAAATTTCAAAAAGGTTACCTGATGATAATCGTATTTGACTCGGTAAGGAGATAAGACAATCTTAATGGTGTTTTTTCAGTGTCTTTGTTGGTTGGTGAAGAGGAAACCCGTGTAATGCGGTTTCATACATCGCTATTGTTTCCAAGTATGTACCTTCTTGTCCTTACCCAGTAAGTGGCAGCATTTTTGTTCCTCTTCACTTTCCTTTTGTTACTTAACTTTTCATTTTTCACAGGTGTTTATTGAAACTTATTTAGACTTTGAAGTTTCTGAACATGATATCGGATACCTAATCACGATATAGAGATAAATGTATTGACACTAGATAAGCAGGCATGCAGATATTTCATCTCAACTAGCTAAAGCGAGAGGAAAGCAGTTTAAATTCCCAGTTTTCATGCAAATGGCAGAGATTAAAAGTTACATTGCATTAGTTAGCCATTAATATCCAGCCAGTGTAGGGCGAAAGCAAGAGGTGGATTTTGCTACTTATTAGTTTAATTGACAAATTCTGTGATGAGTCACATTAGTAGCAGAAATGTTTAATTTCATTAATCATAAATACATTTTCCACCTACATATATCAGAAGATGATGATAGTCAACTTCTACCAGTGAAGTAAACGGTTAGACGCTCTAGTACCTGTAGGAATAATTTCGTGAGGAAACTCTCGACCTAGTTGATGGTACGGAATACTTTTGAAAATAGAAATCAGAAATTTATTTTAACATTTATTTAAGTTTATTTCAAATTAATTTAATATATCTAACAAGCTCGTGACCCATGAGTGCAATAAATACTTGCCATGTCAAAACAATAATAGCATAGTTTTTGTTATGCACTCACAGCGTCTGAGCATTTATTAAAAACTTAGGTATTAATCCCTATACCTATGCCGACTAAGCTGAAAAGTTTGTGCTGGGCAAACCTACTCAACCTACACATATTACCATCCTGATTAAAACCTTACCGAAACACCCTGTACCAACCAGTCCAACATCAGAAAAATAAACTTCAGTTTCTCATTTAGCTGAGCAGCAGCGGCCGTCGTCGTATCCACCACTCCTCATTGGAAACGTTAATTAAAAAAATTCCTGAGAAAAAGAAAAGTCCTCGTGTAAAAGTCCCAAAGCGACGAAACGAATTCCAGAAATATTTTGAATGAGCGGTAATATGCAACGGACCGACTCGACTGAGCACTCGATTTTTTTAAATCCTTCGTCGAGGTCAATGTGTGCGAGTGAGATGCAACATCGCCGTAAGATGCTACCGACAGGGATGACGTCATGCATGATAGACCCACCGAAAGCATTACTAAACTGGTTAAGCATTTAACAAAGATGAGGTCGTCACTGCGTCGATCCTTTCTTAGCAGACTCCAGACGATACTTTTTATGCCGAGGTTTTTTTTTATCCCGCATCTGCATGCCTGCTCCACATTTACACGGTTTATCTTCTCACTTACCTTTGTATAGAAACCCGGTGCGCGCGCAGGTAAAACTCCGAAATCTCACAGGTGAAACGTTATCCTTGATTCAAATCCAAAAGCTGTCAAACACAGCGTGGTCCGTGGCGGGAAACTTGAAACTCGAATGAGCAGCGGACCACAGCCCACAAAACTTTAACCACACTGTTACACCGTTTGTTTGCTAAACTATAAAGCAACTTATTAATAATATCGGTGAAATGTTATTACTGCGCATGCCCCAAAAACACGCGCCGATTCAAAAAGGTTATGTTTAAGTTGCGAGCACCTCTTGACTTCAATTCACCAACACACGCACTTCTCACTAGTTCCCAAGCAGAATCCTGAGAGATAAAGTCTGTGCAACCTTTTGCCTTCGACGCAAAGCAACAAACACTTGAGAGGCAATGGTAGAGCCGCTAATACGACAATTCAATACAATTCTCACTGCAAAATTCTCCAAACTTGACACTGAGCACGTTTCCGACGACCCGCCGGCTCTACCTGTCGTAACTGAAGGTCATTTACGTGTATAAACACTTTAAAAACTCCGGAACCGGCAAACAATTTCGTTCCACACGTGACTCTGTCAAAATTATTAACACCGGCTAACACTGGAACACTTGCAGCACACTGGCGTAGAACGCATTTCTTGTAAACAACGTGGTTAGGTCTGGACAGCAAATTAAACGAATAGAAAAGAAAATAAACGAAGAATATAAAGATAAGGTCGTCGGCTGCGAAGCCGCGCGGCCGATACTCTGTCTGAGCGCTGTACTAACTCGCGGGAGCGCGCGACCCGCTCACGCCCCGCCCCCCGCTGCTCCGCGCCGCGCCCCTCTCCACCGTGAGCATACGACTCGACCGAAGCCACAGCGTATGAAAAATATCAGGAGCATTGAAAAAAATAGACTCAACTGAGGGGAGGACACTCGACTCGTCCTCCGGATCCAATCTGTCCTTGAGTTTTTGTCCGTTTTAAAGCGGAGGGTCCCCGCGCAGGGTCAATGCCGCGGGTGTACTCTCTAGACTTCAATTAATCGGACAACACGTGCGTGAGGCTCCCCTCCGTAATAGATTGAGGTTCATGCTGAATTCCTGATTCAATGAACTGCGCCGATTGAATTGGTGCCCCCGTTCGTCTCATAATACCTACTTCCTCGCTACCATTCATTGGGTTCACGCTTTCAAAGTTTTCGCGCTTATCTTTGAAGCTTATTTTAAGTTTGGGTTGGGGATCGGGGTTCCTACCTATAATAATAATTCCTCAGGTATTTCTTTAATTCGCCTTAGTCTGCTTCGTTAAGAAAGGCAAAGAATTCGTTAAAATTAAAAAGTTAGAAAAATATTGAATATTAACTAGCGTAGTAGTGAACTATGGGAACCAAATCGGAAACACATAAATCTGTCAATACTAGAGTCATCTTGCTCCCACAAACGCCCTTTAGATCAAGTGGGAGTGAGACTAGCATTAATTCTCTGGACTCTACATTTCCATTCTTTACGGCGCATTGGCGTGATACCAATACCATAGCGCGAACGCCAAGAATGTAGATATTAAAATGCCTTGTCAGTACGTGTTGGGAATGACATCACTTTGTTTGCAGGTGTGTTTTTGCCCACTAATGCAAAGTCTGCTAATTAACGTGTGACCATGTCAACTTGGACTCGGACAAGCTTCACGAAAGTTGAGATTTAAAGCAAACAGACTAGCTAAAAGGAAATTTGAAACAATCTTAATTACCGAGGCACTAATTTTTAAATTTCATATTTTCTGCACTTGACCTCAACACACAACGTTGAACAGGAATTAAAAATTAAAAAATCTAACTTGACTTGAGTAAACCGCAAAAGGAGGAGAAAACTGGAGAATCACTCGTAGCCCCGGCTGCCTATGCCCGGTTCCAATATCCACAAAACGCTTCGTTTTTGCTTACGATCGGTTACAATTCCTACGAAACTCCTACGAACCGTCAATAAATTGTACGGAAAACGAATCGTAGCTGGTAGGCGTATATTATAGGAACCGGGCATAAGTGATCTTAAACAACCATAATGGTTAAGCAACATAGGGCACGGTCAGTGCATGGATGGGTGACCGTTCCGTGCTTTACAAGGCTCGTTAAGCAGTTGATACCGGCTGCCGTCAACAGATGGCAGTCGTTAAGCCAAGTCCGAGGCCTTAGGGCGGCTTGAATACTTCTGAAAGTAAGACCAGCCATTAGTTTTACAAGCCTCCAACAATCCGGATTTGGCCCCCGTGGTGGAGTATGGCCTATAACTTCCTCAGGCAGGGAAGAGACCCGTGCCCCTCGGTGGGGATATAGTCGGTTGATGATGATGAAACTGCAAAACGCACTTAAAAATTATTGACAAGTTGACGCTTTATACGGGCAGTCTTTTATGACAATTACACGTATCGCATTAGCAAGTTTGACGAATCGTAAACCGCCAGCGTCAAGCAAGATAGTTTCTCAGTAGAGCTACTTACGAGAAGAACTTTACTGTCTCGACAGTTCTCGTTACTGACGAAGTTAGAATTTAAGTTGTGATTGACCAATGACATCGATTTATCCATATCTCCACATCATATTTTAGAACCTTTTGTATTTATGAACTAGTTACCCGTATGTTTTTGAACAGTTAGTGCTTCGAATTCGTGATAAAACCGCAAGTCACTCGTGAGAGACTAATTACGTAGTGGTTCGTTTTTCAAGCTTACATTATCTTTATCTATTATTATTATTATCTTATCTAATACTCGTATTATAAAATTCTCGTGTCATAATGTTAGTGCGGCGCATACTCCTCCTAAACGGCTTGACCGATTTTGATGAAATTTTATATGTATATTGTGTAGGTCTATTGTTCTAAATAACAGAGTTTAATCTGTAATGAGCATTGCCCCGATTTTTTTTTTTAGAAAATAATTATATTTGGATACGAATTAGGTGCGTTGATAATAGGGCTCCTAATAATAGTTTTTAACACAAAACAAGGAACTTGAAAAAAAAGAGAACTTTCATGCTCAAGTCTCGAACCAGGGTCTTCTGTTTACGGTATCGTTCTACTTCCCACCTGGGGTACGATTAGGTTGTTATCTACTTTTTAAACCCCTAAGTGTATTGTGAAGCTAGTATTTTATAATGTTTTCAAAGGTAGGCAGTCCTTGGTCTCTGTCTACCCCTCTGAAATACTGACGTTAGGTTATGTATGTAGGTATGTATTTAAGGTTGGTCTGCCTGTCTGTCTGCAGTGTCATAGCTTAGGAGCGAGAGATTTAGGAACGGTCAGTAAAATTCCGATGTTTTTTTATATGGGCATGAGTTCACGACGACGACGCGTTCTAGAGTCCTAAGCTGATGACTTTTAGTTAGAGATGTGTAGGTAGTTTGATCTTAAGTAAAGTTGTATTTTTAGTTCTACTCTCAAATGGGCTAGTTGCCCTAAAAAATGTAATTAGTCCGTGTTTTAGATTATTCAAAAATAAGTCTTTTTTTATTTGTAAATTAGACCAAAAATGACAAAGATATAGCCCATTAAAGTTAGCTGCATTTTTTAACACGGAGTGACGTCACACGTAACTTTAATGGGCTATATTTTTGTTATTTTTTATTTAATCGAAAAAAGAAAAAATAAGTGTCCAATATTTTTTTATAATCTAAAATACGGACTAAATAGAACTTAATTATTTTGACCCTGGAAACTACCCTATTATGTAGAGTCTGATAGCTAAAAATCTTATAAAACTGATATAGTAATAAATAAATGATACAAACTTCGACAGACACTCAAAAAGTTACACAGTGTCTTATTAATTTTGCAATTGAATAATAACCCTAAAGGCGGCGGGAAAATATAAAAAATACTTTCTTGATAAACACCTATGGGGCGTTAAAATCACTGATATTGAGAGATGACCTCTGTGTCGCAGCGGTTAGCGCATCTGCCTACAATGCGAGAAGTCCCGGGCTCGAATCTCGGCTGGGAACGAAAGAAATCCTCAGGACTTGGATGTTTACATGTTTGTGACGTCACTGTTTCTTGTTCCCACGGCACACGGTATCCTAGTGTGGGGCCAGAAGAAATGTATGTGCCTGTATGTAAATTTTTATGTTTAAAAAAAGAAAGATATCTATTCTATTGGCATTTTCATTTCCAATAGGATAATAATATTTTAACTGTCTCCTGTATTTCGTAAAAGTAATATACATATCAAGCAAGCAAGTAATTCTCATGTATTTCACATTAAAAAAAATACATTACAAACACAATAAAAATTGAATTTGGCGGCAAACAAGCAAGTTAATTTTTAAGTTTGACTATTTGTTCATTTAGCTAATGTGTAGTTTCTTTGTTAGCTTCATGTCAATTATGTTTATTAATTGTGAAACCAACGACTTTCACGTCCAGAAATCAGAAACATTCTGCTTGTTGAATGTCAATGTACATAAAATTATAATGTTAGCCGCTGCCTTAGGGCCGAATGTAGTGGAGAAAAAGGCAGCAAAAAAAACTCCACTCTGACCATCTTTTCTCAAAACATCTTAAATCTAATACAAAGTTTGGTAGGTACGAATGTACATCTACCTAAGAATGTCAAAATTCAAAACCCATGAGTTCAATCAATACTCGTACTTACAATGTCAAACATTATTTGATATTCTTAAACAAGTATGAAAACGCCAATGCTGCGGCCAGACACACGGACGGCACCCGTTCACGAGCATAACGCAGGGGTCAGCCATCGCCAGTCTCAACCATATTTGAGGGAAATAGGCGACCCGGCCACCGCGCCACCATTCGCATGGCCTTTGGCAAACTTGTGTGATAAAGTTCTTGTCAATTATCTATAATAATAGCATAGTTTTGGTATGCAATCACAGCGTCTGTACATTTCTGTAAAATTTAACAAACAAATATTCATGATTATCTACGGAACACCAGCGACCATCTCGTTGTGGAATTGGTTTACTGCCAAGGATTCACATCATTTATAAAGTCGTCTAATCTATAGTAGGCCTTTTTACATAGCGCATTTTTAATAAAAGTAAAAGTCCATAAAGTAGACATTTTGTTTTTATCGTGAATAAAATATTTGAAATTGAAGCATACCAGATTAAAAAATAAGACTAAGTAAGTGGTACAGTCTATTAGATTTTAGAATATACCTCGGGCTCTAGTGTAGGCTTCGGTTTTCGCCGAAAACAAACGAGTGTAATAAGTGTATTAGTGTTCTGATTTCGAATTTAAGTGTCATATTAGTTCCGGTATTTCTACTACACGAATATATCCGATTCTATCCGATAGTAGCCGAGGTATATTCTAAAAGCTAACAGACTGTATATTTCTTATGTTGGAGAAATCCAGAAAAAAATACAGTCGAAGGGCCAACATGATACCAATTTCTGGTCCATCGACAGTCTCGCGAGTCAGATAAATAATAAATATCCGATACGAAATACCCTCGTTAACTGAGACGAGACCTCCTTAAAGATATCATGTTCTTTGGTACTTACTTTGGCTATCGTAGATTAAGGGCCAGTTTCTGAATTGAGAATTTCTCTAAGTATCTACTCAACTGTAGTGCTGTCTCGTCAAATTTTTCAGAAAAGAGCGTGACAGAACGTTATTTAAGTATTCACTTAGTGAAATACTCAATTCAGAAACCGGCCCTAAGGGCCGCTTTCTGAGTTGAACATTTTCACTAAGTAAATACTTAACATGTATAATCCATTTATCTATACTTGGCATTTTTTTCAGATTTTAAACGACACTGAATTAAAAACCTTTCGAGGTAGAATATTCGATACCGTTTGCAAATTTAGTACTAGCTAGCACTAAATTTGTAAACTGTTTCTACTAAAACTAAATTTGTAGGTTTTTGATTTAGTGTCGTTTAAAGTCTGAAAAAAAATACCAAGTATAGATAAATGGATACTAGTGCTGCCTCGTCAAATCTCTCAGAAAAGAGCGTGATAGAACGTTATTTAAGTATTTAGGTACAGCCTTGGCCAAAAGTATTTGCCACCCCACAAATTCTTAGAAATCTCTTATATTGTCACCTAATACATGTTTAAGGATTAAATGAGCCAATCAAAATAACACATAATGCTATGAAACTATAAACACAATACATAGAAGCCACCCATTTCCAGATAAGTAGGGTTTTAGGAGAATTTATAGTTTAGCACAATCCTAAGAAAAAATTGTAAGAGAATATCTTCTGAGCTGGCTGCTGAGCTAAGTGAGACCTTGGGGAAAAAGATTTCTGCTAAAACTACTACAAGAAGGCTCCCTGATGCTGGCCTCAAAGGCTGCAAGGCAAGGAGGAAGCCAAGGTTGTCTGAGAAGAACAAGAAGTTACGTTTGCAGTGGTGTTTAGAACACCAACATTACACCAAAGAAGATTGGGCCAAAATCGTGTGGTCGGATGAATCCAATTTTGAGGTATGTTAAATGAACCAGTCTTATCATTACTTAAAGGTGCTTGAGAGATATAAATGTGTTGATTTGGTTTTAAAACTATTTAAAAAAATACTCATTATTTCATAATATTGAAGGTATTTTGTACTACTGGTGCCACAAAAATGAGGTGCGGAGTTCGCGAAAAATGCATGCTGGAGTGCGTGGTACCTACTGCAAAACACAACGGAGGCAGTATTATGGTGTGGGGCTGCATGTCGGCATCAGGAGTTGGAAAAATGATTGTTTGTGAAGGCCGGAGGGACTCTATAAAATATATTGAGGTGCTGAAAACAGCCTTGGACCCACTTGAACATGATGTTTGGTCACACTAAGCTCGACGGCGTCCGTTTCCAACAGGATAATGCCCCATGCCATAAATCTAGAGCCACCATGGGTTGGTTTGAGAAAAATGCCATAGACCTTTTGAGTTGGCCCCCTCACTCGCCGGATCTCAATCCTATAAAACATTTGTGGTCGATATTAAAGCGCAAGAAAAAGGAGCATTCAATAGCATCGAAACAAATTTTAAAGAATTGTCTAATACCGGAGTGGGATGCCATAACTCCTGAAGAGTGTAAAACATTAATTTCTTCATTATGAAAAAGAATTAAGGAGGTAATTAAGGCTTTAATACCAAATATTAATGTAATGTCATCAATAAATGTATTTTAAGCACATGGTATTTTTTTCCAATTCCAAGCTGAAGTATTTTTTAAGTTATTTGTAATTTTATAAGGTGGCAAATACTTTTGGCCAAGGCTGTACTTAGTGTAAATTCTCAATTCAGAAATCGGCCGTAGAACTGATTAAATGTAAGTACGTAAGCCTGTTTACATTTTCCTGATCTCACGTGTGTGTATACTTTGGGTGACATTCTAGATCTACTCTATTAAGCTCTCTCTGTATGTTATATAGATTATTTGTTACCTGTTTTATACGCCAATAAACAAATTAAATTAAATTAAAGGGCTGCGTGAATCGTGGCCTTGTGCTTTATCTTTCGTAAATTAGTGTAATATTGTTACTTACATTCCCTTACATTTATCTTATCTCTAGAGTCTAATACACACATTGCTTTTCATTAGAATATATAAGATTAGAATCGCTCATAGACCCGGCCGCCAGAGTGATATTATACGATCACGAAGGTTAAGCAATATAGGGCGCGTTCAGTGCATGGATGGGTGACTGACTATTATTATTACTTTTTCCGACCGGTTCCGTGCTTCGAAATGCACGTTAAGCAGTAGGTGCCAGCTGCCGTCGGTAGATGGCAGTCGTTAAGCCAAGTCAGAGGCCTTAGGGTGGCTTGAAAACTTCTGACAGTACCTAAGACCAGCCACTAGTTTTACAAGCCTCCACCAATCCGGACTTGGCCCCCGTGGTGGAGATGGTCTGTACCTTCTTCAGGGAAGATACCCGTACCATAATGTACCCATTACCCATCTACAGTTGATGATATTAAGGCGTGAGTGCAACTCGGTCGGTTATGGGGAGCAGATTTTGTATGGTTTCATAAAATAAAGAGGTTTTTTGGTTTCCAAATTCCCAATTCCCAACTAAATTACAAGAAGTACTGAAGCTCTTATGTTGCACCACACAAGTAGTATTGTCGAACAGAAATGTATTTGGACTGAATGTACAAACGAAACTTGAAGAACCTTTACATTTGAGAGCGTGATACGTTCTTATGTCAAAACCTTAGAGTTGAATTCAGAGTAGCAGTCTAACGTTTCACGTGGTGCCGATTGTATGTTTTGAAGACGTTACCTTTTTACGAAGGTATTGGTGGAGTAATAGCTATACGGGGCTGTTTTCAATATTCGTCGGGCCTAAGCCCCTTTAATCTTGTTTACCGAAAAGTACTGACGTCCGGATTACGGGACGGCGGCGTGGTTACAATGCGAGGTAGCTGCGGTTTTTCGGGAATCTTCAGCCTAATGAATACGGAGGGATCGCCCCGAGACGAGATTGAATTTATGACAATTGTCTTATTGAATCTACAAATTTCTCAAAAAATTGACCGGGAAGGATGTTTTAGCAAGAGGTCTACCCCCTTTTTTGGTCTAAATAAGATGAGAAAAGTAGAGAACGTCAAACAGCATAAGATGATGTGATAGTAATGATTAAAAAGGTATTAATTTTTTGCATTGTAGAAAACTTTACTGTGTACTAGCACCAACGCTGTTTTGACTAGAACAATAAAGAAACATCTAAACATACATACATACTTGACATTTCCACACCATGGGATTAACCGACAGCCCGCTTTGCCAAGGATACCTCAAAGAGGAAATACTCGTTCACGTTACCGCTTATTATTAGAGTGACTGCTATCTTTGAGAATCTGGAATCTGGAGGCATATAGTGACATCAGAACACTGCTGGCTTTCTGTAAAGAGATAGGCTGGCTGGAGTAAACTCACACCTTTGCTAGGTACAATGACCCAACCACGAGGCTAAGTGCGGAAATCACAGATCTAACAGACTACATACTTACGCGGAAACACAATCCTTCACCTTAGCAATATTCTAAAAAGAAACAATCCTCATTTGTTTCCCCACACCCACACCTTCAGTCATTCAGGCGCCATATTTAAGCCCGAAGCCGAAAATCGCCGCGGGCCATCCGCATACGTATGAGAGAGTATGGACGGGGAAAAAAGCGGCGAACTTCGTTTTCACAAACAAAGCCGCGCTGAAAAGGGACTGTATGTAGAAAAACATTTTCATTGTACCAGGGACACGCTCCCGTTTCAATCTCGCTCCTCGCCCCGCAATTTAAGTTCATTCAGTGCTTTGCTATTGGGATCGCTCGTTAGCGAAGAAGAAAAAGTCGCTGCGAAGTCTGACTGTTGCATCTGAACTGGGCCGAGCGCACAATCACGAAGTCGTTATAGCGATATACTTTGCGCCCATCGCATATAAAATATCCCACACTCAGACACAGGCCTTCTCCCGAGAGTCTACAAACTTAATGATGAAGTTGCAGATTGGCATTTTCAAGTGCCATCTTCATCATGAGTCCACCTATGCTAGGTATAGGACTTTTCCCCAACATCTTTTGCCAACCTGAACGCACCATTTCAAGTGCCGTTTACATTTGTATTCATGATATTTTTCTATGATTCACCATTAGCTGTCAATAAATTTATTAGTAGTATTGTTGTTGTTTTTTTGTTGATACAAAAAAAAAGTTTATTGACAATAAACATTCTTGTCTAAGTCTATCGCTCGTAGCCTGGGCTGCCTGAGTGATCTTAAACGATCACTAAGGTTAAGCAACATACGGCGCGTTCAGTCCATGGATGGGTCACCGTTTATGACTAACGCTAGTGGCATTTTTCCGAGCGATTCCGTGCTTTGCAAGGCACGTTAAGCAGTTGGTGCCGGCTGTCGTCGATTATTGTATTGTATAGATTATTGATTTGGTTATTAGTCATATAAATTGTATAGATACGAGAAGCTCTGTAAATGCCATAATCCAAGACGTTATTGAACTTATTCATTAGATAGAGCTGACCCATGAATAAAGAGATTGATTTTCCTATCAGATAACTTTGGTTCAAGGCAACCTCAGTGTCGAAGATAAATGAGGACTATTTTTGGGTGCTCCGCCCAGTAAAAACATATTAACCAGACACTGATGGCCAGTACTACTAACAAGCAACAAAAAAAAGAGATAAAAAGTGTTCCAAATTTGAAATGCGGACAAGGGGAGCATTTTATGAGACAACGCCGCGCGTTACATGTGTGCCGATTCTCATGACGACACCACATTGTGGAAGACACAGAGGCATTACTTTTTTCTAAAATAATTTTATTATTTGATCTGTGTTCATGTTCAATCCTCATTAAAGTTGAAATGAGAAAACGCGCTCGCAGCCATAGCGCCATATAGAATTATAAAGTGCAAAGTAAAGCAGATACCGAGCAGCAAGTAGTGAAGAGTGCTCCAAATCAGTAGCTTTATCATCATCAGCACATAGGCTCATTTCAGGACATAGACCTTCTTCATAGTTTTCCAAGATTCATTAAGACCGCGGTTTTATGGCTCGTCGGTAAACACTTTAGAGAAATAGACACTAAATCAAGGAATTAGCAAATTCAACACTTTTTTGTTATACTAGTTTCGAAAACAAATCTTCATCAAAAATTATCTTCAAAAGAATGTCCTGAATATTCGAAAAAAAAAACTACTGTAAAGGCATGACGCGAACCATTCTCCTTGAAGACCGGACCTTCCATGGCTATCTGTCTTCCGAGAACACGGTTGCGTATGTTTTATTCAGAGCATTCGGGACAAAGATGCTATGAATACCGTCGAAAACATTCTCATGCATTGATTGCTGTGACGAATTGGTTCCACACACTTTGAGGTGTCGTACCTCGTGTTTTGTTTCCAACACACCTTTTCTAATGCGAAATACGATAACAAGTTTCAACGCATCTTCGTCTCTTTTTCTAAAAAGTATATGGCGTTACATGATAAAGCTGAATCGCTCAATGTAAGTACCTACTTTAGTTATACGAGTGTAAGGTTTTTTATGCTAATAAAACGCGCCTTCAGTTTTAGATTCACTGGTATTATTTCAAGAAGTAGTTAGGTAGGTCGGCGCCCATAGATTCGATTGTATTTTTGATAATATGTTTTTTATAATTTATTTTGAAAATATTGACCAATTTAAGAAACTAATTTCAGTATTTTCAACTTTTATTAATTAAGTCTATTATTAATATTTTTTATAAAATTTTGGTTTTTATGACGTCATCACAGCATGTCTTTGAATACATAAAAAAACAAGTTTTATTTGTTTTTTTTCGTCTTAGCAAAGGATTTATACTCATACTGTGTTTGCTGACGTTATGACGTCAAGGCTCTTTATTGAACATCTTAAAAAAATAGACTTATTTACCAATGTCAGAAATTAATGGCCAAATTCAAGATGTCCCTAAGTCCCCCCAAATGGACTTAGGGACATCTTGAATTTTTATGCACTATTTTAATCACCCTTTCTTTATTATTTTTAACTTGATTTGTATTTAAAAACATTCAAGTTGTAACGCCCCCTAAATAGTACGTTTTTACCAAAATTCATGCTTCTCAGTAATCTAGTGTTGTTTCAAGGCAAAAAGTTACTTTACTCCGTCGTTTTGCAAATCTATGAAATTGGACTTAGGGACATCTTGAATTTGGCCATCCAAATGGAAATTGTACTGAAAGCATATTTCACAAAATGTTTTGAGATGTCAGTTCATGTTCAAAAATGTTTGCCAATTGGGCGTCAAACTAGAAAATTTAGAATCTTTGTTGGGCCGTTCGGCTCACTATAAAAATGTTTTTAATTGCTCTTTTCAAGGTCTTAATGCAACTGATCAAAGAGGAAGATTTGGATCGGGACCATCAAGCGAGGGAAAGTGGCAAGTGACAACCCATGGTAGGTATCTTTCTACTCTTCCGGAATACAATCGTGGGTTTATAAAATTTATGTAATGTACCACGGACTGTACAAAATAAACGTCACCGAAACTTTTTATGGCACCCCGCGGCCACCTCGTATCAACGAAAAAAATATTTCATGGATATTATTTGATATAATGCTGATATTTCTTTTGCGATTCCAGTTGGCCCCTTATTAAAAGTAGTACGTAATTTTATATTAAGTAGGTATTTACAAAAAAATAATTCTTGACGTACATGCAATGAAGAATATGATAACTATATCTACTACTAAATCATAACATGTTACTAGCTGAGCCAGCAAACGTTGTTTTGCCATATTAATTAGCTTTCGACCTATACTTAGACCTACCAAATATAAACAAAAAAATCGGTGAATCCGTTTTGGAGAAGCTCGATTACATGTATTTCTATTGCCGCTGTAACAACAAAGTACTAAAAAACAGAATAAAATAAATATTTAACGGGATCTGATACAACAAGCGTGATTTTTTTGCTGGATATTGATAATGGCAACAGATATACGCTTCATCATCATCAACCCATTATGTCCCCACCGAGGGGCACGGGTCTCTTCCCTGAGGAAGGTGTAGGCCATACTCCACCACGGCGGCCAAGTCCGGATTGGTGGAGGCTTGAAAGACTTGTGGCTGGTTTTACTGTCAGAAGTTTTCAAGCCGCCCTAAGGCCTCTGAGTAGGCTTAACGACTGCCATCTTTCGACGGCAGCTGGCTCAAAGTGCTTAACGTGCCTTGCGAAGCACGGAACCGCTCGGAAAAATGCCACTAGCGTTAGTCATAGACGGTGGCCCATCCATGGACTGAAATATTCACAGAATATTGAGTTATATTATTTAATTTAAAAATAAATATTTAAGGGGGCTCTCATAAAACAAACGTGATTTTTTGCGGTTTTTATAGATACGGAACCCTTCGTGCGCGTTTTCGACTCGCAATACGGTATTTGACACTATCAACAATAAATTATTTGAAATTCTCGATTAAAACAAAAATTACAAAATGATTCGGAACATGTATTTCTTTCAATCATTTACTAGTTATTACAATTTTTAAATAGATGAAACATAAAAAGAGTGCTCTGAAATGTGACGTCCCAAGCAAGTATATTCATACAAAATTTCGTTTTAAAAGTAACTCATTTGACATCCTGTCAAATACCCAATTGGTCGGTTTTTTTGTTTTTGCTCTATAATAAGACGGTAACTCTTACGATTTTTTTTTAAATGAAATTAAAATTTGCCAATGTTGTCGTGCAGAAATATTTTATCAATAAATCATTAAGGCAGCTAAGTAAGCCAAGCGCGAGTCCAAGTTCCGCTAGTGATTTCTGGCTTTAGAACTGAATGAAAAGATTTTCTTTTTTTACTAAATTTGTAACTAACCGCCTATTGTATTTTTTTATTGTTACTTTTATTTGTCTCTTGTTTCTTGTGTGCGATAAAAAATATTCTTATTTTATCTTATCTAAGCCATTTTAATAATTTTCTTGTGGTATGGACCTACTGTTTCACTCGTAAGTTATTCTTGGCGATTTTTTTCTACTCAAACTTCCATAAGTACGACACATTATTAACTCCAAGACTTCTTGGAGTGGAACTACTTAGTTCCACAATAACTTACTTGATGTTTTTTCTCTTACCATGAAAAATCAAGTAATTCCGGATTTTTTTAAATAAAGGCTTTTTTTCCATATTTGTTTTTAAACTACGCCCAAGACAAACTAACTGTCTAAACAAACAGTATCGTCTTAAAACTGGATCTCAGCCTATACATTCCAAGTGTAAACGTTCATAAACCTGGCACCCTCTACTCAAGAGCGTCCATAAACAAAACAATCAAGCCCATAATAAAATTCATTCAACATTATGCGATACTTTAGAATAAAAGAGGTTATTCCTTAGTCTGGGCTCTTTCCTTCGCCAAGAAAAAAGAGGTACAGAAATCCTTTCAGTATCTTAATGTCAAATGATACTGACCAGCAACAACGTAGATGAAAAATAATGTAAGTACCTATTTAACTTACGACAGTTTAGTATGGAAACTTTATTCTCACACACAAAGATAATCCACACACATGTTTTTCCATGTTTTTGCAATTTTCTTGCCTGTTTATATTTGAGAAAGCAAGATTTAAGTACAGCAACTCACTTAAGTAAGTATTTAAGTGTTATGAAACTTAAATAAATATATATTTCAGTTTAAGCGGACAGCACTCGTACTCTTACGAAAAGGAATATAAATACTACATTTGCAATAATTGAACAAATATCAATACAGAATATTAATAATAATAATACTTTATTCATTTATTTGCTTCTTACTAAGTAAGTTACAGTGTGAGCTTAAAAATAGCAGGTGATTTAAAAGGATGTTCTTAGATTTGTTAGTGGCCTACTGAGTTCAGCCCGTAACGTGCGTAACTGTAAGTGTAACTCTGGTCTCCTCGCTAGGTTACCCTGTGTGGAGGAAACCAGTGAAATTGGGTCTATGGCGGCACTAAATGATACCTAGTTATTATTTCGATCATTTTAGACACTCATTTTCTGTTCTGCATTATGAACAAGCAGCTGCGATTACTAGTACGTGGTCTCCAAAATTTTCTCCAGATTTAATTGCATCCTGCACCCCATAGACCATTGGATCTTGGGCGGTAGTTCTGCACTAGGAGCAAAAACAGTTCAACATTAAACTTTTCATTGCAACGCGGTTCCTCTGTCTGCCTCCTTTGAGTGCCTTCACTTCCAGCGCAGAAGAAATTATGAATAAAACATGGAGACTATCCACGGAACGACTGGCTATCTGTCACGCTACTCTGTTGGAGAATTGAATGAGGGTATGGTTTTTAAATAGAGTAGAGAAAATAAGGGGCTAAAGTAGCATAGCATATACCTACAAATACAATACCATATACCTCAGATTAGGTTCAAGTTGAGGTAACAGTGGCCAATAGACAACTAATCAGGTAATATGGTTTCTGAGTTAAGACCAAGGCCTACCTAATTATAATAACAATATTATGTTGGAATAAGATAGGGTAGCTTATTTCACTAAAGTCTTGCATAAAAAACCCTAGAAATATATTTAATAAAAAATTTAATAACCTGTGATATAGGATAATCAGGCCTGCGCCAAATAATGTTCAAGATCTGTTAAAACTAAACCTTTTAAATAAATATAAATCTGAGAGAAAATGTTAACAAAGACAATTATGCCATATAAGTAACTTAACTGTTTCTTTGAGTTTGTGTGTCCACATGTGTACGTATGTGTGGATGTGAGTGTGTATGCGGGTGCGTGTTACAGTTTGCGTAAATGAATTTGACGGAAAGACGATTAAAATTGGTCAGATTTTGAAACGCAATACGATTCAAATACAAATAAATACCCCTACGCAATATAGGGGTATTTATCTGTATTTGAAAGGCAAGTTATCCACCTCACTAGATCCATGTCTGTGGGGCCCACGAACTGAAGCTGATTGGCGATAGGCACACTGGGTCAAGTTCTGGACCGGCCCGCACTGTGCTTGTAAGCAGCAGCCTGATAATGTAGGTCCCACCCACTACATCGGCACTGTTAAGTTAATAAATATCACTTCTTTTTCCAATATTTTGCCTCAGTCCATCCAAAGGTTGTCTGGAAGAGATCACTTTTAGTGATTTTTACGTACTTTTCGTACTTTTATTTTTAGTTACTTTAGTGTACTTTTAGAGTAAGAAATACCTGTGAATAAGAAATACCTCCTTTTTTGTGTACAATAAAGTTTTCTCTATCTATCTATCTGCATCAATTTATAAATAACTTAAAAATGATTGCTCTTTTATGTCCATGTCTTATTGATTCATCACTAAATTATAATTATACATAATTATTGTATTTTATTTGTAATTGTTGTATTTTAAGTATAATTTATTTTATTAGTTATATGGTTGCTAATTGTAAAACGCCTGAACGTACCCATTTCAGCATATATTCTATTTACTGAAGCGAACGACTAAAGGTAAACAAAGACACAGCATCTCTCAAACTTACATCTCACTCAAAATAGCTCATGCACGCAGCTTTGCTTGCATCGTTGTACTATTATGTATTCTGTGACATCGTATACATCGGTTTGGCAGAATCAGCGTTGGGTCCGGCTCGCTCGCCCATACTATTTTCCGTTTCGTAATAACAAACACAAAAGTATAAAACAACTGGACGATGGACCAAAAAACTTTACCAATACCTTATTTACAATGATGAACAGACTAAAGATAAGTTACCTATTTTATTTTCTTTAGTCGCACTCCCATCAACAACAACGTCAATCTTACTTTTTTTTGTCTTTAATTAAAAAAGAGGTTCGTAGTCAGCTCTCCATACTTCTTCCTACACTTCGCGTAGCCCATTAGCATAAAATAGTCGATCATAATCGGCCTTTAAACAAAAGTCCGTCATCTTTCCTAGTTGCGAACATATTTGGCAGCAGTAGGATCGCTTTTATTTGAGGACCACTGAAATTTTAGGTATTTTTCGGGGCATAGATCTCTTAAGCAAATGGTATTTTCATGATAAAATAAAATATAAACTGCAAGTGGGGGATAAAATCAGGTAATAACAGTGTTATTGTGATAATTGCTTAATGGTATTTATTAGGCATAGCGTTTTGTATAACTTTGCTAAATATTATGCAGTGTTATAAATGTGGCATATTGAAAAACCAAATTTTTGACATGTTGACACTTAGTCGTTCGCTTCAAAAAATTGACTGTAGACTCAATAGTCTAGGCTGTAATGTTCTACAATTCAAATTAATAATAATCCGGGCTACGCAGATTTTTTTCAGGCTATGGGTCGGGCATTATACAAAAGATGTGAGTGGTATCGTGATATAGGTATCTCTATCTTAAGTACTTACGTTATTTTAACTTATTATAAGTAGTATTTACATGTATACATCACAATAACATTATAAAAAGTTGTAGGGTATATCTATATAGATTTATTTTCAACTTTTTTATTTTAGTGTTTATTTATTTATTACTGTGTATATGTATTAATATTTCCCCTTTCTATTATTATTTATTTATTTATTTGTGCACATACCTTGTTGTTAAGTATATGTTGCACCACCTGTACATATTTCAGCATTACATGTTAGTTAGAATAGAATACTAAGTAGCATTAAGCTCGCCTTTGTGCAAAACTTGTGTTTTAACGCAGTATATAATTTAATTATAATAATAAAAATATGGTAGGTATAGTAGAAAATCAGGGAAGGAATACACAAACATGGGAAAACACCCAGAGACTGCAAGTATTGTACAATTCGAAGTCCGTAGTAAATATGATATAAACTACCAGCCATTAGTTTGGTGCTTCGTGTAACCTTACCCAACCTCGGTCTCTCCTCGGAAACAACTGGCTGCTAACAATTTGTTAGCCTCACAAAAACAAGCTCATTTGCATAAACAAAACACTATTTCCAGTCAGGCACCCTAATGAAATTAACTAAATAAGCGTTACGCAAATAGCGGCTCGGTGTTCATTTCTCGCAGCTCTACGTACGTAGGTAGGAACATTCAGAAGGACCAACTCAATGAAATAACAACGGGCCAAAGTGTGTCGGACTCTGTGCAATGTAGGGTTCCGTAGAAGAAGTTTTTTTTACCTGGTTTACAGAACTAACAACTTCATTAAAGTAATTTTCAATGCACTTTGAACAAAGTTTTCCTTTTAAAGTTGGTATGGTAGTACTGAAAGATCGAATTCGAAACGAAGTCATCTGACAGAAAACCAAGGTCACCGACATGGCCCAACGAATTAGCATGCTGAAGTGGCAGTGGGCCGGCCATACCACCCGAAGAACTGATGACCGATGGGGTAGACGAGTTCTTGAGTGGAGCGAATCGGTAAGCGTAGTGTGGAACGTCCTCAGACTCGGTGGAGCGATGATCTTCGCAGGGCGGCTGGCAAGAGGTGGATGAGAGTAGCCGAGGACCGTGATCAGTGGCGTGCAATGGGAGAGGCCTATATCCAGCAGTGGACAACCATGGGCCGATGATGATGATGATGACGGTAGTACTCCTTAACTTGTAAAGCCTGTTTAGCAGTGATAGTTTACCTATTTAGTTCAGTAGATGTACTACCTCAAATTTTCTAAGTTTCTACATTCATCCGTTTATCTAGAAGAGTGGTGGGACGCCCTAATGTGTCATAAAAGTGCTCTTTAACCTGTTATATTTACGCATTTTTTCCGGATTCACAGAATTTTGAAGTATTTAGCAGTATGGGGGCGGCACATCAGAGTTTTACTAAAACTCCTATAACTCTTATCTTCTATGGTTCATACTAGTTTTGCGAAAAGTTTTAACATTTAACTAGAGTTTTATGGTAAAAAGTAAATATTTACTCAACTTAGAATTTTATAGCAGTTAGAAGTGGAAATAAAAAAAAACTGACGGTTGTTGTGTTTTTTTTTTCATAACAAGACTTTATTGTTATCCTCAATAAATATAATTAACATAATAATAATAATAGTAATAGTAATAGTAATTATAATTATAATCATCACCATCAGCTGAACATAGGCTTTCCTAATTATAATAACAATTTTTATTGGTTTTCTTAAGGTACGGTAACACATAAAAATAGTTATTATATTCATACAAGATTCACTCAGAAATCACTTCCAAAGATCTCATACACTCGATAAGCTGCGAAAGCGCCTGACATTTTTTTTTGTCGAAGTTGTAATGTGACTACCAAAATCAAGGCTGTTTCATAATCTATCCAACGATATAATAATAAATATAAAATAATAAACTCACGCTCGTTATCCCCAACGATATGTAATCAGTTAATTTTGTTTCACAGAAAAAAATAAAAAATATATATACCTATTCTGTACCGCGAGCAGAAGCGAGAGCAGAATCTACAATTCTACGGTTCTCGCAATTTTTAGCGGACTGATCGGCACAACAAACCCACACTATACTGTAGACAAAAAAAATACAACCCTAATTTAGATTTAATTTATGTGTACTTTTCTTTCAATATTTTATGCAACCGTTTTGATCGATATAATAAATGTTTCAACTCCCTAGTACTTATTACTTATACTTATGACGGACGGACTGACGGACGAACGGACGGACCGACGGACGGACGGACGGACGGACTGATGCATCGATGGAGGGACGAAAGGCCGTTGCTTTTTTACAAATGACACCAACCTGAGTGTATCTGTTTGTGATCTCCTTAGCGATCACCATAGCCAGGTCTCATGTGATCTAGTATAGGACCAGCATAAGAGATTGTATTGTGTGTGTAGATGGTATTCATTTAAGTGGCGATTACACACACCCTCTATAATCTAGAACTTAAAAAGAAAATAACAATGAAAAAAAACTGAAAAAGACCAAGGAGATAGTATCAGTTCCCCGAGCAAATGAGATGCCAATAGCTTTCAATACGAGTAGTTACAGACAACCAGCCAACCAACCGATAACGCCAAAATGGACCTTCTCGACACCCTATTACACGCAGCGGCTACAAAAGTCACGTAAAAGGGGCTACAAAGGGGCGAACTATTCGCACGGGACGGTTATTTATGGCGGTCATTCGGATGAATTTTAGACTACGGCATTATTCACGTTGACAAAACTACCTACTTGCCCGCCGAGTGGCCCGGTGCTGGCTAACACGATGAGCGGGACCGGGATTGAATAAAATAGAAGGGTAGGCACCTACACTCATAACTTGAATGAATTGGCTAGGATTAGTTAATGCTTTGTACAGCGCGCTTCAAAAAAGTATGCACAGCGCTCGAGGGTTGATCTATTCGACGACGACATCCAAAGTCGGCTTCCCACGGTCCGCGGTCCGGTGTCGCGGACGGACGAGGACCAGCTCGCACGATACACCGTGGGAAGGTCTCGGTCCACGGTAGCACAGACGTCTGTGGCGGAGCGCCATACCGGTCGTGGGTACGTGGTCGTATAGATATCCGCATAATCGCGCACCGTGGGAAGAGCCTCGCGCGTGGTGCACGGCTGTCCGTGGTCGTCGGCCGGCGTCGACCGTCGTCGGCTGAATCGCGCGCCGTGGGAAGCCAGCTCTGAAATGAAAACTTTCCGGCTTTCCGAAAATGAAACAGCCGTCATTTTTTTTACGATTTCAGATGTTTTCAGGGACCGAGACCCTTCCCACGGTGTGTCGTACGAGCTGGTCCGCGTCCGTCCGTGATATCGCGGACCGTGGGAAGCCGACTGTATGGGAGCTCTGAAATCTGAAAACGGGAAAAAATTACAGCTGTTTTATATGAAAAAAAAAATCCCGAATTGAGAACCTGCTCCTTTTTTAACCGACTTCAAAAAAGAAGGAGGTTCTCAATTCGACTGTTTTTTTAAGACTGTTAAAATATATTACTCGATCCAGAGACAATAAGATAAGATAAGAATTAGTGCCTTAATACCGTATGTTATTCAAATAACGCTTATCTATGACAGAAACTCAACACCTAGAATATACAATACCTAGAAAGTTAACAAAAGAAAGCTCCTGACTAACTGAGAAATTTTTTGCTGTAATTATAATTATTTTTAGCTCAGACAAATTTTACGTCAGTTGTAGTCGGCTGAATAAGTTAATATTGTTTATTGTACACAAGAACACACGAATAATAATAAATTATAACTTTTACTCAACTATAAAAGTTAAAATTATTATAATTATTAGTCGTGTGTTTTTACAATCACTTGACCTGGTCAGGCAAGAATATTACAAACATCTAAAAACACCAAGGCTGAGGGCATTTGTACAAGTGGGTACCTTTGGGGATAAAATATTAAACATAATAAATAAAATACCAATTTTTGAACAAAAATTTAAATTTATATCTATTCATTTCTTTATGTATTTATTTACTCGATTGTATACAATTAATTGCTGTTAGCAGTAAGGCCGCCCATTATATATTTTTTAAATTTATATATTTTAAGTTTCTTGTGTGCAATAAAGAATATTCTTATCTTATATGAATAAAATTTACAATGAAAAAAATACAATGGACGGCCTTATTGGCAACAATTTCTTCCAGACAACCTTATAATGAAAATGTAGCCTTAGAAGAAAGAGCAGTAGCAACATTTTCTCTCTAATATAAATTTCGAACAAATTTTTCACCGAATACACAATATAGGCTATTCGACAGTGTGAAAAAAAGCAGTATTATTTCTACGTATTCGTATAAATTATGTGTCTTAAAACCAATTTAAGGCATTTTAACTAAAAAAACAATTATGATTTGTAAAAAAAACGCAAGATAAAATTTGATAATTTGTATCTGCCGCCATTGTATCGAAAACGGCCTGGATTGGCCGATTCTATGATGACGTCACATGGCAGGAAAAGGCTGTCATTCACTCTTTCTTACATTCATTGGCTGGTTTTCCGGGAAGGGACGTCATAATTCCTGAGCGACGCCATATTACGTAAGATAGCGTTATGGCGGCTTATTTGAAAAGTAAATTTTCGTTTGCCTTTTTTAGAAGAAATACATGAAAGAATTTAAAATGACCACTTTCTGAGGACTCCATGAACACCAACAAACAATATGAGATGGCTTTCTGAAATCGGTCAAATAGCGTATTGAGAAACGAAAGAAAATAACAAAATCAACACAAGATTAGCGACAGTGTAGCGCCCACTAATTTGACTTACTGACCAGCCACACTGATGCCTGCTTAATTTAGTCTGAGTCCGGCTTCAGGTCTTTCCAATGTACTACAAAGCTATCGAAGTAACAAACCTAAAATATGGCCATTCGACAAGCCGCTACACCTACTTCGGCCACTATAAACGTTCCGATAGAGATCCCGTGATCGCATAGAGATATTTACGAGCCCGCCCGCCCACCGCTCAATTGATATAAATGTCCCAGCGAACTTACGACTGGGCGCGACACTTTACGCCCCTACATACGTATCTAACTCTTTAGAAAGAAAGAAAGAAAGAAAGATTTTATTAGTATTGTCACAGAAACACAATGAAGACAAAAGTACATAATAAACAAAATACACAAGAGTCAACAAAACAAGAAAAATAAAATAGAGACAAAGGAAAACAAACAACCGTTTCTTAAATCTACGGCAGCAGGGCTCCACACAGTAGTGTATGGTGCTCAGCCACCCTACAGGTCTATATTTATTATTATAGTACGCTAAAGTGTAAAATATTGTGCTGAAAGCTGTTACAGCAAGTAAGGTACAGTCAGAAACTCAAGACAAATCTAATGCCGACCGATTGACGACCTCCGTGGCGCATTGGTTAGCGCATCTGCCTGCCGTGCGAGAGGTCCCGGGTTACATGTTAGTGACGTCGCTGTTTCTAGTTCCCACGACACAGGATATCCTAGTGTGGGGCCAGAAGCAATGTATGTAAATGTTATGTTATAAAAAAAAATGCGAAATCATTTTTCATTACGTCTCAATCAATGCTGCAGTTTGTCCAATGTGGAGATCCCTCAAGACCAGTAGTTTGGTAAGTTAGGTTGACTTCAGTTCTGCGAATTGATCAACCGTAACTACAATGTTTCAATTTTTAGGGTTCCGTAGCGTCAGGGGAAGGAACCGTATTACTGAAACTCCACCGGCTGTCTGTCAGTTGAAATTTTCACAGATCTTGTTTTCTGTTGTCGCTACAACAAAAATGCTAAGAACAGCATAAAATAAATATTCAAGGGAAGCCCATACAATCGTAGAACAAACTTGTTTTTTTTTTTTTCGGTTTTTTGGTAGACGCTTGAAATATTTACAGAATGTTGAGTTGTATATTATGTACAACTTTGATTCCAAAATCAATAATTTTGGAAACCACTCTTCTTTATTAAAACCTACCTATAAGAAAAGAAAAGTGAAACCCTTAAACCAAATTTAGCAAAAATTGTGCAAGCGAGACCGCATACTCCACGCCAGAGCAGCTTTAAGGCGCAGAAATCAAACAGTCAGGTCGGCTGACGTAAAATAACCTTTGCACTGCTGTTGCGGAGTCTCCCCTTAGGCTATGGAGCACCTCTCTGTGTGTCCTTTGACCACATGCACTCGAAAAAACTTGAATCTGGAGTGCGCGTGGCTGAAATTTCTGGGCCAATAAATAAAATCGAATCTCGTCTTTATCACCGCCACTATAAAAATAAAAACAGAAATCAAACTATCAATACCGAAGCATTTCAATTTATAAAGGAGCAAATGAAAAGGCCAGCTTAGCTAGTGGCTATCCGGCGGCCACATAAACACACGAAGTGTGAACCGAATTTGCGTCCCCGGCCATAAGCCCGCCCAAACAATCATAGCCCGGGGCGCGATTCTCACGCTCGACCGACTTGGTCTAAAACACACCGGGACTACTCTATGTACTTTGTTAGATAGAAGTTAAATAATAAAAAAAAAGAACATACGCGTCGAATGGAGAACTTGCGCTGAAAATGTTTGTTTGTATTGTCATCGAAGAGGTCATGTTAAAAGATAAATAAATAAACACCGTATTTTTTCTTTTCTACCTCTATAATTTTTTTTATACAATAACCAACCAGCCTGTAGGTTTGTAGGGTCAGTAACATAGCGCAAAAATCAAGCGCAGACGACTACGTCCAGCGAGTCGCCCCTTGAAGCTCTCAGAGTATAGTAGTTATTTTTTGCGATTTAAAAGATGAAAAGTCCTTATTCAGAACTGTACACAGATAATTATTGGTTTACACATGAGGTTGCATACACATTTTTTAGAACTTACGATAAAAAACTACTCACATTGATACTTATTTTATTCTCATGATAAACGCGAAAATTGAAAATATTGAATCGAACTTTGACTACACAAATATATAATAATAATAATACATGACAAAAACTGTACAATTCGAGAGTGGAGAGTAGGAGTCAAATACGTAGTTAACAGCAAGTCAAGTGAAACAATCCCCAAGTAGCTTAACTTATACAATAATTTCTCATAGATAACTGTCACCAATTGTAGTGGTAACAGCAAACATATAATCCGCAGTGCAATTCGTAATACATATAATAATATGATTTCGTCACATTCCAGAAATAGGTTCGAACTTCGAATAGTAGCGTAGTGTCGGAAAGTCGAGCCCGCATACATTATGTCTAATCTACCTACACCTACCAAAGGGGAATTGAAGTAATACGATCCGTGGCCGTTGAATGATTAATGACGTACCCACTTACAATCCGAGCCGGAGCCAATCACGAGTTTATCGGATGACTAACGTGTGAAATTTTTAAATGATTGACGGTTATTCCCACTCTTGTACTTCGGATACTATTTTTATCAACTAGCTGCCTGTTATAATAATTCAATTCGTTTATTGACAACTAAAGGCCCAATTTTCTCACAGTACCTACAGACTGAAAACTTATAAAGATACATAAATAAATACATAGCTCATGTTATGATAGAGATAGCCAATGCTTTCAGCTGTTTCTTTAATTATGTACTAATTGTGGGGATAGCGCATATTTTTTGTGGCAGTGCATTCCACAGCCTAACCGAATGGACTGTGAATGAGTCACCGTAAGCTCCAGCGTTGTGAGCAGGGATTTTTAGAATGTGGGAGTTGATATTTCTAATCGGTCTTTATCCAGAATGCAGATACTGAAACCTCTGATTCTCTGAGGTATGAAGTAGACATATGATGCTGGGGAAGATTTATTTTATTTATTTATTATTTGCGTGTCTAGCACGAAGCTAAAAGAACTACTGAATGTCTACAGCTAAATTTAATGGATGTGGAAATACTTCAGACTATTCTGGGCGATGAGGTGCGGCCAACGGAAACGCCAGTATTATTTACAAACTTATTAAGGACAGCTTAGTATTAAGATGTGTGTCATCATTATCAACCCATTATGTCCCCGACGAGCGGCACGCGTCTCTTCCCTGAGGAAGGTATAGGCCATACTCCACCACGGGGGCCAAGTCCGTATTGGTGGAGGCTTGTAAAACTAGTGGCTGGCCTTACTCTGTCACAAGTTTTCAAGTCGCCATAGGGCCTCTGACTTGGCTTAACGACTGCCGTCTACCGACGGCAGCCGGCACCAACTGCTTAGCATGGCTTGCGAAGCACGGAACCGCTCGGAAAAATGCCACTAGCGTTAGTCATAGACGGTGACCCATCCATCCACTGAACGCGCCTTATGTTGCTTAATCTTCGTGATCATAGAAGATCACTCAGGCGGCCGGGGCTGGGAGAGCGATTCAAGATCCATGTAGCTTTGATAAATTGTATGATTAGGTTACGATGGGGCTGACATGTATTCTGCGAACAAAATCCCTAAATACTCGTAAATAAGATTGAAAATAACCTGTAGAATTTTTGTGGGCCAATCGGCTTACCAACTCATAACGTCATAACGCAACTGATTAAAACAACTAATCAAAAGTGATTTATCATACCCTAACTTCATCTAACTGTGAGCAAATAGAAACAATTTATTCAACTGTTTATGACTTGTCAATTACTGGCGGATCTTATTTCGAGACATTTCGATACCATCCTGCCTGCCTGCCTAAACTAATTGTAGAGCTATAGGATAGCTACAAAGCAACTCAATTCTATCTACTGTTTGTTGTTTTAGTAAAGTAAATTTTGCTGTTGTTGTCTTTTGGTCAGAACCTGCCGAGAACATTGAGCATTGATCTTAAGGACAAAGAATTACATCCGGCGAACCAACATGAAGTCATACATAAATACATGTTAGTATTATTATCTCATGTTTATGTAATTTGAAGGGTCCTTATTGAAAGTTAGTAAGGTTGGTTTTTTTTATTGAAAAGTCAATGTTCAGGTTGTTTAGGTTCACGAAATGAAGTAGCTCTCCTGTAACCACCCGCCAGCACGCTGGATCGCAAATTTTCTGCGTCTAATCGAATCAATCAATTATTCAATGTTCAAACTCGAAGGTCGCTACTGGGACACGGTGGAGAGAAACAACGCAATCTCTTGAAATAAGTACACAACTCTTTCTTTCGATATGTTTGAGGGTTGAAATATTTTGGCTTCTTATGCCTTTAAATGACTACAGTAAGTGGTGGCAACAGCAGGCTTACTGGACTTTAATTCTGATAGCACAAGAAAGAAAACCTTTATTAAAATAGTCACACAAATACAACGTAAACAAGTAGGTGAACAAACAAAAAACACAACAGTGAACAAAACAAAACAATCGTAAAGAGAAAAAAAATGTCAAATGAGTTACTTTTAAAACGGAATTTTGTATGAAAATACTGGTTTATGACGTCACATTTCAGAGCACTCTTTTTATGTTTCATCTATTTGAAAATTGTAATAACTAGTAAATGATTAAAAGACATACATTTTCCGAAACATTTTGTAATTTTTGTTTTAATCGAGCATATCAAATAATTTATTGTTGATAGTGTCAAATACCGAATTGTTGTTGCGTGCCATTGGTTCACTAGCCCTGCGCTAGATCAACGAAATATTCAAAATAATATCACTCGACGGTACGGTAATGCCGTACGTTGCTAATATAATTAAAAACAGTTTCCGTCCCGGAAACTCTGAAAAAAGAGTCGTAACCCTGCCTGGAACAGGAGTTATTTTGTCTGTCTTACCTTTAAACGTCTGGACCTTTTGAACCGTAGTTGGAAGATTGCTAAGAGTAACAGTTTATTAGAAGAAAGGTGGCTCCAAGTTTAAGAGGTCGTAGGTTCAAATACTGGCCTACACCAATATAAGTTCGAATCCCGGCTGGGGACAAAAACAAAATTCCTGTCTTGCATGTTTACAAGTTTGTGACGTCGCTGTTTTTGGTTTCCACGACACCGGGTATCCTAGTGTGGGGTCAGAAGCAATGCATGTGCCTGTATGTAAAAGTTACGTACGTTTATGAATTTATAGTAGAAATCACCATTCGCTGACATATCTTAGCGCTTGAAATCTGGAAACCACGATGGGCACGCATAGTGATTAAGCTGATACTCTCTCTCTCACTCTATCTCTCTCTCAGAGAAGGACCTACCCTAAAAACCCTAAAGTGGGACGGATTAGAGAAATACTCACTCTCTGGGAGAGAGCGTGTGACTTGTATACAGCTTATGAAGAATGATTATTTTGGGATAATTCGAACGACTGTAAATAATAGTGGTCGGATCATCGGATGCATATTTACCTAAAGTTGAGATGTTGGCAGTTATGGAGTGCACTTTTGTATCTGAAAAATCTCGTACGTTTTAAGAAGCCGCTTCCATAATTCCCTAGCCCAAAATTAACGTTAGGTAAATATCCATCCGATTAGTTAGACATACCCGATTTTTTTTTAAATCCCAGAATTGGTATTTAAAAAATATGTTTTAAGAAGCGGCTTCCATAATTTCCTAGCCAAAAATTAACTTTAGACAAATTGATGTTGCGCATTGCGGTGGGCACGCAGAGTGATTAAGCCCACACGTTACTTTTCCTCTACTTACAGCTTCTACTCCTACAGCTTACAGTGCATACACACAACACTTCTTAAAACCTTCAGAACGTTCTTTTAAGGCGGATAAAGGTCATAATATTGTAAAATTTTGGTCCGTCTCAACTTACTTGGCTTTTATCGGACGAGTCCGGCCAGGTTTCGCTCCGATTTGCTGACGAGCAACTGACGATACGAGCTCCGTCTCTGCTCAGTCTCACCATGATTAAGCTCTGCGAACCGGAGCGTAACCGTGGTTGGACTCGGCCGATAAAAAGCCAAGTAAGATAATCCGGACCAAAAATTTACTATGTGTAGTGCTTACGAAAGTTTTAGTTCAATAAAGTTCCTAATATGTTACTAGATAGCACCTATTAACCTATGACCTTTAACCTTCTCTAGATAGTGTTGAATGATATTGCGCACCTCACAATGACTCGCCACCCCTCTCGGGCTCTCCGAGACTGCCCTAAAAACCCACAAACTGCCTGCGTATTTTCCAGCAGCATTATTTATCATTAGTTGTATTGTTTCTCGCAACTCCGCTTCGCCGATCGGCGGGCCAGCCTCCCCGCTTCATCCGGCCGCCGGCAGGTCGGATCCGGCTTTCAGCGGTGATTATGAAAATATTTTCCATTACCTCCCAACTAAGACTTACCCTGAAGCAGAAAGTATCCATAATAAAGGACTGTCTACCTTTCTTTTTTTTAACATTTCAATGTAAAATAATCCTTACGTATCTATATCAGCTATTAGAGACTACAATACAAGGGCCCTTCCCATTCCTGTCTTGCCTATCAACCGATAGTTTTTCGCGCTATTATTGTAGTCTCTAACCGTGGAAGCATTCGTACAGATGCGGACGCTTATCGCCGGCCCGTTTTATTATGGATAGTCCTTTATCTTATAGGAAACTTGACAGAAAACAGTCGTGATTGCTTAAGAATTTATACCTTATAAAATTACAAATAGGAGAGAATAGAACTCAGAGGGTTTCGAACAAATAACAAACATAATAACAGCACAATCTGTGGCCATACTGGGAAAAAATATATCCAATACAGCCAAAGGTTGTGCTGAAAAACCTTGCTTCATGGAAAACATACCTTTGATCTCCGATTAACGGCTTATAAAAAAATATATATAGATGTTTAAATTTTTGATAGCGTTGACATAGAAGCAAATTTTTTGGTATAAATATAGTAAATTTGAGACGATAAGCTAATTTTTTGTTATGTTTACGCTTTATTGCACAAGAAAAAAAAAATAGGTATAAGTTAAATAACATTTTTGTCACGAAATCATTTGATACTAGAAGAAATTTCAACTTGAAAATTATAACAGCCAAAACCCTAACCCTAATATGATTTTGACCAGCGGACGGCCGATAACGTGATCCTCTAATGCCCGGTTCCTATAATATACGCCTACCGGCTACGATCCGTTTTCCCTACAATTTATTGACGGTTCGTAGGAATTGTAACCGATCGTAAGCAAAAACGAAGCGTTTTGTGGATATTGGAACCGGGCATAAGAGATTCGTTTTTCTTTTGAGGTACACAAGGTGAAAAGTGATCAAGTTGTTTAAGCGAAGGATAAGCTAAAAAGTAACCTATACTGGATTACATCTAAACAAAACATAGAGTTTTAACGAATGTTGGTGAGGCGAAAGAGTTGTTCGAATGGTGGCAAACCCTGATTTCTGGTTACCCCTCCGGGCTACAGGCATGAGTTTATATGTATTCTCGGTGTAAGAAGAGTGCGTGACTAACTACTTCAGAGAAAGGCCTCTGGTTTGAATTTCCTTTTATGTATGTGGATTATGTAATGAATGATGAATTTAAGTATTTTATATTTACACATAGCATTTTTGTTTCGTTTTAGAGGTAAAATATAATAATATTTACTATCATATTTTATTTCAAAATGCTTTTCTCGTGGTATTGTGATTGCATTGTTTCAGTAGACGCCGATAGACGAGCGTGACCTACTGTGAATAAAAACCGCTATATTAAAGCTAAGACCTAACCTACAGTGTATTTAACAATTAGTATTATACAAATCTTGGTATATATGTAACTAGAGTTTTGTAAAACCAAAAATATCTTCGAACGTATACAAAATGTTACAAGCGTTTGAAAGCTTTGTAAACTTTTAGTCTGGATCTACTTACGGGTGTTTTTACCAGGTTTGAGACGAGCAACCAACGACGAGGGCTCCGTCTCTGCTCACCATGATTAAGCTCTGCGAATCTGTAATTTTATAGAGTTGGAAAATGTGATTATGTTTACTGTTTTTTTCATTTCAGAATGCTCTTGCCGCAGCAATTAAGCACATTTGTCTGGAGGAAACGCGTCGCCGTAATAAGACCATCCTCTTTCGGTCCGCTTGAAGGCCTGTGCTTTGGAATGGATAAAAACTGCTTTTTCTGGGTATTTTCCTGCAATTCAACCTCTCAGTAGGTTTATTTTTTTACATATTTTAATTTTTTTAATAAATTACATTGTTTTTTGATAAAGGGATAGTGTTATAATTGAGTTTTACATTTTGTATACAGCAAAGAACGGCAGTGTTTAATGGTACAATATATTTAGACGGGTATTTTCACACACCGACTTACCTCCACTCGCCTTCCTATGAATAATACAGAGGCAAAACCAGCCTACTGAAATTTCCGTGCGCCCGATGTCATTACCGATGTAGACTCGGTGAATTAAAGTTACATTAGCGCAATAAAAGTTGCACGTCGTCGCATGGCAATCAGCGCGGGCTCCCGGCAAGTTTCTCGCAGATTATAGAGTAGGGGTGCTCAAGTATCTGGTCGCAGCCCGAGAGTTTTTCCAGTGAATTCTGTTCGGTAGGACTTAAATAAAAAAAAAAAAAAAAAAAAAAAAACTCACGCCCGTTATCCCCAAGGGAGTAGGCAGAGGCACTAATCACTAGAACTGAGCCCACGTTTTGCCGAGTCTATTAGGTCCCAAACATGACAAGTGGCAAGCCTGTCGCCGTTATCCGGGCACAATTTATCAGCGAATGGTGTTGCTGTACAAACAAACAAATGTACGTAACTAAAAGTCATTGGTACATGCGTGGTTCTAACCCAGACCCGCATGATCGAGAAGCAAGGGTCAACCCCATGACGCCACCACCGCTAAGGACTTCAGCTACGATAAATATGTTTTAAAAGGTGCGGTCCCACACCAGCAACTTAACAAGTCAACGATATTACTAAAACTGATTGAAAACAATGGACGAGATTTTCAGATCTTCGACAGTACAAGGTTGGGCATTCCTGCCATAGTCGGCGGTAACGCGATAGACGGATACGACTCTACTCGTGGTTCTGCCAGCTGCGAGCGAGTCTTTTGTTACCGACTGTAACGTGGCACGTTCGGAAATCAAACCGATAGCATGATTTTCTCGTAGGAAGATTTGAAGTATTCGAGATGTATGGCTGAAAGACAGCGGAAACAACAAGCTGGACAGGAAATATGAAAAGAGCAGATTCATAAGACAAGATGAGATCCGTAGACAAACGAAAGTCGTCGACATAGCCCACCGGATGAGTAAGTTGAAGTGGCAGTGGGCGGGGCACATAGCACGAAGAACTAATGGCCGATGGGGCCGGAAGGTTCTTGAATGGAGACCACACATCGGCAAGCACAGCGTAGGACGACCAGCCACAAGATGGACAGACAATCTCATCCAAGTGGCGGGAAGACGCTGGATGCAAGCCGCTTCCAACCGGTCTTTTTGGAAATCCATGGAGGAGGCCTATGTCCAGCAGTGGACTTCTTGTGGCTGAATGATGATGATGATGATAAGACAAGATCGATGTACAAGACAAAAGTCAAATGTTGGGTCAATTGCTACGTCAAGACAGTTATACAGGGTGTCCCAAAAAGTAGTGTCAAGCGGAAGTCCTGAGATAGAACACCCCTTGGAGCATCCGAAACACCCCCATGTATGTTCCGCGATTTTTCGTAGTTTTCGAGTTATGAATTTTTTACTTGTATTTTGAGAATTATTGACCTAAACAACTTAAACGTTTCTAAAAAAAAAAGTATGAGACTTTTTCGAGATATTTTTTTTGCAACTTAATTCTCATGAATTGTACATTAATGTTTAAAACATTCGTATTCGTAACTTAGATGGAAGTTTTAAAAATGATGGTACAAAGTGAAAAAATTACGCTCAGTGAATTATGTCTTAAAATTTTAACTTTAAATTTAAAATCTTAATAGGTAGTTTCATGGCTCCTAAGTAAGTCTAAAAACTGCGCCAAACTCTCAGCTTTCATAATCATTAAAAAATAGTAGTACTTAATGATCTACTTTTGCTAAAATCTGACTTCAAAGACAGAGAGGTGGAAAACTCTTAAAATTTGCCATTTGGTAAAGAAGTATTTTTTTTGGCATTTTATCATTCCTAGAGTTAATTAGGTTGTTAACTAACCAAAATTTACTGCAGGAACGCAAAGATGTAAAAATTTGGATGTCTTAGTATTTTCTGTAATTTAAATTTCATTGCGCTAGTAATGTTTTCGCATCCAGAACAAATACTATTGTTATTAAAAAGGATATGCGATGGTCGGAATTTACTACCTGAGTTACAGGTAGGCCATCAGGGGGTGATAAGGAGTGCGGCGCGGGCGTCGGTCTATTGTATGTGCCTGCGTTCGTCCAGTCGTTTGCCTACCTTTGCGCCTTACGATAGCTGTGTACGATACGCTCCTAATTTGTGATCTCTTGACGAACTTTGCCTTCTTTACGGACTTCTAGTGCGATTACGATTTGGTTTTGTGGCACGGACTTTGACTACTTTGGCTTTCATAATGGACTTTGAGTGCGATTACGATTTGGTTTTGTGATACGGAATTCGACAATTTTGGCTTTCTCAACGGAATTTTCGAGCTGATTAATTTGGTGAGCTATGCCTTTTTCATCAAGAAATTATGCTCTTATGCATTACTATTATGGCTATGCAAGAGGAAACGCTTCTGAAGCAGCCAGGTTGTACAGGGAGCAAGTACAAAATGGAGGTGGACCACAACCTGAAACTTGGCCTGATCATCGAATGATTTTAAGAGTCCATAACTCTTACATGGAAGGGCGTTTACCAGGCACAAGATCCGGCCGTCCACGTGAAATGCACGACCCAGATACCATCGAATCCGTGCTCGAAGAAGTGGCTAGAGATCCATCGGTTAGTGTGAGGACCCTAGAACGCCGAATTGGAATGCCAAAGTCACAGGCACATCGTATTCGATGTATACGACTGGAGTATTCTCCAGCAAAAGTGTTTTCACCCATACCATATTCAAAGAGTGCAGCAGCTCAAGCTCAAGATTACCCGAGAAGAGTGGCATTTTGTCAAGAAATGTTGCGGCGTCAATCTGAAAACGAAAATTTTTTCAAAAGTATCTTGTGGACCGATGAATCTCACTTCAAAAGGTGTGGGATTTTTAACACCCACAATTATCACTCTTGGAACATAGAAAATCCACACCTGACTCGTGACTCAAATTTCCAAGAACAATTCAGTGTAAATTTGTGGTCGGGCATAATAAACGGCCAGCTGATTGGTCCGTTCGAGCTACCTAACCGATTGAACGGCGAGTCCTACTTAGAATTTTTAAGAGAAGATCTCTACAACTTACTAGAAGATGTAGATCTATTAACGCGGAGGAACATGTTTTTTCAAAACGATGGCGCTCCATGTCATTACGCTAGCATCGTGAGACAACATTTAAATGAAAGGTTTGGAGACAAGTGGATCGGACGAGGAGGGCCCATCGCGTGGCCTCCACGGTCCCCAGACTTAAACCCTATTGATTTCTTCATCTGGGGATATTACAAAGAATTAGTCTACGCTAAAGAAATAAGAAACATTCAAGAATTACGCACAAAATTGCGAAACGCAGAAGAAAGAATAAAAGACAACAGAATAGCGTTTATGCGATTAAAAGATAATTTTTTCAGAAGGTGCAGAATTTGTATTGAGCAGGAAGGGAGGCATTTTGAGAACTTTTTGTAATAAATAATAATTAACAGTTACTTTTTGTTTTATTTTAGTTTCCCTTTTTTAAAGATTTTATTTTTGTAACTTAATTTTTAAGTATCACACAATACAGCGAGTTCAAAGAATCTTCTAAAAATTTAACTTTCAAATGGCAAAATCTTAACTTTGTAATAATTTTCGATTAGTTAACTAATTGCCCAAAAAAATACTTCTTTACCAAGTGGCAAATTTTAAGAGTTTTCCACCTCTCTGTCTTTGAAGTCAGATTTCAGCAAAAGTAGATCATTAAGTACTACTTTTTTTTAATGAATATGAAAGCTGAGAATTTGGCGCAGTTTTTAGACCTACTTGGGAGTTATGAAACTACCTATAAAGATTTTAAATTTAAACTTGAAATTTTAAGACAAAATTCGCTGAGCGTGATTTTTTCACTTTGTACCATTATTTTTAAAACTTCCATCTTAGTTACGAATACGAATGTTTTAAACATTATAGTACAATTCATGAGAATTAAGTTGCAAAAAAAATATCTCGAAAAAGTCTCATACTTTTTTTTTAGAAATGTTTAAGTTGTTTAGGTCGATAATTCTCAAATTTTAAGTAAAAAATTCATAACTCGAAAACTACGAAAAATCGCGAAACATACATGGGGGTGTTTCGGATGCTCCAAGGGGTGTTCTATCTCAGGACTTCCGCTTGACACTACTTTTTGGGACACCCTGTAAATAGACATCATTTAAGAACGCATGAGAGGCTGCAAGATGGGAGAGCAACGCTATGGTGATGAAAAAGCCATTTAACTAAAAGAATAAGATGGTAGGTGTCGTGAAGTGCCATGCTGCCAAAGAACTGACCTGCATAAAGATGTGGTACCGTCAAAAGTCTATTTTTTTAATATATTGATGGGCATCATTTTCTCATGCTACCGAGCTTGATGCTAGGGATTTGTAGTTGAAAGTAATCATATCCGTTATATGTGAGCCACAGGCCTCCCAAACGATTAGCGTAGCTGAAAATTGCTCGACTAGTGACTAGGCTAGTGACGACACAGAAAGTTCTGGGTCATCGTCTACTTTAACAGCTCAATCTGTCACGTCAATCAGCATCAATCTACATTTAACAGCTATCAGTTGGCCAAAGTACATACAAATAAATAATTGACAGCCGTTAACAGCAGGTTAACAGATCGTTAGCGTACGAGGAACCGCGTCTAAGTCTGCCGCTTTGTAGTATATTTTATTTTAAATATAAGAGCAATAAAAGTATCAATAAGTCTATCTTTTTATCTAATCAGCCCGTAAATAGAGCCCACTGTTGAGCCCTCTTCTCTTTCACGCCAACCCATGCGGTCCAGTGCTAGTCTCGTCTAATGTATCAATAAATAAAATAAATAAATGAAAAAATACATTAAGATCTCTAAGCTTCGGTGTTAAATTTCCGAATGCATCTACCTACAGCTTAGCACTACCGCCTGAGGTCGCGACTTGTGTTACGCCTTGCTTGTTTTGTCATTCCTTTACAGAAGAGGCAGCCGCTCCCGGGCTCCATGTGGCAGTTGGTGGCTACAACCGCTTTTAGAGCGAACAGGACTTTGTCCCGAAAGTAACAAGGAACAACATCGCTTAATTGACCACTAACCGGGGCCCAGAGCCGTGGAAAAGATAACAAGTCTCGGAAGGAAGTGGCGTAAAATCATATTAGCTTACCTGTGCGAAGAGCATACGATATGTATAAGTAAAATGGTCCATAGTCCCACGAACCTATTTGGTTCCTATTCATCATAATCAACCCATCATGTCCCCACCGAGGGGCACGGGTCTCTTCCCTGAGGAAGGTATAGGCCATACTCCACTACGGGGGCCAAGTCCGGATTGGTGGAGGCTTGTAAGACTAGTGGCTGGTCTTACTGTGAGAAGTTTTCAAGCACCTTAAGGCCTCTAACTTGGCTTAACGATTGCCATCTATCGACGGCAGCCGGCACCAACTGCTTAACGTGCCTTGTGAGACACGGAACCGCTCGGAAAAATGCCACTAGCGTTAGTCATAGACAGTGATCCATCCATGATTGCTTAACCTTAGTGATCGTTTAAGATCACTCAGGCAGCCCAGGCTACGAGCGATTTGGTTCCTATTGGTCTAGTCGTATTACGTCTAAATAAAAAAAATGAATGAATGAATGAATGAAAAATTCTTTATTGCACAATAAACAGTATTCTGTACAAGGGCGAGCTTAATACTATAAAGTATTTTCTACCGGCTAACCATGGGTGATGTGGAGAGAGTAAAGGGTAGTGCTATAGAGGTCATAAGAAACTATAACAATATCATGCAGGAGGTCGTGGGTGCGATTTCTACTAATATGGTCGTCGTACCTACATTTGTTCAAATGGCCTCAGCCTGAGTGTATTTATATTACTGTGGTTTCTTTACAGTCTGTAAAACATAGCTTGAGTTCCGCGACAGCTGTCATCGAAATTGCTTCCATGAAGTTTTAAATTTTTTCACAGAATATTTGTTCTGTGAAAACTCCGTACTTACTGCACACTATTCGATGTCTAAGCAATATCGTAACCTAGCCCTGTCAGTGTGACAGCTGTCGCGGAGCTCAAGCTATGTTTTACAGACTGTAGGTAGTGTGTCCTATTCTGGGACCAGGAAAAGTGATTGTGTTATGTAGAAGTTAATATTGTTACTATCGGTCCTATTTGTAGCAAAATCAATATTACTGCAACGAAGATGCCTGCTGTTGCTTTATTTTTACACCTTATCTGATGCCACGCTGCAAAATATGAGAACATACTAGATTTTTAAAGTTGTTTCACGCGTTTTCTTGTGATTTCGACAATTTTATCTAGTTTTTCGAGTCTACATGAGTGAAGCAATATGTCGAAGAGATAACTGTTGTATAAATTAAATAAAAAGACCTTATAAATAAAAGACATTTTTACTTTTAATTTGTTATCATAACCGACTTCTTATTTCATCCTAGATTTCATTGGGACCTTAAATTATTTATTAGGTATTTTTTCACACAATATCCGACATGGAACTCGCGTCCACATAACCCTGCGGTCGGATTTGCTAAAGAACAAGACATCGCGCGATATATTAATATATTTATAGCTTTCCTCTTAAAAATAAACTTTTGTTAGATATGAGAATGTCAACAAATGTAAATGGGTTGTTATGGTTTACGACACTGGCACATGTCAAAATGACAGTTTTTTTTTCATATCACAAAACAGACTAACCCCCGGTTTCTCGAACGCTAACATTCAGTTAATCTATTGTTAACAGCTGTCAGTTGAAAAAAAAGCATACAAAAAAAAACAACTGACAGCCTGTTAATAGTAGATTAACTGAACGTTAGCGGTCGGGAAATTTTATTTTATTTTTTATTTTATTGATTCAAGGAGAAAAAACAGAATTGACAAACTTATTACGTAAAGAATATTAAGATAACACAGTACATTTTGCCAACTCCTAAGCTTTTCCCACAGATAGGTAATCACATTAATAATAAGGCGCAATACACGTTACAGTTAAGAGGGAACATCACGGGCTAGAGAATTGAAAAATAGGTATTTGTA
The DNA here is from genome assembly GCA_947310845.1 of Yponomeuta plumbellus. Classification (NCBI taxonomy): domain Eukaryota; kingdom Metazoa; phylum Arthropoda; class Insecta; order Lepidoptera; family Yponomeutidae; genus Yponomeuta; species Yponomeuta plumbellus. The sequence goes on from OX371196.1 coordinate 15,922,896, forward strand.
AAATCTATTGCTGTCGCGCGATGCCCGAAGAAGCGAGCTATCAATGTGTGAATGGGACTGTCAATTGTGTGCGTGGCACGCCCGCCGCGCCGCACACGCCGCCGCCGCCGCCGCCCGCCACGCTCGCGAGCGGGTCGGCCGTAGTCTGCAAGTTGATTTTGTTCGGCGGCGTGTGCGGAGTGTTGTTTCGTCTTATTGTTTTACCTACCTGCTCTTTGACTCTAGCTATTACTTACTGGACATTTTATTTTGTGGAGCTCAGTCTTACTTTACGAAAAAATTAAAAGAGACGATGTATTTTGGCAGAAAATCGATCCGATATTAGAAACTTTTTATATCGATTGTCTGTTACCAGATCGAAAAATAATCCGCTCGTTTTTATAGATCCGAGTTCATTATTGATCCGATTCCCATTTCATTCAATATCCGTTTCAACCAATCCCCATTTTTCCATTCCCGCGACGGTCGTACCACGAAATTTAGCACGCTCCGGACCATTAGATAGGTAAGTACATGTTTTTTATAGATCAGAGAGAGAGAGAGAAACGGTTTGACCACTGAATAGTTTTTTTATACCTAACTTTAGATATATGTACTTTCAACATTATTCTGCCATGCTAAGGGGGAAATTTCAAAGTTGAGAAAATGGAGGACAGTTTTGTATTACATTTTTATTTACTTCTACTTTAGCTTATAAGTTTTTGTAGGTGTGATTTTTTTCAATATGTAGCTTAAATGGAGTTCTTTCATGATACATGCTTAATTATAATAACTAAATTACTATTTAGTTATTATAATATATTATTTAATTTGACGAAAACTCATAGTATTTCTAGTACGAGTTAAATCTATTTGTAATGGTTGCCTAGAATAACCGCAGTAAGTACCCCAGTTACTGCTTTAATACTAAGTATTCCATACATTCGATATCTATATTTTGTATGAAATTACGTGTCACTTTAGGGTACAAAAAACTAAGATGTTATCGAATAAGCAGTAATCACAATTTAAAAGATAATATAGTGAGACATCTAAACTTACAAACCTTGAAATGTAGTAAATGACCTAAAGTTTTTTTCTAGAAGGCTCTGAAAGTACGTAATTAAAGTGAATACCGTTTAATTTCCCGAAACCTACAAATATGCTACAATTCAATCTTCAGGAGCCATTACACCTACAATATTTGTTACTTTTTATTGAGTTAAAATGAAAAAAAAAAAGTGCCAAAGAAATTATGCAATTTGAACCATTTTCTGAGAATAACCCTGAGTTTGCTTGCCGTACTGAATCGACAAAATCTGAAAAAATATACGTTTTTGTTTTCTTTGCATAGCTTGTTCAACCTGGTGTAGGAAGCTGCCGACTGATTTAAAAGAGTGACTAGGCTCAAAGTATTTTAATTTTTATCTCATGTAAATGCTGGCTTTTAATAATGTACACCAAAAAACTGAAAAAAGCGAAATTTTTGTTTGGGGCGCAACAATATATCCATCCACATTACTAGGTACTTCTTTAGTTTCCTTTTTAAAGTTCTGTACCCAAAGGGTAAAACGGACCCTATTACTGAGACTCCGCTGTTGGTCCGTCCGTCTGTCACCAGGCTGTATCTCATGAACCGTGATAGTTAGACAGTTGAAATTTTCAGTTGATTTGAGATAAAAGCAGTAAGTGTGATTAGTGCTGACATTCTAAGTTAAAATTTTTTGATTAAGCTCATTTACACAAAAATAATGTTCACTTAGGTACAGACTGTTTTTATTATTAGCAAAATAGAACATAGATTTCGGATGTACAGTAATTAACGTGAAGTAAGTATATTTCCTGTTTTTACGCTAAGAAAACAAAATCATTTCATTGACTTACTGCTGTTATGCTTCATGGTATTTTTAGGTTCCAGTGAATCTAGAAAAACGTGGATTAGACCAGTTTTTAGAACATGACGCGGCGATTCAGGATATGTACTTAACTAATTTTTTTATAAAAATCGACTTATTGCTCTTACTGTTAGCGCGGCAGTATTGATATTAGTGTGCTTTGAGCATTTCAATAAATAATATAAAAGGTTTATAACCTACTTATTATTTTCCAACAATCGAACAAAACAATAATCTGCTAAATGCACTTCACGTAAAATACTGTAACTAAAAATATCGATATCAATGAACAACACTAAAGTATCGATAAAATTATCAACTACGTGTCACGTCACTAGTGTATGTATACGTAGACCGCGCCTCCCCAACCTCAAGCCTCCCCCCGCAGAGCGCGATAGAGACAACTGCAGCTTGGACCGAAAAGACCAATAAAAAATACACAAAATCAACGATTCGTAGTCCCCTGATTTCTTCTCCAAAACTTAACCAATTTAACTACTTTTTTCATAAATAATTAAAGAAAGACTTTGGCCGTGTTCCTATGTTTTCCATTTTTTATATAGTCTAGTAAAATTGCTTTTCTGATTTTGTTAATACAGCGGAAAATTGGGCAATTTTTTTAGGTTTTTGAATGTTCATATCTCTTTTAATAATAAATTTATGAAAAAAATAAAAACATAGGGACATGCGTATAGTAGCCGTTGATTTTATGGAAAAAAAGAATTGCTCTACTGGCATTATCCAGGGAGGAAACAGGGGACTACGTTTGTATGGAAAAACTGGCGTTGTATTTCCTCTTAAGAACTAAGAATAAGATAAATAAACGCATGAAGCAACTGTTTCGGAAAGAGACATAGGTAAATGTGCACATACTTACATACGTTTTTTTTTTGCCTTGAAATTAAAACACAGATAAACACAAAAAATTACATTAACCAAGAAATCAATACATCTCATGCATTTAATAGAATTCTTGAAAATGGGGGGTAAGTCGTTATATATAAATGGTTGCCTATTTCTCGTAGATTCTGAGTCACTAAAGTGACGCCAGCATTACGTATGGCTTCGCGGCACTCGTTTACGTTCCCAATTTCACGAGCGACAGCACCGAATTAGGTATATTCGAGGCTAGCGACGAGGTTTGCCGCCGAGAAACGTTTTACAAAAAAAATGGAAGTCACTTCAAAATCCATGGCTCTTTCTGTAATAATTGTACAATCGTATTATTAAAAACCTAAGTGTTATTTCTTATTTATCATATATTATTGTTCCGTCTGTTATTAGGTAAATAAAATTCAAAAAGGATCCAAGAGCAAAGTAACTTTTATCGCTGTAAATCAATAAAAAAACTAAAAAATTAATTACACTGCAAAACGAGACTTAAATGTATAAAGGCACTTTGAATGTTTTACAAGAAAAAGTTGTCAACTGGTTTTTATAGCTCAGTGGAATTGTGTTAAGAATCTGACACGAGGCACGCGGGTTTGGTCCCTATCAATTTATTTCAATATTTGCAAAAGCAAATTCAAAATGAAAAGTACATTTATAACCTTTTCAGTCCTGACCTTGAAAGTAACAATAAAAAACCGTTGTTATTTTCAAGGTCAGAGTGCTTACACTGAGTTTTTTCATTCACTCTCGATAGTGAGAGCGTTTGCGATTTGCATAAGAGTGACAAAGAGACGACTAGATGGCGCGCTTTGTCACTCCTATGCAAATAGCAAACGCTCTCGCTATCGAAAGTGAATGACAAAACTCAGTATACGCACTCAGCACTGAGGAGGTTAAAACAACTTGATTATAGTTATACTACACGAAAAATTATATAAATGTGGCATTTTCTTACAGTTTCTTATAATCAATATTTTATTACATCTTATAAACAAAAAAATCTTATTATTAAAAAATAAAAAATCTATATTTAATATAAACAAAAAAATCTTATAACTGGGCAAAAGTCGTCGAACAAAAGTTATGAGATAAATTCGTACTTACATATTTCAGAAATTGACGGTTTTCATATTTATATAACCCTAAATTTTAACCAGTTTTATTAACGTCCAATAACGGAACTCCCCATTCCATCACTCTCAATAGCTCAGCACTTGACAATATTCGAGACCCCTAACACGTTACTTGACAAAAAATATGAAGGATTATCGAATGCGGGGCTTGAAAGGGTCTCAGGGACCCAACAGTTGGCCGCAGCCTTTGACCCATTTCAGAGCGAAGTCGAGACCGTCCGACCACCAGGCTTTTGAGAAAAAAGCCAGACGGGACGGGGGACTTACCCTGGAGGACGAGTCTTTTAGTTACGAGTTTGGTGTTAAAGCTTTTATACTGTTTGTGTGTCCACTACTTGTACTCAGGTTGTAGGAATAGTTCTGAGGCTAATTTACGGGCATTGAATAAAAGATCGAATCAATTCTCCAGGTCTTGGATGTTTACATGTTTGTGACGTCGCTGTTTCTGGTTCCCACGACACAGGGTATCCTAGTGTGGGGCCAGAAGCAATGTAAATGTTTTGTTTATTTTATTTATAATTCGCGATATTCATACATAACCTTTGTTTTGTTCTCTTCGAGAATCGGCAGTACTATCAAAGAATCGCTCGTAAAGCAATCGGAACTAAATAAAAACATAATAATTTCAACAGAGGGGATAGTTTCAAGCTTTCAAGGACGTGGAGTTAGATACCACGAAGCAAATACTAGTAAAACCAAAAAATATATAAAAGTAATCAAAAACGGCAAAGTTTCATACTAAATTCGGACCCCCCTCTTACCCCCTTAAGGGATGATTTTTAAAAAACTATTTTACACGTGTTTCGTAATTTTAAATGAAGACCCTTCGTACCAAATTTAATTCGAATAACTTCAAAAACGGCAAAGTTTCATACTACTTTGTATGAAGTTAGTACTTTGAACCCCCATTTTACCCCTTTAGGGGATGAATTTAAAAAAAAACCTTTCTTAGTACTCCCCTACGTTACAAAAGTAATCTTTGCGCAAAATTTCAAGTTTCTAACTTGTAGCTTAGGCCCTGCGTTGATATGTCAGTCAGTCAGTCAGTCAGTCAGCTTCTCCTTTTATTTGATTTTTAATGATTACTACGTCCGCGTGGGCTTTAGCTGAGTAAATTGTTTGCAAATAAGATAGGGATACTTATATAGCCAATGCGAAAGAGCTTTCATACTAACTTTGCACCCCCCTTTTATCCCCTTAAGAGATGATTTTCGAAAAACTATTTTATATTGTTTCAAGACATTCAACGAAGGACCTTCATTCTGAATTTCATTCGAGTAACTTCATAAACGGCAAAGTTTCATACTAACTTTGTACCCACCTTTTACCCCCTTAAGGGATGATTTTCGAAAAACTATTTTACGTGTATTTCATGACTTTTAATGAAGAACTTCATATTTAATTTCATTCGAATAACTTAAAAAACGGCAAAGTTTCATACTAACTTTGCACCCCCCTCTTACCGCCTTAAGAGATGATTTTCGAAAAACTATTTTACATGTGTTTCGTGACTTTCAATGAAGAATCTTTATTCTGAATTTCGTTCGAATAACTTCAAAACGGCAAAGTTACATACTAACTTTGCACCCCCCTTTTGCCCCCTTAGGGGATGAATTTCGAAAAATCCTTTCTTAGTGCTCCCGTACGTTACAAAAGGAACCCCTGTGCAAAATTTCAAGTTTCTAACTCTTGTAGTTTAGGCCCTGCGTTGATATGTCAGTCAGTCAGGCAGTCAGTCAGTCAGCTTCTTCTTTTATATACAGGGTGGTCCAAACGGTGACGTCAAGAAAAAAAAATTAGGTTCCTCACATCCAGAGGTATCCATATATACCCCATGTATGTTGACCGATTTTTAGTAGTTTAGGAGTTATGATTTTTTTAATGTATTTTTTTTTAAACTCGCGAAAAAAAATTTTTTTGGCATAATAATTCTCCTGAATTCATCTTTCACGCATAAAATAATCAGCATCCTAACCTTTTCGCAAGTCACAAAAATTTAAATCGAAAAGGAATAATTTAGTAACGAGCGACTGGGAGTTAAATTTTCGACGTACATTAAAAAATAAAAAAAGATATTCCATAACTCCTGCATAGTCTCAAAAACTTTGAGGGAGCCTAAGCATTCATAATAATAATAAAAAAGTAGTACTTCATAGGCTATTATTTGCTGATTTTCATCTTCAAACGTTCTGAGGTAAGATTTTCAAAAGTTCGTAAAACGATAAAAAAAAAGTTAATTGGCAATTTGGTCATTCCCAAGGCTACATTAACATAATAAATGCCTTACGCAACACCACAAGTTCTCAGAAGCGAAGTCATTCACCATGAAAGAAACATGCGCAAAAAATTTTTTTATTTTTTTTCCCATTTTTATTGAGTCTTAGGGGATGATCTAAAGGATGATTTTCGAAAAACTATTTTACATGTATTTCATGACTTTTAATGAAGGAACTTCATATTGAATTTCATTCGACTAACTTCAAAAACGGCAAAGTTTCATACGAATTTTGCACCCTCCTCTTACCCCCTTAAGGGATGATTTTCGAAAAACTATTTTACATATGTTTCATGACTTTCAATGAAGAATCTTTATTCTGAATTTCATTCGAATAACTTCAAATACGGCAAAGTTTGAGACTAACTTTGCACCCCCCTTTTTGCCTCCTTAAGGGATGATTTTCGAATAACTATTTGACATGTTTTTCATAACTTTTAATGAAGGACTTTTATATTGAATCACATTCGAAAAACTTCAAAAACGGCAAAGTTTCATACTAAGCTTGCACCCCTCTTTTTCCCCCTTAAGGGATGATTTAAAAAAAACTATTTTACACGTATTTCATAATTTTAAATGAAAAACCTTCGTACCAAATTTCATTCGAATAACTTTAAGAACGGCAAAGTTTCATACTAACTTTGAACCCCCATTTTACCCCCTTAAGGGATGAATTTTCAAAAATTCTTTCTTAGTACTACCCTACGTTACATAAGGAACCCCTGTGCAAAATTTAAAGTTTCTAACCCTTATAGTTTAGGCCCTACGTTGATATGTCAGTCAGTCAGTCAGTCAGTCAGTCAGTCAGTCAGTCAGTCAGTCAGTCAGTCAGTCAGTCAGTCAGTCAGTCAGTCAGTCAGTCAGTCAGTCAGTCAGTCAGTCAGTCAGCTTCTCCTTTTATATATATAGATTTAGGATTATATTTCTATTTTACTTTGACATTGTGGATGAATCTCTTAATGTGAATTTTGCTTTATCTAAGTTTATGTACTATGAGGCTTCGCCTCGGCACACATTTCCACGCTCGTCCATCAATTCCTCTTTTGCTGGATGCTGCAGTAATGTACTGGTTGATATCAACCAGAGTAAAGAAGTCTCTTGTGAACATTTCACAAGAAAAAATACTCCAGAGTGAAGGCTCAAGCTGTGAAGAAAATCTCAACTGAAAGTAAAAAGACTGCAAGCTTTTTTTAAAGTCGCATCTAAGTTTTGAACTTTAAAACGCTAGTCTCTTTTGTGGAACTACTACGCGCAAAAACTTCCGTGTGGGCGCTTCTCAGAGGGGCTTCTCTTAGTTTTTCGCGGAATTTCCATGGTTAAAACCTGTTTCCAGTTCGTGTGAAACACGGGCCGTGGACATCTGGATTGTTCATTTAAATTTCTTTGTGAGACTTATTCACTTGGCAAAATGACATTTTTTAAAGAAAGCAAACAAAGTAAAGTTTTTGGCTGTTGCTGTTTAATATATTTTGTCTACTGGGTGACTTTGAATACGTCCTCATAGTCACCCTGTTCCGTATCGAACATTGTGTATGCCAAGAAAGCTTTAATCGGTATTCTTTTGTTTTTCAATGCTAATTGAAATTAATTAATTATAGGAATCGCTCGTAGCCTGGGCTGCCTGAGTGATCTTAAACGATCACTGAGGTTAAGCAACATACGGCGCGTTTAGTCCATGGGTCACCGTCTATGATTAATGCTAGTGGCATTTTTCCGAGCGGTTGGTGCCGGCTGCTGTCGATAGATGGCAGTCGTTAAGCCAAGTCAGAGGCCTTAGGGCGGCTTGAAAACTTCTGACAATAAGACCAGCCACTACTCTTACAAGCCTCCACCAATCCGGACTTGGCCCCCGTGGAGGAGTAGGCCTATACCTTCCTCAGGGAAGAGACCCGTGGCCCTCGGTGGGGACATGATGGGTTGATGATGATGATGAACTCCGCGGGGCACAGCTAGTATTATTATATAAACTGACATATTTGTCTCAGTGGGGTAGGCGGAGACCAGCGACTGTCACTTGCCACGATCCTGACAGATCACTTTCCCTTCATCAGCATTCATTAGTCGTTGCGTGCTCGCTTGCCGGTTTCCAGTGCTTTTTATTCAACTCATAGAGCCTTCGCAAACAGGGCGACTTATCGCCACGTCAAGTCGCCGCGTCAGACGCGACGTTGTCATTTGCTTCTGGCGTCTTGTCGTCACGACTCCGCGACTCTGATGCCAAGTGTGCGCAGATTCGGCCAAAATATATGAAAATTGACGGCCGCAGCCTGTCGTCCCGTCTAGTCGAAGAGCTGTCGTCTGTCGAGTTTCGCTAGTGTGCGCCTAGGCTTAGGGTAATGAAAAGCTACAAATAAATACTCGTATAAATAAAACCCCAACTGGTGTTGGGGTTTTAAAAGGTTCTGCGCGTGAAGACCGTTTAGCAAGCGCGGCGCGCGCTTTGTTGGTGTTACCTCATGCCCGGGCATATTAAACTCTCGAGCACAGTACATTAACAAATTATGGGCTTAAACGCAGGCTGGGAATTTTCATTTAAGGGATACAATAAACAATATAAAGGTTTATTTTTGAACAAGACAAACTCAGTCGGTAATTCTATTGCCTTTTCGCTGAAATAAAATTTGCCACTGACCGAGAGAAGAGCTGCAATATTGAATCTCTTCCTTTAAGAGCGCTGTCCGAGACCCGGTAAAAAAATAACCGTTTTCACACGAGTGGCATTTTTAGAATTCCGTAACTCAAAAGGAAAAAAAGGAAACCTTACAAAGGATCACCTTTTTTATTTATTTATTTTATCTTTATTTAGAAACAAACAGTCATAGAAGTGCTTATAACAATCATATCTTATGTTAAAAAAGACCTCTAGTTTCTCATAATTTCAAATGTTTTTTTTTATGATACACACGACATCGTTAGGAGAAAAACTCCGAATCAGAACTTCAACTACAAAAAAAAATACAAAAATAACATGTACAAACAACACTCCAACCAAATTCCAACAAAAAAATCCAACGAAAAATGAAACAAAAAATTTTTTTTGTGATAGACCCGTCTGCTTGTCCATCCGTCTGTCTGTGATGATCCTTTATCTCAGGAACACATTGAGGTATCGAGCTGAAATTAAAACCATCTGTTCTACAATCCCTTGAAGCTGTGAAAAAGTCAAACGTCTATGTTTACTTAAAAAAAGGTACAGCCATGTATGACGCAAAAAAAATGTACCTATGTCGACACTCAAGGGAATTGAAATTCACAGGGTACTTCCTGTTGGCCTAGAACTCTTCAGTTGGCAAGTATAATTGTGTTATACTATAAACACGGGAAAATCTAAAAACCTTACAAAGGATTACCTTAGAAAGGTTTGGACAAAGACCAGAAAAAACTGCGAGTACGAAACCCTTCAACTCGCTCTTGTCCGGTTTTTTTCACTAAAATAAGACGACCGGTGTACACGATGCAAGTATGTAGCTTAGCAAGTAGCAAGTAGCATACTAAGGGCGTGTAAACGCTTTAATTGACTGATATATAGGCTTAGCGCAAAAGCATACCCTCCAAACAATTACTTTTAGTAAAGAAACGCCACTATCCCCCTGGTCATTACTGGCGTAATATTTACGTTTCGATTAATCCATCCATTGTATGCGGCAGTTTGCTTTAAATATTAAAACATTATTTCCGGACAGGAAACTAAGTGCTTTGTTTCTTTCCCATTCATTATGGAAGTCGGGATCAGCATTAACCATTCATGATGCTTGTGAAACCAATTGGGTAAAAAGGTTGTACCTACGCTTAGCGACACAGCTACATATCCCGGGAGTCCTTATCATGTGCAACTTAAGAGCCTCTATAGAACAAAAACTCACGGCACTCGTTGATATCTGTACTGAACCATATATCCACTAGAATATACCCAGGCATGTAATAACTCACTGAGACAATGTTTCTCACAACATAGAGGTGTTTATTTGATATGAATTATAAAAAAGAGCTGATTACGTAGCAGGGAGGCGTTTGATGAGGGCGGCTCAAGATCGGGGTACTTGGAAAACTTTGAGGGAGGCATATGTCCTGCAGTGGGCTTCGAATGGCTAATGATGATAAAGATAGATGTAAAACCTAATACCGAGTCCACGGTAGCTGAATCTTTATGTTTTAGACCGTAACACATGCCTACCATCAGCAACCCATTATGACCCCACCGAGGGGCACGGATCTCTTCCCTGAGGAAAGTATAGGCCATACTCTACCACGGGGCCAAGTCCAGATTGGTGGAGGCTTGTAAAACATTACAACTCTCTAACTGTATCGTTGCGAAACCCGCGTGTCTGAGACGTACAGTTTACAGCAGGAGCCAGTTTCATAAAACTACCATTCATAGTTTACTGACACATTTTGATGTTCATTTTAGGGTTCATTGTAAATAGTTTTTCAATATTTCAATTCATTAGAATATATTTCAAAATTTTTTACTTAATAATAAAAAATATACCCAAATAAATATATCCACCATGGAGCATTTTAGGAGTGTTTCAACAGCTACAGGCTTCCCAATAATTGGGCTTATTTGGAACTGCTTAATAAGCCCAGTTTCACAGTGCGGTTTGGTTGTTAAACATCAGCCTTTCGGCCATTATCGGAAGCCAAAATCCGCGGGCGTCCATGCCCACATTAATGATGTAACCCAAGCCACTGCTGATAAATACTAATTGCTCCAAATTGGCGTCGGCTGTCAGATACTCTAAAGAGCATTGCAGTCGATGAATCTACAAACTATGGAATCAATGTGGAATCTTCAAAATATTGTTATTAATGTGTTTATTGCACATAGATAAACTTTACAATTAGAATGCGATAGACTTAACGCTGAAAGCATTTTCTACCAGTCTGCCGTAGGAGGTTTACGAATATAACTGATAGGCAAACGAAAATTTGAAAAAAGATAATCAAATATTCTTCTTTTATTTGTGTCTTTTTTGAAATCTTTGAATGTTTCTTTTCGTTTTGTGTCTTTGGAAGTTTTGGCTATTGGAGTACAAATAGGTTAGACTATCAGCAAGAATTCTCGAGTAGAATGATTTAGTTTTAGCCCCATCCGTAGTACATCACGAGTACAGCGTGTATTTTTAGGTTCCGGTGTACTCAAAGAGCGATGTAGGTATATGACTAAGGTTCTTTAAGGAGGGATCTAATATTTTCATCAAATATTTGTTATTAGGTAATAATAAATGATGATCTATAATTTCACGCCTTCTTAGAACACAAAAAGTGACTGTTGATTACATTTTTCTCTTGACGCTTGAATACAGTGTTTTAAAAAAACACTTAATTAACGAAACTTTGATGTTCTAAAGTGACTTGTTCTAATTAATTAGTTACTGTACGAAAAGAAACTCGAAGAATGTTTCGCTTGACTTCAATCAACCGCTCCAGAGCCCTCAAGTTCCTCACTTAATAAAAAATCTGAAGGATTATAAGCCACCACAAGGACTACGAGAAGTTTGAAGAAGTTTGTTTGGCTCGCTGAGTTGTGCTTTCACGTCGTTGCAAGTCCCTAAATTTGTAAACTTTTAATTTGTTTTTTTTTCTAAGGCCTAGATAGGGTGATATGAGCACGAAAACGGCTGTTATTTGACGATATTTTGTACTCTACTAATCAATAAACATAAAACATAAACATTTACATACAGGCACATACATTGCTTCTGGCCCCACACTAGGATACCCTGTGTCGTGGGAACCAGAACCATCGACGTCATAAACATTACAATATCAAAACAATAGTTTAACTTGATTAAATAGACATCTCTCAAATGAGATCGAATCGCGCAAGGCACAGAGTCAAGTTGCAAGCGTTATATCATTGGAATACGATTGGTAATGAAATAACCATTACATTACCAATAATCAAGCGGTGGTGGCGTAGTGGGGTTGACCCAGTGCATCTCGATCATGAGGGTCTGGGTTCGAACCACGCATGTACCAATGACTTTTAGTTACGTACATTTGTTTGTACAGCAACACCATTCGCTGATAAATTGTGCCCTGATAACGGCGACAGGCTTGCCACTTGTCACGTTTGGGACCTAATAAACTCGGCAAAACGTGGGTCCAGTTCTAGAGACTGGTGCCTCTGCCTACCCCTTCGGGGATAACGGGCGTGAGTTTATTTATTTATTTTATTATAACCATTACTGTTTTAATATCTCACCATTTAAGAGATTCGTTTTCCATAGTAACACGCAAAAATTACTTTTACAAAGTCACAGTTAAAGATACTGACAAAATCCACTGGCATGATACTGGAATAATCCAAGAGACAAGTTGTGAGAAAATTCTGCCTTCTGGTACGCTCCCTTTTTCCAGCCTTTGGGTCTATAAATAGCTGAAAATCTTATCTTTATAAAAAATAATTACGGAAGCCGGCGCTCGAGACAATCTCGACGTGATTCCAATTAACTTTGAATGAGATTGTCCCAAAGCGAGTACCTAGTAGGCCTTTCGATTAGGCAGTTGTTTCGGTCACATCACTTGGCCATTAGACTTGACTTGGCTTGACCCTTTATTGGTCCATTAGTACGGGCTACAAATGTAGGTATAAGGGGCTACCTCTCAAGCCCACAATTTCTGCCGCCCGCCCGCAACTCTAATTAGAGGTAGTACTAATTTACGTACAAGTTTTGTTTTAGGAGATTTATCGAATGTTTTGAAACTTTATAAACTAAAAAAGATGCTGCTCACTCCTAAGAAATATATCGTGTGTTTATGTAATCTAAGTGTATTAAGGTCTATATAAATTTATGAAATTTGGCTTTGCGCTCTCTACCAATTAGACAGCCTACGGAAAATTTGTTTTCATAGAAAAATGTCCATTCAACACTGCGATTACCAGACAGCGACAAATCACAACAGAAAAACTTGTGAAGACTGTCTGATGACTGCGTCAAAAGAATGCAAGAAAACCATAATACCAAGTAAAATTAAACCCGCAAAAAATGTAAGCAAAAGCAATTCTAAAAGCAACTCAATGAATGAAAAACTACTGAAATAAAAAATATCAGACCACTCGACTGCTTAGCATTGACTACTAAGCACCCGGGACCCAAATTTCAAAACGTTGGTAGCTCATTGCGATTTACCTAGGTTGGTACGCGATTCCCCTTTATAGTAACTGGCTGGCACAGCCGTCTAGGATGATTTTTAAATGATTAAAAGGGAATCGCTACGTTTTTGTTTAGATGTTTAGCTAAGCTAGGCAGTTCTCGAAAAAAGATAATAAAATAGTATTTTTACCTAATAAGCGTATTTTAATAGAAGTAGTGCGTTACATTACCCTATCTGAATATGCTTGTTTTGTTAAATATTTTTTATTTTGGATTTACATGGGAATTACGTTACAGCCTGTATAAGCAACGTAACCCCAATTCTTTTTGATAACGCCCCCGAAATAGGCGCCCGCGTGAATAGGCCGCTCCGAATTCGCAGCGCTTTATAAAAGATCCCACCTTACTGGTGCACGTGGCTATATTACACTGCGGCGCAAAATAAATTCGGCAGAAATACAGCTGGCTGAAGATTGCAGCAGGTAGGAAATTTCCTAATAGAAAAATATTGCCATTAAGAGCTAAATAAAAATAAAATCTTTATTATTTTTAGTTTAGTTTTTCGTTCTATGTAATATGTAGTAAAATCCGTTCGCTTAGATAGTGTCGGTACACACGAAGGCAATCTTGGTTTTAGTAAAAAATCATTTATATCAATAATAAAACTTAGACGGCAAAAATACTTTAAATAGAAAAAGAAACATGGTACTCAATATATCTAATAATGAAGCACAAAATAAAACACTACTCTTCATCACTCGAAGTGTCTCAGAATATTCATCTCCACCGGTATTTAGAATAGGTACCTACATAAGTGATGCAGGATCATCTCGTTATAAATCCATTCTAAAATACTGATTGATTTACTTCTTTAATTGCGTGATCTACATAATAGTAGAATGAGACGAGCTGCGAGCCAAATTCACTGGCGTGTTTGCGCCGCGTCGGCTTCCTTTAATTTCTTTTGTGAAAAGCCGCCATGTGCCGAGGCGGTAAATAACAAAGTGACACTATGATAGCGAACAGACTTTACATAAACATAAACATTTATATAGGGGCACATATATTGCTTACATCTATTGAAATCCCGTGCCACAGTGTTTGTTACGGAAACCTCTAAAACGGCTTTACCGATTATTATCAACTTTTTTGTGTATATTTGGTAGGTCTGAGAATAAGTCGTAAGCTAATTATATTAATAGTTGATCTCGAATCAAATACATAGTTTTTGTATAAAAACCAAATTATATCCAGCGCTACGTAGCCTTACTAAAGCTAGTTGAAGATCATGCGAATCTTTAGCACTCTATAGGAGCAATCTTATACTCTATTGAGAGTACTGATAAAAATCAAGGAAGTGGATCTGGATAATAATATTATCCAGATTCAATTACTTTGTTACAATTTATGACATATTGTTTAAAAAAAATAAACATATTAATAGCTGTTTTCTTTACGTAAAATTGAAAGATTAGACCGTGTTAAGGAAAAAAACAGACAAGTGTTGGACTCGCCCATTGAGGGTTTATTTTATTTACTAAGTGAGTACCTACAGCAGATGACATTCCGTACAAATTTGTTTTGTATGATTTAACTACGAATGTATATTTTTCAGGTTTTTGTTTCTACTTGTAAAACGATATTACCTTCCAAATTTCATAGTTTTAGATCAACGGAAAACATGCTATAAATTTTGATTCTCTTGGGTGTCGAAATATGTTTTTTATTGGATAACCAGCAGTATCTTTATTGTACGTTTACTTAAAGTTTGATAAAATTTCTTAAGGGGACTGTAGGTAGGTACATTCATTTGAATATGGTTTTAATTTCTACTCAATATCTCCATGCGTTCCTGGGATAAAGGGCCTTGACGAACAGAAAAACGTACAGAAAAATGTATATTATAAGAGTTCCGATTTTTTCTTTTATTCTAGGCTGCATGTGTAAGTTATCATTGCCTAAAACCTGTGACTCTGTGATCGTCTTTTTTGATCGCTCTCTTCTTCTCTCTGGCCTTCGCCTGCCTGCACGCTTTTGCTGTCCGGAAAATTGTTAATTTAGATTTATTGATTAAACAACTTAGATCTACATAAAAACCCTGCATTCGCTATATAATATTCTTGAGGAATATAATCTGCAAATCAAGTTCATTTGTTTCTTTGACTTCGTGTAAATTCCTTCCCTGCTGCGACGACCGCCATTTCTGCCAAACAGGTTAGAGTGCCCAGTATTTTTCTCGTTACACAAGTCAAGAGATGGTGAACGGAAATGCGAATCAGCAGGTTCAACCTGCAGCACCTGCAGGGGCGACAAATCAGCAGCAGCTACATCTAAACTTTGAGCGCCTTGTCGATGGCGGTAATTACGCCACATGGAAGTTTGCCATGAGGGCCATTTTAACCCTCGAAGGTCTTTGGGGGTGTGATAACGACGTGGACGGTGCAACAAAAGACGCCATAAAAGATCAGCGTGCGTTTGCGCGCATAACACTGTCTTTACATCCGGGGTGTTACCAATATGTCCGCAACGCCAAGACTGCCAACCAGGCATGGTCCGAGTTGGCAGAGATCTTTGAGCATAAGGGCAATACTGCTACAATACTTGTACAGAAGGGTAATACTGCTACGTCAACTGCATCGTGCGGAGTATTCACAATTCTCATCCATGGGTGATTACATTAATAGTATTATGACTTTGGTGCAGCAGCTAGAGGACATTGGAAAGACTGTGGAGGACGCTGAAGTTGCAGAAATCCTTTTAAGCGGCCTTCCTCAGCAGTTCGACGTATTAGTGTCGAGTCTCGAGACTGCGTGCCTGACCAAGCAGCTTACCAGCGAGTTGGTGAGAACTCGGTTTCTTCAAGAAGAGTTGCGGCATAGTAGTCATGCAAGTGACAATGCATACATTGCCAAGAAGAGGCTTATTTGTCACTACTGTCAAAAGCCAGGGCATGTGGAGAAGAAATGCTACAAGAAGAAGCGAGACAAAAAGGAAGCGGCTACAAGCAGTTTGTCTGTGCATCACGTCGTGTTTGCTTCAGCCATGACAGCGCATCAACATACATTAGAATTTATCGTGGATAGTGGAGCTACTGCACACATGGTCAATGACATATCTGTGGTAAGAGACTTTAAATCTTGTAATAGTAATGTTTCTATTGCCAATTCATTCATTAAATAAAAATGTAACATTAAACAATGTAATGGTAGTACCAAGTTTGTCCACGAACCTCTTGTCTGTTAGTAAGATAGTAGAAAAAGGCTATGAAGTATGTTTCAATAAAGTGGGGTGTAGGGTTGTGCAGAATGGTTCCCAAATTCTCTTTGAAGCTAAAATGGGTAGTTTGTTCAAAGTAAAGGATTTAGAGATAGGACATTCCATGCTCCTACAATGTAGGCAGGAGCCAGAGAGTGTCAATGCTGTGGCTGTGTCAACTAATATCTGGCACAAAAAGATGGGTCATCTCGGACTGAAAGGTATGGTAATCTTAGGTGGTAGCGGTGCATGTTCTGGTATGTGTTTACAGGAACCGAAGAAGCTGGATGACTGTGCGGCATGTTTGCTAGGAAAGATGCAGTCGAAACCTTATCCAAACAGCACTACACGAGCTTCCGAACCACTTGAGCTCATACACAGTGATGTCTGTGGCCCAATGCAAGTCGACAGCTGGGGCGGTGCCAAGTATCTGCTGACCTTTACTGACGACTACACGAGGAAGACCTTTGGATATTTGATGAAACATAAGTCTGAGGTTAGTTCTCATTTTCTATATTTTAAAAGATTTGTTGAGAAGCAGTTGGGTAAGCCTATTAAAATTCTGCGGACTGACAATGGAACCGAGTATTGCAGTAATGAGTTTACTGCTTATTTACGTAGTGAGGCTATAGTTCACTAAACGTGTGAACTACCCTACCCTACCAGTGTGCTGTCGGGGTCAGTACCTGAACGTGAGTGGACTGGTTTGCCTGTGGACCTTAGTCCTCTACGTGTTTTTGGCTGCATAGCTTATGCCATGGTACCTAAAGAGAAACGACGAAAGCTTGACGTTAAATCTAAAGCCTATGTCTTTGTTGGTTATGGTGAGACCTCTAAAGGTTACCGTCTGGTTGACCCTTTTAATCCTCAAAAGGTTGTCTATTCTAGGAATGTTGTTTTTCTAGAAGACAAGTTCTTTAACGATGGCTGCGTTGCTGATGCTGAGAGAAAGAGCAATTTTATTTAATTTGACATTACTAATTATGATAATTTGAATAATGAAGTTATGGTCAATGATTGTGATAATAATAATGAGAATTTTAATTTTAATGATGACATACAATTAAATGCTAATATTAATTTAAATAATGATGTGTCTGATCATGAATTAAATGTGTTCACAGATGAAGAGCAGCAATCTCCAATATCTGAGGAGTACGGCACTGGCGACGCCGGCGACGGTGACGAGAGTCTTGGCAGTGATTTCTCTGATCGTCAGCTGGAGTTTGCTTCTGGAGGAGGAGAGGTAACTGGTCTGGAGTTGTCCAAGACTGTACAGCCTCGACCTGTGCGTACTACTAGAGGAAATATTCTTAAAAGGTATGATAATTATGACTTGTCTAGTTATATGGTAGAACAAACATTTAGTGAGGAGCCTACTACATATGATGAGGCAATTAATTCATCAGAAAAAGGTGAGTGGTTACTGCCATGCAGAATGAGTATGACTCATTGGTTAAAAATAAAGTTTGGGATTTGGTGGATCGGCCGAAGGATCAAATGTAGTTAAATGTAAATGGGTTTATAAGAAGAAACATGATGCAACTGGAAAATTTGATAGGTTCAAGGCTAGATTAGTTGCTCGTGGATTTACTCAGAAACAGGGCATTGATTTTAGCGATACTTTCTCGCCGGTTGTACGTCACTCTACTATGAGAATTCTATTTGCCTTATCGACTGAATTAAGTTTAGATATTGATCATATTGATATAGCTACTGCATTCCTCAATGGGGAGCTAGATGAAACAATCTTCATGGAACAGCCTACTGGTTTTAAAGATAATGAAGACAATAAAGTCTGTTTATTAAATAAAAGTTTGTATGGTTTAAAACAGGCAAGTCGTATGTGGAATAATAAAATTAATGATGTTTTACTTAAAAATGGCTTTATCCAAAGCAAATGTGAACCATGTGTATATGTCAGAAAAACTGAGAAAGAATATTTAATTATAGCTCTGTATGTTGATGACTTCTATGTTTTTCACAATGATTGTTTAAACTCGATTTTACCATTATTACAGAAAGAATTTGAAGTTCGATACCTAGGTGCATTAAGAAGTTGCCTAGGAATTAATGTAACTAGAAATCAGGATGTATTAATATTAGACCAAAGTGAATACATATTAAGCGTCTATTAATTAAATTTAATATGGCTGATTGTAAGCCGGTCTCTACACCGCTGCCTGTTAATTGTAAGTTAGAAAACTCTGATAAGGAATGTCTACAAGATGATGTGTACCAATACAAACAGTTGTTAGGAAGTCTTATGTATTTGGCAGTGTGCACTAGACCTGACATTTCTTATGCATGTAGTCAGCTAGGGCAGTTTTGTAATTGTTTTGGCTTGAGTCATTGGCGCGCTGCTAAACGTGTTCTTCGTTATTTGTCGGGAACAATTAGCTATGGTTTACACTTTGTAAAAAGTAGTAACTTTCATATTAATGCCTATACAGACGCAGATTGGGCCAATGACTTAACTGACAGAAAGTCCTATACTGGTTTTGTCATTAAGTTGGGTCAAAATGTTATAAATTGGGAGGCCAAAAAGCAACGCTCGACGGCGTTATCCAGCACAGAAGCTGAGTATTTAGCTATAGCTGATGTTTGCAAAGACATTTGTTTTGTCAAAAATTTCTTGTCGGAAATCGTAGACAAAATTGTTAATGTAGTTGTATTTAATGATAACCAAAGTGCACAAAAGTTATTGCTAATTAGGGAATACTCTCATAAAAGGACAAAGCATATTGACCTGCGCTATCATTATGTAAAGGACTTAATTCAGAAAAATTATCTAATTGTAAGGTATTTACCTACCGAATTGATGATAGCAGATGTGTTAACTAAGCCATTATGCACACAAAAACACTATAGTTTTGTAAATGATATTAATGTTAAATGTGTGCTACCTAATTAAAGTTGATGTAAAAGGTAAATTTGTTTGACATGTCTGCCTGTATATTAAATAAGTCTAATGTAATATTGTGTAGCAATGTAGAGTCAATGTAGAGTTTTGTGTTTGCTATTGACATGTTTTATTGTTGCATTTTGTAGAGTCAATGTAGAGTTTTTTTTTTGCCAATAACATGTTTTGATGCAATGCTAATTTATCAAAACAGGAGGAGTGTTAGATCTAGGCTGCATGTGTAAGTTATCATTGCCTAAAACCTGTGACTCTGTGATCGTCTTTTTTGATCGCTCTCTTCTTCTCTCTGGCCTTCGCCTGCCTGCACGCTTTTGCTGTCCGGAAAATTGTTAATTTAGATTTATTGATTAAACAACTTAGATCTACATAAAAACCCTGCATTCGCTGTATAATATTCTTGAGGAATATAATCTGCAAATCAACTTCATTTGTTTCTTTGACTTCGTGTAAATTCCTTCCCTGCTGCGACGACCGCCATTTCTGCCAAACAAAATTATTGAGAATATGGGATTTTTGCTCATCAGAAGTATGTAATTTAATAATTGTCGGCATTAAAGAAACTGTTTTCAGTTTGGCGATATTTTTATAACACGTTCGATAGGCTTCTGTACAGATGTGTAGTAAAAACTACACCAAAAATCCATTAGTAAGTCAATAAGCCTAAAGAAATAAGCCTTATTTCAATCCCGACATGAAAAAGGAAGACTTGTTCGGGCCCTATTTCGTCCAACGTAATTACTGAATAGCCCATAGAAAAAGGCGAGCCTCTGTATGTTTTATCATAAGGGGCGTCTATTCAGGTGGACGAGCAGAGGAGCAGAATAACCTCTCCTGATTTCTCAGGAGATGCTTGCCCGAATGTCGGTCGGTATGTTACTACTGCGTCGGCGGGCGCGCCAAGTGTGGAGGAGTTTTCTGTTTTTAATGGATAAAGCTCATTACACTACACATTCTAGCTTACTTTTATAGTACGGCATAATGATGATGGTTATGATATGATATGAGACGATAGGTCCATAGGACCCGCAGTTGCGCAGCGAAAGAACGCCAACGGAAAAAACTGAACATAATAAGGCGCAATAGTTATGTTATGATTAGTAATGGTGTTAGATCCTAGGACGCCTGTTTTTGGCAAAAAATATTGAAAGACCTAGGTAATTATTTGCCCTTATTTGCCGACTGCAGGTACTTATAATAGCTATCATAACTGTTAATGTAACAGTTATTAAAACTAAGTAAAATTATATTTCTTTACATCCGCTGTAGGAAACCCTTGTGGTTTTCCAAGCTTCCCAGTATGGTGCTGCCCGCACCCAGCGACTGGGTGAAGGTGCTATCCAAATAGCAGCTATTACAAGAAAAAGAATCTGTCTCTATGTAAATCGCAGATCGTATTAAGAGAGGACTCCACCGATTTCTTTACATTGTACGATCTCTGCGTATTAAAGGGGGCCATACACGATAGCAAATTTTCCTGGAATTTGCCAAATTTCATTGCGCTAATGACGCAAATCGCGTTTATTTGGATTTGGGACGAGAACTCCCATCAAATTAAAAAGCAATCCGTGGAATTAAAAGTATTTCATCGAGTTTGAACTGTGCTGACTGAGTGTAACAGGGGGTTAAAATAAAATCCACGTTTGAGCCCCATGACATTGTTAAGAATTTTAAATTATTAAATCTTAAAAAAACCGAGGACTTATGGGGTATGTCAGTAACAATAGTTAGTTCAGTGATAAATATCCTAGCTTTGCCGTTAGCACAGATTTTCAATAAATGCGTAGATGAAGGAGTATTTCCAGACCTCATGAAATATAGTAGGTTAGTAACCTTATTTAAAAGCGGTGATAAACAAGATCCAACAAATTTTAGACCCGTTTCAGTCCTACCAGTATTAAGTAAAATATTTGAAAGAATTATCTTAGATCAATTACTTATTCATTTCAATAATTACGAACTCCTCCATAGTCAGCAGTTCGGTTTTATTAAGGGGCGGAATACAACAGACGCTGGAGTCATGTTAGTTAAACATATTTTCAGTGCGTGGGAGGATCATAATGATGCGATAGGAGTATTTTGTGATCTATCAAAGGCATTCGATTGTGTAGACCACAAAACATTACTCTCAAAGTTAAAACACTATGGAATAAAAAAATTAAGTCTAGATCTTTTAAAATCATATTTAGAAGGAAGGGTTCAAAAAGCTGAAATAAATCGTATTAAATCGTCAGACTCACTTGTAAAAATGGGAGTCCCGCAGGATCTATCTTAGGGCCGTTCCTTTTCCTACCCAGATAGCATTTTTTGGTAGCCGTTACGAAACAATGTCGACACTAAAAAGACGACACAGTAACATTTTTGGTCGCTGTTACGACATTGTTTCGGTCGCTGCGACTAAAGTGGGACTTCTCGACACAGTAACATTTGGTTTTTAAGTTACGACGCCGTGTGGTAACATTGTGCCGACTATTTCAGAAATCATTCGTTCATTCGTCAATTCCGTTCATTCTTTGCAACCTTTATTTAAGAAACAACTAAAATGTCAAAGCAAACTCTGTGCTATATGGAGACAAATTGAAAGGTTCGCCATATTATTTTGACAGCTTCAGTTTATTTTTTAAGTTAATTAGTTTTAGATGTCTGTTATTATTGTGATAATAGTGGGAAAAGAAATTTGTCGTATTATGTAACCAATACATTGAAAATCATCAATGGGCCATCACGTAATTGCAATTTAATCAGTTTATTGAAATGTTTAGGTTTTCACTACAAGTTTTGTTCATTCTCCAGACCTTTCAGTTTAATCAAACTTTACTCTTTTTATGCTAATAATGTGATATTTAATCAAAAATAATTCACTAACTTACAAAAACATTTGTTTTCATAGTCAAATTATTCTAGTCGTATTTGGTAACAAAGTTACGACACTGCGTCGACTTGCAGACACAAAGTTACTGAATTTACAATACGGTGTCTCTCACTTTATTGTGTCCAGCGGTTCTGAAACTGTTGACAATGCCATTCTTAATAATTAACCTCACTAAAGAGGGCTAAATTTGTAAAACTTTGCGTGCTTTCAGTTATACGTTTATAATACGTTTTAAAAATTAATAAGCGTAAAATATAATATTTGTATAGGTATCTACAGTATTGTTACGGGCTAGGGTTCTGGATTTGGATGTAAAACGCCAATGACAACTTCTTAGGATTTATTCACGCAGGGTCTGGTCTGCAGGTCTTCACGACACGAAGTCCACACGTAGAATCCAATCGCAGGTCCAATCGAAGTCCAATAGTATCGCTGAGGTCGTAGGTTATCGCTCGTATCGCAGGTATGTTCGCTCGAAGTTCACTCTCCGCTATTCCAAACGGAACTGACTGCGCGCCGCGGCGGCCGCTATTTATATCCGGCGGCAAGGGCTCTAGAACATTCCCGTACCTACGTGCCTACTCGAGGCAACGTCGCTCGAACAGTAACCCATTCAAAGAGTTTTGAACCTTACGCTAGTGGACATACGAGTCATTATTGCTTGCAGCGTTTATTGTTTACTAAAACGCAGCATGCGGCGACTATTCGATAGGCTTCTAGAAGGCTCTAGTCTAGATGGTTCGGGATAGGACCGCGACACTGCTCCCCTCTTAGAGATGCTCGTCCCGAGCATCTTCATTACTGCCGTGATAAGAAGCTAAGCGGTCGATGTGAACCACTTTTTTTGCACCTCTTGGCTGCCGTTGAATCGGTACGTCACGTCATTTAACCGAGTTACCACTCTGTACGGTCCCTCCCATCTTGTCTGCAATTTCGGAGATTTTCCTTTTCGTCGAGTTACATTGTGAAGCCAGACTAGTGCTCCTTCTTCGAAGCCGCTTGTATTTGCTCGGCGGTCATACCTAGTCTTCATCTTTTCACTCGACTCCAATCCGTTTTCCCGTACTATGGCATGAATCTCTCGCATTTTCTCACGTAACTCGTAAATGTAGTCGTGTAGAGAACGTGAGTCGTCAGGAGGGCCTCCAGTCAGCAGATCTACTGGTATTCTCAGTTCTCGGCCAAAATTTACACGCGCCGGGGTTACCTTCGTGCTTTCATGTTCTGCCGTTCTGTAGCCCAGAAGAAATGGCGGTATGTATTTGTCCCAGTCTCTCTGGTGCCTGTCAACGACTTTTGCTAAATGTCTCTCAAGTGTTTGGTTAAATCTTTCTACCATGCCGTCAGATTGAGGATGATATGGGGTGGTCCTAGTCTTATGCATTCCCAATATTTTGCAGAGTTCTTGAAATACTTGAGACTCAAAGTTCCTGCCTTGGTCGGAGTGTATTTCCAAGGGCACACCAAACCGGCAAACTACTTCCTCAAACAACTTGGAGGCAACAGTCGTGGCTTCTTGATTGGGTATGGCGAATACCTCTGGCCATTTAGTGAAGTAATCCAAAACTACCATGAAATACTTATTTCCCGATTCCGTTACTGGGAACGGTCCAGCCACGTCAACTGCAATGCGTTCCCATGGCGCACCAACGTTATAAAATTGCAGATTTCCACGGCTTGTAGTTGATGGGCCCTTCACCGCGGCGCAAGTAGCACACTTGCGGCACCAATCTTGCACATCTTCTCGACAATGGAGCCAGTAAAACCTTTCTCGAATCTTTGTCAAAGTCCTCTTTACGCCCAAATGTCCACCTGACACGCCGTCATGTACTTCACGAAGGACATCTTGTACCTTATCTCTTGGGACAACTATCTGTAGATGGAACTCTCTGCCGTTAGGTTTCTCCCATTTACGGTAAAGTATTCCGTTCTGAAGAATAAAACTATCCCATTGAGCCCAGTATGCCTTGGTAACAACACTAGTAGGAGCGACTTCGCACCATCTTGGCTTATCCTCGCCTCGTTTCTTCCATGCGACAATGAGCCGTACATCTTCCTGTGCTTCTTTCATCGCCTCATCTTCCCAAGATCTCGATGGACTCATTCTTGTCAATCTCAATGGCAGTTCCTTTGTCTCTTGTTTGGCACAGTGCTTGCAGTCTTCCGGACACGGCCTTCTTGACAGTGCGTCAGCATTTCCATGCGCCTTTCCGCTGCGGTGTTCAATCATAAAGTCGTACTCCTGCAGTTGTTCGATCCATCGAGCAACTTGCCCCTCTGGATTTTTAAATTGTAACAGCCACTTCAGGGCGGCGTGGTCAGTGCGAAGCGTAAACCGCATGCCGAGGAGATATTTGCTGAAGTGCTGTAATGTCTTTACCACAGCCAAGAGCTCCCTTCTTGTCACACAATAGTTCCTTTCAGGTTTCGATAGCGATTTACTAAAATAGGCCATCACAACCTCTCTGTCGCCCTGTTTCTGCGATAACACTCCTCCGATCGCTGTGTTACTGGCGTCAGTGTCAACAATGAATTGGCCGTTAGCCTGTGGAAATCCCAAGATTGGGGTCTCGCAGACATTTTCTTAATTTTTGAAATGAACTCTCACACGTGTCATCCCAATGAAATGACTGCTTGTCTTCAGTCAGTCTGTGTAAAGGCTTGGCAATTTCAGAGAACCCTTTAACAAACCGTCTATAATATGAGCATAGCCCTAAAAATGCTCGCACTTCGGTCTTGTCTTTGGGAGTAGGCCATTGTTGCACTGCTTCGATTTTGGCTGGATCGGTCTGTATGCCTTCGCTGGTTATCACATGACCGAGATAGCTAACCTTGTTCTTAAATAAACTGCATTTCTTCGGATTTAACTTTAAGTTTGCTCCCATTATCTTCTTAAAAACTTTCTCTAGATTTTGTAAGTGGTCCTCAAAATCTGTTCCCATGATTATGACGTCATCCAAGTAGACAGGGCAGGCTTCCCCAACTAATCCTGCCAGTACGCACTCCATAAGTCGTTCGAATGTAGCTGGCGCGTTGCACAATCCAAAAGGCATCACGTTAAATTGCCATAGACCTTTACCAGTTGAAAAAGCAGTCTTCTCTTTATCCCTTGGATCAATTTCCACTTGCCAGTACCCGGATTTCAGATCTAACGTCGAGAACCATTTCATGCCACTCAAAGTGTCTAGGGTATCGTCTATTCGTGGCAGTGGATAACTATCCTTTTTCGTCACATCATTAAGCCGTCGATAGTCTACACAGAACCTTGTGCTACCATCTTTCTTCTTTACCAACACTACGGGAGAACACCATGGGCTAGCAGAAGGTTCTATAATCTTGTTTCTCTTCATGTCTTCCAACATGTCTTGTACTTCCTTTTCTTTGGCAATCGGTATGCGCCTCGCTCGCTGACGAATCGCTTCTGTCCGGTGTCGATTTTGTGTTGAACTAACGATGTTCTTCCAGGATTTCCTTCGTCAGAGACGATATCCCTAAAGCGCAGTAGCAACCTCTTAGCTTTCATGCTTTGCGAATAGCTCAGATTACTCTTAGTGTTAACTCAATTTAACATGTATTTCTTAAATTATAATATTTGTACCTCAAATTTGGAAACTGGTAACGCCATCTATGATCAATTTGAGCGCCTAAGTTAGCCCCGGTGTTACCACTAATCAATCTACTGGTGTTTGGTGTGACAGCACAATTGTCCCAATATTGGGATACAAATTGTGATTAATTTCTAATTAGATAGGGTAACACTGTTCATTGTCATTCACGCTGTATCGCTTCAACGTCTGGGATCAAGACGAAAATTGTTATTTTGTAGGTTAGTTTTGCTACTAAGTTCATTAAAGGTGTTCACGAAGTCTTGGAGTCTTCATCAAAGGGGATCCTGGGTTGGGAATACCCTGGTATCAATATCACCCGTTCGCACGGAGTGTGGGTCGGCGAACTGTAAGGAGAGGAGGCGCCGACCACCTGAGGTTACGGCGAGGAAGCTGGACCTTGGATCCGGTGGCAAGTGCAGTGGTGCGGTTGCCGTCGGTGGTGGCTCAAAACAGATCCTTCGACTGGCCGTCGAAGGGGTCAGTACCAGTGACGTGGTAAGTCTCGTCACGCCGACGAGGCGGCGTCGTTCGTACAACATTCCTGGTGGCCCACGAGGGGATCCAGGAGACATAACTCAGACATTCCTGGTGGCCCATGAGGGGAGCCAGGATTTAATTCAAACATTCCTGGTGGCCCATGAGGGGAGCCAGGATTTAATTCAAACATTCCTGGTGGCCCATGAGGGGAGCCAGGATTAATTCAAACATTTTTGGTGGCCCATGAGGGGAGCCAGGATTAAATCAAACAATTTTTGGTGGCCCATGAGGGGAAATATGGACTAGTACGATTCTCTTGGGACGGGAGCTCATCAAGTAATTCAAGGACTTGTGCAAAATAACTATTACTAAAGTTCAGTGTTTTCAGCTAAAACTTAATCAGTGCGTTTACATCGTCATTCAAGGTCATGTGAGTACATTTAATTTATCAACGTGAAAGTCAGTGTAATTTGCGTCGTCATTCATCACTCAAGGTCATCTGATGCAATCGGATTTGGAAGCCATCTTGCGAAACCGGACATTCAACATCGCGAATAGACAATTTTAATTCGTCACTTTACCGATTAAAATCGATTCATTAGCCTAATCTTGTGTCACATCCCTAGATGTCATTCAATCATATCTCTAATTAGTCTATGTTCATGTCAATCAAAACAAACAAGAATTTATAATATTCATTGTTATTCTTTCATCTTATACTTATAATTCGGTGTTAATTACTTAAGATCAAGTTAATTTAGTGGAAATTAGAATAAGGCGTGTTTACGTAGTACGGGAGTACGGACTATTTTTGTTGCGAACTCTAAATTCAATCATAATAAAGTTTAGTTAGCGTGTCATAGTAATACCGGGCGGGTTATTGTGTGATTACGAGACTGCAAAGGAAGTTAAGTGTTTCATCATGTCACTTAAGAATGCCAAGGTTCAGTTTAGGTCAAAGTACCGCATGCTGTGTGACTATGCGGGTACTGTGATTGGGGCATCAACTTCTATTTCTGCCACGGTTGCCAAGCGACATTTTAGCACGTATTATCCTCAGTTCGTGTCAGCATACGAAACCATCATGGGTTCCGATACCTCAGATGTTTCAGTGGAGGAATTGGAGAACTTCAACCAACAGTTCACCGAAATCAATCGGCTGTTGGTTGAGCTGGATCAAGCGACGGAAGTTGACACAGGAAGTGCAGCTTCGGACCGGAAGGGACCTCTTGGCCAGGGTAGTCATGCCAAGCTCCCATCAATAGAGTTACCCAAATTTTCAGGGACAATCGAAGACTGGTTGCCATTCTTCGACTTATTTATTTCATTAGTCGACAGTAGGGACATATCAGATGCTGAGAAGCACTATTATCTGCGGTCTTCACTTACCGGAGAGGCGTTGTCGGTGGTCAGACAGCTGCCTATGGATGAGGCCAACTATTCAGTAGCGTTAGGGTTACTGAAGGCAAGGTATCAGAACAGTAGGCTTCTTCTGGACACCTACATAGGGCGAATTGTTAATTTGCCTGCAGTTGTTACTAGTGATAGCACATTGCGATCAGCATGCTATGACCCGCTGAGTGAGAGCTTGCGGGCATTGGAAAAACTGGGGCAACCGGTGCGTGAGTGGTCGTACCTCGTCCTATACATTGTGTTACAGAAACTGCCGGTCCACATCAGGACCACATTTGAGGAGCGCTTTGGAAGGGACCCGGAGAGGTTGCCGACCATATACCAACTTCTGGAGGTGCTGGATGACCACTGCAGGATGCAGCTGGCGGTCTCCACCACTCCAGAGACGACTCAGCAGCAGAGACGTTCACCACAGCTGCGAGGACGGCCAGGATCAGCTCGTGTAGCACATGCTCAACCCGAGCAACCATCCACATCAGGACAGCAGGTGAAATCATCCCTATGCTCATTCTGCAACTCTCGGTTTCACACTTTATACAAGTGTGAAGGCTTCACGAAGCTGAACCCCGTGGAACGAAAGCGGTGGGCGAATAAATCAGGCCACTGTTTCAAGTGTTTAAGGAAACACTTTGCGAGGGATTGCACTGGTCATGGCTGGTGTGCTCACTGCAGGTCACAGGAGCACAATTCTCTCTTGTGCACAGCAGAGGGCGTGCTCAAGGTTAAGAGCCTACACACGTTGATGAGTACTCATCATCCAGGACCATCAACGCCGCCGCGTCAACGTACGCCGCCGCGTCAACGTACGCCGCCGCGTCAACGTACGCCGCCGCGCACTCAGACGCCACCGCGTCTACTTCAATATCAGGATCGACACGTTCCGGTGCAGGCCGTGTCGAGTTCATCAGACAAGGACCGTAGCGGCCACTCAACGGTCACATCGGCTTCAAGGGAGCTGACTACGTCACAACCAGAGCATATGGCTGCTGCTGGTTACCAACCAAGACTTCCCGTAGGCGAGCGTGTCAAACGGGCTGGTCAAGCGTTCGAGGCGCTTAGATTTGGCAGGAGGTCAGATCATCAGGATCAATTCTGAAAGAAAGGTCTGATTCTAAAATGTCACGTTTATCACGATTTCAATCTATTCAAAAGGCTACTCAATCAATATGGTCACGATGACAAAAGGAATATTTGACTACTTTGCAATCTCGTAACAAATGGTATAATCATTTTGAAGGGTTACAGATAGGTGATTTAGTCCTAATCATAAATGAAAATACACCACCTCTCGAATGGCGTAGAGGGCGTGTTACAGAACTTCATAAAGGTTCAGACGGGGTAGCTAGGTCAGTTAAACTAAGAACTCAAAATGGGGAACTGGTCAGGCCTGTTGTCAAGCTTTGTAAACTACCTATAGATAGTTAATTAATCATTAATTAGTCATTTGTTATACTTTATCATAAGGTTCTAATCATGTCATGTGTCAATCGTAGTAACTTACCGAAAGAGCATACCTTATTTAAGATTGTACTAATACTTACTTATGGTTTCATTGTCAACAATTACTTGTTAAGATAGAGGCTTCAAGTGTTCAGCTCACCTTCCCCTGGCGGTGGGGCAGGAATGTTAACTCAATTTAACATGTATTTCTTAAATTATAATATTTGTACCTCAAATTTGGAAACTGGTAACGCCATCTATGATCAATTTGAGCGCCTAAGTTAGCCCCGGTGTTACCACTAATCAATCTACTGGTGTTTGGTGTGACAGCACAATTGTCCCAATATTGGGATTCAAATTGTGATTAATTTCTAATTAGATAGGGTAACACTGTTCATTGTCATTCACGCTGTATCGCTTCAACGTCTGGGATCAAGACGAAAATTGTTATTTTGTAGGTTAGTTTTGCTACTAAGTTCATTAAAGGTGTTCACGAAGTCTTGGAGTCTTCATCAAAGGGGATCCTGGGTTGGGAATACCCTGGTATCAATATCACCCGTTCGCACGGAGTGTGGGTCGGCGAACTGTAAGGAGAGGAGGCGCCGACCACCTGAGGTTACGGCGAGGAAGCTGGACCTTGGATCCGGTGACAAGTGCAGTGGTGCGGTTGCCGTCGGTGGTGGCCCAAAACAGATCCTTCGACTGGCCGTCGAAGGGGTCAGTACCAGTGACGTGGTAAGTCTCGTCACGCCGACGAGGCGGCGTCGTTCGTACAACATTCCTGGTGGCCCACGAGGGGATCCAGGAGACATAACTCAGACATTCCTGGTGGCCCATGAGGGGAGCCAGGATTTAATTCAAACATTCCTGGTGGCCCATGAGGGGAGCCAGGATTTAATTCAAACATTCCTGGTGGCCCATGAGGGGAGCCAGGATTAATTCAAACATTTTTGGTGGCCCATGAGGGGAGCCAGGATTAAATCAAACACTTAGAATCCTCAAGGAGCTTAGTGACTATAATTTCACTCCTGGTATTCGATGTGTTTGAGCTTGGAGATGATTGGCAGCTTTTCATCCAAACGGTTTCCTCACACCGTCCAATAACGTCACCTTTGCTAAGGGTAATCTAACGATCGCCTATATTCACAACCATCACTACAGCGGTCTTGCCTCCATAAACGAGAGTTCTTGCTGTCAGCAATTTCTGACTGGCTGCACTGTCTCGTGTATCTTCAATCAGCACACACCTATTCCGCTGATTCTTCTGACTCGAAGGCAGCTTCACCTTTACTTCAGTTTGTGCTCGTCCAGGTATTACGATTTTCTTCAGGCACGTGACATTTCCATCGGGACCGCCAAGTATGAAGTTCTCCTCATCACCACATTTAAAGACACCGTTAGTGACATCGATGTGTTAGTTGTGTTTCTTCATAAAGTCTAGGCCCAGAATGCAATAATCCATAATTTCGGCTACGATTACGTCGTGAATATATGACGCCTCCCCAAAACATATCGTAACCGATCTTTCACCCAGGACGGGTATCTGCTGGCCAGAAGCGGAGAGAAGTCTGCATAAACTGGTGCCTTTGCGTCTCCCTACAGCTTTCACCAGGTCTGGTCTCACTATTGTTCTAGAGGCTCCTGTATCTAGGGTGATTTTGCACTCTATTTTGTTCACTGCACCGCGTATTAGTAGACTGTTTCCATTCCATGCTTGTGAGATTCTGGTTACTGGGGCTACCTCCGTTCCAGCCAGTACCCGCCCCGCAGTCCTGGCTTTTACTCGTTTCCCTGATTCACGGTGGAGGGCGCAGCGTCATGCTTCTTTACGAATTCTTCAAAACGCTGCTCCATATTTTTGAGACGCGCATCCAGTCTGTCATCTGTTTTGGTTGCTTGCCTCTCCTTCATAGAACACGTGAACTGCAGATGCCCTCTTTCCACACACTTGTAACACATGGGCCCGGAGTTCTTCTTGGGCGGTGTCTTGATCTCTTTAACCTCCTCCGTAACTTCTCGAAGTTTATAACCTTGCCGGATATCTTGACACACAGCTTCTACTTCCAGGGCGTGTGCCAGAGCTTCTTTTAATGAAGAATGGTGGCGAAGCTTTACTGCAGCCCTAATTTCAAGATCCTTGATTCCGTCGACGAAGGCTTGCAAAATATTCGTGTCCACCATCTTACTATCAGTAGAAGGGTACGCCTTTCGAACCAGCTTCTCAATTTCCAACGCCCATTGTTGAAGTCCTTCACCCAGGCGCTGAGTTCGGTCGCGTAGCTGAGCACGAAAAACGTGTTCCAGGTGTCGTTCCCCGTATCTGGCCTCAAGTGCCTCCAGCAGATCTTTGAACTCGCTGCCTGAGGTGGGCAATGCCTCCAGGACAGATAAGGCCGAACCTCTGAGCGCGACGGTGAGGGCTGTCAGGCTCTGTTCGTCCGTCCATCCGTTTGAAGCAGCGACAGTCTGGAACTGCTGTCGGTAGGCGACCCAAGACGTAGTACCGTCGTACGGAGGCACTTTGACTTTAGGCCCCTGGTTTATGCCGACAATTCCACTCGACGTGACTCCAGCAGATTTTATACGCCGAAATTCCTGCTCTAGTCCAGTGAGGCCGGTTTTCACATTTTTAGGTCCTCCTCTAATTCGGTTACCCGTTCGTTCACTACTTCTACATCTTCATGTAGCTTAGCGACCGTATCACTGAACTTTGTAACGGCAGAAAGGATCGTCTGTTGGTCTGCCTTCTGTTCTTCTCGCAGGCCTCTCTGTTCTTCTTGCAGGCACTGCATCTGCTTGCTCTGTTCTTCTCGCAGGCACTGCATCTGCTTGCTCTGTTCTTCTCGCATGCCCTTCAACATTGCCATCAGGCATGACATATCCAAAACCTCCATTGGACGTGACGGAGGTTTAATGTCTTCGGTGGGCGTGACCAGGTGGGCGTGGCTAGGAGGCGGAGCCTGTTGGTTGGTTGGTGGAACCTGGTGGTCAAGGCCGGTGGGCGGAGCCTGGTGCACGGGGGCGGTAGGCGTGGCCTGGTGGGCGTGGCCAGTGGGCGGAGCCGTTGGGCAGGTACGCTGTGTCTCCTCGATGGGCGTGGCCTGGTGGGTGGGGCCAGGGGGCGTGGCTTGGTCGGTGGGCGTGGCCTGGTGGGCGGGGCCAGTGGGCGTGTTCCTATGGCCAATGGGCGTGGCCTGAGGGGCAGTGGGCGTAGCCTCCGCAGCACCTCTGGACCTGGTCCTCACTCCAGAAGTATCCTCTCTCGGAGTCAGTGGCATCTCCAAATCCCACTTCTGACACCAAATGTTACGGGCTAGGGTTCTGGATTTGGATGTAAAACGCCAATGACAACTTCTTAGGATTTATTCACGCAGGGTCTGGTCTGCAGGTCTTCACGACACGAAGTCCACACGTAGAATCCAATCGCAGGTCCAATCGAAGTCCAATAGTATCGCTGAGGTCGTAGGTTATCGCTCGTATCGCAGGTATGTTCGCTCGAAGTTCACTCTTCGCTATTCCAAACGGAACTGACTGCGCGCCGCGGCGGCCGCTATTTATATCCGGCGGCAAGGGCTCTAGAACATTCCCGTACCTACGTGCCTACTCGAGGCAACGTCGCTCGAACAGTAACCCATTCAAAGAGTTTTGAACCTTACGCTAGTGGACATACGAGTCATTATTGCTTGCAGCGTTTATTGTTTACTAAAACGCAGCATGCGGCGACTATTCCATAGGCTTCTAGAAGGCTCTAGTCTAGATGGTTCGGGATAGGACCGCGACAGTATGTAACAGCCGGGCAATAGGGCGCGTTGCATACGAGACTATCGTTTTTACA
This sequence comes from Yponomeuta plumbellus, assembly GCA_947310845.1. NCBI lineage: Eukaryota > Metazoa > Arthropoda > Insecta > Lepidoptera > Yponomeutidae > Yponomeuta > Yponomeuta plumbellus. The sequence goes on from OX371196.1 coordinate 15,955,989, forward strand.
GGTTTTTGAACTAAAACTTTCGTAAGCACAACACTTCGGTCGGACACTTCCGATATAACAACACCCGTAAGTAAATCCGGACTAAAAGTTTACAATGTTTTTACAGGTATTACAAAACACGTGAAATGAATAGGAAACATCCAGATCTACAGTCCATCGAAGGAGAATTAGGAGAAGGATATGCTGAAGACCGTGCATTCGATATATTACCTGAAATTCATTTATATGTTTTTAATTACCTACATGTTTACTTTTACTAGACTATAAATAACGTGAAATAAAAAAAAAAAAACAAATAAAGAAAAATATGATCTGTTATACGTACCGATACTACCTATCTAATATATAAAATTCTCGCGTCTTTACTCACCGTGTTAGTGCGCATACTCTAATAATTATATATATTATAATGATTGGTAGTTCTGAGAATAGCTTGTTATCTATTTTTCATAGCCTTAATTAAAAAAAAATAGCAAATCAACAAGTTTGCCGGTGCAGCTAGTCTAGGTATACCTACTATATTATGAAGAAGAAAGATTTGTATTTTTGTGTGTGTGTATGTTTGTAATAAATAGGCTTTGAAACTACTGGGCCGATTTAAAAAAAATCTTTCACCATTAGAAAGCTGTATTATGGTTGAGCAATAAAGTGTTATCTATCTATCTATCTATCTATCTATCTATCTACATTCTTTGTGAGTAACATAGGCCATTTTGGATTTTCAAAAAGTTTAGGGTTCCGTATGAAGTCTCGAATAATTATTTTTTTACACTAGTAATTACAATACAATAGTAAATTACTACCCCGGGAATTTTCCACGGAACTAATATAGCTATTTCCACGAAAATGTTTTTGCCACCCGTGCGAAGCCGGGGCGGGTCATTAGTATATTATAAATTAAGCAATCCCTTACTTGGAGCTTCATTTTGTCTTACTAATAAATCGTTGATTTTTCCTGTAGCAAGTAAGTCCGGAAATTACGCTTTTTTGGCTGTTTACTAATGTTTAGTTGGCAGACAATTCAGAAATATTTGGGAACCAGGTGCAGTTGATTGATATTGCTAAGCTAATTTTGGTAAAATTTTGTTTCAGAACTATGACGTAACATTTACGAAACTGTGTGACCAAATATTATTCTAGTAACAAAGTTACCACACCGTTACAACACAGTTTACCTTTGATCCTTTGCTTGTTGAAAACTCAACGCTAAGTGTATAAAATAAAGTCGACACAAATCCGTACACATCGTGTCGACTCATCGACTACAAAAAGTTACTGAAACACTTTCTGGTCAAACTGTGTACACACTGTTACCACACATACAAACCGAAACAAACACAGTCGCATTGTTTCGAAACATTAACGGAACTTTGTAAACTTGTTACCGACTTCTTTATTTTGCGACCAAAAAATGCTATCTGGGTAGTCTATGTAAATGATTTACCGTTTTTGGTACAAAAAATGTGTGAGATAGTGCTATATGCTGATGACACGTCACTTGTTTTTAAAATAAAGAGACAGGAAAATAATCTTGACGAAGCAAATAATGCTCTCTCGCACGTTCTAGATTGGTTTACAGTAAATAATCTATTGTTAAATTCAAAAAAGACAAAATGTATGAAATTTACCCCACCTAACGTAAAATTAGTTGAAAACAACATTGTAATTGAAAATGATAAACTAGAATTTGTTGAAGATACTGTATTTTTGGGCATCACAATCGATGCCAAACTACAATGGGGTCCACATATTATAAAATTGGCACATAGACTAAGCTCCGCAGCATATGCCGTGAAAAGAATTCGAGAACTTACTGACGTTGCAACTGCTAGGCTTGTTTATTTTAGTTACTTCCATAGTATTATGTCCTGTGGTATAATACTATGGGGCCGGGCAGCAGACATTGAGACTATCTTCATCTTGCAGAAGAGAGCGATCCGATTTATTTACAAGCTAGGTAGTAGGGACTCGCTAAGAGATTTTTTCAAAGAAACTAACATCTTAACAGGTGCAAGCCAATACATTTATGAAAATATTACATAATCAAAATGTTGAGGATTTCTGGGAGAATTATTTTCTGTTTTGGTACAGATTTTCCTACGTGAAATTATTTTTGTTCATGTGAAAATTTATTGACAATTAATACTATTTTGTGACCATTGATTCCACCTTTTTTTTTGTTAACGGGGTGAAATGCTTTGTGCACCATAACCGCCACCCTTGGGGGAGGGCGACGGCCGTGTGTCGGACTCTCCTCTCCTAATAATAGGAGAGGCATACCTCCTAAAACACCCCGGGGGCCGTCCTGTCGCTCGTGCAATGGGGCGCAGCCGGATCTCGCAAGTGGTGTGAAACCACGACGCGAATGCGACAGCGGCGCCCCGGCGACGTCGACCCGACTCGCAAGGAGTCGGGCCCACCCTCACTGGAGAAGGGGCATGGGCCCCTCACCCCCTTCTCCCGTCACGATGTCGGACGGCAGGTCCCCCAACCTGCCGTCTGTGACCCTCCCTCAACCTCCTCTATGCCCTCTGCTAAACAGAGGGACATAGAGGAGGGCCCCCACCGTGTGTTTTTTATAGAGGTTGTCTCCTCGCGGCCCGAAGGCCCCCGGCCCCACTCAGTGTGGGGTTACGGGTGCGGGGCCCATAGTGGACCCCGCGGGACATCCAGCAGCGCAAGCCACTGGACGTCCCCCTCCCTCTGGTATTGGTCCGCGCCGGCCGAAGCCGGTACCCCCCATATCTGTAGGGCGTTCCCCTATCCGCCACCCGGGGGACGCGTCCGATGGAAGACCAGAAACTCCACACGGACCATTGATTCCACCTAATTTTTAATACTTATGGGGCACTGTATAAGGTTCTACAACAAGATACCCCAAGATATATTAGAGTTACCTCCAACGCGATTTAAGAATTGTGTTAAGCACACTCTTTGCAAAAAAGCTTATTATAAAATCAACGATTATTTAGAAGACAAGGACGTATGGCATTAAATAGTAGTTTAATATTAAATTCAATCAGAGGATAAATGTGTCTAGTGTTCAACACATCCAAGATATTATTTTGTATGTTTTGTTTGTATTAGCTTTAAGGTGATTTGAGAAAAGATGGTCAGAGTGGAGTTTTTTTTTTCGCTGCCTTTTTCTCCACTACAAACGGCCCCAAGGCAGCGGCTAACATTATACATAACTGTATGTACATTGACATTCAACAAGCAGAATGTAAATTCTTTACGTTGAAATAAATTCTTGATTCTTCTTGATTCTTCTTGATTCTATTTAAGTAAAATTGAAGTACAGTAAAATTTAGTAGGTAGGTAATAATGTTTGTCTATTGCTTTGAATATTTCAATAAATCAGTTTCTATTTCCCACGACACTGGGTATCCTAGTGTGGGGCCAGAAGCAATTTATGTGCCTGTATGTTTAATGTTTTTGTTTATTCTGAAAAGAGTCACGGTAGGAAACTTCGCTTCAAACGCAATACATCGGACTTTCTCTACGAGACCGAATTAGCCGTAGACAAACGAAAGTCGTCGACATAGCCCAGCGGATGAGTAAGTTGAAGTGGCAACTGCCAATGGCAGGGCACATAGACGCAGAACTGATGGCCGATAGAGCCGAAAAGTTCTCCAATGGAGACCACTATCGGCAAGGTGGACAAAAGATCTCATCCAAGTGGTAGGAAGACGCTGGAAGCAAGCCGTTTCCAACCGGTCTTTTTGGAAGTCCAAAATGGCCTATGTCCTGCAGTAGACTCCTTGTGGCTGAATGATGTGATGATGATGATGATGATGAAGACATCGTACCATAGGCCTTTTTGGACATTCCCAGAGATGCATAATTTTCATCCAGTTGTCACCAATATTCTTGGCATCGTCGATCTAACGAGGTGGCGGGCATCTTTTGACAGTAAAAACTTTTGACTCAATTCATCATCAACCCTGTTATGTCCCCACCGAGGGGCACGGGTCTCTTCCATGAGGAAGGTATAGGCCGTACTCCACCACGGGGGCCAAGTCCGGATTGGTCGAGGCTTGTAAGACTAGTGGCTGGTCTTACTGTTAGAAGGTTTCAAGCCGCCCTAAGGCCTCTAACTTGGCTTAACGACTTCCATCTATCGACGGCAGCCGGCACCATCCCAATTGGTTGACGGTTATTCGGAAAATACCACGAACCTACAGTTACTTACTTTGGTAATCAGCGTCTATGACAACAAACTTTAGAATGCTAAGAAACTTTGTATCAGTGGGCTAGTGGGCACCATCAGTGTTTTTAATTCCGTTAATCATTATCGGCAAAACGTTTAAGATACTATGGGCCTATGGGTGGTTGTACCAGCTACGATCCGTTTTGGTGCTACCGATAACGGTTCGTTTTGAGCGTTCCACGATGCTCTCGCTTATAGCAACGGTTTTTATTGACAGTTCGTAGGAATTGTGACCGATCGTAAGCAAATAAGAAGCGTTTTCTGGATATTGGAACCGGGCATAAGTAAATACTTATAAGTAACGTTCTGTCAAGCTCTTTACTGAAAAATATGACGATACAGCACTACAGTTAGGGAGTCACTTAGAGAAATTGTCAATTCAGAAACTGGTCTTTAGAAATGCCCGAGAAGAACACCGGGCAATTTCCCGAACACAGCCTTAACCAGGTAGATTTATCTTGCGACCCAGGCCACAATATTCTTTAACTCGTCACTGTCAAAAGGAAAATTTATGAGACATATTTCTAGGCAGCTTTAGAGGCCATCACACTAGCGAAGATCGACTCCGACACGATTCTCTTTATACAAATATACACATCTATAAACAAGGCCTTTGTCTTGATATACTTATACATATATTAGAAAGAGACATAACAAGTACCTAATAATCCTACTTTTTACTAATATTATAAACGCGAAAGTTTGTAATTATGGATGGATGTTTGTTACTCTTTCACGTAAAAACTACTGAATGGATTTTAATGAAAGCTTACAATAATTTAGCTCATGCATCAGAATAACACTTAGGCTACAATATAAAGATATTGTGTAAATTGTCCAAAATATGACGATACGCACCTTTATTTATAAGCTAGATGGAAGCCTGACTTCGCTTGGCTATAATGTCTCATAATGATATTCCCCACCGAGGGGCATAGGTCTCTTCCCTGAGGAAAGTATAGGCCATACTCCATCACGGGGACCAAGTCCAGATTGGTGGAGGCTTGTAAGACTAGTGGCTGGATTACTGTCAGAAGTTTTCAAGCCGCCCTAAGGCTCTGACTTGGCTTAACGACTGCCATCTATTCGTGCCTTGCGAAGCATGGGACCGCTCGGAAATGCCACTAGCGTTAGTCATAGACGGTGACCCATCCATATACTGAACGCGCCTTATGTTGCTTAACCTTCGTGATTGTTAAAGATCACTCAAGCAGCCGGGGCTACGAGCGATTCAGCATTTAATTTTTGGTATTTTTCATAACTATCTGATTTTTCATTTCAACAAATTAGACCTTAGCGTTCACAATGGGCACCTGTGGCACGTGATGACGTGACACCAACGCAACATTGGTGACATTGGCATGTTTACTTCGTAACGTCATTCATTTTAAAGAAAGATAATTTTTTCATTGAAAATACTCGATAATCCGAATGTTCCACCCAGTTGTCGACTCGGATCAACTAATTTTTTACCATCTTCAATTTGATGTGCATTTCATTCGAGTCTACCGTAGACCGGTACAAAAAATCTAATATACAGGGTGGAATTTTGTAATGCCACCTGAAGGGGAAGTACTCTTAATACTGTAGATAGAAAATTTTACTCAAAGAAAACATTCCTTTATTTTTGAAAAGAAAGAAAACTGCAATCGAAGATTTTTTTAAATTCGCTCGCCCCACCCTGTAATCGAACCGACTAAAATCTGTGAAAGTTGCACCCTGTACTTTTATTGCAGCGATCGTTAGGGTCAATTATAAGGATGAAATCTCTCTAACTAACTTAATAAATTAAATTAAAGGAAAACAATGAAATCTTAAATTGTTTTAATTATTTACTGGTAAACTAACTAATTAATTGCTCGAAATGGGCTCCATTTTCTTGGATACACAAATTTATTCTTCTAACGAATTAATTTCTAGTAACCTTCAATAACGTGTTGTGGTGAATGTTATAAATCGTATTCTGAACTTCAACTCTCAACTCGTAATTCTCATAAGATTTAATGTAAATTTGATTTTTTACATATCTAAGTTATGTCGCATCTAAGAAAGGAGTCTGCATTACAAACACGTGCAAATTGCAATCGTCTTATCTAAATAGTAATTCGTCATTTTAATGGATAAATGACGTCAATGATAATTATTAATTAATAACATAAGTAAACATAAAGAAACGGATCTATGAGTAAAAGTGCTTTAACTTGACCCATTGAATTAATAATTTAAGATTTCATTGTTTTCCTTTCATTTAATGTATGAAGTTTGTTAGAGAGATTTCATCATTATAATTGACCCTAACGATCGGTGCAATAAAAGTACAGGGTGCAACTTTCACAGATTTTAGTGGTTCGATTACCGGGTGAGGCAAGCGAAATTTTAAAAATCTTTGAATGCAGTTTTCTTTCTTTTCAAAAATAAAGGAATGTTTTCTTTGAGTTAAATTTTCCATCTACAGAGTACTTCCCCTTCAGGTGGCATTACAAAATTCCACCCTGTATAAAATTCTCGTGTTACAATGTTAGTGCGCAAACTCCTCCGAAACGGCTTTGCCGATTTTAATGAAATTTTGTATATATAATCGGCAGGTCGGAGAATAGGTTGTTATCTATTTTTCATAGCCGAAAGTGAAAAAAAAAATATGGCGAAACAATGTTTGCCGGGGCAGCTAGTCTTCTTCTTCTTCTTCTTCTAATTTACGTCTATAAAATTCTTGTATTACAATGTTAGTGCGCAAACTCCTCCGAAACGGATTTTGATGAAATTTTATAGGTGCATAGCCCTAAGCGAAAAACAAAATATATGGCGAAACAACGTTCGCTGGGTCAGCTAGTATTAATATAGATATTTCTACATAATATAATATCACTATCTGCTGTTAGCAGTAATAAGACTATCCTGCTATAATTAGGAGCATACCGCAACGATGAAAGTCGTGAACCCACAGCGAATAAGCGTGTTGATTAATCCTTTAAGTACTTTCCCCTTGAGAGAAGGCCAAGGATACTACAGGATGTAGTGGAACGCTATGTGTAGCGGCGGTCGGCAATGCTTGGAACTGAAACTAATTGCAACAAGCAGCGCCTTTGGATTAAAGCCAAGCAACGTGTTTGCCTTAGAGATGATTTGGATGCGTCTACTAGTGCTCAGAGCTTAGCAATGTCTAGTCCTTTAGCACAGAATACATAATAGTACAGGTACAGAAGATTCACTCCGCAAAATCAATTAAAGAAAAAGGGACTAGCAGCGATACAATCAGGTGCAATTCAGATCGCACGGCGCTAAAAAAGCTACATTATATATATTCACCTACATGTTGCCTCTCTTTCTACCGCGTAACTATTACCTCTTCTGGCGCCTGAATTCCTACCTATTTGCCACTCCGGAGAGGTCGCCGCATGTACTTACGCGTTCGCTACCGATACGCGTAGTGAAACAGGCCTGCCTTTAGACACAACGTAGGTTGAATACTTACTTGGTGCGTTTCTGCACCACATGTTGTGACATAACTGGACTGTAACAAAATTGGATGTTGTATTTGTATTTTAAGGATTGAATAAAAAAAATGTATACCCTGTTACTAAGACTTTACTGTCCGTCACCATGCTGTATCTCATGAACCGTGATAGCTTTGTCGACCTGTGTGAGGCAATGGTTAGCGCATCTGCCTACCTTGCGAGGGGTCCCGGGTTCGAATCCCAGCTGGGGACAAAAAAAAAAAGAAACCCAGGTCTTGGATGTTTACATGTTTGTGACGTCGCTGTTTCTGGTTCCCACAACACAGGGTATCCTAGTGTGGGGCCGGAAGCAATGTATGTGCCTGTATGCAAATGTTATGTTAATGTTAAAATAAACATATATTTCAGAGGAGCTCCCATACAGCAAAAATCCGTTTTTGCTCACTATTAATAACTGCAACAGGTAGACGCTTGAAATATTCGTAAGCGTCAGGACCCCTGGACCAAATGCGATATTTGATGTTTGAAAAACATTACATTTTAGTACCTATTTGGTACTATTTAGTACCTCAATTGAAATATTTAGTACCTCGATAAACCGCGAAAAAACGTGTAAAGAAAGTGGCCAGACATTCTGACGTCAGGATGTCTGGACCATATTTGTTTAACGTAGTTCCAAACAATGTAGCTAATTTACCTCTTTGTATATATTTAGTACCTATTTAGTACCTAACTATATATTTTTTTCGAATTTTTTTGGTGTAAGACAAAGAAGTTACGCGTGAAAGAAATTTTGCCAGGTACAGTAGTAGGTAGGTAGGTGGTGGTAGGGCAGTCTCCTTAATGAATGTTATCAATTCTATGCCATAGTACTACTAACAACACTAAATATTAAGTAGACAGATAGATTGATAAATAAACTCGGCAAAACGTGGGTCCAGTTCTAGAGACTGGTGCCTCTGCCTACCCCTTCGGGGATAACGGGCGTGAGTTTTTTTTATTTTTTATTATAGATTGATACTTATAGGAACTGTGAATCTATCGCGATATCGGGTTGAGTCGATAAAATGGCAAATAGTGAAAATCTTTACCTCGTGTCGTCGTGTCGTTTGCCTTACATTATTTAACTACTAGACGCAAACTCGACTTTGCTCGGGTAAAATGTTGAGACTGGTGCCTCTGCCTACCCCTTCGGGGATAACGGGCGTGAGTTTATTATTATTATTATTTTTAAAATGTAGAAGCATAATATTCCACATTTTTTTTTTGTAAATTTTAGTTTTTTTTTATAAACTCTCTCATGTAAAATTATTTACAGTTTTCAGTAATGTATCGACCACAAATTTTATTTAACAATTTTTTTGGTATTATTACTTTTTCATATTCATGGATGTCCGAAGTATTTAAGAACCTCAAAAAAGCTGTACGAGAAGATGTAGGATCTAGCGTCCCACAAGTCCCGTTGGAAGCCTTTACTTGAAGAAGCGTAGTAGTGAGTAAAATCTCCAGCGCGTTGAAAGATTCATGATTTGTAGTTAAACTCCAGCCAAGGATTTGCTATCCTTCGGAGTACACTTTTTTATGTCCTTGTCTAGCAACGTATGATGTGGTCGTACTCTCTGCAAGTTTTTTGTGATGGACATTCTGCATTCGTGAGGTATTTAGGGGGAGGAGGAGGAGGTTGAGCCGAATCTTACTTAATCTCACTTGGGGGAGGTCTTGGCAAATATCATGTTATTTTGTTTTAGCAGAAAATGATGTAAAACTGCGTGAAAATTAAGGTTTTTTTTTTATTTAACATTACAGCAATATTCACAAATTAATACTAGTCCTTACTAGTCTTAAATAAAAGTAAGTAAACAAATTGTGTTATCTTTTTTAATAATTCCAATAGTCTGGCAAGTGAAAGCGGGACTTGAAAAAGGCGGCAAATTAAAAAAAATATTCCTGTGGTATCACGTAATATAGTTGAAAAAAAAAAACATTTCGTTACCTACTTGAATTTTTTTCTTACTTAAATGCCTTCTCCCTGGGTGACAGGATTTTATGTAAGTAGCTAGTTATTTTATTATTACGTATAAAAAAATATTCAAAAAAATTATGTTTAAAAATAAAGTTAAGTGTTTTATTTCATTTTCGCAAAAATCTTTTTTGCAAAAATGACATTGAAATGCTCAATAAAACAACATGATTCTGATCTTATTACTACCTTGATTTTTATAAAACTTTATCATTTCTTTGTAGGAAACAGCAACAACAGCAACACCATTCGCTGATAAATTGTGCCCGGATAACGGCGACAGGCTTGCCACTTGTCACGTTTGGGACCTAATAAACTCGGCAAAACGTGGGTCCAGTTCTAGAGACTGGTGCCTCTGCCTACCCCTTCGGGGATAACGGGCGTGAGTTTATTTGTTTTGTTTGTTTGTTTTGTAGGAAATAATAGTCTAGTATCAGTTATTTTCGAGATTAGTTTGACAGCTGTCATCCGAAATGAAGATCTTGACGAGTTTTATCATTTCTTTCTAGGACCTAGTAGTCTAGTATCAGTTGTTTTCGAGATACATTATTTTTTTAGTTTGACAGCTGTCATCCATCTATGATTGAATGTCAACATTTGCCATTTATGACTCAACCCGATATCGATAGTTTCACGGTTCCTATAAGTATCAATCTATCTGTCTACTTACTATTTAGTGTTGTTAGTAGTACTATGGCATAGAATTGATAACATTCATTAAGGAGACTGCCCTACCACCACCTACCTACCTACTACTGTACCTGGCAAAATTTCTTTCACGCGTAACTTTATTGTGTTACACCAAAAAAATTCGAAAAAAATATACGTTGAGGTACTAAATAGGTACTAAATATATACAAAGAGATAAATTAGCTATATTGTTTGGAACTACGTTAAACAAATATGGTCCAGACATCCTGACGTCAGAATGTCTGGCCACTTTCTTTACACGTTTTTTCGCTGTTTATCGAGATACTAAATATTTCAATTGAGGTACCAAAATGTAATGTTTTTCAAACATCAAATATCGCATTTGGTCCAGGGCTCCTGACGCTTACAAATATTCAAATGTTGTAGGTATAGATAATAGTAAAGAAACCTCCATGCGCGAGTCAAAAAAAAATTAAAACAACTTATCTTCTGAGGATAATGCCTTTTGCCCTCTAAACTTATCACTGCTTAAGGGATGCGAATGGCGAGATATCGTGTGAAATGGCATTTGAGGGAAAAGGCCTAGACCCAGACCCAGCAGTGGGCAGCGGTGGGCTGATGATGATGATGATGATCGCAAATATTGTTTTGGTGGTGTATTCACCACCTGTATTGCAGACTAGCAACGACGGCCGCTGATCAAACAATGCTTATTTTCCCCGCTATCAGTATACAGGCTTACTTTTATATAGATACTAAACCTGTTCAAAATAATCGTGCATATCTTCTGCGCTATAAGAAGCTCTAACTTTTTATCGAGACCGAAACAAACATGCTTATTTTCCACGCTATTATCGGCTCCAACTTTGTATTGAGCGAGACCGACCCTGTTCAAAACAAACACGCTTATTTACCCCGGTAACAGACCAAACCTGTCCAAACCAAACAGACTTAACATATAACATAACATCTACATACAGGCACATACATTGTTTCTGTCCCCACACTAGGATACCCTGTGTCGTGGGAACCAGAAACAGCGATGTCACAAACATGTAAACATCCAAGACCTGGGTTTTTTTTTGTCCCCAGCCGGGATTCGAACCCGGGACCCCTCTACCGGTGTAAACGTGCTCTCCGCAAATGACTATCCTTCGGCTGCCGGCTGGTCTGTAATTTCAGGCGGGGCGCGCGCAGGGGGACCGGCTTAAAACGTGAGAGGTCGGATTAACTTGCAATTAGAAAGCGCCTACACTCATGGCACTGTAAAAGGAACCAGCAGTTTAACTGGCGACTCTCGAGCGGGACCAGACGTAATAGGCTGCATATATTAGGTGACCGGAATTATAGTACAGACGACAATGCATCAATATAACACGCGTCCACAAGACTTGGTTTATCGAAGGTTATCCAACATAGGGCGCGTTCAGTGTATGGATGGGCGACCGTCTGTGACTAACGCTAGTGGTATTTTCCGAGCGGTTCCGTGCTTCGCAAGGCACGTTAAGCAGTTGGCGCCTGCTGCTGTCGATAGATGGCAGTCGTTAAGCTAAGTCAGAGGCTTTAAGGCGGCTTGAAAACTTCTGACAGTGAGACAAGCCACTAGTCTTACAAGCCTCCACCAATCTGGACTTGGCCCCCGTGGTCGAGTATGGCCTAAGCCTTCCTCAGGGAAAAGACCCGTGCCCCTCGGTGGGGACAAAATGGGTTGATAATGACTCTACCTGGTTATATGACAGCTGACTTAGGCTCGCTTGCACCACCGACGAAAATTCATTTAACTCTAGGTTAAATAGAAGTACCTGGGTGACCGAGCTTTGCTCGGTACTTTTTTTGTAATATAAAATTAAAATAATCCTTTTTTAACAAAAAAAGAACTTGGAAAAATAACATCATGACTCGAACCGGGTCTCTTGAAATCGGCCCGAAACGGGTCGCCCGTTTTCCCGTCAGAACTATCCCAACCTTGCAGGTGGACGCGAAATTTACCTCTGTATGTTATTATAGCAAATTTCAATTGCCTTAAAATACGGATAAAACAACGTTTTCTAAAAAGGTAACCTAGTTAGATCAATTAATTGCCCCCGAAAGCATCTGCCTACAAAATTTCGTGAAAATCGTCGGAGCCGTTTCCGAGATTCTCATTATATATAAATATATATATACAAGAATTGCTCGTGTATAGAGATAGATTTTGACAGATAGTGTATGGCAGAACTGACAAAATTCTGTTTAGCTTGAAGTTAAATGATTTTTAGTCGGTGGTGCAAGCCAGCCTTAGAAATTAAAATGTAAAGGTTGTTCTGCCGTTGACTGTACCTATCTAGCTTACGGCAAATGGACCAATCAGACACGGCCGAAGGCCCCTTTTGAGTTCCCATTTGCTGATCTCTTGGGCAGTTGTATTAGTGTTTTGAGGAGTATTGGAACGATTGTGGCTCGGATCGATTTGATTGTTTAGGTTTCGTTTTATCTATTTTTTAAATATCGTTTTGACATTATTATATTATTTGTTGTATTATATATTATTATATTATATTACTATACCGATTAGTCAAAAGTTGTTTTGCCTGATAGGGGTACCTACCGAATATGCACACAAAATTTCATCAAAATCATTCAAGCCGTTTCGGAGGAGTATGCGCACTAACATTGGGACACGAGAATTTTATATATTAGATTTGTATTTTTTGTGAAGGTAATACTAATGTGATTCGTTTGTTTGGTCTGCCCTTTTGTTCAGCGAATCAGAGTGAAATCTGGTCGGACTCTTCCGAAAAAAAATCAAATAAGCTTACCCGGAATAATGTGCTGTGGGGTGCCGGCTTTAGCTTTATTAGTGCCCCCCCATCTCAGCCCGTGGGTGCCGTAAAAACCGGCAAAGGGACACATTACCAGGAGGTGGGCAGCAGCGCCCTCTGCGAAACCGAGTCAGAAATGATGAGGTCCGTAGACGAACGGAAGTCGTCGACATAGCCCAGCGGATTAGTAAGTTGAAGTGGCAGTGGGTGGGGCACATAGCACGCAGAACTGATGGCCGATGGGGCCGCAAAAGTTCTCGAATGGAGACCACATATCGGCAAGCGCAGCGTAGGACGACCAGCCACAAGATGGACAGACGATCTCATCCAAGTGGCGGGAAGACGCTGGATGCAAGCCGCTTCCGACCGGTCTTTTTGGAAATCCATGGAGGAAGCCTATGTCCAGCAGTAGACTCCTTATGGCTGAATGATGATGATGATACCCGGAATAAAGTTAATAATGTGTAGTGGTTACGAAAGCTTAAGTTCAAAAACCAATTTACTTTATGAAACATGGTTCTCATTACAATAATTTTACTACTTTCTCATAACGTAGGTACTCGGGATCTTACCATAAGATAGAGTGCTCTTGGAGTCTGAATTTGATCTGATTTGTTTGATCGATCTGTTGTTTTGAGCCTGAACGTACAATCTTTGTCAGATCACGTCACTGACGAACTAGCCATAAAATTATTTATTATTTTATTTATTTATAGTTTCATTTTCTATCAAAATTTGATCCACCCTAAAAGCCTACATGAACCTACCATTGTGAAAGAAAACATAGCAAGGAAAGCTGAGGAAAGCTCTCCAATATTTTGCTCCAGTCCATCCAAAGATTGTATGGAAGAGATCACCTTTAGTGATAAAGCCGACGTCTGTACTTTTAGAAAAAGAAATACCTGTGTGATTCCCTTTTTTATGTACTAAAAATTGTTCACTATCGATTTATCTATAGATACCCGTAGTTGCAGAAGAAGAAAAATTTATTATAAAAACAGTACACACGCCACAATAATACTACAAACCCAAAAAATAAAACAAAAAATAGTGCAAAACAGAAAATCAGAAGAGAACAGAAAGAAAATAAAGGTCACGGCGTGTCACTGCTGTTATAAATTGCAGCTGACTCAGTATTATGCTGATGGACAAGCCTTCAGCGCTGATTTTCAGTCACCAAGAGGTACCCCGCGAACGTCACAGGCCGCGGTGTGTTACAACCATGAAGGAATGGAATATAAGGAACTTAATAGGTATATACAGAATGGAATAAATACTTTAAATAGTTTGATACGACGAAACAAACAATACTATTATGGTTAAGTCGATAGAAAACTATTTTTTGTATGCCTGAGGTACTGTTGAGGTATTTTCATCACCACTACACACTTATCACTTGAAATCGCCATTCTGTGGTGAACACTCACATGGCGACCTCTGTGGCGCAGTGGTTAGCGCATCTGTCTACCATGCGAGAGGTCCCGGGTTCAAATCTCGGCTAGGGACCAAAAAACAAAAACCCCTGGTCATGGATGTTTACATGTTTGTGACGTGACTGTTTTTGGTTCCCCGAGACAGGGTATCTTAGTGTGGGGCTAGAAGCAATGTATGTGCCTGTATGTCAATGTTTGTTTATGGTGATTAGCCCGATTAAACCCGAGCCGTGCAGTAACACTTAACTAGAAGAATAACATTTTGTAGGTAGTTCTCTATCATCTCTTTTCTCTTCTTTTCTTACTCCTCATATTTTATGCGTCAAAAATAACCATATAATTTGGTTGGCTCAGAAAATATTTATTTTGCACATTTGTCTGCACCATTCATTCATGAATACATCATGCTAAACCACACATTTTTCCTATCATAACTTTTCGCATTTAAAAACAGAAAAAGAAAACAATGCGCTTTATATTAATACTTATTTTTATACTTACGCTCCACACCATAACGATGAAACTTACGCGTCTATAGCATGCTATAATTTGTGCTATAATAATGACGCATTTCTTTTTATTAATGCGCACAATTTTCTAGATAAAGTAGTTCATTTCGACGCCTTGTAATATCTGTCGTATTTAACACCCTGTATAGTACATAAATGAATACAGGGTAGGAAGTGAAGGGAGCGGGTGACGTTGGATTAGCAAGCAATTACGGATCTCGTCACAATGGCTTTGCAACTGAGATGACGTTGTAAGCAGATTGTTTTACCCATCGTGTTATAACATCTCGAGTACAGTCAAGAGTATAACTGCCACACAACAGCACCACTTATCCAAGTCCCAAAGTAGGGTATCCATGGATTAATACTTGTATAGCCTCCTCAGTCCTGACCTTGAAAATAACTATCGAAAGCTGTGTACCCCGGGTCTTAAGAGGTTAAGTGACTAACTTTCCCCCGCGAATCCGGGGGTTAAATTTAAGTTCCTCCTTAATAACTTAAGGGTTAAATTTAGAAAAACGGCGAAACACTTGTTCAATCAATTGTGTTAAAGAGTATTTATATTAAGTTTCAGGAAAATTAGACAACATTCTTTATACATTCCTTAAAAATTTTGGCAAACCTCTTCGTCCCCTTAGGGCCCTCGCCCACGGCGGCTTTTTGTAGCGCTACGGCCGCGCGACGGTGGCGCGTTCGCCGCGCTACAGCCGCGATGCGGTCGCTAGCTGTGTGCCCTCGCCCACGTAACACAGTGGGCTGAAAATCGCTTCCCATAGACTCAGAGGTCGAATGTTCAATTGTTGATTTTTTTTCACAGGAATCCACTAAGGAAGGCTAATCTGTCAATATATTTGAAGCACAGTAAGTTTGGCATTGTATAAGTACTTTTTTTTTTCACTTAGTTAAAAAAATGTATGAAGATTACTATAAAATTGGCCATAACTTGATTATCGCAAATTTGCGCGTTATTTCCTTCTACACGATTATTGCCTACATTATTTTGGATTTTTCTACATACTGCACTGTGGGCGCACATATAAATAAAATGAATTTAAAATATTTAAAATATTAAGAATCATGAAATATAACTAAAAAACAATTACATGTCAAAATAAATATGCCTATACAAGTAAACCATTAAAATACTAGCTACAAATCCTTTACATTACAATAGGTACAAAAAATACAATGTACAATAAATATGAATAAAAGAATTACAATAATAAATTGTAAACAAAAATCATACAAATTATTCATCTAAATCAGTTTCTTCCTAGGTATCTGTGTCACTTTCAATATTTTCGACGTTACAGAACTCAATATCATGTTGTTGTAATATTAAAAGATCTAACGCTTTTTGACTCATTTGTTTCTTTAATGCTACCCTCATAACTGGGCGCATTGAAGAAATAAAAGGATCAGAAGTGAGAAGCATCCTTTTAATGACATCTTCGTTTGAATTCTTTCTGCTGTTCTTTTGCGAGTGAAATTCTCTGTTATGTCGAAAATCCTTGTTGCGAGCTTTGGATGCTTCTTCAGATAAGATCCCAGTAGGGACCAGGGACATCCTTATAATTTCAGCACCATGAATTAGCAACTTATGCACTGTAGCTGGCATATAGTACCAGCTGTATTGATCCAGGTACCTTTCTGCAGTACTTCGGGCATATTTTTTGTACTTATCGACATTTATTTCTTCACCAGATGTAATGACTTGAAGTATTACTGCAAATCTTCGAATCAATTCTTCTTCCACTCCTGTTATCTTGGCTGTCTGTTTTGGGTCTTCGAAAAATTTTCGTGCGGTATTTCCATCGTTTGTCGTTCCAGAGCCCTGTTTGACCACGTCGACGAGAAGTCCAAGCTCCTGTTGGAATCGGTCTTGCAGCAGTTGCTTTTTGGCCAATATGACAGCCTTATCTGTATCTCCTCTTACTGCCCAAGTTTTCAACTCCAGTCTGTATGCTATACATATGTAGCAAACATTCCATGCAGTTAATTTGAGCATGTAAGGGAGATAAGCCGAATTTCAACATGTTGTCGGCTACTTCTCTTCGTATTACTGCATCAATATTGTTCATCTCGCTCGGTTTTGCTAGACATAAGTAGCAAGTTGCACTGGATCGAGCTTCGGATAAATAACTGCAAACTTTTCCGTCGATCATAGTCATGACTAGATCATGATTTATTTTTATATTTCTGCATTCTGAGGGCACCAATGCACCTATTTCCTCTTCCATTTTCTTCATTTCTTCTTTGACGAGGGACTCGCTTTCTTTTGCGAAGAGAAACTGTACAGGTCTACAGTAGAAAACTGAGCATGGCTTCGGGTTTCTCCATACAATTTCAGTCCCGTTAGTTAACTGCAGCGGAACAAGTGTTGTCATAAACAGAGATTCATCTGTTTCACCTCCTTCAATGCTTTGCTTGTATCTGCTTTGGCTTGATGAACCATCGAACCCCCACTTGGATAGCAAACCCAGTGTCTTACCCATATAAGCAGCCGCTTCTGGTAAGATTTTCAAAATTTGTTGTATGGTTATATTTAACAGAGCTTGGAGATCTATTTTCGCCATGGTGTCATTTATAATGAAGGCTTGATCCGGAGGATAACAGCTTGACTTGGCTTGCTGAATCTTGAAATACGATGGGTAGAAATCTGTTAAGCCCTCACGAATTGTCACCTCTCTCAGAGTAATATATTTCCGCTTTGATAATCCCGGAGACAATAAAAGACCTAGCACTTTTTCTGGTGTAAGTGCAGTTTTCTTTGACTTGTTTAAATCTACATCATTATAGATTTTTACTGTTTCTTCAGGATTCTTCATTAAATGTTCTATTACTTTAGCTAAACATTCATTTCCTTCTTTCTTCAATTTTTCTAATATGACACAGATTGACTCATTGGTGTCTTCATGGCTTTCATGTTGTAGTCTCCTTTTCCTTTGTTGCAAAGATTCAAATGGTTTTCTTGACTGTAAAGTAGTTTAAGTTCCAGCATCAACTGAGTGACTAGTTGAAGATACTTAAATGCAGGAACTTGTGCCTTCTTGATATACTGAAGCTGGTCCATCTGGTATACTATGTGTAACAACACAACATGGCCAGTCAATACTCATTACGAGCCAGTCTTCATATTTTTTTCTAAAGATTTCCTGGTTTCTATTCGCTGTCTTTCATTTCTTGGTAACTTCTTGGCTGAATCTCCGACAGAATTCCTGAAGTATATCGAGATCTTCATCGGACAGATGTAGGTTTAATAGCGATACAACTTTTTCCAATAAAGTAGAGTAGTTGCTTAGCTTTCCACACTGCTTCAAAATCACGAACAAGTCAAGTTTAGTTGTCCGACTTGGTGATGCCATATTTTTCTCTTTCTGATTTGGGTAAGTATGTTTCTGTAACAGGACACAATGTCAATGAACACAGAAAATATTTTACCCTCTATATAAACGCAACTACAGTACCCCTAATGGTACAAATTAGTTAATTACACCTGAGGTATACAATTCCTAGTATACCTCAGGTGTAGATAACTAATTCGGTGATTAGTAATTATATTTAATTGCTGGTCAGCTGGTCGCAGTTATATTTCACTGCAACTAAGAGGTGATTAAATCTAAATTTGAGTTTCTTTTGTACGACAATTCGCATCATAAATTATGTTATTGTTAATTATAAGTCTAACTAATCTGTCTATCTAACCAGCCCATAAGTTTTCAAATATGTTTTAATTAAAGGCGATTTTTCGTCCATTTCAATATTGATTCAAACTGTACTAATTGTTGTTGTTGTTGTTGTTGTATATTGTTATTGGACAACCTCTGTGGTGGAGTGGGTAGCGCATCTGCCTACGATGCGAGAGGTTACGTTCCAATCCCGGCTGGGAAAAAAAAGAAACCCGGGTCTTAGATGTTTACATGTTTGTGACGTCACTGTTTCTGGGTCCACGACACAGGGTATCCTAGTGTGGTGCCAGAAGCAATGTGTGTGCCTGTATGTAAATGTTATGTTATGTTAATAACGAGATATACACATTAATAACTTAAAAAAATAATTAAATCTATTTCATTTTTTTTCGACCAAATTCGCACGCGACCGCCCATTGTGCAGTATGTCGAAAAATCCAGAATAATGTAGGCAACAATATTTTTGAAGGGAATAACGCGCAAATGTTCGGTATTCAAGTTATGGCCAATTTTATAGTGATCTCCATACTTTTTTTTTTAACTAAGTAAAAAAAAAGTACTTGCACAATGCTTAAGATACTGTACTTCAAATATGTTGACAGATTACCCTTCCTTAGTGGATTCCTGTGAAAAAAATCAACAATTGAACATTCGATCTCTAAGTCTATGGGAAGTGATTTTCAGCCCACTGTGCGTAACCACGCTTCTGTCGCGATGCGAACGCGCCACCGTCGCGCGGCCGCAGCGCTTCGAACGCGCCACCGTCGCGCGGCCGTAGCGCTTCTGTCGCGATGCAAACGCGCTACCGTCGCGCTTCCAATCGCCACAGTTGCAAGATGGACTCAGTTGAGGCAACATTAGTCACGTTGTCTTTGGTGCTGCTTTTACGTAAGCAGCCGAAGCGCCGACAACGACAGCGACGTCACGTAGCCCCGGCTGCCTGAGTAATCCTAAGGGCCCTCGCCCACGGCCGCTTTTTGTAGCGCTACGGCCGCGCGACGGTGGCGCGTTAGCAGCGCTACAGCCGCGCTACGGTCGCGCGTTGCAAAAGCGACCTACGCGCGTTAGTACAAAAAGTCCTACAAAAAGCCGCCGTGGGCGAGGGCCCTTAGGGGTTGAATTTCAAAAAATCCGGTCTTATTCCTTGCCTACATTGTGTATAGACCCTCTGTGCAAAATTTCAGCTTCCTAGGTCCAACGGCTTGGGCTAGGCGTTGAAGAGTGAGTCTAACCAATGAGAGCAATAGTTCTAAAAAAAATAAAAGACGATAAAGGAAAAATTATTTGTACCAATAATTCCTTCACAGTTTTATTTAGGATCAACAAACAATATCAGCACAAGAAGTTGTAGTAAGAATAATTAAATATAAAATATGAGCTAGTGATGTCAACTGTCAACGAAGTTGTACCTGTGTAATTTCCTTTTTTATGTACAATAAAGTGTTCTCTATATATCTATCTATATGGCATTTGTCTTATGCTCTGATGTGCAGTTAAAAGTAATCTTATCTTGTTATTTTGTTTACGCAAATCAAACGACAGATTAGATTGATAGATTGGCAACTATCTTTACTAATCAGACTTATTAATGCAATAGCAAATGCAATAGCAAACACCAAAGAGCATTCTGTTTATGCATGCATAGTTACTCGTACGTAACACAAGATCCGTGGAAAACAAAGATTTACAAGGTTTTATTTCCCATCTGTATTCGTACGTGAATGAAACTGGTGCCTACATCCTCGGGGGTAAATCGCATCGCAGTGTATTTGGGACGGGGAGTGCATATTGAAAGTACTCAGAAGACCACTTGCGGGCACCCTGACTTTGATATGACAAAGATACATACAATTAGCTCACACCTGTATGACAGAGGGGTAGGCAAATACCAGAAACTGCCACCTGCCACGACTCTGACAAATCACTAACGCTTCAAAGATAAAGTAGGATATCGTCGGCTAAAGTCTCAACCCTCTTAATTCCGTTGAACCAAACTTTACAGGAGGCATAAAAAACTTCGCCATGGAAATATTATGTATGAAGTCTATGAAACTTGCTCTGATTTTCACAGCGGAAAAAATTATGTGCAATAAAATTGCCATCTTAAACCGTACTGAACGATGATGATGATGATGATATTTTGCGTTTTATATTTAAACGGATTTTTTTATAATGTAAGCGTTTTACTATAATATGCTTCCAGAACTTTACTTTCTAAGCATGGAAAAAAAATTTGAAAGAAAATGCAGTTAAGAGGTTTGCGACTTTAGCCGAAGATCTAGATATCTATATCCTCGTGAGGCCCAATGTCTTCAAGTGATCACAAAATCAATTGTTCTTTTCAAGGTCGGGCCTCACAAGGATATATTTTTTGAGCATGTCTACATTTACATTTTTTTTGCAAATCGCCTGTAACGTAACTGATTACAGTGTACGCTTCTAAAGGCTCGTGTACTGTCGACTGTACTAGTTTCTTAAGGTATCCGGCACAAACCTCGAGTCAGCCTACCTATGCCTACCTACTATATCCACCCTAAAGGTGAAGTCTAAATACTGGTGAAAGAATTTTTGAGATCGGATGAGTACTTTCGGAGATTATCCCCTAAATACAAACTTACAAATATTTTTTTCTTTATAATTAGTATAAAAGTACAGATTTATTGAACACTGCATATTCCTTTGATTCTTTATTGCTTTAATATTAATAAAACTGAGTTTTTTACACAGGCGAACTTAGCATTATTTACCAAGTAAATAATCACAGCTAATATGCAGCGCAATGGCTGACAATATAGTACCACCATTGAAAATGAAAATAGCCTTTTTTTGCCAATAATCTTAAATAATAAAATATTTATTAACATGCATTAAATTATATTGTTTGAATTTATTGTATTATGTCCTATGTTGATTTTATCGCAATTGTCTTTCTTGCTAAGTGAGATCTATTTTAGATTTGAAATATCCCAGTCGGTCATAAAATATATCAAGATCATATTTCTTCCAACATTCATTATAACTTCTGAGCATTTCAATTAGAAAATATAATAGATATTCCCACTCTACTCTTTGTGACGTTTTTCTTGGCCGGTCCACATGGATCCTGCTTCTTTTTCTATGTCCTCAGACCAACGCCTGTTAGGTCTTCCTTTGCTTCTTTTTCCATCTCTTGGATACCATTTGGTTGTTCGTTTTGTCCATCTGTCATCTTTCATCCTCATAATGTGTCCTGCCCAACTCCATTTTTGTTTTTGGATAAATTCTGCGCAATCTATTAGCTTTGTTTCATTTCTGATAGTTTCAATCCTAATTTTGTCGCTTCTTTTAATATTTATCATGCTTCTTTCGATTGCCCTCTGGCAGACTTTTAGTTTCCTTATGTGCTGCTTGTTTACGGACCATGTTTGACATCCATAGGTTAGGCAAGGTAAGAGAACAGTGTCTGCAATTTTCTTATTGAGTTCTATTGGTATCTCTTTGTTTTTGAAAATACCTTTTAGCCTCCAGTATCGGTTCCAGGTCTTGCTTATTCTTCGATCAATTTCTTGTGTGGTTTTATTTTTGAGTGATATATGTTGGCCCAGGTAGATGTACTCTTTAACATACTCAATTGTGCTCCCATCTAGTTATCGGTGATTCTTCCGCGTTAGTCATTATTTTGGTTTTCTGTTGGTTAATTTCCAGTCCTACTTTCTTGCTTTCTATTTTTAGGCTCTTTAGCATTTCTGTCATTTCTGCTGCTGTTTCGCTGAATAGTAGTATGTCGTCCGCAAACCTTAGGTGGCTGAGTAGTTTTCCGTTAATGTTGATTCCCATTTGGTGCCCTTCGATTTATTCATTACACTTTCTAGGATCGATATGAATAAATCATATCGATCCTAGTACCACTGTTAACTACGGGTGGACTGTATAGAAAAACTGAACTGAAACTAAAGAAAAGGCTAATAATAGATTTAATGGACAATGTAGGCGAGAAAATGGTATGAGACAATGACGTTGACAAAATATGACATTAAAAACGATATTATAAAAAAGGTTCGCAACATGCTCCCATTTTTTTTGAAAAGCATACATCTGTATACAATAATTCACACATTAATCACAACTGAAATATCATAAAAATCAACTGCAAACATAGTCAGTTACCTACCTAGGTTAGTAACTATCGGTTGTAATAAATAATTTAAAAACTAAACATTTAACTCGAACGGCAAATAAATAGGAAACAAAACAATCACAACTAAATTAAAAATATTAACTTTCTGACAGGTCGGCGCAGCGTTCCTCCTGCCGTTTTTACGTCCACCACCCTCACTACACCGTCCCGACCAGGGAACGTTGCCTCAATCCGACCTCGTGGCCACACACCTCTAGGCGGTTCGTCGTCCACATCGCCAACATTTACGATCCGGTTCTTGCCACCTGGCTGTCGAGATTGTAAAAGTGGCAATATTTCACGCATCCAGCGTGACCAACAATGGTCGGCCAGCCGCAGTGCCTTCCTCCAATCTTGTCGGCCTGCCAACGCGGTGTTGCTGAGAGGCGCAGGGAGCAAAACTTGTTCTTGCTGAGAGGCGCAGGGAGCACTAAACTTGTTCTGTGGGACCTCCTATTAAATAATGGAATGGCGTGAAGGGTTCTCGGTATCGTTCGGATCCACAGACCCGTGGTTCAGTGGACGAGAGTTTATAATCGCTTCCAACTCACTTCTTCCGTCGGGGATTCCGTCTTCTTCATCTCTCTTTCAAAGTTGCTTTCAGGGCCACTTTTACCGTCTTCACTAATCTTTCTCATCATCTCAAAAGATGAGGCCTTCGCTGGTATGAACTTCCATCGGATACCTTTGTGTGCGAAAAATTCTTTTACCGCTTCCGAATGAAATGCCCTCAGCGCACGATTGGCTCCTACAAATGATGTTCCGTTGTCCGTTAGAATTGTGGCCGGGGTGTCTCGTGGAATCGTGAATCGTGGTGATAGCCGCGTCCGTAGTCAGACTATACACAACCCCTAAGTGGACATCTCTCGTTGTTAGACATGGAAACAGTAACGCGTTTCGTTTTGACCCACTGTTATAGTCATAGGCCCAAAGTAGTCGAGACCAGTATTGGTAAAAGCTCGACGGTGGTGAGCTAGTGGTTCTGGCGGAAGGTCACCCATAACAAGTTTTGTTGGTACTGCCTTATGGACTCTACGCCTTACCACGCTTCGAACGGTGTTCTTAGTCGTAAAAGCCAGAACCTTTGTCGCAAGTATAATATAACGTACTCAGTGTTGGCGTATTCGTAGTAGTCGTATCACTGAGTGGCTCCCGTCTAGGATCACTGGTGACTTTACTTCCTCTTCGACATCTTCAACAGCCTTAATTCTCCCTGTCAGCCACAAAAGGTTGTTTAGTGACAGGTTCCTGAGACGGCTGCTTACTGGCGTAGGCTCATCTTGTAGCAACCTCTTGAATTCTAGGGCGAAGCGATCTAACTGGGTTTCTTGTAATATATGCTGCTGAGCTAACTATAAACAAATCTGCCGATAGTGGTATGAGAGTGGTGGTCGCAAGCGTTTTAAGATACCTTTTAACATAGTCTAATTTTCAATTTCTAACATGGGCCAAAATGTCACGGAACGCGGGCTGTATGACGAACTACTATAAGCCAGTTACTAAAATAACTTAAATCTGGCGTGACTGGCGTATAGGTAGGGGTGAAAGGTGAAATAATGGTAGTCGCCTGGAGAAGCCCCACCAGTTCCCCCCTTCTTTTTCGATCTTCTCGAACTGGTGTGACCTCTTTTTCCACAAACCAATATTCTGCGTCCTGCGGAAGAAACCATGGCCCTTTGAACCATCTACTACTTGCTTCTAAAACGATGGGCCGTGACCTAGTAGCAGCATCCGTAACATTCAAGTACGTTGGAGCCCATCGCCAATCGCGCACGTTAGATATCTCTGTGATTTCTCCAATTCGATGGGCAACAAACGACTTGAACATACGTCCGACACCACGCCAACCAAGAACAGTCAGTAAATCGGTCCAGAAGCAAGTTTGCGATATCGGTTTTTTTTTATGAGCGCCTGATATAGTCGTGGCTAGACGAGAAGCTTTCAACGCGCCTTGGAGCTCCAATTGTGGAATAGATGTTGGCTTTAAAGGTGCCACTCTGGATTTGCTTGAAATGAGCATCAACTGCACGTCATTATTATTGTAAACTACATGCCGGTAAGCTACACATACATAGGCATGTTCACTAGCTTCTGCAAAAACGTGGAGTTCTCTGCGCAGGGGCTTTTCCCTTTTATCTGTGCATACCAGCGTGGCACACTTAGACAGCAAAAACTCGAAGGTTTTCGGAAACAATCATCCCACTTTGCTACTTCTGACGGTGGAAAGACATCATCCCAACCAATCCTCCAAGACCTCCAAGCCTGCTGGAATAAGATTGAACCCTTCACAACTATAGGTGCAAGCACATCCAGCGGATCATACACGCGCATTAAATGTGACAGCACCATAAGCTTGGTCGATGGTGCTTCGCGGTCACATCCCTTTCTGAACCCCAAGTTGTCCACGACAGGAGGATTCCATGCAATGCCTAAAACACCAATACCGTTAGGTGGACTCCCTAGGTCGATCTGTAACATTTGTACGGCTCGTGGTTCAGTGGGGACTAATGCTAAGGCATCCGGCTTAATTGAAAACCAACCTCTCATCTCTTTCGCCTGCTTTTCTTCTCTAGTATTAAGCCTATCTAGCTTAGAAATACCAATAGAGTCGAGCCTATATTGATGTTTTATCAGTGATTCCAAGTAGTCTCGTTTTGTTAGTTCGTCGTTAACGCATATACTTGTATGATTAACAAAGCTTACCTTTTGTGTCTTACCAAAGGTTTGCCCGTATAAAGTCTAGCCTAAAGCCGTAAGAGAACCTACCGGCTTATTACGCCCTCGTGTTTCGCGACTCACTGTTAGTTTGGCTTAGGGTTTCCGCACTTGGAATCATAGTTGGGCCATTGTACGTAGCAGGGCTGTGAGCTTACTCCAGCCGCGCGACTCACTGATAGATACCAATAGTCGGCACCTATGAGCACTATAGGGGTGGCATTTACGTGCGTTATATCGTCGATCAAACCTGACAAATGCGAAGAAGAGCTAATTTCATCCTTGCCTATGCTTTGTGTAGGCAGAGGGAGTGAATGCATTGCCCGTGCATTCTCAACTAAAAAGGTTTTATTTGAGTGCTTTCCCTTTATATAGAAACTTACTTTATTAATGGTAGTACTTCTCGTAAGGCCACCTACCCCTCTGACTGTGATAGTTTCTTGGGGTCCCGTCGCGCCGATATGAGCCGCGACGGACGCGTCAATCAGTGTAGTGGTGCTGCCATCGTCAAGCAAGGCGTAAGTGTCATAAGTACCGGCGGGCCCAGTAACTTTCACAGGAATAGTTTTAAGCAGAACCTGAGAACCTGCTCTGACGGCATCGGTAGTGGAGTAATGTTGTGTCGATGTAGTAGATATTGTCACACACGGGTCTTATTCTTCCATCGCTGTGTAAGAAAGCAAATTCTGCTCTTTCGGAGCTGTGGCAGGCGGCGTCGGTGGTTGGCTGCCGTGCAGCAAGGTGTGATGACGAAAACGACAGCCATCAACGCCGCAGGGTTTGGCGTTACACGATCTCCATGTGTGAGCGGTATTCTTGAGACATCTGTAGCACGCCTTAGCTTCTCGTAACCAACGCCACCTGTTGTCGACAGACAAAGCTTTAAACTCATCACATGTTGTGATTTTGTGACTTTTTTTGCAAAAAAACACACAGGTGTTTGCCATTGTCCCGAGCCAATGCATTGATGTGCTCGCGCCTGAAAGTTGGTGCACCTGGTAGAGCTAAAGGCCTTTGCAGAACCACGCTTTCGGGTGACAAACCGAATTTATGAAAGTTGTCTAATTCTTGTTTTAAGAACTCGCCTAAAATTTCTAGCTTGGCTCGATGTGTCGTGTCCTGCGGTGCAAAGTCGGTCCACCTAAGTTTCATAGTGGTGTTCAACTTAGCTAAAACTGCGTGAAATAATTCGGGCGAGTGCAGATACTCTTCGTGATTTAGTAAGCGTATAATAGAAACACTATTACGTACCCGGTTGGCCAGCGTAACTAATTCCTTCATATCCTTCATTGCCTAACCTTGGAAGGCTCCTTAATGACGCCATCTCATTAAAGACAACAAGCTCGGGCCGCGCAAAATTATCTTCAAGTGCGGTCAATACCTCTTCTGGGTCTGTAGTGGTTAAAAGCATGGCCGCGACGGCCTCGCGAGCGAGCCCATGCACGGCTCCTTGAAGGCGAATCAGGTTGTCTACAGGAGAAAAATGTATTTTAGTGGCATCATAAATACGCTTGAAATATAACCATTGCAGTGGATCCCCCGAGAAAGGCGCCAACTCAGGTGTTATTGCTATTGCCTGCAACAAAATGGTGTCGTTAACTGGCTCCACTTGTATGACTGGTTGTCTCTCTTGACAATGTATACTTTTTGCTGCTATCGGCGGAGGTATCGCTCGATCGGGCAACTCACCGAAAGTTTGATCACAAAGGTTCGGGATGGCAGGGTCCCTTGTGGTCAGTAGTGGCGACACTGGCCGACCGGGTGGTACCGGCAAAGAAAGGTTAAGCCCCACTGCCATGTTTTCGTTTACGTTCTGTTGCTGGTATAGGGAGGCAGATGCCCTTGTGGCCGCCGGTGGCGACACCAGCCGGCCGAGATGCGCGTCGCCAATGCGAGCGCGCTCTACTGCAGAAAAATCCCTATAAGCAATTGTGTTGTCAAGAATTTCACAAACCCATTGTTCCGTTCCATGTTTGCCTACACTGACCGCTCGTTGGCTGTCCTCGACTTCGGCGTCGATAGCGGCCAACTCCGCCTCCACTTCTTTTTCGAGGACGGTGTTTCGCATCGCAGCGAACTATTTACTCGTACTCTTGTTGCTCCCGCTTAAGCTTGGCTGCGCGCTCCTCTTCGCGGCGGCAGTGCTCGCGCCCAAGGCGCGCTTCCACGGCGGCTTTACGTGCCCGCACCGTCGCTGAAGAGTGGGTCGACGTTGATCGATTGGTGGACTGGCTGACCTGATCGTCTTCTTTCTCCCCGACAACTGGGATGCCTGAAGTGGAGGGGATGGGCCGCTCCTGGCCCTCGAACGTTTGTTTTTTGCTTCTAGTAAGCATTGTGATATATGATATCGACTAAAGACGACTGACTGATTGGTAACTAATGAGGGTTTTGGGGAAACATGAAAACTAATGGTTCACAAATCCGGTGAATGGACCAAATGTTAACTACGGGTGGACTGTATAGGAAAACTGAACTGAAACTAAAGAAAAGGCTAATAATAGATTTAATGGAAAATGTAGGCGAGAAAATGGTACGAGGGCTGCTACTTATGTATGCGGAATAGAAAAAAATAAATGCACTTTTGCATTCGATGAAACCAATTTGTAAAACACTTTTTCCACTCTGATTGAGGTATCTCCAAAACGTGCTGTTTGAATGCATCTACGGCATCTTCGCGGGTCGAAAATCGTTGACCACGTAATTTATTCTTTACATTTGGGAATAAATAGAAATCATTGGGAGCCAAATCAGGGCTGTACGGTGGATGACCCATCAATTCTATTTTTTGACCATCCAAAAATGTAGTTGTTTCCTGAGATGTATGACAGCTGGCATTGTCATGGTGAAGTGCGTCGCTGGTTGTTTTGGCGTATTTCTTCAAATACTTCCGGCAAACAAATGGTCAAATAAAACCACCATTATTAATTAATATATAATAATAATACTCACTGATTTCTTATATTTTTGTGAGTAAGTGTTAAAGTAATAGACTATTTGACAGGTTTCTGAAACCATCTCAGTTTCTTTGTTAGTTTTCACTGAGTGCTCAGAAAGTGTTAATTTTTTATTCTTTCGTGTATTTCTTCTAATAAAAGCAAATAAAAAATCACTTTTAACATAAGCCCCCAAAACGCAAAACGAAAAATCAGAACGACATGAATTACAGGCGCCATTTTTACTGAGCTGTGACGTCATCATAAATTCGGCTAATCCAGGCCGTGTTCGATAAAATGGCTACAGATAGAAAATTATCAAATTTTATCCTGGTTTATTGGACAAATGATCCATTTTTTTTACTTGAAATGCGATTTGAAGACTCGTAATTTATACGAATATTTTTTTTTACATTGTCTAATAGCCTATTCGACCTTCTAATGTTCATGTCATACGTCAATGAAAGTACCTTTAGTTTTGTTCAATAACAAAACGCCAAGTTAATGTCATCTCTGTAGTGCATTAAAAAAACAAATGTAATTTATCTTTAACGTTTGCACAAATTAAGAACATTTAGTTTTATTTGTTTAAAGAGATCTTGTATCGACCCATGATATCAATAGAAACTGACAGCTCGTAGGATCTCAGATGATGACGTTATTCCGTGCATGACGTCCTTCCAGTTTCGTAGAATCTATGTTTTAAGATCGCTTTAAAAATTGATTAATTCCCCCCAAATCGAAACGTTCCACCGAAGCTCTCAAAATTACTTATTTTCTCTCTTTTAGGAGAATGGGAACTGCATAGACTTTCTGTTTATACGACTACATCATTTCGAGGCGTCCGAGCTTGATGTTCTTTTTACTGCACGTTATGTGAAACAAATTCACTCCGCTCTGTTTGATGGTGCGCCAAACTTTGCAGAAGCCTATAAAAACATGTCAATTAAAGCACAGTTGAAAGCTTTATTGTGCCCCAATCCTTTGCCTTTGATATTGCTTTAGAATATTCATTTCGGGCTAAACGAGTCGTCTGCATGTCATTTCTGCTCGCCATTGTCCTATTTGATTTTAATCAAATACCAAGTGTTATAGTATGTAGGTACCTATTATACGTTACTACCAACTGGTTTGTTCATTTTAGGTGCATCATACAGAACTTCGACCTTGCGTTAAAGTGGCAGAGGTGTGATCACACCTCCCAAAACCGATGGTGACAAAAGGTTCTCGAGGGAAGCTAACACTAACATATTGAGCTGCAATTCTGCTGCTCTGCTGAAAACATAGCACATAGCAGACTTGAGGACCTGCTCGCATCAAATAATGGCCACAATTTCCAGCGTCCAGATAAGAGGAAATAGGTCCTCAGTGACCGTCTCGGGCGGACGGGGGGCCAGTAATTGAAATACGTCAGACGTCACTTCGCTCGTATGACAAATGACAAAACCATGCCTGTGACTAGCGCGGGTACAGTGCCACCATCTTATCTGTTCAGTTGATAGCGGCGCTAGTGGAGAATTTAGTAGTCACATTTGAGGAATTTATCTAGACAAATGAGAATATTTTAACCCGTCTTACAATTTTAATGAAAATATATCTATAAATCTTAGTAAGTGAATAAATAAAACAAAAAATGGGGAACAGGATTTGCAATTTATATGTTAGTTACAATTTTGCCTACCTGAACAGATAACTTGGTGGCGCTGTATAGTCGACAGCGCCTTGACGTTAATATAGGTTTGCTCTACCTAGTTATGTCATGGGTGATTTGTAAAGGTTGGTCTGGTGTCGACTGTACCGACAAATGGGAAGAGGGCTGCTGGGTCGAAAACTCGGGGCACTGTAATTTTTATCGATTATCTATACTTACCTTAGGGAAGACTTCATGTTAACTATGGAAAACAACACACAACTTTTAATAAATATCTTCACTTTCTGCAAAAACTAATGACGATGAAGCGAAAGAAATTTGTCATTATCGCGGCAAATTGCAAGCCCCGGTGTATGATTTTATATTATGTAAGATAGCAGAATATCCCTCGTTTTTCACCAAGGGCCTATTAGATATAATTACAAATCACAGGTTACTATGATAATTCATTATACATTGCGAAGTCATTTACAGCAGAGTCAACTAAGAAGCCTCTTCTACGCAATATACATCGAATAATAAATTACGAATTGCAGATTTATGAAAACCGGCCTGGAATTATAAAGTGTTGCTACTAAAATTTAAAAAAATATGTACGTTACTTAAAAAAACGAAATACTTTTCAAGATTCAAACCCATGACCTCCCAAATGTGAGGTACATATATACCTTATCAAAGTTCATTCAGTTTGAGCTTATTTTAAAAATGTATTTAAGAAGGATCTCTCTCTCATAGTTTAATAGCGACAAAACTCAAACTCAAATATTTTATTCTCTCCTGAAAAAATATCTTAGCGAGATAAATAAAAGTGCTCATTATCCATGAATTTTAATTAGGGTAATCATTCCAATCTCTCTAAAGTTCTCTAAGTTTGCGCGGGATAGCTTCAAAATACACAAATTGCTCAGTAACGGAGTAGCTTTTACAGAAAGTCTTCGACAGTAACAAAGGATCATCTATTCACGCAATTTATTACAAAAGACTCCGGATATTTGTTTAACAGGACGCCGAACAAAAGTTTACTTCAGCTAATATTAAGTAAGCCTAGTAAGGCTCATCGTTAGAAACAATGTTCAGTCACAAAATGTGAAGCACAGAAGCTCCAGATCAAATCGAACAAAAACCATTATATTCACTGTAGCACAGAAACTTTGACCTAATGAGCATTACAAATTACGAGATGGATGAATACATACAGTGACAGGCATAAAAACAGAATTCCTCTAAAACACTCCTCAGATACAATAAAAATAATCTGTGGCTATGTATTTCCCTTTATGTGCATGGTGGCATGAGAAGGAAAGGTATTTCCCTCAATCTTAAGAGAAAGGACTAGGGAAAGATTTTTTTTATAAAAAGAGAAAGGAAAAAGAAAAATTTGGAAAATTACTTCTTCTTTATCTATAAGGAAAACTTTCAAATAAAAAAATAATAATTTCTTTTGTGACATATGGGGGAAAAGGCTCATTAAATACCCAGCAGTGGAGAGCGGTAGGCTGATAGTGATGAACTTCTTATAAGTATGTGCATGTAAGGTGTTTATGCAAACTCTGGTCTTTGTTTAAAGTGGTCTGTTTATGTGTCTGTATATTTATTTACGGTCGTTGGAACACGTTAAACGTAAGAGCGAGAGGATACCGGCACATTCGGGTTTAAATCCCGACAAGTAGTAATGACTTTGTTGTCAGAGTTACTTACATTTGAAAAGGTTTAATAGCAATGCCTCTCGCTAAGGAGCCCTGTGCAAAAACCCTAGTGTCTAAGGTATTTATACACTTCAGCAGTTGCTATGTAAAATGGCCCAATTATGAGGCCAAGTGCTGAAATTTCAGGTCTAACTGGCAGATAAAGTTTATTTAAATTTACTGTTGTGCCTGTATGAGAAATAAAAGTAAAAAAAACAATGTCAAGAGGAATTTCTAAATAACAGATTTATGATTGAATAAAACATCTGTTGTGAGTCAAGGTGCAACTGGACGCCGTATAAATCATCTCATTACTTATGTAGATGCAAAGGACTAAGTGAAACATCTGTTATCGCATGTTTTATGGTTCAATTTTGCGCAAACTTTTAATGGGCCCAACTTTCAGCGGGACAGGTACCGGCCAACCCACTTTTCAGCAATAACACCGAGTCTCAAGATTACACCGTCGTTAAACAATCGCTAACTTTTATTAAATTGCCTGCTTGAAAGTACGACATTATATTTTACAATACTAACCTCATCTTATCCGCGATTTTATTTTGAATCTGCTGAGGTACTGTAGTACTTTGGCGTTGTAGATTAGGGAAGCGTAAGCGCACCTGTGTTGGCAGTTTTTTTTTTTTGTGGGCTATAATTGTTTCACTGCGTGGCACAGAACTTCTTGTGTTCGGGCTTTAGTGCGTCGGCCTTTAATTTTCGGGCTTATGGACGATCGGGATTTGAAGTTATAGGGCTATTGATGCCTCGGTAAATTAACGGTAAATTAAACATGTGTCTTCGGGCATAATGTTATTCGGCTATCGGTCATTCGGCTTGACGTAGGGAACCCTTCTCAGAAAAAGACATTTACTGGAACAAACTTCAAACACAACTTCAGACACCCAGGTTTATTTCGCTGTTAACGATTGCTACTATAACTTCACTGATAAACGTAGCTTGGAAAAAATCTATTTACATGCCAGGATTCGAACCCAAGACCTAACCAATGTAAGGCTGTCATTGTACCGCTGCTTTACCAAAGCTCATTTCACTGTCAGATATACAAAGAAGTGGTAATAAAACAAAATAAAACCTGAAAACCGTTTCTCCAATATCAATAGTCAGACTACGTCCAATTATGTAATTAAGCGAGTTTGTAATTTGCATTAAGTGTTTTTTTTTTTTTCATGCGATTTTGAACCTTATGTGGCTCAGTCGTATGAATACTGAAAAATAAAAATTTTAGTCTCTGGTAATGTCTTAGCTATCGATACTGAGATAACAGTTTTCAGATTCTGCGTTATTTCTATAAAAGGTTATATAAATTATCACTGACAGCAACGTAGGCAATGACATCGCACGTAAATGTAAGTTGTAATAAACTGAAGGCAATAAACAATGAAATAAAGTGGCTAGACATGCCGATATAAAACCACTTTACGCACGTCTCGACTGGGTATAAAAAGGGTCTCTTCAGTTTCAATAAAAAGCAAAATGGCGGCTGTAACTATCTTTTTCCGCCATTCACGTTCCTACTTGCTTTTATGTGGGTCCATAGTTGTTGCACTACACAATTGTCCTTAATATGAAGGTGTAGATCATGAATTTCGGGGTTTTTCAGAGCTACCTATAGTAAAATTTACGAGAAACTTCATCAAAAACAAAACTTACATATGTAACTTACTTACGTATGTAGTGTACAATACAGAGTTATAAATGTAACAAGGTTGTGATACTTTGTCTACAAACCTATTTACTATTATAGGTTACCTTTTATGTTTAAGCTATTTACTTTTAAATCTATGGATTCCGTTTTCAATTTAAAATTCAAATTATTTATCTTTTGTTCGTAGTCCACTTTATTCGCCGGGCGATTGCAGTTCCAGACCTTGAAGAGGCAGTACGCCCAGTGCCTAAGTTTGATTACATACGAGCTATCATTTAAAGTGTATTAGTTAGTAGTGGTGGGTTAGTGGAGTAGTTCAGTATGAACTTAATCATCATGAACATTTTTTATGAACATTTACATACAGGCACATCAAATCCTGAAGTTTCTGTGAACTGTAAAAAGTTGTTTTTAACTGAATAAATGAACTAAATATACTCCAAATTGTATTACATGGTAAGGTCCAGCATATCTACCATATACCAGTGCAGCATATCTTCAACGAGGCGCAATCGTGCCTCTATCTTTTATCAATAAATAAGAAGTCCAACGAGAATTGGCGCCCAACACGTGGGGCGCCAATTCTCTAATCTATTTTTCTATCTATTTTTTTGTTAAATTTTTGACAACCATTAATAGTGAGTCAAAGCGGTGCTTGCCTGACCCGTGGGTCCACATTCTGATCACAGGTATCTCTCGGTTTTGATAGACGGAGAGTTCGCGAGTTTTTCGAAATAAAATTTCTAAACACAATTTTATTTTATTTCACTTTTATTGTAGTTAGAAGTAAGTCAAAATAGATGGCATTTCAATTAGGTACCTACTAACTACATAACCGCGACTTTTAAACCACCCAAGCCTATGTACAGTCGAAAATGGGATGTTATACTTCTTGTTTGTAGTGACATGGTGCATTATATTCAGTTACGTAACGGAAGACTACGCAACTAAAAAAAGTTGATATGCTGTCAACTTTACCTGGTACAGTCTTAGCCCCACCAAACCCGAAGTGAACATCAATAAACAGTCATACCATAGCACAACAGTGAATAGTAAATGGGGCCTGCGTGACACAGAATAAATAATGAAGGCGGGTAGATTGAGTCGGCACAAAGCGCGCTGCGTCGCTCATATCGCGCGCGCTCCCCGCGAGGCTTAAAACTGTTGCGGCAGATAAACAGACGAACAGGGGAATCCTCGGAGCTCCCTTCGAAAGATAACATTTTTTGAACTAAAACATTCGTAGGAACTAAACATTATTGACGGGTTGCGCAATTTAAATGGCCGTGGGCAGGACATGTATGCCGTCGTCGGGAGGATGGAAAATTGAGCCTCATTCCTGTAAGGCCTCTGCCTCGAATCTTGCGGGCAGCGGGGTAACGGAGGCGGCGGCGCGGGAACGGCAGGTTCTTATGTGCAAAATCAAATGAGTCTACCCGCGTCTACCCGCCGCCGCCACCGCCGCCTCGCTGCCCGCAAGATTCGAGGCAGAGGCCAGAGACCACCTGCTTGATGGTGTGATGACATCAGGGCTACGGCAGGGCCAACCTGGATTACAATAGCCGCAGACCGATCGCGATAGAGGGCAAATAAAGAGGCATACGTCCAACTGTGGACTAAGAAATGCTGAAGAAGAGAAGATTATGAACTTTATTCCGAATGCACTTATTTCACTTTTCCGACAAAGAGTCTAGTAAGTGTATCCAGAATAAAGTTGATAACATTTTTGTTAAGATTAAGCGTATTGCAACGTGCAGCAGACGGGTGGTTGCGACAATTTCAGTTTAAAATATTGTTTACCCATAAGATTAGAAACTTAACTTCGACGACAGTTAATAAATTCCAGTCCAGTCGGTTGGTTGCTACTTTTCTCCCCATTATACTGAAATAAATTGAGTTAAATATCCACTGCTTCTAATTTCACACTCGTTTAGTTTGGCCATTAACAGCGGTTGATAAGACAATAGAAACTTGAGTATCTATCAATATTGTCTTCATAGCCACGATAAAGCTGATCCCAATAGGCCCGCATGCATGCAATAGCCGATAACAGAAAGAAGAGGCCAAGAAAGAAGTACCATATACATATAAGTACGAGCTAATTGATGGATGCAATGAAAATGTAGCAGGTAAAGGTTACATGATAATAATGTGGACGGGTTCATCATTAGGGCTCAATATCAAAGCTTGAAGAGTGGTGGTAAATCAAACAACACTCGAAAAAGTCACATCCATGAGACATGAGGATACAACATATCACCATGTTGGCATAGATACCAAGCGACTCGGCCCCCTTCCCTGTTCCACCTCGAAGCGTAGACGAAGCAATCCGAGCGTGAATTTATAAACGTCCCACAAAGTTAGCGCTCACCTGAGTGCAACGCGACCGAGACGAATGCATCTTTTCCACTTCCGCCGGCACCCAACGCCGTCACAACTCGAAATTGTAATCAACTCGTGAGTGGGGGACTTACTAGCCTTGTGTATCTACTTACCTGCAATCCACCAAAGCTAATTTGAAGCTCGAGAGCGATGCCCTCCCCTCTCGACCTAAGTTTTCACAAACATACTTTGGGCTGAGACCATTTCTTTCAACTAATTGGCTCAAATAGCTAGTTATAAGTTACTGACCCAGACCATGACAGGTGGGCTAAAATTGGTACCGTCTGGGTTCCACACGACGAATTTCGCAAACGTTGACGACCAAAGTGGAGATGGCGGGACAATCTCCCAACGTTTTTTCTGCAGTTTCAAGGAATAGTCAGAGACGGGGAACTAAATGGGAGGCTTTATCCCTAGGACTTCTGGTGGGACCAACAGGGCGCTACGCAAGAAAAATTGCATCACTTACCGGTTTTTTCTGTATCAAAGTAATAAATCGGAACTCAATAGCGAGACTGTTTTGCAGTAGGTACGAGCAACATTCCGGGTTAACTTTGGTTGATTGTGTTATACTGCCGCTTTAACGGGTGATGCTGAAATTGTTAGGTCCGATCAGTCAGTAATGAGTTTTAACTTATTCAAGTATCTACATTTATTTACCTGTACCTATTCATTTTTTACAGAAACAAATTTTTGCTTAGTGGCTCCGATCTCTCAGTGCACGAATCTTACTTACACTTTGCCGTTTCCTTTTTTAAGTTTTTTTTTTAAACTAAATACCTAATTTATTGCAACTGAAAATATTTCTTTACGTCAACCGATCCGTTCCAAAAATTTTATTGAGGTCGTAATTGTAGGCAATTAATTTCACCAACATAAACAACCACAAAGTTGTCGTAGCCAATTAATTAATTAAGTACCTACGCAATTTATAAATTGGGTCACGCAAAAAAACTTTTCAGATGAGCGTTCAAAAACATGACATTCCGAAAGATTTAATCTTGGGGCGCCCTCTAGTTGAATAGTAACAGAAACCTCCTAATCACTGTTTCAGTTAGGGTTTCCTGGAAGTTCATAAGTCTGTACGTAGATGGCGCTGCTCAAAATCTACTGAAACTTCTTTAGTTTTTTTTAGGCACTGATTTAACGCGGCAGTTGTATAATTTTTGGTGAGTCGAAAATTACGAAATGTAAATTATTATTTCGTAACAAGTTCGACAGTTGAAACTTAGCAGTAAAGTAAACAAAAATGAGTCGTAGAAAATAATAAAATTGGTCATATAATAAATACTGAGCAGTAAAATAGCTAAATAGGCAGTTACGAGTGGGCAGTTGACAAATCGGAATTAGTCGGTAAGAAATATCAATAAGACGTATGTAGCTTCTTACATGTTCAACCTAACACGCTCCTACGCGCTCCGCTACGCGCTTCGTCACACCAAGGAGAATTAATTAATTCTCCTTGGTCACACACACCTATATTTTTGTTGTTACTGATTGAAATTATTAAAATCGATTCGGATTCGGGTTTCACCAATCCCTGTGAACTGCCGAATTATTTATCTATATGCCCATTCCATAATTTTATAGGTAATTTTTTTATTAGTCTGCTTACGTACTAAAAAGTACTGACATTGTAAGACGAAATTACCGGCCGGCAAAATATTTTTTATTACTGGCTATGTTTTACTGTCGTACTAAATTTCCAACCAGCGATAAAAAAAATAACTGCCCATATTTTTTTTCAATTCGAGAAGTTATTATGATCACATAATAACTTCTCGAATATTTATATAACAGTTCAAAAAATTAGTTCCCGTTTTTTTTTAATTTGCATTTCGTAGCTACATTGTTTAATCGTACTAAATCATAATTCATTTATTGATTTGAGAGTTACATAAAGATGTTATAAAAGTGTAGTTCTTAATAAGCGTCATCTTCAAATTATTTAAATTACAGTAAATACATAAAACTGAAATTAAAAACGTCAAGTTATTAAACATATCAATAGGAATAAAATTTAGTTACGCCCACAGCAATTGAAAACAAAATAGAAATCGTATTAATTACCTATCGGTCAGATCTGGTTAGGTTCGGTTAGATAAGGTTAGCTTCTCATTGTCGTGAGGGTTGGAGAATTCTGCTTCACGAAGTTACTCAAGTCTACCGTCCCTTGAAGCTGTGGGAAAATCAAACTTCTAACGTGAAAAAAGTTAAAGCTCCTTAAGTCGCAAAACTTATATTTCGACACTCTCAAGATAATAAAAATTTGTAAAGTATTTTTCGATGACTCACAACCTTGAGATTTGTAAGAAATACCGTCAACTGAAACGGAAACAACTGAAAACTTCACATTTGTAATCAAATCATACAAAAATTGTCTCTGAAGTTCGATAATAACTCGGAAAAATCTGAATACGATATATGATACTATCGACAATAAATTATTTGAGATGCTCGATTAAAACAAAAATTACAAAATTATTCAGAAAATGTATTTCTTTTAATCATTTACTAGTTATTACAATTTTTAAATAGATGAAACATAAAAAGAGTGCTCTGAAATGTGACGTCACAAGCAAGTATTTTCATACAAAATTCCGTTTTAAAAGTAACTCATTTGACATCCTGTCAAATACCCAACTCCTGAACTATATGTAAGTACCTACATATTTTGGAACTCTCGGTGGGCGGGTCCGACCCGCGATTGTCCGGTTTTTATTAGTTATGTACTTTTTCAAAGAATTTTTTTACATCATATTGTCAGTTTCCATTTAAGGAAATAAGTACAAACTAGTCTGCGGTTACACACTAAACGCCTCTATTGTTTCCAACAGGCTTTAACTTCCGTAACTTCCAAGTTGTCGTTCACCGCCAAGGGTGTGTTCACAGTAAAATAAATAGACACCACAAAAATTGCCCCGTATTCTTAAGAAATTAGAAATAACTACAGTCAAAATTTAAAAGCCTAACCGTCTTATTTGTAAGACGGTTCTTTAAAATATAAAGTGGCAAACGCAAAAACGTAATCACAGATTATTCAAACTGCCTCGGAATAGGGTTTTACAGAAATCGTGTTTTTAGGGTTTCGTACCTCAAAATGAAGGAACCCTTAAAGAATCACTTTGTTGTTTGTCCGTCCATAAGTCCATTTATCTCGAGAACGCGTGAAGGTATCGAGATGAAATTTAAAACAAAAACTTATGTCCACAGTCCCTTGACGCTGTAAAAAATCGAATCTAAGTTAACGTAAAAAAACGACACAGCCGTGTAAGCCGCCGAAAATGTATATTTCGACACTCAAGGAATTCGAAATTAATATGGTAGGTACTTTCCATTGATCTAGAACTACAAAGTTTGGCATGTTATTTCATTACTACAAAAACAGGAAAAAAACTGAAAAATATAATTTGTAATTTTCACCAGCTTTTCGTGAACTTCAAAAACTAATTTTATAAATATTTATAGTAAAATCAGTCTCTCAAGTTCGGGAAAAGCTCGGAAAAAACTATGGGACTCGATTCTTGAACAGTTTATGATAATTATGTAATAAAAATTGTACGGAACCCTCGGTGCGCAAGTCCGGCTTGCATTTTTCCTTAAATTAAAATTAGAAAATTACACTAACTTAAGCTAGTTTGTACCCTTTTTTGTCCAAAACAATATACGTAGCTTTGGAAATTGACACCCATGTTTAATTTGCAACCCAATAAGTCGCAGTTTCTACGCTACTCGGAATAAACGCATTTTACCTTCCCTTTGGTGAACGGTGATCAATAAAGAATTATCTATTTGTCCTATGTATCTGATTCTGCAAAAACAACTTTCCGAAACATTTCCTAAATAAACAAATTGCAAAGTGGACAGACTCATTGTATACGTACCCTTACTTCCCAGAGTAGAACTTTTCAATCGTTAGTTAAGAGGCTTGCGGGACGTCCCTGTCTATTTATTTTGAACTTTGTGTGGACAAACTTACGCAATCGCCTTGTCGGGGCAGACTCTTTTAGCAAAAAGAACGGCTAATAAGCTTATGTTACGGGCATTACATCGCATTGTCATGAAAGGAAATTCTATTAATTGAAAACGTTCCCAAAGCCGTACAACTTTTCTGTATTATTTTGTTTTGAACTACCCGACCGCCTATTGTTCGGTTTTGTTCTCTTTTGTGAATTTTGCTTTTCACAGTGCCCTCTATACTCTACTTAACGTAAGTAGCTACCGTGAACAAAATGATTACGTTACAGCTTTCATTATTAATATTTTAAAGCTAACTATTCCGAAATTTTTGAAAGAGTAAATACTTACATTTTGATGGATTTGGGCGCCTCATGCTGCACGGAAGTTTTATGCAATGTTACAAAATCTTCCCGACTGTAGCCAAGGCCAAAAATTAAAGGATACCTACATACATACATACGCGGTGGCGGTGGCGGTAGTGGTACATACATACTGCAGTAGTTATTCATCATCAACCCATTGTCAGTATGAATGACTGAAGGACGAATAGCACCTTACTTAGGCACTTAATTTAGTTTCTTTTTTCAGCAAAACTATACCAGTTGCAGCAATAAAGGTATTTTATGTGGTATAGTCCCAGGTTAGTACTAATATCCAGCTGATTTAGAACATAAAATCGAGCACATCGGTGTGATCCAACAAGTCTGAAGAGTCACTAAGTTCGTAAAAAGGAATTTAACTCGTAAACTATGCAAAAAAATCACTTCTCTGTACTTTTTAGAACCAAAGGGAACTATACACAAAGACGTAACTGAATTCTCACATAGGAACGTCGTGAATATTCATCCCAATTACGATAATATAGTCTATTAACAGGATCACATAATCTGACGGAAACTACAAATTAGTTCGAAGTGTCTATGGAGTAATAGGTTAATAGATTATTATTATGTTTAGACGATAAGTTACTTATATAGATAAATATATAATATTTATTATTGGTACCGTAGCACTCTACTTTTATTCAAAAATGCTTATGAGCAACAATATTTTTTATTTTATCTTTTCATCGAGCATCGCCTAGCCTAGCTAGAGATCGGCTGACACCTAAGCAAAAACGTAGCGATTCCCTTCTAATAATTCAAAATCATCCTTTAATGCTATGCTGGCCAGCTACTACAAAGAAGAATCGCTGCAGTACCTAATAAACATTTCTCATCACCTATTTATTATTACTCGTATAGCCGGATCCCCAGCCGGCCGCCGGCCGTCCGGCTTCTGAATAGTGAATAGATTGTAGAGTCGATTTAGACTTGAAATGAATAGACATCAACATATTCAACTTACGCCAAGACCGACAGTCTGAGGCAGATTGCTTTCAGTGGCTGGATAAGGATGGCCTAGGACGGAAAGAAGTGGAGTGCCTGGAAGGACGAATATTATGTCCAGCAATGAACGAGTATGTGCTGATTAATGGATTAATATTTTATTCATGTGAACTAAAACTTTCATAAACACGTTCGTTCTTTAATTCGATGCAAAAAATTGACGCGGTGCTATCACTATAAAAGTATGAGTACATAATATGCTGGCCTAATATTTTCCACTCACCTGACGAAAGCAAACAAAAATTAAAAAACCCGACTGGTTTGGCTTTCTTTCTGATTGATGATTAGTATATTTTCATTATCGTTCTCCCCATCCGACGGACTCTGTTTAAGCGCCGGTTTACCTCTTATAACAAACATCTCTCTTAGGGAAAAAAAAGAAACATTGTATTGAACCTGAAATAAGCCCTGAAATAATACCTGTAAACTACTGAACCAGAGATTAATGGCAAAAAAATGGACCAAAACCATCGCCATGTCTGTTTTTAGAGTTCCGTAGATACCCAAAGGGCCTACAGGATGCTATCACTACCCCTTACACGAGTTGTGTAAGGGTAAGGATCCTGTATCGATCTGCCACAAGTTGTTACGTTTAATAAATTGACGCGAACATTTTATTGTTTCTCAGTTGTGCTTACAAAATTGCTATGGTCAACAAGATAAGTGTTGTGGAAGAAGGTTTATGTGCGTGCTCGACCTGTAGGTTTATCTTTGAACGGAATTACAAACGTAACGTTAATCTAACCTAACCTACCGGTTTCCTAGTAACTACAATGGTCGACCGACCATTAGAGCCATCGCAAACAGGGCGACTAGTAGCCGCGTCTAGTCGCCGCGTCGGACGCGACTTTGTCATTAAAATTTGCTTCTAGCGTCTTGCCGTCGCGACTCCGCGACTCTGACGCCAAGTGTGCGGAGATTCGAACAAAATATATGAAAATGACGGCCGTAGCCTGTCGTCGCGTCTAGTCGCCGAACTGTCGCTGTCGCGTGTCGCCTAGTGTGTGCATAGGCTTAAACAAAAATCCGTGCAGTGACTATGACTTTTCGATGAACACAATCAGCATATTTTTTAACATTACAAACTTTTATCATTACAAAGTCTAACAGGATTGTATTAGGCATATAGAGTAGTAAGTCATTAAAAAGTAGTAATAGGAAGGGAAAGATATTTTTGTGTGTATACCTAGCAATTAGTGATTAATTCATTTATAGTAACTACATAAGGTAAAAATTTTTAGCTTGGTCAAATAAAGGCTTTTTTATTTTATTTATTTTATTAACCGCGCAGAACAGAAAACCAATGAACAAAAATTGCGTTGTAATACGATTATCCGTACCGGTGTGCGGTTCACAAATCTCAGCGCTTGAAATTGCTCATCATGGGTGGGCACGCGTGGCTATGAAACCCGTACTCTCTCTCTCTATGAGAGAATAGCAATGCCTTCTGTCGGACGTACATGCATTCTACAGGACCCTCGGTGCGCGAATCCAACTCGCAAAGAGCCGGTTTTTTATCACTAGGCTAACAAATCAACGAAATGAACAGACAAACACGGGCTGAGCTTTATGCAGTGGGAATTTGCCCTGGGCAAACAGTGCTAGCCAATCCGCAGCGTATTGTTAGAAATATTGCAAATGTTTGTAACAGCCCCGCGGCAGGCTGGCTTATTGTTTCACTCAGCCGAATTGCTAACGACTCGCCCGTTAATTGCGCAATGCTTTACGTAACAAATATAATATGAACAATATAATATATAGTATATGAACAGTATTTTTTTTTACTTCTACCTAAATCATAACGGGTAAAAATCTCACGCCCTTAGAAGTACTTTTATACAAAACAGCATGATTTGGAAATCTTTGCCAACTCAGATTGTAATGGTTCTTATTTATAATTACTAAGGAACATCCTATAGCCACGTTTTCATGATCGTAGTAGACATTGACCGAGTGACCAATTTTTGCTACTCGGAAGCCATTTGCCACTCTGATGAAAACGGCCCTTTTTTGGCCAATTTTGGACCGCGCTCTACTCATCTTGCCTAATACTCGTATAGGTATCAGTGATGTCCTTGCCTGATTAGCTTAGCACAGTGTAAGAAGTATGCATTGTAGCTTGCCAGTACGCGGCCTGTTTTTAATTTAATTCCATAACAAATAAAAAATAAATTTTTCGAACACCAAAACGATACCGACACATTCTGAAACTTTATATTATAATATAACAATGATAAGAATCGTTCGTAGCCCCGGCTGCCTGAGTGATCTTAAACGATCACGAAGGTTAAGCAACATAAGGCGCGTTCAGTTCATGGATGGGTGACCGTTCTATGACTAACGCTAATGGCATTTTTCCGAGCGGTTCCGTGCTTCGCAAGGCACGCTAAGCAGTTGGTGCCGGCTGCCGTCGATAGATGGCAGTCGTTAAGCCAAGTAAGAGGCCATGGTGGATGAAAACTTCTGACAGTAAGGCCCGCCACTAGTCTGACTCTGACTTGGCTTAACGACTGCTGTCTATCGACATCATTCGATATTCTATATATAAAATTCTCGAGTCCCTGTGTTAGTGCGCATACTCCTCCTAAACGGCTTGACTGATTTTGATGAAATTTTATATGTATATTCTATATGTCTGAGAATTGGTTGTTATCTGTTTTTCATAGTCGGCTAGTTTATAATAAAACTAGCTGACCCGGCAAACGTTGTTTTGCCAGATAGGAGTATAAAAAATAGATAACAACCTATTCTCAGACCTACCTAATATACAGGGTTACAGGGAAAGTCGTACACAATATTAAAGGAGGTCATTGTTTAGGTCATTTCTGATGGAATTTATTCTATTATATAGGGTCCGAAAATTAACCGTTATGGAGATATTGACTGTTAAAGATTTTTAAAAAATATCAAATTTTTTTGGCTTTTTGATTGTTTTTTTCTCAGAATAGAGCTCATAAAGTGTTTTTTTTAATGTATTTAGTTAAAAGGCATGTCAATTGATAAAAAAATATCAGCAAAAGCTGCACCTACTACTAACAGCTTTAAAAAACTGCTCGGCAACGGTTACAATTAAATATTTTTTCTCTAAATATTTTTCACATTGAAGCTCTTAAAAAAAAAATTACGTATGGAACTTATTCTGCAAATAATTTTAAAAACTTCTACGACTCTTTAACTATTCAAAAAGGTATAACATTTAATAGGTATCTGCATGAAATTTTAAAATAATGTTATTTGAGTAGGCTCTAGTGGTAG
Source organism: Yponomeuta plumbellus (assembly GCA_947310845.1). Taxonomy (NCBI): domain Eukaryota; kingdom Metazoa; phylum Arthropoda; class Insecta; order Lepidoptera; family Yponomeutidae; genus Yponomeuta; species Yponomeuta plumbellus. Next base: position 16,000,551 of record OX371196.1, read on the forward strand.
TACCGACATAACTGAACTCCGATACAAAAAAAGTCTTTTTACTTCCTGGCACCTTTAAACTATGTAAAAAGGTCAGATAGGCTTTTTTGTGCTCTGGAGACATGCTGTCTCAGGTGTTCAGGTACCTACCTATTTCAGTATTTCTTTTTTAGAATATTCTATCTATTTATTATTTTTGTGTTAGTCTGCTCGTGTGATTCTTCCGTGGTGGATGTGTTAATACGTGCTCTGCAAATAATTTGCGTTTTAGAAACTTCTACGTCTCTTTAGGTATTAAAAAACGTATATCACTTGCTATTACATCGAAAAAACGTTAGCCAAGTGTCACTTAAGATGGCAAACGGTAAATTTTTAGTTGAGGTAAATACGTGCTCCTTGGTAATGTCCCGTAAAACGCGATTTAGTTTGGATTTTGGTATTTATTCATCTTCATTGTGTGACTTGGTTTGGATTTTGAACTGATTCATCTTCGTTTTTAACATGGTTGCCTCTATTTCTAATACAAATTCTCATTCTTTTTTTTAAATTACTCTTCACTACAGAAGTTCGCAGGTTTCTACTTATTTTCACAGCCGTTTCCGCAAATATTCTCTGTCTCAAAATTTCGACATTTGCAATTGGCGTCATTTTGTTTTAAATTATGCTTTTAATATGATCTCATACATAAAAATCCATTGGCGTTAGATCAGGGCTCCTAGCCGGCCATGCAATGGGACCGTCTTTTCCAATCCATTTGTTTGGGAAGTTCTCGTCCATACATGCTCCCGTGGTGCGCTGGGCATGTCTCGTCTCTATGCAATAGAAGTGTCGTCCATCAACAAGGGTAAAGCCGGCCATTCACGATCACTCAACTCCACAACATTCCACGCCAACACTCCAAAATATGACAAAAACCTTCCATGTGTGCGAAATCTCACGTGGATTGAGCGGAGTGTCAAGAAATTTTGGATATCCAATCATTCAATAATCCACCGTTCCATCATTCCAAACACCAAATTCAACACTCCAGTCTGTGGCCAATCGCGTATTGGCGTACACGCGGAGTTCTATCACTCCGTTTATTCCACTCCACACCCGGTCGTCTATGGCCAATCTCAATCCATTTTACGCTCATTTTGCGGTTAAAAAGAGTCTGTATATTTTCTGTAGTCACAGAATGAAAATGAATCAGTCCAAAATCCAAGCCAAGTCTCAGTATGAAGATTAATCAGTTCAAAATCCAAGCCAAGTCACAGAATGAAGATGAATTAATACAAAAATCTAAACTATATCGCGTTTTACGGGACATTATCAAAGAGCACGTATTTACCTCAACTAAAAATTTACCTTTTGCCATCTTAAGTGACACTTGGCTAACGTTTTTTCGACGTAATAGCAAGTGATATACGTTTTTTAATACCCAAAGAGACGTAGAAGTTTCTAAAACGCAAATCACTTGCAGAGCACGTATTAACACATCTACCACGGAAGAATCACACGAGCAGACTAACACAAAAATAATAGATAGATAGAATATTCTAAAAAAGAAATACTGAAATAGGTAGTTACCTGAACACCTGAGACAGCATGTCTCCAGAGCACAAAAAAGCCTAAGCCCTAAGCCTGACCTTTTTACATAGTTTAAAGTTGCCAGGAAGTAAAAAGTTTTTTTTTGTATCGGAGTTCAGTTATGTCGGTACTACCACTAGAGCCTACTCAAATAACATTATTTTAAAATTTCATGCAGATACCTATTAAATGTTATACCTTTTTGAATAGTTAAAGAGTCGTAGAAGTTTTTAAAATTATTTGCAGAATAAGTTCCATACGTAATTTTTTTTTAAGAGCGTCAATGTGAAAAATATTTAGAGAAAAAATATTTAATTCTAACCGTTGCCGAGCAGTTTTTTAAAGCTGTTAGTAGTAGGTGCAGCTTTTGCTGATATTTTTTTATCAATTAACATGCCTTTTAACTAAATACATTTAAAAAAAAACACTTTACGAGCTCTATTCTGAGAAAAAATCAATCAAAAAGCCAAAAAAAATTGATATATTTTTAAAATATTTAACAGTCAATATCTCCATAACGGCTAATTTTCGGACCCTATATAATAGAATAAAATCCATCAGAAATGACCTAAATAATGACCTCCTTTAATATTGTGTACGACTTTCCCCGTAACCCTGTATATGTAGTTTCTTGAAAATCGCTGAAGTCGTTTCGGAGGAGTATACGCACTAACATTGAGACATGATAATTTTATATATTAGAAAGATAAAGATAGAAAGAAGAGATTACAGATTAAATAATAATTAAAAGTAAATTAATGTCAAGAGTACTGATTTCTGCAACGCGAAACTCTACATGGCTAGGCCATAACCCTAACCAACTGCAATAACTGAGGGTTTCCAAAATAAACGTTATTTCATAACATATTTCAATTAGGCAAGTTTATGTTTGAAATGGGAAGGTCGCAAGTTAAATTCACGAAGCAGAGTCGGTTTGAGGGAGGTACATGAAAAGCCTCCGGGCTACTGTAGGTGGACCATAAACTCATGAATTAGGCGAAAAAATTAATTCTGCGAGGAGATTCGAGCTTTACATACAGATCAAATTTACTGTGAAGTGGACAGAAGAGGAACTAATGTAGAGGAAACAATTTCTTGCCTAGGGGTGCCTCCATAAGACTAAATTTAATTTGATGTAAGCTTTGACTTTGATTTTTAATTAAACATTGACCTAACTCGATTTAATATGAAATGTCACTACACGACACTACTAGACACGAAGTAATTAATAAATGAATTGAGTCATCATCAGCATGAACCTATTATGTCGCCACCTGAGGTCGCCACCGAGGGGCAAGGGTCTTCCCTGAGGAAGGTATAGGCCATACTCGACCACGGGGGCCAAATCCGGACTGAAGATTGGATTGAATTGACTCATATCATATCATAATTATGTGCTCCTGTTTCATTTCGTAATGGTTTTGTGTGTGTGTATGTTTTGAGTATTGTGTAGTCAAATAAATAAATTTTCTTTCTTTCTTTCTTCTTTCTTTCTGATGCGTCGCGACGCGTTTCTGGTATATTTTTTTGTTATATAATTATCTTGCCCTTCGCTAAGACATCCCCTATTTTGTTGATCAATATCCGCCTGGGACGTGTTTTATCGGCCCTTGCCGCATCCATACGTCCGAGCCAACGCGACATTCCTGTCTTAATTCATTGTTTTATATTTTACTTAAAGACTTTCCACTTTAGTTACCTGGTAGTCACTTGCTGTAAGTAAATAAGAGTATTATATTTGGCGATAAAGTTTGTTAAATACCGCGAATTAAAAGTAACTCCTTCCGACTTGTACATCTTCTAACAAACCATATGGCATTCTTAAGTTTTTTGTTTTCACGAGTTCCTGGTCACCCTATACTACCGCTACTTACAAACAGATTACAGAAACAATTGAAGCTAGGAAATTTTAATACCATCAGGGCACGTCTTTCACATGCAAGTATTTCTGATGAGGGTTTTGCTTTTCACGTAGATAATAGGTTTTAATAATTGATCTGTCTACAACACTATCAGAGTGCTTAGTGCGAGTTTTTTCATTCACTTTCGATAGCGAGAGCGTTTGCAATTTGTATAGGAGTGACAAAGAGGCAACTAGCCGGCGCGCTTTGTCACTCCTATAGAATATGAGTTGACGTTAACGCGATCGAGTAGTTAAAAAAACTCGCACTAAGCACTCAGTGCTGAAATACGGATACGGACTTGAAAATGTATTACAATATTGACGACCTCTGTGGCGCAGCGGTTAGCGCATCTGACTACCGGGAGGACCCGGGTTAGAATCCCGGCTGGGGACAAAAAAAAAAGAAACCCAGGTCTTGGATGTTTATATGTTTGTGACGTCGCTGTTTCTGGTTCCCACGACACAGGGTATCCTAGTGTGGGGCCAGAAGCAATGTATGTGCCTGTATGTAAATGTTATTATTATTATCTAATCTCTAACGAGCAATTCTTGTATATATATTTATATATAATCAGAATCTCGGAAACGGCTCTAACGATTTTCACGAAATTTTGTAGGCAGATGCTTTCGGGGGTGTTTAATTGATCTAACTAGGTTACATTTTTGGAAAACGTTGTTTTATCCGTGTTTTAAAGCAATTGAAATTTGCTATAATAACATACAGAGGTAAATTTCGCTTCCACCTGCAAGGTTGGGATAGTTCTGACGGGAAAACGGGCGACCCGTTTCGGGCCGATTTCAAGAGACCCGGTTCGAGTCATGATGTTTTTTTCCAAGTTCTTTTTTTGTTCAAAAAGGATTATTTTAATTTTATTTTACATATTTTATATTACAAAAAAAGTACCGAGCAAAGCTTGGTCACCCAGGTACTTAATATTACTTACAGGATTTAGGTACCTTCTATATTTGGACACCAGATAGCCTGACGACCTGGACGTCTATTCTGTTAATGCATTATAGTACAATGACAAATGCACGAACGTGGCGATTTAGTTTCATTGCCGCTTCAAGTCTATGCGGGCACACATATCAAACCTTCTAGGCGTCAATGGTATGAAAAAACACGTCACGTGACCCGACCGTGTATCAGTCATCGTACTGTAATGCACTAACCGAATCGAGGTCGTGGTTACGGTGGCGGGGAGTCGCTGGATGCGGACGGCTCAAGATCGGCAAACTTGGAAAACTATATAAATATGAGGGAGGCCTATGCACGGTAGTGGGCGTCAAGTGGCTGATGATGATGATGATGATACTCAGGCACCCTCACACACACACACACACAACACACACACACACCCTCACACACACACCCTCACACACACACCCTCACACACACACACACACACACACACACACACACACACACACACACACACACTCTCACTCACTCACTCACTCACTCACTCACTCACTCACTCACTCACTCCATTATACTCACCAGACATACAGAGAGGAATACTCTATACTCCTATTATTTAAGATAGGTATTATATTGTTCTGTCTGTCTAAGCTACACATTGCAAGCAACTATTGATACGTTGAAAACTCACTAGACTGGGGACTGACCCATTTCACATATGTATAGCATGATACCCTGTGGGCATCGAAGTAACGACTATTGTTTTCGTGATTGATCAAACGCATCACTGCTATCGAAGCCGTCAACAAAAATAAAATATTTTTATTATTGTTTTAGAGTCACGCCAAGGAGAATTGGTCACGCTAAAGTCTCGTAAAGTAACAATCTTGCTAGAACAAGACAAGAAAAGTAATAACATAGGGTCGTTTTCACAAAAGAAAACTAACGGAGTCATCTGTAAATATATATAAAGTTTATTGTGTTATTGTTATTTTTATGTATAATAAAGTGTTCTCTATTTAACAATCTGTTAATCAACTATTTTTTTTTAAAACATTACTGATAGATGTTAACAGAAGATTAATATATAGTTAGGCTGGCGTTCACCACCTTCTTAAGTGTGAAAAATTCTCAGTGTAAGATTCTTCACACGGAGTTAATTTTAAATAGCCCTTCAAGTGATATTATTTAAGAAGTGGTCCAAATAGGACGAGAAACAGACGGTTCGACCAGAAATATTTAGATTACGGAAGCCAAAACCTAAATAAACACTCACGAAATGTAATCAAAATAACCTTTGTTGCCTTTATTATGAGACGCCAGCCTCTTGAAATATAAAGTGGCATCTACATTGCATTCATTATCAACCCATTATGTCCCCGCCGCGGGGCACGGGTCTCTTCCCTGAGGACGGTATAGGCCATACTCTACCACGGGGGCCAAGTGCGGATTGGTGGAGGCTTGTAAGACTAGTGGCTGGTCTTACTGTCAGATGTTTTCAAGCCGCCCTAAGGCCTCTGACTTGGCTTAACAACTGCCGTCTATCGACGGCAGCCGGCACCAACTGCTTAACGTGCTTGCGAAGCACGGAACCGCTCGGAAAAATACCACTAGCGTTAATCGGTCACCCCAGCCATGCACTGAACCTGCCCTATGTTTCTTAACCTTCGTGATCGTTTAAGATCACTCAGGCGGCCGGGGCTACGAGCGATTCACATTGTATTAAATAAACTAATATCTGTATCGCGGAAAGGTAATCAGCGACCAGGACTTGCCACTTGCCCATACCTGACCTCTTTTGCTTCATCAAATTAATTAGACGTTGCATACATTCTCACAAATTTCTGGCAATGGTGATCTTGCCGTTTACCAATCATCTCCTATTTGGTCGAAGTATGTCCGCCTGGAACCTCTTACCGAACTTCCTATACATTTAATCGACATTTTCCACCTCATCATCATCATAAGGCATTTGATGCTCACGGCAGAATACATTTATGGTTTCCACGTTTCCCGGCCATTTAGGTTTATTGCACCTCGGTGGCATCTAATAAGCATATTTCTACTCAGGCCATGAATATAGTCCACTGCTGTGCAAGTGTGCATATGCCGCTTTGCTATAAAACTAACCCTTTCGGTCCCCTGCTCAATTTGGCAGGTCCGTTGCTTTCCGATGACTTTAAGTATGCATAGGAATAATACCCTATGCTGGTCCCCTTGGGCAAAAGAAACAGTCAATGTAGAGTTAAGCTTAGTAGATATTTCTCATTTGAAATTCTATTTCCAGAAGCGACGCTTGAAATTAGAACGAAATATAATACGGTCTGTGTATTTTGTGCATTGCCATAACGGTACGGCTGTCAGACTAAAGAAAATTTCGTCCATATTCCCGCTTTACGAAATTCCCTCACGTGTAAAGAATACTACAGTAACTGTTTAATGTTTAATTAGGTGGGCACAAATACGCGGGACTGAGCAAATGGCCCGCGGTACAGCCTTTGTGCAGTGCGCGAGCGAATTATACAACTTCTTCTCTGGACGCGAAGTGCCAACATCAAGTACGCTTTCATACATTTAAATTAGCAGTGTTCCCAACACAGAAATACTGCCGCTCCAAAATTACTGGGATGGAAGCATTTTTAATAAAAATCCAACTCAGATGGTATGGACCTGCATCAGGTATATCTGCAGACTTCCTAAAGCCGTATTTTATGCGGAGCTCACACAAGAGAAACGCAACCCTGGCGGACAATACTTATGGTATCGAAATGTTCTCAAGCAACGCCTTAAGGTCTGCAACATATCACCTGATTACTAGGAAGATTTTGCAAGTGCACGCCTTGAATGGCTAAACTTAGTACACAAGGGTGTCGAGAACTTTAAAGAGAACCATCTCCTAGTTCTAGAAGCAAAACGACGAGCAAGGAAAATAAGACCAAAGCCTTCCTACAGCGAATAGTCTACACCTGCAGCAAATCTTTAAAACGAAGATTTTCCAACCACCTTAGGGCACCCGCCAGGAAGCAGTGATGGTCGCTGTCGTCGGACACGACGAAAAGGCCATCATCATCCATGACCTTTGGATTTCTTGTGAACGGGAATTTTATGTACAGTAGGGCATGGTACAATAAGAATACAAGAAACTGGGAGTGGTGCTCCACTAAATCACTACCACTAATTCAATATCACTTAGGTTAGGAAATCACCTAGGCTTGGCTATAACCTTTCTTTTTTTTTTTGACGAGATGAAATGCTTTACGCACCATGACACCGCCACCCTTGGGGGAGGGCGACGGTCGTGTACTGGAGTCTCCTCTCCTAATAATAGGAGAGGCATACCGATTAAAACACCCCGGAAGCCGTCCTGTCGCTCGTGCAATGGGGCGCCGCCGGATCTCGCTTGTGGTGGACCACGTTGCGAATGCTACAGCGGCGCCCCGGCGACGTCGACCCGACTCGCAAGGAGTTGGGCCCACCCTCACTGGAGAAGGGGCATGGGCCCCCCACCCCCTTCTCCCGTCACGATGTCAGACGGCAGGTCCCCCAACCTGCCGTCTGTGACCCTACCTCAACCTCCTCTATGCCCTCTGCTGAATAGAGGGACATATGTTTTCCCGTGTGTTTTTTATAGAGGTTGTCTCCTCGCGGCCCGAAGGCCCCCGGCCCTACTCAGTGTGGGATTACTGGTGCGGGGCCCATAATGGACCCCGCGGGACATCCAGCAGCGCAAGCCACTGGATGTCCCCCTCTCTCTGGTTTTGGTCCGCGCCGGCCGAAGCCGGTACACCCCATATCTGGAGGTCGTTCCCCTATCCGCCACCCGGGGGACGCGTCCGATGGAACACCAGAAATTTCACACGGAGGCTTGGCTATAACCTGCAAAATAACAATTAAAAACCATTGTAATGGTGTGCACGGCCATCGGTACGTTCAAAATCAAACAGGTTAAAAGTAGACATTATAAAACAAAAACATCTTAAATAATGATAAATGAGTAAGTGTGCATCATTATACAGTGACACCTAAACGCAAATAAGCCAATGCGAAAAGCTACAGTGAAGTAGGTTTTTTTTATCTCTGGAGGGATCCCATTTTATATTACAGCTTGTTGAAATCTCTATATTGCCTGAAAAGCTTTCCAACTAAGCTACTAGTGATTATTATTTCAGACTAAAGGTCAAAGCACATTGGAGCGGCGCGGTGCGGGCCAAATATTATTTCCATTATTTCTACGACCTCTACCAGCGATACGGTCCGGCACGGCACGAAACTTTTATGACGCAGCACTGGACAAGTTATTCTTTTCACGCGGCGCAGTATGAAACTGTTGCTACTGGAGCAGTGTTGAGTGCAACATAATAAGCCAAATAATACTAGTATCTTCTTAATGAAGTGCCAAAAGCAATTAAAATAAACTCTCGGACGAAAGACATAAATGTGTGTTAACAAGTTACCGCGTGTTTTCTTAACTTTGAAAGAATTTTGGTTACTTCCCATAATACTGCAACTTATATTCATCCCACTATAAGGCTCACGCCTTCTCACAGACAGAGAATGCATGTCCACCGCGGATTAGAAATTTCAAGCGTTGAGTGCACGCCATAGGCACTTTAAGGTATATAAAAACCTTAGGTTTCCTCACTATGTTTTCCTTCAAATTTGGCAAGTGGTATTGCTATTGCTACTATAACTTCATAAAAACATACAACTCAGCAAACAAAGTCATTGGTGCATGCCAGTATACGGAAAAAGTCTACGGAAAAGGAAAAAACCCACGACCTCACAAATGAGAAGCCGGCGTTCTATAGCTCCGTTTGCACCACTTTTGTGTTTTTTTTTTTAATGAAGAAAACATTAATGAACATTGAAAACGAATTTTCCTCACAAACAAAATTTAAAATTTGAACAAATATTGAAAGCAAGTGTGTCTATTGACGGATTTAGATCAGATACACCCAGGTAAAGAGTAACCGACAAGTCGCTCAAGTTTATGTAATGTACATAGTAAGATAATAATATGCGGAATAAAAGCATGTTCCTGGGTTTTTCGTAACTTGATTGTACCTTTATTCTCATTAAATTAAACGATAGGAACCCGTTTAATATCCAATGGCCAAAGCATAAAGCGGAATTATCACTTCACTACATTATGCAAGCACAGCACACTGTTTTAGGCAAACTATCGAAACTAGCGTTTCATATTTGCGATGCGAGGCCCATATCGATAATGAGACCGCTTCAACAAATATTTGCATATTCAATGATAGCTTTCGTCTAAATGGGTGAACCATTTGCACGCTTTGACTATCGGCGGTGGTCCATGTAGGCAGTGCGGACAAATCAGTTTCTTTGTTAGATTCGGCAACGATTCGGGCTAATGGTACTGACTAACGTGCTCATTAGTAGCACGAAAGCATGCTTATATTGAGCAAGTGCTTTACTCCCAATCTTTTCTGTATTTTTGTATTCGATGTTTTAACCTATCCGTCTTCGTTTTTTTGAGGTTTGATAACCTAAGACTGCATTGTTGTTGTCAGTGTTACTGTCTTAAGAAACCATAAACTTATTTCAACGTAAAGAATTTACATTCCGTTTGTTGAATGTCTATGTGCCTACATACAGAAAAGATTAGGAGTAAAGCACATGCTCAATTTAAGCATGCTTTCGTGCTACTAATGAGCACGTGTGTCAGTACCATGAACTATCCATGTGCTTCCGTTGAAAATATAGAGCTGCCTGGCTTATTGTTATCTGGCTTTTGTAAACACTGACTTTTAGAAAAGCCTTGACGGTAGGTAAAAGCACATGATAAATTCATTTTCTCCGATTCGCAACTAAGCGGATAAACGACCTACGGGCTTTGTACGAATATTAAACCGAAAGAACAAAAGCCCCTTGCCGGGGAAAGGCTAGCAAAATAAAATATTCTATTAGTGAAATCCGTTACTCATAATTCACTCGGAGAGGCGTCTCCCAGCTAGCAGGTGGTCTTAATAAATACGAAAATGCTCTATTGCGGAGTTGCTAATAAATTCAAGAGGCAATCAACGCCACAGGAGCGGGTAAAAATATTAATAGCCGAGAAATAATTATGTATTCATAACTTCTACCGGTGGTGGCGGGATTGAGTTGGAATGGAGCATCCGGTGTGCTCCACAAAACGTCGAGATTGGGCGATATAGGTACACTCGACAGTACATCAGCCTTTGCATCTGTCCATCCTACTAAGTAACGTTACGGCAGAAAGTGTATCTAAAATGTAAATATTGATGTGCTGTCGACTGTACCCTTAGCTGCACTTGCTTTGATTCAGGCGGGTCGGAAACTCTTCCAAAGGATTTTCATAATTCAAACTCACAGATGCTAACTCAATTAAAAATAATAATCAAAATCGTCAGCGATTCAATTAATCGAGGCATTTATTTATGTAGAAAATTATAAGATACGTCTGTCACCTCTACCTACGCAATATAGGCAATATTCTCACTACTACTCGAGTTTCTTAACTTTGCTGGTAGGTACCTTACCGAAATACCTGTAACCTGAACCTTGCGAGTAAGTAAATTATTAATCTCATTAAAATTTCTACGTACCTTTTGAAGTTTTCCAATTATTACCTTAATTCGAAGTTCGTAATTTTGAGAATTGATTTCTTTGGCCTTCAGAGTTTTTCCGTTATGTTTATCTCATCAGTGTTAATTTCCTTATGTAACTTTTTCCCACAAAGTTGTTCGATATTTTGAACCTTTCGTAGTTAGTTTACCGTGACATTTTCATCTATTTGGATCGGAAGACTTAACACAATTCTAACAAGAGGAGAGTCCAATCTAAATCAAAGGGAAAAAAAGAGAAAAATGCGTGTTCTCATTATGAAAAGTTTATGTGTAAGCCTTACACTTTTCAAGTCGTGGACGTCAAGGTTAGGTTCTAAAAGTTATGGAAGTCAGAAGACATATTTTTCGAAAAATTTTAACCTATTTAAGTTCTCAGCAATTTATTACCATTTTTATAACATCTAATAATATGGTAGAGGTTTCCAAACTGTGTGGCGTTGCGGCCGTGGGGCGTTCAAGAACCCCTGCGATACTGTCAGTTTCTGTATTCCATGTATTGCAACATCAACCGTATCCACTTTTATTCGTTTCACGAATATGTTTTGATAAAACCGTCAACCATCGCCCTTCAATCCCAACGTAAAATTATGAATCCGTATGCAGTAATAACTGGCACATCGACGACCGCGTCAATTGAATGATGGGGCCGGTCGGGCGCGTCCAAGCGAGCAATCTATTATGCAGATTGCTAGCCCGATTGCGGCATTGTCGCGTCGCTCACTAGGCCGACCGGGGTAAAGCGGGCTTTATACTACGCGACAAGACAGTACTTTATTGCATCCCTATTTGGGCAGATCATCGATAATAAAACTTATTAAGCAAAAACCTTTTGCCCAAGTGTATGTCGGGCAACGCACATTTTGGGGTTCCGTAGAAAGAGGGGGCTTTATCTACCTATTGTTCGGCCGCGGGAGTATACGATCCTGACACATATGACTAGTGATGGGAGAAAATCAACGTTATCATTCCTTACGTTATTCTTAACTAGCTTTTGCGATTAAGTAGTTTTGTTTTTTAGACGACCTTCACTCAGTCATCTCTTGTGCCATTTTCGCAGGCATTTTAGAAAGGTCATCACCTTTTTTGTGCCGAATGGCGGTGAAGTGTTGTGGCGAGCTGTGCGACCTTTTATTTGAGCCCAGATCAGCTCAATCGCTTTGTAGGGCAGTGGTACGGAGAGATTCTGAGAACGCGATGATAATTTTCTAAAGCCTGTTCATCAACTTCGTATCGCTAAAGGGATCGTTATTATTTTCGTTATTTTTGGTACGTCACTACAAAAAAATAAGGTTGACATAACCTTGTGACAGCGTAGTAAGGATTTTACGCACGAACATTAAATATTGATTTCTTCTTATTTAACATTTAAATCACTGTGCAAAATATAACATTCATTGTAAGTTTACACAATGATATAGTTTCAATGACAATTATTTGCTAGTAGGATAAATAGGACATAAAAATATTTTAATCGAAAATTTAACGCCACTTCAAGGGTACATCGTCCGTTCCAACATGACCTGTCAGGATCGTATACTCCCAGCGGCCGGACGGTAATATCAATCAAAATCTATCAAAATTGGCCCTTTAAGGATTAATGCTTAATACGCTAAGGTATGGACGTGAAAAAAGATGCATCCTTAACGTATTTAGATGTACACAAATTTTATTTTACATTTTTTTTCGGCGTGATTAATTGTATGTCTAATTACTTACTTACTGCGCTGGCTCAGCGACCCGAAGTGCGTCTTGGCCTCCGACTTAAAAAGGTACCACCTTGTCTCTGTCCTGCGCGGTCTCCTGCCAGTCGCCGGCAATCTAAAAAATAGAATAGTGCTTACGTTTTAACACAAAAATAAGGTTGTTTATTTCTCACTAAGACCCGTTGCGCCCGCTACAATCGGAGTGCTGCGTCGCGATCGGTCGCGAAAAGCATCGTTAGAGCCATCGCAAACAGGCCGACTTGTCGCCGCGTCTAGTCGCCGCGTCAGACGCGGCGTTTTCGTTTCCCTATCGCCTCTCGACGGTGACGGTGGGCGACAAGTCGCCCTGTTTCGCGTCGCGACTCCGCGACTCTGACGTCAAGTGTGCGGAGCTTCGAACAAAATATATGAAAATTGTCGGCCGTAGCCTGTCGTCGCGTCTAGTCACCGAACTGTCGCTCTCGCGTGTCGCTAGTGTGCGGCTAGGCTTACTGTCGCACGTCGGTCGCGCAGCTGTCGCTCGGCTGCTGCTGTGCACGCGTCCTAATAATAAACTCGCTCTTACCCCGGGTCGCTCTGCAGCCGTGGTGCGAGGGTTACGCGGTCCATGCATCGATATCGGCATTGATCGATGCACTCGTATTAGAATTGGTGATTCGCGATAAAGACTACTGTTGCGTTGCTGAGGCCGAGGGTAAACCAGGACGCGATTTAGCTAAAAGTGCGTAGATATCGAGTTCATCCAGTGGTCACTAGGTGCGTTGAAAGTTTTTAATGCGCAGAATAAAAAAATAGCGCTTAAAGCCCGGATTATCTTAAATTCAGAGCAGAACTGTTTTCTCTCATATTTGGTTTTTGTTTCGTTTTTAATCGATGTCCGGAAGTCATACATAAAAACGGATTCCTTAAAACACTACAAAAACACCGATTAGTCTGCGGTGAAGATTTAACGCAGAAAAATTTTAGCCTCTTATTAAAAACAGAGTTTTAGATTAGTTTAGGAATGTCTGAATGTGACTTGATTATAAAGCTATCCACTATACACTACACTACTCTATCCCTTCTCGTTTATAATGTTCGTATCATCACATCCAGGGTTGGCTGGAAGAGATTCCTGCTGGAATAAGCTCGCCATGTACACTTTGTCTTTGTGAATATTTTGTTTATGATGTCTTTTATATGTGCAATAAAAGAGTAGAGCTCTATTCACCCAGTTCACTGTTTTAGATCTCGTAACTTCTCGACACAACATCTCGGCTGTGGCTGAATACTGCGCTGTCCAGCATACGATGACACGAGTCACGTGTCTTGTGGCGCTAAAATGTCAGAATTTGACAGTTAATGTACTGGAAAGTTGCGATTTTACAGTACATTAACTGTCACATTTTGACAGGGCTGACCCGGCTTGCTGGTTGAGCCACCACCTTTTGGCTTATTTTACAATATTATAACCAACTCATGTTTTGTTTTAAGTTGTGTTTCGAGGGGATGAGGCAATAAATTAACTGGTATTACCCTTGGAATACACTCACAATATTTCGAAGATTTTAAATTCTGAGCGGGATCTTAGGATGGAGATTATACATATGATTATTATGTTAGTCGCAAAGGGTCTATATTTTTTACAAGACATGACCCAGGTACTTAAAGACACTAACTGAACACACTGAAGAAGTAGAGAAGAATATCGAGAGGTGACGGCCAATCCCCAGACTTTCTAATACACAATCTCCAGTTTTTGTACGACCCGCGACACAGAGGCTCTATATCTTTCACAAAACGTTGATATGACCCAAGTACGTGAAGAAATCAGAAATTTATTTGAACGTAAAGAATTTACATTCTGCTGGTTGAATGTCAATGTACTTACAATGATAATGTTAGCCGCTGCCTTGGGCCCGAATGTAGTGGAGAAAAAGGCAGCAAAAAAAACTCCACTCTGACCATCTTTTCTCAATTCACCTTAAATCTAATACAAAGTTTGTTACAAATGCCCATCTAAATAAGCAAGTCAAAACTCAAGACACATGAGTGCAATCAATACTTGAAATGTCAATAAGTGAGAGTAAGCAAGAAACTAACTGAACACTTACACTGAAGAAGTAAAAAAATATGGAATGCTGATCCCCAGTCCTTCTAGGACACAGGAGCTCTATATTTTTCACAAAACGTTGATATGACCCAGGTACTTGAAGAAATTAACTGAACACACTGAAGAAGTAAAGAAGAATATTGAGAGCTAACGGCCAATCTCCAGTTCATCTATGTAATACACAAGAAGTAGGATAGATAACTGAAAAACCCCTTTCCCCTCACGGCGTAATACAACATACAATAAATTGCAATTATTGACAAGCTATCCCTGCCGAAGGGCCTAGCAGGCTGGCGGGAAGATGGACGACTCAATAAGAGGCGTTTAATCTAAGCCTCTTGACGACGACACCGGGCAAGACAAACTGCCCGTGCGTAGCGGGGGCAGCATCTAATATCCGAGTGGTTATTTTTCAATATTCTGCTAACATTTCCGGCGGAAAGTTGTGTGGAAGAAAGTTCTGTTAGAAATAAGGCCGCACAGTATACTTTTTTTTTCATTGTATCTTTTATGTTTCTTATGTGCCTTAATAATAAGTACCTGGGTGATCGAGCTTTGCTCGGTACTTTTTTTGTAATATAAAATATGTAATGAAAATTAATGAAAATGAAAATAGCCTTTATTTGCCAATAATCTTAAATAGTAAAATATTGATTAACATGCATTAAATTATATTGTTTGAATTTATTCTATTATGTCCTATGTTTATTTAAAAAGAATGAGTAATTGAAATATAATTATATAACAATGAGTTTGAATATTATTTAAATTAATTATGATTTTATTACAATGTCATTTTAATTAAAAAATATAATTTATTAATTGGCTGCCCATTTCTGAGCAAAGGCCTCCCCCAGAATTTCCCACTCTACTCTTCGTGACGTTTTTCTTGGCCATGTGGGTCCTGCTTCTTTTTCTATATCATCAGACCATCGCCGGTTAGGTCTTCCTTTGTTTCTTTTTCCATCTCTTGGATACCATTCGGTTGTGCGTTTTGTCCATCTGTCATCTTTCATCCTCATAATGTGTCCTGCCCAACGCCATTTTTGTTTCTGGATAAATTCTGCACAATCTATTATCTTTGTTTCGTTTCTGATAATTTCATTCCTAATTTTGTCGCTTCTTTTAATATTTATCATACTTCTTTCGATTGCCCTCTGGCAGACTTTTAGTTTCCTTATGTGCTGCTTGTTTAGGGACCATGTTTGACATCCATAGGTTAAGCAAAGTAACAGAACAGTGTCAATTTTCTTTTTGAGTTCTATTGGTATCTCTTTGTTTTTGAAAATACCTTTTAGGCTCCAGTATCGGTTCCAGGTCTTGGTTATTCTTCGATCAATTTCTTGTGTGGTTTTATTATTGAATGATATATGTTGGCCAAGGTAGATGTACTCTTTAACATACTCAATTGTACTTCCGTCTATAGTTATCGGTGATTCTTCTGAGTTAAAATATGTAATATAAAATTAAAATAATCCTTTTTCAACAAAAAAAGAACTTGGAAAAAAAACATCGTGACTCGGACCGGGTCTCTTGAAATCGCCCGTTTTCCCGTCAGAACTATCCCAACCTTGCAGATAGACGCGAAAACCTCTGTATGTTATCATAGCAAATATCAGTTGACTTAAAACACGGATAAAACAACGTTTTCTAAAAATGTAACCTAGTTAGATCAATTAAACGCCCCCGAAAGCATGTGCCTACAAAATTTCGTGAAAATCGTTGGAGCTGTTTCCGAGATTCTGATTACATATAAATATGTATACAAGAATTGCTCGTTTAAAGAGATTAGATATCGGGGGCCACGGGAGCAAATGTACGCAAGTAAATAAGTTTCGAATAAAAGACGAAAGTCATCAAAATTTCACGAGACCTGCAAGATTGAATAGACCAATATTTGGTTAAACCTTTGTTGAAACCTAATACTTTGCTTAATTAAAACCATTGTTAACGAGTAAACTTATTACAATCAGGCTACCAAAATCCGAGGCGAGCGATTGGGTTACGAAATATTGACTTGCTCGAACAAAAGAAGTTCAAACAATACCTAAGGGGAATTTAGACTCTACAACCGACCTGTTTTTGGTAGTAGTCTCGTAGATTACAGCTCGGCCAGGGGTACGACCACGTTAGTCTTCCACTGAATTAAGTTGTCTGATTTAGCCTACGCCGAACTGTCAAAGCCGTACATATTTTGACACTTTGAAGTCGTCTAAAGCTAGCCGCCCCGGACACACCCGATCCAAAAGTTCCCATGACGCTAGCAGCGTTCACCTCCTGCACGGCTCCCGGAACACCTCTACCTACATCATGTATGCCCCAAACGATGGTCATACCCACGACTCCTCAGGCGCTGACCGATTTCCCCAACAAACCTTTTCCATCATCCCCCCATTCTCCCATTGTTTTGACAACCAGTGGGACAAACAAATAATTTTGTATAAGCTGTCTATAGACATATTTCCTGACCCTGGACTGATCTATACAGAAGTAGTTTAGACACCACAGCAGCGGTCCTCGCACATACAGCTGTAAAACCTACATTAGAAGGCGCAAACTGCAACCGCAAGTAGCGTCCCACAAGTGGCTCCGATCGTTCTGCCACGGCACCAAGGTGAGACAGTCCAGACGCTTACCTTCACTGCAACACAACCCTAGTGGCTGTAACCAGCGCTCTAGACAGCGGAGACAAGATCATTTATCGCATGGTGCCGTAAGAGCCTGCCCGCACTTCGTACGCAGTGAAGCCCGTGCTAACCTAGGCAGTCCACTTTTACCCCACACACACAGAATTGAGGCTCGCAAATGGAACACCCAAGGTGAAGTGCCACCGCCAGGCTCAAAAAATTGTCATCTAACAAGGTCCCCGATAGACCCCTACAGATTTGTAGTTACTTACAAATGTACTATAAATAGCTCCGGAATCGAGTCTCGCAGTTTTTTCCGAGTTTTTCCGAACTTCAAAGTATATTTCTTTTATGATTTAGTTTTCAGATTATTCCCTGACTTTGGGTACTAGCCAAATTTCATAGTTTTATTTCACCGGAAAGTACCCGATAAATTTTGATTCTCTTGAGTGTCAAAGTATACGTCTATTTAAGGACGTATCTTATTTTAACGTTAACTTAGCCTCAAGGGACAGTAACCTGAGTATATAGTTTTAATTTCAACTCGATATCTTCCCGCGTTCCAGTGATAAGAGTCTTCACAGACAGACAGACGGACGGAAGGAAGGAATAGAATAGAATAAGAAATAGAAAGAAATAAGAGAATAATAGAACAGAATAGAGTAGAATAGAACAGACAACAAAGTGGTTCTATAAGGGTCGTAGCCTACTTACACGACTCTGCTGCCACGGATGGATGGCATCATAAATTAGCTGACAGCTGACAGCGAGCTGTCTGCTCGCTGTTCTGCCAATGTAAAATATATCTAAAGAGCAATATTTAAAGCCCATATTTGAATGATATTATTTTTGCCGGGTGGCAGCAGAGTCGTGTTGGGCTATGACCTTGATGGTTCCGTTTTTTTCCTTTTTGGGTAACAAGCCCTTAAAAGTTCAAGTAATGTTAGAGTAGCACAGAAAAAATAACCACAAACAAAAACCATACTTTAATACTCTAATTTCTTTCTCTCCGTCTATGGTTGCCTGGAATAAATTGCTTATAGTAATAAGGCCGCCAATTGTACTTTGATTTATAAAAATCTGTAAATGTAATTTATGAGTACAATAAAGAATATTCTATGTATCAGGATTATTATTAGGATTATCTATTAGGATTTTAGAATATTGAATTTCAAAATTAAAATATAAAATTAAACCAGCTCTACGAACTTAAATCGGCTACATTTAACAGTACTTATTGAAATTAGAAAGGCATGCCTGTCTTGGTTTCTTTTGGAAAATTATTAAACCGAAATTAAAAATGTGCATGTTTTTTACACGTATATTTTTAAGCCTGCACTTTCAATGGCACCGTGTAAAGAACGAATCGTCAAGTTAATTGAAAGCTACGGTCACTCTCGCAGCAGGCTGTATGAGCCGAGTCGGTCAATAGGAAAACACAATGGGCCCAGCACAATGGCTCTATTCAATGGACTTTAAAATGGCCTTTGCAAAATGGAAAAAAGTTCGCATGAAGCTACTGCGAGCGCGACGCTAGCTGACTGGGACCAACTATTTTTCGGACCATGCAGCACGCGGACAAACATTAGAAGTCTAGCAATATCCTTAAGACGTGGATGTTACTTATTGTCTCATCGATTCCTCTTATGCGTAAGTGCTTTTCCGTTATTTTCTTGTTTGGATTTATATGTAAATATGGGTTGTGTAATATGAAATAAATATTGGTTATTTTATTACTTACATGAACTTATATGCACTTGTACATGAATTACAGTTATCAGTTTGTTCAACGGAGTTTCACTTATTCAAGGTTAAAATTACACAACGTTGTGCAAAAGCTCATAAAATACAGACTTTATAATAAATTGGTATTAGAAATTAAATTATTTTCATTAGTCAACAAATTAAATTATTACATAGGTACAGCTACTGGCACAAAAAATATTGGATTACAGACGAAACTGCTTTTATGGAAGAGAATATTAGAACAAAATCAACAGAATACAGGCGGTTTCCCTGTTTTACAAAGCATACAAGAAATACTAATTTAATCGCTTGATCTTTGAGAACTTCGGAGCTGGAGTATCCTACGAGTATGATATGCTGCCGCTTTGAGGGTTCTGAAGGTGCAGGTATGAGTCACAAATAGCACACATTACTTATATGCACGCCTGGATCTTGAAGGAACAGGCAGATACCAGTATTTGATACATGTCATGATCCTGATGAACCTTCTTTGCTAATAAATATAAAGAAAGAGACGAGAGTGGCGCTTTCCAAATTTGAGGCCCCTTTCGAAAACCTATGCTAAAAAATAAAAAAATAAAAAAAAATCATTTATTTCTGGTATCGATGACCCATATTAATAATATACAATTAACAAATTTAGAATTTAAAAATTAAATTAATATTAAATTAAATAAAACAAAATCCGAACTAAATTAAATAACCAAAAATTTTTTTTCCTATCCTTATATCTTTAAATTGATTTTTATTATTTAATGTTTATCTAATTCTTAACAATAATGCTAGAATATTATTTGATGACTGCTGACCCGGCAAACGTTATTTTGCCGTATTAAACCCTATTAAACTCGGCAAAACGTGGGCCCAGTTCCAGTGACTGGTGCCTCTGCCTACCCCTTCGGGGATATCGGGCGTGAGTTTATTATTTATTTTTTATTTAAACCCTATTCTCAGACGTACCAAATAAACACAATTTTATTCAAATCGCTGAAGCTGTTTTCGAGAAGTTCGATAACAAACACTGTAACACGACATTTTTATATATTATAGAAGATTACATTTAATTAATATTATAAGAGCACAATGCTGTTATAATCACTTACCATTTTTCTCACATGCCAGAAAACAAAAATTCCAGATACGAAACGGTCCAAAAAACTATGGTCCTGGACAGTAGCTGTTAGGTACCACTCACGAACGATGTAAGTTAATATTTCGTTGGCTGAGCCGATGTGTGCTACTGTTGATTGAAATGGAGTGTAATTTTCATTTTGGAAAATGTGTTTTTAGTTCAATATTAAAGGTTGTTGGTTGGTCAGGAATAATTACATTTAATGAATAGGCATAGGTAGGTACTTAAAAATATTTTCGTCGATGAATTATGAATAAAAACCGTTAAAAAAAGTTTTAATTTTTAATGTTCTTGATTACTTAAATGCTAGACAAAATTATTGTGACTCACAGAAACATTTTTACATATTTATGACGTCCCTTCTGTTTCTGGTTCCCACGCCACAGGACATCCTAATGCATGTAGGGTCAGTAGCAATGTATTTGTCTGTATGTAAATGTTTAAACAAAAATCCTGTTTTCGAATTAAATTTCATGATGACGAGAAATAAAAAAAAAATCTGTAATAATAAGAAATAAGAAAACTTTATTGCAAGTAAAATTGTTACAATTTGTGTCCTGCCTCTGCTATTTTAGTACAATCTAAATATCCATACATACCGACTATATTCTTCCTGCAAGACTCTCTATACAAAGATTGTCTGGAAGAGATCGCACAAAACGATAAGACTGCCAGTCGTACACCATTACTTAGTTATAAGAAAACTTTAATAATTCGTTGTCCCGATGGCGTAATTAAGTTTTACCTAGCTATGTACAGCTTCTAAGAAGTAGCAACTGAACTTTTTAGAAGTTGGGCAGAATTTGTCAAAATATTAATCAGGATGTCCCGGGAATAAAACTTCGACTTTGTCACCAAAATAAACTTTATAAGAAAACTGTTATGGGCTATCTTGCAACTAAAATAATGGTAGATGTGCTGTCCACTGTATTGCTTCCATAGAATCGCTCATGAAATTACCAAGCACAGCGCAGCCCGCAGAACTATTCATAGACCGCCTAGCAACAAATCGCAATTTGGAGAGCAAATTCGTTTGTATTGTACGAAACAACGGCGTGCAGAGCTTCAGTAATAATGGAGTATCCCTTTCGTGGAGGTGGCCGGAGATATTCCGCAAATTGTTAACGTGGATAAACAAGCTGAGGGGCAGCCGCAACCGCCTGCGTCCAGTCGCGGCACTTTACTTATATACGGCTTATTGAACTCTAATGGTGAAAACGTGCTACTTGTTTGTTTTTTATAATTTGCTAGCTGACCCGGTAAACGGTGTTTCGCCGTATATTTTTTTTCACTTAGGGCAATGAAAAATAGACAACCTATAATAAAATAATATATTTTTTTTATTTCAATTCCAAAATTATTCATTACACATTGTGGTGGGGACTTCCTATTAAGTGTGTAAACACTTGTGCCAGGAAACCCCGCTCTTCACTTAATACATTGGCATTAACTTAGGTATAATCGTTTAGTTGTAGTTATGGTAAGGTACATGCGTAATGCGTATAATACATATTTTAATATTGATTACAATTTAAATATATCTACTTAACAAAATTTTCAAATATTAATTAATTTAAGTATAAAAAGATAAATCATTTATCAATTCGCAAGAGATTTCCAATTCTTTCGCGATTAGCTATAACTATTAATAAATGTACAATTTTTTTAAATCATTATAATTTAAATTTTTATTACAATTATTTTTATTATTTCAATTTTCTAATCATTATTATTATTAAGTAAAATTGGAATAGATAATTAACTTAATTAAATGCGCATCTCGGTTTGTGTGTGTGTGTGTGTGTGTGTGTGTGTGTGTGTGTGTGTGTGTGTGTGTGTGTGTGTGTGTGTACGTGTGTGTGATGTATGAATTTAATAATTAATATAAACCTATTCTCAGAACCTATTCTCTACCGAATATATATATATATATATATATATAGAATTTCATCACAATTGGTCAAGAAGTTTCGGAGGAGTTTGCGCACTAACACTGTGACAGGAGAATTTTTATGTATTAGATTTTGCAAATATTGATCATTTTATGAAACTGATTTCGATATTTTTGAGTCTATTTTTAATATTTTTCTAAAGTTTTGGTGTTTGTGACGTCATCAGGGCATGATCAAAGAGATAGTCTTTGCCTACATTATAAAAGCAAATGTCATGTGTGCCTTCCTTACCATGATATGACAAAAAAATACGTTATAGATTTATTATTTAAAACGAGTGCAGTAGAGGGACTGCTACAACCACAACTGTAGTTCACCCTAACCCAGCCACCTCCCTAACGAGCGTAACGTATCATTTGCCTCCGAGTATGAAATTCGAAATCTCTGCTGCCAGGGCGGTAACGATGTGATTGTACTGTTTGCACTGTATCACGCCACAACCCAACTTACACCCTAGTGGCTAGGCCACAAGTACTGTAATTCGACTACCAATATTAGTAGTGGTTCTCCATACGCTCACCACTCCATGCACTTGCTCGAACAATCCACAAAGGAATCCATTACTTGAACTATTTCTGTGCGTTTGGGAATGATAACTCGATGACTTGTAAATACATGGGGGGATTCTCTTTAGGTCATGTAAATAATAAACGGTCCAAAGGACTGGAACCTTGAAACATGCGAGTCAGAAATACATTTTTGGGAAAGCTTAAAAAAAGTTCTGTGTTCTAAGATTTGTACTACAATAAGAATCGAAAGCATTTTTCATCGACGTTAGATCAGTCATAAATTGATTAGTGGCATCTCTTACCAGAATACTAAACAGGATAAGCGATCGCTCAGGCGTTGTAGTGCCCGACATATTTTTATAATCTATTTCTAAAATCTCAGCTTAGTCGGGTAAATTCACAGGAAAGATGTAATTAATACAGTGACAACTGGGCACAGGTTTTCTCACCATATTTTACTGTTAGCAAGCGGTATTGTAACCACAAATTAACGAATGTAGGTACGTACATCACTTAGAAAATCTTAGCCATGTGAACATTGTAGTGATTTCAACATTCAATTCTCGTATGTGAGTCAAGGTTTCGAAGTTATATTATTTATCATTCGTATTAAACCGGTATAAATGCCAATAGCAATTTTCTGAAAATTACCCGTTGTAAGTGAGTAAATAATTAATTTTCCGGCCATTTTCCGGACGTTAAATAATAGCAGCAGAATAATAGAGGTACGGGCGTAATTAAAAGCAATCATCTTGTCAACAGGCCATGTTGACTTCCCAGACATTGCTAATAAAAGGCAGAGAAAATGCTAGCAACGCCTTTTCAATTAGATTCTTCTCTCGGAAAAGGTGTTCTGCGGAGCTCAAAATGAAAGTGCAACCGTTTGACTCCTTCAAATACATTTTGAGCATACTAGCCCAAACCGGATACATGAAGCCCCTTTCTCAGGAACTGAGTCCAATAAAAGACAGGCTTCATAGGATATTCAGGGCTATAACAATACTTGTGATGATCGTTTACGACTTTCAACACATCATTTTTGTCTTTCAGGTAAAAGTAATTCCACCTGATCATAAGAGGAAAAATACAAGTTTATGCAAACTTGCCTGATTCCTAGTCTCAATGAAATTAGCACTGTTTTTACAAACTCGGAAAAAATGGTGTAACTTTAAGGGTCTGTTTCACAATCTGCAGATATAGTTCCGTTTTATATATATATACTAGCTTTCGCCCGCGACTCCGTCCGCGTGGACTTTAGTTCAAAATGTTGCAACCCCGTTCACTCCCGTTAAGGGTTAAATTTAGAAAAACCGTGAAACACGTGTTCAATCAATTGTGTTGAAGAGTATTTATTTCAAGTTTCAAGAAAATCTGACAACATTTTTTTATATTTCCATACAAACTTTAACACCGCCGTTTACCCCTTTAGAGGGTGAGTTTCAAAAAATCCTTTCTTAATGCTCCCCTAGGCTCCCTAAGGAACTCCCGTGCCAAATTTCAACCCCCTAGGTTCAGTAGTTTGGGCCCTGCGTTGATTCTAAGTCAGTCAGTCAGTTTCTCCTTTTATATATATATATATAGATAGATATATTGCTTCTGGCCCCACACTAGGACACCCTGCGTCATGGAAACCAGAAACAGCGACGCCTCAAACGTGTAAACAAACAAGACCTGAGACCCGGGACCTCTTGCGTAAGCAGATACGCTAACCGTTGAGCCACAGAGGTCGTCCATACCTGTTCCAGCAGGTATCTCTTCCAGCTTACCCTGGATGTGATGATACAAACATTATAAACGAGATAACGAAAGATAGACAATAACGGCCACATTAATACAAACACGTTTCCTCTAGGGCCAATCATAAACTCGGTTTATTTAATAACTTAGTACTTTGGAACAGAGCTTCTTTTTTGGTTGCCTTAATCCCATTGTAATTTTTCAATCCAGTAACACAACTGCCTTTAAAGATATAGGGGATCGAAAAGGGCCCTTATGGCTTCGTGTAACTTCGAGAAATCGGCTTGGCGCACACTTTGCATTTTGGTAAAGATAATTTTAGAACCTACATTTTACAAGCCAGGGTTCGTAATTAACCGATTTCTGCTAAAACCTGCTAAGTAGTAAAGTGTTTCCTACTCATTTTTGCGCAGGTATTCCCCAACATGGATCAGATAGCCGAAAGTCTATTCACCTTGATTGTGACAATAAATGTGACCATAAAGTTGGTCACTCTTTACGTCAACACTACACGATTTGAAGATCTCCGAGATGTGATCAATGGTACTAATTTCTATCTATCTATGTAATCAGCCCACAGAGCCCACTGGCGGCATAATTTTTTTCGGCAAAAAATCTATGAAATATTGAACAGAACATTACATAAGAACAGCATATACAAAGGCGAGCTTATCTCTGTAAAAAAAAATTCCAGCAAAAATTAAAAATTAAGGTCCCAGCTCCTGCTCCCAGCGATCTTTAATTTTTAAGTTATAAATTTGAAGGAAAACATCGTAAGGAAACCTGAGCAACTGTTATGTTCGCATACCTTATTGTTTAAATCGCAAATTCATAGTTGCTACGCATGGTGTACGACGCATCGACTTATTCAAACCTCATTTCTTTCAGGACCATTCTTCGAAGCAAGGTGTAAGAAAGACGAAGAGATTATTCTGGAAAACACTCGCCTTTTAGACCGTATCACGAAATTAGTAAAGAACGCAGTATTGACGTGTATGCTTTTCTGGTTCATAGCGCCCTTCATTAATAGGATGGAGAACACAAGTGTAGTTGTGCCCGGGTACTTCCCGTTTGGCCAACACAATTTTATTGGGTGAGCCCGTTTCCCAAAACCGCTCGTAGCCGCGGCCGCCTGAGTGATCTTAAGCGACCACGAAGGTTAAGCAACATAGGGCGCATTCAATGCATGGATGGGTGACCGTCTATGACTAAAGCTAGTGGCTTTTTTCCGGGCATTTCCGTGCTTCGCAAGGCACGTGAAGCAATTGCTACCGGCTGCCGTCGATAGATAGCAGTCGTTAAGCCAGGAGGCCTTCGGGTGGCTTGAAAATTTCTGACAGTAAGACCAGAAACTAGTCTTACAAGCCTCCACCAATCCGGACTTGGCCCCCGTGGTGGCCTATACCTTTATAGGCCATACTCCACCACGGGGGCCAAGTCCTGATTGCTCAGGGAAGGTACCCGTGCCCCTCGGTGCGGACATAATGGGTTGCTGATGATGATGATGATCCCAGAGGGGTAGGCAGATCACTTTCGCTTCATCGACATTCATTAGTCGTTGCATACACGCATGTCGGTTGCTTTTATCTTGCCCTTGACTGATACAACCCCTATTGGGTTGAAATCGAGTTTTTTATGTTGAAGTCTATTTAGAGGACTTACTCCTCAAGATTTCAAATCAAAACAAAATAGCTCTAGTAACTAATATCTAATAACTTAGACACAACACAATTACTTGTCCTGGTCCCAAACTAGGTGCTATTGTAACAAGGAGCCATAAACGTGGCAAAATTTACTATTTTTTTAAGAAACTTTTGATAGTGTATCTGAAGGAAACTTTTATCAGTAATTAGCTGGCCTTGCGATAATAATACGACCCTATCCATGGAGGAGGCCTATGTCCAGCAGTGGACTTCTTGTGGCTGAATGATGATGATGATGAATACGACCTATTCTCAGGCCTACCAAATATATAAAAAAACCATAAAAACCTGTGACGCCGTTTCGAAGGAGTTAAAAAAAAAAACACTGACACGAGAGTGTTATAAATTAGACTAATAATTTACCTTATTTGTAATCCTATGAACTGATTAAAATTTACAAATCGATATAAAACCGTTCTAAAATCAGATTTTATTTTTAATAAAAGGCTGCGGCTGCCAGTACGAAATAAACTGGTATGTAACAACCTTTTTAACACATCTACAACGTTTTTTATCTCAACTTTTCCAGTTTCACCTGTGCCACGGTCTACAACTCTTTTGTGATGTTCTGGGTGGGCTATGGCCATATGACATGCAACTGCTTCATCGCAGCACTGTACTCCCAAGCCTACGTCCAACTGAGAATCGTCAGGTACAATCTGGAGCACATTGCTGATGACGAAAATCAGGAAGTCAATGGGGTAATTACGTATAAGGATTACGTCAATCCAGATATACAGCTGAGTTTTATCCACTGCGTAGAGAGATTTGCAAAAGTCGTTTGGTAAGATTTTGAATACTTACTTTGTTAAGAAATAAGGTTTATAGTTGCTTTGTACAAATACTCGATTTACGATTTCAGGTACTTCAAAGAGGTCCAATCTATACTGAGCAAAGTCGTACTGATTCAGTTTTTAGTTTCAGCTGGCGTTATTTGTATGGTGATCTTCAAAATGAGCACCGTAAGTTTCATAGTTCTCCAAAACATTTTCAAGTACAGAAGATAGCGTATCAACCTTTACATTAATGCACTCAGGTGAGTGCATTAATGTAAAGGTTGTACCGTAACTTAAAAGAGGTCTCTTAAGTTACGGGTGAATTAAATCAAAATTCTAAAATTATTTATTTCAGATATTGCATTGTTGGTTTCAGCTGCCCATTTTAGGCTTGGATTTCTTGTATTCAGGTATATACTTGAGTTGCTTGCTGGTAGAATTGTTTATTTATTGCTACTTTGGATCTTTACTGAACAATGAGGTAAGTTTAGAAAAAAAATGAAGATGCTCTCTTTCTAAAAATAAACGTTAATCAATATGAGTTTTGTTTTTTCTTTCCTTTTGAATCTAATATTATCATCATCTTTATCAGCCATTTGACACACTCTGAAGCATGTAAGCCTCCTTCGTGGTTTTATTTTATTTTATTAAGTCACCAACCAACCGACCACCAACAAGAGTTGCACAAAAATTACATATTTCAGACCTATACGACCTAGACGTACTTATACGACTGACAGATGTGGTTTTAGATGGTTTTAGTAACTTTGGGGACGAAGTCGTAAAATTTCGATACTGATATTCTGCTTCGCAGAGTAACTTCGTGAACGAGTCGATGTACCTTAGCAACTGGGTGTCGCTGTCGCCCAAATTCCGTCGCCAGATGCTCATTGCCATGATACGTTGGGGCCAACCGATAGAGCCAATGGCCGCTGGCTTAATTCCGCTCTCAGTCTCTTCATTTATCACGGTATACACTTATTTTCTTCATTATGTGCATTCTCCTATTGGAAGTTGGCAACCAATTCCGCTATCTTCTTTTTCGAGGCTCCCAAAACAAAAAAGGAACTGGAACTCCAGCCAAACCACCGTCGTAGATATCATCATCAACCCATTATGCCCCCACCGAGGGGCACGGGTCTCTTCCCTGAGGAAGGTATAGGCCATACTCCACCACGGGGGCTAAGTCTGGTTTGGTGGAGGCTTGTAAGACTAGTGGCTGGTTTTACTGTCAGAAGTTTTCAAGCCGCCCCTAGGGCCTCTGACTTGGCTTAACGACTGCCATCTATCGACGGCAGCCGGCACCAACTGCTTAGCGTGCCTTGCGAAGCACGGAACCGCTCGAAAAAATGCCACTAGCGTTAGTCATAGACGGTGACCCATCCATGGACTGAACGCGCCGTATGTTGCTTAACCTTAGTGATCGTTTAAGATCACTCAGGCAGCCCAGGCTATGAGCGATTCTATTCATAATTTCTATTCTATTCTATTCGCAATTTTCTATTCGTATTTTCCTCTATTTATTTATTTTTAAGATAACTAATATTCAAAATATTATTGTTAAATACGCATTAACATTTACATACAGGCACCTACATTGCTCTGGCGCCACACTAGGATACCTACTGTGTGTCGTGGGAACCGAGACAGCGACATCACAACCGTAGTTGTCTGCGTAGAAAAAATATTGTTGAGTATACCGTAACCGACGCATATTTATTTACAAATATGTGCACCTGAAAACCTAAAACATGGAGATCCAGTTGTAAGCAACTACAACCGCTAAATGTCTATTGTATTTGACTACTCGTCTCTCCAAGTATTGCAATCCTTTTAACCTGTCGATATTTGGTGGGGCGATCGGGTCAATTTAACAATGATTTTCATTGGTAACAGAACTAGCAAAACACAGCAACAAAGCAGCTAGATATAAAAAACAAAAGCACAGAAAATTTTCCATAAACGGTGCCGTACCCATTGGTGAGAAAAGTAACAACATAAGTAGGTGTACCAAATTTATTTGGGCTCCGACTCAGCGTGTGCGGAAAGTTTGGGAGAAACTTCATTGCTGATATTCTGCCGGCTAAATAGCCTGTTTATTTATTCGTAAAGGGGAGAAAAGGAGAGAAAGATCTAGGTTAATCTTTGCCTAAGCTTCTCCGAGGCGGCCAGTCTTTCGTGAATTAAAACGAGTGACGACTGTAGGTAATCCTAATCCAATCGGCCTAGAACCACCTAAAAGGAAGATGTCTCTTGAAATTAATAAATGATTAATTCTTTTCAGGTACTTCGAGTTGCCTACACCTTGTTCACCGTCATGAAAGAATCTTAAAAAATGGACTAGTCACACGTAAATAGATAAGTTGATAGAGAGCACTATACTGCACAACCAGAAGAACGGATTACAAATTGTTTGTAATGATTTGTAATACTAGTTAGACTTTAGTACCCACTCAAATATCGAATAAATTATTTATTATTCAATATCTGAGATATTATATGAGAAATCTGCATCGCCCCACAAATGATTGAAAAAAGAACATGCCTACCTATATAATGCGTTTAATTGACATACTTTTATGGAGTCTGTTAACCCGGCCGCCTACATAATCAAAACACACTTTATTATGGACAACATTCAGTAAAGGCATAATATAGATTTATTAAAATTTTATTGGGGCTCAACGCAGTATCTAAATATCGGGAAAAATATTGTCAGCTATGCTCCTGTACTTTGAATACCTTCGACATGTAGCTTTATGAAACGGTACTAATGTGGTCATACCACTTCCTAACAGCATAAGTTTTTAATTCTCAATT
The DNA here is from genome assembly GCA_947310845.1 of Yponomeuta plumbellus. Lineage (NCBI taxonomy): Eukaryota > Metazoa > Arthropoda > Insecta > Lepidoptera > Yponomeutidae > Yponomeuta > Yponomeuta plumbellus. The sequence continues at coordinate 16,030,335 of OX371196.1, forward strand.
CTATTTTTCACACTCCAGAATCTTGACGATGTGGAATGTGTAAAAAAAATCCGAGAAGTATAATAATATATTTCTTCGCAATTCGACGATTATTTGCAATTTCGAAGCAACCGTGATATTAGTTTTCCGAATGGCTCATTTTCCTTAGTCTACGTAGTGTGCAAATTCGGTTTTTTTTTCACAAAAGAAAGTACAGTTAGATATATTTATTTAATGCATTCTATGTGTGTATTTTGTCTCAGTGCAGTTAAAGAAACTAGGAAAAACAATTAATTTTCTTCGTATACCGGGTGACATTTTCACCGGTACAATCAATTTTACCATATCATTGGTATCGATAATAGATTACATTTATAAAATAAAATTACCATATTTTTTTTTCACTTTCATTAATTTATCCTTCATAAAATTTGTAACGCATGGGCGCACTAATTACAAGGCGTCAACGCGGTGCGAGGTAAAGGGCGGCGGGGTGGGGTGAGTGAGCGGCGGGCTGGCCAGCGCACGAGTTCGTCGGTAAGCCGAGCCGGTCAGTCCGCGCCAGGGGGTGTCGACTTTGTATGGGCGACCGAGAATACCTTCGTGGGCTAGATTTCCTCATTGCCATTTTGAAATTAAAAAATCCTCGGTAAGATTTGTAGAATTTCAGTCAGGCCTAGACTTATTGTAAAAAAAAACAAATGCCCAATTTTTTAAACCAAAAGATTTGTAAATAATTTTGAAATAGTATATCAATTTTCGTGCGTTATTGAAATTTATTTTTGTTTTTGGTCGAAAAAAACTTAGTAGAAACTTACTTTGAGTGTGGCAACGCTAAACGTCATGCTTACTTACAATATGGCGAATTTTATTTGCGTATGTTGTATACTTATTTCGGTAACGGATTCGGTTTGTTTCTGAAATATTTCTTGTGTAATTGCTTGGATACGACGTCGAGCTGAGCTTGTTTGTGATTCTACGTCTGTGTTTTTCCTAGTTCGTTTTGAGAGAGTGACTCTTATTCAACATACGACGTCGAGTTGAGCTTGTCCTTCTCCTTCTTTGTAATGTTGTTTTATTATGAATATTATGAATGAAAATTGAAGTATTGATTAAATGTTTCACTTTAATATTTTATTGTTTTCTAAAAGGCGTTGAAGTATTCTAGTTGTAAGTAACAAAAAGTATTTTGGATGAATAAGCAATTTCATTTGCAAACTCAGAATCGTTCTAAAAGTATTGTAGTATTGTAAAAAGTTTCTGAGTTTGCAATTAATTAAATTGCTTATTCACCCAAAATACTTTTAGTTTTTATGTGCCTGGCACCATAGTGGAACATTCAAATTTTGCCGCCACTGAGAAGTTGCTGTGGGCATCCGGCAGGTGGCGCTAGTACGCACATTTTATTTTTTTTAGTTGAACTTCTTCTCGTGAGTAATTGTGTTCTGTGGTCCGCGCGCATTGACCTAGGTGAGTGCACGTGCGCCGTTTTCGCACTTCCTGCAGTCGGAAATTACGCGCGCAACACGATGTTTACAGACCGCGAGTATTACGAAATGGTTCGTAGTTACTTTCTCAGTGGGGAAAATACAGCTGCAGCTCGGCGAGCATACGCTGAAGAAAGTTTGCCCCGCCTGATAAATGCCGGTTTTATTGAACCTCAAATACCCAACACCAGAACATTCATGAGAGTGACGCAGCATTTACTAGACTACGGACAGTTCACTGCACCAGCGCACGCTCAAGGCCGAGGAGGGAGACCTCCCTTGGCCGTGGAGATCGAGGAACAGATATTCGCGTTCTTCGAGAAAGACCCCAAAAGGAGCACGAACGACACGGCACGCACGGCGTACTTCGGCGTTAGCCAGTACGTGGTGTGGAAATTATTAAATATGGCAGGCATGCATCCATACCACTACCAACCCAGTCCTAAGCCCGTGCAAGTATGAAGGAAGAAGTGGGATCAAGTAAGATTTTTTTTGCTACGTCATACATAAGTCATACCTACTGGCTGCGCCGCCGCCGCCGCTTCTTTTCCTTCCCGCAAGCCGCGCACAGTTGCCAGTTTGTGCGTTTAGTTATGCTCATGCGTAATGCGTCCACATTTCTTTAAGATTTGCGGGTAAGTTCAGAGATTGGTATTTATGTTTTTTTGTGCCAACGGGGGTAGTAACAATGAATGTTGGTACAATACGATTAAAATCAGTTAACACTTCGGCCAACCTCGGTAATTGTCGTGAATCCGTCGTCTTTCACATAGAGTTATCAATTCACAGACATGAACTTTAATTATATAACTCGTTGTCTCATTGAATACAATACAACAACGATATGAGCAACAAAACCTATGGAGCTCAAAACGAACACCAACCTTTTTATTGAAATTAGAAAAATAATTGAATATTTTGACAGTCTGCCTTCTTAGTGTCAATAAAAACAGTTTGACGTATCTGATACATTTATGTTTATGAACGCTAATTTCATTCGTGAAAATATTCGATTCTATCAAATTTTATAACAATTAACTTACAATAGTTATGTATCACGGCTTCAACAAAAGCGTGGTAAAAAAATTTTTGTTCAATCTCGTGAAATTGTAAATAATGTATATAACTATTTTAGAAAAGAAGTTAATATATTTAAAAAAGAGAAAGTAAATATCATAAAAAAATTTTGGACAGGATTTCTGAAGCAACCGGAGTTTCGAAAAGCAGCGTGTTAAAAATTTTGAAAGAAAACGACAAGCTCTCAGATCAGTCAAATTCATGTCTTTTCTGCATAATAAATTTCCTAAGTCTACCGGTTAGTAATGTCATCTTAGCAGGTGCTATACATTGCGTTTATGATACTTCAAATTGAATGCTACCGAAAAGAAATCGCGGTAATGTATTTCGTGTCATTTCCGTCTCCGGATTTAGGCAATGATATCCGAGAAAAGCCGAAGTGTTAACTGATTTTAATCGTATTGTATTTGTATTTTGGACTTAGTATTACGTATGTTGATTTATTGTACTGGTGAAAAAATATTCCTGTATTGTAGCAATGAGGTTGTTAGTAAATAGGCGAGTATACTCAGTCACAATACTATGAGGTTAAAACTACATAAATCTATTTTACTGTACATACCTACTTTCTTTTGTGAAAAATCCGCATTCGCACTATTTAGAGTTAGGAAAATAAGGCTTTCGTAAAATTATTATTATTAATATTATTATTTGTAGACGGGCAGGCAGTTGGAACAACTGATAATTGCCCGCATCCAGTTTCACTTGGTTATTTTTTTCTTTTGGTCAGTGATGTGTTTGTCCAGTAAGTTCTTGAATTTGTTGACGTTTGGTGCTGAAACCACTTCTTGTGGTAATTTGTTCCATCCATTCACTACTCTGTTAGAGAAAAAGTGTCTGTGAGGATTGTTGTTGGAGAAACAAGTTTGTAGTTTAAGGTGGTGTCCTCTCAAGCGGGTGTTGTTGTCTCTTCGAAGAATTTGTTTATCAAAATCCTGTAGGTCGTAGTGTCCATTTAGAATTTTGTAGGTTTCGATTAAATCACCACGCTCTCTACGCTCCCTTAAAGAAGTAAGCCTGAGCGCTTCCAGCCTTTCATCGTATGATCGGTTTTTTAGCTGTCTTGGAATTTTAGTAAAGCTGCGCTGAACTTTTTCCAGAATGTCAATGTCTTTAATGAAATATGGGCTCCAGACTTGGAAGGCATACTCAAGTAGGGGTCGTATGTAAGTTTTATAAATGGTCAACATCATTTCTGGGGTTAGTACTCCAAAAGCTTTTCTGATTAAATAGATAAAACTCTTTGCTTTTTTTATTATGGTTGTTATGTGTTGCTCCCATTTTAAGTTTTTAGAGATAATTACTCCCAGGTCCTTTTGTTCATTAGCTGCGTGAAGCTCAACATTGTCTAAAATATATGTTAAGTGAGGATTGTTGTTTCCTATATGCAGTACTGTACATTTTTCGGCATTTAAACTTATGAGCCATTCCTTTGACCATTTAGCAATTTTGTTCAAGTCTTCTTGGAGGCGATCGTAGTTCACTAATGGATCAGCAAATATTTTAGTGTCATCCGCGAAGATACTAACGTTGTTACTTAGTTCGTCACGTAGGTCAAATGTGTATATGATGTACAGAATAGGGCCCAATACGGATCCTTGCGGCACTCCGCTGTGAATCTCCCTGTGACTAGAAAGAACATCACCCACTCTTACTTGGAAAGTTCTATTCCGCAAGAAACTCTCGATCCAATTCAATAACCTTCCCCGTATACCAATAAATTCCAACTTATGTAGAAGTCTTGTTGTTGGTACTTTGTCGAAGGCTTTTTCATAGTCGAGATATATCACATCAGTGGGTTTTCTTTCATTGAAACTGTCTGTCCAATATGAGAGGCACGAGAGCAAGTTTGAAATTGTAGATCGATGCGGACAAAAACCATGTTGTTGATCGCTGATGATTCTGTGCTTGGTTAAGAATTTCCTTATGTGATAGACAATAACTTTCTCCATGACCTTACACACAATACTTGTAAGACTTATTGGTCTATAGTTTGATGGCTTCAGTTTACTGCCTTTTTTTAATATGGGTGTCACTATTGCTGTTTTCCGTAAGGTAGGTAGTATCCCAGTGTCATAGGAAGTCTGCATTATTTTCGATAGGGAATCTGCCACGTCGCATTTCTGGAGTATGGTTGTAGGGATTTCATCAGGGCCTGGAGCAGAATCTGCTTTCATCTCTTTGATTACTTTTGAAATCATGTCTGGGGTAAATTCAATGTCAGGTATGGATTCTTCTATTCGTAGATTAGGATTCAATGTAGGTATGTCACTATGTGGTTCTACCTGAAAGACTCCAGCAAATTGGCCTGCAAAGGCCTCAGCCATTTCATTTGCTTGGGAAACTGTATGTCCTTTTTTATCAGTCAAGACTGATGGAATAGTAACTTTTGAAGTTACTTGTTGCCTTATATATGAGTGAAATCGTTTTGGTCCGGCTTGTAGTAAGTCCTTTTCATAAGTAATGCGAGAGTTTCTGGTTATATTTGTCAATTTATTATTTACTTGTCTATAATCTGCATATGTTTTGTCTAGTCCTGTGATGGCGTATCAGTTCCAGAGTATTATTTTACGCTTTATCAGTTCTTTTGTTTCTTTAGACACCCATGGCTTGTTTTGTATTATATTGTTAATTTTAGTTAGGGGTACGTGTAACTGGATGGCTTGTTTGTATACAGTGAGTAGTACGTCAAATTGAGTTTCTGCACAGTTCAGCTCCTTAATGCTGCCTGGTACTGTTTGAAGGATTTCATTTATTTTAGCATAATTTGCCTTTTTATAGTTGCGTCTATGTGTAGTTATGTGTTGCGGTCTTGCTTCTAGTTGTATTGTTGCCAATAGACATACATGGTCACTCTTACCGACTGGGGCTTCATGCTTAATTTCAGCGATAAGTGATTCGTCATTTGACAATATCAAGTCTAGGAAAGATGGCTGATTACCTTCACGAAATCTCGTAGGTTTATTGACTAGCTGCTCTAAGTTGCTGCTTTCGTACAAGTCCACAAAGTTTCGTTCTCGTGGCGTTAGATATTCACAGTCTTCGAGAGGCCATTTAACTCCACGATAGTTGAAATCGCCCATAATTAAAGTTGTGTGTGTTTCTGATGCAATTATAATTTGGTTCAGCAGAGCAGTGTCTTCTTCTAATGTAGAGTCTTGTCCTCTGTAAATTCCACACATCAGAATATTTTTGCTTCCAAATTTGACATCCAACCACAGGCATTCTGAGCCACCATGTTTTGTGTTTCAGTGTTTAGTTTTGTTTTTAAAATATTGATATTCTGTGCAGCGTATATAGCCACACCTCCACTTCGCATGTCTGGGCGTCTCTATAAATGTCATAGCCAGGTATTTTTATTAATGAGTCCGGTATTATAGGTTTTAGCCATGTTTCTGTGATTATAATTAAGGTAGGTTTCATATTATTAACTCTAGTGATAAATAGGTCTAGTTTTGAAGTAATTGAGTGAATATTTGTGTACAAAATAGTGATAGTATAGAGGGTTGGTGAGAGTCTCTTTACAAGATCGCATGTGCTTCCAGTAGTTATATTTGTCACATGCTGTTGGTTTTCTGCGGTTGCAGAACTTAGTTTTTTTTAGGAAGGTTTTTTACGATTGTGGGCTAACCGGTATTATAGGTTTTAGCCATGTTTCTGTGATTATAATTAAGGTAGGTTTCATATTATTAACTCTAGTGATAAATAGGTCTAGTTTTGAAGTAATTGAGTGAATATTTGTGTACAAAATAGTGATAGTATAGAGGGTTGGTGAGAGTCTCTTTACAAGATCGCATGTGCTTCCAGTAGTTATATTTGTCACATGCTGTTGGTTTTCTGCGGTTGCAGAACTTAGTTTTTTTTAGGAAGGTTTTTTACGATTGTGGGCTGCCCCTGCACGTATTTTATTGTGAGGTCCTTTTCTCCCTCGCTTTTGCATTTTTCGAGTTCCTCGCGAAGATATTTCAAGTATTCACGTTGCATGGGAGTTTGGTCTGCAGTAATGGATGATGGCTTTTGCAGTTTTTGTTTGTTGCGCAGAACCTCCAGTGGCTCATTCTTGCTGCGCATAATCACTTTCAATTGACGCGGTGCGGCACCTGCATCAGCTTTAGGCGCTCCGAGGCGGAAGGATTTTATTTTAGTGCAGTCAGCTTTGTTCGTAATCGCGGTTATCACTTTCGTACAATCTGCTATGTCGTGAGCTTTCCGTTCTTCCGCTAATTCGCTGGTGGATTCAGGCAAATCATACATAATAATAATAGTAGATCTATTAGCCCTCTCCGACATCTCCTGAATAGCCGATTCAGTCGCAAGCATGCTCTGGCGAATGCGTAACTGCTTGACCTCCTCTGTGAGCTCGTTAAGTTTCTGGAGAATTGTGGGAAGTTGCACCATTGTAGTTTTACAATCTCCGCAGAGGAAGGTCATGACGCGTACCACTGTCTTTAATTCCAGTACTCTAATTTCAGTTGGTGATAATCCATGACAGTCACTGCACAGCAAGCCTTTACACAGGTCACATGCGACAGATAGTTTGTTTTTGTCGGCAGTTTTGTTGCATTTAGCACACTTGTCCTGCGACTTAGGGATTGCTTTTTTTCCACACGACATAGTGATTTCGTTTTGTTTATTTTGTTGATCTGGGGTAATTTGGTTTGATGTTTTGGCAACACTGAGAGTGAATAAAGAAATAAAGAAAAAATAAATAATGTCAGTTTAATTTTGGTTAGAGGTGGGTAGGTCTAAAAATTCGTTAGCCGAGAAATGTCACTGTTGTGAATTTAGAGTCTTTTTGTGCACGAAATCCAATGTTTTTTGCGTAAATAACACTTTCACAGTTAGTATGCCCTGTTTTCTACACTTTAACACTGATTTCACAAGTGATCTCAACAGTTTTCACAATAAATCGATTAAATAGCGCGAGCGCAGTTTTTACGCGCAATATTCAACTGTCAGAATCCCTATTTTTCAAATTAAGAATTGATAAAATTAAAAATTTCCATAAAAAAGGATTTCTGATCTAATAATCCACAGAAATACACATACTTGAGACATTAAGAATTAGAAACTAATCGTCGATATCGCGAGTGAAAGCCATTCCTTAGATTGATAGTTGTTCCTCTTGTAGTGCACGCTACACCCTTCTGTGATCAAACAATGAAACACCAGATTCGTGAGTTTGAGCAAGCATTTATTAGCTAACTAAATTTCCTATGTTTATGCGGCCCGTTGTTCATTGTGATACTTTCAGTCCTTTTTACAGATCTTTTTGAACCTTTTGAAAGAACAACGTATTTTTGTGTACATTTCCACACTTATAATTACTGAATGGACGCAGCACAAAATCAGGGATATATTCCCAAACGGCTCACAGCCATGACATGAACTGTATTCAATGTGTTACGGGTTACACGTTTGGCTGCGTCCCCAGTTGGCAAACTGTTTGCAGCCGACTGAGTTAGCGCCGTATCGGTTTAGTATGCCCTTCCATATACTTTAAATGGAGTGTTCACAGTTTGCTAGTTTTGCGCTCAATCTACGTAATTTGCAGAGTTACGCGCGCCACTATCTCAGTGAGCAGCTGACTCACAGAAAAGCCTGTTCCACTCGGCGGCGAAATAGTTTTAGTTCGCTTTGAGTATGCCGCTAAGTCGAATTTCAGTTAGCTGCAAATTTGCGGCTCACTCAGTCTGCGGCGAACAGTTTGCCTACTGGGGACACAGCCTAAAGCCAAACATACAGTACAACCGGCCGCTCTATTGAACACATTAGAAAGGGGGCAGCCACACTTGTAGATCTCTTCCGAAGCCAAGTTTGTCGCGCAGTGACGCCTCGAAAGTCGCGTCGCGATATGAGTCGCGAGGATTTCGCTGGTCACGGCCTGCTTCTCTCGCAACCTCGCGAGCTGCCTTGATCAGCTTTGATACCTGCGCTACACCTTCGCGAATGTCTTCTATGATTATCTAAAACAAGAGGTAGATTTAAGAAGTGATACCAGCAATGGGATTGAGTGCCTCTGAAATTCCTGGGGATATTGTGGCTTGGACGAACCTTACCATCAGACAACGAAGTTACTTCTAACAAATCAGGGATGGAAATGGGTATAGTGTATTTCAAAGCTTGGCGGAAAAGCGATCATTGACACGAAGTATTATGTTTCCGTAAAAATATAACGATTCGTGTCGCACTCCTTCACTCTCCTTACATTTCTGTATCGTTTGGATGTCGAAGCGTGTTTTTAGGTACGGGGTGGGGTGAAAGCTCCGGTCAGTCAAGAGATAAAAAACCTGTTTCAACGTGCGACGGACGAGCGAGGTGCGTGCGAGGAAGGGAGAGGCATGCATGCATTAGGTCGGCGGCGCTTGTTTGGCTCATTCCGCTTTGCGAGTTCGTCGAGTGTGCGTGGATAATATTGGTTATAAAGTATAGTAAAGTTATTTGTTCTATTGTTAAGTTTGTGTTTTGTTACTTGTCGTTACTTTTGTTTTCGTGTCGTTTCACCTTAACATAATTATTGTTTAATACTTACTAAGCCTCATCGCTCATTACTGTGCCAGTCTTATCTATTACCTTATTGAACACTCCAACCAACACCTTTGGTATAAAAAATGATGTTTATTTCTGTGATCCGCTCAAAGGTCAATGATTGCTTTTCCGCCAAGCTTTGAAATAGAGTATAGAAATATAATTAGTTTCTTTAACATTTATATTTGGAAGAAGAAATACACAAATCCTCTGAAAGATTTTCCCCTAAAATATTGGAAAGGTCACAAACTATTGTTTGCACCAACGTCTATAAAATTATTAACCTACCTGTATTACCAGCCCCTACCTAATGGATACCATCACCAGCAGCCGTGCCTTTGTGACATCAATCCAGGTTTGCTGTTGTTCCTTTCCAAATTCTTTGAAATCCTTTTAAGTTTCCTCTAAAAGAACGACTATAGGAAAGGTCACAAATTATCCTTTTCACGAACGTCTATCAAAATAAATCATAATAATCATCATCATCATTCAGCCACCAGAAGTCCACTGCTAGACACAGGCCTACTCCATTGATTTCCAAAAAGACTGGTTGGAAGCGGCTTGCATCCAGCGTCTTCCTGCCACTTGGATGAGATCTCCTATCCATATTATGACTGATCGTCCTACGCTACGCCTGCCGATATGTGGTCTCCATTCGAAAACTTTTCGGCCCCATCGGCCATCAGTTCTGCGTGCTATGTGCCCCGCCCACTGCCAGTTCAACTTACTCATCCGCTGGGCTATGTCGACGACTTTCATTTGTCTACGGATCTCATCATTTCTGATTCGATCTCGACCGAGATCTACAGACATTAACCCAGGCGTGCTGTTGTTAATGGTATCTGTGAATTAGCGATTGAGATTACTGATTGAGTCACTACCAATGTATATTTTGTAAACTTTTAGTCCGGGTCTACTTACGGGTGTTGTTATATCGGAAGAGTCCGACCAGGTTTCGCTCCGATTCGCAGAGCTTAATCATGGTGACTCTTCCGATATAACAACACCCGTAAGTAGACCCGGACTAAAAGTTTACAATGTGTTGTGCTTACGAAAGTTTTAATTCAAAAATGTATATATTACCTGGTCATCCTCGGGAAGCACGTGTGGGAAGATCCGCACCCACTGTCCGGCGCGTCCCGGCGCCCTGTCCCACCGCACGCCGTTGCCCCAGGAGCTGGCTGACGACATCACGCGCTTCCGCCGTGCGGCGCTCGCGTAGCTGTTGGACCGCCAGCTCTCGTCCACGGGGGCTGTTTCAGAGGCGGTCGACGTGGTGCCGCTTGATGATGACTGGAGAATTTTCGAAGTTTACATTTATAGTGGTCTAACTCACTAACGCCATGCTTTGTTTCTATAACGAAGGTACTTCTAGAAAAACTTTGTCGTTACAAATTATTTCTGTTACTTTTTGTGTTACCAAATTGTGTCCCGGATTAGCTAACCCTAAAGAGTAAGTACTTATAATCTAAGACAAGAGTAAACTGCATGAGTACAAATATACATTTTTATTTACCTATTTTGCGTAAGGTATGCAGCGGGACCGCTGCATGTGTCGGGTGGTCATTGCAATTATTGGGCGTTCGGCAACAGGGCTGTTGTTCATTTAACACCACCCAGAGAGTATGTGGTTCAGGAATTTCCACGGACGCAAACAATAAAATCAATCATTTTAATCAAATTAAAAACATACATGAAACTGCCGTATTCGATTAAGAGGGTATTTTTTTTGGAAATTAATTAATTAAATGCTCAAAATGTGATCCCTCTTGTCTTACGAAAATCGCCAATCTTTTAATGAGTCCGCTGCCTGTTGATTTTCATTTTTAATTTTCAACTAATTGACTACGGCAGTTTCATGTATGTTTTAATTTGAATAAAATGATTAATTTCACGCTGTTCCTTTCTTTTAAAATACAATGTTCTTATGAAGAGTTATTATTTTTTGGCCATTCTTTCGATTGGCATCATAAAAGTAGCGGTGTTTTTTTTTACATTTAAGTCGGTTCGATTCCTAAACGAGGCAAGTATTTTTTAGAAAATCGTTGAATGCAGAATTACTAACTTTTAAAAATAACATAAAGTCTTTTTTCAGCAAAATACCCTACCTACGATATTTAAGGTACTTTCCCTTCATGTCCCATAATTTTGGGACGCTCTGTATAAGCCTATCGTGGCTTCGTACCTCAAGTTTTTCTTACAAATAAAAGTGAAGTCAGTTGTAGAGAAGGTGAGTCGTTGGAGACCGAATGGCCAATGAAACGAAACTACTTTTTTGGAAATATAAATAAACTAGTTACTAAAACCGTTTCATTGCGGTGCGGACAGATTCTCTAAACTGTTATCATGCATGATAACTAGAAAACGGATTACATGCAACATAAAAAGCCCAAAATATGCAAGAAAAATAGCGAATAATATGCACAGAAATCCATAGAAAGGGCCTAAGTATGCAACATCTATATTAATAATTTTGAACCGTTCTACGGTAAGGTAACCCGAACGTATATTTTCTTCAGTACGATTTTGTCCCGTGGCATGGAGAATAGTTTCACAGCGTTACTTCTAGATGGCGCTATCGTTTTCTATATCGCGGTATGGTTGTGTCTCAGCCATTTATACTTATAGTAGAAGACAGTTGAAAAATGTTGCTTCTTTACAGAACACAAGTTCTGAGCTGCTACAGTATGTTGATATGACCAATACGCTACTTGCCTCGTATCAAATTTGACGCGATAAATGGATATTTCCTGTAGTATCTAACGTAAGAAACCGAAACATATTGACTTTGCTAAGTAAATATGCAGGATGGCTGCAAAATTTGCAAATAAAAAAAATATTTTTCGCTTTTAAATCGGAACGGTGAAAACACTATCCGCCATCTTGAAAGCACCTTTGGTTGTAAACAAACATCTGTCAGTCGTGCGTGCGTAGGTTCTATTGTGACTCATACTTCTTTCGGAGCACAAACAGGGAATGGATGAAAATATCAGAAGTGCTTGATATTTTTTTTTGGTGATAGGAATAACCTTCCTTAGTGCGAGAAACAATTTAGTTAATTTTTAGCTTCGTAGTTAATTTTTAAATAATCTTAATATTTTTTCATTCGTAGCTCTGGGCTCAGTACGGCATATCAGACATATTCCTTGGTCCGCTACGTATGAAAAAAAAATATCTGGTGACAATGACAGCTTTTCAAGGTGGATTTTTTTTTTGTACGTAGCAGACTAAGGAATATGTCTGATATGCCGTACTAAGCCCAGAACTACGAATGGAAAAATATTAAGTATATTTAAAAATTAACTACGGGGCCAAAAAAATTGAAAATTTTTTCTCGCGTTAAGGAAGGTTATTTCTATCACCAAAAAAAATATCAAGCACTTCTGATATTATCATCCATTCCCTATTCTACCTACGTTGAATGTCAAACTTTGTTTACAAACGTAGAGGACTTCAAACCATAGACAAAAATGGCGGACCGCGTTTTTGGCTGTTTAGCAAAGCAACGTTTTAAAATAATGTTTTTGTTGCTTTTTGGTCCTCAAAAAATATACTAAAATATTTTTTGGTCTAATGGAAGAGATATTTAGCATTTAAGACATCCTTGAAAAAAGAGTCAAGTAGCGGATTGGTCAAACTGGTCAAATAATTTTTGAACGCAAAGGTTATATTACCTTTGCGAATATGCGGTTTGGGGAGCGGACTAGAATACTAGATCAGTTCAATCAGTTGCGAAGTGTGAGTGTGTTTTAATTAATCATATGGAATGGACCATCGAACTCGGATAAACTGTGAGTTAAGTGCAATAATAACTTAGAGCGGATTCGACCAAACTATATATGCTTGGTATAAAGTACTAATCTTGCAATAAATCGAGAAATACTCTAGAGTAAATTTATATATCACGTTCTACCAACTACTAGTCTCGGGATAATTCGCACTATTCAGGGTATAAGATATAAAATAAAAAAATAAATATGAATGTTTTTATATGTACCGTAATTACAATATCGTGGTTGACAACATAATGTAAAAATTCGTTTTGTTACCTGTTCATCCGATAACTCAGTATTCGAATCAGATAGCGTTTTCACTGGACGAGCCATAGCTTCTCTTCTTTCCTGCAAAATATATAAAGTCAGTTCTTACATGGGGCATGCTGACTCGATCGCACAATTAGACATTTTTAATTACATGTCAGTTTTTCTACACGTAGTTTTTATGAAAGGCATAAGAATATTAAAAATATTAAGACATAATTGTGGAATCTAATGTTCTCAATCAAAACTATAGGTACAGGATAAAGAAATTATGTTTTGCCCTAAATAAAACTTCTACACACAATCACTAGACCTTGTCCCAAACTGATACCCTGGTCCCAAACTGATACCCTGCTATGGTAACCCAGCAAGGACAATACAAACACATAGACTGAGAATAGAATATGATAGAACAGAACAGAACAGAATGGTACAATTGGCGGCCTTATTACTAAAAGCAATTTCTTCCAGACAACCTTACGATGGAAAATTGCTGAAGTCATTTGTACAAATGTATTGCGGCTCCTATTGGGACATTTATCGAAAGTTTCCTCTTTATTATTTCAATAATTCAATATGTTATTAAATTGTGCGAGCGAGAAAGCATTATCCTCGTAAGAAAAGGTGTCATCTCATCCTCGGAGGAAATCATTGCGGAGGAATTAACGCCTGACAATTAGAAAAGAGTGGCGGTTCATCTGCGGATGAGATATTTTGTGGATGAATTGTCACCTAAGTCCGAAATTAACACATCTATATTAATAATTTCGTTCGGGTCTACGGTAGACTCGAACGATATGCACACCAAATGAAAGAGCGTAAAAAAATAGTCAATCTGAGTCGACAACATATGGGCGGAAAATTCGTATTATCGAGCAGCATCAATATACAAATGAATTAATTAATGCTGTTATAATGGCGTTAAGTAAACATGTCAATGCCATGTTGGTGTTACGTCATCACGCCTCACAGGTGTCACAGGGTTTGTATTCTGTTAAACATTGTGTCCTCCTTGGAGCTTAGTCTAGGTTCTTTGATTTTGAGACAGGAACGTGATAGGTTATTTGGGTAAATACAATCTAAGAGAAATATCTACTGGTGAAATATGGATACATAGGGAATGATGACCCTAGCGAAGCTGGGTTTTCGCCTACTCCGGCCGCTGGAAGAGTACGATCCTGACAGGTCATGTTAGAACGGACGACGTAACCTTGAACTGGCGTTAAATTTTCGATTAAAATATTTTGAAGTCCTATTTATCCTACTAGCAAATAATTGTCATTGAAACTATATCATCGTGTAAACTTACAATCAATGTTATATTTTGCACAGTGATTTAAATGTTAAATAAGAAGAAATCAATATTTAAAGTTCGTGCGTAAAATCCTTACAGTGCAACCGTCTTATCTGTTCAGTTGATAGCGGCGCTAGTGGAGAATTTAGTAGTAACATTTGAGAAATATACCTAGACAAATGAGAATATTTTAACCCGTCTTTCAATTTTAATGAAAATATATCTATAAATCTTAGCAAGTATATAAATACATAAAACAAAAAATGGGGACAGGATTTACAATTTATAAGTTAGTTACAATTTTGCCCACCTGAACAGATAACTTGGTGGCGCTGTACTATACTACGCTGTCACAAGGTTATGTCAACTACGGTTGACAGTTTTTTGTAGTGACGTACCAAAAATAACGAAAATAATAACGGTCCCTTTAACGATACGAAGTTGATGAACAGGCTTTAGAAAAAGATCATTGCGTTCTCAGAATCTCTCCGTACCACTGCCGTACAAAGCGATTAAGCTGATCTGGGCTCAAAAAAAAGGTCGCACAGCTCGCCACAACACTTCACCGCCATTCGGCACAAAAAAGATGATGACCCTTCTAGAATGCCTGCGAAAATGGCACAAGAGATGACTGAGTGAAGGTCGTCTAAAAAACTAAACTACTTAATCGTGAGTCAGTAGCAAAAGGTAGTTAAGAATAACGTAAGGAATGATAACGTCGAATTTCTCCCATCACTAGTCATATGAAACAGACAGGTGTCAGGATCGTATACTCCCAGCGGCCGAACAAATGTGTCCGATTATGGACTAGCGATAATTTAAACACATACAGTTGTGAATTTAATGTTGTATTGTAGCTTAACTCAAAAACTTTCGATCTAGTGAAAAAAATGAAAGCTTATCGAGACAAATTTTGCATTGATTTGCAATAATTTGTTTATTTGAATAATTTTTGACCGTTTTTTTGCATTTAATTTTTTTTTCAAAGGTTAAGAAAACGTTTACACTTTGTTTAGAAATGTTGTTGATAGACAGTATTATTGTCCGTCGAATAAGCCTATTTTTATCTCAGTAAGACCAAAACTTTAAGAGATATGAACGTTTTTGTTCACACACAGAGTAGGCCTTATGGCGGGGTATTGAGCCCTAGTATATGGTGTATTTGTGTATTATTAAAATAGTTGCTTTACATGTATTTCAATTATCGCTAGTCCATAACCGGACACATTGTATAGTACTTATGAAAGTTTCGAAACAGATACCATAAACTTATCAGCTAGGGGTGGCTGGAGCGTGACGCAGTGGATGGGCAAGGCACGGCGCCGGCGCCACTTGGTGCCGCGGCGCAGGCAGCTCGCCGGCGATTTGGGGCCCTTGTTCGCGCTCCCAGACGCCCCTTCGTCCTCGGAGCTGCTGGAATAAATCTATCTATCTATACAGCTCATAAAAGGCGCCCCATAGTTGCGTATAGGCCACTTAAAAAAATGGCAGAACCATGTTTGCCATTAATTAGCGTGTTAACGCTAGTCTAATGTATAAAGATCTAGTAGCACAGTGTCTGAATCCTAAAAAATATTGATTTTTTAGAACAAGACTGTAAAAGTAAAGTCATAGTTAAGTATAAGTTGAAAAGGTTCTTGCTCTGTGACTCGAAACTGTGAGATCGTCTTAAAACTAACAGGGAATTTCCTCTATAAACATAAGATAACTTATTATATATGTCGTAGCCATATCGTAGATTGTGCCATATCATGATGTGGTTAGCCATATCACGAAATGTGTCCTTTTCATGAAAAGGCCAAGTAAACTGGCCGTATCGTTTAAGCAACAACGTTTGACGATACGGCAATCTACGTTTTGCCATTTAATAATGTAGGGTACCCATGACTTTTCCATGCACCAACCTGATTTAAGTTTGACATATATACTGCATTGAGCTGAAAAATAGCTTGAAGATGCCTAACGTAGGTATTTAGTGTTTTGGTGCATTTGAACCTTATAGGTTGAATAAATTACCAATAAAAGACTCAAAAGTTTATATTTTATCACTCGTAAAATACAAGGTGGTACAATGATTACCTACAACAAAATGAGATCTTTAGAAAATGGCACTAAATTAAGTTTAAGAGTATCATAAACAAATCTTATAAATTAACAAATTCACATAAACATTATAAAAAAGAAATAAATTTTACAATAACATGAAATACTTCGCTTCAGTTACAACAATAAAAAATTATCAATTATATTAGCAAACGTTGCTGCCCTACTTTCCTCATTTTGCATAGTATTTACGGGAATATTGCCGTCACGAGAAATATTTTCTGTCGCCTCCATGGTAGAAATACACAACAAACTAACATCAGCGCCTCTAATGGTGGATAATGGAAGTATTTTACGATATGGCCGCTAACGTTTGGCCACATCATGAAATCGCTATTCAAATCATCAAACGTCGGTCGCTCATTGATCTGTTTAAGCCATTTCATGATACGGCCAGTTTGACTTGGCCTTTTCATGAAAAGGACACATTTCGTGATATGGCTAACCACATCATGATATGGCCAAATCTATGATATGGCTACGACATGTATAATCCAGCCAAAATAGACTAAATTATGATTCCAGTTTGCATTCATTCCCAACAAGCTGGATTTTTGTGCAGGCCTTGAATACGTCATTACAAATGATATGTCAAAAGTCCCCATCGATCCCGCTTGTGCGTTGTTTATTATTCGAGGTCAGAGGTCACAAATTTGCGTTTTTTGCGTATATCTCTGAAACAACGAGAGCTATTGAAAAATGGTTCAAATAATTTGTAGATCGTAAAATTGTCTACAAAAAATATATCAACATTTTTTCTTCTACGGGGCACTGTTCTCGAATTATGGCTATTATAAACATAGAAAACACGAATATGCACTCATACGTGGCCGGTATGCATCATCGGGTTAGCTATTTAAACAAAAAATATTAGAGCATAGCTTTATTTGCCCCATGCACACAAATTTATAATTCTGAGTGAGTCATCGTCCGTCCCTAATTCTATTGGGCGGTTGGCCTTGAGAAACTTCTGCCTGCGACACTCCATTTTTCGGGTCGAAACCTGCGTATACCTGCTGGACATAGCTCTAGTAAATGCAGTCAGTTTTGAACGGTTTTTCGTAGTGAATAGACGTGTTTGTGAATTATATTCTCTTTCTAAACAGTGCCGTTACTAAATTTTGTAAAAATGTCAGAAGTTTGCTTTAGGTATTGGCAATGAATCTTTGACTGAAAGTGAAATTGTGGTTGTTGATCGTGGGCTAAAGACTTTAATGGATTCAAGTACTGAAAGGGGTGATGGGTTCGATGAATATTTGAAGGACAAAACATCTGTAACCATACATAAGCAGTGTCGTAAAGCGTACACCCGGAAGAGCAGCATCGCTGCAGCTAAAAGACAGCGTGAGGCGGAGATAGCTACCACATCTGGGATTAGTCCTCCTCGTACTAAAGTACGAGGTAATGAATCGTCTTTTTGTTTCAAGAAATACTGTTTATTCTGTGGCAATGAAGCAGATAAAACGGCTGAAATGAAAAAAGCGCAGCATCTTCGACGAAGAGTGTCTCAAGTTTTAACCCTTGACTTCAAGAAAACCATCTTTAAGGAAGCTCAGACTCGTTCTGATGAGCTAGCAAGAAGTGTCATTGCCCGAATTCAGTATGAATACGACTAAGTTGCTGCTGAGGCTAAGTACCACAGTGATTGTTACACTTCGTTTCTGAAACCCATTAGTGGAGGTAAAATCGGTCGTCCTAAAAGTGATTCTATTACTTCAGCGATGGAAGAAATATTTGCATTTATTCAAAATCATGATGATTGTAAATTTTCAATACAAGAATTGAAAGATATTTGCAAAGAACCATCGATCGATAATAGAACAATTAAGTCAAAACTCCAGTTAAAGTATGGTAATAGAATCATTATAACTGAGAAATTGGGAGGTTCTACATTCATTTGCTTCATCGACCATCAGCATGACAAAAAAATCTCGAAAGCGATGCTTTGGTAGAAGAAAAAGTGTCAAAATATTTCTTGTAGACAATTTTACGATCTACAAACTTTGTCTGAACCATTTTTCGATAGCTCTCGTTGTTTCAGAGATATACGCAAATAACGCAAATTTGTGACCTTTGACCTCGCATAAAAAACAACGCACAAGCGGGATCGATGGGGACTTTTGACATATTATTTGTAATGACGTATTCAATGCCTGCACAAAAATCCAGCTTGTTGGGAATTAATGCAAACTGGGATATCTATTTTGACTGGACTAATACATCTATGCGCATAATAAACTGATTTTTCGAGGTTACGCTTAGGATTGCATCGGGTTGGTGGAGTTCAATTTGACATTATGAGCGTATATTACGTTCAGATATATTTTGTTTGTGAAATAAATACATACATACATACATACATAAGCTCACGCCTGTATCCCAGAGAGGTAGGCAGAGACCAGGGACTGCCACCTGCCACGATCCTGACAAACCACTTTCGCTTCATCGACATTCATTAGTCGTTGCATGCACGCACGCCGGTTTCGGGTACTTTTTATCTTGCCCTTTGCTAATACATCCCCTATTTGGTCGAAGTATGTTCGCCTGGGGCGTCCCTTACCGGCCCTTCCACTCACATTCGCTCGATATATTTGCTTCGTCAGTCTTTCTTCCTTCATCCTCTCCACATGTCCGAACCAACGCAACATTCCTTTCTCAATTCTAGTCACTACATCCTCTTTCAGTCCACAACGTTCTCTGATCACACTATTGCGTATTCTGTCATTCAAAGTAACACCACACATATTTCTCAAGGCCCTCATTTCTACTGCATTTATCCTACTTTCATGATTCTTCTGCCACACCCAAGTCTCGCTACCATACATCAGTGTTGGGACCAGCACACCGTTATGGATAGCCAATCTTGCCCTTTTGGAGATATTCTGGCTACTCACGAAGGAGTGCAAGGCACCATTTACACAATTTCCCGCTTTTACTCTCCTTTCTATATCACCTTCACACTTACCATCCCTTGTAAACAGGCTACCCAAATAGACAAATTCTTTCACCTGTTCCACCCTTTCATCTCTAATCATTATCTTGCACTCAGTCATGTCATCATCTTTTTCGAAGACCATTACCTTCGTCTTACTCACATTAATGTTCATTCCTTTCCTTCTAAATGCCTCATCCATTACTGTTACTTGTGTCTGCAGTTCTTCCACCGACGATGCGAACAAAACCTGATCATCGGCGTACAACAAACATTTAACAAGTAACTCACCCATCCTCATCCCACAGTTATTCTCTCTCAAATCAGTCAGGCAGCTGTCCATGAATAAGTTGAACAACCACGGGGACGCGACACATCCCTGTCTAACACCCTTGCGAATGCAAAACCAGTCAGTGTACGCCCCATTAATTCTTACGCAAGCACTGGAGTCTCTATACAGAGTCTTCAAGGCTCGCAGCAAGACGTTGTCCACCCCATACTCGGACAGTACTGACCACAGGTCATTCCTCACCACTCTATCATAAGCCTTCTCCAAGTCGACGAACGCACAGAAAACCCTTTGACTTTTGGCCAAAAGTCTTTCCACCATCCGTCTCAAAGAGAAGATTTGATCCACGTATCCCATTCCCTTTCTAAAACCCGCTTGAACATCCCATACCTTTTCTTCAGTCACATCCAGAACTCTTTCAATCAAAATCTTTGCATACAGTTTGCCGACAATGCTGAGAAGGCTGATACCGCGGTAGTTTTTACACTCCTGCTTTATAGAGCGGCACTATAACGGCCGTGCCCCAGTCCCTAGGTACTGTGCCACTTTTCCAGCACTTATTGAAGAGCAGGTATAACTTGCTAGCTACGATGCCTTCACCAGCCCTCAGCATTTCTAACGACACCCTATCATATCCCGCAGCCTTACCTAATTTCATGCTTTTCATTGCCTCAACAATCTCTTCCATACTTATAACGCTATCATCGCCCCCAGGTTCCGTCTCACTGACGGGATTACCGTCAATGGGCAGCTCCTCTCTTTCAAACAGACTTTCAAAATATCTTTTCCAACGTTCCATAACTTTCGATTCCTCTTTCAGAACGGAGCCATCCTCATCCCTAACAATATTCAACTTAGATTTCTCTGATCTACCTCGCGCCAATTTCACCGCTTTCCAAAACAGTTTTATATTAGACTTGAAGTTTCGAAAGAATCTCCTATCATACTTTTCTTTCTCTTCCTCCTTTTTTCTCTCCACTACATCCTTCACCTCCCTTTTCATCACATTATACTTATCTTTAAATTTTACCACATCTTCATCTTCACTACAAATTCCTTGCATTCTTTTGCTGGACTTGATAGCTAGTAAGTCCAACCATGCCTTTTTCTTTTCATTCACTACTTCTTTAACACTTTCATCCCACCAAGTAGCTTCCGCTTTTCTTCCATTCTGTCTCTTTCTGACTCCACATACTTCGGCAGCAGTCTCCACTATATTAGTTTTTAACTGAGCCCATAACTCTTCCACTCCACCAACATACTCTTCATTTACATGAATGAGTTTGTCCTTGAGTTTCCTCTTAAACTCTCCACTCACATCTTCATCTTGCAGTCTATTGACTTTTATTCGCTCTAGAGCTGTTGTAGAGACCCTCACTCGATGGCGCCAACGCTTGAACAGACCTCTTACCCGGCTAATCACCAGGAAGTGGTCCGTCCCGACATCAGTTCCTCGGTACACTCTTGTGTCTACAACTTTACTCCTTAGTCTTTCATCCACTACCACAAAATCAATCATAGACCTGTCATTCTGTCTCTGCCATGTGTACATGTGCATCTTCTTGTGACTAAACATAGTGTTAGTCACTCGAAGATTCCACTCCAAGCATACATCCAGCAAACTCACCCCATTTTCATTCACTCTCCTGTCACCAAAGCACCCTAATACTCTCTCATACCCATAACGCTTTACCCCTACCCATCCATTTAAATCTCCTAATAATACCACCCTTTCATTTCCTTCACACTTGAGCAGAGAATCTCTTACTTGCTGCCAGAACTCCTCTCAGTTGCTTTGAGGTTTTGACATATCTGGAGCATATACGCCCAGCACGAATATTTTCGTCAAGCCTACTTTAAAACGAGCCCAGAGAAGTCTGGGATTTACACATTCATGCGCAATCAAGCATTCGGCCATTCGCCCGGAAAGGATAAGTCCTACTCCTTGACAGCCTCGTTACGCTTCTGGTACACCTGACCACAAAGCTGTCAATCCACCATAAGTGGTTGTACCGCTTCCTTTCCGCTTTGTCTCATTCACACATAACACATCTAATCCTTTTTCTTTAATCATATCGTACACTTCATCTAATTTCTGCTCCATTCTTCCACAAACATTCAACGTAGCAAAGCGGGTGTCTAAAGTCCGCTTTCCGCACCCTCGTGAGATCTGGCGTAAGGCGCGGCGACCAACCTCGCCACCTTCGATAAGCTTATTTACAAAACAACTCATCTTGTTCCCACGAGTAGCTAGGGAAAGGTTGTCCATCCCGGCAGAGCCCCGCATACCGAGACAAGGCTTTTAGTGCCTGGAGAGCGCCTAACTCCAGGACAAACGCTTACGACGAGGCTCGCCCCTAGCCACGCATCCATCGGCACGTTGACCTTAGATTGGCATTAGGAAGAGGACTAGGGATCAAGGAGAGGGAAGGTGAAGGGAGTGTTGATGAGGAGCAGATTTGGAAAGGAATAGGGTACTAAAAGGACATCTATTACTACAAAAAGGATAAGTGCGGGCGTAGTAATAGAGGCTCGAGGAGGCCGGGGTCGCGAACTCGAATAGCCATGGCACAATGACCGGATAAGTAACTGTGATGACCACCCTCTGGCCTCTGGCCGTGAAATAAATATTTGTTATTATTATGATTATACAAAAAACACAGTACTCTAGTATATACAAAGTAAGTAAGGGTACAATATTATTTTCGTTCATAGGTATGAATCAGTTTGTCATTGCACGCGTGTGGCACGGGTAGCGTTAAGCCCATACTCTTTCTCTGAGTGAAGGCCTGTGCCCTACAATTCTCAATCCTTCTTTGCCACAAGTTTGGTAGGCTCAGACACTCAGTTTTCGTCCATAGTTAACGAGTGGTATTGCCACAAATATACATAACTTAGAAAACAATGTACTTGCCTGAACTGAGTCTCTCGCTTCTGAGTCCATTGTTCTACCCACTAGGTTGCCACTGCTTCAGAATAGAGTCATCAACATCATTCAGCCTCAAGAAGTCCACTGCTGGGCATAGCCCTCCTCCATGGATTTCCAAAAAGACCGGTCGGAAGCGGCTTGCGTCCAGCGTCTTCCCGCCACTTGGATGAGATCGTCTGTTCATCTTGTGCAGGTCGTCCTACGCTGCGCTTTCCGATATGTGGTCTCCATTGGAAAACTTTTTGGCCCCATCGGCCATCAGTTCTGCGTGCTATGTGCCTCGCCCACTGCCACTTCAACTTATTAATCCGCTAGGCTATGTCGACGACTTTCGTTCGTCTACGGACCTCATCATTTCTGACCGGTCTCATAGAGAAATTCCGAGCATAGCCCTTTCCATAGCTCATTGTGTGACCTTGAGCTTTCTTATGAGGCCCATAGTAAGAGACCACGTTTCAGAATAGAGTACTTCCTTCAATTAATGTATACTTGACGTTATTTCACGAAGCTAAACAACAGATGCATTGTTTATTCCCCTATTTACCCTCAGTTTTTCGTAAACTGATAACCTGTTAATCTACTGCTAACAGCTATCTGTTTTTTTATCACATTAGACCAAATTTTTACGAAAATTTTAATACGACAAATCAGAAAGGTATCTGGTGTTACGCTCTGTATACACCATAAGTTAAGGTACTTAACTAAAGGTAAACAATCTTGATGCGCCTTTTTATTGAAATGTACACTTATTAAGCCAAAATCTTTACATTAAATGCTGTCATAAAAGCTACGAGCTTTTATCTTCTATGTCTTTAATTTAGTCTATAGAAAACGCTGCTGGTTGTGCAATTACATATTGTAAATGTAATTATTCTAAGTATTTAGCCACATTGTACAATTGTTTGTTTTCTTTCAATAAATAAAAATAAATAAAATAAAAACACATTTCATTTTAAAAAATTTGATTTCAAAAGTGTATATTTCAATAAAAAGACTTATCAAGATTGTTTACCTTTAGTTAAGTACCTAAACATATGGAGTATACTCGTAGTACAGCAGAGTGCGACCTAGTTTTTTTTTTGTTTATACTGTTTCAATATACTCGTACCCTGCACCTTCTTGCTAATTATTTATCTCTCTTTCCATACCCCTCTTTTCTACGTATCTCTCTCGAAATTTTTTTTCTCCTCACCTGTTAACAGGTTGCATTTGCGGCCCTTGAAGTAGAGACAGGCCAGTGTGCCGCATGGGAAGGCCGATGAGGTCGAAGAGCTCGTGCAGCATAGGCCTCTTTACTGTCACATCGGCCTCGCAGTCCGAGGCCAGAGCTGGAGATAGGTTCACCTGGAATGGGATGGGGGTAAAAGATCGTAGAAAAAATATTCTGAAATGAACTGTGCGGAATTTGATAATTTTTTAAAATTTTTTTTAACCTTAACGATAATTTTTTAGGCACAAAGTTTCAAAATTGGATAAATTAATAAATAAGTTATTAGGAATTCTCTCTCCGCTTGATTGGCATCTGCCTTTAATCCGTTAAACTTTTCTCCTTCCTTTTCATCAATTCGGTCAGTCTGTACCATCAATTACATATTTTGTATCCATCTATACGGGTTGAAATATTCAATTAAAATCAAGCTTTTACCCAACGCAATCTTGTCCGGTATTTTAACTCTACCTATATTCTTGCTATTGCGCTCTCTTCCTCCCTAGAAAATATCACTAATTGCCACTAGACTGAACGATTAGTCAATGTGCACTCGAAGAACTAAAACCGAATTCAACGTTCTAGTGCCGACCACAGGCATGAGTTTGCGCCGTCTTTCTCCCAAGAAATTCCCGTCAATAGGCCTGAGCGAATCGTCTAACAGCACATCAAAGCCTTTTAATCGAATTCACAACCTAGCAATCTAGAGCCACCAGCAGGTGTGCTTTTGCTTCCTCTACATCCCCCAGAAAATACCTCCAACAGCCACGGCTTGAGCTAGTCGTCTAAGACCACGTCGAAGGCATATAATCGAATTCACAATCTAGCAATCTGGCGCCGCCCAAAGGTGTGCTTTGCTTGCTCAACCTCTCTTACAAAATACATCCAAAAGCCAGGCGTTGAGCGAGCCGTCTAACATCACGTCGAAGCCATATTGACGACCTCTGCGGCGTAGGGGTTAGCACATCAGTATGCGTGAGGTCCCTGGTTTGAACCCGAGCCCACGGGAGCTCCTCGAGCCCACGGGAGCTCCTCGAGCCCACGGGAGCTCCTCGAGCGGCAGAACTCCGCCAGCTCGGAGCTCCCCCCTACCCGGATTTGACACACAAGCAAAGATGGCACACGTCCCGGGGGTTGAGAACTCCCGGAGAAGCTGCCCGGGACAAGAGGCCCAGCCTCATAGCCCGTACGTGCGAGCTTCGCTCGCAGCTGCAGATGACCTCATCGTCGTCGTTTGAACCCGAGCTGGAGACAAAAAAACCCCAGATCTTGGATGTTTACATGTTTTTGATGTCACTGTTTATGGTTGCCACGACACAAGGTATCCTAGTGTGGGACCAGGAGCAATGTAAGTGGCTGTATGTATAATGTATAATGTTTATATAATAGAATTCACTTCATAATCATCATCATCAACCCATTATTTCCCCACCGAGGGGCACGGGTCTCTTCCCTGCGGAAGGTCCACCACGGGGGCCAAGTCCGGATTGGCGGAGGCTTGTAAGACTAGTGGCTTGTCTTACTGTCAGAAGTTTTCAAGCCGCCCTCAGGCCTCTGACTTGGCTTAACGACTACCATCTATCGACGGCAGCCGGCGAATTCACTAATTTAGTTCAATCACTTCACTTCAATTCATAGTGTTCTTTACGCTTCTTTCCCCCCTACAAAATACCTCCAAGAGCCAGGGCTTGAGCGAATCGTCAAGCAGCACGTCGAAGCCGTAGAACTCGAAGCAGTTGCGCGCGGGCGGCGTGCCGGCGGCCTGCGCTAGTAGGGTGAGCGTGACGAGCGCCCGCACGCGCTGCCAGGCCAGCCACTCGGCGCAGCCCCAACGCCCCGCCAGAGCTCGCCGCACCTGCTTCAGGGTCCATTTGCACCCTGGCCGTTTAAAAGAAGAACATGGTCGCTACTTGCAGGATTTAACATACTCCGAAATGTCAAACACATATTTGACATTTTGGAGTGGACAGTTACGTGATAGAAGGCCTGGGGCTGTTCATAAAACTACTATTAAAACAAGTGGATGAAGGTGATATTATGTCGTGTTTTCGGGTTCCTTTTTTTGTGCGGAAAATAATTTGTAGAGAATTGTAGTATAACTTTAATTTATTCAAAACCTAAAAAAAATGCAGTTATCACCTTCATCCACTAACGTCTTCATTATTAGTTTGATTTATAACTTCCACACCACATAATCCCAAACTGGGATAGCCTATGCTATGGTAACCAGGCAAGGACATAACAAACATCGAAAAACATTCAGACTGAAGCCATTTGTACAAAATAAATGTACAGCGGCCCCCATTGGGAATCGAACCCAGCTTAACGGGTCGACCAACGAGGCAGTCATTATACATGGTCTACTATGATAGTTAGATGTATATTGGTAAGTGGATTAACCCACAGATTAAAGAAACTGCTCTACTGCGCAGTATACCTCGAATTGTCAAAATAAACTACGAATTGTAATTCAATGAAACCCGGCCCTGGAGTCACCGGAGATGAGTCATGTCGAAAGAGTTCGAGACGTTGCACGTTGGCCTGACCATACACAAGAATACTTAAGAAGGCATCCCGTAGAGGGAGTAAAACTTTACACGTTCTACTCTATCTACGAGGCATCCTATTATTATTTCATTTATTGTTACTTTGAAAACAAACTGGGGTCAAGTGTCAACCTGTCATACTTAGACAGTCGTGGTAAAAGATACCAATAATGGAAATTTTACGTTTGATAAATAGGCTTAGAGTGCCAAGAATAACTGACTAACGATGATGTTCTAACGAAAATTCAACGATGTAGAGGTCCTTCCCTTCAATAAGTATTACCAATTGCACTACTAGGGTCGATGAGGATTCCTCTTCCTCAAAATGAGGAATTTCCTCATCTTCTTCCTCATAACAAGTTCCTCAACAACCCTAATCACTAGTATCACTACTACCTACATTGTAAAGTTTTACATCCAAGACTCACCGCTGCCAATCCTGTCCTTGCACTCAGCATATCTCGGCCCAGTCTTGTTTAGAGAGGAATTAGTAAGATGGCGATAAGGATTATGTATGTCGGACAGCGTGTACTTGTCCGTACCGAATCTGGCAAGGCCCTCCGCGTACATGTAAGCCGTCAGAGGCCTGTAGCCCGGTACACAGACGTAGAGGCGCAGGTCAAACTGGAAATTGCGATTTGAGGTTTTATTACCTGAGCATTAAGGGCTACATTTGGTGGTTTACAGTGTTGGATAGTTAACCTTATAACCGGCGATAAGCAGTGGGCGTTCAATGTATCTTTGCACTACGGCTGCACTGCCGCATTGCATTTCACACACGCTCTGAAAATTAACAAAGAAATAGATGCTTAGATTTTTTAACGGTTTTCTTCAACTGAAGCTGGCAACAATACCAGAGGGTTATTTTTGACTCTCAAGATCTTGATTTTTGTAATTTCATATTAACATTTACATACAGGCACATACATTGCTTCTGGCCCCACACTATTTACCTCTCAAATTCTGGAAATAAAAAATTGTCATAAAAATACTATATTAATGACAGTTTTTACTCCAACGCATGTTCAATTCTAGAACTTGAGATATCGATATTATAAAGTAATCTATCTTCAACTAATTCATCTAACTTTTAGTGTCAACAATTTTTTACTTGGCAGACCAGAAAAATACTGTTGTTTAGTGGGAAAAATTAAGGCTTTGTTGATTGTTTGGAATTCCTGTCCATTTTTTTCCGTTTAGGACAAATGGCCTAACTTAACTAATAAATAATTAAAAAAGTACAGTCTGTTAAAAACTTTAGAAGGAAGAAGGAAGATTCTTGTAAAATTATTTAAGAGCAGTAATTGACACATATTTATGTGAATTTGTTAGTTGAGAAAGACTATTTAGTCTTTATATCCAAGCAACATAATGCATTTCCTTGACAAGTATAATAGTCTATGTTTACATATAATTATTTTCTTTTCAGTTTTCTCTGGTCTAAATCAACGGACGGGTTGAGGATTTGAGAATCACCATTATCAAATCCTTTTAGAATATTATAACCCTGGGCCTCGATTCTGTTAGTGCACTATAGTTCAATTACAGTTACATTGTCAGGTCACGTGACATGTTTTTTTTAATTCCATTCCAGAATTACGAATATGCGTGCACGCGTTGACTTGAACAGCAATAAAACTAAACCCTCATGCTCATTTAGTTGTCATTGTACTACAAGGCTTTAGCAGAAATCTAAGCCTAAGAAATCTAATACGAAAATTAACGGCCGTAGCCTATCGTCGCGTCTAGTCGCTGAGCTGTCGCCTGTCGCGTGTCCTTAGTAGATATGCGCCTAGGCTTACAAATAAGAAAGTTACACGAAATGAGTATAATAATACAGATTAGCCTCTGTTGCCGAACTAGGCATAAAGCCTGTATTACGGCATCCAGCGCCAAATCCCCACCGAATAAGGCAAGTTAAAATATTTAAATGAATACAATGTTAAACTGAGAAATAATTAAGCTTACCCTGAACAAGAAGATCCCTCGTCCTTGGCTTTGAGCCACCGGCTTGTGTATCCAGACCACGTTGGTGCTGGCAGTTTCCTCAGCTCCACGGCGCAGACGAGAACACTCGGATACTAACTTGGCGTACTCCAGAGGCAAGTGGTAGCTCGGAGGGCTGGAATGCGAACAGAAAAAGCTTATTAAAGTATCAAAATTGAGAGAAGCCCTGTGCCCTAATGCCCGAGTTACACGAGGCTAGTTTTTCAAGCTAGGATAGCAAGCTACTACTGTCCTGGCTTACTGACCTAGCTTGCTGACCTGGCTTGAAACATGCTAGTTCTGTTGTTGTCTACACGAGGCCAGAAGTACTAGCTTGCTAGCTTACTGACACTAGCTTGCTAGCTTCCTAGCTTGAAAAACTAGCCTCGTCTAACTCGGCCATAAAGTAGGATGTACAGTCTGTTCGCTTTTAGAATATACCTACCTCGGCTACTATCGGATAGAATCGGATATATTCGTGTAATAGAAATATGTATCGAAACCAAATCGAAACTAATATTGACTTAATTTCGACATCGGAACTAATATGACACTTAATTTTACTTTTACAGAGCAGGAAGTAGTATTACACTCGTGTGCTTACGGCGAAATCCGAAGCCTACTCTAGAGCCCGAGGTATATTCTAAAAGCTAACAGACTGCATGTATTCTACATGAAAAAAAACTACTGCTTAAAATTATTAGACAAGGTTTACATGATCTGTGGAATATTAATCACCTGATTTGTCATGGGTTTGTTTGTTTGGTCCGGCCTGCTTTTATAAGATGATGGATAAATATCTATATTAATAATTTCGTTCGGGTCTACGGTAGACTCGAACGATATGCACACCAAATGAAAGAGCGTAAAAAAATAGTTGATCTGAGTCGACAACATATGGGCGGAAAAATCGTATTATCGAGCAGCATCAATATAAAAATTATTAAATTCGACAATGGCGTTGCTAAGTAAACATGTCAATGTCATCATTGTTGTGTTAGTGTCACAAGTTTTCATTGTGAACTGTTATGGCCGGTTTACATTATTTAGT
Organism: Yponomeuta plumbellus; assembly: GCA_947310845.1. Lineage (NCBI taxonomy): Eukaryota > Metazoa > Arthropoda > Insecta > Lepidoptera > Yponomeutidae > Yponomeuta > Yponomeuta plumbellus. The sequence continues at coordinate 16,059,783 of OX371196.1, forward strand.
GTAGTCTGTGTATAAACACAGATAAGTAACGAGGATAGTAACGCGCTCAGGTGTTACCGGATAGAACAATAGAAACCAATTCTATTTTGATTCTAATTGAAAGGCAACTAGAACCGTACTATACCGTAAAACGTACTAAAGCAAGTGTCGCTTACACGTTTCTACAAAAGCACTCTCCTTAAGAAAGAAAGAAAGAAAGAAAAAAAGGAAATTTATTTATTTGATACTCAAAACAAAACAAAAAAACACACACACATTGAGTGCGTACAATAATAAAAAAAATAACACAGAAAGCATAAAAAGCGTAAAAATAAATAAACTGTACAACATGAAAATAATAATAAAATACATTACAGGTTGAGCCCCCAAAATGGGCCCGATTCAGCATAATGTTGCAACAGAGTGTAAAGTAAAGCACTCTCCTAAACACTAAGATAATCTAAACCGGCCCTTTGATCTAATTTGTTAACTCCATGGTGTGTGGAATACCGTGGCATCCAAGAAGGTAATTATAATCTGTGCCAACTGAGAAGGTGTAGTAAGTAATCTGTGGTGTTTTTCATTGGCGGGAAGACAATAATTGACATTGAGTTTTGGAAGGGTCTGAAAAATAATTGAAAAAGGAAATCAAAGTCAAAAATTGATCTTTATTGTTTTGCTTAGTTAGGTACCAATAAACTTATTCAAATGAAACAGCCACTAGATAAGAAAAATACCAAAAATTAAAATGATGAAGAAAACATGTGGTCAATACAAAACTAAAAGCTATAAAGCCAAAGAGAGGGAGCTGTTTTTAGTTGATTAGCCAAGTGCATTCTACGTCTCATTGAATACGTCATTAGATTCACTAGCTGTTAAGTTTATGAAGGAAGCTCATTTAGTTAGTAATTTGTGATGAGGTACCCATGACAAAGTTATGATAAGTATCCGATTTTCACCGTGCATTCCTTAGTGAGTAGCCAGAACATGTCCAAAAGAGCAAGATTGGCTATCCGTAATAGTGTGCTGGTTCCAATACTGATGTAAGCATGGTAGCGAGATTTGGGTATGGCAGAAGTCAGAAGAATCATGAAAGTAGGATTAGTGCAGTACAAATGAGATCCTTAAGAAATATGTGTGGTGTTACTTTGAATGACAGAATACGCAATAGTGTGATCAGAGACCGAGGATGTAGAGAAAGAGGATGTAGTGAGTGACTAGAATTGAAAAAAGGAATGTTGCGTTGGTTTGGAGATGTGGAGAGGATGAACGAAGAAAGACTGAAAAAGCAAATATATCGGGCGAATGTGAGTGGAAGGGCCGGTAAGGGACGCCCCAGTTGGACATACTTCGACCAAATAGGGGATGTATTAGCAAAGGGCAAGATGAAAAGTACCCGAAACCGATGTGGGTACATGCAACGACTAATGGATGTCGATGAAGCGAAAGTGATTTGTCAGGATAGTGGCAGGTGACAGTCCGTGGTCTCTGCCTACCCCTCTGGGATACAGGTGTGAGCTTATGTATCTGAATGCATTAAGATATTTATATCTGCTGGTGGTTGATAAATACAGAGGCGTCACCATATAAAAAAACATAGTGGAATATTATTTTGCGTCTACATTTTACCCGAGCGAAGCCGGGTTTTCGTCTAGTAGCATATAATTTTGAACTTTTTATATATTTTAATATGTGACAAAGTCCGCAAATCCTCCCCGTAGAAAAAAAGTCAGTTTTTGACATTGGCTGAAATAATTGAGACTAGCTGAGACAAAAACAAACCCAGGTCTTGGATGTTTACATGTTTGTGATGTCGCTGTTTCTGGTTCCCACGACGCAGGGTATTCTAGTGTGGGGCCTGAAGCAAGGTAGGTGCTGTATGATAAACATTTGTTTATGTTTAATGTTGGTTTAAGTTAACGTGTAAGTGTAACAATTTTTGCTCTATAGTTTAAATTATAGGATTTCCGCTGTGATATTTTACTATCATAATTATTTATCTCAGTCGGTACTTACTTGCTTCTTCAAAATACATTACCAGGCACGAAGATAAGTTATGCACGCGATTCCAATAGTTATGAATACATTAGGTATTATATGTCCTTTGTAATTCCACGTAATACCCCAACTAAACAAATATGTTAGGTATTTGTTTAGTTGTTGTGTTACAAGATAATGTTACATTTCTGAGAAATATAGGATACTATTTATAAGCTAAATAATATCCATAAGAAAACTGCTTAGTTTCATTGCAGTTGTAAGTTATTTTACTACTTTAAATACACTTCGCTTCACGTCGGAACCACTCGTAGCCCCGGCCGGCTGAGTGATCTTAAACGATCACGAAGGTTAAGCAACATAGGGCGTGTTCAGTGCATGGATGGGTGACCGTCTATGACCAAGGATATTTTGGGTAAAACGTTCTTGTCTATGACTCAAGCTAGTAAATTTTTTCCGATCGGTTCCGTGCTTCGCAAGGCACGTTATGCAGTTGGTTGTAGCAATTAATGGTCAGTAGTATAGAGTTGGTGCTGTTTGATCATCATTCACGCACCAGCTACCATTACTGCATTGGTAAATTAAATCCAATACGTTAAAGCATATTGACATGCGATATAAATAAAATTTCAATTTAGTTGTTAGAATTACAGCTAAATAAAAAAGAAATCTATATGAATAAAATTCAAAGTCCTGACTGACTGACTGACTCACTCATCAACGCCCAGCCCAAACCGTTGGACCTAGGAAGCTGAAATTTTGCACAGAGGGTATATACATAATGTAGGCAAGGAATAAGACCGGATTTTTTGAAATTCAACCCCTGAGAGGGCGAAAAGGGTGGGCAAAATTTGTATGGGTATAAAGAATGTTGTCTAATTTTCTTGAAACTTAAAATAAATACTCTTCAACACGATTGAACACGTGTTTCGCCGTTTTTCTAAAGGACAACGGCAAATGGTGTACAGCCCAGCCCTATTTACAGAATGTTTTGGGGTCATATTTTCCCAACTTTAGTATTTCGCAACTGGGTCTTTTTTCAGTTTTTCAAATATTTTTTTAAAGTAGGGGGAAGAAAATAAGAAATAATTAAATAAAACGCAATTTAGAAACAGAAACGGAACGCCATCGATTGTTTTATCTTGCAAGCCAACTGCCAAAAAAACAGCTGTCATGTCAAAGTGAAAATCAGTAGAGTTCGTTTCATGAAAGAAGTCCTATGAGTTAATTATGGCTTTTATTGTTATATTATTAAGGATCTTACCGTGGAACTACATCACACCAAACAGGTGAAATGATCTTTTAGGTGTTCTGTGGGACTGCTTCGGGCAAAAAAAAAAAAAGGAGATACTTGCCATCTCCACAACAAACTTGACATTGGCAGAATCATAGGGGAAAGAATTTTATTTAATTGAAGTCTCGTCACTCTTCAGGAAAAACATACCTACTTCGTTTTTATTGTACCTAACTGAGAGAGGTAATCGTGGCAGAGAAGCAATAATAAGTTATTGTTGCAACTGTTGTAGGGCTGAGATCTGTGGGGTGTTGCTTCCATGTGATGAGTATCATCTGGTACAGGAACCAGATGCCGGATACCAGAGCCCAGGGGCTACGCTCTCCATGAGGGAGTGACGCGACCAGCTAATTTCTTGGATGACCTTATTTTAAGAGTGTAGTTGATTCAAAAGGCGCCGCTATCCATACGTTTTTGTACTACATGTAGTTAAGATGTCTCAATAAATACCATTTAATGAAAAGGTTGTTTTTGATATTCGAAATATGCAAGTAGTATATCATGTAGTGAATCGCTCGTAGCCTGGGCTGCCTGAGTGATCTTGAACGATCACTAAGGTTAAGCAACATACGGCGCGTTCAGTCCATGGATGGGTCACCGTCTATGACTAACGCTAGTGGCATTTTTTCCGAGCGATTCCGTGCTTCGCAAGGCACGTTAAGCAGTTGGTGCCGTCGATAGATGGCAGTCGTTAAGCCAAGTCAGAGGCCTTTAGGGGCAGCTTGAAAACTTCTGACAGTAAGACCAGCCACTAGTCTTACAAACCTCAACCAATCCGGACTTGGCCCCCGTGGTGGAGTATGGCCTATACCTTCCTTAGGGAAGAGACCCGTGCCCCCGCGGTGGGGACATGATGGGTTGATGATGATGATATTATGTAGTAGTAGCATGTTTCTCGATTTTTTATCTGTTTATTTATACATATACATATGTACATAGGTAAATACGTGTGTGTGTGTGTGTGTGTGTGTGTGTGTGTGTACATTAGAATGATTTTGTTTTAATTATTTGTGTAGGTATTTATCTCTAACAGTCAAGCAAACGGTGTCGTAACATAACCGGGTGAAAATCAACAAAGCTCATTTTTGCCTAATTTCGGTGGTATTTTTTATTTATGGTTTTATAGTTATATTGATGTTTTTAAATTTTTTTAGAAAGTATTTATAAAAGTAATATGTTAGCGGCCCTGAATAATCTTTAATAGTTTCAGATTTATAGCGTCCACCGACATTTCATGCTCACCGAAATTGATATCTACCACCGAAATTATACTTTTCACATACCAAAATTGCAAGCAATGCACCAAAATTTTAATTTAATAAAACACTGGCTGATTTAGATTAAGTTTTATGATTTAATCATTGATTATTCACTATTAAACATTTAACAACTATTTTGAACTGTATAAGAGCCTTTGTATTCAGTCTTGATTAAGATACATGGTAATATACTTACCAACAAAAACACAGATCAAAATTATAGTAAGTATGCAAAGGAGCTCTTCAAACTTCTCTAATAATACTTCAATTTAGCTTATAAAGTTCAGTCACACATAAAATACGAGTATAATAATATCCATTATGATTTAAACACAGATATTGGATTGAGTCTTGATTAAAATACTACATAATAAAAGCACTTAAAAAAACAAAAGCACTCAAAGTCTATTTCAGTTTTTAGCTTCCTTAAAGTTGTATTGTATAAATTTTCCATAAAACCATTTTACCGGATTAATCATCGTAGCCATATCAACGAATTACATTACTAGCAATATCCAAGGAAAAAATATTTTTCACATAAAACCGAGTAACGTACTAAGCAAAATTCCTTCTTTGCGCTTTAGCAGCAACGTTGCCAGTTACAGCAGTGTACAAGGATGTTTTGTACGAAGAAATCGTTTTTTCTTGTATAGATCACAATAAATTGAAAAGTGCGTAGGTATTTTGAAAACATACGGTTGAAGTACCTATGTCAAAGCTAAATACTTTGAAATTAGCTGAGCATAAACATCATAACAAAATTGGTATGCATATAAGGTCGTTCATTATTAGATAAGGATCTCTTAAGGGGCCATTCACCCCATATTAAACAACTTGAGGTATAAAGTTCTAACGATGCTTTATATTATTTTTGGCCATTATCAATTCTAAATTTAATTATATTTCGACATTTGCCACAGTGGTTGGACGTAGCTGGAGCCGGATAACCCTTAGCTTCCATCCAAGGTGGACCTAAACAACATTATTTTATCACATTATCACTTAGTTTATCACGAATCGGATTGTTTTATTCTCTATTAATTATTTTTTTACCATAATATAAACAAAATATAATTCTCTACTGCCTCTGGATATCCTATTTTACTTGTTCCGACCGCACTCCCGAATCAAATATTGTAACACTGGCACCCAACGTGGGGCCCAAAGTAAGATTATAATGTTGGACCTATAGAAATAAAAGAAATGAGCATAATTCAGTATATTTTTGATTATGTTCGTATTATTATGTGTCTACGAGTGTGTGGTAGTTACAAACCTCCTTAGTTTTGTATAAGGAACAACGATTTCTTCGTATAAAACCGGATTATGTAGAAATAATGTTTACTTCCTTGTACATAACTGGCTATGTTGCTAGTAATATACAAAGAATGTTTTTTCGTAGGACATTACCCGGTTTTGTTAAAAGAATACAATTTTCTTGTACATTTCTGGTAATATAACTAGGTTATGTACGAATAACAACCATAATCTTCATATATAACAATTTCGGTGGTGCTAAATTAACCACTGAATCCACCGAAATTGTACCACTGAAGTTAGAGACACGTCAAAAAAGGTAATATTTTAGCAACCGTCCGTATTTTTAAAAGTGAAATAGTATGTTTGTAAAAGAAAACACAGGACGCACAATATACAGCAAAGACGTAATCCAATTATTTACGTAAAAGTTAATATTTTAAGACACCGACATTGCAGAATTTCGTTCTCCCATGCTATTTTAGAAGGTACTTACATTTTTGGCGGGATGGTGGAGCGATATATCACACACTGTTTCTTGTCTGCGCTAGAAAATTACTGGCCCGTGCCGAGAGAGGTGCGGGGGAGCTTCTCACTTGTTTAGGTTTTAGTTATGTCGAGTTGAATAAAACACACCGAAATTGGACTTTTTGTGCGGACACTTCTTCTTACAATGATTGTGAGGTCTGTGTAACCGTTGAGTGTACCATTGTGTTAAATCTATATGTCACATTTAATGTCAAATATATAAACATTAACACTCATTACAAAATATGGCATATAATTCATAAAATTATTGGATTTGTGAATTTGGGTTAAGGACACCCCACCGTAATATGATTTCGGACCTTTTTAATTTTTTATATACTTTTTATAATTATATAATATTCATTTGAAAAATGGCTCCAGGTGAAGTTTAACTTATATTTTGATTTAAAAAATACTACAACTATATTAATGTACTCTGTACTATCAAAATCAGCCACGCCGTGCTAAAAATGCAGGTGGGATTTTCACCCAACCTCCAAACCTCTTTATAAAAAAAAGAAAATTAATGCAACAAATTCTAATACAATGATCTATTAAATGTAAATATTTCATGTTTCAACACAAATTTTTGTAGGTGTACTAGACTTCCACTGAAGCCTGCCATTCTCCTTTAACCCTTAAGGGAGTGAACGGGGTTGCAAAATTTTGAAGTCCACGCGGACGGAGTCGCGGGCGAAAGCTAGTTAATTAATATAGACAGATTGCCTGCTTACATTGCCGTATTGTAATATTAATATAATGCCTAATCACGTCGTGACGCCCACGATACAGGCTATGCCTAGTGAGTGTGGGGTCACCATTGCTCTGAAGTTATTTACACAAAACTTTATTTTTAGTATCGCACTGTATCCATTGTTGTATTATTTGTTTCTGTTAAAAAAATATCGGTATTTATTTAATGAGGTGCCTTAATTTCCTCGACGTGTAGACCTGTTAACTGATTGAACAAGTTCTCATACAAAAAAATTATAGATGATGATTTATATGATGATGTAGTCACCGTTATCAGGCATGCTGTCAACATTGGGGCTCGCATCCAGCGGCCCTACCATAAACCCTATAATCGCATTTAATTAATGTATTCTACGACAGGAATGCAGGTTCTAAAATAAAATAAACTTCGTGATGAATTTATGCAGGCAGAGAATGGAATTAATCATTTTTGGCCTTTAACTATTCTAAATTTAATTAGTTTTTGACAGTCGCCACAGTGTGTGGACGTATCTGGTCCAGATAATCTTCAGCTTCCATCCAAGCTGGACCTAGACGTCATTATTTTACCACATTCTACCTTTATTACCTACTTTGAACCGGATTGCTCTATTCTCAATGTTATTATCTAATTACAATCATACAATTAGGAAGTGTTCTGCTTTTTATATTCCAATTGTATTGTTATATTTACCTCTTTTAGACCGTAGTTAAGATTTCTCTATGTGCATTGTTCCCAGGTGCCTTTCCTTTACATTTAAATAAATACAAAAACGACTCTGCCTCTGGATACCCCTTTTTTACTACGGATCGGACCTTCATTCACCTAACTGCGACACTAGCGCCCAACGTGGGGCGACTACACCTCGTTACACACTTAAGGGAAATGAAACTCATAGGGTAAATAATCATAAAATTGTCTTTGAAGTTTGGGAAAAGTTAGGAAAATCTGCGAGTACGGAACCTTCGGTGAGCGAGCCGACTCGCTCTTGTCCGGTTTTATTAAATATACACATATTTAATAACATACCTTGAACCAACGTCCGCACAAGAAATTCATAACGCAACCTTAGCCACAAATAGGCAATGTTTCAGTAACAATTTAATTACTTGTTTGTATGGTAATTATACTCAATTTTGCGTATCCTTATTCAAACACCTTGCACTCACGAAGAAATATCCGAGGTAAATGGTATCGCAATTATAATAATAATAACTTCTTGTAGTTTCAGCTAATTTCATTGCATCAGACTATTATGCACATAAAGAAAAATTAACGAACGGAAGTTCCAACGAACTAGAAATGGACGAGTCTGTTATTGTAAGATGGTCGATGACACGTTTCTATACTATGAGTTAGGAATTATATTCGTATAAATTATGAGTCTTCGAACCGCTGCATTTCAACTTTAAAAAGATGGATCATTTGTCCAAAAAACCAGGATAAAATTCGATATTTTTTTATCTGTAGCCATTTTATCGAAAACGGACTGGATTGGCCAAATCTATGATGACGTCACAGCTCAGTAAAAATGGCGTCTGTCTGTTTTTTTAGAAGAAATACACGAAATAATTTAAAATTTCCACTTTTAGAGCATTCAATGAACATTAACAAAGAAACTGAGATGGTTTTTGGAAGCCTGTCAAAAAGCCTATCTCCCAGAATGTCTCCAGTTTCCCAGTGACATGCAAGCAAAGCTTATGTTGAGCTAAAAAAATCCATCTGAAAATTAAAGAAGATAAAAGAAAATGTGCTTAAGTTAAAATCAAGAATATTCTGGTTAAAATTCTACTAGGGTACAGCTGGTACAGCTTATCCAGAAAGAGTAGAAATTAAAGAGTACGGTTTTGCTCAGACTTTTTGTCTGTGTTTGTTAAGAGCTTGCGCTTACAAGAATTATATAAATTAAGAACTTGAGCTATTACATAAAATAATGTATTGCGCTTCAATAAATATAGTAAATGTTTTGACTTCTCAATAAAACAATTAGTAAATTTTCTCTTCCGATTTCTAGTGTTTTTGGACAAACTGTAATGACAAAATTCATTGTTACAAAATTTGTTTGTTGCAAAAAACACTCGTGGTCGTTTTTTCCAGCTAACCTTAGGCTATGTGGATAGTGAAAGGGGCCAGAAAAGAATGATTGCGAGAAATTACAGAGACCGTAATATAATGAAATAGTGATAATATAAATTAGAACATAATTGTAGCATAATAGACGAAATACCAAGAGAATATTGGTTTTATTTAACTGAAAGAATTCCACTAGACAAATAATAACACGATACAAAGATATGATAACACTATGACAGAGTGTCACGATTGTCATTGACAGCACTACCTATAGAGATCGCATACGACCACGGAGCGTGGAGGTCGCATCTCACCTCATTCTCCCCCGGTTCAGTTTTCACTATCACTCCCATCAACCACAAAGTCCGCCAAGTAGGAGGGTAATCTTCGAGTCCTGTTAGATCTCCTAGGGAGTCCAGTCCGAAGAACCGGTGAGGACGTCGATGGCTCTTCTACACGAGGCGGTGACGAAGGAGCTATGTTTTCAGGTGGAGTTGTGGAGTTATTTGTAGATGGGGACGTCGGGTTGTCATCTTCGGAGGCAGTTTCAAAGTTATCGTATCTGCTATTGTCGATAGTACTGGGGAACGGTGCCAATTGACGGTTTGATACCGTTGATGTTTCCCCATTATCCCGTCTTATGAGAGAGTAGTAGGGGTTGGCCTCTAGAAGTTCCGCTTCCTTGACAAGAGGATCCGTTTTTGATGAGCGGACGTTCTTCTTTACAAAGATTGGCCCTGGCGTAAGCCAAGATGGCAGTGAGTCTCCATTCGGGGATCTTCTAGTGTACGTGAAAAGTTTTTCATGTGGAGTAGCGTTTGTTGCCGTACAAAGAAGAGAGCGAACACAGTGCAAAGCGTCTTTCAACACTGCTTCCCAATTTTCCACTGATAATCCCTTTGATCGAAGGCTGAGTTGAATAGTTCGCCAGAGAGTTCCGTTCAGTCTTTCCACTTGGCCATTACCCTGGGGGTTATATGGTGTCGTTCTGGAGGAGGCTATGTTTGACTGTCGTAGGAATGATTTAAATTCTTCGGACATGAACGACGATCCTCTGTCGCTATGAATGTAGAGGGGTTGACCAAATGTATGAAAAAGATCTTTTAAGCAAGTGATGACGGTGGCAGAGGTCATATTCTTACACGGATAAGCAAAAGGGAAGCGACTGTATTCATCGATAATTGTAAGTATGTACTTGTTGGCCGTTTTAGAGGGCAGAGGTCCTTTGAAATCGATGTTGATGCGTTCGAATGGCGACGTAGCTTTTATCAAATGACCCTTGACCTTGAGAAACCTCGGTTTTATTTCAGCGCAGGTAGGGCACGAGGCGGTCATCTCTTTGACATCATTAGCTGAGTAGGGCAAGTTTTTAATTCTCACCCAATGAAACATCCTTGTCACGCCTGGGTGACAGAGTGCATTGTGGAGCTCTTTTAGTTTGTTTAAATTCATGTAAGCGCACACGCGAGAAAGAGCATCCGCTGCCGCATTTTCAGAGCCAGGTCTATATACAATATCATATGTATAACATGAAAGTTCTAATCTCCAACGCATGATCTTCTCATTTTTTATTTTACTATTATGATTCTGGTTGAACATGAAGGCTACCGATTGTTGGTCCGTTATAAGAAGAAAATGTCTTCCAATTAGGTAGTGCCTCCATTTCTTCAGGCTCTCTACAATCGCACAAGCCTCTTTTTCGATTGAAGATTGTTTGCATTCTGAATTATTCAATGTTCGAGAGAAGAAGGCAACTGGTTTTCCACGTTGGGTCAACGTAGCTCCTAGCGCGAATTCCGAAGCATCTGTTTCGACTGTAAACGTGTCATCTTCGTTAATGGCTACTAGAGCGGCTGCTTTGATATCTTGCTTGAGTTCTTCAAAGCACTTGAGCGCATCAGGTGGTAATGGGAAAGTAGTTACGCATGTAAGTGGCTTGATTTTTTCAGAGAAACGCGAAATCCACTTTGCATAATGAGCAAACATCCCTAAAACTCGTTTAAGTTCACTGCCTTTAGTTGGGGCAGGAAGCTCTAGAAGGGGCTTCAGTCTTTCCGGATCAGGTTTAATAGTATTGTTCTCAACAGTATATCCAAGTAAGTTAATTTTAGTCTTATTGAAAACACTCTTCTGTTTATTTAGAGTTAAATGAAATTTATTAGCGGCGTCTATAAAGCGTTTTAGATTGTGATCATGATCGCTTTGATCCTTGCCGCAGACGGTTACATCGTCTAAGTAGGCGAACGTTCCTACTAGTTTCTCTTCTGTTATGATGAAGTCCAAAGTTCGTTGAAAGGCCGCAACGCCATTGGTCACGCCAAACGGAATGCGTGTAAATTGGTACAATTTGCCGCATGCTTCGAAAGCCGTATATATCTTTTCATTTTCTAGGATGGGTACTTGATGATACGCACTCTTTAAGTCGATTTGACTAAATACTTTGAACTTTGATACGTTATTCACGACTGTTTCTATGTTCGGCAAGGGAAAAGCGTCCAGGTTAGTGAATTTATTTATTGTCATCGAGTAATCAATGACAAGTCGTTTTCGATGGACCCCTCCTCCCACTACGAGGACTTGGGCTCTCCAGGGTGAAATACTAGTTTCAACTACCCCGTCTTCAATTAATTTGGACACTTCCTCCTTTATGAATTCTTCATCTTCCTTACTGTAGCGCCGGCTTCTCACGGCGATCGGTTGAATGTTTGGTGATAGATTTGTGAACACCGAGGCTGGTGGTACCGAAGCTTGTAACACGTTGCATATTTCTAATGGTTTGGCAGGCCCACCAAGATTGAAATGAATGCTCGAGTGATGTTTGAGCAAGTCATGGCCCACGATGACGTCGGCACAGAGATTGTCGACATCGAGAAGCGGTATTTGCTTGTAGGTATGTTTATTCATCGTAATAGTAGCAAAACAGACACCTTCGACAAACGAGACTTGATTGAGAGAAGCTAGATTGACTGTCTGCTTGCTGGGTTTTTTGCGTAGTTTCATTATGCGAGCGACTTTACTGTTAATAAAACTGACCGAACTCCCTGTATCGACAAGAGCGTCAGCCTTGTATTCGTTGACCATGATTGAAATTGTCGCACTCCTAAGACACGAAGGAGAGGCGGCAGAAATGGCTCCACTGTGGAACTGTTCGTTGCTAGAGGTCGTAGGATCTTCAACTGTCGTCGTGTTCAAGTTTATATTTCCCGATCTACAGACGCTTGCAAAATGTCCCTTTTTGGAGCACTTTTTACAGGTGGCTTTGCTGGCTGGGCATCTGAACCTTGGATGAACGCCACCGCCGCAGAAGTAACAGGGTTTAGTCGGAGGTGGTGCGCTCGGGGCAGCTTGAAAAGTTCGTGACGATGAAGCTGTCGCTAGATTTTCGGATTCGTTGTCCCGCGAATGACCTTGCGATATGGCGGTGAGTTGCAGAGAGTTGTTACCAATAGTAGCTGCATCCTTCTCGGCCGTTTCAAGAGCAACGGCTTGATTAAGCGCTTCTGAGAGAGAGAGTTTGGAATTTTCTAGCAATCGCTCGCGAATTCTTCGTGACAGTAGGCCGGATATAAGAGCACTACGGACTGCTTGGTCTTCATGCTCTTGGGCTTTGACGTCTTCGAATTTGCAATCTTTCGCAGAAAGTCGAAGAGCCCTAACAAAGTCAGAAATCGTTTCGTCGGCTCGTTGTTTGCAATTAAATAGGATGTGTCGAGCTAGAATAGTATTTTTAGGTTTGACATAGATGTCTTCCAGAACTGTCATAGATTCTTGATAAGTAGAGCATGATTTGATATGTTTGTAAAGAGATGCCGATAAGTGATTGACTAGCAGCTTACGCTTGAGGGAGTCTGGTACATCTTTAGTAATCTCTTCAGCTAAGAAGCTCTCAAATGTCGATCTCCAATGTAACCATTTTGCATCGGCGTCCGCGACATCAGGCTCGATGTCAAACTTATCGGGTCGTAGATATCTTGACAGCGAAGACTTGTCTAGTTTTTCGTCAGGCATTTTCAGTTAAATAAATTGTAGCATAATAGACGAAATACCAAGAGAATATTGGTTTTATTTAACTGAAAGAATTCCACTAGACAAATAATAACACGATACAAAGATATGATAACACTATGACAGAGTGTCACGATTGTCATTGACAGCACTACCTATAGAGATCGCATACGACCACGGAGCGTGGAGGTCGCATCTCACCTCAATAATATAGGTCTTTAACAATGAAATTGCCGCTCTGCAGTACTGGCCATTTCAAATCAAAATAATTTTTATTTGGCTAAGAATTCTAATTTCAAATTAATTTTATTTTAAGAACATGGAATCCTTTTTCCAAAAGTAGTCATTTGTTTATTGATTAGTGTTACATTTTCATCGCATTTCAATCTTTTTCCTCATCATGGATACGTAAAAAATTCGACTAATTATGGAATATGAGTACCGTTGTAGCAGCAACGCGGCACAAGCGGCACGCAACATCAACGACGTTTACGGAGCTAACACTACAAGCCAACACACCACCTGTTATTAGTGTGCTCGCTTCCGTTCTGGAATTTTCGACCTGAAAAATGAACCTCGACGTCGTCCGATGACTTTGGTCGACAATGACGAATTAAAGGCGATTGTGGAAGCTGATGATACACAATCTACGGCTGAATTAGCAGCAGCTTTCGACGTCAGCTACAAAACAATATTGGTCCATTTGTGTCAAATTGGCAAGGTAAAAAAGTTTGACAAATGGGTGCCCCACAAACTCAATGATCGCCAGCGCGAAGTACGCGTCAAGACATGCCTTGCACTGCTCTACAGATACACAAATGAAGGAATTTTGAACCGCATTGTTACCTGCGATGAAAAATTGATTCTGTTTGATAACCGCAAGTGCTCAGCAAGTTGGTTGGCTCCTGGTTCAACACCTAAACAATGCCCTAAACGAAAACTCACCCCTAGAAAATTGATGGTCACTGTTTAGTGGTCTAGCGCCGGTGTGATTCATCACAGCTTCTTACCAAACGGGGTGAGCATTACTGCAGATGTGTACTGTGAAAAACTGAACACAATGATGGAGAAGCTGGCACATCTCCATCTGGCACAATGCTGGTTAGCATTGGTCAATCGCTCGTCTCCGCTGCTCCTGCACGACAACGCGCAACCTCATACTGCACAGCAGACGGTCTCCAAGTTGCAAGAACTGGGGTTGGAATCTCTCCGTCATCCGCCCTACTCACCAGACCTTGGGCCTACAGACTACTACTTTTTTCAGAATTTGGATAACTTCTTGGCGGGAAAAAAATTCAATACCCGAGAGGCAGTACAAAATGCCTCCGAAGAATTTGTTGCCTCCCGTCCAGCTGATTTTTTTAAGAAGGGCATCAATAAACTGCCACTGCGTTGGCAGAGATGCATTGATTGCATGGGTGATTACTTCGATTAATACAATAAAAAATACATGAAAAAAATTCGTTTATATTTTTTCATACAAAACGGCAATTTCATAGGTAAAGACCTATATCTCTGTGTGTACCTTTCAACCGCATTAGGGCATTTCCTAAGCCCAGCGGTACCAGGTTTGTTTCATCATGAACCCATTGTGTCCCCACCGAGGGGTACGGGTCTCTTCCCTGAGGAAGGTGTAGGTCACACTCCACCATGGGGGCCAAGTCCGGATTGGTGGACGCTTGTATGACTAGTGGCTGGTCTTACTGTCAGCTTCAAGCCCCCTTAAGGCCTCTGACTTGGCTTAAAGACTGCCATCTATCGACGGCAGCCGGCACCAACTGCATAACGTGCCTTGCGAAGCACGGAACCGCTCGGAAAAAATGCCGCTAGCGTTAGTCATAAACGGTCACGCATCCATGCACTGAACGCGCCCTATGTTGCTCAACCTTCGTGATCGTTTAAGATCAATCAGGCAGACGGGGCTATAGGTCTGTTATCTAAAGCTGGCACGTTCACAGTACCCACACTTATGCAATTTCACTATACAGGATGTTTAAAAATAGGTTAGGTTAGTTAGGTTTTAGATACCTTGCGTTGTAGATAAATAAATACAAATATATGGGTTACTTGTTATAATATATTTTTAGCAAATTCGAGCGAAAAGTATTAAAAACAAGGTGGAATCAATGGTTACAAAATAGTTTTAAATTTCAATAAATTTTCACATGAACAAAAAATAATTTCACCAAAGAAAATCTTTACCAAAACAGAAAATAATTATCCCAGAAATCCTCAACAATTTAATTATAATTTAATTATGTAACAAAGGGTAACGGACGCTCAGTGGTCAATTACTGGATGAATTACCCTACCTTTTTTTCTAATTGCTTGCCACAGATAAAAACTTTATTACTGTTCTGTAATTTCATCAACTGGAAGGAATCTGTGATCAACTGAGCAACATCATTCGGTTTCTATTGTGGTTACGCGAATGTTCTGGTCTCCTATTCTTCTTCTTTTTCTTCAACGTTTTTTCCATGATTTTAGCACTAGTAGCAGTTGTTCGAAGTCCAATCACAATCAAATGCAAGAGCCCAAAAAAAGAGGAAAGACCACAGAATAAACTGGCAATTCCCATTAGAAAAACAAAAACCCTCTCTTAAAAATGCCATCTACTGACTAATGAGCCGTTTTCAGAAGAAAAAAAAACGAATGGCTGTCAAAGGAATGCAGTTTTGGACCTCAGCCCAATAGCCATGTGTATCATGTTATTTTTTTGAAATTGAAAATATTAGTTTTTTTTCAATACAATATAACTCCGAAAGGACAAACATTTGGCTGTTGACGTCATAGTAACTTTTATTCAGCTCGCTGAGACCTATTCGATGATGTATCACACATGGCTATTGGACTGAGGTCCAAAATTGCATTCCTTTGACAGCCATTCGTTTTTTTTTTTAGTTCTTCTGAAAGCGGCTCATTTGGAACTACTTTTCTTAGCTGTCAGAAAAATCCCTCATTGAAACGCACATACGGTTGAATACCAAAAAGATCACGCTGTATATATAAACAGTAGTAAATGTAAAACTATAACTGTCCCCTTCACACTCATAAGCTAGACCGCGCGCAAGAGAGACGGGCAAACTTTTCATGATGGGCATGCAGTACACGTCACGCCGCGCGCTATTCACAGACACTACACAAGCGCAACGTGTAAATGTGTTGAACGTGCCAGCTTTACTTAACTGACCTATACGAGAGATTCGTTTGTTTAGTTTCTTAATAAATCTATTATAATAATAAATCTATGATAAATCATTGTCAGACATTGTAATCGAGTGGATTCAACAGCAAAAATGTTCCGATCAATATTGGGCTGCGCTCAACAATAAAATGCCACCCTCATTTATTGTACACTTTTCACTTATTCATGAGCTGTCCTTTCCCTGGCTGAAGTTTAGCTTTATTAGAACGACCTTTTTTGGGTTCTAACCGTGGAGGGAGTAAAACCATGGAGCAAGCCACAACGCACAAGATACAAGATGTATATGAAACAAACTTACGTAGCGATCATGGGTGAAAAAGAGACAGTATAAAAGGCAAAAGTGTAACTGCTTTTTTTGTTCGGTTGCCCCCAAAAAACGTCAACTTGACACGGGGGCCCGTGTGAAGTTGACGTTTCTTGGGGGCAACCGAAGAGTAAAAAATGTTGCCAGTCGTGCATGTTGAATATCCCGATCATTACAGTCAAATACATACGAACGTAAATTGTTATGCAAATCATTACAATAGATGAATTCCAATTGAGAACTCTGTTTTGTAAAAAAAAACATATGAGTCAATATTTTTTCGAGTAAGATTTAACTAAACAAATCTGAATATCATCTTGGAGACCTACTTGGATTACTACTTTCATATACCATTCACTTTTTTACATACTTAAATCGCCTTTAATCAAAAGTTACAATCATCATCATCATCATCATCATCAGTCTATATTAGTCCACTGCTGAAGACAGGCCTCCCCTAATGAGCGCCATAGCGCCCTGTCTTCAGCTTGCCGCATCCAGCATCTGCCAGCAGTTTTTCAATTACAATAATATTATTATATTTTGATCTATTACAATATTTATGAAATTTCACAATGTTTCCATTCCAGATTTCTCCAAAATACTCCTGTTCTGGATAAATGGGTGCTAGCATGTGGAAGAGAGAACTGGTCACCCACATCAAATGCTCGAACATGCTCTGTACATTTCAACTAAAGTTGCTACAACTCTTCAAGTAACAAATTATTCTATGTTTTGCCAGGCGGCATTCAGGGAGTAAACGCACGGCAAACAAATTAGACACCAGAACGTGAAGTTATTTAACAATAGTATTTTCAGGTGTTAAATAGGAAAATAAAAATGTTAAGACAAAATTTACTTTTCTTTCCATTTCTTGTACCCACATGAATAGATTATAAATTTCTGAAGTTTTCACGAGTGGTACACTTAATATTATTAAAATGCAACCTGTAAAATGTAAATGAAACTACCGTAAATCAGTGAGAAAAGTGTTTTTAATAATACGAATATGTTAGCGGACGTTTAATTGACAATTCTACTGCTAGACGTGTTTTATTGTATGAATAATAATGTTCAAAACAATTGCATTTTTATTCACGTCCTACGAACGACTGAAATATTTTAGCACACATTATGGCAAATTCACTTTACTCTGGCAACATTCACGCACACAAAGAAATAATATTCACCGACGCAAAACCGGTTACACTGTGGCTTGATCTATGGTTCTACTCAATCAACGGTTCTAACTGAGTAGCTTGCGTAGAACTCGCATGATAATTTCTTCCGGACTTTGCTGGACGAGAAAGGACCGATGGGTCCGAAAGGACCTTGTAGCCAATGCAAATACGAATGTAGACTTATCGAGACATAAAGCCGATTTCCGAATTAAGCATTTCGCTATATAAGTAGAATAAGAATACATTTTATTTTAAGAAGTTACACACAGTCACAATCACAGGTACACTAGGCTAAAATTACAAAAATAACGTACAAAAATAAATAATTAATTACTTAACTGTAGTATTGTCTCGTCAACTTTATTTAGAAGAAAACATAACAGCACATTACTTAAGTAACTATGTATTTACTTAATGTAAATTCTCAAATTCAGAAATCGGCTCTAAGGTAAATTTCACTAAGTAAATGTTAAAGTATAGCTCTGTCACACTCTTTTCTGAGAAATTAAACGAGACAGCACTACAGTTCTTAGCGAAATTCTCAATTCAGAAACTGGCCCTTAAGCTCAGATTTATAATCTAACGATGTTACTTATAAAAACACGGTTTCGTAAAACACTCCATAATTGCTGCCAAATAGTCTGTGATAATCTTTACAATGACTTAACCACAAACCAGACAGACTTGTACTGGCTGGCGTGTATGGAATGTTTTACAGGAATCTTGTATTTATAAATAACGCTAGACCCAAAAATAGACTTACTAACTTTAATCAAAGCCTAACAGCTGAACCCTAAAAATAACCAAGAGTTACCTACCTGGAGTTTTATTCTAGGCCGGGTGCAAAAATAAATCATAAATCTACGTAATGACTCGAGGCACGCAACGTTCCCCGCGTAGATTCATTCAGCCTTTGAGGACTACAGTGACGGACTGCGATTGAATCGTATACGTGCCACACCCCGCCATATACTATCAAACTTTACTTTACTGCTGACAAAAGAACAGAAAATCGTAAACTGTGACATTATTCACGATTAGGCGGAAGGGAAAATGTACAATCGCGCACAAGTTCTGTGTTTATAATATGCTTTGATCTCATTTCAACTCAACTTAGTTACTTAGTTTTAAGATAAAGTGTTTAAATAAGTTTAAAAAGCGTTTGAAAAAGTTTAATTTAAAATTAAAAAGATTGTTATTTATGTTATTTCAGAAATGATTTACTTTAAGTCAAGAGAGTTGTTGCACACCTGTAATTGGATGTTAGACTAGAACATATCCACACAATGTTATCTTAAGTGATGTATCTAACATCTGTTGGTTGTGTCTAATTAATAAATAAATAAATAAATGTTATGTTCTATGCGTTTGAAAATATTTTTATAGCTGTAAGGTACAAACTTTTTTGAGGGCCTTCACACACCCTGGTATTTTTTTGTCTCGGTCCGCAGTAGCACAGACAGATGACACAGGTCAGTTGGAAGAGCCTCTCGTGGTGCGTGGCTGTCCGTGGTCGTCGGCCGTCCGCGTCCGTCCGCGATATCGCGGACCGTGGGAAGCCAGCTTTATACGACTACGTAGCGTATTCAGTAGGTATTGCATAAATGAGCGTATGAAAGCATTTAATCGATTGTTCGGGCAATAAATTAATGAGGACATCGTAAGCCCGCGATCCGTTTGCTATCTCGACTCGCTAATTCATGGGCTCGCGTGCTCGGCGATCATTGTTTTGAGGCGGTCTTAATCGTTTTGGATTTGTAAAAACGATTGATAAGTATTCAGACTTCCCTTGAGGTTTTAATGGCCCGAAATTTCGTTGGGAGCTTTCGCTTTTCTTGGCCCAATTTAGGCCTACACTGGTTAGTTAAATTAGTAATTTCCTTCATTTCCGGCACTAATTTTGCTTCCGTTATCAGGCGGCAATTAACCGATTTTGTGATGTCTTTGTTTCTATTTGTAATCAGTACTAAAATCGTGACTGATGATAAAATCCCTTAGCACATGTCACTCGCCACCGAATTTAAATACAAGTGGAAATAAAAATATTACTTTATTTGAAAACAAAATAGTATATGATCGAAAAAAATCGTATCTGTTTTTAAATAACAATAATACACTGGCCTGCAAAAGTAAGTATCACACTTTTAAATTTAAATTTTTTCTAATTTATGGGAGTTAGAGATTTAAAAAAAAAACATATTATAGCAAATTTTATCAGCTTTCTTTTAAACTATAGTAAACTGTACATTAGTAACATTTTTTAATTAAAAAACCAAAAATAAATTATGGATCGTTCAAGTTGTTGTATTTGATTGTAAAAGCGTGGGGCGCTGGAATAGTAAAGACTTTTTTGTATAATTGGCTGAGAAATCAAGATATTAGTAATGCAATATTCGTCATTATAATGAATGGAATATCTAAGGGAATTCGTGCTGGAACTCCAGTTACTGGAGCGCCATTCTGTGTAACCTGTGCTTCCCGTAACATCGCTTAACTTGATTTCTCAGCAAGTCTATCTTAGCGTAACAATAGCGTATTGATCAAGGAAAAATTTGAAAACAAAAACAGAAACAAAAAAAATATGGCAAAACGAATAAGGATTATTTTTGTTATTAAAGTTTTTTTCGGGCATATCTTAAAAAAAGGTTACCGACTGTGAAGTTTTTATATGCAGTATTAAACTCTTTTTCGAATCCTTTTTATTTCGAAAGTATATCTTGTGTACTTAGAAAGTTATTGCAATTTTAAGAGTGTGATACTTAGTTTTGCAGGCCAGTGTATATGCCACCGTTCCTACAGTGTGTGCATGTGCGTGTGTGTGACTTTTATAAGAGAGTGTGTGCCTGCATTATGTGTGTGTATGGGTGAGTGTGTTTGTGAATAAGAATGTAACATAAAAGTTCGTACTTTATTTCATTACATACATGCACGAAGTGTCACGTTTTCGCTCATGAAATGTCTTACCTGAAATCGTAAATGGATCCGTAAATCTTGCGCATGCACCTCAGCAATCTTGACAGGCTATCTTTTCGACATATCGAGCCTCCTTTCGGGATGTGATTCATAAACTGAAACCCATATTATAATTATCGTTACATCATCATTCACTCTGCAATTCGGTATTTCCCACTATCAAAAATAAATTATTTGATATGCTCGATTAAAACAAAAATTACAAAATGTTTCGGAAAATGTATCTCTTTTAATCATTTACTACTTATTACAATTTTTAAATAGATGAAACATAAAAAGAGTGCTCTGAAATGTGACGTCATAAGCAAGTATTTTCATACAACATTCGGTTTTAAAAGTAACTCATTTGACATTTTGTCAAATACTCAATTGAACACTTTTATTCAATATGATAAAAATCCCCATATTCATCCGACAGTGGGGACAAATATTCGAACTCTACTCGTCAATACGAATATTCGAACAATATGAAGTTCGGAGTAAAATTGTCGAGAAAGATGTTATCAGTTTCATACGAAAGTCGCTGCATCAAAAAACAGCTGATACTTACTCGCGTTTCAAAATTTTCTCCATATTAAACATTTCCGTAAAATATGAGAATTAGTGATACATTTCTGTAAGAGGGTAGGTATACCCTTAGATTAATTTGTCGTCGAAGGTGTTATTAATCTTTTTTATCTAATTTTATAGCCTGCATTTTCCACGTTATCATTATCCTCCTATTGGTAGGTTAAAACCGCTTGATTATTATGTTAAGTCTCCATGTTCGTCTATTGAAGGATACAATAGCTGGACAGTGTAGCCCAATGATTAATTTTACATTGTCCAGTCGTTCAATAATTTTTCCCAACATGCTTGCACTTTTCTGCCCTCAGCCATCTTCACCAAGCTTTATGGCTACTGACACTCTCCTCTACATCTACTAAAATAACTTTTAAGCCCTCTGTTTTTGAGGGCTATAAGCTTGTAAGCTGTAAGCTGTGCCGTTTGGTGACAATCATTAAATAATACAAATAAAGTACGGCGGCCTTTACTGGAAATCGAACCCACGTCTCTGTTTTAACAGTCAAGCGTGATAACCGCTAGACTGATGAGGCAATCAGACATATGATTAGCCAAACATACTACGATTCATGACAAATATAGATATTTAAAAGAAGCGCGAACGACAATCTGAACGATAGTCATAGCAATTGAGTTTATCCTGCTAGAAACTCACGCACCCTTTTGAGTTCTACCAGTATAGTGGGCTACTACCTACTGGGACGGCGTAACAGATATAATATAGGTTTATGTTTTTAGTGGTTATCAATGGGAAGGCGTTTTGGCCCAAACATACCCTGTCAGTTGAACGCTCGTCAACCGTAACCCACCACGCTGGCCGCGGAATAAAACATAATTCTCACCTGCCAGTCCCCAAGAGTCTTGTAACAGGCAGCAGGGAACGCGCTGGTGCGCCACCAGAGATTCCAGCGCTCGTCTC
Source organism: Yponomeuta plumbellus (assembly GCA_947310845.1). Lineage (NCBI taxonomy): Eukaryota > Metazoa > Arthropoda > Insecta > Lepidoptera > Yponomeutidae > Yponomeuta > Yponomeuta plumbellus. Next base: position 16,082,055 of record OX371196.1, read on the forward strand.
CTCCGCCATTGTAGCCCTGGTACATGCGCCAGCCGCGCTCGGAGCACACCTTCAGTGGATAAGCAACTATTTAGTCGATTGTAACATGTTATCCGGATCCACTTACTGTGTTTTATTCGGAGGACGACCAGGTTTCGCTTTAATTCTCAGAGCTTAATCATGGTGTGCAGAGACGGAGCTCGCGACGTTGGACACAAGAAGTTGGAAAAATCAAGGAAGTGGATCTGAATAATATGTTACAATGTTTAGTGCTTATGAAATATTTAGTAGGTTACAAATATTATATATGAGATATGTATGTAAGGTTCCCAATGTCTTCTTTTCATCAAATACACAATATATTACAATAAATAGTTCTAATATATACATTAAATTATGCCTCTATGGCGAAGGGTAGGCCAGGGTCACGAACCTGACAAACGTATTTCGCGTCATGAACATTCATGAGTAGTTGCATGCACTCTCGTAGATTTCGAGTACTTTTGCTTTCGCAAATTAATATATTCTAAGGCTCATAATTTGTGACATCGCCGAATGGGGTGAGGGGTGAATAAATTAATTGAATTACATGTATACTAAATGCAACAAGAACTTTCAAAGTAATGCTAATTGTAATGCTTTTTTCCACAACAGTAGTTTTATCAATGCTCCTATAAGAAAAAGGAGCATACATAACATTGTATATGGGTAAGGGTCTCATAAAAAGTACCGTAACACACGTGAAATTGTGACACATAGTAACAAACTGGAAAATCGCAACACCCGGATGCTATACCCGATCATGTTTTTCTTATGTTTCTGGGATGTCGCGTTTTCGTTTAGAGAAGACAATCTGGTCACTTTACACGTGTGTTACGGTACATTTTTTGAGAGCCTTACCCATATACCTACTTGTGAATTGACAACATAGGCTGCAATTCCCTCTTGGTAAATGCACTCTGCATTAACCATTTGTGAGAGAGTTCATTTAATAATTAGCACGCAAACATGACATAATGATATTGGGCTTTCCCATATTATGATGGACGAATAGACTGTCGCGTGCTTAGTTACAGCATAGGACACTGTTCAACAAACATTATGAAGGTTCAGTGTTCAACTTCACCCTACATATTACCAGTACTGATCCTATATCAAACGCATCAAATTCTGAATAATCCCAATGGTCAACGGACATTTGTCGAGTTGGATTTGTCAAATTCCATACTAAATAACTGCTACCGTAAAAGTCAGGACCCCGAACGGATTCAGTGCGCTTAATTAGGACTCAAAACTGAATTGGCCTTGAATTGAAAATGAATTCAAGATGTTGACTTTTTTAAAAAGTTATTCAAAAGAAGATTATTATATTACACTTAGGAAACAAACGGTATAATGTTGCTTTTGTGTAAGCTATTAATTACGCGAAGTTTCGCTAATAAAATATTAGCGCCAAATATACGATAGTTCTAGTCCTAGTTAGACCTGTGATTCCGCACTCAGCCTGATTGTTGTACATCGCAAGCTCTAAGATACGTAAAAACCTCAGACATTAAGGTTTCCTTACAATATATTCCTTCACTATTTGCGAGCGAGTGGTATTACCACTTTAACTTCACAAATGTATGTAACTTAAAAAACAATGTCATTGGTACATGCCCGCACTAGGAATCAAACCAGGGCCTCTCCCTTCCAAGTCCATTGTTTTACAAACTGAGCTACCATATCGCTGAAAGGTACATAAAGCAACCACTTACCTTAATAAGAAGACTTGGTCCAGAGCCATTGTCGTTGAGACGATAGATAAACGGCTCATCGTCATCAAATTCATCCTCCATAATAGCGGTTTCCTGTAAACACAGATAAGCTTTCAAACAAACATTCAAACCACCGAATTAAAACAATGAAACAACAGTCGTTACATTCACTTACCTTCTAACTTTGTTCTTCATAACTTCGGTATTAAAACAGCGCTAAAAGGACTCAGACTGGATTAAAAGTTAGTTTGTTACTTGGTTCAAAATAGTGACTTGCAACTACATCATAGTAACGTTGGATTGAGGGTGACTACGGACAAAACGGTACTACCGATAGACGTTCAATCCGCCCCAGTGGGCGGCCCGCCCTACACTGCCTGCCTTTTCCCCGCTCCACGCTCTCCCTTCCAGTCACGATTCCCAACGTAATCCAACTTGATTTATAGCTTACCATTCGTGACACGAGCATACCTTCTGTTGATACATAAAAAGCAACGTAACAGCGGTGGATTACGGCGATGCGAAGGATGCACTCCGTCACAGAATATGATTAGGGTGGTTTGAACTAGCTGGATGCATTTAATTAGGTATACTTACCCGGTTTCTTGTGGGCCGATCACCTTTTGTCTAAAGTCAATAAAAAAAAATACATTTCAACAAAAAAAAATGAACAACTTATATAATGTACAACATAACTCGGTTATTTTTTTCTTAAAGTAGGTATTATTTTAATGACTCGCGACTGTATGAAAAATAAAAAAAGAAGAAGAAGAAGAAGAAAAATTTGTTATAATAACAAAACAAATCCAAAAATAAAACCAAAAAATTGTACAAACTGAAAAATCAGAACAAAGCAGAAGAAAAATAAAGGTCACGGTGTGTCACTGCTGTTATGAATGGCAGCTGACTCGGCATTATGCTGATGGTCAAACCTTCAGCGCTGATTTTCAGTCAGCGCCAAGAGATACCCCGCGAACGTCACAGATCGCAGTGTGGCACAACGATGAAGGAATAGAAATATAAGGTAACATAATACATATTTAAAATGGATTAAATACTTAAAATAGCTTGATAAGAAGAAACAAACAATAAGAAATTCGCTGTTATTATTCTACTACCTAATGAACGTAGTGCCTACCTCAATTCCAACCATCATACGGGGTACATGAAAGGAGCCTCACGGAATGAAGCACTTACTAAGCCTGTACGTCTTGCCCACTCCGGGCGACAATCAGTGAACAAGCAATAATCCTTAACGCGGATTGCCAAATTCTTTCCCAACGATGGCAACCTCAAGTCCAGCGTTGAAGCCAGCGCTATGTGTAGTCTAGGTTTCTCGCAGAATAAGCCAGATTTTTTCATCTGAACTTCACTGGTCAACACACTGCGGCGATGTTATCGACAACTTAAGAAGTACATCATACGTTTTAATATAATTTAACTAGAACTAAACTCAACTTTGTACTCCATCACATGGGTACTTTGGACACAATATTTAAATAGGTTAAAGTAGGTCTGTAGGTTAGCAACGTAAACATTCACAGTAACTATGATGGATATTGCGTGCGACACACGTGAAAACATTAGGTACGTCGATTTCCGCCAGTAAAAGTCCCAAAAAACTTCAATACTAAAGTCATGAAAAGCATCACCCTCAATTCGGGGTTGTATAAAAGCACGATGCAAACATGTATAGCCATTCTACAAACTCTAATTACCTAATGACATGCATTTGGACGACAAATTGATTCTTATTGTCTGCCTACATAGACGGCATGGCACTATCATAATACAATTATGCCCCATGAAAATGTTGCCATTAAATAACAGGTTGAAAGTTTAAAGGTCGCACAAAAATGGTTAGTTCGTAAAACGGTTTTGCATTCCAATATTAATTAAGGAAGCTTTCCATTAAAATTTATAACATTCGAAACTTTAAGCTGAACAAAGGATTTGATTATCATGGAAGAAGTGGTTAGCGCATCTGACTACCATGCGAGAGGTCCCGGGTTCGAATCCCAGCTGGGGACAAAAAAAACCCAGGTCTTGGATGTTTACATGTTTGTGACGTCGCTGTTTCTGGTTCCCACGACACAGGGTATCCTAGTGTGGGGCCAGAAGCAATGTATGTGCCTGTATGTAAATGTTATGTTATGTTCTATAGAAATAAGCTTGTTTATGTACTCGTTTATGTTACACTTATGTGTGAAGTTAAGTAAAGATTATAGAAATCGACCATTTATCTAATAATGAAGAGTCATGTTTGTCTTTTCTTCTTGTTCATTTCAGCAGGTAAGGTATTTTATCCTCCTTCTTGACGCAAATCCATGTTAGATTTAAGTTAGATCTCACCTCTTGTTTCTCCTCCTTTAGTTAATTTATCGTCATCATCATAAACATAAACATTTACATACAGGCACATACATTGCTTCTGGCCCCACATCATCAACCTATTATATCTCTACCGAAGTGCAGGGTCTCTTACCTGAGGAAGGCATAGGCCATACTCCATCACGGGGAGATTAAATCAGTGTAAAGCGAGCTTTAGAATTGTAACATAATTTAGTCTGAAAATAGAGTTAAATGAATGCCCAAGACGCACGCTCAAGCCATGATGCGGAAAGTGCAAGGCCAATCCTCCGACCTTTGTTCGGTTACTTTACTTTAGCAAACTTTAAACAGGCCAATTACAGGTAGCTAACTAGGGATGTCACTAAAGTCCTGTTTCACAATTCTAATTAGCTTATCATAAAAGAGCCAAAATGGTGTTGGAGCTGTGATCGCAATGCAATAACAGGACACTGCTCACTGAAAAGACGATGGATGCCTGAAAGAAGAGGAAATACTCGCCCACGTGACCATCTACTGTGAAGGCATGGAAAAACAACGGACCGCCATCATTGGGACGCTAGGATCCCTTCAGGAGGCCTGCTTCTGAAAAGAGATAGGCTGGCTGGAGTTAACTCACAGCCTTGCTACGTGGCCCACTGGCACAACGGCCCAACTATGAGGCTAAGTGCGGAAATTTCAGGACTAACTAACTATACTCAAGTGGATCTGGCCAGGCCATGTCAGTTGCATGTATCCAGATAGATAAGCAAAAAATGGTGTCCACGCGACGGATATGGCAGAAGTGGTCGACCATGGCGAAGACGGCGGAACGATCTCTTAACCTTCTTGTCTGAATGGGAGATGACTGCTTAAGACAGGGAGGTATTTAAGGACATGGGGGGGGGGGGGGGGGATTTACCCAGCAGAAGACACAAACACGGTTAAATAAATAAAAAAACTGGACGAAAACGAGTCGGGCTCGCTCATCAACGCTCCAGTACTCGCAGCTTTTAAATACCTTTTTATGATTCATTTTCAGAAGTATAGTTTTTACATTTTTCCCTGTATTTATAGTATAAAACAATCATCATCAACCCATCAAGTCCCCACCAAGGGGCACGGGTCTCTTCCCTGAGGAAGGTATAGGCCATACTCCACCACGGGGGCCAAGTCCGGATTGGTGGAGGCTTGTAAGACTAGTGGCTGGTCTCGCTGTCAGAAGTTTTCAAGCCGCCTAAGGCCTCTGACTTGGCTTAACGACTGCCATCTATCTACGGCAGCCGGCACCAACTGCTTAACGTGCCTTGCGAAGCACGGAACCGCTACAGCATGTACCTGTTAAAACATAGTCTGGGATTTTGCCAATTTTGGAGTTGGTCTCTCATATTAAAAGTTATTTCTGTATTGATCAGTAATAACAATTTAAGCACCGTAAATTGTATCACCCCTTCGCACTCGCTGTACGATGGCCGTGAAATTAATGAAATTAAACATTTGTACCCAAACTAACAACCCTAAACAAACTGTCTTGTGTACTTGGAATTATGCTTATTAACTTCTGAAATAGTTTAAAAGTTCCGCCGTTTACAGTGAAGTAGTGTGACTGTTAAAGTTGGGGCTAGGGCTAAGTTTTACTGGTTTCTTAGCAATGCACTTGAAATGCCTTGGAAATAATTTACTTTCATTACCGAGTATCTAGAAAACCGGTTTCTTTGTCTAGGTCACCGTAAGTACCTAAGCGGTATTTATTTTTTTAGTCGTTTGCAAAAATGCCTAGAAGAACTTAAGTAGGTTTTTTTTTATTGAAGAACAAAACCTATTCTTCATTAAAACCATTTTTAAAGTGAGACTGTCCTGAAAGTTCCATATGAAATAAATTTTAAAACAGCTAATATTTTTTCGCGCTTTTGAAATTGTTCTTGTAATAAAAGTTGGTAACTTTATAACCCGAATATTATATGATGAACATAGTAACGCAACCAAAGAGATCCCATTTGTACAAATCAAAATACAACGGCCTCGAGCGGGCATGGTATAACGTCTGAATACGGGGCAAACAATAAAACTATTAATGCCTTACTCTACAATTTATTAAGTACACATCTTATATAATTAAAGTATCCTTAGTTTTAAAATCTAAGAACATTACTAAGTGTAACTAAATTGTGTGGACATATTAAAATATTTGTCATATTTGTCTCTCTTTTTCTGGCGAACTTCACTTGGTGAAGATACGGTATAATTTTTTTTTGGGTTACACTTACTGAACAGTAAAATTGTTGTGAAGATGTCTTACGTAAGAGTTAACTATAGGTATCGATTTTCCTTAAAAAGTTAACATAAACATTTACATACAGGCACATACATACATAGTTCTTGTATTGTTTATACTGTAGGTATACAATATGTTCCTAGAATCTTTGGAAGACAAAAATTATTTATACTACACCTGCTTGGAAAGTAAGATAAGATAAGATAAGATAAGAATATTCTTTATTGTACCAGGAAAAACATAAAAACATAAAGTACCTTGATACTTTATCAAATTTACGGTAGAAAGTACGTCATTGCATATCGAACAAATATGCGGGGAGAAAACGCATCTGAGCGGGAGAGAAAAGTGTATGAAAATCCATTTCTTACGTGGTTTTTCTTTTTTAATTTTGGGTAAGACTATGCGCCGGTAACCTAAATATCAAAAGCCAAAAAGTTTTTACAGTGAGTTTTTATCTCCAAGTTCGCAAAATGACACTGGCCACTAGCAACAATTTCAATATAAATTTCAATTAGTAAAGATTTCGTTTTTTATTTTCCTTGTAGGTGTAGTATAAAGCACTATGTATCATTCGAGAGAAACTGCGATTCCCGATCTCAGGTGTTTTAAAGCCCTCGCCTACGGCTCGGGCTTCAAACGACACCCTCGACGGTAATCGGTCACTTTCTCCTCTCGGTGAACAATGTACTATTTTCACCTTAGCAGCTCAAACATACTGGGTTTACTGCTTAATAAGAGTGAGTGAGGGAAACGCGTTTTCCCTGCGAGAGTGAGGGAAAGTGATTTGAATTTAGAATGCTGCGAATTATCATTATGTACGAAACACGTCATTCGAAGTTCGATTTATCAAATTTCAGAATATTTTTTATTATATATTTATTTTTACAGGGCCTGTACGAAACTTTAGCCCTAACGGATGTTCGGAAAACATTTGTTACAAAAAATTGAACTTTACGCCATGATGGCTGAAAACCTGAAAACGGAATCCCTAATCAATTTCAGAATACCCAAACAATAAAACGTTCGGAAACTAAGAAACCTTTAAAATGAAAATTATTTGGTAACGTTGTAATTAAATATCTAATTAAATAATAAAATATAATGAATACACTGAAATAAAGAAAAAAATAAAGAAAATGTTTTAGATAAAATAAGAAGTAGATATGCACAAATAATTTATAGTTTTAAAAATCTTTATTAGTACAACAGAATACTACGGGTGCAGTTTCAGAACGTAACTTTAAAAATAGCGGGAAACAAAAATCAATATTATTTCTTCTTCTTTTGTTTTTCGGTACTTACAATTAGTGTTGCATATCACAAATTCATAAAATATGAGTGAGTCTAGTGACGAAAACAGCAATTTAACACCTGAAGAATTAAAACAACAAGTGTTGAATTCTGAATTCAGTTTTCTTCCTCAGAAATCATGTGATAGATATCTGAAAACCTATGATGTTTTCAATAAATGGAGACTTGAAAAGGGCGCGAACACTTTCTCGGAGAATGTATTATTGTCGTACTTCATAGAATTATCACAAACGAAGCAATCACCTACAATGTGGAGTATTTATTCGATGTTGTAAGCTACAATAAAGACAAAACATAATGTTCATATTGAAACTTATCCCAAACTTATTGCATTTTTGAAAAGAAAGTCAGTAGGACACAAATCTAAAAAGTCCAAAATTTTTTCAATCTCTAATATTGAAAAATTTCTTAATGAAGCTCCGGACTGCAATTTTCTCGCTGCAAAAGTAAGTTACTACCTATATGTCTATACTTAATTAGTAACATATGTGCACGTACGCTAACCATTTTCGCTAATATTTACACTACGTTTTGTTTGTTATACATTTTAATTGATAACATTTTACTTATATAATATTTTTATTACAGGTTATCCTCATTATTGGAATAAATGGAGCATGCCGCTCGAACGAACTGTGAAATCTGACTGTTAATGCCATCGAAAAACATTCTGACGAACTGCTATTAGTCAACCTACCCAACACAAAGACAAACATTGACAGGTCCTTTGTTATTCACGACGAATATGTGAAAATTGTCGAGAAATATAAGGCATTACGACCTGATAATACGAAAACAGATCGATTTTTTTTGCAGTATCGTAATGACAAGTGTTCAAGACAGCCTATGGGAATGAATAAAATAGGCGGGACACCACAACTTTTTTTAAATTACAAGAGCCTCACCTTTACACTGGACATTGCTTTAGGCGAACTTCGGCCACGCTTTTGGCTGATCCAGGAGCGTATCTTTTAGTAGATACTTATTGTTTGCAAATATATGTAGTTTCATTTTTATTCATATTGTATCTTTTTATCTCTAATAATGTTCTCGCTGCTAAGGTGAAAAGTTGTATGTGTCACGCGAGAGAAAAGTTATTTCCATCTCGTACCTTAGAATCCCTCGCGACGCTCAGGATTCTAATGTATTATTTCTATTATTAGAATCCTTCGCTTACTCGGGATTCAAAATTAGCACTCGCTTGGAAAACCAACTTTCCTCTCTAGTTGAACAAATAACAATTTTTTTTGTTTCAATTAAATTTTTTTGACATTTTCCTTCCAATTTAATTATAAATGTATAGCTTTCAGCCCTATGAATTTTGACTATCTTGACTGTCAAAATATACGTTTTTTTGCGACATACGCAACGACCGTATCTTTTTTGTACGTTTTTGAAATTAGATTTTTTCACAGCTTCAAGAAACCGTAGATTTAGGTTACATGGTTTTAATTTATACTCGATAAGAGAAAAGGTGTTGACAAAGATGGACGGACAGACCGACGGATGGACGGATGGACGGAGATGGAGCTAGTGACCGCAGAAGCGAAAAGGACCGCATTTCATAAGAAGTACATTTATTATGTACCATAAACTAATAAGATTACCTATATGAGTCTTTAACCCGTTAATTTACCCAAGTAGGTACACTTAATTTATCTGCCCTCGTAAGGAAGAACGCAGTAATAGTACAAACGCAGTTTTGAGTAAATAGGTATTTATTTCTTAGGATTAGAAGGATTTCATACATTACTGCATATTTTCTTACTGAAATTTCAGATTTCTAGTAGACCTACAGCCACCATTTTTTTATACCTATAGATATACCACCAGGGAGCCCAATTTTGCATCCAAAGTAAAAACGCAGTAATGGCTATTACTGCGTTCTTCCTTAAGAGGGCAGTTATAGTACACAACTGAGTCTTTCTACTCACTGATTAGAGTTAATCGGCTATGTAGTTTATGTTATTTTGTGAAATGAAGCCCTAACCTCAAACTCAAGCAAACTGCGAACTATAACTACTGCAGCGACAGCTGTGACGCACGCTTGCTGATTGGAGATTAACCGTAGGTAATCCCTCAAGTGATCATAATTATGAAGACGTGCCTTTCTTGATTGTAAAAGTGGAGTTACCGGCAAGGGTGTAACAAGGGTAAATGTTGAAAAATTGGCTAGCTTTAACTGAAATGTTAGGCAAAAGTACGCACTAAAAAATTCTGAATAAAATCTGTAATTTATAAGTAATAAAGGATATATCAGTGACTAATTCGTACGGAAAAAAAATGCATTTAACCTGTATAGATAGCAAAAAAAAAAAAATTCCAAAAGCTTTATTTTCCACAGAATCTAATTTCGCTGGTAAACGATAGTAGCTTTTCATTTAAATCTTTCATGCAAATATTGGCCACAGTAATATCTGCAATCCTAACTGCTCATATATTTTTTTATGTTAATATTAAGCGTGATTAGTACAAAATTGTACGATTTCTTAATTAGCGCAGGGAACAATCGCCATCGAACATCCGCCATATCTCTTATCTGTGTAATCTTTGGATTATGGATTAGCCTATAAAGTATTCGCCGAAGAAGTACAACAAACATTCAAGAGATTGCGCTAGTTTATTATTTTATAACTCAGAGGTCAAATGCTCAAAGTCATTCGCCCTTGTTACAGCCTTAAGTTATACAAGGTTTATTAAAAGCGTTTTATCTTCTGCAAAAAGCAGGAGTTAGCGCGTCAATACGAACTACTTTACGAGTGTAACTTATAGTGATAACAGTGATAACAGTAATACCTATAGTCTACAAAAAAAATCTGCTATTCCAATATTAGTACCACAGCTTGGAAATGGTAAATTTATTGTAACAATAATAATCAATAATTACTTTAACACAACTCAATTACTTGCCCTGATAAGGAACCATAGGCTATTTGACAGTGTAAAAAAAAATATTTATACCTATTCCTATAAATTATGAGTCTTAAAACCGCTTTAAGGGATTTTAACTAAAAAACAATTATTACTTCTAAAAAAAGAAAACTAAAATAAAATTACATACAGTGCCACCATCTTATCTGTTCAGTTGATAGCGGCGCTAGTGAAGAATTTAGTCGTTACATTTAATAAATTTACGTAGAAGAATGCGAGTACTTTAACCCGCCCTTTAATTTTAATGAAAATACATATGTATAAATCTTAGTAAGTGAATAAATAAAATAAAAAATGGGGAACAGGACTTACAATTAATTAGTTAGTTACAATTTTGCCCACCTGAACAGATAACTTGGTGGCGCTGTAACTTTGTATCTGCCGCCATGGTATCGAAAACGGCCTGGATTGGCTGATTCTACGATGACGACACATGTCAGTAAAAATGGCGTCTGTCATTCATTCGTTCTTACGTTTATTACGTTCAAAAGTAAATTTTCGTTTGCCTGCTTTCCAAGAAATACACGAAAGAATTTAAAATGACCACTTTCTGAGGACTCTATGAAAACCAACAAAACATATGAGATGGTTTTCAGAAATCGGTCAAATAGCCTATTGATACACAGTATCAATTTTTCTTCTAAATCTTTAGTATTAATCTGCAGCACCCCTTAACCTCCAATTTTAAAAACAATCCTTTTTGAATGCGCAAAACATTGTTTTTGGTTCGCTTTTATTTTATTTTTCGTGTTGAGATTTGAGGGAAGGATAGCAATAAAATATTATAACTTTCCATTCTTCCTTCTTCTCTCTAAACCCAACTGGTATCCGTCACAAGCCTTCATCATGATGTCCAGCTTTACTCTGATAGAGGGTCGTGAACTCTCTTCCGCCTCGTCGATCACTCGATAGCGTCGCAGAATGGATGAGATGGCTGTCTTCACCGACATGAGAGCGTATTGGTACCCTGGAATACGAAAGGAAACGTCAGATTTTAATTATGTATTGATTGACTGATTGAATCGCTCGTAGCCTGGGCTGCCTGAGTGATCTTAAACGATCACTAAGGCTAAGCAACATACGGCGCGTTCAACATACGGATGTATATGACTAACGCTAGTGGCATTTTTCCGAGCGGTTCCGTACTTCGCAAGCCGGCATTGGAAATTCTTTATTGCACAAGAAAAAGATCTGCACAAAGGTGAGTTTAATACTAAAAAGTATCTTCTTCCAGCTAACCATGGGTGATGTGGAAAAAGTAAGGTGTTCGTATTGTTTTGGTTCTGTTTTGTACTATTTTCATTATAAATATTGTGCTTGGAGTTTTTTTTCGCTTCCTTTTTCCCCACTACATTCGGCCCCAAGGCAGCGCCTTGCGGGCATGTACCTATGACTTTGTTTTCTAAGTTATGTACTTTTGTGAAGTTATAGTAGCTATACCACTACAGACTGTAAAATATAGCTTGAGCTCCGCGACAGCTGTCACACTGACAAGGCTAGGTTACGATATTGCTTATGCCCGGTTCCAATATCCACAAAACGCTTCGTTTTTGCTTACGATCGGTTACAATTCCTACAAAATTCCTACGAACCGTCAATAAATTGTAGGGAAAACGGATCGTAGCCGGTAGACGTATATTATAGGAACCGGGCATTAGACATCGAATAGTGTGCAGTAAGTACGGAGTTTTCACAGTACAAATATTCTGTGAAAAAATTCAAAACTTCATTGACGCAATTTAGATGACACTGTCGCGGAGCTGCAGCTATATTTTACAGACTATAGTTAGTAATTGTGAAGGAAAACATCGTTTGGAAAGCTGAGTGTCTGAGCTATTCAATACCTCAGCGCTTAAAATCGCCAATCCGTGGTTGGCACGCTTGAGTCCATACTGTCTCTCTGAGGAGGCCTGTGCCCTATGGTAGTACGTTTTAGGGACTTCACACACGGCGGCTATAATATACATTACATCCCAGAATGTATAGCTTAGAGACCGCTCAGTACCTTTAGGATACAAAGATGTAAAGATGTATTTTATAGCTGTCGTGTGTGGTCTCCTGACGATTTCTATGGAAAGATGTAATGAGATATATCGTGCTATAATATACATCTTTACCTTATAGCCGCCGTGTGTGGAGTCCCTTATAGGCTGCTTACGAATAAATTATTCGAGTATGAAGTTCACTGTCACTGCTACAAACACAATATTTTCCCGATAATGATGGCCTCCCCGTATCATGCAGTGTCGTGCAGTGGATTTCAAATAGCATAAACCGCAGAAAGTATGGAAACACTAGATCTGATGGACAAAGATCAATAACACATAGGTACAGTCGACAGCACGTCAACCTTTACATTTTAGTTGCAAAGTCGTGCAAACCCGTAATGCAACGGAGTAGTGTGCTTGGGTTTATAGGATGATGTGCCGTCGACTGTACCTAAGACTAGTAGCTAAATGCTGTTAATCAGGAACTATCGTCGCCTGGAGAAACTGGTTCAGAAGTGGACACAAAGACCAGTATAATATGACTTATCAGGTGTTTAATATATATATTTCACTCGTGAACAGTCCAGTAATTGTGATCAATTAGTTAGCATTTTATAAGAAACCTACGACAAGCGCGTTGGCGGTACATGACTAACTTGGTAAGGTGTAATTATACACAAGGAATTCCGGATAGATCGTTTACTAAGATAAGAATCCATTTTTTTTATTCTAAGGGGAAAACACAGATCATATTTTTTGCACGACACTTTGGAGGACTAGAAACCTGCTATGCATTTATCTCAAAAAATATGGGCACATTAGAAATATAACCGTGAGTTAGTATATGTGTGTGTATGTGCCTGCGGTGTGTAGGGCCGATAGATAAAGTAAAATTTTGACGAAATTACGGATCGGTAATTAAATAAAAACCAAATTATACCTTCGTAGTTTTCTTTACACTTAGCTAGTCTGTTATTATCATTTCATTGAGCAAGGATAAAAAACTGGTTTCAAAACCCTATCAGTCTTCTTTTTGGAAAAACAGATGTAAATCCTGCTAATTCGTAGATTACAAATATCCACCTATCTAGAGCAGAGCAGAGGGAACTTTAGGGCTAACATAGTCACTTACCTATATCGATACTTTTTTTCTTTCTATTATACATTCCCCTATTTAATCCAAAGGATGATGTGCAAAATGGGCCCACCTCCAATAAAAATGGCTTGTTTATTAAATTAAAGGTCTAGATACATACGTTCATTATCAGGTAAGTACATACCAGAATTCGCTGTGTGGCTGGAGTTTTTCGATTTAGAAAAAGTTGATATTTTTGGTTATAAATAGAAGTTTAAAGCCATTTTTTTGCTAATATGTAAACCACTTAATGCTACATCATTTACTAGTAAATGATCCCCTCCGGCCGTTTTCGCAAATGACCAACCCATTTCAGTCTGACTTACGGCCATTTAGACCTTAGCGCAGACTACATTGCATACATGACCTAAGACACATCTGGTTGCCCTTCTGGGTTGTCTAGCAATCGCGTCATGTAAAAAACAATCATCATATTCTTGCCCTATTCCCATTATTTGGAGTCGGCGCAGTATGTCATTCTCTTCCATGCGTCCCTATCACTCGCCATCTCTGCATTCACATTCAACCACCTTTTCCTCGGTCTTTCTCTTCCAGCATATCCATTTGACCATGTAAAAATTAGTATTTTCGCCATAAAACATAGTGTAGTTAGCGCACTAGAAAATTGGGATAACGCTAGGATGAGGACGTTAAGAAGAATCTGATAATTGCGTTAGGTACTTGCAGATCGGCACCAAACCGATCATTAATTTTAATTCTCGTGAAGCGTGCTAGATGAGTGCGCTTGAGGCGATGCTACTGTGGAAACTTCCCGCCACCCATGCCACGGATACCGATAAGTATTGGTCTGTTATAATTATATCATTTTCATTCGATAAACCAAAAACTTTTATTTTCCTGCCCTAAAAATCTCAACTTATTATCTTATAGGTACAGGATGTATCATTAGGTGGTTTACATATAAGCAAAAAAAGGTTTTATAAACCAAAAACTTCTATTTATAACCAAGAACATCAACTTTTTCTAAATAAAAAAACTTCAGACACACAGCGAATTCTGGCATGCGCCTGCCTGATAATGAACGTATGTACGTAGACCTTTAATTTAATAAACAAGCCATTTTTATTGGAGTTGGGCCCACGCTTCATACATTTTTGCCCATCATCCTTTCCCTTATAAATTGCGTCCCTCAATCTTTTTTCAATCTACGCAACATTTGTAGAGTTAACAGGGCAGGCGTACTCTCGACTTTTGACTTGATACGAAAGAGTGCTAGGCTAGAAAAGGGACAAAAAAAATCAAGACAGGTCACAAAGACAGATGCCGAGTTATGCTTGGTTTACATTTGCTTTATTTTCATGCTTTTTTAGCATGCTTTCCATAGACATTGAATAAAATAGAGACGGCAAAAATGTATGCTGATTCATAGCTTTTATTCAAAATGAAAATTCCTGTTAAAAGTGTAAAGCAAATAATAAATCAGGAATGGTTGGTTGTATACTACGTATTTAGGATTTTTTTAAAGTAATTTTATAATAATGGTGCGTACCATTATTATAAAATTACTTTAAAAAAATCCTAAATACGTAGTATACAACCAACCATTCCTGATTTATTATTTGCTTTACACTTTTAACAGGAATTTTCATCTCTATTCTATTCAAGCTCTATGGAGAGCATACTAAAAAAGCATGAAAATAAAGCAAATGTAAACCAGGCCTTAGGCCTGTCATGCAAGCTGTAAAGGAACTTACCAAGTGAACCCGATCGTTCCCCAATATAGACCTTTTTTAGGGTTGCGCTGGGAGAAATCCAAAGACCGTGACATCATACATCAATTAGGGAAATTACAGACGCCATGTCAAAACGCAAAAATTCTCATACTACATCTCGTATTCACGCAAAGTGCTCGCAGAAAGTCAATGGGAGTGCTCTCAGCCCTACTTCAGAAAACAACTTAATTACTACCATTACGTTCAATAACAGGCCTCAAGTAAATACCGTAACAATAACAAACTCGGGGAAATACCTATGCATCATCGCGATCTAGCATCCGAGCTCGTCAGCCGATATCTTTAGACTGAGTGTTGGAGAAAAGTCTAACAAGTTTAATGGCTCCCTAAGGGTTACGAGCGCCTCTAATGACAAAAGAAAATCTTATCCCACAGATTTGGACGACCTCTGTGACGCAGTGGTTAACAAGTTTAATGGCTCCCTAAGGGTTACGAGCGCCTCTAATGACAAAAGAAAATCTTATCCCACAGATTTGGACGACCTCTGTGACGCAGTGGTTAACAAGTTTAATGGCTCCCTAAGGGTTACGAGCGCCTCTAATGACAAAAGAAAATCTTATCCCACAGATTTGGATGACCTCTGTGACGCAGTGGTTAACGCATCTGCCTACCATGCGAGAGGTCCCGGGTCCGAATAGCGGCTGGGGACAAAAAAGACCCGGGTCTTAGATGTTTGTGATAGATTCTGGTTCCCACGACACAGGGTTTCCTAGCGTTGGGCCAGAAGCAATGTATGTGCCTGTATGTAAATGTTTATGTTTAATGTTTTTGACAAAAACTAGCTTGCAAATCTACAATCATATCAAGTGATTCATGGGACCCAGCAGCGAGAACCTAGGTTCGAGGACATGGAAATCATACAATATTCTGAAAACCGACGTTTTAGCGGAAATGCCGTCTAATCCGATATTCGTTGCATTTGGTTGTCAGGTTTGGACCCTAAAACAGTAATTTTCATGATTATTCCGATATTGCGTAATCCGCTAGTTGTTTATTTTGCCGCAGAATAAGTAGACACAGAGTGCTTATAATGAGTTTTTTCATTCACTTTCGATAGCGAGAGCGTTTGCAATTTGTATAAGAGTGACAAAGCGCGCCACCTAGTTGTCTCTTTGTCACTCCTATACAAATTGCAAACGCTCTCGCTATCGAAAGTGAATGAAAAAACTCAGTATAAGCACTCTGAAAGCTTACCCGTGCCGACTTCTCGCCAGTGAACTATACACCTTTCCACGTAACGAGCTCGTAAAGTAAAATGTCCATTGTGCGCCCACTGGTCAGTGCGCGTAACCTTCAAAAGCCTGTAACCTAAGCTATGAAGGCCGTCGTCGCGTATTGTTTCGCTTATCTCTAGCCGCGCTCATTGATCAATGAGATGCTAACAATTTATTTCGTAGGAGTTCGACTAGTGGAACTAAGTATAGTAGTGATATTTTCATCTTCCCCTGCTTCTCCACTAATTGAGGCTGACCATCAACTCTCCATAATATTTTGTTCTTCTGTCTTGCATAATGACGTCGTTTTGTCTTCAACAGTGTTTCGACTTTGCGCTTTTTAGAAATAATTAACTCTGTACTGAGGAACAACATTTTCAACTAAGTACCATGCCAAATTATGACCAAGAAATATTGTTTCCGTTTCATGAAAAAAGGCCTATTTCAAATGAGTACTCATAAGAATAAGAATAAGAATAAGAATAAGAATAAGAATAAGAATAAGAATAAGAATAAGAATAAGAATAAGAATAAGAATAAGAATAAGAATAAGAATAAGAATAAGAATAAGAATAAGAATAAGAATAAGAATAAGAATAAGAATAAGAATAAGAATAAGAATAAGAATAAGAATAAGAATAAGAATAAGAATAATAATAAGAATAAGAATAAGATTAAGAATAAGTATAATTTATTTAAAAACGGTTGCATGCATAACATTATCTTATTTGCTAATTTTTGGCACTCAATCATTCTCGTCTAAAACTACAAATGATAAACTCTTCGCGTGGTCAATATCTTACTTCTCATCGCCTTTTATTTTCATCTTACTTCTGTTTAATCAGTTGCGTCATGCATGATTTTGAAAAGAAGAATTACAAACCATTGTTATGTTAGCCACCAAATTATATTGCTACCAAAAATTCTACGGGTTAAGGCGGATTTACATTATCAAAACGCGACGCGACCCGACGCAACGTGACGCGTGTTGAGTCAAATCCAATGGACTACGAGTATTTTCTATGATTCTATCATGTGTTGGTAATGTGCACAATGCACAGCGGGGGGCGATACGTGGTGTGGCGTCACGTTTCAATAGTATGTTTCCGCCTTTAATCTTGCTCTATGTATGAAGGCGCTAGAAGGCACTAGAAGGAGCTGCTGCTAATCCTAAAGTATTAACTAAAGAGATGAAGCATCGTGTTAGTATCATGCACCTTCAATAGGTACTTAACTACTAGAGAAGTGTGTGTTATTGAACTTGCTAGGTCAGACAAAAAGGATCTTCTGCGTGCCGCTAATGATGGTTATTAAAGTAAGCTGTGACCTGACCTATTAGCAATGTAAATGCAATGCAAGGAAATACGACTTACTGCATTTCTAGTAAAGTGCAAGGATGCGGTTTTCCTTAGTATAGTTTTCTTAGATCTCACATCGTCTATGGCCTTCCGCATGCACCTTATTAATAATTACTAGCTGTTGCCCGCGACTTCGTTCGCGTGGAGATGTGTATTTTGCCGAGATAAAAAGTGGCCCATGTCCATGACCAGGCACGTATAAACATTTTAAAATACAAAACCATCAAAATATTTTAAGGTTTTTAAGGAAACAAAAATGTTATAGTAATATTCCTAAAGCTTATTAATAGATTTAGATTTTTCATAGAACTGTAAACGTTTTTTTTTATAAGTTTGCAAATGCATAAAAACATTATTGTACGAAATAGCTCAATTATTCATAAACACTTCTATATACCTATCTATTGAAACATTTTTATGCAAGTTTTACTTTACGAGACCCACTGCTAAACGGCATGTAAGAGCAAGTGTGGGCCAGGTTGAACCGCTCTCGGGCGAGTACCAGTCCGGGTTGAATTCCTCTGGGAATTCCTCCTCAATCCGTCTGGGCCCTAGTGGGTGGGGTCGCGGTGGAGGCCCAGATGGAGACTTGATGGAAACTTCGGATGTATTCACCCCTCTTCACACTTACACTGAATATTCAATAGGATTAGACGCACCTTAATCATCATCAACCCATTATGTCCCCACCGAAGGGCACGGGTTTCTTCCTAGAGGAAGGTATAGGTCATACACCACCACGGGGGCCAAGTCCGGATTGGTAGAGGCTTCTAAGACTAGTGGCTGGTCTTGCTGTCAGAAGTTTCACATTTTTACATTTTTTCTTTCTTTCATTTTTTCTTTCTTTAAGTTTTCAAGCCGCCCTAAGGCCTCTGACTTGGCTTAACGACGGCAACCGGCACCAATTGCTTAACGTGCCTTGCGAGGCACGGAACCGCTCGGAAATATGCCACTAGCGTTTGTCAAGACGCAACTTGTCGAAATCGTTTCTAAGCCCAACCTATCATACTATCTTAATTTAGAGACCCAAATTAGTAGATTTTCATTTCGTTTCTTTTTCTCCTGCTAAGAAAACAAATGATACGGTTACTTAGTTTACTCACCGATACAATTCCTAGGCCCGCTGCTGAACGGCATGTAAGAGCAAGTGTGGGCCAGGTTGAACCGCTCGGGCGAAAATCTGTCCGGGTCGAATTCCTCGGCGTCCGGGCCCCAATAGGCGGGGTCGCGGTGGATACCCCAGATCGAGACCACGATGCCGGAGCCGGCTGGCAGTGTGGTACCGGACGCTGGTGGGGAAAAGTTTTCTTTACTGTACACTATAATACATACAGTCTGTTAGCTTTTAGAATATATCGGGCTCTAGAGTAGGCTTCGGTTTTCGCCGAAAGCACACGAGTGTAATACTACTTCCTGCTCTGTATACAACTTTTTTTCACTATTTTGAAAAGTTAAGTTAAATTAAGTGTCATATTAGTTCCGATATTTCTATTACACGAAACCCATCCTCGTCGCCAGTTGATACGGTTAAGGGTTGATATCTTAATAAAACCAGGAGGGTGCACTTTACAGCTCTTTATTCGGTAACCGACTGACGAACGTCATTAGTTTAGTAACTACCCTATTCTTAAATACCATAATCCGATTCTATCCGATAGTAGCCGAGGTATATTCTAAAAGCTAATAGACTGTACATGAACTCACAATACATACATACGCCATACGTAATTTATGAGTACAATAAAGAATATTCTATCTATCTATCTACGCCTGTATCCCGGTAGGGTAGGCACCTACCTGGACGCTTGAAATTGCCAATCCACGGTGGGCACCCGTGATGAGTAAGCCCATACTCTCTCTCTGAAAGAATGCAATATTACCTTCTGAAGGCTGCACTATTACTGAACCAGGACTCACGCAAAGTGATTTCCTCCAAGACCTTCCTGATGATGAAGGGCACCGGTGGAAACAGCCGCATGGACTCCTTAATCACTCGCTCCAGGTAGGTGAGCCGCGTCAGGTCGTCCTTCACCAGAGGCCGGTCCGAGTCGCCGAACACCTCGACTAGCCTAAAACGTTAAATTAGCCTAAAATATGGATACTAAGAACTTCTTCCACTACTTCCATCAGGTCTTGTTGGAAATCCATGGAGGAGGCCTATGTCCAGCAGTGGACTTCTTGTGGATGATGATGATGGATACTAACAGTAGAATTACGAGACCGATTCAAAGTCGATCTTGGTTTTTGGAATAGGGCCTTTTCTTTTGTTAATTTGTAATTAACAAACAATCACGCAACAACAAACAAACATTTACATACAGGCAAGGCACACACATTGCTTTTGGCCCCACACAATAAAAAAAGTTTTGTTTTTTTGAGGGTAGTAATAAAAGTGTTTTGTGTGCCTAGGTTGAATATTTCGAGTTGAGCTGCTTTTATTATTTTTAAGCTGAAAAAAAAGAACCAAAGTCTACGACACCGGAAGTAAGTCATGCACGGAAAACTTTATCAACTGAGAAACCATGAGTGGTAAGTTTTTAGTGATACCATGGCTCGATACAAGAACTAGCTTTAATAAGCGAAGCAAAAGAGTACATTTGTTTCTTAAGGAACACTGAGATGTCAACATCTAGGCAGTATTCGTTGGAAAATATTAAATGTACATTGGGTATATTTCCACGTTTGTGATGTCCTTGATTGGTTAGAAGAGATTACATTTAACGCTATCGATTACAATATTGGTAATTAATTTATTATTATTAATTGTTTCCTGGTTTACAACAAAAAATTAAATAAAAAAATAGATAAAATAATATCTCATCTCTTCGACATATCGATGATAGACTATCAAAAACTGTGTTCACCTGGTGTTAAAATGTTTTTCTGATGCCCGATCAAAAAAATAAAAATGTGCTGACAAATCAATAAAATTTTTGGGTTAAAAAAATTTAAAAACCTATCTTTCGAGCTTCAAGTAAAGATTTTCGAACTTCAGGTGCTTCTTAAAATTTTAGATCTTCTAAAATAAAATCTTTCTTGAAATGTTCAATGAACGATATGAACTTTACTGATGCCAAAATATGCCATGGAAAATTGCGACTTTGAATCAACCAACTACGCCGTTCATTTCCCACGCATTTGTTTAGACAAAACTTTTTATTAACCCAGAGAAGAGGGCGTTATTAACATACGATATGATAACAAAATCATTTCGAAAACGGCCGTCGTTTTATTTTTGGACGAAAAGGTAAGGATGTAAACGATGATTTGCTCACGAAAGTGTTATTTAAAAAAGTGTTTATCATTATTTTACCATCATAACATGAAATAATAGAACGTGGGAGCAAGAGTAAAGTCAAGGTCTAAAACGCTGTTAGCCGTGAGGAGGACTTATAACTAACAGTGAGGACACTATTAGGCTTCCTCATTCTCACGATTTATTGCACGATTCTATAATTTACGCATGTATAGGGTAATGCAGAAAGGCCATAGAACTTATCGGACCATTCTACTGTTCGAAACAAACACGACAACTCTGAAATCGCGAAATAACATTCAGCTTTTTAATGTATTGCCAGAGCAAGGATCAAAATAAACACCTATTTCTATTGAATTTTTCGAGTGATTTTTGTCTTGGCCTATGAAATGAATTTGAAGAAGAAGAAATACATTTATTTATCACCACATACACAGAATATGAGATGAGAAATATAAAGCAAAAATATAAAACACAAAACACAACAAGTAGTAAATCGCTTAGAGATGGACAAAGGTTACATAACTACAATACAATACAATACAATAACTACAATCCGATACGATGCGATGCGATAATATACGATACAATACGGTACGACACGATACGAATTTCGGAATTATACTGATGACACAAAACGATTACAAACAAATTTATTGAAATTTGGAAGGTGAATTTCGTGACGTACCAGATGATGATGATAGAGCTGACGTGTGACCGGAGCGCATCCACTGCTGGGTGTAAGCCTTTTCCCTGAATGAACATTTTCTTGAAATCTTAAACATTATGTTGAACATTTTTCTGGGGAGCTTAGAATGTTTAAAATTGCACTCACTCTTGATAAACCTTCTCCTGAATCTCAGGATACTTCCCCAGAAGCTTGAGGGTGTATCCGATGGCCACAGCCGAAGTGTCAGTGCCAGCCACCGTCAGAGTAAGCACCTCTTCACGTAACTCCTCGTCACTGTACCCCTTTTCTCTGCCAGAGAGACTGATCAGCAAATCGAGGAACGTCTTCCGTTTGTACGAGGTTAGGTCTGTAACAAGGACATTCCTTGTCTTGAAGAATGTTGCCGTCAGACTTGAAGGTTGTTAGTAAGTAGAGCCCCTTGTGTAAAATGAAAAAAAAAAACCGTTGACGCCCAGCGAAAGCTTCATAAATAGAATACAGTTATTATGTGGTTTTTCTACGTTCTACTGATTGCTAAGCTTCTAACTACCTCGGCAATATACTCGTAGCTTCTGCCTTCAGATAAGAGACCTTTTTTTCTCAAACCGAACGAGACCATATGTGCCTACACAATCAGGTTATCATTAAACCAGAATGCGGAATAAAATGCTTCGTATTCCGTTCCCGTAACTACTAAATGAACGCGACAGAATACCTCAATAAAGCGAGCAATATATCTGTTGCAGTAAGCTGTACGGGCGTAAGTTACACCTAGTGTGGACGATTTCTACACCGGAGGCACAGGCATAGTTTAAGCATTATCTACTAAAGGTTGAATTTTGAAGCAAGTCAGCATTATGTTATAAATTTAGTCACATCCGACAGTTGGTTGGTTTTACGATATTGGATGAAAACATAACTGCAGGACATCGTTGGACTAGTACTTGTGGAAGTATTCATACAATGGCCGTAGAATGGAGGTACAAAACTACCTTTCCCACTTGTAGTGCAGTTACGAGTACCAAATTCCTGATTCCAATTGTGTAACTGTCCAATTACATTATTTTTGTAGTTTATGTAGTCTATTTTGTACACGTATATAGACCCGTTTTTTTATTGCTGCTCCGACTCGCTAAGGCTTGCTGGAAGAAATCTCTTACAGAGATAAGCTCACCTTTGTACATATTGTTTTTAATGTAATGTTATGTTTAATGTCTCGTGTGCAATAAAGTAATATATAATATATACATACATTACAAATTGGTATTGCAAAAGTCAGGATTCGGATAGGATCTGCCCTGCAAAATAAGGCCTGTCTGATCTCATAGTGGAAAGGATGTGTAAGTTGGAACCAGAACCAATAGACTTTCTGTCGCAGTTACAATAGTTGTGCTGTACACCCACAGCTTGAGTAAATTAGCTCAAATACCATCGAGTGATTGGCATAGGTCAAGCAGTGCGTGTATAAATCGCCTTGTTCTCTGTACGCTATAACTACAGAGAATTAACATACCAAGCATCAATTAAAATATTCTTGAATGGATAATTTATCCGCTTACCATATTCCTGCTCTTGACTCGATCGATTCTCGTTTTGTTTTATTTCTTTTCTCTTCTTTTGTATCACCTGTAAAAATGCCACGAATTAGACAAAGTTAAGTATATAAGTATTAGGGGAGGGCTATATTAGTCCAGCAGTGGACTAATATAGCCTGATGATGATGATGATGATGAAGTATATAACACAATTGTATTGGTATTGCATTTAGAATGTTGAAAAAAAAAAAACTTCCACATAGTAAAAACAGTAGACTTAACCCAAAGGGTATTAGCCTGATAGCATTGCAAACATGGCAAAACACCCAGAGTAGGCTGCAGCCCCCAGCAAGAATCGATCCCACAACCCCAGAGTTGGTAATCAAGCATGTGACCGCTAGCTAAACCAACGCGACCGTTACGTCCATAAATAAATTTTATGATCGATTCCTTAGTCCTAAGACAACAATAATAATTTTCTATCACGATAGGGCTAGGTATAATTCAAACGCTCATTTAATTAATATCCTCATCAAAACGAACAAAACAAATTGACTCTAAATAACATTTAAAACAAGATAATTACAGGCGTGCAGGCGTCGGAAAAACATAAACGCCTAAGTATCAAATTACATTTAATAAACACTTCCCCAACTAAAAAAAAACCCTTACCAAAGTTGGTAAATGTACACCAAATTATTTTTATTTTCCATAAACCAAATTTGGGGTGTTGGTGTTGGTGAGGTATAATCAGAGAAAATACTATGAGTTAACACTACCTAAATGTATCTTACCGTACACAGCTACTTGAAAATCCGAATTCGCACTTTTTAGAGTTCGGAAAATGAGGCTTTTGGACAATTAAGAATTGGTAAAATTAAGAATTTTCCAGATAATAATCCGCAGAAAAACAAACTTGCAAGTTTAAGAATTAGGAACTAATCGCAGACATCTGGTGGCAATTTATCCATTTTAGTAGGGATTTGTACTTTTATGGGTACAACTAATATGTAATGCAATTTAGTCAGATCTATTCAATTTGGTACGTATTTAAACTTCTGGTAGCACCATATTACATTATTGGTCGCCTTTCAAATACGCTTCATAAAATGGTTCGCTCATAGATGATTATTACCGCTATAAAATGCAGCATTACTCCGCATAGTTTGCATAATTTGTCATTGTACATTGATTAGTGTAATAAATAATTTTAATAGTAATAAACTTAACAATAACTTCAATTAAGCAAAATATCACACCATTAAGCACAAAGTTGATGTATGCGGTACAGACTGCATAACGCATGTTGCCGATTGGAGAGACAGGAATTTATAGATGAGGTCAATAGCAGCCCGGGCCTAATATGGCACTATACGTTCATTTGCAATGTTTCCCACAGTGTGAAATGTAAAGAATCAAGTAATTTAGGTTTCCTCTCCATGTTTTCCTTTACTACTCTATTACACCGGGGCAGCACTGTGCGGCATTGCGGCATGCCACAAGGCCGCATGCTACAAAGGTGCGGCAGAAAAAGAAGAAGAAGCTGCGACAGTTTGCCACATGACGCAAGGTGTTGCCATGCCACACGGTTCTTGCCACAATGTGCGACGTTGTAGCATGCGGCCTTGTGGCATACCGTAATGCCGCACAGTGTTGCCCCGGTGTAATATAGCCTTTACAGGTATCGAGTGCTCACCATACTCCAGCGCTATCATAGAACACTAGCTGACCCGCCAACGTTGTTTTGCCATATCAAAAATGGATAACAACCTATTTATTCTCAGACAGCGAATATATATACAAAATTTAGAAAATGGGTCAAATTGCATAATTTCTTTCGCGCATTTTTTTTTTCATATTAACTCCATAAAAAGTAACATGTATAATTGTAGGTTTATTGACGACCTCTGTGGCGCAGCGGTTAGCACATCTGACTACCGACTACCCGTCCCGGGTTTGAATCCCGGCTGTGGACAAAAAAAATCCCAAGTCATGGATGTTTCCATTTTTTGTGACGTCGCTGTTTCTGGTCCTCACGACACAGTGTATCCTAGTGTGGGGCCAGAAGTAATGTATGTGCCTGTATGTAAATTTTATTTTATTACTATTAGACTAGCAGTGGACCGGATGGGTTGGCATGAAAGAAAAGTGGCATATACCTAACAGTGGGCTCTATTTACGAGCTGATGACATAAACTGGAGGTAGGTAAGTGATTGAGGGAAGGCAAATCAAATCAAAGAATTGCTCGTAACCTGGGCTGCCTGAGTGATCTTGAACGATCACTAAGGTTAAGCAACATACGGCGCGTTCAGTCCATGGATGGGTCACCGTCTATGACTAACGCTAGTGGCATTTTTTCCGAGCGATTCCGTGCTTCGCAAGGCACGTTAAGCAGTTGGTGCCGGCTGCCGTCGATAGATGGCAGTCGTTAAGCCAAGTCAGAGGCCTTAGGGAGGCTTGAAAACTTCTGACAGTAAGACCAGCCACTAGTCTTACAAGCCTCCACCAATCCGGACTTGGCCCCCGTGGTGGAGTATGGCCTATACCTTCCTCAGGAAAGAGACCCGTGCCCCTCGGTGGGGACATAATGGGTTGATGATGATGATGATGAAATCGAATCACCTGATTGGTGAAGTCATGCATGATCCGCACACACTTCTCGTGCTCAGTGTGCTTGCTGACGAAGAGCCGGTACATCCAGTCCATCTGCAGCCACAGGTGGAAAATCCTCTCGCAGACCAGGTTCAGCACCCGGGTCATGGCCATAAGGAACGGTGAGTCCCGGTTGCTTTGGGCGTTTATTTGGACCCCCATCGCTGTTTCTACGAGGCAATTATTTAAGGACGTTTCATTATTGTTGATTATTAGCCTTATTATGTTTGAAGACAATAAACACCAATCCGGACTTGGCCCCCGTGGTGGAGTATGGCCTATACCTTGGTCAGGGAAGAGACCCGTGCCCCTCGGTGGGGACATAATAAGTTGATGATGATGATGAAACATTTTCAACTTTAATGACTCAAGAGTACAAGACTTAGAATTAATAAACTTAAACAAAAAGACAAAATTAACAAATTAGATAAACATTTAGTTAGACTTGCCTTGACTAATAATACAATTCATTCATTCATTCATTCATTCATAATCGGTCCAATCATTTATTTAACTTTTGACAGATGCAGACCCATGAAGTTTCTTATTTATTTGACAGGAAATCACAAGCGAAAAATGTACCACATCATGGACACCTTTATTTTTTCACAACAGTGATGCGACGTATTCTGCTACGATATTTTAACGAGTAGATTGATGTATCGAAGACGATAAAAAATATAAATCTTATTACAAAGATCTATGCTATAAGAAATTAGTTTAATCAATAAAATAAGTAGAAAATTATTGTGACAACCCGTTGGGTCATTTTTATGTTCATCTCGCTCAAACTATAAAAATATCAAAATAAAATAGCAATGCAACGAATCGATTAAATTTAACGTAACTTAAATCGATTATGTCGTTAAAATCGAATCGGCAACTTCACAGAACATTACTAAATTGAGCTGTCAAAAGTTAAATTAACCGTTGGACCGACAATAGATAGATAATTTTATAAAGCCCAACAAGGAAAAAAAAAATTGAGCAAAACAAAACAACGCGGAAAAAAAAACAAATGTCAATACAAAAAGGTCAATGTTTTAACATTGGAAATTTTCCAGTAATCCGTATTAATCACTGACCTACATGTGACGCCCTTCGTGTGAAGCCAAACGGAGCCTCTTTTCTCTGTTTTTTGTTTTCTGTCTTCTGTTTTCTGTCTTAAGGCGCCCTACACCATGGGCCATCGCGATGGGCCACTATGATGGGCCAGCGTGTGGAGAGTATAGTGGTGTAGGATGGCTTATGGCGCGTGCCATGGCTGTGGGATGGCGTCGGTGTCGGTGTCGGTTTTTTGGCCGCACATCAAAGGTGGGCCAGCGATGGCGGTACGCCTCTACACGTGGCCCATTCCTCAGTGCCTGCTTGAACGCGGTTGACTGTGGACGTATACGCTTTAATAACGAACTTTCAAAATGACGACTACGTGGCCTCATAGTGAAACAATAAATTTTTTAGAATTGTATCAGGGAGAAAGCGTAATATGGAATCCCAAACATAAACAACACAAAGATAACGTCGGTTGGCCGACCACGTCCATCTCGACCAACTTAAAGATCACAAATGAATGTCACCATCGTGAAGTGGCGATTCAACCATCGCACGGCCATCTCGCTGGGCCAGCGCTGGCCCATCATGTAGCGGCACCATTAAAACCAGACTGATGTGTGGCCAGTTACTACTTGTACAAAGAAGTGTATTGCAGTACCATAGAGGTCGTGATACTTTTGGCCTATTTATAACTTTTCACCTCCATGGTACCATGGAGGCAAATTATTAAATTTCTTTAATAATTTTAATTAGCACAAAAAAAATGTTCTAAGAGACCATGTAAGATGATAATAATACATCTTTATCAATAAAAAAAACTACATTCAGTATGACTTTATTATAATTAGTGTAATTTCATTAATGTATGATTTCTTTTGAGACATGTGAAACCCGAAAAAATGTTGTTTAGTTTTATTTTCCTTTAATATCTAATATGTTTCTAGTGTTTTTGGGCAAACTGTACTCAGTTTGTCCAAAAACACTAGAAACGGGAAGTGAAATTTTACTAATTGTTTTATTGAGAAGTCAAAACAGTTACTATAATATTTATTGAAGCACAATACCTTATTTTAAGTAATAGCTCAAGTTTTTAATTTATATAATGCTTGTAAGTGCAAGCTAATAACAAAAACAGAAAAAAAATCTGAGCAAAACCGTACCCTTCATTTTCTATTCTTTCTGGACAAGCTGTATTTCGTTGGCTCCTTGCGATAAAAAAAACAGTTAATTTTTCTGTAAAAGTGAGTTTCTCTTTGGCCAAAATGAAAAAAAAACACGAAAAAAGCACCAGATTTCGCGCTGGCAAAAAAATATGTCACTTCACTTACCGCATACGGAATCTAATGTGTAAGTGCTGACATAGGGCCAGATACTGAAGGGCACATTATCAGCGCAATCCGCGACTCGCTCCGCTAGTGTTACGCTTTGTTCCGAGAACACTTCCACGAAGTTCTCGATTATCTTTGGACTGAAAGCTGGCACGAGGATCTTGCGGCGGCGTCTCCATACTGACACTAGAAGAAAAATGCTGTGAGAAAATCTGAACATTAAGTAGAGACAGACAGACAGACAGACCTGGATATGCGTATGACATTTCGATGTACATTGCGATTAACCCACAGATTAAAAATAACATAACATTTACATACAAGCACATACATTGCTTCTGGCCCCACACTAGGTTACCCTGTGTCGTGGGAACCAGAAACATCCAAGACCTGGTTTTTTGTCCCCAGCCAGGATTCGAACCTGGGACCTCTCGCATGGTAGGCAGAAGCACTAACCGCTACGCCACAGAGATCGTCATAGTAGACTCTGCTACGCAATGTACCTCGAATTTTCATAATAAACAAATACTACAAATCGTAGTTTTATGTAATTCGGACGTCGATGGACTCTTCCGACGAAATATAAGTAATTGATTCCAATATTAATTTAATATTGGTACGTAACTAATCAACAATGCAGCCAATTTGTATCTTTGTAAAATATTTTTTATCTGTTTTTTCCTATTTGTACATAAAGATTCTTATCTATTTTTATGTTTCCTACGTCACAGTCTGTACGTCAGTGAGCATACCCTAGGACAGGAGCCACGGATTGGCGATATTAAACACTATTTTTTAAACACTCACACGATTATTTTAAAAAGTCAGTCCCACGGAAACACTGTTAATTTAAAAAACGGATGTTTTGTTTTATTTTGATTTTAATTCATTTTTATTTTATTTTTCTATTATGTAATAATTGTGTCTACATTGTTTTTCTGTGAAAATTCTAATAAGTCTTCTTTCTTTCTTTATGAAGGAGTTGAAGCCGGTACATATCACAAAATTTTAATATAAATAAGTATGCAAAACTCCTATGATAAAAATGTACTTACAACTGTAATGGGTAACTAAGACAAGAAAATGTTCTAATATAATCGGACATATCAACAAAGAAATAAATGCGGTTAATTTTTCCTCTACGACATAATGTGACCTGTCAAAAACTTATTCTAGTCACGCTGCATAGAAACGCGTTACAGCTTGCCTATAACACCTTGAAAAGCATGAAGCGTTTATCAATATTCGAATTGTCACGTTATATCTATCTATCTAATCTCTTTAAACGAGCAATTCTTATATAATCAGAATCTCGGAATCGGCTCCAACGATTTTCATGAAATTTTGTAAGCAGGGGGTTTCGGGGGCAATTAATTAATCCAACTAGGTTTTATTTTTATAAAACGTCGTTTTAACCGTGTTTTAAGGCAAAGAAATAACTGCTACACTACAAGAAGGTAGTTTTCGCAACCATCTGTAAGGTTGTCATAGCTCAAGTGGGAAATAGGACGATACCGTAAACAGAAGACCATGGTTCGAGACTTGATAATAATTTTACTTTTTTTTTCAAGTTCCTCCTTTTGTGTGAAACCTACATACCGAGCAAAGCTCGGTCATCCAGGTACTATATTTTATACATTTACACCCTTTCTAGAAAACGTATCTATGACAAAAAAAAAATTTTTTTCGAATTTCAAAATGCATACCTTCTATATTTTTTACTAATGCTATAAGATACCTAAATATAAAATTTCGCCTTCCTAGCACAATTGCAACCAGTGCCGACCAAGCTTCAAAGTTTAGAAAATAAAGTAATTTTGTCCTGATTGTCGGTCTGCTATAAAATCACTATGAGTGCAATGAAATAAGTAAAGAAAACGAATAATTCAATTAGATGAACATTAATATTTAATTAAAAACTTATTTAATTATAACAATTAGTCAGGGTAACTTTTTTAGAGTAGTTTTTTTACAGTCCGCATACAATTTTCTATGTTCCTGCACACAGCGCATCAAGAACTGTTTTTGTTCTTCTTCAGCCGTGATAAGACCGTTAAAATCTTGCATCAATTCAAGAGCCCTTTCAGCAGTATCATTCACACCTCTCAATCAACTTCCAGAAAAGCAGCATTACTGTTCCAAGAAGATACATCTTCCTTTAAAAAACTGTCGTCGATCTGCAGTCGTGATAGAAATTGTTTACCTACTCTTTTCTGATACAAAATCATCAAGTGTTTGATCTGAAAAAAAAAATTATTACAAAAAAATCAATAACAGTTTAAAAATATCACAAAAAGTCAATTTAACTTACCAAACAACTTTTGAGACAATTCTTTCTCCGACTGGTCATAGCGTTTGCTAAAATCTGAGATTGTGTTCCTGTTGAAGTTGGCAATCATTTTCTTCTTAGTTTGGTTATCAACTTCATCATCAAACAGTGATAGAATGATTGTCTCTTCACATAAATACCACAAATGATGGCTAAACTTGCTTAGAGTCTTTAGAAATTGTTGCATCAATTTTTTCGTACTCTTTTAACATCTTCAAGAAGCACAAATCTTGGTTAGGTGCTTTAGTCACCACTGTGCATTTGAGCCACGGTTTAAAATACAACATCACGATAAATAAGCAAACATCTTGTAGAGCCTTTTTGTCCTTTGCAGTTATTTTAAATTGTGACTGAAATAAACAAATTTTTTGTCTCGGTCGACCTGGCTCTCTCTGTTTCATTAATAATACTAATTTATCTTCTTCTATTTTCATTCTCTCCAAAGCATCAGCAATATCAAACAAATTATCAAAATCGATTTTGAAATTGCTCTCACGGCTCCTGAACGTAACCCGAGTTTTCTTACAATTTTTTTGCAACTCTCTCTAAACATGATATAAATCAACAAGTTTCTTCAAGCAGTTAGGAAATGCCCTTGTTGGAATTCTTCCTTTTTCCCAATAAATGATGCACTCCTTAATCATAAGATTTTTCACTTTTGCTAACAGTCTGTTTAACCTCACGAATATTGTAAAATAAAACTGAGAGAACTTGTCGATTAGAAGGTAATTTTGCACCATTTATTTGATAGCTAGGCAATCCAATTAGGAAAATATTTTGTTTATCACTCCATAATGCCACCGACATATTCAATTCACGCACTAATAATGAAGCACTAATAATCTCAAAAACTACGTATGAAATGACAAATAAAACATGTAGTTAGAAGTCACAGCGCAGTACTTACGCAACTTGTATGGATAAGTTTAAATCGCAAGTCGGCACGGGTTATCGTTTTTAGATCGAACTTATATTTTTTTCTAGATAATATAGGGTTATTACGAAACTTTTAAGAAGGTATGCATAAAAATATATCGATCTTGAATTTTAAGGGACACCCTAACGTATAGACTTAAATGAAAAAACGAAATCTAAAGTGGCTCTTATTATTAGAGTTATTTTAGAAGCCCCGAAAAAAATATTTTTACGGTTTTATTTATTTATTTTTCATGACTTTTTCTATCTCCTGGTACAAAAGTAAAGCCACTTCGATCTAGGTTTGACGCAAGTTTCCCATTGAACTGGACCTATGTTCTCTTCATGGATTGAAGTACAATGAGAACTACATAAACATGGCGATTTAGTTTCATTACCGCTTCAAGTCTACGTGTGCACACAATATCAAACCTTTCTGGCGTCAATGGTATAAAAAAAACACGTCACGTGGCCCAACCGTGTTCTGTCATCGTACTGTAATGCAGTAATAGAATCGAGGCCTTGTTCCGGGAATTAACCCTGTACCCACACATTCGTGTTTATGAGTTAGCCGAATAGACACGTTAAGTTCAAGTTCATCACTGTGTTGTGTCTATTATGACCATTAAGACACAGAGCACGTAGTTTAAATGTTTTTTCTTTTATCTACTGGTTACAATGTCACATATTTAGTACAGGAAATAAGTCTAGCATTTAAGCATATTTTGAGAACATCGGTCGTAATTAATTTTATTAGCAGTGAGTAAGATAATAGAGAACTACAGAATTATTTCTTTACAAGCTGTGCTCCGCGGTATTACCCGCAGTTTATTAGGGAAAATAAATTGTGTATTAACAGTAAAAATAATAACTTTTCACATTTTTAGGGATTTTCCCATGGGAGTAAGATATTTTCCCGCAGTAAAACGTAGCCTACGTGTTAAGTCAGGGGGTCAGGTAACTCCATACCAAATTTTGTTAAAATCCCAGCCGTTTAGACGTGAAGAAGTAACAAACTACACACTCACATACTCACAAACTTTCGCCACAATTTCTATCTTTCTAGGAACTTAGCTCTTTAGGATGTTTGTGTCAAAAATGAAGCGACCACGAATCCGCTACTTGACTCTCTTTTCAAGTAAGTCTTAAATATCTCTTCCATTAGACCAAAAAATATTTTAGTATATTTTAAGGCGACCTAAAAGCAACAAAAAATATATTTTAAAACGTTGCTTTGCTAAACAGCCAAAAACGCGATCAGCCATTTTTGTCTATGGTCTGAAGTCCTAAAGGTTTGTAAACAAAGTTTGACATTCAACGCAAGCATGATTTCATCGAGTTTACGTGCAAAATATAACAATTATCAATAATGCAATATTCGAGAATGCAAAAACACGTCAATAAAGACCGCCGGGAAGTCGCGGATTAGTGTACCCAGTGAAATAAACATACGAAAAACTTGGCTCAAACTTGCTAAGAGAGACCCCGATTCTTTATCAACTGAAACTCGGGTGTATTTAAGTGAAGATCACTTTGGTGTAAGGCTTTATGAAGATCACTTTGATGTAAGTATTAGGTACATATCAATGTCCACAGAAACTGTTTTTAGCTGTAATAATGCTTAGTTTGATTTGGTTTCGTTTTGGCAAATTGGTACTATCTGCTTCCACGAATCCAGCGTCCAGGATTGCGCTTATCAATAAAATGATAAGACACTAACTGCACAGAAAGAGTTTTTGCAAAAACACTAAATCCAATCCCAATCACAATAGAACCTGCGCACGCACGATTGACCGATGTTTGTTTACAAACCAAAGGTGCTTTCAAGATGGCGGATAGTGTTTTCACCATTCCGAATTAAAAGCGGAAAATATTATTTTAATTTGAAAATTTTGCAGGCATCCTGCATATTTACTTAACAAAATCAATATATTTCGGTTTCTTACGTTAAATATAACAGGAAATATCCATGTATCGCGTCAAATTTGATACGAATCAAGTAGCGGATTTATCAAGTATTCTAAGAATGGCCAAATTCCTAAATATTGACTAAGTTACAAAATTTACTTTGACTGGACTTTTGGGTCGGATGTGGATCGGAGCGATTTATTTGGTTAGGTTTTTTTAATATATATTTTTTTATTCTGTAACATTTCCTTGACATTATGTTACAAATTATATTTAATTTTAAAGGTCAGTGGATACAATGCCCCAATTGACAACCTCCGTGGCGCAGCAGTTAACGCATCTGCCTACTAAGCGAGAAGTCCCGGGTTTGAAACCCGGCTGGGGACAAAAAAAAAGAAAGCCAGGTCTTGGATGTTTACATGTTTGTGACGTCGCTGTTTCTGCTTCCCACAGCACAGGGTGTCCTAGTGAGCGGTATGGAAATGTTAGGTTACATTAATTGTATTTTATTAATATCGACTGATTTCTTGTATTTTTGGGAATAAGTATGTGATTAATTCGACCTTCTAAAGTTCAAGGCAAGTATTTTAAATATTTTCAAATTAATCATCATCAACCCATTATGTCCCCACCGAGGGGCACGGGTCTCTTCCCTGAGGAAGGTATCTAATAGGCCATGCTCCACCACGGGGGCCAAGTCTGGATTGGTGGTGGCTTGTAAGACTAGTGGCTGGTCTTACTGTTACTATTGCTTAAGAATTTGATTATTCCGTAATAAACAAATATAATTCGTCTTTTACGTTTCCACAAATTACGATTGTTTTTAATTTTGTTTATTCAAAGAGTTCTTGTAACGTGCCATGATAGCACTAGAAGCTCGCAGGATTTCAATTAATGACGTACTTCCGGTTTCGTAGACTTTGGGTCTTTTTTGCTCGTAAAAATTAATTAAGGCAGCCCAAATAAAAGTATTCAGCCCTGGCTCTCAAAATTACCTACCTATTTTTCCGACAAAAAAAAACAGAACTAGTTTTTTTTTTAGAACAACGCTAATCATATAAAAACTTACATGTTACATACATATATCATGTCATTGACCAAAGCAATGTACAGATGCCGATATATCAGCAGTCAAGACTTTTAAAAATCCTAAGATTTATATAGAACAAAAGAAATATTTATTTAGTTCCCTGTAAACCGATTCTTCGCTGATATCTTAGGATATTTTCTAAGACACGTATAATCAAAAGATCTTGTGGCATAGCCGTAATTAATATGTACTAAAACTAAATATGTATGTCCGTTACCTGGCGCAAATATCCCACCGTTGCCGATGACTTTTCTGATAAATCTATGGAGATCGTCTTTTTCAAGACACGTCTTTAGCACCAACTCCAAATCTTTGGGATTTGTCAAAACTGTGAACAAGGTCAAAAGAAAAATAAACGTAGGTCTATCAAGACATTAAGGCAATTTGCCAACAGAAATAGACCCAAAATTGTCTTGGCTAGACAAAAGTAAATTGGCATCGAAAAGAAGTTTAACCGTAAGAAAATTACATGATATATTATGCTTCTTTACTTTTTCTAGATTTATCATGAGTCCACAGTTTGGTGGAAAATTACCAATGGAATATTGTAAGTTAGAAATTGCATGTTGGATTATTTCGAGCCAAGCAATTCTGAAGAACATATTATGTCACGTTGCTAATCTCAAATTCTGATGATTCAGCTCAGTTTTAAATACAAATAAATAGGTTCAGGACACTTAATTGCACAGACACAGAAAAATAGTACTAAGTAAGTCGTACATACAACCTAGTTTTGAAACACTGCTTGAGAATACGAACAAACAATAGTTGAAGGTTTATTGTAATGATACAAACTAAACTAATCTAAAAATTTGTCCCATCCATGGGGACGGGATCCCGTGACGGCTTTACAAAAATTAAGTTCAATCAATCAATAAATTTTGTATTTACTTCAACATAGGTTACATACCTACATGTTACAATATAATTATAGTCCAACTATGTTCTACCCATAAGGGTGTGTAAATTTCTTTAGTAAAGTTCATTATAAAGACTTAGGTACTACCTTACGAAACACGATTCTTCCAAGAACCAATCTAAAACTTTATCTACGTATTTAATCTGTGCTACATCTTTTCCTCCACCACAGACTATTTTAATCGGCGGTTTTCAAGAGCCTTATGGAATCTAGTTGTTACAAATAAGACAAAAAATGTTTGTTTAGCACGCGTCAAAGTTAAGGTAGAACCAAATAATACTATGACCAAAATGTCTTGTGTAATTTCAGTTTGGTTAGACTAGTCTAATAGGCTAGACAGCTTAAAAAAAACAGTATTATTTATACGTAAGTATTCGTATAAATTAGGAGTCTTAAAACCGCTTTAAGGCATTTTAATTAAAAAAACAATTATATTTGTAAAAAAGCTATCGTGTGGTTTTTTTACAAATAATAATAATTGTTTTTTTTTTTAATTTTCCATGAACAACAAAAAATATGAGATGGTTTCCAGAAATCGGTCAAATAGCCTATTGTTACGGGAGATTGCGAGGGGCGTCCCTGAGGGTCCGCCGTACGGAGTAAGAAGGAACACCATGAGGTTTTAAAAGTCGCGATCCCCAGCGGCAGGGTATCCATGAGGATTTCCCCATGTAAAAAAAGACTAGTCTACTTACCAAAGTAAAGTATGTGGCCTAACCATCCTTTCATTATTCCATTGTTGCAATTAGCCTCGTAACTGTAACGCTGTAATGTCGCCATTATCTCTGAAATTAAAAGAAGATGAAATAAACCTCTAGAAAAAAATAAAGCACTGTTGTAAACTCGGAAAAAAAAACAGAAGAAAGTTACAGATCATGATTGGCCTATAAGTTCTACCTGCCTCATATACGAAAGGTCCTGGGTTCAATTCCGGCATTTCCCAATTACCATTCTCTGAGTTAGGTATACAGGGTGTTGATATGTACAGTTTAACCCGACTCAGGGGTGGTTATTTACATGATACTGAAGCAAAAATGAAATATAAAAAAGATTTTTTTTTTTGTGAAAATCACCTAAAAATCATAAGTTAGCTTCTATCGTTTGCAAAACTCTTAAACGGTCAAAACTAGTTTTGCCTGTTAAATTTAGTCAAAACTAGTTTTGACTGCAGAGATTGGTTAAAATAAGTTTTGACTGAAAATTATTAGTCAATAGTAATTATGACTGATGTTTTCCAGCCAGAACTATTGTTCACTAAATCTTGCGGTCAAAACTGGTTTTGACTACAAAAGTGTAAGTCAAAACTAGTTTTGACTACAAGTGCTCAGTCGAAATTATTTTTGACTACAAATGTTTAGTCAAAACATCTTTTGGCTATAAAATTGTCAAATTAAATAATTCACGCTTAAAACTAACCAGTTACAATCAAAATTAAACTACAATTTATCAAATACAAAGTTTTTAATGAGAAACTTAGAAAAATAGGTTTTATAAAGTAGATAATTAAAATGTCAGTTAATGTAATACAGTGAACTTTCACTCAAGTTGATACCTACTATAAATTGTTATTTATTGGCACAACTTAAACTTAACTCGAACTTATTAACTTTTTAAAAGTTTTGACTGAACTATCAGTCAAAACTAGTTTAGACCAATAAAGCTAGTCAAAACTATTTTTGACCGATGCAATTAGTTAAAAGTAGTTTTGACTAGCTTCATTGGTCTAAACTATGTAGTTCTGGCTGAAATATCAGTCAAAACCACTACTGACCAGAAGCTTAGGACAAACGTACTTTTGACTGATTTTAGCATTCAAAACTAGTTAGTTTTGTTTGACAGTGAGTTTTGACTGTAACATAATAATATACATTTGTAAATTTTTAGCAGCATGCGGTAGCCGCTCGTTGCCTGGGCTGCCTGAGTGATCTTAAACAATCACTAAGGTTAAGCAACATACGGCGCGTTCAGTCCATGGATGGGTCACTGTCTATGACTAACGCTAGTGGCATTGTTTCCGAGCGGTTCCGTGGTTCGCAAGGCACGTTAGGCAGTTGGTGCCGGCTGCCGTCGATAGAAGGCAGTCGTTAAGCCAAGTCAGAGGCCTTAGGGCGGCTTGAAAACTTCTGACAGTAAAACCAGCCACTAGTCTCACAAGCCTCCACCAATCCGGACTTGGCCCCCGTGGTGGAGTATGGCCTATGAAAGAGACCCGTGCCCCTCGGTGAGGACATAATGGGTTGATGATGAAGTACCTGCAATGACAACTGCATGAACATGGCCATTTCATTTCATTGTCGCTTTTAATCTACCCGCGCACATGTACCAATCAATGGTATGAAAAACATGTCACGTAACCCGGCCGAGTATCTGTCATTGAACTGTAATGCACTAGCAGAATTGTGGCCATGGTCCGAGTTTCATAAAACTACCATTCGTAGCTTAACATGACAATTCGAGGTAGGTTGCCTAGCAAAGTACATCGTACAGTTATCGTAAACCATAGGCTACCATTCACAGGCGCGCCCATCCGCCGGATTTGTCGCTGGCGACAAGTCCGCAGACAAATCTGCGTGTGAATGTACTATTGGTTCTCGGTTCGGTGCGCGGCGCTCGTTGTCTGGAGATAAAGTATAGGTTGACCATA
Organism: Yponomeuta plumbellus; assembly: GCA_947310845.1. Classification (NCBI taxonomy): domain Eukaryota; kingdom Metazoa; phylum Arthropoda; class Insecta; order Lepidoptera; family Yponomeutidae; genus Yponomeuta; species Yponomeuta plumbellus. The sequence goes on from OX371196.1 coordinate 16,120,388, forward strand.
AAGTCTAGAAAACGGAAGTGAAGTGTAACTAAATATTGTACGAACTTTTCAGGTCATCTTCTTTCCTAATATAAGCACAATTATTGTAACTGAGACCAAGGTTAATTCTCCTTGCTGAGACTATGTCTTTTAGAACTAAAAGTTTGGGTATGGAAAATAAGAGTATTAGCAAAATCGCACTCTCTAATTTCTACTCTTTCTGGTCAAACTATAGTAAGCAGCTCGGCGCTCGTGTAGTGTGATTTGTCCACGAATGGGTACGGCTCGGAGCTCGCTCGGCTCACGGTGCGTGTAGTGAATGGTGGGTTTTTAGTTCTATGAATCAGGCCCTTGACTGTCAAACAAGTATGACCCACGGTAAATAAAGAAATAAGTAACTCTTAGAAGAATCAATATTTTATCCGGCAAAAGAATGTCGCAAAACTGTATGCAGATAATTACACATGTACAAATATTGAGTTAAACTCAATTCTTACTGAGTCCTAGGGTAATGTTTGATAATAATATTTGTTTGGCGCGATAGCTGTTATTTAAATGAGCTGGTTATTTCCCAATGACGACTAATTTTCTCTCCTCACTCCTTGAAGGACCCACTTAGGCAAGAGGCGTCTAGTTTTTGAACTAAGCTGAAAAGTTCACGACTGTAATTCAAGTCACCCTAGTCATCAGTGATCACAATCTTATTATTATTTTCTTTATTGCACCAATATTTGTAAAAGAGCGTGCTTTAATGCAGGAAGCATTCTCTTACTCTTACTTTTCCTGTGGAGACAATTTCTTCAAATCATGCAAATAATGGTAAGTATACATACGTAAACTTACACCTGTATCCCAGAGGGGCAGGCAGCGGCAGTAGTCAGTATATTTTGTTGCAGATTTGAAAATAATATCGTCTTAAAAGAAAAAAGTACAAGTTCCCAATTGCTTACCTGATTGCTGCCAGATTAGCGGTACTATAGCCCCTTTTAAGCAATGACCTATTTTTCTCATCTCTATGTGACACTCACGTACCTAAGCATTCAGTTGCATTAATAGACCAGGTACAGTCACGAGCACTAATATACAGGGTGGAATTTTGTAATGCCACCTGAAGGAGAAGTACTCTTAATACTGTAGATAGAAAATTTTACTCACAGAAAACATTGTTTGTTTGTTTAAATTCTTTATTGCAATAAAACACAAGTTTTGCACATAGGCGAGCTTAATGCTAAGTAGTATTCTCTTCCAACTAACCTAGGTAATGAAGAGACATTTACAGGTGGTGCAACTGAAATATTAAATTATACTATTTACTTAGGTATATAAATAGATAAATAATAACAATACAAAGCGGAAATATTATACATATTATACATAGTAATAGATAGATACATACAAAATAAATAAATACATAGGTATAACCTACAACTTTTTATAATGATAAAGTGATGTATACATGTGAATACTACTTATAATAAGTTAAAATAATATAATTACTTAAGATAGTGATTAAAAACCTTAGTTTTGAATTATTCAGGTGTTGGGGCCTGTCGAATGTCAAGAATTTATGAAGTTTGTTAGAGAGATTTCATCCTTATAATTGACCCTAACGATCGCTGCAATAAAAGTACAGGGTGCAACTTTTACAGATTTTAGTACCTAGGTTCGATTACCGGATGAGGCAAGCGAATTTTTAAAAATCTTTTAATGCAGTTTTCTTTCTTTTCAAAAATAAAGGTTTTTTTTCTTTGAGTAAAATTTTCTATCTACAGTATTAAGATTGGTGCCCCTTCAGGTGGCATTTCAAAATTCCACCCTGTATATACACTGTCACTTTTTGTTCGACGTACACATTTTGTTTTGTACTGCACATGTGTACGACAGTTTGTCCTAAATTATCTAACCATTGGTTACATAATATAGAACAAATTGTCGTACACTTTTTTCTAGATTGTTTTAAGTTAATATTTTAGGAAAATGTGACAGTGTATACCTATACAGGGTTACAGGGAAAGTCGTACACAATATTAAAGGAGGTCATTATTTAGGTCATTTCTGATGGATTTTATTCTATTATATAGGGTCCGAAAATTAACCGTTATGGAGATATTGACTGTTAAAGATTTAAAAAAAATATCAATTTTTTTTTGCTTTTTCATTGATTTTTTCTCAGAATAGAGCTCATAAAGTGTTTTTCTTAATGCATTTAGTTTAAAGGCATGTCAATTGATAAAAAATATCAGTAAAAGCTGCACCTACTACTAGTTTAGATGAATCAGTTCAAAATCCAAGCCAAGTTACACAATGAAGATGAATAAATAACAAAATCCAAACTAAGTCGCGTTTTACGGGAAATTATCAAAGAGCACGTATTTACCTCAACTAAAAATTTACCGTTTGCCATCTTAAGTGACACTTGGCTAGCGTTTTTTCGATGTAATAGCAAGTGATATACATTTTTTAATACCTAAAGAGACGTAGAAGTTTCTAAAACGCAAATCATTTTCAGAGCACGTATTAACACATCTACCACGGAAGAATCACACGAGCAGACTAACACAAAAACAATAAATAGGTAGAATATTCTAAAAAAGAAATACTGAAATAGGTAGGTACCTAAACACCTGAGACAGCATGTCTCCAGAGCACAAAAAAACATATCTGACCTTTTTACATAGTTTAAAGGTGCCAGGAAGTAAAAAGATTTTTTTTGTATCGAAGTTCAGTTATGTCGGTACTACCACTAGAGCCTACTCAAATAACATTATTTTAAAATTTCATGTGCATACCTATTAAATGTTATACCTTTTTGAATAGTTAAAGAGTCGTAGAAGTTTTTAAAATTATTTGCAGAATAAGTTCCATACGTAAGTTTTTTTTAAGAGCTTCAATGTGAAAAATATTTAGAGAAAAAATATTTAATTCTAACCGTTGCCGAGCAGTTTTTTAAAGCTGTTAGTAGTAGGTGCAGCTTTTACTGATATTTTTTTATCAATTGACATGCCTTTAAACTAAATGCATTAAGAAAAACACTTTATGAGCTCTATTCTTAGAAAAAATCAATGAAAAAGCCAAAAAAATTTGATATTTTTTTTAAATCTTTAACAGTCAATATCTCCATAACGGTTAATTTTCGGACCCTATATAATAGAATAAAATCCATCAGAAGTGACCTAAATAAGGACCTCCTTTAATATTGTGTACGACTTTCCCTGTAACCCTGTATATTATTGCTCGTGACTGTACAGTAGATAGGTACATGCTTACGATTACTTAAAATGTAGGCTGCAGCAGATTTAAAGTAGATATAGAGAACCTTGAATGCTTGGAAGGGCATAATAACCTTTTATTATAATTATCTACATCAATTATTTCAAATATAAATAGTCTTATTTAAGGTAATAATAGGTTACTTGCAAGTATTTTTTAATTACAAGAATCTTTTTACCGATATTTTAAGCATAATTAGAAACCCAGTGTAAAAAGCTGGGCCTAATATATCTTCATATAGTCGTATGGATTCCGAGTCAATACTACTGTATTGTTTTATTTTTTGTGAACTTATGATACATTGTTTTTATTAGATAATAAATACTTGTCACGGACATAAAATAATAAAACTAAACTAATCCGATAAGGGTAAGATATGCTCAGCCCAAATTCTCCATCCATAGAATTGTATCCAAATCCATAGTGTTATTGCGCTTTTATAAAAATACTTATCTCTAAAAATTAAAGCTTTACTAATCAGGTGCATAATGACTTCAAAAAGAACCCTTAAAAACCATTTTTATGGTGAGCCGATCGACCCACAAAAAAAATATACGTTAAGTCCCATAAGTCTCTATATTAATAATTTCTTACCGGTCTACGGTAGACTCGAACGAAATGAGCACCAAATTGAAGAGCGTAAAAAATAGTCGATCCGAGTCAACAACTTACAGGCGGAAAATTCAAATTGTCAAATACTTTCAATGTAAAAATGGTCTTTCTATGTACCTACAGCGCCACCAAGTTATCTGTTCAGGTGGGCAAAATAGTAGCTAACTAACTAATTGTAAATCCTGTTCCCCATTTTTTGTTTTATTTATTCACTTACTAAGATTTATAGATCTATTTTCGTTACAATCAAAATATTCTCATTTTTCTAGGTAATAAAGGTTACTACTAAATTCTCCATAGCGCCGCTATCAACTGAACAGATAAGATGGTGGCACTGTAACGGCGTTGCGAAGAAATATGTCAATGTCGTCACAGGTGTCATTGTCACCTCTAAGGTCTAATTTGTTGAAATGAAAAAGCAAATTGATATGAAAAATGCAGTGTGAGACGAGCAACCGACGACGTGAGCTCCGTCTCTGCTCACCATGATTAAGCTCTGCGAATCGGAGCGAAACCTGGTCGGACTCTTCTGATATAACAACATCCGTAAGTAGCTAGATCAGGACTAAAAGCTTACAATGTGTTGTGCTCACGAAAGTTTTAGTTCAAAAAAAGATATGAAAAATACCAAAAATTTAATGCTGAACAAAACTATGTGGGCGATACAATGCCTCCGGTCCGTAACGACTAAATGTCAAAATGCCATGATTTCATTTTAACTGATTTCAATTCGCCTTAGTCCCATAATGCCTGAAATCTCAAATGACTTCATTTCAATTTGTCCAAATTTCAATTCGCCTTAATCCCAAAATGCCTGAACTTATTTGTTTTTAATATTTAACAAACGACACCGATTATTTCAAGTTCCAGAAACATTTGTAAGTATGCCATATTCACTGTTCACTAATTATAGAGTCTATACTTGAGCCATTACAAACGTGCAAACCGAGTTATAAAAGTGCGAGCGAGAGTTCCTATATGCTTGATATGCCTCCTGTATGTGTGAGAGAGAGGTCTGATACAAATGCTTATGACTCAGTTCGCACGTTTGTAATGGCTCAAGTATAGTAAATGTGTTGTATGTACCTATTGTCCATTTGACACTGTATCTCGCCATTGCCTCTTATGGGCGGTTTAGATTATCTTAGTGTTTAGGAGAGTGCTTTAGTATAAAAATAGCAAGCTTTAGCTTTAGCAAATAAATGCTTTACTAGTACATATTTACTAGTACATGTACATATTTCAGTACACGTGCGAGTGAACGTTTATATTTCTTCCCGTAGAATGTCATTTCATTGCCAGGATGAACAATCAACATCGCGAAATACGCGCTATTCTACGCAAAATGGTGGTGGTGGTGTCCTCCACAACAATTCCGTTGACGGCGACACCTTGGCAATTATAAATAAATATTTTCTAAGTTTGTTAATTCGAGTTAATGCAAACAACACGCACGCGTCTAGGGTCACTTGTTCACTGTCCTAAAGTTCTCACAAAATTTTCAGTTTACACACAGATAATGTTAACGAGGATAGTGACGCGCTCAGGTGTCACTGGAAACAAACATAGAAACCAATTATACCTATATTATCTATTTTTATTCTAGTTGAAAGGCAACTAAACCGTACTAAAGCGAGTAGCGTTTACACGTTTCTACTAAGCCACTCTCCTAAACACTAATAGATTTCTAAATCTAAACCGGCCATTACAGCCCTAGTCGTCAGTCGAACTTTAAATAAAAGTGTTTATTTGAATTAAAATCAACATCTTAAAACAAATAAAATAAAATACATTTTAATTGCAAGGGTAAAGGGTACCCGAGCCGAGCTAAGGTAAACCTAGTTGGTGCTCTGGTATGCTTATATCTATTAATTTATCTATCCTATAGCCTATTTATGCGGCCTATACTTTAGCTTCCGTCTCAGAGAGCGAACGCATGCCTATCACGGGTTGGCGACTTAAAAGAGAGCTGCTCTTTATAAATTCCTCAGGTAGGTACCTACTTAGGTTTCGTGACGATAATTGCTCGATATTTGCGATATTATACAACTGCCCGACCAATAACTTGACTTTTAAATATATTTCTGCTCGTGTCATAACGGGGGTGCGATATGTGACTTTGAAGTCGTCGTAGTTTGGTTAAGTCTAAGGAACTAATAATTAAAAACTCTTACAGACCCATCTCGAATAGGTAATTACACAAGTTTTATTCAACGTATCTGCCGTGCATACTAACCTAGGAGGACTAGGCATATACGAGTACATAACTCGGTAATTTAGAGCTTCCAAGAAGAAACTTAACTTCTTCTTCGAAGCTGTCACTGAAGAAACGCAATGTAGGGTTCCGTAGAAAAATGTATTTTTGTCTGCTTTACGTAAGCAGACAATAAGGCATTCTGCCTACAAAAAAAACAAGAACAAAAACAACAATGCAATGTTTGCAGAACAAAAATGCATCCCTAAATTAGATGACGTACGCTAAAACAATCTTTTTACAGATGTTACTCTACCGTTTTGTCGGGATAATAGTTATTTATATTTACCTATGCCAAATTTCAGCTCTCTAGTACCTACCTACTTCTCTATGCTAAGCCACGAACAGACAGACGGACAGACAGACTGATGGACGGATATGCCAAAACGATAAGGGTTCCTTGTTAACTAAGGAACCCAAAAAAAGCCGGCCAAGTGCGAGTCGACCACGGGGCGTCTTCCCGTTTCCGTATAAAAACGGGGGAAAAACATGTCTGTTGTATGGGATACCCCTTAAATATTTGTTTTATTTTAATGTAATTATTTATTTTTAATGTGAATATATTTATACCTGTTGCCGTTATCAATATCGAGCAAAAACGACCGAAAAAAATCAAGTTGAATAGGGGCCCCCTTAAGGGGTCCCTATACAAGTGATACTAAAAGACAGAATAAAATAAATATCTATATATTTATTTTATTCTGTTTTTTAGTAATTGTTTTAGCAGTAGCGGCAACAGAAATACATCATCTGTGAAAATTTCAATTGTCTATTACGGTTCACAGCCTGGTGACAGACGGACGGACAGCGAAGTTTCAGTAATACCGTCCATTTTACCCTTTGGGTTCGGAACCCTAAAAGCAACGACAATCGGGCACAGTACTCACCTTCAGTGGTCCCCACAAGGCGATGCGCGATCCCGATACAGGGCAACTCTTCCTTAGACCCTTTGACGAGCGCCGCTAGTTCGTACATCCGCCGCCTCCTATACCGGAACACGGCATACAAAACCAACGGCACTCCGCACAAAATCCATAGCATCATCATTGCTTTCGAGTAAAGAAAAACATCAACGACTCGCGGACTTAACTCATTTCACAGCTCGCGCCAACGCGTGCTATCGCGCGCTATTTTGCTAGGAAAATGCGCTCTGTCTTATATGACCATGTCCTGATGCAGAGTCGGTCCGCATTTAAACACTAAGCTTGTGATGACGAAGCAGGGTCGTAAGTTCATGGTGGCAGGGCCGCCTTTGACGTGTTGGAGGCCCTGGGCACTGTAGGATAATGGGGCCCTATCGAGGACTATCATAAAACAGAAAATTATTATATCAACAATGTGCAGAAGGAGTATAGATGATTATCGCCCGTTTTCTCGTAAATTAACAAGCTGTTAATCTACTGTTAACAGCTGTCAGTTCGCTAAAGTGGATACGAAAAAAACATTTGGCAGCTGTCAACAGTAGATTAACAGACTGTTAGCGTACGAGAAAGCGGGGGTAAGTCTTTTTTCCGAAATTCAAACATAAATATTTAATAAAGCTTATCTAGCTACTTGAAAAAAAACAGCGCAATCAAGATGAGTTTGTAGAGAACATGTAGTTAATGTACCTATGATAATTCTACGTCACATCTTGTGCGTCTCCCGCCGAAGAAATCCGAAATAAGTCTATTAGATGCAAGGTTAAGCTGTAAATAGCTAAAGTTTTTTATCGGGCATTGTAACTGTTGTTATAATCAGTTGCGTTACTTGTGAGCCTGAGGATGCCTCGTGTTAGAGGGAAAACGCGTCGCATTTTCTCACACAAGTTTTGGTGTCGGTGGTGGTGCGTTCGTGTCTTGCTTCTGCTTGAAAAAGTGGGAGGGACGGCGGTGCATTCACAACATGCATGGTGCTTGCGAGATTTTGGCGGAATTTAGCAACATAATTATCACATTTTAATGCAATTATGGACTTCCGCAAAGCATTAAATTTAGAAGGAAATTCAAAGTAACGCCTGATTCCAAACAATGCGTTATAACCTTAAAAATAACTGTTTAAAACCTGGTTAATTTGCAGATACCTGTTAACTACCTGATGTAAAGATTATAATTGTCTGTCAATAATCTGATAGGGACAAGGATGCACCATCGGGCGTAGGCTACGCATAAAAACACTGGTCGCAGAACCCTGCAGATGCACTTTCCTGGAATGGCCAATAGAAAAGTTGGTCCTGTGGAAGGAACCTTCGGAGCTCGAGGAAACCGGCGCTATTATACAATTTGAAGTGGACTTTACGCGTCTCGTGTCAAGTCACACCAATTTGTACCTACTAAGGGGCCATCCGTAGTACGGCCTATACCTTCCTCAGGAAAGAGACCCGTGCCCCTCGGTGGGGACATGATGGGTTGATGATGAAGGGGTCATCCATAAATTAATTACGTCACACGAATTTCATTATTTATGACCCCTCCCCCCGTCCTCGTCACAGCTGCCCTTATATTACCTACAACTTTCCACTCTATCGGGTTAAGCATTTAGACAACTCGAAAGAGTGAAAATATCGTTTGTTCAGGAAAAACTATGGAGTTTGACAGTTATTATGGTGTATGAAACAGTGGCGTCATGTGAAGTGAGCAAAAAATTGTTTTTAAGGCCATTGTAAATCATCATCAACCCATCTCGAATGAATGGACTTTTCGTTCTTTTTTACATTTTTGTACTTTTTTCCCTGTGATCGTTTTAGATTACAAACAACTTTTACTCTATACATTTTTGTAAATTAACGAATAGTTTCGATGATATGGATTTTTTGTATGGAGCGCGAGGTACTGAAACCTTTTTTTCAAAATGGGACCAAAAGAGACGGGTTTTTCTCATAGTAGGTGGTACACTGGACCATCTAGATTACTTTTCCATAAATATCCTATCCCAAGGCGTCCCTAATAAAACTTTATATAGATAAATAGAATAAACTTTGTGATAGAATATTTTAGGCACCTTTTCATGACTTTTCGAAAATTATCAACGCAATTTTGTTTAAAAATGGTGCTGTATTCCAATTTAGACTTGTATGTAATGTTTGAAATGAACATTGTGATAGTTACGAAAACGAGATATATTGCATTCAAAAGTCACATAAGAGTTTAGTTTGTCTGAGTGATGAAAATAATGCAAAGTTCAATTGTATTATAAAGATCTAAGAAAACGCTTGTTGTCTTCAAACAACACTAAATCAGCATTCCTTGACAGGTATAAAGATTGGTTGGATATGTAGTTACATGAAGTGGCCGCAGTTTATCAACAAAACGATGCCTGGATCTACAGTGACCACTGAAGAGCAAGTGCCTGCCGTTTTTGCAAAAGAACCTGAGATTGATCCCCTTATTGATGGGGATTAATCCCATTGATGCACGTATTGCACGTCCCAGCAGAGAAGTATCTCAGCTAGAACATCATTTACAGACTGCCACAATTAGACCTCCAACATATAAATCGTGAGGCTGACAACTTTGACGTTCGTGGAGTGGACGTTTTTTTGTGAATAGAAACATTTGAATTTGAATTATTATGTCCTACTAGCTGTGCCCCGCGGTGTTACCCGCGGTTCATCGATTTTCCCGTAGGAATAAGATATTTCCCCGCGGTAAAACGTAGCCTATGTTTTAATCCAGGGTATCGGCTAACTCCATACCAAATTTTATTAAAATCCGTCCAGCCGTTTTAGCGCTAAAGACTGACAAACACATAAACACACACACAAACTTTCACGTTTATAATATTAGTGTGATTAAAAATAAAGTTACAGTAAAGTTAAGGATGGTCCACGAAATAATGAATCAAAGTATAATTTATTATGTTTGTTTTATTCTTTTTGCCTGCTATTTGGGCTCTGTCTAAAGTTAAATGGGCACTATGAAAAATAAGCAGTCGTTGAAATCAGAATTAATGTTACGTAAATAATGCAATAATGTTTTAATGCAAAACGACACAATCTAGTTCTATGGCTATAACAAATCGATGATTTTATTTACTGTCGTACAAAGTAAATGACTATTATGTTCCCCTACATTTGTGAATAAGAGTTGGTCTAATTGCAGAGGCAGTGTGGACCTTAAAGCGATTGCTACACGGTATTAAACGGCAGTTTGAAACAGAGGTTTAAAACGGTGTAGTCGATTGTATTATGCCAAATTTGCACGCTGTAGCGGCGAGCGCAGACGTATAGGCACGACGACAACCGTTGTTTTGTGCGCAGAAATTATCAGAAGTTATCGGAGAACGTGGAGTTATCACGGAAGTTCTCGAGTTGTACAGACTTGCCCTGCCTTTGGGACAGACTTGCCCTGCCTTTATTGCATGATGTGAATCATGCAATAAAAAAAATGCGTGGTATATCATTGCCACAAAATTAAAAGAAATTGACCCAACGGCTAACGCCGCGTCTGCAAAAAAAATATATTGACAATTTTAGGATTTCCCTATACACGGGAATCACCATTTCATACTACAACATACATATAGGTAAAGGCTCAAATCCCATCAGGGGGTAACGTCCTGTTCGCGCAACGTTCTTCTAAATACTGCTGGTTTGAAGCCGTGTAACCAGCAAAGAGCAGCTCGCTTTTTTTATGTTTCAAACTGCCGTTTAAAACCGTGTAGCACAGGCTTTAGTCTGACCGCCCCTGATAACTACACAGTATTGGTTATAGAATAATGCATGCGGAATAATGGAGTGATATTTTAGGAATAAGGACCTATTAGTTATTAAACAAGCCAAGGGCCAAATGTCGTGATTATGATGAATTGCTTGATTACAAAAAGGGTGTTTTTTTTAATTGGTGAAATTAATATTGATTAATTAATTAAGGTCATAATCTGCCAAGTGTAATAACAATTGTTATTACCTACGTGCACCGGAGGTTTGCACGATATCGGATGGTCGAATGTCATGATTTTTGATAAATTGCGGCAAAAGTTCATAATTTTAATTTTAATTTAATTTAACATTGAAACATTATTTTAGGACGACCGGTAATTTATAAGATGTGTTTAATATCATTTATAACAGTTCATTATTTTAAAAGTGGCCCTTTGAATAGAATTACTTTTTTAACGGATTTGTCAAAAAATGGCGCCAAGATCAACCAATACCATGCGCTCGCCTTTAGTCTATAAAAGGGAGGGCTCGACGATAAACCGGCAGTCTTGTTCTGGCGATGTGATCGGGCGGAAGCTCTTCCCGATTTAAGAATTTATATTTATAATTTATATTAAAACTTAAATTAAATTGTGAATGTTGGAAGTGATTATACAGTGATGTGAGATTTGTGAAGTGAATTGTGTTGTTCGTGATAATACTACAGCATCGAATGTCTTAGGAGAAAACATTTACATTTTTTTTACATACAGGTATGCTTCTGGCCTTGCACTAGGATACCCTGTGTTGTAGGAACCAGACACAGCAACATCACAAACATTTACCTAAACATCAAGCCCTGGGTTTTTTTTTTGTCTCCATCCGGGGTTCGAAGCTGCGCCACAGAGGTCGTCGCCTGTAATGTTGTCTTCTAGGGATCCGATTGACCTTTCCATACCAGACTGTTTTTTTACGCAAGTTGGTAAGTACACACAATAGCTGGAGGATTTCCCCATTGCATAGGCCACTAGCTAAAACTTTACGACATACTTAAGTACCTAGGTAACTGCCATTTTTCTCGCAGTTTCCTTTTTAACTCAGTCGCTATGTTTGTCACCTACTTAACTTTTCTACGTTACAATACCGAAGATAACAATGAACAAAAAAACAAATAAATCATACTGCAAACACTGATGCTATACTACTGATGTTTATTGCGGAATCAAATCGCTGATACTAAGTACAGTTATATGATTTGGTCTGAAAAGTTATGAACACTAAGTTGCAAACTGAAGAAGTAACGCCAGAAACGTTGTGATAAATCGTGCACTCTGAAACAAATATTGAAAACGAATTTAGAAAAGAAAGGCGTTTTGAAAAATAATCTTCGTTTTTATGACTTATTATAAGATAAGAATATTAGTTATTGTACACAACAAACAAGAGATAAATAAAAGGGGTTTGGGTAAAAGTGGCATGATTGTCGAAAGCTGTGGCCACTGATGAAACCTGTTCTATATAATAGCACATTTAAGACATTGATTTGCTTCTATGGCGGTTTTTCTCTAAAGTGTATCGGAGCTGAGATATTAAAAAAATAATCTATGATATGCTTCCTTTTATTATGTATTTAGATCACTTTAATTCGATGTAGAATCTGCAACATAGCGATTAGTTATTATTAATTATGACTAAAAATGAGTATTCAGTGAACTGGGCACAGATAATACAAAAAAATAATAAACATTTTAATAGGTACAGGGTGTTGGAGACTCATTGGAGTATTTTTATGTCGACGTTTATTTTTCTTTTCTGTTTTTTCATACTCACGTCACTCATATTCTTGTAATAACGTAACATACATAACGTAACATTTACATACAGGTACATACATTACTTCTGGCCCCACACTAGGATACCCTGTGTCGTGGAAACCAGAAACAGCGACGTCACAAACATGTAAACATCCAAGACCTGGGCTTTTTTTTTGTCCCCAGCCGGGATTTGAACCCGGGACCTCTCGCATGGTAGCAGATGCGCTAACCTCTGCACCACAGAGGTAATATTTCGATTGTCACCACCTCATCATCATCACCCACTTTTCTGCGATTATAGATACTTTTCCCGATTTCCATCAGTTTTCCATATTATAAGGTACATAAGGTCCTAAAAATAAGTGTTTTTATAAGTATTTATTGTTACATAAATATTTTAAGGAATGATTCTGCTCCTTAATACGAGCAACTTTTACTATGATAACAACTTCGAAATATGCAAAAATAAAAAAAACCATACAAACTCAAATACCTTGTGCAGTAATGTATGGAACAGCTGATTATTTTTTTCATATTTCGAAGTGGTCCCCATAGTAAGACATTCACATTGAGGAGTAGAATAAACTCAAAAAATATTTTGTGTTCAAAACATATTTTTAGGAACTGTAACAAGCAGTAAGACCTGATTCATAATTCATTCATCCAATCAAAAACTGTTGGTGATGATGACGATGATGGTGATGATGATGAAAAATTAAATGACCTGATTACATCGACAGGCATACTATTTGTTACACAGGAACCTAATAAACACGGCAAAACATGGACCCAACTCAATGAGTTCGCTTCTGTGCTTACCCCTCCGGAACAACGGGCGTGAGTTAATGTTTTTATTTGCATCGGATTTATGTTCCTTATTGAGACAACCCTGAATCAAATAGAATATACAGTAAAAATAAGACACACGTTTAAAATGATGATATTATTACTGTTTATTGAGGAACTTTGAACCCAAATATCTCGGCTCCGATATTACTTACGACAAAAATCTTTTATGGGTTTTCAATCTTAATTAAAGGACTATCCAAAAATAATAACTCCATTACTGGCCGCTAAAAATAAAAATCATGCCAAGGGTCCATACAAAATTACCCAAACCCCTTTACAGTTTTATTTCATAAAACCGGCCAAGTGCGAGGCCATATAGGCCATACTCCACCACGGGAGCCAAGTCCGGATTGGTGGAGGCTTGTAAGGCTGGTCTTACAGTCTGAAGTTGTAAGGTAAGGCCTCTGACTTGGCTTAACCACTGCCATCTATCGACGGCAGCCGGCACCAACTGCTTAACGTGCCTTGCGAAGCACGGAACCGCTCGGGAAAATGCCACTATACTTGAGCCATTACAAACTGAGTCATAAACATCCTCATCAGAGATCAGAGTGCTTATACTGAGTTTTGTCATTCACTTTCGATAGCGAGAGCGTTTGCGATTTGCATAGGAGTGACAAAGAGACAAATAGATGGCGCGCTTTGTCACTCCTATGCAAAACGCAAACGCTCTCGCTATCGAAAGTGAATGACAAAACTCAGTATACGCACTCAGACCTCTCTCTCACACATATAGGAGGCATATCTGGCATATCGGAACTCTCGCTCGCACTTTTATGACTCAGTTCACACGTTTGTAATGGCTCAAGTATAGCATTAGTCATAGACGGTCACCCATCCATGCACTTAACGCGTCCTATGTTGTTTAACCTTCGTGATCGTTTTAGATCACTCAGGCTAAGAGGGCTACGAGCTACGAGCGATTCATTTACAAATAAATATAAGCCGGTTCCGGGTGAAAAGGCAAGTCATACCTACTAGTTATCAGAAAATATTTTTAAAAAATCGATTTTTTCATTTTAAGTACAATATTTTTTTTTTATTATTATTTTCATGATGAAAACTAAAATTAAAATTGAAAACGGCTAAAAAGCCAAAAAAAATTTGGAAAAAGTAAAGATTTGTGGCAACAGGATTATTAAATTTATTTTTAAATCCATGAAGGAAAACATCGCGAGGAAACCCGCGGCTTGGTTGGATCCACACTGACTTGTCTGTCTAGTGAGCCAAGCCGACTAAAGCCTACTCCATGCATCTAAAACAATTTCCCAGGCACTCGGCGTCCGAGTGGCTTCACACGTGCGAGTTATGGAGCCACTGAACGCTGTATAAATGTATCTGTATTAACATCTCAATACAGGGGGAAACCAAAAACACTATACCTATAACCCACAACAAACCAAGCGATAGAGCAAAACCTTTATAGTTGTCGAATTTGTTATACCACCGTGATAAATTATTGTATGGTAAATAAATAATGGCTGATCATGTCCTGAAGCCCACGATACAGGCTATGCCTAGTTTGGGGTCACCATTACTCTTATTGTTTACACAAAATAGAGAGATTTTGAATTAATAAAGAAATTTTGAAAAAGCACTACACATTAAAATCAAGTAGGTAAGTTTTTCCGAAACAAAGTTAAAAATGGAAGAGTAGCGTGTCGAAAACTTTACCTCTAAAAGTAGTGGATAATCGATAGGGATCAAGCCTCTTGCCGTGAATTGTGGCACCTCGTGAAGTAACTGCAGAGACAACTGCATAGCCTGAAAAACATGGTATTTAGCGATAAATATACATAACATACATAAGCTCGCGTCTGAATTCCACAGGGGTAAGCAGAGTTCAGGGATTGCCAGGTGGCCGATCCTAACAAATCACTTTCGCTTCATCGACAAATAGAAATGTAAAAAATACGAATCGCTCGTAGCCTGGGCTGCAACATACGGCACGTTCAGTCCATGGATGGGTCACCGTCTATGACTAACGCTAGTGGCATTTTTCCGAGCGGTTCCGTGCTTCGCAAGGCACGTTAAGCAGTTGGTGCCGGCTGCCGTCGATAGATGGCAGTGGTTAAGCCAAATCAGAGGCCTTACCTTACAACTTCAGACTGTAAGACCAGCCTTACAAGCCTCCACCAATCCGGACTTGGCCCCTGTGGTGGAGTATGGCCTACACCTTCCTCAAGGAAGAGACCCGTGCCCCTCGGTGGGGACATGTTGGGTTGATGATGATATCGAACAGAATATAGATAGGTATTGAAGACTCGGAAACAAGAGACGTTTTTGAGACTATTCACAGCACAAAAGCGACAGAAATACCTAACACGTGAAATGAAGAAAATACCTCTGTTTAGGAAGTTACATTTTTTATAATTAATTAGTACTGCTGAGCCGTGTTTCCTAAACTAAAATACCGTAAAAGTAAAATCAAGAATGTGCTTAGACATGGCTTCTACAATTAGCAGTAACAATTGCTATAAAAAATGATATGATACAGAGATGTTTGATATAATGTTAGTAAATTCACTCACCTCTTCAGTAACAAGAGGACTTATCCCAGCATTTATAATATCGTGGACGATAATTCTTGCCGTCTTTGCCTAAGGAGAAACGACCAATATTAAAACGATAGATCAATACAATAAGTTACAATAAATTAAGTGATTAAGAACCTATTAAATACACACCTCGGATACAGTACACTCACTAAAATATACATTTAGATATATGACTCCGGATTGGTAGACGACTCCCCATACAATGTACACCAGAAATAGAAGATATCTCTTCAAGTCCTGGAATAAACTAGAGGAAGTCGCTTCCATAAAGTAAAACATATTGAGAATGATATAAGATATCGCCAGAAATATTGTGAACGCGAGCAACGTCCCAAATTGCTGATTGGCCATTTCCGTACACTTGTAAAGATCGCTGTAGATTTTGGCGCAAGACTTCATTCTTTCCCTCGTTGTCTTGTGACATTGGAACCCCTCGGGGTTGTTCAGTGGATATTCTATGTAGATAATCATTTTGTTGCGGAACGCTTTCGAATTTCTAATATCCATGAGGACTTGATTTACCAATTTGTAGCGGATCTTTAGTATATTTATGTAGAGACAGTAGAAGGAGGTCATGATGATCGTAAGAGCGTCGGTGATCACTACTTGAAAGATTCTCTCGTGAGGTATGTCGTCAGTGAATTGTTGCAATGTACCGAATATTGTCACAGAGCGCACCGTGGCAGCTATAATTTCAGCCAAAGCCAGCCCCAAGCTTACATTAGAATGAGCTTGAAAATCCACCTTAATTCCCATTTTCTCTATGGCATTGTCGATATCCACCAGAGCTTGATAGTAAGAAAGGCTTCCAGTTAGGGAAGGCGATTTACTCATCACTAGAATGTAGTAAATAATCGATGTGATAGACTCGTAAGCGTCGCCATAATTCTTCAATTTTGTGTCGTATAACGTCCGTAATATGGTCTGGTTTTTAACTAAAGCTGTGTAGAAACAGTACAAACAGGAGGTGATCCAAATTACGTAGCTGGCGAATCCGTAGAAGCTAAATTCTGATGTAACTTCACTGTTGACGCATTTTCGAATGATGACACCGTGACCAGCCAGGGCTACCAAAGTGTTTGTTACGTAGGACGCTTCTATGATATTACTGTATTCTTTATCGGGTCTTCTACGGAAATATTTAGTCAATTTCTTGTACATCTTAAAGAGACGTCAAGAAAGTTTCACTGGCAGTAACAAAGTAAACGTTTCAATTTTTAAATGCTTGAATAATAAAAAGTCCACTCCACATACACAATCACTTATTGAAGGTAGTCATAGAGTTAAACGATGAACACAAACATTGATGCCCACTTTTGAACATGAAAATGTCCTATGGCATTATCTTTCATGACATTAAATTACACTATCAACTTACCATTTCATCATCATCACCATCAAGGGGTCAAATAAAACTCTTGCTTGGTATTTGTAATGTATCCAGCATATAATGATTTATTTATTTCATTCAAAGTACACATTTACAACGGTCCTACTTGAATGGAGGCATTAGAGAAAGTAGGCGTGTGTTTTATATACAAAGGGTATTGGTGGTGAATTATAAAATAGAAAGGTAAAGGTTTCAGCACTTTAGAATGTGTATTGCAAAGCACTTTTTCCTGGTGTATGCTTTATTTCCATAACATAGCTAACTAAATACATATTTTACAATATAGTTGTGCTTTACCTTAACATTACAGCCTTATACATATCCTAAATAGTTTATTAGAGCATTATATATTATATCTTTCCAGCTCTTAAATGCGTACGGATTTATTGTTAAAATGTTTTCAATAGCACGGTACTCTTATATTCATAGTCGACTATATCTAAAGCTAAAGTAACTGTGGAATAATTATTCTATTGAATAGGTACAAAGTTTCAAGCATTCAGTTGAATGACGTGTATGGCACGTTCAATAAGTATAGTTCAAGTATCTCTACACTGTAATTCCACTAATCTTTGAATATTCAGGCTAATGTTTTGAACAGTCACTTATAATTATCTAGGATTTTCTTGAAAATTACTTTGAGACCCTTGGTTTTAGTTGTCCACCCCAAATTATCATCGCTGCTTTGATAACTTTACAAAGATATTACATAGATTTATCAACAACGGAAACGGCTCTCAATAATAATTTAATTGATTTAATATATTTGCCGTTGCAGAATAACCCTTATTAGGGGTGGTTGTTAAAGGAATAGGCAATTTTTTTGTTAATAAATTTTGTGACGTTGAGGCGGTAAAAAAATATAATTGACAATATATAATATATAAACAGCGCCATTAACAGTGTGCTTATTTAGAAATTTTATTAACATCTAATTGATAAACATTAGTCAACTTCTAATAGCCGCCGGAGAAATACTAAAATGCTAATTCCTGATTTTATCTATATTTCTGAATTCATGCTTTTTTAATCGTTACTTGAGGAGTGTCTTTTCAAAAGGGGATATTTACATTTTTATTATTTATTAAACTGAGTATGTCTTGTTCTTAGTGCTAAAATACACACTTTCATCGCTCGAATCTTCATCAAAACGGGATATTCTCCAAGTAGAGCAGCTTCAAATATGAGTGTTCATTTCAGAAAAGGATATTTACACTTACAAAATTAAATTTTGTGAAAAATAAGATAGAATGTAGGTATCCCCTTTTGAAAAGACACTCCTCACTTAACTGCAATAGAATAATATTATCATATTTCAAATATTTAATGTATTTATCGTATTATTTTTATAAGTCAAGGCTATTTTTTTATTTTAATTAGGCGATACTTACAATTAAGGCTGCCTTTATTTAAAACTGTCTGAATAACTGTATATTACATAAATCTATAAAATATTTTATAGGTATATTTCTTTTCATTCAGCTTTGGTCTACATATAAACAAACCGTTGATATAAATCATTAAAGGACGAAAAGCAATAACGTCTCTATAGTTGCTTATGCTCCTTTGTCTTATTTATTCAACAGAAATGACTTGACCTTTGATAGCACATAAGTTTTTTTTTAACTAAATCTTTTATAAGCACAACACATTGTAAACTTTTAGTCCGGATCGACTTACAGGTGTTTTTTTTTTATCGGACGAGTCCGACCAGGTTTCGCTCGATTCGCAGCGACCGACGACGCGAGCTCTGTCTCTGCTCACCATGGTTAAGCTCTGCGAATCGGAGCGAAACCTGGTCGGACTCGTCCGATAAAAAGGAACACCCGTAAGTTGATCCGGACTAAAAGTTTACAGTTCTTTTTTTTGTTTACAAACAGACCAAAGCTTGGTAAAACGAAGTATATGTGGTTTGTGATTGTTTGTGAGAAAAGAAAAGAACTTGTGAGAAAAGATGTAAACCAACGTCTATGTAAGGTTTAAAGAAACAGAGAAAAATACCGCAAAGCCGTAATTATATTGCATTCAGCTGCCATAAGGTTCTAAGTAGTTGTCAAAAATTAATAATTCTAAATTCACTAAAATACAGATTATAAGGAGATAGAGTGATGTAAGTTATTCGTCTACTATAGGGATCAATAAGCAGATCATAAATAAATTGTAAAGTAGTAGCGTATATTTTGAGACCTTTTAAAATACGTAATTATGATTGTATTTAATCAAATAAGTCTTATAGTGCGTTAGCGCAGCCACAGTGCCAAATAGTTTAGAGCTTTATTGCGCTCGCCATAAATGCTAGATTAGAAGAGAATATTGTATAATTAGGATGTGGAAAACATTTTACTGTTGTTCAAATTGGAACCCTAAAATTCAGATACAGAAAGAGAGATTTGTCGTGGATAATTCAGGTTATTATGTTCCACAGACCAAACTAGTAGTAAACTAATTAATTATGAATAAGCACACAAATTGTGATAACCCCAAATTTTGAAAATTTTTAATCATTATACCGCCGGTTTCTTCATTGACAATTTCATAAAATAAATAATTAAGTGCGTGTCTGTATTTTTTTTTAATAACTTACATTATTCCGGATACACTTATTCCGTCTCTACACATCATGATTAAACTCAGCGAATCAGAACGAAACCGGGTCGGACTGTTCCGACAAAAATAAAAAATTAAGTGTAAAGTCCGTTCGCTTAGATAGTGTCGGTACACACGAAGGCAATCTTGTTTTTAGTAAAAAAAAACATTTATTTCAATAATACAACTTAGACTGCCAAAACACTTTAAATAGAAAAAAAACATGGTACACAACATACCTAATGAAACACAAAATAAAATACTACTCTTCATCACTCGAAGTGTCCTCAGAATATTCATCTCCGCTGGTATTTAGAATAGGTACCTACCTAAGTGATGCAGGATCGTTTCATTATAAATCCATTCTAAAATACTGATTGATTTACTTCTTTAATTGCGTGATCTACATAATAGTAATGAGACGAGCTGCGAGCCAAATTCACTGGCGTGTTTGCGCCGCGTCGGCTTCCTTTAATTTCTTTTGTCAAAAGCCGCCATGTGCCGAGGCGGTAAATGTTAAAGTGACACTATGATAGCGAACAGACTTTATCCCGTGTATCGTCTTCTGACAGTAAGACCAGCCACTAGTCTTACAAGCCTCCACCAATCCGGACTTGGCCCCCGTGGTGGAGTATGGCAAGAGAAGAGACCCGTGCCCCTCGGTGGGGACATAATGGGTTGATTATGAAGTGTATCCCGAATAAGTTAATAATCTAAAGACACGAAACTTAAGTATTTACTTATAGAAATGCTCCCTTCAGAAACCTAACAGTCGATTAAACTTTCGCATCTTTGGGTTCATTTTAACAACCTCAACCGCAAACACATTGCACATACACTTTTGTAAAGTCAAGTATAATAATAGTTTAAAATCACATCTCATTAAATATCTTTGGATAAACGACCGAATAAAACTAATTACAATTAATTAATATTAGCGTACAAAAATACAAAACAATATACAAGAATGTCAATGTTTCAGTGGGAAGGTTCTCAGAATAGGACTACGAAACTCTTTCTTTAATCAATGAATGAATTAAATTATTCTCTTTCTTCTCTCTTTCTTGGGCTATCTAAGTTCTAAAAAATTTAGTAGTCATAACTTAGCCGGATTGGTGATGTATGAAAATTAAACAACGAATGTAAAAAAAAGTTTGCGAGATCCAGTTTAAAGGTCATAGTTCATTAAAGGCACCCGGCACCCACTCCGCCCCGCCTCGTCGCACAGTGGACGTTATAACGCGCGATCAACCAGTGGACCACGCGTCGTCAACCAATGGACCCCGCGCCGTCAACGTGTGAAAGAATTGTTTGAAAGAATGACTGGGAGTGAAGGGAGGGTGGGGAGCGGCGCATCGCCAACGTATCGTCCTCGCGTGAATCACTCGCGGGTAGCGCGCTGTCCACTCGGAACTAGAGTTGTTGAGGAACTTGTTATGAGGAAGAGGATGAGGACCGGAATTTTTTAAAGTCGATTTTGAGGAATAGGATGAGGAATCTGGCAGACTAAGAGGAAGAGGATGCTAAAGACGAAGAACAAAATAACATTACGTAGATTACGCTAGTATTGAACTTCTTTACCTACATGTTTCCATCTCTGTCTTCCTTCAACTTTTTAATACGGCGAGACTTCTCTCTCTCTCGCTCTCTCAAACACATTTCGTTTCAACAAAACTTATAACTCTCCTTCCTCTTAAATTCCTCATGAGGAAGAGGAAGAGGATTTTTTTAAATCAATTTTGAGGAAGAGGAAGAGGATGAGGAACCTCAAAAATATGAGGAAATTCCTCATTTTGAGGAAGAGGAAGAGGAATCCTCATCAACCCTACTCGGAACCCAAGCGTTGTCAATGCGCAGTCAACGCGAGGCAAGCGGGTGGTCACAGAGTGGTCCACCCGCCGTCCTTGGGTGGAAGGCTTTAGACCGAGGCGATCCGGTGACGCTATGGAATTGACGTAAACTCCGTTTTTTAATTCGATGATCAAAAAAATGACGCGGTGTTACCATTATAAAATATATAGGTTCACTCGGTAGATTTTTTTTTACCGTGAATAGAAGACTCGTGTGACCAAAATCCTTATCACATTAAAGACATTAAAGCTTAATTCCTCATAAGAACAAAGTCTAAAAAAACACTTACGTAGCACAAACAATTTTTACTTGGAAGTAAAATGGGGTAATTTGGTTTTTGCGTACTAGCAACATTCAGACATTGGATTGTATTGGGATGTCAACGTGACTGTTATATTTTTTTGCATTGAACTAAAAAACAGACTTGTGAGCCATACAAGTCCATATAAAGAATACGAATCGCACGAGGCCAGGCGGTGCTGAGTGGGTGCCGGGTGGCTCTAATAAGCTAAATAAATCCATAACGTCGGCAAAAGTCGCAAACCTCTTAACTCCATTTTAATTTTTTTAGCATTTTTATAAAGTAAAATTCTGACCGCATTAAATTTTGAAAAAAAAAATGGAGTTAAGAGCTGTGCTACTTTAGCCGACTATAAGTAAAAGAGTTCACTTATATTTTTATGATAGGTAAGGACTAGAAAAAAATATCCTACCAACGCACGGCACTAGAAACTTCGATAAATTCTATTGCCTCAGTTGCAATAACTATCACAAGCGTGCAAACTACACATAGAAAGACACATTTCTTGACCGAAGCGGTGTTCGGACCCGCGCCTAAATCGCTGTGATAAGCTTATGAGCAATTTCGCAGAGTTTAGTGCTAAAGAGGAAGTGTGGAGTTTTTGATTTTTTCTAAGTGGCCAATCCAATATCATAGATCATTGATAGAAAAATGATTTATTATCGGCCTTACTAATAAAGGTTATGAGCTGTGTATACAAACTGGTTATTTGTACGCTAAATGCGATTAAACCAGTATAAATTGATATACGTCAAATAGTTATTCAGAGTTTATGACTTATTTATTAGTAAGGCCATATATGTCTAAGTGTCATTGGTTTTAACTTGTATCGTTGATTAAGTCACAGTTTCAGTGTTAATTTGATTAAACACTTTGATCTGAATCTCGCTTAGGCCGGAATATTGTTTCCTATGTGAAGTTTGTTTACGAGGCCTAGGACTCGTGTTAATAATCAATTAAAAACATCGTATCACAAGAGCATTACCGGAAACAGGTTGCAAATAATCCAATCGTGTGTCAATAACTAGTGCCCAAATTCTCGAATTCTAACCAGATCTTTTCTGAGTTCTGATCTTTTCAGATCTCCTGAACGTAATTAGTTGCAACACAATCCGATGACGAACACATCGGCGCCTCTACGGTAGAAAATTCATTCACAATTCATTTACTTGCCAAATTTCACTTCAACTTATTATTTGCAATTACCTTACACGCGATTTCCATTCCGCTTTTAAGGGGATCCACTGAGTAAAACTAGCGCCACTGAAGAAAAAAATCATAACTTTTTTTTCAGACCGAATTTGCAAAAAGTTGCCTGATTGTATCATTTCAATCGTCTCAATAATAGTCGAATTTTAATAGTCATTTTTATAACCTATGCCCGTGAACCTAAGGCGAAAAACCTAGAACATAAACATTTACATACAGGCACATACATTGCTTCTGACCCCACTCTAGGATACCCTGTGTCGTGGGAGCCAGAAACAGCGACATCACAAACATGTAAACATCCATAACCTGGAGTATTTTTTTTGTGCCCAGCCAGTGTTCGTAACCGAGATCTCTCACATGGTAGACAGATGCGCTAACCGCTGCGCCACAAGAGGTCGTCCTAGAACTAGATAGCACTGACGCGAAAACGAGCGTTTTTTACATAAATGCTATCTAATCCCAGATTCGTGATCTTGGGTTCCGGAGTGTTCAGTGAGATCCCGGAGCCCCCACCAAACGCACTGAGAGGGCCACCGGGGGGTTTTAGTGGGTAAAAATCCCACATAACCCGGCTTTCCCCCAGAAAGTCGGGTATCTTTGGAAGATTTCCCCCCCCGTCAACAAAAAAAAAGTTTCGTGATCCTAGGTTATCTGTAGTGGGTCCCAAAAACCACTGTCTACAGTGTACACGATTGCGATAATGGTACAGATACTACTCGTATGTAAAAATTCAATCTGTAAAAAGACACGATTTGTTTCCTTGGTGGCGCTACTGTTAGCCCTGGACCTCTTAATCTTTATCAGCCGCTGATTAAAAAGCCACCTAAATTCCATCTCTTTACTGATCACTCTCCAAGGACAACTTCTAAGACATTCCGCGTAGCGCGAACGCTTCCATTACCTCGAACACAAAACCAGCTCTAGAACCCGTCTGGCCGTCCCACCGGCATGTTATTGTTGCGAAAGCTGAGATTCATCGGTCACAGTAGCTCCGTCACGTGTGACGTGTCCAGATTCGTGATGAGACTCTTTAGGAAGGTCATCTCTTTGCGCGCGTTCTCGAGAATGACACGGGGGTCGGTGGAGGTGCAGCGGAGGCAGTTCGGCGCAAACACCATCGCCAGGTTGGCAGAGTCCATTTTGGTTTGACTCACCACTTCCGGCGCGTTGAACTGCTGCAGGAAACTTATCAGGTACGTGAGGACCTGGAGTGGAAAGTGGCTGTTACAGTTGCGAAGCATCATATTATATCACAATACGGTATTTGACACTATCAACAATAAATTATTTGAGATTCTCGATTAAGCCAAAAATTACAAAATGTTTCGGAAAATACATTATTATTCTTTTAATCATTTACTAGTTATTACAATTTTTAAATAGATGAAACATAAAAAGAGTGCTCTGAAATGTGACGTCACAAGCAAGTATTTTCATACAAAATTCCGTTTTAAAAGTAACTCATTTGACATTTTGTCAAATACCCAATTATGTCACAGTTATGATTTCGAATTCGATTCGGTTCGAATGAATCCAGCGCAAACCATCAGCCCATCCCATGTTGTCCACTGCTGGACAAATAGGACAAACAAAAAGTTGTTTAATGTTTTAAGGATTAATATTTTTATCCTATTTTTTTTCACTGTCTCTGTAGCTTTTATATGCTGAAACCGGTTTCGATGAGTGTGATGGTGTTAAATTTTTCGTCGTCATCGTGAGTAACACGATACCTAAACTAGCAGCAGTGTTTATTGCTTTTGTACAAAATATTTTATTTTTCTCTGGATAAGAGGCGGCAGACGCGCTAATACGCGCGAGCAAGTCGCAATGTCAGAACATTTGGCCACATAGGACCCGAACAGCAACTCTAGTATGAGAGGCCGTACAGCGAGGCCAGTATGAGACGCTTCCCCCCTCCCAGACTGTCTCTCTCTTCCCCCCTCCCTATCCGTCTCCCAGACTCACCAAGCGGTTATGCGGGGGCAGACACGCTAATACGCGCGAGCAGGGCGCAAAGTCACAACATTCGGACACATTCGTACCTACCAAACTCTGTTTTAGATTTAAAATTATTTGGGAAAAGGTGGTCAGAGTGGAGTTTTTTTTGCTGCCTTTTTCTTCACTACATTCGGCCCTAAGACAGCGGCTAACATTATAATTTTATGTACATTGACATTCAACAAGCAGAATGTAAATTCTTTACGTTGAAATAAATTTATGATTTCTGATTTCATAGGAACCGAACAACAACTCCAGTATGAGACGACACAGGGAAGTGACTTCAGCGAGTTCAGTAGGAGACGCTTCCCCCTCCCAGTCTGTCTCCCTCTTCCCCCCTCCCTATCCGTCTCCCTCACTCACCAAGCGGTTAAGCGGGGGCAGGCGCGCTAGCACGCGCGAGCAAGCCGCAAAGTCACAACATGCGGCCACATAGGATCCGAACAGCGAATTAATCCCTTGAGCGCTTAGCGTACACCCGTGTGTACGCTAACTTTTTGTGCCCCAACTGCTTAGCGTACACACGGGTGTACGCTAAGCGATCGATGGATTTGACTTCTATTATCTATGGTGTTTTTATTCTCTATGGCCAATATCCGGTTTTCTCTTGACCAATGGTTACTAAGGATTACTTTTGTCAACCAATTAAATGCCATTCCAAAGAAAAAAATAAAGTTCTCATCGAAAAAAACTGAACCGCGTCTGACAGACGCCATTTTGTGTTTTCGTCGCGAGTTGCTCCGCCCGCTCGAGGTTTTTAGATAATTTCGAAAGGAAGCGGATAGTATTTGTTTATGTGTTATATATAAAATTACTGGGAAAAGTGTGTAGATTATGTTTCAAATAATAGTTTTGTTGTATTTGATGGAAAATCAAATGAAAAAAGCCTCGAACTTTTAGTGCCGCGTCAGGCGTTTCGGCTCCGCCCGCTGGAGGTTTATAAGTTATTTCAAGAGGAAAGCAGATAGTATTTGTTTTGTGTTATATATCAAATTACTGGGAAAAGTGTGTAGATTATGTTTCAAATAATAGTTTTGTTGTATTTCATGGAAAATAAAGTGAAAACAAGCCTCGAACTTTCTGCAAAGGTTGCGCGGCCCGTGATGACATTTATCTCTTCGTCATTTATAGCTTTATTTTGGTGATTTACATTAAAAAATAGATTAAAATAGTTAAAAATAATATGCAAATCATATTATAAGTGTTAGTTCAGTGCTAGTGAAAAGTGCAAGTGAAAAAAATTAAAAAAAGTTCAAAGTGGTAAAGGATGGTGTGGATAGTGGCAATTCACCTCGTCATTTGGAAAACAGGTAAGTTTTATCATAATAAAATATATAATAATTGGATAGGAAATTTTATGCAGATTCTCTATAACACTTATTGAATAACTATGTAGTACTTTCTCTAATTTGAGAAATTCGGAACGGCGTCCCATAAAAAATGTAAAAAAATATGGCAATCTTCCCCCCCTCCGTCTCCCTCACTCACCAAGCGGTTAAGCGGGGGCAGGCGCGCTAGCACGCGCGAGCAAGCCGCAAAGTCACAACATGCGGCCACATAGGATTCGAACAGCGAATTAAGTATGGGACGCTTGCCCCTCCCAGTCTGTCTCTCTCTTCCCCCCTCCGTCTCCCTCACTCACCAAGCGGTTAAGCGGCGGCAGGCGCGCTAGCACGCGCGAGCACGCCGCAAAGTCGCAGCCGGCGGCCACACAGGGGCCGTACAGCGCGTCCGGTATGAGAGGCTCGTACAGCTCTCGGTACCACAACTTGAGGAGACTGGCCGGCGCGTGGGCGTCTGGGGGTGACATTTTTTATTTTATACTACACCTGAAAGTACCTTGATACTTTATCAAATTTACGGTAGAAAGTACGTCATTGCATATCGAACAAATATGCGGGGAGAAAACGCATCTGAGCGGGAGAGAAAAGTGTATGAAAATCCATTTCTTACGTGGTTTTTCTTTTTTAATTTTGGGTAAGACTATGCGCCGGTAACCTAAATATCAAATGCCAAAAAGTTTTTACAGTGAGTTTTTATCTCCAAGTTCGCAAAATGACACTGGCCACTAGCAACAATTTCAATATAAATTTCAATTAGTAAAGATTTCGTTTTTACTAAATTCCTTTACGTTCGTAAAGCACTATGTATCACTCGAGAGAAACTGCGATTCCCGATCTCAGGTGTTTTAAGCCCTCGCCTACGGCTCGGGCTTCAAACGACACCCTCGACGGTAATCGGTCACTTTCTCCTCTCGGTGAACAATGTACTATTATTTTATTAGGTGTACAAAACAGCGAAGGTTCGGGAGGGCCGTAAGACCTGCGAGGAAGTATGGTGCTCGGCACTGGCGGACAAAAGAGCCAGGAGGCACCAAAACCGTACAGACCCGACGCCGGACCTTCTCTTTATATGTCCCACTGCCGCTCTCGAATTTGACTTTTCTGTCACTCAAAAAAGTGTCGAAGTCCCACAGGATACATCCCCAGGCACTGCTTGAATCGTCCGTAACGGACGCGAAGGCCTATGATGATGATGGCAAAACAGATCACAGCCTTAAATAATATGTATATAAGTTATATGGTACAAAAACTGAGTTTTGGTCTAAAGCATGCACACACAACATCGCCTTATGTAATTTTAGGTATCTTATGGGTTTTAAATGTTAGGGATTAGCATTTGATAAAACTATACAATTCTATGATTGCACATCATAATACGCTAGTTCGTTTTTTTTATTCGATGCAAAAAAAAATGACGCGGTGTTACCGCTATAAAATATATAGGTTTACTCGGTAGATTTTTTTCTACCGTGAATAGAAGACTCGTGGGACCAAAATCCTTATCACACAAAGACATTAAAATTTAATTACTCATAAGAGCGAAGTCTAAAAAAACACCTACGTATCACACATTTGGAATACATCAAATACTTTTAGCTGATCATAGGAAAATGTTGCTCACACGACATTAAAACAACCGTACACTTGGCGATTGGCTTGAGACTGTAACAAAATTTTAATGGCTAACCAGTTAAACATTACCGGAGGTTTTTCTTAATTCCAATCTGGGCGTATGTCCATGTTCGTGATGTCGCTGCCCGATTACCATAACACAGAATACCCTAGTTTGGAACCAGGACCGATTATCAACATACA
Source organism: Yponomeuta plumbellus (assembly GCA_947310845.1). Classification (NCBI taxonomy): domain Eukaryota; kingdom Metazoa; phylum Arthropoda; class Insecta; order Lepidoptera; family Yponomeutidae; genus Yponomeuta; species Yponomeuta plumbellus. Next base: position 16,148,838 of record OX371196.1, read on the forward strand.
TAAAATATTTTTATTGCTTGAAAAACTTAACAGCTAGTGGTTTGTTTACATTTTTAAAAGGTACCTATTACATTCAGTATTTAAGGCAAAGCTGCATATAAACAATTCTCTTCTGTGCCTGAACTAGGTTCTAGACCTGTATCTCAGGCAACAGTGCTCTTCATCGTTCAATACCTACAGTGTTTATGTAGCTTAGTTTATGTTTATGTTTACATGTGTTAGTTCAAATATGTTGTACTATACCTAATCAGATATCATATATAATTAATCGGACTTTACTGTATTTTAAGACATTCCATAGTATAAAGTTGCAGTTTTTAGTTGGTGTATGTGAGTTTGGAACCAGGACCGATTATTGCGTTGTGTGGATGTTTATTCATTTCATCAAGACGTCTTCTATGATCAAACCAACTCACCTGTAAGAGTAGACGCGTCAGGCAGCTCCCAGTTATCGATCTTCGCCTTCAACGCGTTGACTTCGTCCACATCGGCCGACACCCGGAATATTCCCTCGGTCTCGCGGCCGCTTAGAGCCAACACTTGTTGGGACAACGCCACCTGGACCCACGGGAGCTGACGATTCGGAAACCGATCTTTCTGAAGGGCCATCACCTCCGATAGCGTGTTGCCGAACATGGATTGGCGGAAGATTTGGATCTGGAACGGTATAGGGATGTTTAGATGTTTTTTGGAGGTGTCTTTTGTAAGGATGGTTATTTCCACTAAAATTTAATTTTCATGTCCATCTTGCCATCTTGGTCACCAGTTTGTTTTAGTTTATAAATTTTCTTTATACTAGTTCGCCTGTTCGCTAGTTCGACATTGAGACTATCTTCATATTGCAGAAGAGAGCGATCCGATTTATTTACAAGCTAGGTAGTAGGGACACACTAAGAAATTTTTTCAAAGAAATCAACATCCTAACAGTTGCAAGCCAATACATTTATGAAAATATTATGTACGTTAGGAAAAATATTAAAGACTTCGAAACACTTGGTAGCCATCATAACGTTAATACTAGGAATAAACATAAATTGTCATTACCACGATTTAGACTTGCAAAAGTTAATACTTCCTTTATGGGGCACTGTATAAGGTTCTACAACAAGATACCCCAAGATATATTAGAGTTACCTCCAACGCGATTTAAGAATTGTGTTAAGCACACTCTTTGCAAAAAAGATTATTATAAAATCAACGATTATTTAGAAGACAAGGACGTATGGCTTTAAATAGTACTTTAATATTAAATTTAATCAGAGGATAAATGTGTCTAGTGTTCAACACATCCAAGATATTGTTTTGTAAGTTTTATTTGTATTAGCTTTAAGTGGATTTGAGAAAAGATGGTCAGAGTGGAGTTTTTATTTTTTCGCTGCCTTTTTCTCCACTACAGACGGCCCCAAGGCAGCGGCTAACATTATACATAACTGTATGTACATTGACATTCAACAAGCAGAATGTAAATTCTTTACGTTGAAATAAATTTCTGATTCTGATTCTGATATTTCGTAACAATATTATGGATAGCACATGTCACTGCTGATAATATCATCAACTAACGCGCAAACATTTGGCACTAGCACTTTTATATCACTCAGTCATCGGCATCGTGAGCCCTCAAAACATCCACACTCACTGCAAATTAAGCGTTGTGATATACATAGAAAGAGAAATCTCGCAATATGGGCGGTGGCAAAATATGATAGAAGCGCGGATCCTAATTTCTTTTCAGTCCGGTATTTTTTATGTAAAGTTTGTTTATCAAGTCAGGAATTGGACACATTAGACCTGGGATTTCCTCTGCTTACCCTAGCTTGATCGATGTCCTCCGTAGAAGGCTTCCGCGGCTGCTTCTTTCCACCGAACCCGATCCTCTCCAGCCGTTTGCACGCCACGCCCGCGTAGTGGGATACTTGCACGTGGATCGGCCACTTGCCCACCTGTGGAACCAAGGACTGAATGAACGCATTGTGGGTACTGGACGCAGCTAAAATACGGCAACTAAAGACTACGCGAGATTATTTTCATCAGAAGTGGGATAGTAATATCAGAAGTTTGATGATACCAGGTATGGCAGAGAAGTTCGTTTAAAATCATCTGCAGGATTAGCAGTAAATTATATAAGACGTCACGCCGTAACTTATTTGACATAGTGTCAAATAACCAGTTGGGTAGTTGACAAAATGTCAAATAAGTTACTGTTAAAACGAAATTTTGTATGAAAATACTTGCTTGTGACGTCACATTTCAGAGCACTCGTTTTATGTTTCATCTATTTAAAAATTGTAATAACTACTAATTGACTGAAAGAGATACATTTCCCGAATCATTTTGTCATTTTTGTTTTAATCGAGCATCTCAAATAATTTATTGTTGATAGTGTCAAATACCGTATTGCTTGTGATTTCGTGGTGTAGCGGCCGGGCCGCTCGGTCCCGCGGACGCATATAATACGGTATTTGACACTTTCAACAATAAATTATTTGAGATGCTCGATTAAAACAAAAATTACAAAATGATTCGGAAAATGTATTTCTTTTAATCATTCACTAGTTATTACAATTTTTAAATATATGAAACTAAAAAGAGTGCTCTGAAATGTGACGTCACAAGCAAGTATTGTCATACGAAATTCCGTTTTAAAGGTAACTCATTTGACATCCTGTCAAATACCCAATTAGAGCCTAAGAGTTGCAGGGTCGGGCGCATACCTCGGGGAAGGCGTCGGCGAAGGCGGGGTCGCGGTGCCGGTTGACGTAGTTAGTGAGCGCGGGCTGGAAGGCGGGCGAAGGCGGCACGAAAGCGAGGCACACGGCCAGCAGTTCCCAGCCGCGGAGCAGAGAGTCCCGCAACGGGTTCTCCGTCGTCTGCCGGCACAGTTGCACGTACACCTCGTCGCGCAGCCTGCCGGGAAAGCGCCGTGCCAATATCGCACCCTTGCAAGAACAACGTGACATTTCGAAGACCATTCTCTATTCGTAGCAACTGTTTTTTTTTCAACGCGATTTTATTTACTCCGAAAAGGCCGGAATAATGAGAAAAAGTGACACTGCATCACGTTGCGGCTCTATCGGCCGTTACTTTGAAACCTTGAAAAAATGTGAGAGCATTTTAGCATTGTAACTCGAAATAACACGCTGTTCTTGCAAGTGTGCGATGTAAGGACCATTTTACGCAAACTGCGATAGGTAGGTACCTCTCACCAGGAATGAGAACACTGTCAATAATAGTGAGCAAGTCGCCCCTCGTGTGCATCAGTAGTTAAGTCGTGTGAGTGTCGATGGTGCAATAAAGACAGTGAAGATACAGAGACAATGGTTAAAATCAGTGGTAAATTAAGTGAGAGACAATAGGGTAGTTTCCTGGGTCAAAATAATTAAATTCTATTTAGTCCGTATATTAGATTATAAAAAATATTGGACACGTATTTTTTCTTTTTTCGATTAAACAAAAAATAACAAAGATATAACCCATTAAAGTTACGTGTGACGTCACTCCGTGCTAAAAAATGCAGCACGGCGTGACGTCACACGTAACTTTAATGGGCTATATCTTTGTCATTTTTGGTCTAATTTACAAATAAAAAAATACGTGTCCCTTATTTTTGAATAATCTAAAAGACGGACTAATTACATTTTTTAGGGCAACTAGCCCATTGACGGCGTCATTGTCCTTGGAAGTGTCACACTTATATGTTGTCAGTGCAACAGGTTGTTAAAGATATTTTTATTTCTATATTGGTTGGAGTTGACTGACAATCTTACATACTGTAACGACAATAACTGTATACTTAGTACATCTCTGTTGTGCTGAGAACTGTGAGAGATTTATGACAACAATGACGAATTAGCGACAATTCGAGGAGATCCACCCGACCATTTTACGCAAACTGCAATAGGTAGGTACATCTCACCAGGAATAAGAACAGCAGTCAATAATAGTGAGCAAGTCGCCCCTAGCGTACATCAGTAGTTAAGTCGTGTGAGTGTCGATGGTGTAATAAAGGCAGTGAGGATACAGAGACAATGGTTAAAATCAGTGGTAAATTAAGTGAGAGACAGTTGAAGTACATATTTGTGTGTAATAAATGGTGTCGGTTTTTGGGAGCCCAGTGTAGTCATTTGCGAGTAGTCCCCATAGGCATCCCTTAAAGCGCCAACCCGGGTAGTATTTCACCGGGTCACGCACAAACCTAGTCCCTCAGGCAGAGCACCTCAAGAGGTTAGTGTTACAACAGACTTATGGCCTGATCACACGTACCGAGTAACTGGGCGAGACAGTGTGCTCAGCCGAGTACTCGGTGCGTCTAAACACTTCGCCGAGTGCTGAGCCGATCGCTCGGCCGAGGACTCGCATACAAATCACTGTCTCGGCCGAGCAACATTTTACTGTCTCGCCCGGTTACTCAGTACGTGTGATCCAAGCCATTAAAGTCTAGTGCAGATACCGCAAGCATTGTAACGACGCAAATATCTTTATAGTAAATAAAAATTATTTTATCTTAAACTGGAACCGACCCACAGCATGTCGATTATTGTCGATTTGGAGAAAACGAGACTTTTCTGTTCTAGTTCAAAGAGCTTAGCACAGGAATAATCCGACAAATTTACGTGAATTGTGATAACTTCCAACTTTTTAAATTTTTAATTTTTCCCGGTTGCGTTCAGAATTACACTCTTATGTTTCAATTTCTATATCAAATAAACATTGAAATTGTGTTTTATTTAATGGATTAATCAGTCAATATATTGAAATGTTAAAAAAATTACGCAAGCTGGAACCTACCCACAGCATGTCGATTTCGAGAAAACGAGAATTTTCTGAATAGGTTTAGCAAAATGTGTACGTAGTACGTATTATAAAAAAACATTGATAGGCCTGTATGACAGATTCAAGCCTGTCTAGGAATATCAGACTCACTGATTTTCTACCATTTGGAAGGGTAGGAAGTGTTTTGGTATCACTATCTGTGTACTTAAATCTATTCACAAAAAATGTGGCTTGGTCCAATGTCCTTGAGAATTTACTTTTTAATTAAAAGTTTACATTTCACAAAACTAATCATCATTATCGTTACAGAATCTCGAGAGGACATGTCACATACGATTTCTGGTTTAGCAACTTTTACTTTAGTGATCTGTCAGGATCGTGGCAAGTGACAGTCTCTGGTCTCGGCCTATACGTCTGGGATACAAGCGTGAGTTGGGATACAAGCGTGAGTGTATGTACAGTTTGTCAAAAAATACTAGAAACCGGAAGTGAAAGTTTACTAATTGTTTTATTGAAAAATCTAAACATTTACTATATTTATTGAAGCACATTACCTTAATTTATGTAAAAGCTCAAGTTTTTAATTTATGTAATGCTAAGTGCAAGCTATTAACAAATGTAGACAAAAAGTCCGAGCAAAACCGTACTCTTTAATGTCTACATTTTCTTGACAGATTGTATGTATGTATGTACTCACTTTTCATTGGAGTACGTAGCGTGCAGAATATCCTGCGCGACAGAGTTCAGCGTCATACCGGGGCGCGCCTTGCGGTCACCCATGTAGATCTGGACCAGCCGGAATAGGTCTATGGCCGCCTTCTTGTGAGCCTTGTCCCAGTCCGCGCCCACCATTGGGGCGCTGATGCTTGAAGATGTCCACGAGAGCATGTCGCGGACTGACGCCTGGCAGGAAAAGTGGTGTTATTGTTATTATATTTTACTAGCGAACCCGACAAACGTTGTCGTGTGAGGGATTAAATTTAAATTGTCAAAAAATCATTTAAATTAAATAGTCCCCTCTCCCTCTCCCTCTCCCTCTCGCTCTCGGTCTCGCTCTCCCTCTCCCTCTCCCTCTCGCTCTCGCTCTCGCTCTCGCTCTCGCTCTCGCTCTCGCTCTCGCTCTCGCTCTCGCTCTCGCTCTCGCTCTCGCTCTCGCTCTCGCTCTCGCTCTCGCTCTCGCTCTCGCTCTCGCTCTCGCTCTCGCTCTCGCTCTCGCTCTCGCTCTCGCTCTCGCTCTCGCTCTCGCTCTCCCTCTCGCTCTCCCTCTCGCTCTCCCTCTCGCTCTCCCTCTCCCTCTCCCTCTCCCTCTCCCTCTCCCTCTCCCTCTCCCTCTCCCTCTCCCTCTCCCTCTCCCTCTCCCTCTCCCTCTCCCTCTCCCTCTCCCTCTCCCTCTCCCTCTCCCTCTCCCTCTCCCTCTCCCTCTCCCTCTCCCTCTCCCTCTCCCTCTCCCTCTCCCTCTCCCTCTCCCTCTCCCTCTCCCTCTCCCTCTCCCTCTCCCTCTCCCTCTCCCTCTCCCTCTCCCTCTCCCTCTCCCTCTCCCTCTCCCTCTCCCTCTCCCTCTCCCTCTCCCTCTCCCTCTCCCTCTCCCTCTCCCTCTCCCTCTCCCTCTCCCTCTCCCTCTCCCTCTCCCTCTCTAAGTAATCTTTATTGTAAGTATAGTACATTGTTCACCAAGAGGAGAAAGTGACCGATTACCGTCGAGGGTGTCGTTTGAAGCCCGAGCCGTAGGCGAGGGCTTTAAAACACCTGAGATCGGGAATCGCAGTTTCTCTCGAGTGATACATAGTGCTTTATACTACACCTACAAGGAAAATAAAAAACGAAATCTTTACTAATTGAAATTTATATTGAAATTGTTGCAGTTAGTGAAGCTTAATGTAACACTTTTTCCATTAATGTTTGTTTGAGATGTTTGCGACAATGTAGGAGGAATAACTCTGTTGGCACTGCGCTCGTAGAAGGCAGTGGCCAGTGTCATTTTGCGAACTTGGAGATAAAAACTCACTGTAAAAACTTTTTGGCTTTTGATATTTAGGTTACCAGCGCATAGTCTTACCCAAAATTAAAAAAAAAACCACATAAGAAATGGATTTTCATACACTTTTCTCTCCCGCTCAGATGCGTTTTCTCCCCGCATATTTGTTCGATATGCAATGACGTACTTTCTACCGTAAATTTGATAAAGTATCAAGGTACTTTCCAAGCAGGTGTAGTATAAAGTTATTTATTTCCTTCTCACAGAGGTATTGAAACACTTAATATGAACAATTTCAATCAACCCATTGATATGGGTTATGTTATCCCCGCCGAGGGGGACGGGTCTCTTCTCTGAGGAAAGTAAAGGCCGTACTCCACCACGGGGGCCAAGTCCGGAATGGTGGAGCCAAGTCCGGATTGGTGGATTGGACAATTTGAGTCATCATCATCATCATCAGGCTATATTAGTCCACTGCTGTCCATAGCCCTCCCCTAATGAGCGCCATAGCGCCCTGTCTTCGCCCAGTTTTTCGCAGATCGTTTGCTAAGTCGCGGTCTCCACAATTTGAGTAATTTAGACTTATTCCTACGTGAGAGGCCGAAGTCCATACTAGGAAAGATCCTGTGTGACTACACTACTCTTTTTAACACTCGCCTTCTTCCGAAAGATGCCCTTGCTGAAGTTGAGATGGTCCTTGGCGAAAATCTCGATGTCTTGTTCAGGCGGCGGGTGCGGGGCGTGGGGCGCGTGGGACCGCACCGGGCTGTATAAGGCCCCGCCCACCGCGCCCCCGCCCCCGCCCGCGCCCCGCCCCCGCCCCCGCCCCCGCCCCCGCCCCCGCGCCTACCGAAGACGTCTGAGGAGGTAAGGGGCAATAGTTGAGCGTCTCCGAACATTAGAGACAGGTGTGCTGATAGACGGTCTTCAGGTCACCAAAACTTTTGAAAATTTCAATGGTGGTAGTTACAAAAACAAAATTCCATTCTTCGAGGGAGTCTGAGGAGGCAAGGGGCGATAATATGAGCGTCTCTGAATATTGGACACGGTGGTATGGATAGACAAACTTCAGGACACCAGAACTTTTGAAAATTTCAACAGTATTAGTTATAAAAACCAAATTCCATAGGGAGTCTACTAGGCTTAATAGACTGTGGTAAAGGGAAAAACCAAACAACAGATTAATTAAGAAAAATGTGTGTTTCATGTGAACAATTGTTAAAAGCAATTGCTATTTTTTTTTTTATTGAAAGCTACTCTGCCCTCGTAAGGAAGAAAAAGCCATTACTGCGTTTTTACTTTGGATGCAAAATTGAGCTCCCTGGTGGTACATCTATAGGTAAAAAAAATAATGTGGCTGGAGGTCTACTAGAAACCTGAAATTTCAGTAAGAAAATATGCAGTTTAGTCATGAAATGTTTGCGATATGTTTTTCGCTATTTACTCAGAACTGCGTTTTTACGATTACTGCGTTCTTCCTTATGAGGGCAGTACTGTAATCGGGATTGTTAGCTGGGTCAGATGAGCATTTATGAATCCATTTCATAGAGCTTCCGTTCTTATGACATCATTATTTCACTTATATAGCCCTCGACGCATTTAAAGGTCATTCACTATACTTGAGCCATTATAAACGTGCGAACTGAGTCATAAACATTTGTATCAGACCTCTCTCTCGCACAGGCATATCAGGCATATCGGAACTCTCGCTCGCACTTTTATGACTCGGTTCGCACGTTTGTAATGGCTCAATTTTTTTTTTTACGTAGCCTTGATTGTGTCCCTCTGGCTCAAGTATAATTATTATTTACTAGCTTTCGCCCGCGACTCCGCCCGCGTGGACTTTAGTTCAAAATTTTGCAACCCCGTTCACTCCCTTATGGGTTAAATTTAGAAAAAACGGCGAAACACGTGTTCAATTAATTGTGTTGAAGATTATTTATTTCAAGTTTGAAGAAAATCAGACAACATTTTTTATACCTCCCATACAAATTTTGGCAACCCTTTGCGCCCCCTTAGGGGTTGAATTTAAAAAAAATCCGTTCTTATTCCTAGCCTACATTATATATATAGTAATGTCTGTGCAAAATTTCAGCTTCCTGGGTCAAACGGCTTGGGCTGGGCGTTGGTGAGTGAGTCAGCCAGTCAGGACTTTGAATTTTATATATCGCACCTTCTCTAGAAAACTGTCATATCACAAAAAACATAGTTTTGAGAAAAAGGCAAAAAATTAAGTGATTTCGGTCTTATATTTTTTGCCATTGTGGTAAATTTATTGTAATATTACATTGTGGTAAATATAATATTTACCACAAAGGCAAAAAATATAAGACCGAAGTCACTTAATTTGTGTTTTTCTCAAAACTATGTTTTTTGTGATATGACAGTTTTCTAGAGGAGGTGCGATATATAGATTGTAAACATTATTTTGATAATTTTATTTTTATTTTGTTAATGCCACGGTTTGAGTTTTGGCCAAACAGTGGTTATTTTTTTGTTTGTTTTTCTTAGTATGATAATTAGTATGCACTTACCCTTTGAATTCCGGGTGACTGTCGGTCTCGGTCGAAGCCGACGAATGTATTGTAGTAGGCCACACCATGGTTCATGTATTCTGAAATCAATACAATGCTTTTAATTTTATACAGAAGTTAATCTTACACGCATAACCATATCTATTTTTTCAAAGTCAAGGTAGTTGCACCACTATTTACAGAGCCTCCCCCTACTCACAGGCGTCAGGCGGGCGGCAGACAGAGCCTCCCCCCTCTTACCGACGTTTGGGGTGCGGTAGACATCCTTCCCCCACACACCGGCGTCGAGCGGACGGCAGACAGACATCCCCCCCCCCACTCACCGGCGTCGAGCGGGCGGCAGACAGACATCCCCCCCCCCCCCACTAACCGGCGTCGGGCGGGCGGTGCGCGTACGCATGCGGCAAGTAGACCCCGGAGCCGTCGTCGTCGTCTGGCGTGCGCGCGCCGCCGTCCGAGGACTCGTTGTCGGGCTCGTGGCCGGACAGCGAGCGCGGCGACGAGCCGGACCGCGACGAGCCGGACTCCGCGTCCGACGCCGACGCCGAGCCGGAGCCGTAGCGCGCGCGGCCTGCGGGACGAACGTAGTCGTAGGGAACTGACATGGGAAGCGGACAAGTCACGCAATAGTTTTTCAAGGGAGCAAACAACTATTTCTAAAGCGAGAGTGTTTATTTAGAATCCTGAGCGCAGCTAGGAATTCAAAGTACACTGCTCGATAGTTTTGCTCCCGAGGTGGGCACACTTTTATATTTTTTTCAGTGCAATACTTTACAACGAAATGAAAACGAAACTCGAAACCCAGATTATTTTTGAAAACCGAATGAAGTTCGAATGAATGAATGGGTGGATGATTTAATGAATGAATGCGTGGATGAATGAATTAGTAAATGAACGGTTCATCCACCCATTCATTTACTAATTCACCCCACATTTAATGATTAAAGCAAATCAAATCAAAATATTTATTGCACCATAACGCAAGCCCGACATAGCCCGGCGGATTACTAAGTTGAAGTGGCAGTGGGCGGGGCACATAGCACGCAGAACTGATGGCCGATGGGGCCGAAAAGTTCTCGAATGGAGACCACATATCGGCAAGCGCAGCGTAAAACGACCTGCCACAAGATGGACAGACGATCTCATCCAAGTGGCGGGAAGACGCTGGATGCAAGCCGCTTCCGACCGGTCTTTTTGGAAATCCATGGAGGAGGCCTATGTCCAGCAGTGGACTTCTTGTGGCTGAATGATGATGATGATGATGATAACGCAAGCAAGGCATTATGTAAACCGGAGTGTATAGCAGCTATTATGGACCCTGAATAGGGAATGGATGAAAATATCAGAAGTGCTTGATATTTTTTTTGGTGATAGGAATAACCTTCCTTAACGCGAGAAAAAAGTTTCAATTTTTTTGGCTTCGTAGTTAATTTTTAAATAATCTTAATATTTTTCCACTCGTAGTTCTGGGCTCAGTACGGCATATCAGACATATTCCTTGGTCCGCTACGTATGAAAAAAAAAATCTGGTGACAATGACAGCTTTTCAAGGTGGATTTTTTTTTATAAAATTAACTACGGGGCCAAAAAAATTGAAACATTTTTCCCGCGTTAAGGAAGGTTACTCCTATCACCAAAAAAAATATCGAGCACTTCTGATATTTTCATCCATTCCCTATTATGTATTATGGCTGGCTGAATGAATGAATCAGTGCCTGATTTAATGAATGAATGAATTATTACGTGTAAATAAGCAAACATACTGGACAATTTCGCCTGCTGCAGTATATAATCCTGCAAGGGCAGCAGATGCTGCATCCCGCGCAGGTCCCAGTTGGAGTAAAGTGGCGAGCCTCCGCCGCCATCTTCCTCTCCCTCGTCGGCCTCCATCTCCGTTTCCTCCTCCACGGGACGCTTGTGGCCTGCGGACGTTGGTGTCGAATGGTAAGTTAAGTTCAGAGAGGAATAAGCCAGCCAAATAAGATCCAACCTCCTCAGTCCTGAGCCCCAGAATAACAAGAAAATACCATGGCTATTTTCAAGGTCAAGACAGCGCCGGTTAATAACATTTCTTGAGATTCTCATACCTAATTTGTATTAGCTATAAGGTGATTTGAGAAAAGATGGTCAGAGTGGAGTTTTTTTTCGCTGCCTTTTTCTCCACTAAAGACGGCCCCAAGGCAGCGGCTAACATTATACATAACTGTATGTACATTGACATTCAACAAACAGAATGTAAATTCTTTACGTTGAAATAAATTTTTGATTTCTGATTTCCCTCTGTCGGGTAAAAATATGCGAAGAACATATTCTGTATGCATTTTTACATTTTCAAAAATGTATAATCTTAGAAAAATGTGTTAAATTTCAAATATTACTCTGTGAATAACTAACTTAGCTGTGAAAGAAAAGTGTTCTAGGGCTGACGGGTTAAATGAACTCACGTCGCGATTTAGTGCGATCCCGCGGTGCGGTGCCGTGTTCGAGCCGCTGGTTATGACGCTGCAAGTTCGGCTCAGTCAGCGGAGGTTCCAGGCTCACAGACTTCAACTTGTAATTCACTGCAAAATAAAAATTAAAAAGACGTTAAACTAACTCCTTAGCTGGAAAAACATATCGCTGTAAGTGCCGTTCGTTTATTGCGCGAAAGTTTCAGGGTACTGAACATTTGTATAAGTGTTCGCGCTCGTCTTTGATATTCACAAAGCGATAAACTTTAAACGATCAGACCAAGTGCCTAAAACGATTACTCGCATCGTGAATGGTTTAGTACACTTCGAGTGGAAACGTCCAATCTTTGTGCACTCGGACCCTGTTATACAGTAAAAGTTCTTCATTGAGATCTTGAAAGAAGGTAAATCTTTGAATCAGTTTAATCTTTGATAGTTTAATCTAGCTTGCAGAAACAACATAAACCAGCAAAGAATAATTGTGCTGTTGGTTTGGCGACGCAGGAATCTATGCGGTATGAGCATTGCGGTAGGAGAGGTTTTGGATTACGGAATGGTCTTGGGAGCAACATATCTGCAGCCACATTATCCTGCTCACTAGCTGGCCCCTTATAGTAATAAATACCTGTTTTAATTGTGTCTCGTAGACTTGGGGACCAATATGTTCCACTCTATTCACACATATTTTCTTTTCTTTCGTGACAATGCAGCTTGCAATGTATGTTTTTTGATAATTTCAGTAACCTCCTCAATCCTCAAGGTCAGGACTAAGAAGTTATTTGTTTGTGTTATGGCGACATGAGCGGCTCTTATCAAGTTTCGGAAGACGCGAATATCTTCGAAGCAACATATCTGCTGAGACATTATCCTCTTCATTGGCCGAATTCTGCCGAAAGTCTATGTAGCACTTGGGCTATGAGGGCTCGTATGAGAGGTCATAGAAGATGGATGTTCCGGTCTATTCACACATAATTTATTTTCTTACTTAACAATATAGATTGTTTTGGTATTTTCCGATCTTTTTTATTATTATTCACACTTTCTAAAACAATTTGCACAATTTGATGACAAAACTATGATACCAACTATGAAACTATGATACCAAACTGTCAATACAGTTTGTTGATAAATGCTCTCTCTCTTGCTCTCTTTTTGTACATTAATAAACATAATCTAACTTAGGTGATTTATGTAGGAACAGGACTATACCTTGTTTAGGTAAAAATTTTGGTTTGGGTTGTCACAATATCTTCAGGTAAATGATTCTAACGAAAATGGGGTTTCATTTCATATGCCAGCATGCACTCACCTTAGTAATTACACGTTAAAGGCACCTGCAACTTTTTGCGTCAGATTTGAGTTGAGACAACGTACCTGCGGCGACATTATCCTGTTCATTCGCCGAAGTCTGACGCAGGAAGCTATGCGGCACTTGCGGAATGGGCGGCTCGTGCAGCGCGCGCTGTTTACTGCTCCCGGAAGATAGAGAGGTCTTTGACGACGTGTAACGTTCCGGCTCCGCTTGTTGCCTTCTGAGGGGCGGGTTTCGGGGTTAGTAAAGGCTTCAAGCTGTTTATTTACGTTGGGTGATGACCAGGACTTGCATAAGGGCTTAGTGAAACGGAAGAGAGTTATTGAGTCTTGCTGATAGGCCTAGCTGGTATCTACCTCGTGTGTTCATAAGTTTTGAGACGAAATAAAAGAAGCGTAACTTTTTTATTAATTAACTTATATTTCTAAAATTTTTAGTAAACATTAAGTAGATAATAATCAACAATAAAATATGTTTATTATTTGAAATGGCTTCCTCCGTTTTTAATACAGGCCCTTAGACGATTTGGCCACTGATCAATGACGGCACGAATCTTTTCCAGCGGAATTCGCTTTGCTTCTCTGACAAGGGCTCGCTTCAGAGATTCCAAGTTTGGGTGGGACTTTCGGCAGGCCCTGAACTCTAATTCAGTCCATAAAGAGTAATCCACGGGGTTGAGGTCGGGGCTAGAGGAGGGCCATTCGTTCGCCGCGATGAAGGCCGGCACATTTTCCTTCAACCAAGCTTGGGTGGTTGTTGCCTTATGGGATGGCGCCGAGTCTTGTTTGAAAACCCAATCCTTATCGTGAAATAAAGTATGAGACAGGGGTTTCACAAGAGGCTCAAAAATGTCACTTTGATAATTCTTGGCTTTCACCTTGACGCCATGTTGGCAGAAATGGAGCGGAGTGACACCTTCATACGAAACTCCCCACCATACCATCACACTAGCCGGATGATGAGTACGCGAGACATTCCGTGCCGAAGCTAGGACATCCTTGCTACTTTTGGCATACACTTTATTGTTTTGTCGGTTGAACTTTTCTTGAACAGTAAAGATTTTCTCATCGATGAAGAGTATCTTCCTCGCATCGTGTCTCCTAAGCAATATTGGACAACGTTCGCGTCGCAATTTACGAAGGCGATCGTTTAAAAAGTGAACTTTCCTACGGCTATAAGCCTTTACCTTAAGATCATATTTCAGTATTCTGTTGACTGAAATGCGTGAAATATTAGTCTACAGAGGGAGTTTCTTCTAAGTGCGACATGGATTTCGGCGAAGTCGCTCTCTGATGATTTTGATGTTCTCAGGCGTCCTCACAGAGCGTGGCCGACCACTTCTTTGGCGATCTTAGAAAGAACTTGTCTCCTTGTATCGTTTGATAGTGTAATACACAAAGTTACGGCTCACACCAAAAGATTTCACCTCACGGAAAATCTCCATTGGTTTTTTCCCCACCTTAAATAGCGAAATCATGGTCGCACGTAATTCTTTGGTTCCCTCCATCACGAGAAAAATTAAACAAATCAATTTAAAAATCTAAGAAATTCAAAGTTAACATTCCAAATTCAAAATTGGAAAAAGAAATAAATTTCAGCCAGTAATATTTTATTTTATTTTCTAAGTTCAAAGTTTGTCTCAAAACTTATGGACACATGAGTTATATCTGAGGTTATTCGCTTATGGGGTAACTAGAAAGAGAACTCCGCCGTTGACTTCTGGAGGGCGGAGTTCGGGTTAATAAAGGTTTGAAGCTGTCGATTTACTCGTAAGTTGGATGATGATTGGGAACTGTACAAGAATGGCTTAGTAAAGAGAAGGGCATTGTTGATACTTGCTGACCTGCCTAGCTGGTATCTATATCTGACGGAATTAGCTTGTGACACGACTAGACTAAAGAGTTTCCCGGTGTTTTTTAGTTTTGAGACTTATAAGAATCTTATTTTGTTGCTTATTCATGTTATAGGTTTTTGAGAATCATGGCAAATGGCAAACCCCAGCAAATCGTCTTTTACTCCCATACTGGGATATGTGTGAGTCTGTACAGGTCAGTTATCTAAAGCTGGCACGTTCACAGTACTCACACTTATGCAATTTCACTATACAGTATGTTAAAAATAAACGATTTTGATTCAAAATGCGACTCTAGTTTAAGTGTAGACTAGAGTTAGGTTTTAGTAAGATTTGTGCGTTGTAGATAAATAAATACAAATATATGGGTTACTTGTTATAATATATTTTTAGCAAATTCGAGCGAAAAGTATTAAAAACAAGGTGGAATCAATGGTTACAAAATAGTTTTAAATTTCAATAAATTTTCACATGAACAAAAATATTTTCACCTAAGAAAATCTTTACCAAAACAGAAAATAATTATCCCAGAAATCCTCAACAATTTAATTATAATTTAATTATGTAACAAAGGGTCACGGATGCTCAGTGGTCAGTTACTGGATGAATGAGCCGTTTTCAGATGAAATAAAAAAAAAAATTAATGGCTATCAAAGGAATGCAATTTTGGACCTCAGCCCAATAGCCATGTGTGATACATCATCAAATGTTTGTCCTTTCGGAGTTATATTGTATTGAAAAAAAAAACTAACATTTGGCTGTTGGCGGCATAGTAACTTTTTTTCAGCTCGCTGAGACCTATTTTAGATGTATCACACATGGCTATTGGGCTGAGGTCCAAAATTGCATTCCTTTGACAGCCGATAGATTTTTGTTTTTTAGTTCTTCTGAAAACTTCTCATTACCCTACCTTTTTTTCTGTACCAGTAGCAGTTGTCTGAAGTCCAATCACAATCAAATGCAAGAGCCAAAAAAAAGAGAAAAGACCACAGAAGAAACTGGCAATTCCCATTACGAAAACAAAAACGCTCTCCTAAAAATGCCATTTAATGACTAATAATGAGTCGTTTTCAGAAGAAAAAAAAAAACGAATGGCTGTCAAAGGAATGCAGTTTTGGACCTCAGCCCAAAAGCCATGTGTGATACATCATCGAATAGGTCTCAGCGAGCTGAATAAAAGTTACTATGAAGTCAACAGCCAAATGTTTGTCCTTACGGAGTTAGGTATATTGTATTGAAAAAAAACTAACATTTTCAATACAATATAACTCCGAAATGACAAATATTTAGCTGTTGGTATCGTCATAGTAACTTTTATTCAGCTCGCTGAGACCTATTCGATGATGTATCACACATGGCTATTGGGCTGAGGTCAAAAATTGCATTCCATTGACAGCCATTCGTTTTTTTTTAGTTCTTCTGAAAACGGCTCATTTGGAACTACTTTTCTTAGCTGTCAGAAAAATCCCTCATTGAAACGCACATATGGTTGAATACCAAAAAGATCACGCTGTATTTATAAACAGTAGCAAAAGTAAAACTTTAACTGTCCCCTTCACACTCATAAGCTAGACCGAGCGCAAGAGTGACGGGCAGACTTTTCATGATGCGCATGCAGTACACGTCACGCCGCGCGCTTATTCACAGACACTACACAAGCGCAACGTGTAAATGTGTTGAACGTGCCAGCTTTACTTAACTGACCTGTAAATGTGTGTAGTCTTGTTATCTATTATTTGATATGAGCTTGCTTGATAAACTTGTCACTTTTCAATTTATGTCAGAACATACATCTAATTCAAGTTAGTTGGAGCGTCTGTTTCACCCGTCGGTATCCTAAGCGAATATGTTATTTTAATTAATTTACCTTGTGAAATCCCTAGCAGCATGCCAATTAGGTGGAGCGACGTTATGGCGCAGATCAAGACTTGTCTGCCGGAATGGTTTGTCCACACTGTACACAGCTTGCTTGGCGTCCGGGTAGCGGTCCATCGTTCGATCCAACTCCATGAGCCGATCTTTGTCTAGATGCCTGTAAAGGAAAGAAATGGTGAGCTAAGACGGCCAAATCAGTTGATGTTCTGCCACAATATAAATTTGAAGAGAAATCCCAATAACGAGCTAAACGATTCCAATAGTCTGTCAGATTCCATACTAATTGCTATTGCAAAACGTCAGGATTCTGATAGAATTTGGTGCACATAATACATTTAAAACAGTGACGAGGCTAGTTTCTACAACTAGCCACAATATTAACACGCTTTTTTTCGCATGTAGATCCAATACAAAGTAAATTGCTGAAATCATTCAATTCTGGCACCATTTTGGAAAATCTGGCATCCGGAATGTTGAAAACTGTCTTAGAAATTGGTTTCGCTTAAAAAGGTGCAAGCTTTCATGTCAATGGAAAGCACGAAAATTGTAAAGCTGCAGCACATTAGTGACAATTTAGAGTTTTTTTATTACAATGTGATTGCATTTTATTAGATAACTTGCAACAGCACATAATAATTTTTTTATAGAAAACGGCCTGTAAAAAAAACACGAACATTAACTAATGGAATTCGGATTCACTAATGGAAGCCCACTTGAATTTCGCCATTTTGAAAAATCTGTTTCAACTAACTATGTTGGAGCAGTTCCTACTTTTTTTGGTTTTTTTTTTGCAGCTGCAAGCTTAAGCATCTAGACAGCTAAGCAGATTTTGAACCTGTCGGAATAGCGCTCCCGCGCGTGTCCCTACAGCGAATGGGATCTCTCCAGACTGCATAGCCCGGCCGGTCCAGCCGCATCAGTGACCAGCTACATAGAAGAAACGAGCGAGGGCCGCGCCGATTTCTATCACTGTCCTTATTCCACCCGGTATCACTTATGAAAGAAATCTCAGCCATTTCACTATTGGACGCCATCTTGAATTTCGCCATTTTGAAAAAATTGTTTCAACTATTTTTGAGCAGTTCCTACTCGTTTCTTGGCAGCGGTTTCTGAGTTGAGAATTTTCACTAAGTAAATACTGAACTGTAATGCTGTCTCGTCATATTTCTCAGAAAAGAGCTGACAGCACGTTACTTAAGTATTTACTTAGTGAAAATTCTCAACTCAGGGACCGGCACCTAAACGCGCCTAGCACCAAAGCACCTAGAAAGCTTGGCAGATTACTAACCTGTCGGAATAGCGCTCTCGCGCGTGCCTAGACAGCTGATGGGGTCTTTCCAGACTATGCATGACGCGGGCCGGCCCAGCCGCGTCGGTAGCCAGCGATATAGAGGACACGAGCGAGGGCCGCGCCGCCGTCGTTTGCAGCGGCGGCGCAGGCTTCTGAAGGGGACTACTCGGACTCTGAGGGGATGCCGAGTCGCAGGACGAGCCGCCCGTCGATTGCTGCTTTAGCTGGGGAAATGTAGTCATTCTATTGCCAATTCTGCACCTTTACCACGGGCACCAAATGCTGAATGATTCCAATCGTGTGACTGTAAAATTTCATTACATTCCATTAGATTCTGGCAGGATTTGGTGCGCTTAATTAGTCCTTAGGCACGAATAGGATAACGTTTCAATGCTTTACATATGCTCGCTTACAATAGTTCCAGTTATTTAGCCATGTTCAGCTAGTTAGTTATGTCGTCAATTCAAAATTCAAAATTCAAAAATTTTTATTTCAACGTAAAGAATTTACATTCTGCTTGTTGAATGTCAATGTACATACAGTTATGTATAATGTTAGCCGCTGCCTTAGGGCCGTCTGTAGTGGAGAAAAAGGCAGCGAAAAAAAACTCCACTCTGACCATCCATAGTCAGGATATGGTATAGCATAGCCAACAGGATATGGTTTGGTAGGGAATCAAGGATGTCGACGTGAAATTGAGGCTTATTACCAGCAGTAGGTTCATGAGCTGTTTGATAGCCTTGGGCTCACCGCATCTTTCCATATTAACCCACTCCAAATCTTTGATGAACATCGACAAAGTTATAAGCATAACTAAATCTAGTTCTAAGGACTACATTTTCTTATCAATGAACATCAGTTAGACATACCTTCCGCCTAGTCAATGGGGTGCTCTCGACTGACTTGAAATACTTTTCGTGCATCGAATCGTCCGAAGCATCCTTCCTGGGGGACACGAAGCTGCCGCTTCGGTTCAAACCTACAAAAATTAACAACACTTAAAAACCTCACCAAAGGAAAAAAATTTGATGAAACCTTAACCTGATAAATCCGAAATATTGATGAACTTTAAGAGCACACAGTAAGGTTTGTAATTAAAATAAAATTTAACGTAATTCTTTCGTAGTGTCATTATACTTTCGGTGAACGTAGCTTAGGACGCTTATCAGCATGTTCGACCGCCCATTTGAGGCAGATTGAAAATGGCTGAGGAAAGAGAGAAGTGGTGTCCAAGTTGGATTTGGATAGACCGAGAAAAAAGCGAAGTTATGTTCCTTGGGGAAGGCCGATGTCCAGCGTTGGTAGTACGACGACGATAGTCCCACGTCTCAAAGTCTCAAAAGTATATTTTTACTTCTAAGTATTTTTTTCCCGTAAGCCTTACCTGCATGGTGTGTTTTTTTTAAATGGTGTGAACGTGCAATTCGAAAACCAGCGCTGTTTCGAACAAACGCTGAAATATCATCATTGTCACACGCACTGTGTAATCTATTATTGATATTATTCTGAAAGCACGTCTGTAGTCATGTTACTTAAACATATTTTCAGTGTGTGGGAGGATCATAGGGATGCTGTAGGAATATTTTGTGATTTGTCAAAGGCATTCGATTGTGTAGACCACAAAACACTATTCTCAATGTTAAAACATTACGGAATAAAAAATGCAGGATTAGATCTTTTAAAATCGTATTTAGAAGGAAGGGTTCAAAAAGCAGACATAAATCGTATTAAATCGTCGGGTTCACTTGTAAAAATGGGAGTCCCACAGGGATCTATCCTAGGGCCGTTCCTTTTCCTGGTCTATGTAAATGATTTACCGTTTATGGTACAAAAAATGTGTGAGATAGTGCTATTTGCTAATGACACGTCACTTATTTTTAAAATAAGGAGACAGGAAAATAATCTTGACGACGCAAATAATGCTCTCTCGCACGTTCTAAATTGGTTTACTGCAAATAATCTATTGTTAAATTCAAAAAAGACAAAATGTATGAAGTTTATCCTACCTAACGTAAAATTAGTTGAAAATAACATTGTGATTGGAAATCAAAAACAAGAATTTGTTGAAGATACTGTATTTTTGGGCATCACAATCGATGCCAAACTACAATGGGGTCCACATTTGTAAAATTAGCACATAGACTTAGCTCCGCAACATATGCTGTGAAAAGAATTCGAGAACTTACTGACGTTGCAACTGCTAGGCTTTTTTATTTTAGTTACTTCCATAGCATTATGTCCTATGGTATACTACTGTGGGGCCGGGCAGCAGACATTGAGACTATCTTCATCTTGCAGAAGAGAGCGATCCGATTTATTTACAAGGTAGGTAGTAGGGACTCGCTAAGAGACTTTTTCAAAGAAACTAACATCTTAACAGTTGCAAGCCAATATATATATGAAAATATTAGGAAATATTAGTACGTTAGGAAAAATATTACAGACTTCAAAACACATGGTAGCCATCATAACGTTAATACTAGGAATAAACATAAATTGTCATTTCCACGATTTAGACTTGCAAAAGTTAATACTTCCTTTATGGGGCACTGTATAAGGTTCTACAACAAGATACCCCAAGATATATTAGAGTTACCTCCAACGCGATTTAAGAATTGTGTTAAGCACACTCTTTGCAAAAAAGCTTATTATAAAATCAACGATTATTTAGAAGACAAGGACGTATGGCATTAAATAGTAGTTTAATATTAAATTTAATCAGAGGATAAATGTGTCTATATTCTATTTTTTGAAGCGAACGACTAAAGGTAAACAAAGACACAGCATCTCTCAAACTTACATGTCTCTCAAAATAGCTCATGTACGCAGCTTTGCTTGCATCGTATACCCACATAGGTTAAGGTAGGTACCTACCTACTGTTTAAGGAAAACAGACAGACAACCAAACAAGACAAAACAAATACAAAACAAAATAAAATAGCTTAGAGAAGTTGCACTCGCATTAACAACGTCAATCGTGAGTAAAAATATGGCGTCGGGGTGGCTATATTACTTTTTTTTGCCTCTAATTAAAAAAGAGGTTCGTAGTCAGCTCTCCATACTTCTTCCTACACATCGCGTAGCGCATTAGCATAAAATAATCGATCATAATCGGCCTTTAAACAAAATTCCGTCATCTTTGCTAGTTGCGATTTTGCGAACATATTTGGCAGCAGTAGGATCGCTTTTATTTTGAGGACCACTGAAATTTTAGGTATTTTTTGGGCTACAGATCTCTTAAGCAAATTGTATTTTCATGATAAAATTAAATATTTAGTTAAATAAACTGCGAGTAAGGGATAAATCAGGTTATAACAGTGTTATTGTGTTTATTGCTTAATGGCATTTATTAGGAACATCGTTTTGTATAACTTTGCTAAATATTATGCAGCGTTGTAAATTTGGCATATTGAAAAACCAAATTTTTGACATGTTGACAATTACTCGTTCGCTTCAGTAAATAGAATAAAGTGTTCAACACATCCAAGATATTATTTTGTAAGTTTGATTTGTATTAGCTTTAAGGTGATTTGAGAAAAGATGGTCAGAGTGGAGTTTTTTTTCGCTGCCTTTTTCTCCACTACAGACGGCCCCAAGGCAGCGGCTAACATTATACATAACTGTATGTACATTGACATTCAACAAGCAGAATGTAAATTCTTTACCTTGAAATAAATTTTTGATTTTGATTTTGGTAGCAATAAATAATTCATAAAATAAGTAGCGACTTTCTTAAAATAAGATAGATAGGAAGATAGAATATTCTTTATAGTACTTTTATAAATTACATTTAGGATTTGATAGTTAAAATGTGTAGGAATAGGAAAGGATCAAAATATAAATAAGCGTGCTTTTTTCTCTACGACTAATACTTTTCAAAATATGTGGCACAAATTGTCATACAAATTGACTTTATTTCTATTTTATTTGTTTATGATGAGACTACGACATTACTCGCTCATGTAATGTCTTATCACATATGTTAATCAATAATTCGAGTTATGTCATGATATTATAATCTTTTTGGTTGGTTACCAATCCGGACGAGGCCTCCGTGGACCAATCCGGACTAGCCCACCATCCTTACAGTAACTTTATTTTTCACATTATTTGCGAATTCGAAAATGCTGAAACAAATCTTTCACGGTTTTATTTATTTAATTTTTCTTATATTATAAATGTCTTCTGCCATTGTATAAAAGCAATGTTACTCCAATCTAAGTGAGACGCAAGGTCCCCATTCTGACTTACCGGTATGTGGCGACCACTTCTCGCCATCATGTGGCTGCGTCGCGCCGCTGCGCTTGCGCAACTGCTGAGGCGTGCACGATGGCGCACTGCAAGCCACCGCGCTCAGCTCCTGAGAGGATGAAATCAATCTATAAACAACATAACCTTAATTGTAGCTAAAAAAAAACACAGGACAAAAAATTATAATATATCTGCAACCATTGTATCGAAGGGCTGGATTGGCCGATTCTATGATGACGTCACAGTTCAGTAAAAATGGCGTCTGTCATTCATGTCGTTCTTACGTTCATTGGTTTTTTACCGAAAGAATTTAAAATAACCACTTTCTGAGGACTCCATGAGCACCATAAAAAAATATGAGATTGTTTTCAGAAATCTGTCAAAGTGTGGTTGACGATGATGATATAAAAGGTGAAAGATGCAAACGAAGCTTTCGTGCAACAAGCACGAGTGAAAAACTCGAACCTAATTTACATTTGGCGACATTGATACATTGAATAACGAAATATGCATGCATATCGTATATTGCAAGCTTCAAACACGCTCGGAATTTATCAGAGCGTTACTTAGACTGCAATGTTGATTGTACACAAGATAATTACATAATAAATACATATTGACATCAAGGCCAACCAAGTCTCAAAAGTTGCAACAAAATATGTTTGTATTTGACAGTTCAGGGTGTGTTAAAGTGTACCCACTGCACTGCGGTAGCGGGTCGCGGTCTAGAGATGCGATTCTTACTCGATTTACTATCAGAAAGATAAATATTACTATGAAACCCGTCTGTAAGATGAGTTTCTACTTAGTATTTATTCAAAAACGACAGTAAATATCTTTATTTGGTTTAAATCATAGCGTTTGGACATATTTGCTTGAAATCTTCAATATAGATCAAATGTCTATCTATCTAATCAGCCCACAAATAGAGCCCAATGGTGCAGTAGTCCAGTCATTTCATCCGAAAAAAAGGCAAATAAAACAAAATGAATTTGCGGATCTAATTTTTTGATATGTTGTAGGCGATACCTAGAAAAGCTTAACTTGAGTTTTTCGACCAAGCTTTCCTATGAGCTTTCGCCGCCATCTTGAAAAACGGGGTAAAATTTGTTTTTCGGCAATAACTCTGCTATCCGATGAGATTCGAAAATTTTTGTAAGACACTTTTTGTAGCTTTTTTTGTGCTCTATAATAAAGTCCTGACCATTTTTAGCGTATCATGAATCGTTATCGAGATATCGATCGATAAAGTCAAAAATGTAGGACATAATAAACCTGACATCCGTTTTGACGAGTGTGTTTGCATTTTTTTAAATTACAACAGTAACTTGAGACAATCTTTTATTCATTTTAGCGTGTTTTTTGAACTTATTTTCGCTCAAATGTACTGTACAACCTTTTTTTTACTGCACAAATTATTTGTTTAATAAATTACTTTAGTGTGATCTTTAATTTGTTGGTCTATGTACTTATTTTTTATCCAATCAATTTCCTGAACAATTTCCCACTACATTCGACATGCAGATACAACCGAGCGAGCAGCTCGCTCGACGCTGAGCGTAGATTCACCGACTTTGCGGCGCGCTGGAGATCGTAATTTTTGTCCAACATAAAAAACTCCAAGAAGGAAATTGTAGGTCTGAATATGCTCTACAAGTTTGAATTCTACATTTTTTTATATTTATTATGTCCTACATTTTTGACTTTATCGATCGATATCTCGATAACGATTCATGATACGCTAAAAATGGTCAGGACTTTATTGTAGAGCACAAAAAAGCTACAAAAAGTGTCTTTCAAAAATTTTCGAATCTCATCGGATAGCCGAGTTATTGCCGAAAAACAAATTTTACCCCTTTTTTCAAGATGGCGGCGAGAGCTCATAGGAAAGCTTGGTCGAAAAACTCAAGTTAAGCTTTTCTAGGTATCGCCTACAACATATCAAAAAATTAGATCCGCAAATTCATTTTCTTTTTTGAATGTACGTAATGACTGGACTACAGTACTAGTCTCGTCCAATGTTTCCCAGCCGCTTCAAATGGATCAAATATACCCTTCATTTGATCGATATTGATGATATGAATCAAATAACGCCCATTTTAAATTTATGTTTTATCCATAAGCAGTCCATAAACTTTGAAATCGGAGGTAGGGTGTTACCTGCTTCCTCCGTTGTTGCGCGCTACTAATGCTGCTGTCAGAAGAGCGACCCGAGTCGGTATGCCGGCAGAGGGGCGCGGCGCCCTCCTCACGCCCTCGACGACTGTCTGTGCTGCCCCTGCAGGAGATACCAAGATTAGACACAATAACAATATTATTGTTTTGGGGCGGAATGTAAACAGGCTTCGGAGGAAAGAACCGAGGCTTCCGGACATCAAACAAAGAACACGCTTCGGGCGCCCAGAAGATCAGAATCAAACTATAGCACAACTAATATAGATAGGAAATAGAATAGGGAATGGATGAAAATATCAGAAGTGCTTGATATTTTTTTTGGTGATAGGAATAACCTTCCTTAACGCGAGAAAAAAGTTTCAATTTTTTTGGCTTCGTAGTTAATTTTTAAATAATCTTAATATTTTTCCATTCGTAGTTCTGGGCTCAGAACGGCTTAACAGACATATTCCTTAGTCCGCTACGTATGAAAAAAAATCCACCTTGGAAAGCTGTCAATGTCACCACAGATTTTTTTTTAATACGTAGCGGACCAAGGAATATGTCTGTTAAGCCGTTCTGAGCCCAGAACTACGAATGGAAAAATATTAAGATTATTTAAAAATTAACTACGAAGCCAAAAAAATTGAAACTTTTTTCTCGCGTTAAGGAAGGTTATTCCTATCACCGAAAAAAATATCAAGCACTTCTGATATTTTCATCCATTCCCTATTGGGCGAGATGGTATAAGCCTTCACGGAGAATCACACTTATTAGCTAATTGTGTGATTCTGAGGATACGAAATTGGAATTCTGGCAATATTGACAGTTTGTTAAAGTGTTCATAATATTTACCAGGGCCGATAGATCGTGAGTTATTAAAAAATACAAATACTCTATTTGATTTGCTCATGCACCAAGGCTATTTGAGCCTCCTTTATGTCATGGCAACTCTAGTGTATTCCATCAAATTTTTATGAAAAAATATTTTCTTCTAAGCAATAAGGCCGCCATTTGACCTATGCAGCTTTGTAAATATTTTGTGTTTTTGTTAATTCAGTGTACAATAAGGAATTTCTTATTTTATCTATATTTGAGCCTGAGCTCCTGATTCCCTGAGGACTAGTTTCCAAAATCAAGAATAAGTTTAGTAGGTAGGTAGTTTTCAGAATTAGAGCAAAACAGAATCTGTGTTTGTACACATTCTGCTCTAACACATTTAACTGAGGTGCAATTTCAATTTAGGCAATTCATTTCAGTCTAAGTCACTAATACCTAATGGTTTGTTAATTTTATGCCAGTGCCTTATATTTTTTTTATTTTCAAATCGTAAACACTGAACTTTTTTCGTAAATATTTTCGCAAACAAATACTGAAAGGTAGCGCAAAATAAACTTACCTATGATGGTAGTGTGACCGTCTCGTCCGCACAGGGCTGGTCTGTGTGATAGTGACATTCTTGGCAGTACTCGGCGACAGTTTGCTAATGCTTGCTAATGTGTTGTTACCATTGCTGTTGACGGGATCTATTGAAGGTACCTGCAATATTCACAATGTCATAACTCACACGGGGTTGACCATAAAATAGGTGGAACTCTTTCGAAGGCCAAGGACATTGCAGTAGGCCTGCAATGACCCTGGAAATCTGCTGGCACTTCTGTGCTGCGTCTGATTCTGAGTTGAGCTGGGAAGAAAAGTCTTTAGATGCAAGACAAAGAGGAAGAAGTCATTCAAATCATGAATGCTACTCTGCCGCCGTACGGAGAAAGGCCATAACTTAGTTGAAACTAGTTTTGAGTAAATTAAAATCTTGTTTGAATTGAAGTTTGAAACATTAATATTAACTTTAAGCCGATGATGATGAGTTTTAAAATTTATAGAAAAATATGTTACATTTTTATGGTTTGTGTTTTGTTTCCGTATAGACTAGCCTTTCTAATAATTTGCAGATTTCCCTTTCACTTAAGTAAAAAAAATATTTTAAGTAATATAATGTTAAGCAAGAAAGCCATAATTAGAAAGTTAAGGCTTTTCTTGTTAAATTTATCAAGTCATCAGTAATATAATTTTGGATATTTCTTCAGTTGAAAAAGCCCTAATTTCATTTTTTCCAAAAAAAACTATCTATTAAGAAAACTAACTATTAATATTATGGCATGAAATTTAATTTTATGGAAAAAAGGTATCAAAATTAAAACAAAAATGATCGAAATGAACGCTATGAATCATAAAAAAATATTTAATTATTGCCAGTTATTCGAATGTTTGTTTTTATTGTATGTTATAAGCAAGGAGGTTATTTTAATCTTTGTACTATAACATTCAAATAGGCTATTTGACAGTTGTGAAAAAACTGTATTATTTATACGTATTCGTAAAACCGCCTTAAGCCATTTTAACTAAAAAAATATTATTTATAAAATAGACACAGGATAAGTAAACTTTTAGTCCAGATCAACTTACGGGTGTTTTTTTTATCGGACGAGTCCAACCAGGTTTCGCTCCGATTTGCAGTACGAAGCACCCGTAAGTTGATCCGGACTAAAAGTTTACAATGTGTTGTGCTTACGAAAGTTTTAGGATAAAATTTGATAATTTTATTGTATCTGCAACTATTGTATCGAAAACGGCCTGGATTGGCCGATTCTATGATGACGTCACAGTTCAGTAAAAACGGCGTCTGTCGTTCATGTCGTTCATACGTTCATTGGTTTGTTTACTGGTATGTAACGTCATAATTCCTGTGCGATGCCATATTGCCCAAGATACCGTTTTGGCGGGTTGTTTCAAACGTAAACTTTTGTTCGCCTTTTTTACAAGAAATCCACGAAAGAATCTAAAATGACCACTTTCTGAGGACTCCATGAACACCGACAAAAAATATGAGATGGTGTTCAGAAATCTATCAAATAGCCTATTGTGTTGTGATCGATACATTTTCCTATAATTTCCTTAAGTGTGTAGATGATTTAGTAATGTTAAAGTTAAAGATATAGGTCTGTTATCTAAAGCTGGCACGTTCACAGTACTCACACTTATGCAATTTCACTATACAGGATGTTTAAAAATATATGAGGTTGATTCAAAATGCGACTCTAGTTTAAGTGTAGACTAGAGTTAGGTTTTAGTAAGATAGGTGCGTTGTAGATAAATAAATACAAATATATGGGTTACTTGTTATAATATATTTTTAACAAATTCGAGCGAAAAGTATTAAAAACAAGGTGGAATCAATGGTTACAAAATAGTTTAAAATTTCAATAAATTTTCACATGAACAAAAATAATTTCACCTAAGAAAATTTTTACCAAAACAGAAAATAATTATCCCAGAAATCCTCAACAATTTAATTATAATTTAATTATGTAACAAAGGGTAACGGACGCTCAGTGGTCAGTTACTGGATGAATTACCCTACCTTTTTTTCTAATTGCTTGCCACAGATAAAAACTTTATTACTGTTCTGTAATTTCATCAACTGGAAGGAATCTGTGATCAACTGAGCAACATCATTCGGTTTCTATTGTGGTTACGCGAATGTTCTGGTCTCCTCTTCTTCTTCTTTTTCTTCAACGTTTTTTCCATGATTTTAGCACCAGTAGCAGTTGTTCGAAGTCCAATCACAATCAAATGCAAGAGCAAAAAAAAAGAGGAAAGACCACAGAATAAACTGGCAATTCCCATTAGAAAAACAAAAACCCTCTCTTAAAAATGCCATCTGACTGACTAATGAGCCGTTTTCAGAAGAAAAAAAACGAATGGCTGTCAAAGGAATGCAGTTTTGGACCTCAGCCCAAAAACTTTTCTTAGCTGTCAGAAAAATCCCTCATTGAAACGCACATAGTACAGTAGTAAAAGTAAAACTATAACTGTCCCCTTCACACTCATAAGCTAGACCGCGCGCAAGAGAGACGGGCAGACTTTTCATGATACGCATGCAGTACACGTCACGCCGCGCGCTATTCACAGACACTACACAAGCGCAACGTGTAAATGTGTTGAACGTGCCAGCTTTACTTAACTGACCTATACTCATTATTATTACTATTGAAATTACTGAATTATAGTTATAAGATTTTTTTTGTTTTGCTTAAAAAAAATATATCTTATAATTTTATAAAGGTTAAGATATCAGATATGAAAATAACATGAAAAGCCGCAACTTGGAGTTGCAAAAACTCAAATCACCAATACCTGCTGATAACATTGAAGAAACTACTTAGCAGTTACATTGATGTAACTAACTTCCTATAAAATGGTTAATAAATGTTTTTGTAAACAAACATACATACAGACTTACACCTATTTCCTGGAGTAGTAGGCAGAGACCAAGTTTTAATAAAATATTCATAATAAAATTACATATTTTTTTATAAAATTATTATTATCTATTTAAAAATTGGCATAGCTGTATTGCAAGCATTTTCTCTAGATCTTTTTGTCGAGCCTAAATGATAATTGCTATAAATATGATAGTCTATAAATGCATATTGCTACAAACTGTGAGAGGCCATGAGAAGGAAAAGGACCCTCCCATAAGGCAGCATGCTGATGATGATAACAAAGTTGAATGATAATGATGATGCAATGTAAACTCAATTGAAAAGTATTGGACTAATAATAATAACTCACACAACTATACTGGTTCCAAACTAGAATACCCGTGTACTAGTGTTATCCAGGCAAAGTCACAAACATGGGAAAACATGCAGTCCGAGTTCTCTTGTACAAACCAATTGTAAACTAGACATAATAATATGTCTAGTTAAGTAGATGTTTGTTTACTGCTAAGCCAATGAGGCAGACAAAGTCAAGATTAGGAAACAAACGGAAAATTATTTATGCTTACCTGAGGTGCCGCCTGGTTTGTTTGAGTGGCAGATTCCCTTCTCTTCTGAGGATCTGTATTTTGCTTCAAAGTCTGTAGTTTAGCTAATGGAATGATGTCACAGTCCGTGGGCCTATGCCACACTGTTGTCTGCAAGAACAAATAATGTTAGTATGACTATATTGGAGCTAGATATGATAGCTAATGTACACATCATTATGCTATTTTGTTATTTTGTATTTCAATAGCTTCTTTGTTATACCATAATACTTTATGGATTAGCTAGACAAAGGCAGATAAACTGATAATATAATAAAATAGTAATATAAAAAAAAACCACCTGTGTTGAGGCATTGTAGTAATAAAACCTATGTGTGTTGATATCAAACAACTCCCACCACTGCGACGAATCTGTGCGTTTCACTTTAACTCCCTGCAAAAACCAATAATTTATTAATCAAATCATCTGTTTCATAACCAATCATTAGCTAATACACAACACAACTCATTAATAATTCCACTTTCACTCCAATTCAGTGCAAGCTAAAATGATCATTATTTCAACACAATCAAAAGACAGGCAATAAATACTATTGAAGCAAATCCTGCTATGAATCTTCTGCAGTGAATCTTCAGTTAGAATATGGACCAGGAAATTATTTGGCTTACCTCAGGTGGGTCCCAGACACATTCTCCTGTGGTCAGGTTAGCATACATATGCTCCTTTGTCTTGGGTTCGATGATCTCGACCCATTCCACCCTGGAATAGAACATTGCGACGGTTAACACAAGAATCAACCACAGGAAGACACCATGCCGTCCCCAGGGCGTGACATTAGCGAGTTCCGTGTAACTATCGATTTTGCAACTTTTAACTTTTCACGGAAATTGGAACCAAACTTGTCAAATTCTGTTAAAGAATACAAAAACACAGATTTACCTTTCCGAAGACATTTTCATTGAGTAATTAAAACTCTTCTTAACTTTATATTAGCATCGTAAACAAATTAATTACACCTAAAATACGATTGAAAATGATCGGAAATCAACCATGTTGAATGTTTACAGTTCATTGATGTCAACGTTCTAATATTTTTGTAACGAATTAAAAAAAATATGCTTTTGTAAAAAAATCATAAAAAATTTAAAACCACACTTTTTTGCTACTTTTTATAAAAATAAGGTTATCAAAGTGTTAATTTAATTATTTGAATGATATTTTCCTTAGTTTTTGTGTAAACCAGCTCGCTTCTAAGTGAACGAATCTAAAAAATTTTATCATCTGGTCATACCGACTAAAAAACAATATTTGACATTACATCGCCCGCTTACAAAGCCTCAGAAGAAGGAGTACCATAGAAGGAGCGTTAAAAAATGAAAACGTGCCACATAGTCTGTTTCGTCAATCTAAATAGCCGCAAGCTATGTGTTAGAAAGAGAAAAATATAGTCGTGTCTTTGTTGCTTTTTTCGAGCGTACAACCCTTAAACTCAGTTGGTTACCTTTGGTTACCATTACGCGACCAAATTAGAACGGCTCAGAAAATGACGGCATGCAATGTGCCGCCCAATGACATTGATTTGGCAGAGGGTGTTCTGTGTTTGGCAGTGTGTTTGACAAGAGGTTTGGGAGTGCGCCGTTTTCAAGAAGCTTGTGTATTTTATATTTACTAAAGCACCATTTGAAGTGAATTATAGTGGATTCTCATGGTATATAGTATAAGTAACCATCGGCATGGCGTGTGTTGTGTTAGAATGTATATCTCATTCTTCCCGAGAAGATAATGAAACAACATTCATCAGCTTCCACCGGTAAGTCTCAATTTTGTGTACCTAAAAGGGTATTTTCTCTAAGATTTCAACTATGGGCTACTAGAATTGCAAATTAGCTATTAGAGAATGGTGTTTTCATTATGATTATTGTGATATTTTCGATATAAATCATAATACAAGTTTGTTGTTTGTTGTAGGGGAATAGGGATGGGACTTTCCCACTTTCTCAGTGAAAAAAAGTATCGATAGTTCGTAGAGCATATTTAGTTATTTCTTGCGTTCGTATAGTTGTTTTAATTGTTTATTATCTATTGCAGGTTACCCGAAGACAGCACAAAATAACAAATGTCGATGACGCAGTATCACGTACAAAGTAGTCTTGGAAAAATTTACACCGCATTTGCAGCAAGCGACTGTTTCATAAACAATAGCAAGTGGCGTAGGTTGGAAACGAGTGCCGTACCTACTTTACGCTTCTCCTTAGCCCGCAGATCATTGGTAAGGTTATAATTATACATTATAATGATACTTAAAACAAAATAAAGTCTACATACTGCACAATTATGTCGACTGAGGTGCACGTTTTGCTGTATGTATGTACATCAGGAATTTCACATGAGACCCGACTGTCTCGTTGGTCTAGTGGTTACTCCACTTGGATAATAAAACAGGTTGTCAATTCCAACCTGCAAGGCGCCGTATATCACTTGTAGAATTTTTCCCTGATTATTGCCTGACTGGGTGTTATTTTCTATCCTGGACAACGTTTAGCAGTTAAAGGTCATAACTAGTTTAATACTATCATAGTCTGATTCTGGTGCAAGTGATTTTTATTATTTTTTATGTGGAAGTTATCAACGTGAAGTACTTAAATAAAAACAATTTTCAGGTTGCGCCTTCCGCGGAAATGGACAACGTCCGTGAGCTGCAACCAAGCTGATTTCATTTGAATTTCATAAAATATTATATTATCTTTTACATTATGGCCGACACATTTTTGTGAAAAAAAAAAAACGTTAATAGGTACTTGTAAAACAGAAGTCAGGAATAAAAAACATATACATTATAGTAATACGTGTTGGTTTCTTCTCTATTGAGCTGCAGCCTGCCACTTTTTATGTGAAAAGCTTGAAACTACGTACTTTATTTGATGCCAAATAATCTTGTACCAATAAATCGTTTGGTTTTTAATTTTTATTTTATTCCATCGAACCTGGACTGATGATGTTATTACAACGGGTGCCTTGAGTAACTATGCTAGGTAGTAGGTATTTATTGGAAACAAAGACGTAATCTATTAACACGACACAGGGTATCCTAGTGTGGGTCCAGAAGCAATCTATGTGCCTGTGTGTAAATGCTATGTTATGTTATTAAATAGTTTTTCCTATTTTGGTCTTGTTTCATTCATTATACTTTCTTACAGTGCCACCATCTCATCTGTTCAGTTGATAGCGGCGCTAGTGGAGAATTTAGTAGTAACATTTGAGAAATTTACCTAGAAAAATGAGAATATTTTAACCCATCTTTCAATTTTAATGAACATATGTATATCTATAAATCTTAGTAAATGAATAAATAAAACAAAAAATGGGGAACAGGATTTACAATTAATTACTTAGTTACAATTTTACCCACCTGAACAGATAACTTGGTGGCGCTGTATATGGTGATTATTGATGATTTGCAAACATATTTAAAAAAAGGTTCTATATTCGCCGTACATATACATTTTGCCATGTTACCACATAACTTGGTAAAATCTTTTTTCGATTCGCTATAGCCCTATTAGTCCCATTTATATTATTGAAAACCTGATGTAGAATTACTTACTGTTACTTATAAATATTTATTGTAACTTATATGGTATGTACCACACTTAGCACATAATAACGTAACCGTAAGGGGTTCCAGCTGGTTCACTAGCACCACCAAGGGAAAAATGATATTTTTTTTAGAGATAAATACATTGATAATTAGATAGATAGATAATGGTGATAATAGTGATTTTAAGGGCCCATGACTGTAATTTGAATTAATTGGAATAATGGAATTTAGTCGTAGGTTTTTGGTACACAGCCATGGGTCCGAAAAATCACTATTAAACATGGTGATGGGATTGAAAAGATACTTTTTGCAAATTGTGTAAAAGAGCTATGATTTTTTTATCATTTAATATTAATACTTAATTACCAACATTAATTTTAAAAAATACACAGATTATGTAGATCGGAATAAATAATATCGACATCTTTATGGTGTTTGTCCCAGCCCTATCGATTTTGGCTTTGTTCAGTAATCTGTGGCAACCGTGTACGATTGTAAAATTTTTAGTGCATGAGTACACTACAGCTGTCTCTTTCTGGCGCAGAGATTTATCGTAAGAGTAACATGGACAGCTATACAACTGTTACTTTTTATTTTATTCCTCCTTCTATGGTACTCCTTCTTCTGAGTACAAAGCTAGCTACAGTGCCACCATCTTATCTGTTCAGTTGACAGCGGCGCTAGTGGAGAATTTAGTAGTAACAGTTGAGAAATTTACTGAGAAAAATGAAAACATTTTAACCCGTCTTTCAAATTTAATGAAAATATATCTATAAATCTTAGCAAGTGAATAAATAAAACGGAAAATGGGGAAAAGGATTTACCATTAATTATTTAGTTACAATTTTGCCCAACTGAACAGATAACTTGGTGGCGCTGTAATGGTTATTTATATGTCACTAAAACTGGACAGTAAAAGGAAATTAATGTTTTAAATCATTGAAACTTGGCCGAAAAGAGTTTCTTGAGCGTACTAAGCGTTTTACGGGTAAGCTTTTAAATGCGTTTTTTTATACTATTCCCATATCCAACAAATAGGGCCAAGGTTTACCCCCCTAAAGTTTCCAAAAAAAGAAAAAGCTATTCTATACTTTATTTTAGCCGAGGACGTTATAAGTTGCGTCCATGATTTTAGCAACCTCCAAAAACAGGACATATTTTTATGCTAATAGCAGAATAGGCAAAGGACTTTCGTCCGTGCAGCCAGGTCTAACGTTTTTTAGGTAATTCTTTGTAGAAGGCCGAAGCCAAATCTTTGTAATGTTTTTTAGATATCTTTTTCATGTTAAGGCCGACGCCAAATCTTTGTAAAAAAAATTTTAAAAGTCTTTTCCGTGTTAAGGCCGAGGCCAGATCTATGTAATTTTTTTTTTAATTTTTCATTCCTTGTTACGGCAGCTGCCAAGTCACATTTTGTTCACATTCACATTCACATTTTGTTCACATTCACATTCACATTTCGATAAAATTTTGTCAATATTTACACGTTATATTTATAGGTGGGTCTTTATCAGCTTACATTTCACTATTTACATTAAGTAGTTTATTTACAAATTTATTTTACAGACTCTCCACAGTAGTGGAAATGTACTCATATAGTGGTATAAAGTTCTCGAATTTAATCAGTAATCCCTGAGTGTCGCGCGGGATGCTTTCAGGGTCATTATAGATGTTTAGAAGTTTTTCTATCAATATCAGTCTTTGAAGGTTGTAAGCAGGGCAATGAAAAACAATATGATCTAATGTCTGGTCAGCGGATAAATTGCAATCATTGCATATAGGGGATGATATGATGTGCATTCTATGAAGATGATGATTAACACGACAGTGTCCAAACCGTAGACGATTTATAATTGAGTAGAACTTTCTTGACATGTAGATTTTTGAGTATGTAAACCAAGGAGCACATCCAATCTTTGTGTTAATTTTAGCATACCAAGAGCCTTTAGTTTGAAGAGTGTTTTGCCAATCTGCTTGCCAATCTTGAATGTTTGATTTTAAAACACTGTTTATGTCCGAACTAGGAATGGCAACACTTTTGACGTGTCGATTGTCGATGTTTACATTTTCTGTTATTGTTCTTGCTAAATAATCTGCATTTTCATTTTCCTACGTGAGATGGAGTCCACATTAATCTGTGAGTTGTTCTGTGACCACAATTTGACAGATTGATTCATTTCTGTGGTGTCTGTTTCGGCTTTTGCTCAGTCGATTTTTTTCAAGTTGTGGTGAATCGTTAACTTTTCAGTTTCACGGATTTGGCTAATTTAGGAGTAAGTAAAAACGTGTACTATATATTTTATACATACACTCCAGTTCGGTATTTACGGTTATTCGATGTTGCGTACCCTGACTATTAACCTTATAAAATGCCGGCGAAATATCGCTGATTCATTCGCAAAGCAATACTGTCGTTATTCGGACGTGTCTGGAGGGACTCAGCCACCAACAACTTTAACACCATCACTTGTAAAGACGACGACAAAATTGTTTAATGGTCAGTAAACTCTAATTTAAGTTACTCTAGACTAGCAACATATTAAATTCATTAATAACTTTTTTACTTTGTTAAATAATTATATTTAATTACCTCCTACTTAATTTCAAAACTCTAAGTTAAACCAACGAAATAATATATTAATAAGAACAACACAAATAAAAATATTCATAGTTGTTTGTGTAGTACTTGAGTGGCACAAAATATTTTCTGTGATAACCCAATGATTCGAGCATTTGCGGCCTCTTGATGTAATGGATCTTGATGTAGGTAATGAGGCTGGTAGCATCCAGCATAGGAGCTCTAATACCATCAACTAAGAACAAATTTTACATTATTAATTAATTTTACATTATTAATTAATTCCGATGATTGATGGCATGGAATGTTCTTATATTGCCAATATTTACAAATTATTCATTTTAAACGTAGGTCTGTATTGAAGAATATGGCCAGCATTGTTCTTATTTTCAGCCATGGCAGAAGAAAAGTCAAACTATGTCCTTCCCAACAATCAGAGGTTTGTTGAACTGGACAGCTCTGAGGCCTTCCACAACTTGACAAAACAAGAAAGGTTGTACGCACACTATCTTAGCCAGGTACTTTATTATACCTATTTTGATAGATTATTAACCTTCATCAACATTAATTTCAACAATGTCTAACAGATATTCTATATTATTTAAATCTGAAACCTTAATGTTTCACTGAACTTGTTTGTGTTATATTTGGCACACATATTTTTGAACCCATGTACTCATTGTGTATATTTCATAATGTCATAGTTTCCTTCATTCTTATTTGAACAAAGAAAACTTGTTGATGAAACAAGAAACTGTACTTAAATAAAAAAAAACGGTAAATTTGCCGAATCACGGCTCCACCTCGAAAGTGCTCCAAATTTTTTTTCTATTGTTTTTCACCACTAATACAGAGTATCCCGAGTAATATTGAGGAGGCGCATGGCTTAAAAAAAAAACAAGAGGCAACAAGAGGCAAGGTAAGAACGCATCAAAGTCGAGTCTGTTTTCGATCTTACATAGAGAACCTAACGTTCCGACGCTCCGCTTCGCTACGCGAGTCGTCGCACCTATATTTCTGTTTTCACGTATTCTTTATACTCTGTATTAGTGGTGAAAAACAATAGAAAAAAAATGTGGAGCACTTTCGGTAGTAGCTGTTTTAAGGTGGATTATTGATGTATGGTGTTTTTATTAATTTCTATGGGGTTCCATAGCATGCGCCACCATATTATTGCATGGTACACCATTACCAAGTGACAAAAAGCAGTAAAAAAAAATTTGGAGCACTTTCGAGGTGGAACCGTGATTCGGCAAATTTACCAAAAAAACAAATACCTACCTATCTAATAATTTTTTGTACAGGCAGCTTGGAACGGAGGACTCATAGTGCTACTCCAGACAAGTCCAGAGTCCCCGAGGATATTCTCACTGCTACATCGAATTTTCGTCAGTGAGCCCCTAGAGGATTTAAAAAAATCTGCTCTAACCGCTGGTGTCAGTGCAGACGACTTTCAGGTTAGCAGTTTTTTCTAATAATTTTATTTATTAGAATAAAATTTGGATGTGTTAAAAAAGAGCAAGGTAAACAGCATGGCGTGCGCAAGCAATGACTAATTCAATGCTCAATACTTTATTGCAGCCATAAGTTTGGCAGGATCTTAAATAATAGGTAAATTGTATCATTATGGACCCTGCCGGGCACAACAAAGGCCTTGTCTAAAATCTTCTTGAACCATGGTGATTCTTCAAAATCTCAGGCCTCTGCCTTCTCCTCTGGGTTACAGGTTGCGGTTGGGGTTAGTTTATATTTTTATTTAAGAAAATTTAGCTTTGGTGTTGTGGTTCCAAAACTAGTGGTATGGCTCAAATAACTAATCCAAAATGGACAATACATCCTCTGTAGGTAACTTATTTATTTTTGTCTCTCTGGAACAATAAATATAATGCTTTATTAATAAAAATATTATAAAAAAGCACTAATATTATAAATCACTAAACAGTATTTATTCAGGGTTTATCAATTCTATTCTCTTACTTATCTACCACAAAACAGGATGTGTATTGTGCTTATAATAGGGCGACCACATCCAGCCCTTCCCAGTCTTAATGATAAAAGCTACATACTCACAAATAGATCCAATCAATACTAGACCACATCCTATTATTTTTTTATCAAATGACTACCTGACCCGCAAGTGTTGTTTTGCCATATTAACAAGCCTACAACCTATTCTCAGACCTACCAAATATACCGCATGCTTAATGGAAATTGGCCCATTGACCCATTAGTAGATAAGTCATTTGAGTTACGTACGGATTTTTTTTACTCAGAATAAATCAGTTTTAATTTTATGCGTCAACAAGTAGAATAAGTCCATCATAGCAAGTGCGTAACTCAAGTGACCTATCTACATGGGCCAATGTTTCACTAAGCATGCAATACACAAAAAGCTCAAAAAGCTGTTTCAGAGGGGTAATAACAAACACTGTCACATGAGATGATACTTCATATTATATTTGTTCGGCAGGCTTTCCTGGTATACGCCGGTGGAGTTTTTGCCAACAGTGGGAACTACAAAGGGTTTGGTGACACCAAGTTTGTCCCAAACTTATCAAAGGAGGCATTTGAAAAGATCGTGAAAGCTTCCAAGGCTTATGACAATGATAACACTCATATCATCAAACTGTGGCAGAACACAGAGAAAGCTATTTACAGCTTGACGCCTAGGCTTACCAGCCTCGGCTTGGCTGATAAGGTACACATACAGATTACATGTCAACCACTCGGGGCCATTCCAATTGTTTCATAATTAGTTCCTGATGTTATTAGGAGCATCAGTTCCTCACAACAGATCTATATCCTGATTCCGGATTCCCATAATTGCTATGATTTTTCAAATATTATATAATATTTCATTCAAGAATTCCCGAATACAAGTTTTAGTTTTTGCCAGAAGCAATGTATGTGCTTGTTATGTTATGTAAAGATTTGTTTAAAATATTGTGTTTTTGTGATTTCAGGGCATAACAACATACTTCTCAACCAACGTTACTAAGGAGGACTCCGATCTAGTAAATGACTGGATGAAGACCAAACGTATTGAGGCTTATGTTTGCAGGACATTCAAGACCACTGCTGAGGATGGACGTAAGGATAAAATATTTTGAGTAATTTCGAAAAAAAATATTCCCTCTATGCTGTCTAAAATGTCGAATATAATCTTTCTAATAAGAGGCTGTCTTACACATCCCAAACAACTTCGGAAATTTATAAAAAGTAAACATTTTGCTGTAGTGTCAGTGCCATTAAAATTTAATAGGTGTGGAATAGCTTTATCTTAGTTGCTCGTGAATAAAAGCCCAACTAGCCAAAAGTCGTTTAATCAGTAAGTTCACGACTTCATGTTGTTTTACAGTCCTAAAATTGTAAAAGTACAACAAATAGTCTTAAAGATGTTCTCAATTGTACCTTCTAGTCCTGCGACTATTTATGCATTGATGATTGCCCGCGAGGCGATGCTGCAAGCGACAGTGATAAGCGACGGGTAATGAACCGCACATACAGAGCGATTTATTTTTCAGAATTTTAAAGTTACATTTCTGTATTTTTACTGGGAATTATTTGCGAGCGAAGCTGCATTAAGCTTCGCTCGCAAATAATTCCCGGTCCCAATAACCTATCTACAGATAACTGACAGTAGCTGTCAACGCGATAATTAAATGTTCCGTTTTTCTTTTCCTAGGGTGGCCTATCACATTTTGACTGGTTGTAGCTGGTTGGTAGGTTATTGGGACCATAATGAGCAAAGCACTCTGATTTTATTCAAACCGTCGTACCATTTTCAGTACCCCTCTTCACAATCCACCTAGCCAGTGTCGAAAAGTCACCCAAGCCATCTCTCACAATGGACAAAGAGAAGTACAAAAACGCCTACTTCCAAGTGACTCGGGGAGACTACTCGCCCCTACTCAAGATCGCGACTGAGCACCTCACGAAGGCGATAGACTACGCGGCAAATGACAACGAGAGAAACATGCTCCGTCACTATGTAAGCAGTTTCAAGGAAGGCGACTTGGAAGAGCACAAAGAAGGAAGCAGATATTGGATCAAAGATAAGGGGCCGATCATTGAGACGTGAGTGGATTTGAGCTTTTCACCGTGTTGTGGTCTTTGTTAATTTTTTAACTGACTTCTAAAAAGGAGGAAATTCTCAATTCGACTGTAGTTTTTTATGTTTGTTGTCTCAACTTTTGACTGGGTGAACCGATTTTGAAGATACTCTTTATTTATTTGTCCCATTTCAATTTGGTCCAGCTCTGACGTGGCATCCATGAGAAAACCATATCATTATGATGACTACTATAATTTGGTGCTGTATGATGAAAACACGTACAACATAAGACTCCTGTATCCCGTATAAGGTAGGCAGTCCATGGCCATTCACTTGCAACGATTCTAATAAAACTTTTGATTCCGCAACATACGACAACTAGGAAAATAGGTTTTAATGGGACCTAAAAATAAGACCGCGTAAGGCTTTCGTTTGCCACACTAGAACTGGCGTCAGCTGCAGTTCACCTCTACATTTCGAACATTTAAATAATAACTTTTGTTGCAAAGGTATAACGTCGATTTTAAATCCCCGCCAGGTACCAGGGCTTCATAGAAACATACCGGGACCCGAGCGGGCAGCGCGGGGAGTTCGAAGGCTTCGTCGCAATGGTCAACAAGGAGATGTCCAAGAAATTCGGCACGCTCGTCGAGGGCGCGGAAAGGTAATATTGGATCCCATTGCCTGGCGATAAGGAGCCCATACCTTCTCTCTCTCTCTCTCTCTCTCTCGAGAGAGAGTATGTGCGTGCCCACCGCGGATTGGCCATTTCAAGCACTGAAGTAAGTGCACACTCAGGTTTTCCTTCACGGCTAACGAGTGGTATTGCTACTAAGTTGAAGTGGCAGTGGGCAGCGCACATAGCACGCAGAACTGATGGCCGATGAGGCCGAAAAGTTCTCTAACGTAGACCACATATCGGCAAGCGCAACGTAAGACGACCAGCCACGAGATGGACAGAAGATCTCATCCAAGTGGTAGGAAGACGCTGGATGCAAGCCACTTCCAACCGGTCTTTTTGGAAATCCATGGAGGAGGCCTAATTCCAGCAGTGGACTTCTTGTGGTTGAATGATGATGATGATTGCTACTATAACTTCACAAATGTACGGAACTTCGAAAACTTTGTCGTTGGTGCATGCCGTCGACCTCCCGAATGAGAAGCCGGCGTTCTGCTCTGCTCCACATAATTAGTTTAATTTTGTAACAATGTGTCTGATGTCATTATACAGGTTCATCACGTTGCTGCCTTGGGGCAAGGACTTAGAAAAGGACACGTTCCTGCGGCCGGACTTCACGAGTCTGGACGTCCTCACATTCTCCGGCTCCGGCATTCCGGCCGGCATCAACATTCCCAACTGTGAGTCGCTGCACTCACTTATTTTCGGCTTGCGGTCGGTTTAGTTCGGGGTTAGTTTTTTTTAAAGACTAGGACTTACGTGACTTTTTAATTTCTCACGCTGTTATAGTATATTAAATAGCGATTATCACTTTGTGATTTAGGCAATCACAGAGTGGTGGACGAGAACAGGACGACGGTCAGTCTTTGAAGAGGACTGTATGACGAGTGTTGGTTAACGGAGTCTCTTCCAGCTCAAGAATATACGAGAGGGCCCGGGTTCGAATCCCGGCTGGGGAAAAAAAATCCCCAGGTCTTGGATGTTTTCATACTTTTGATGTCGCTGTTTCTGGTTCCCACGACACGGGTATCCTAGTGTGGGGCCAGAAGCTATGTATGTGCCTGTATGTGAATGTTTGTTTACGTACTTTCCGTGACCTCCCACCGTGAGTAGCGAAATTTTAGTGGGCTCGTCCTTCACTTTCCTTCGGTACTTTAGTTTTCAATGTTTGCACACACGTACACGACGCGATTTCTGTACTACAAGAGGCGATAGGCGATCCGTGATGATAACGGCGACAAACAAGAATCCCCTGCATCGTCGCTTATACTTCAACACCGCGAACATGCATTTAGACAACTTTGCTGGAGAAGCAAAAACTTAAAATTTTTATAAATAAATGACAAAATAAAGAGGCCGAAAACGTTGAATTTGACCGTCGGAAAAAATGCGCGGTACGACTCTCTATTCTCATCTGTAATAAGTAAGTTTCTAATGGTAAAAATGCATATTCGCGCTGTTCAAGTACGACGATATTATTATGCATACTTGCTATGGTGTTAAACTAACACCCTTAAACACTAGGATACCCTGTGTCGTGGAACCAGAAACATGTAAACATCCAAGACCTGGGGTTTTTTTTGTCCCCAGCCGGGATTCTAACCGGGGACCTCTCGAAAAGTAGGCAGTAGCTACCGCTACGCCATAGAAATCAGAAATCAGAAATTTATTTCAGCGTAAAGAATTTACATTCTGCTTGTTGAATGTCAATGTACATAAAATGATAATGTTAGCCGCTGCCTTAGGCTCTAATTATATGCGTCCGCGCGACCGAGCGGCCCGGCCGCTACACCACGAAGTTACAAGCAATTGTGTGTAACGATTTAATTAAATAGCGCCGCGGTCGCGCCTTTGAGCGGCGTGGTCGCGCGGCCCGGCCGCTCGGACGAGTTTCAACGTGTTCACTTGTATCGGTGCATTTGAAGCGGACGGGACGCTCTTTCGTTGTTTGTGAGAACGTGTGGATAGCGGAGACGCACGGGCCGCTTGATATAAATCAAAAAGCGACTTGGCCGCGGCCGCTGGAATCTGTGGCCAAACCGCTCGGTCGCGCGGACGCATATAATTAGAGCCTTAGGGCCGAATATAGTGGAGAAAAAGGCAGCAAAAAAAAAAAAATCCACTCTGACCATCTTTTCTCAATTCATCTTAAATCTAATACAGAGTGCGTATACTGAGTTTTTTCATTCACTCTCGATAGTGAGAGCGTTTGCGATTTGCATAGGAGTGACAAAGAGACAAATAGATGGCGCGCTTTGTCACTCCTATGCAAAACGCAAACGCTCTCGCTATCGAAAGTGAATGACAAAACTCAGTATACGTACTCTGAGGTCGTCAAATAACCATCGAGCTTATATTCGGTATTCTTCCGCGAACAGATGACGAAATCCGGCAAGACGAGGGCTTCAAGAACGTGTCGCTTGGCAACGTGATCCCAGCCGCGTACAAGATGTCGGTCATCCCGTTCCTCTCCGAAGCGGACAAGGCTTTGCTGGAGAAGTATCGCGTCGCCGCCTTTGAGGTGAGGACGACAATCAAGAACATAACTTGTGGCACTACAGCATTTATCTACACTAATGTTATAAATCGGAAAAGTTTGTATGTAAGAGGGGCCGTTCAAGTATTACGTAAACTGATTAATTACACCCCTCCCTTGTCAGCAAAAGTAAGCGAAGCCCTGACCCCAACAACCGCCCCCGCCCCCCGCTCGAACTACCAGACTATCAAACAACTCCACCCCATGGCAAAAAATATCGCAAGAGTCATTATCAAAAGATGGTAATTTGAAAAAAAGGACCTTCAAAAGTTCTACAACAAAAGTGATTATAAATGACCAACTCTCACCGATGCGTTTTAAGAGATTGCGCAATTAGAAATAAACAATATTTTGCGGAAACGTGTTATTTACGTTGCATTATGTATTTTGCTCGTATTTTTGAATCGCTCGTAGCCTGGGCTGCCTGAGTGATCTTAAACGATCACTAAGGTTAAGCAACATACGGCACGTTTAGTTCATGGATGGGTCACCGTCTATGACTAACGCTAGTGGCATTTTTCCGAGCGATTCCGTGCTTCGCAAGGCACGTTAAGCAGTTGGTGCCGGCTGCCGTCGATAGATGGCAGTCGTTAAGCCAAGTCAGAGGCCTTAGGGCGGCTTGAAAACTTCTGACAGTAAGACCAGCCACTAGTCTTACAAGCCTCCACCAATCCGGACTTGGCCCCAGTGGTGGAGTATGGCCTATACCTTCCTCAGGGAAGAGACCCGTGCCCCTCGGTGGGGACATGATGGGTTGATGATGATGATGATGATGTATTTTTTTTATTGTGCAATAAAGTGTACCTGGCCACTGAGTGGTGGCCAAGAACGGGTCGACGGTCGGTGGGCAGACCACCAGCCCGATGGGCCGACGACATTGTGAAAGCGGCTGGGAGACATTGGACGAGACTAGCACTGAACCGGATGGGTTGGCGTGAAAGAGAAGAGGCCTATGCCCAACAGTGGGCTCTATTTACGGGCTGATTAGATTAGATAGATAGAATAAAGTGTAACAACAACAACAACACGAGCGGTCTAAGAAAGTTAACATTTCAGGTGCAAGTCGGTCTCCACGAACTCTTGGGCCACGGGAGCGGGAAGCTGCTGAGAAAACTCGCCGATGGGACGTTCAATTTCGACGCTGATAAGGTCAAAAATCCCTTGACTGGTATGTCGTTGTATCACCTAATTAGTTTACTATTTCGGTATATATAAATATAGCATCGAACAAACGATAGGGTTCTATATTCTATATCGGGTCGAAAACCTGTATCGGCGGGGCTTATTCAATAAAAACAAATATAGGAGGGTGCACTTCACTTGAATTTTCTCGGAAGAGTCCGTTTAGGTTCCCCTAATATAATAATATTCCCCTATATTCCCTACGCCTGACCCAGACCAGGATTTGCACGTTTGAGTTATCTCGTATAATTCCTCTATTCCCACCTGTTCTGTTGAGTATTTCTGTCGGCAGAACTACTGGGATTTTTTTTACCATTAGTTCTGTGATTTATAAGACTATGCTTTACACCCTGCTTCAATCTAGGGTTTTACCTATACCCTTATAAGACTAAACTAAACACTATCGGCCTTACTAATAAAGGTTATGAGCTGTGCATACAGCCGTTATGCGAGGTCTGACAAAGTGGTTATTTGTACGCTAAATACGATTAAACGAGTATAAATTGATATACGTCAAATAGTTATTCAGAGTGTATAACTTATTAT
This sequence comes from Yponomeuta plumbellus, assembly GCA_947310845.1. Taxonomy (NCBI): domain Eukaryota; kingdom Metazoa; phylum Arthropoda; class Insecta; order Lepidoptera; family Yponomeutidae; genus Yponomeuta; species Yponomeuta plumbellus. Next base: position 16,193,307 of record OX371196.1, read on the forward strand.
TAGTAAGGCAGTTTTTCGTAATTAGAATAACTTATTTTTCCAGATCCACAAAAGCCCGATGAATATTTTTTTTGTTTTTTTTTCATTTTTTGTCAATTTTTTTATGCCCAAATACAATGTCACCCCAATCTAATTTTGAGGCAAGTTCCCCATTGACCGCCCGTTCCCCCGGCAGGCAAGCTGATCGAGTCCTGGTACGCGGAAGGTGAGACATACGACAGCAAGTTCACGACGCTCGGCTCCGCGTTTGAGGAATGTCGCGCTGAGGCTGTCGGTCTTTATCTGTCGCTGGTACCTGAGATTCTCAAGTAAGCACACTAAAATTTTCGTAAGCACTACACATTTTAAAATGCTATCTGGATCCTCTTACTTGATTTGTATCGGAAGAGTCCGACCTGTGAGCTCATTATGTAATTTTCGCAACGGATATTCATACGTCTTAAAAAGTCACGTCAACACAAAAACCGACGACCTGGGTCTTAAAAGAAGATAGTGCTATTAGACCGGGAGATAGTGACACAAATTACTTGGTCATTTGTAACAGTATGGCGGTTCTTCAGGGGTCTTAGTACGCAATGACAAAAAGAAAAAATAATGGTCATAGCACCTGGTACCGGCGGCCCAATCGCGTGCGCGTTAGTCGAACTCGTCGGATAAATTACTAGTGTCAAACGATTTGTACCACAAAAATTTTAGTATTTTTCGATAGTCCATAAAAACAAGTAGGCGGTAGTGTCATGCCATACTTCTTCGGTGTGACTTACAGCCCGCCATACCGACGCGAATGCGTTAATTAAAAACCATTTGTACCAGGCTAATTTTAACACAGTTAATTATCGTCGTGCTGCCATTTACGAAAATCACCATGCCATACTTTTCGGACGGTTCCAAATGGTCGCCATACCGCCGAAAATCAGCAAATTTTTTTTTTTCGCCAAACGATTTGTACCACCCTAAATTTTTTTTTCAACAGCTCCTGAATGATTATAAATAGAAGTGTGATAATGCCATACCTGTGGGAGGTGGCGAATGTGTATAATATTTATTTTTAATTGTAAGATTTTATTCGTATTTTGAACGATTTGTAACAGTATGGCACTAATTTTTCCTGTAAGTTTAAGGTTTAACGAATATAAAAACAAAATTTCAAAGATCTAGGTGGCGGCAATCTTGACTTATAACCAGATGTTTATATTGTATAATATTGATAATTATTTTTAGGTAGAATTTCATCCAAATGAACCGAATACAATGATGCCATACTGTAACAAATGATTTTATCTCTTGCACCTTGAAAACCTGTAGAAAAATCAAGTTTTTTAAGTATGTTGCCCCTTTTTCCCTCTATTAGAAGTATGGCAAATATAATAATGGTCACATTGCATCATATAATTTCCAAAAATCCAAATGCCATACTGGTACAAATCGTCAATTTTTTTTATTATTTTTTACGTCTTGGCTTAAGTCTCACAGTCGTCTGCCCCATGGTTACAATCCGGTATATTTTTTTGTAGGTAGAATTGTATTCAAACAAACAGAATATAATGATCCCATGCTGTAAAAAAATATTTTACGTATTGTACAGTCGTATTTTTGAAACGTGTCGAATTTAAGTTTTTCACGTATGGCAGCACTTTTTCCCCCTACTAGAGGTATGGCAAATATAATAAATTTCACATTTTATCAAATACTTTCAAAAAATCCAAATGCAATACTGTTACAAATCGTTTGGCGAAAAAAAAAATTGCTGATTTTCGGCGGTATTACAACCATTTGGAACCATCCGAAAAGTATGGCATGGTGATTTTCGTAAATGGCTGCACGAAGATAATTAACTGTGCAAAAATTAGCCTGGTACAAATGGTTGAATTTTTATTTTTTTAATTAACGCATTCGCGTCGGTATGGCGGGCTGTAAGTCACACCGGAGAAGTATGGCATGACACAACCGTCTACTTGTTTTTTTATGGACTATCGGAAAATACTAAAATTTTTGTGGTACAAATCGTTTGACACTCGTAATTTTTCCGACGAGTTCGACTAACGCCCACGCGATTGGGCCGCCGGTGCCAGCGATATGACCATCATTTTTCTTTTTGTAATTGAAGAACCGCCATACTGTTACAAATGACCAAGTAATTTGTGTCACTATCTCTCGGTCTATATACAGTAGTGGTATACATGACTTTTTATTACGTATGAATATCCGTTGCGAAAATTACATAATGAGCCCACTGGTTTCGCTCTGATTCATCGTGCTTAATCATGGTAAGCAGAGACGGAGCTCGCGTCGTCGGTTGCTAACTCGTCAGACACGAGCAACCGACGACGCGAGCTCCGTCTCTGCTCACCATGATTAAGATCTGCAAATCAGAGCGTAACCTGTTCGGACCCTTCCTATAGAAATCAAGGAAGTAACATTTTAAAAAAAGCACACTAAGATAAGATAAGAATATTCTTTAGTGCACATAGTCCGCATCCGCAGAAGAGCACGAGTTACTAACTCGAAGAATACGGTATTTGACACTATCAACAATAAATTATTTGAGATGTTTGATTAAAACAAAAATTACAAAATGTTTCGGAAAATGTATTTCTTTTAATCATTTACTAGTTATTACAATTTTTAAATAGGCAGATGAAACATAATAAGAGTGCTCTGAAATGTGACGTCTCAAGCAAGTATTTTCGTACAAAATTCCGTTTTAAAAGTAAAGTAATTAAATGAGTTACTTTGTCAAATACCCAATTGCTCAGTTGAAGTGGCATCATTTAGTTCGTTCCCTTCAGCCGTCACTTTGTATATCCGCCTGAGGCGTCTCTTACCGTCCATCCACATTCGCATTCCTTCATCTTCTCCCTTAGGTCCAAACCATTCCTTTCTCAACTCTAGAACAATGTCAAAATAAATATTCTTGTTTAGGATTTTCGGCTACGAAGGGCAGGAAGCGGAGGATGTGACGTATGTGAATTGGCTGAGCTTGCTTTGGAACGGCGCCGCGAAAGCAACGGAAATGTACCAGCCCACTACCAACACTTGGCTGCAGGTTCGTTAGCAGCGAGTGTTAGACATAGACATAGACATAGACATACTTTATTCGTAATATTCATTACAAGTCACATTAAATTTCATTTTCATTAAAATCACATTAAAATTACATTTACATTAAAATTAAAATCACATTAAAATTTCATTTACATTAAAATTAAAATCACATTTAAAATTCAAATTACATTTACATTATTTATTAAAATTTTACAAACAAAGATAAAATCAGATTCATATTAGGTCAAAAAAACTAAATGTGAAAAATATAAAATTTATTAATTAATTAAACTAACACGGCTGCGCAATGAGATTATTAATTGAGGAATTCGCCGTAGGTATAGAAACACCTCTCAATAAGCCATTTTTTTTAATAGGCAGGTTACGCAGAAACATTCCAATTCATAATACCTACACGTTTCTTGCTAATTATACAGGGTGTCCCACAACAAAACGTCAACCCGGTTCCGGGTGAAAAGGCAAGGCATACTGGTTATCAGAAAAATAAAATAAATAAATAGATTTTTTTCATTTTAAGTACAATAATTTTTATTATTTATTCAAGAAATTTCACAAACATAATGAAGACTAAAATTAAATTAATTTTAAATGGGCTATTTTTTAAGTTTTTCTCCCAAGCTGGAGCAGCTGGTTTTGAAATTTTGTTAACAGTTTAAAGTAGAATTATTCAGAGATACAAAACAAAAAAAAAATGGAAAAAGTAAAGGTTTGTGTCAACAAGTTTTTTCAATTTTTTTTTAAATGCCTATAACTTTTTTCACGCAATTTTTTTTTTATTTCTTATTTTTCTGACAACCAGTATGACTTGCCTTTTCACCCAGTTCCGGCGTGACGTTGAGTTTTGGGACACCCTGTATAAAATTCTCGTGTCACAGTGTTAGTGTGCATACTGCTCCGAAACGGCTTGACCAATTTTGATAAAATTTTATCTGTAGATTCGGTAGGTCTGAGAATAGGTTGTTATCTATTTTTCATACCCCTATCTGGCAAAACAACGTTTGCCGGGGCAGCTAGTAGTACTTATATAATATAATGAAGATGAGGAACAGGTTTTGTTTCTGGCTACCCATAGCACAGGCAATCTTAGTTGGGCAGCCAGTAGCCATCAATGTAACGAGATTATCGTCCTGTACTAAGTTCCGATTGAAAGAAAAGTTCCAAAATTAATAATTTTGGATAAAAATTTTCGTTATCATGTATGAACTACAATATGAAAACAAAAATGCATTTGAAATGAGTGCGTAATTTAATTATGTATCGAATCCTCAGACCACGTTCGTCAAAAGTATAGTAGTTTTATTACAATAAATAAAAAAATATATAAATAGTGCGAGCGAGACAGCATGCTCCACATAAAAACAGCCTCCAAGGGATCCACCGAGTCAAACTAGCGCCACCGAGAAAAAAATATTTTTTAAAATCGAATTTATAACAAGTATCTGTGCAATCTCTCAATTATAGTACAATTTGCAAATTTAATCTGTAAAAAGATGTTGTTTCCATCGGTGGCGCCACTGTTACCCTGAGTGCGTATACTGAGTTTTTTCATTCACTCTCGATAGTGAGAGCGTTTGCGATTTGCATAGGAGTGACAAAGAGACAACTAGATGGCGCGCTTTGTCACTCCTATGCAAATCGCAAACGCTCTCGCTATCGAAAGTGAATGACAAAACTCAGTATACGCACTCTGAACCTCTTAACCTCAGGCCTAGAACACTTTTTCTTTCACAGCTAAGTTAGTTATTCACAGAGTAATATTTGAAATTTATCACAGTTTTCAAAGCATAAAACGTGCTCATACAACTGTGGTCTATATCATCTTCAAAATTGAATTGAAAGTGCAGTTGCAAGACCGACCCTCCGGCCGGTCTACGGGGCCTAACGGAATGCGCCGTAGTTTACATCGGACCCGCCGGCGGGTCCTCGGGGCTTGAGGGATTTTATTACCCTCCTTTCTTCCAACTGTTTTTCTCCAGCCACCTCACCGGCATTCTCACCTCATTCCGGCAAGAAGGCTCTAATTATATGCGTCCGCGCGACCGAGCAGCCCGGCCGCTACACCACGAAATTACAAGCAATTGTGTGTAACGATTTATTTAAATAAATGGTCGCGCGGCCCGGCCGCTCGTACGAGTTTCAACGTGTTCACTTGTATCGGTGAATTTGAAGCGGACGGGACGCTCTTTTGTTGTTTGTGAGAACGTGTGGAGAGCGGAGACGCTCGGACCGCTTCATATAAATCAAAAAGCGACTTGGCCGCCGCGGTCGCTGGAATCTGCGGCCAAACCACTCGGTCGCGTGGACGCATATAATTAGAGACTTAGGTCGTCCCGCCATCTTCGCCTTGGGGATTATGAAAGATTTATGATTTCGGCAGGCTCATGCCCGCGCGCGTTTCGTGTTGATGCGATTACTCGAGTTAGAGGGAGACGGCATGCTGCGTGTGACAGAGAGCGAGCCTGGCGCCAATTTGCTACTCACTCTGGACCGCACGCGATTGGCTACCCAGGGCAAGAAAGTTATCGGTGAGTACCGCGGAAAAGACCACTGGATTACCAGTGGGCAGAGTTTCATAAAACCACAATTCGTATTTTATTATGACACTTAAGGCGGTAGGTAGGTAGGCCTACCAAGACGGGTCATGGGTTCGATTCCCACTTGAGGTCAACGTACATTTGTACTGTTTTTTCATGTTTGTGATGTCCTTGTCTGGTTAACAGAGCAAAGGGTATCCTAGTTTGGGATCAGGTCAAATGATTGTGTTGTGTTCGAAACACTACGTATGACATCACCATCTTCTAGGTGGTGATCTTCACTGGGGTCACAATGAAAACAGCCTGGAATACGGTATTTGACACTATCAACAATAAATTATGTGAGATGCTCGATTAAAGCAAAAACGACAAAATGTTTCGGAAAATGTATTCTTTTAATCATTTACTAGTTATTACAATTTTTTAATAGATGAAGCATGAAGAGTGCTCTGAATTGTGACTTCACAAGCAAGTATTTTCATACAAAATTCCGTTTTAAAAGTAACTCATTTGACATTTTGTCAAACACCCAATTCTCTGGAACCCATTAAACTGTCTCGAAGCCGTACGAAACCCCCCACTTTTCCCTCCAGGCGACTTCCTAGTGAAGCTTCAGACGCTGAAGGCGACCGGTGACGTCACAGCGGCCGAGCAATTATTCGACACGTACAGCCGACTCGCGGCACCCTGGGACCGCTGGCGTGATATCGTCATGCTGCACAAACAGCCCAAAAACATATTTGTGCAACCCAACACTCAGCATAAGGGTGAGTTTCGCTTGAAATGCCTTGAGTAAGATTGGTTCGAGACGTAAAGCTGGCTGGTAGAGCCGTGGGATCACTGGCGCGATATTGTCATGCTGCACAAACAGCCCAAGAACATATTTGTGCAACCCAACACTCAGCATAAGGGTGAGTATGGCTTGAAATGCCTTAGTAAGATTGGTTCGAGACGTAAAGCTGGCTGGTAGAGCCGTGGAATCACTGGCGCGATATTGTCATGATGCACAAACAGCCCAAGAACATATTTGTGCAACCCAACACTCAGCATAAGGTTGAATATCGTGTGGCATGCACGGCGTTGTAATGCACTTTTTCGTCTTTCTACCTAGTCGCATAAGTGGATTCCAACTAAGCTATTATCCTCGCTTTCCCTCGCGGGTAGGCCGACAGGAATTTAGTAAGGTGGTACTTACCACCCCTTACTATAAAACCATTGACTTGAAAATAAAATTATTAAGTTCATCATCAACCCATTATGTCACCACCGAGGGGCACAAGTCTCTTCCCTGAGGAAGGTATAGGCCATACTCCACCACGGGGGCCAAGTCCGGATTGATGGAGGCTTGTAAGACTAGTGGCTGGTCTTACTGTCAGAAGTTGTCAAGCCGCCCTAAGGCCTCTGACTTGGCTTAACGACTGCCATCTATCGGCGGCAGCCGGCACCAACTGCTTAACGTGCCTTGCGAAGCACGGAACCGCTCGGAAAAATGCCACTAGCGTTAGTCATAGACAGTGACCCATCCATGGACTGAACGCGCCGTATGTTGCTTAACCTTAGTGATCGTTTAAGATCACTCAGGCAGCCCAGGCTACGAGCGATTCCGATAAGTTAAGAAAAGTTAATTGTTCGGTGATATATAATTATGTACAGGCCCCAAGACTAATGTTGAGTGTTAGTCAGTCGTAGATCTGTTGTCGTAGATAGTTTATAATGACTACTTCTAGATTTCTCAAATCCACTCTCTTTGCAGGCGATGACGCGGTGTTGAAGCGGTATCCGGCGAGCGTGGAAAGCATGGTGCAGTCGTGGGTGGACCGGTTCCCTTCCACTGACATCGACGACATACTGGAGCAGTTGGCTGATCAAGACAAGAAGTATTTCGCCGACCTAGAGTCCCTTTACAATCTCTAGAACCATCCAAACAAAGTTGTTGTACCCACCTAGGCGTATGGCCCAAATGTCTGTTCAATAAACTGCAATTTGTAAGTTTTTCTTGTTTATTATTATCATATTCAACGCCTTGATTGATAAATAAATAAGCTAAAAGTCTAGAAAATCATAACAGCTCCGATGGGTCAGTCTCACTATTCCCATTACCCATTGCAGTGGTAATACTGAGACTGCACTTTTTTTTCAAACCAGTCTCTCTATTCCAAGAACGTTTTACCCAATGGACGCGACACAGTTGAAGTTTTCGCCTATTCCCCGCGTGCCACTACCGTGGCCTCGGTTCTGAATTTTTACTGTCAGTGTGACATCAGACTTTCGAGGAAAAACGTCGAGAAAAAAGTGCAAAAATATGACGAAGTGCGCAGTGTTGTTCTGTAAAAATTACAGCAATAAAACAGCTAATGTTTCTTATCACCCGTAAGTATGATTTTGTACTTTTATATGCGGTATTTCTTTAGAAAAGTAATAAAAAGTGCAACATAAACAACATATAATACGCCGAATTTAAATTTTTTCGTGTATATGACAATACAATGGCACTTTGACATTCTGTAATTTATGGTACAATATCATTCATTCAGACCTCATTCCGTTCTTTATGAGTATTTTTTTCTTGCAATAGGGTTTGAAAAGGTCGATAAAATATTTCGATATTTCAATCGACGTCACACCAAGGACGTAGAACATTTTTTTTCTATCGCTCGGTGTCGACTCACTCGTTGATCTAGCGGTGTCACGTGATCACGTCTGATTTCCAAGCCGGAGGTCGTAGGTTCGATTTCCACTGGGCTGCCGTACATTTTGTACATATGTGTTAATGTGGGTGTATTTTCATGTTTGTGATGTCCTTGCCTGGCTACCATAGTACCTAGTTTGGGACCGGAACAAGTGATTGTGTTGCGTGGAAGTTATTTAATATTTATTTATTGATACTTTTATTACACTTATATTAAGGAAAATCGTATCGTTATTTCTTACTTATTTAGTTTTATTATGTAGATTTCCAGTATATCTAGTAAGAAAAAGAAAGTACGTAATAAGTACGTAATTTTTGAATGTATGTTACTGCACGAGCAGCAAATATTTTTATAGTTCTTAAAATTGATCTATTTGTAAATATGTAAGTAATTTTCTATTTGCTGTTATAAATGTTTGGTAATCTGAGCAGATACAACTTATGCTATTTGCATATAACTTATGTCACTAAGAGTCTTCGAAATAAGTCAAGACCTTTTGTCATTTGTAAAAATAAAAAACTAGAGAAAGTAGCTCTTTATTGCTTTTACCTTCACAAACTACATTTAAAAATTAGTTGTACGAAATGGAAATAAGACTGTTCTTACAGAAATAAATAAGCTCAATCTACTTACTAGTAGATTGAGCTTATTTAAAGTTCGTAGTAATAAAAAACTTCTTTATTACTACGAACTACCTACAACTACATAAAGTTCACCTCATTCCTCATGCATTCATTTCGTTCACTCATCATTTATCGATAATATTTTTAACGACATTTGCAAGCACTAAACTGATATTTTGACAGTAACAGCGTCCTCCCGCCCCCCAAAAGTTGGTCGCATGTGTTTTCCTACAAAATGTCAGTCATATCATATCCCGTGGCTAAAATATCCTTGCACTATTTCCATTGAATTACGAAACGCCGAATGGTAATAGCGAGACTTATGTTCTCCTACAAAATGTCTCATTATTCCCATTTGGAGCGGTTTTTTTTAAACGTCGGGTGTAAAATAATGTAACTATCCTACAGAAAAATACAAATCTACGCAATATAAAATTTTATTTGGGCTTTTAGTAATCGCCTATATAGATATCAAAACAATAATAAAGAGGTCATAATATCGTGCGTTTTATTGGTCGCGAATAGTAGCGGGATCGCGAATAGTATCAATATTACCATCAATGGGAAAGCTCAATGGGAATAGTGGCACTGACCCGCTCCGATTGTTTTAAACTCTACAACCACTGCCCACCCATATGATAGGCTGTCTTGTCGTACACGAGACATTTGCAAAATTGTACTAAAGTCTGATTTTTAATTCCGTAGAATTCTGACAGTTATTATTTTTTGACATGTCAGAGATTAGAAACTTTTTTGACCAGGCACATTTTTCAATTTCAATTCCCTTTTTCGGTGGAGAACTTTTTCAGTAGCAACACTTATGAAATGTCAGAATTCTACGGAATAAAAAATCAGACTTTAGGTGGATCACATACAGGTCATCAACAAGGGTCTACCAAAAACTTCTTAAGTGAAAAGACAGACATTTCAACTATATAATTTATTCACATTCAATACAAAACGCGTGTGATAATAACTTTAATATTAATTTGCTGTAACAATCACAGTATTGCGTTTTTCTTTTTACTCATAGTACAAGAACTATGACTAATAAGAGAAAATATTAAAAATCACCACACACAACAATAAATAATTCAAATACTAAAAAATAATAAATAGGATTGCGTTGGTAATAATAATAAGAAAATGAAATAATTGCTGTTATTGCTTAATATAAAACACAACTAGGTATAACGAACTTCGTCCACTGAGATTTACTGAGCCACAAGGCAACAGAAACGAAAATCTTCACTAAGTAATAAAATTGTAAAACGCAAATTCATAGTTATAATACAATTTTGGTGTCCGAGATTCTGTAACACATTATTCTATAAATACAAGTTACTCTAACGAAATCGTTTATCTAAGCACCATTCTATTCGATTACGTCTGTAGTGTGACTTAGCAATTCAATACTATTTCGATTTTAAATACTGACTTAGTGTCAAAATAAGAGAAAACATAATACTACTATGAATACAAATAAAAGTAAAATTAAAGTGAGTAAAACCAGTTTTGTGAAAACACACGATGAGTATAAAAGCGAATACTTGTCATTTCATTGTATTCAAAATTAATAGAATATAAAATCCAGTCATTTTAAGTATTGCGAAAGGCACAATCAATTTTCACCAATAAATATTTAGCAAAAAAGTCAATTTGTAATTTTTTGCTCAATTTGTTATACAAAATTATATTGCACATTTTTCATACAACATACAAAAGTAAAAAAAGACAAAATAAAAACGCAGGCATCGACACAGCGCATCTTAAATACATAGGTATTTTCCCTATATTTTTCTAAGTGAAGCACCTACTTCGGCCAATACTTAATATTAGACTTTATCTTAATTTATATTAAGTTCCGATTCGCCTAGACACTCTGCTAAAGCTTTGTGGTAGTGTAAACTTTTTGTTTTCCAGATTGGCCATTTTTTCTGTATGTTTAAGTAAAATTATTGAGGCAAGTCTCAAGTTCTCTAAACTTCAGATCATTCATTCAACATAAAAGTTTATGCTCAAGTAGTTATGTTAGCATGGGACAATATTGTAAACAAATTCGTAAAGTAGGAGACATCAAAGTTGAGCGAACATTTGCCACTAGGAGACAGTCTTACGATCATCCAATTTGTCACTTCGAGATTCAGTTATTGTTCACTGGTTAACTATTACAAAATGGCAAGATTGATATTCGAGGAAACAACACAAAATGTGTTCGGATACATGAGACAACTACAAAAAGAACTGACCTCCCTGCCTAAACTTAACCCGGTGATTTTCCACAAAAAATGCTATATTTAATCACATACTGTACTCTCTGCCCGGAGTCGGCGTAGCGTCTAACAGTTTCTTTCAGTCAACTTTCTCAGGGCATTCTGCACCGTCGCCTTCGCCTTTAGGTGTGACAGGGGATCTAGAAAACAAACGCCATTCTGTACCACAAATAACCAAAACAATTTTAACAGGCGCTACTGCTGTTTACAGGTTGTGTCAAGTATCTTTCAAAGTGCTGTACAATTTATAGACACGTGTGATAATAGTATAGTTTAGCTAGCCAAGTAAGTATTCGAGAGGTACTTTAATTACAGATGTCTCTGAAAATAAAAACTTGCTAAAACTAAAGGGGACTTCCAAAAACTTTTAAAGCATTAGTGCTGTAATTTAATTCGAAAGCGTGAAGCGTGCAGAGTCAACTCGTATTATTGTCTTTCACTTTAGGGAAAGTTATTACTTTTCAAGATTATTTACGAAAAGAGAACAAGGGTATACACACCTGTCTGTTGGTGTTTTTTCGGGGTCGGGCTTGCGGGTCACGCTGATAGATATAGTTTTCCTTTGTCTAATTTTCTCCATAATATTTTCTGGGCTCGGCTCCTTTTCGCTCTCCTTCAATATTATCGCGGAGTTTCTAGTTCTTTTAGGCCGGTATGTGGCGTAGCTTCCAGGGGCATACATCGATATTGTCCTGTTGTATTTGTGCGGATCCCTCAAGTGTCCTAAAGTCGGATCTTCCGTCCCATCTGAGCTGTCCATGAGCGACAATGTCCGCGCGTATCTATTGGCTCCGTACGAGGATGGGTGATCGTAGTCTAGGTAACTTCGACTTCCCGGATATTTTCTCAAGTCATTTCTATCCAGAGATCGGTACGAATCGACTTTATCGTTCAGTCCGTAGTTGTCGAATCTCAAAGCGCTTCTTGGGCTGGTTGGGACATCGCTCATGAGAGATCTGTAGCGATCAGTAGAAGGCGAAAGGTCGGATGCGCCTGAAAAACCGGGCGAGAGATCGTAGGAGAGTGGGGATGTTGGAGACATGTCATATTTAGGCTCGCTAGTCTGGCCGTGCAGACGAGCTAACGGGTCATACTCCGCGGCCCCTGGACCGACTAGGTTACTTTTTCGTCTCGCCTTCTTTTCGTTAAACCGCGAGTAGAAGCTCTTCCTACGGATCCTTTCGACAATATCATCCGTTTCTGGTGTAGTCGGTGTGTGTTCTCTGTGAGGGTGCGGCGCATCACTTTGTGCGGAATCGTCAGTAACTTTGATAGTGACCACGTGATCAGGTTTAATTTCGGCGTTGGAAAATGTTGACCTACTTCTAGACCTGCTCCGTTCGTGGATACTGGTGCTGTTATTATCAACATCATCAGCTATTGTACCGTTCTTTTCTGTACCATTCTTGACTTCTCGAGAATTCTCTTTGTTGTCGGCGTAACTAATCTGGGGTTCTATCACAGGATTTGTAGGAACTATTTTCTTAACTCGTGGCAACCTTGAGAAGTCCAATTTTAAACTGTTTCTCTTCGAATCATTTTCTTTCTTTTGCAGGTCGTTGTTCAAGGAGGCAACAGACGCGCTGTCGCTTGATGTTCGTTCGTATTTGTTTTTGCGACCTAAGCCATTCAGCAAAAGCGAAGTTGGTCGCTTAGGTTTATCTTTGTCGTTCATTAGATCTGTCTCAGATACTGTTTCCTTCTTAGTAGTAGTTTCAATGTGTGCCTCAATGTGATCACTGGGAGATTTCTCCACTGATGGCTTTGCAACCTTTTCAACCTTATCTTTAGTTTCAAACTTCTTAAATAGACCCAACACTTTAGATACCGTCGTTTTGTTAGGAACGCTGACTGGACTGTCTAAGACTGGAACGTCAGTCAGTGTAACGGCTCGTTTTATGAGATTCGATTCCGTGGTAGGTTCAACATCTACTGGCACTGAATGTTCTCGCTGATTTCTACTAACCTTAGATTCTTTGGCTGAAATAGCTTTCTTTGCATCATTGGCCGCAGTCTTGTTTTCAACAACTTTATCCTTATCTGGCGAACTAGATTTATTGGAAGTCAACTTCTCAATTTTGTGCCCAATAGATTGTAAGACCGATTTCTTTTTAACAGTCACAGATTTAGTTTCTCCTTCAGCGGATTTTTCTTTCACTTTCTTTGTGACCTTTTTCTTTTCTACTGCGATCTTAGGTTCGGTACCATCTTGGCTCGCCATGTCTGCTTTGGACTTGGAAGAAACTTTTTTGATAATTTTCTTCTTGATCGTAGTCTTTTTCTCGCTAGGTTCAGCGTCTGTGGATTTAAGTTTTACGTCTTCCGTTTTAGATTCGTGATTCATGACTTTTATCTTAGTATCCTCGACGTTACTAGTTTTGTTATCATCCACGACAGTGTTGCCATTTCCGATAACTGTGCCATTGCTTTGTTTCTTTTCTGCAATGACCAATTTATCTTCTGTTTTAGTTTCGGACTTGGCAACAACTTTGCTCTCAGAGTTGCTAACGACTTGGTATTTTTTCAAGACTAAAGCATCGCTGGCAGATTCGCTGTTAGACTCACTCTTTTCTACTGAGTCTGCTTTCTGCACGGCGGACGGTCTAGTCTTCTTTGGTAAGCTAATGTTGAAGCTGACTTCAACATCTGTGGCGCTTTCTGGACTCAGCACTTCAACTTTTTGTGTGACTGATTTAGTTTCCTGCTCATTCTTAACTGCCCTATTGACATAAACTTTCTCTGGAGAAGGACTACTGGTCGGATAACTCTTTGGTCGTGTTAACTTAGATTCCTTGTGCACCAATTTATCTTTGACTTCGTTCTCCTTATCTTGAGAGTCATCCTCGAAGGTTTCCTTCGGTACTCTGTCGATGGAATCTAAGTTCTTTACTGGATAGCTTTTCGGTCGCGTCAGTTTCGATTCTTTGTTTCCAACATCAACTAGGTTAGTTTTCATTGTGTTATATTTGTCAAATGAATTCGTGTTATGGTTTTTCATTGACGTGTCTAGCGTTGTCTCTTTTATGTTATCCAAGATAGGGAAGAACGGTGTATTTGACCTACTACGCTCCTTAGCAGTCAATAAACCCAATGGCGTAAGACCTTTACGAGCATAACTGACATCATCCTTGAATAACGGCACATCACTTGCCTCAACGGGACTTCGTATGGACGCATTGGGATCGTAAGGCTTGTTTTTCTTTTCTCTGATCTCTTTTAGCACCTTTTGAGTCTCTAATTCCTTCTCTTTTTTAAGTTTGACGTATTGATTTTCATCCGGGGGCGTGTCAAAGAAGTCCGGTCTCAAGAACCTAGAGATCCTCTTACGAGGCTGATCACTGGCCGTGGCCCGCATGGAATGTCGCCTGAAGCCGCCCAAGGCCGACCCCGCACCGAGCTGGCCGTACGCAGCTACGTAGCTGGGCTCCGACAGTATGCTGGCGCTATCCGAAGAGTACGAATCGTCCAAAGACAGCGTTCGGTCCGGCGTCAAGTACTTGCTTAGCAGCGGTCGGTCGGGTGTGCTCCTCAGACTGCTGCCCCTAGAGTTAGAATCTTTCAAGTTGAGCTTAGTCTGTTCGAGGTCGGCAGCCGACGGCGGCGTAGTCTCCCTCGACAGAGTCGAGTGGCGTTTCAGGCGCGGAAGGGTGGAGAACTGGGGCGCGGGGACGTCGACGGCGTCCTTGCGGCTCTCGGCTGTTTTGTGGGGCAGTGTGGGTGGGTCGGGGAGCCTGTCGGCGGGTGGGGGGTCGCTTTTGTCGGCGAGGTCTGTGGCGGAGGATTCGGCGCGGCGGGTTTTGTCGGAGGTCGGAGCGGATTGCAAGGACAGCGTCCGGCGTAGTGTGCGGGCGGCGGCCGGCGGCAAGTGTGCCAGCAGCTGGTGCTGCAGTCGTCGCGAAAGCGCCGGCGTCAGCCCCGACAGCGCCGCCAACTCCTTCTCCGAAAACTGAATCGAGCTCAAGTCTAAATCCGACAAGTCTAACCCGCTTTCGGCGTTCGCCTCGGCGGCCTTCGTTTGGTGCTTACTGGTTTTCTTACTACTACCTGCAAAATCAATTGAGAAACACACAGTTCGATCATGCAGTATGCCGGCTGGGATGGTGTATTTACAGTGAAGGGTCTCGTCGTTGGCTCTGTGGTTTGGTGAAATGTAATTGTTCATCGATAAATTTGGGAGGGAGTTAATTTTATAATTTTTCCGATGAAATTTGAATTTTTGATATTATTGTTCATAAATGCTGTCTAGATCGGTTCTAAACAGAGTAACTATTAATGCAAACATCAAATGCAGACTGTTAAAAGTTAATAAATATATAATAAGGACTACATACAGAAAGCTTTAGCAATAGCAAACTCAAAACACAAACTATGCATTAAAATGTTGCATCTTCAATTTATACAATGATTTACCAGTAACAACTAGATGCTCGAGCGATGTATTCCAAAAGGCATAACTATTGAAACGGGCGCTCAGCGCACACAGTGAAAGAACACAAAAATGAGGAAAAAAGAATAAGTTTAGTACCTATTGTTGAGTGTCGTTTGTGGCAGATTTGTTGGTTTCGCCGGTGCCGCTGTGAAGTGAAGATTTGGTCGGAGCATGCAGTGTAACGCGCAACCCAACTGCAACCATTCCAACACAACCTCACTACCGCATCGCTGCCCAGTGCTCCGGCCGCCGTGTAAGAAGCGTTACAGTACGCAGCCTGCAGCGCGCGCGGGCATGAGGTTGCGGGGGACTCGCTCACATTAGAACAGCTACAGATTACCTTTACCGTGGCTCTACTGTATCACTTCTTACACGGAGCCCCGGCCGACCGCCCCTCTGGCGTCCCTGCTAGTCTGGCAGCGGAGAAGACGTCTCAGCAAAAGAATCAACATCTTCCATGTCCAGAGCCCATTCAGGTGAGAACCGTCGCGTTTTCGACTGTTTTTATCTTCTGAATGTCGGCGGAGAGCCAGTATCTTAGAGCTCTGGACACAAGGACTGTGATAGCGCATGAAAACGTGACGTGATAGCTAGATAGCTCCCGGAAGGGCTTGTATAATACAGAGTGCTACCACATCCACTAACTATCTACACACGTTCAAGAGTTGAGCTCTATTCTATTGAATTGATGGTTCGTGGTGTCCTCAGATTGATATTACACGTCGTTTGATTGAATTGCCAGAGGCAATGCTAAATCGCTGCATTGGCATGCAATTTTGATACTTAATCATAACGGAATGTGACAGAATTGAGAGCAACGCAACATTTTCCTGCTAATGTTAAAAAGGAAAAGTCAAAATCTGCACAAAAAAATGCAATTTATGCATAACAAATAGAACACTACAATGCAAGTTAAGAAGTTAAAAAAACATATATAAATTGTTAATGAACGCTGAGGTTTTAATATCAAACATCGAGTGCGGAGCGAAACATGAAACGCCTTGTCTCATATTTGAGACTAACGTTTCATATTTCACTACACAATATTAATAAAACGAAAAGAACACGGGTGTCCGTCCGGTGGAAAACGTTACTAATATCTGAGGCCTCCAAACAGCGGAAAAATAATTTTGAAAAAGCTTCTCTATGCCTACAGTGATAAAGTCGGCAATGGATGGTCATAGCTCGTTCAGTTAACGATTAAGGCGAAGCTAGCTGTGTTGTGAGTGTCCAGGCTTGTGCTCGAGTGATAGCTACATATTGAGTGGAATTTTGATTGTACATGCGATGGTGATTGCTTTCGATTTGGATCTTTATTATTTGTGTATGTATACTTTTCTTGTGCACTTAGGCACTTTTCTAATTCAAAACCATGGAACGAAAAAATCGTATTTTTTTTTATGAAGTTACACATTTTTCTTAGAGAATAGTGTGAACTTCTGAAATAGTATTTTTTTTGACAATGTCAGAAATTCCGAGGTATTATTCTTACCGAAATCGACATCAAAAACGAATGGAATCAATTTTTTTTTTTATTGTATCAAGATACAATGTGAAAACGGGTAAAATTTTGTACAGCAGTGCCTAAAAAAACAAAATATCATGCCTAACCTTTAAAAGCGTGTGCATTGTAACAGTGTCATTGAATAATCATTCCAAATTAAATATGGCGCTTCTCTGTGAAACTTGCAGCAGTGACTAAGCTCTAAAAATACACTCCTCCAATTCACCACCGTGTTTTTAAAAACAATAGATTATTTTTTAAAGCCGGGTCGAAATTATACGATTTCACTCGGACCAGATTCGGATATAAACGTGGATAAATTTTAACGCACAGTGCAGAATAGGAGCTACTCGTGATTGTAGTTCTTCTATTAAAAATATAATATTTTGCAATAATTTTACGCAAAAATAAACTAGCACCGCTTTAATAAATTGTAAACACGAATTGTTTAATCTGAAAATATAATGTTGTCATTCATTTTATGAATAAAGTATTTATTTATTTTATTTCCAATTGTTTTTGTGTACTGAACTGTTTGTGTAAAGTATAAAAATTTGCTTCATAGTCAGGATTTTAATAGTAATAGCGCCGACCAGAGTATTTTTTTGTTGTGACTAAGATTCAGTCTGGGTCAAAATGTAATAGACTTGAGAATTGATGAATGAGTAATCCGAATGGTCAAAATAAACTCGTATGCAGTTCCAACGCGGTGACAAGCTACTTTAAGCTACGGACGGTTTTCCATTGGACGGTAACAGTAACGATACGACATCATCGGACTGGTGGATTTCATAACGTGTAATGTGAAACGTAATCTAATTTCGTTAAATTAAGTCCGCGTTACGTAACGTAACTTAACGTAACATAACGGTTACGTAACTCAAAACAAAAAAAAACGAATCCTTATAGGATAATATTGTGGTCTGCCGTCTGTCTGTCAAGGCTCTAATCTTTATCTCAAGAACGCGTGGAGGCATTGGTTTGAAATTAAAACCATACACTCAGGCATACAGTCCCTTGAAGCTGTGAGAAAATCAAACTTCTAAGTAAACAAGAACATACGGCCGACAGCAATTCAACACTCGAGGGAATCAAAATTTACAGAGTACTTTCCGTTGACCTAGGACTATGAAATTTGGCAAGTAATATTCATTGTCATTGTAAATTATATTAATTTTTTTTCTTCCTTTTTCTTGCAATCTGTCTCACGACATTTAGCTAGAGTTTTGGTATCATTCATTGTCATAACGGGCTTGCATAGTATATGCCCTATAGCATATCCATATGTTACATAATATCCATATGTTACTAATTATATTAATGAACAAAAAAAATCCTAGTCCAACGATGTCGTCATCGTCACCTGTCACGGTAACGGCGCGAGACCGTCCGTTCACAGAGGCGGCCTACATCGTCTCGACATTTATTTATTTATTTATTTATTTGGCATACAATAAGAACTTACAGACATCGGCAACGTTTTCCGGCGGCAACGGGGGCGTGCAAAGCGGGCGGCACGGTGGGGACTCACCTCTGGGGAACGCCGGACGGGACTTGTTGAACATCGAGTCGAAGTCCGTGTGCAGGTCACGCCCGCCCCAGCCCTCGCGTCTGCAACGTGGACGACAATTAGGCGCTGCTGCTAATAATTGTAAAGGTGCTTGTACCCATAGGGTCGGCGGACTAAAGCACGTAAGGGCTGATTTTTCAATAGTCAAATAACTTTTATCGGAAACAAAAGGAATCGGAAATAAGAGGAATAAAAACAGCGGTTTGACATAATTTTCATACATAAGCTGTCAAACCGCCATTTTTATTCCTCAGATAACAGTTATCTGACTATTGAAAAATCGGCCTTAAGTCAAATTGTCGAAAAATTTGTTCTTTGCAACATAAATATGTAGATTAAAAAAGTAGTTTGCTTATTTTTTGTGGAAACCAAGTATGTTTAATTGATCGTTTCACGACAGCTCTCCGGTAAAGTAATAAAGATTAATAAAAATGGTTTAGAGTAATTTCATAAAAGGTTTAATTGACTGCCTCAAAATGTAGTGTTTTGGACTTACGTTCTTTAGTTCGCCGACGCTATTACTTGCACCGAAATTATCTTTATTATGATTACTATTATTCTTATTTTATTATAATTATTATTGTTGTTGATTATTTATTGTTATTTTGAATATAATTGTTAGCATGCTATGCCTGTCAATTGTATATGTTTGTGTGTAGTGGTAATTTAATAAATGATTATCTATGTATCTAATATAAGCCAAATGCTGACCGATTCCAAAGGTCTTACTGCAAAATTCTATGTAAACGTCAGGATTTCGTCAGCATTTGGTGCGCATAATTAGGTAGTACGACGAGGCGAGTCGCGTGTTACGTTAACACCATTGTTGTGGTGATCCGATCGGTCTCTTTGTAAGTTAAAAATCGCGAATATCCCGTAGATTCATTACGAAACTTAGCGACACAAAACGCATGACCGCCGCCGTAGTAACTACCTATGCAGGTCAGACTATCAGTGTACCGTACACGGCAATATTGCCAATAATCGGGCATGAATGCCACAACCACCAGGCCACAACAAAAGCGCTAGCGCTATTTGCTCTGACCATACGCCGGAGGCGTCAGGACAACTAGGGCGGTGCGCGTTTTTGTTGACGGCCATATTGCTGATATTTCAGAGGACTGTATATACAATACAGGGCGCAAGAAGTGTCCATTGCGGGTTTAAATCAATCAGTACCAAGATAATGATTACGTTATGAATGTTATTCCGAAAAGACTTGTAATAATAATACTCCCTGTTAAATCGGCATTGGATAATAAAGGTAATGTAATAATGTAAACGTGTGTAAAACTCATTTAGAACAAAACAGTACAAAATAATTAAGAAGATTCTTTGTGGTAAAGGAGATAACCAGTTTTCAATTGAGATTTTCACTAAGTAAAATACTTAAGTATGGACAAGTATTGACACAAATACTATCGTACTACAGTACTTGGACACAAACTGTAACACTATTATTTGCAATAAAAAAAATATTATTACTTCACGCCTATCATTTTTATATAGCTTTCTCTCAGAACTTTCGTCTCACACTTTCTCTAGCCACAGTCGAAGACGCGAGAGTGTCTTCCACTTTTTTGTTTAATCACTTGAAATTTGTAAGTACTGTAAACGAAATAGGAGTTTTGTGCAAGTCATGCATTTGTGGTTTACAGTTGAGATATGCTGTCCTTTAGCTCCAAACGCCCATCTCCTTTAGGTAGTTGAGCCAGTCATAATAATGTATTGACGAATTTTCAGTGAAGGGTGGTTCATAAGTCATTCAAGAAAATATGAATAAATAAATGGTAACTTGCAAAAAATGATAAACAATTTCGGACAAAAATCTTAACTCATATGGTCTAAAGCTAGATGAGATGCGGATACACACGTTTGACTCACGTTTCCGATACACTTCGTTTACTTTCCACAAATCTGTGACAGCTGCATGCAATAGAAGCGTTTTAGATTTTATTACACTGAATTTTAAAGCTTATGTACATATTAATAGATGAGATAATACTTACAACGCGTTGTGTCTCCTTGATAAGTGAGGGCTGCATGCACAAATGAACATAATATTAGTGTTGTTTCGTTTACACATCGTACAGATCATTTATATTTAGACATCAGTATTAAGTAAGCTATTGTGATACACAAAAGGTAAAGCTGGGAATATTTACGCCAAACAGCATTAAAACAAAACTATAACATCAACATCACATCAACAAAATTAATTATCTATTTTAGGCAATATCGCTTTTGAAACGGCCATCAAAATGAGAATTTCGGTAGTTTTAATCTCCATTGTCCACTTTAGAAGTGTGAACGGAAAAAAGTAGCTATGTTCACACTAGTGCTATTTTATAGGTTTCGATTTAAACAAAGATGACGTCAACCGCAGGAATTATCTATATTAATATTACCTGCCGGAATTATCTATTTGAAAGAATTATTAAATAAAAATGGAATTACTTAATTACTTTTTTTTTTACTCTAATCCTGCGGGGTAACACGTGCCAAACAGAGCCACAAAGCTTCTGATGCATTTAACACTCAAATTTGCATTTACGGGCGGATTCCTATCATTCACCCGGGCTTTGTATCCGAGACCTTAAAAGCCAAACGGGCCAAGCCAAAAACACCCGTACCTGTGTTGAAAGAAGGGCGACTGGAGGTTGTTGAACAGAGAGTGTGGGTGCTGTGAGAAGCCGGGGCCTTCCTCGCCGTTGAGACGATTCGTCAGCGCGCGGACCTGGAATCCAGATTAGGCTTTATGTTACCGAGATAAGAATGGTATTCCTGTGAAGATCTGTTAGGGATGGCTTGGTGATGCATAGATCCGTATAATATTCCTAATGCTGTAAAGATATGCGCCGCAAGTGGACGTGGAATAGTCACACTCTCAAAAGAGATTCGAAAAGAGATAGGTACTTTGATTCATGCGTTTCTAGTCGGCTGCGGATCCAACTCTACATGCACACTTTCCTTCTATACACAGCAGCAAATCGTGAAATATGTGGAAAAACAAATTTGGTGATGGGGGTGTCCATTTTACCTCAATATGTATTATGCAATACGAATCGCTTGTAGCCCCGGCCGCCTGAGTGATCTTGCATGGATGGGTGACAGTCTATGACTAACACTAGTGGCATTTTTTCGAGCGGTTCCGTGCTTCGCAAGACACGTTAAGCAGTTGGTGCCGGCTGCCATCGATAGATGGCAGTCGTTAAGCCAAGTCAGAGGCCTTACGGCGGCTTGAAAACTTCTGACAGTAATACCAGCCACTAGTCTTACAAGCTTCCACCAATCCGGACTTGGCCCCCGTGGTGGAGTATGGCCTATACCTCCCTCAGGGAAGAGACCCCGTGCCCCTCGGATCCGAGAGGATCCGGAATGACAATGGCATCGTTTTTATATCGGTAACACATTTTTCGGCCCCTCTATAGTTGATGGGCTGAAGAGTAACAGAATCTACTTTTAATTCAAATCCCAAGCAAATCAAGCCTCGACCACAGCTACAGTCTTGGCAACTGTCAATGTCGCTTCTTCGGTACAAAGACTTACCCTGTGCAGAAGCGTCGAGAAGAGATTTTCGGCCGTGAGCAGGTGGAAACCTTCGTCTTCCTCATCTTCTTCGCCCGAGCTCACAGACTCGGCGCGGGCGGCACGGCTCGACCTGTCGAAAAAGGTCACCTCGTTACAAGCGATTGTAATATTATAGAAGGAATGGAAGCACAGACATGCCTAGTGAAGTGTTCAGGCACTTACTGCTGTAACGGTGTAAACGTCTTTACATAATTTATTTTTACGTCATCTTTCCTTTTTTTTTTTACAATTTTAATTTTGATTATATTTTTATTTGATTCTGTTCGGTGTTTTATCAACATTTGAAACTACACATTCCTAGTTCAGATAAGATAAGAATATTCTTTATTGCAACAGAAAAAACAATTACACAAAGATAGAGTACAGTTTTTAATTTTGACGCATTACAATCCCACCTTTTGAGTACCCACAAGTACGATTGTACTACATAGGCTGCTACTTATGTATGCGGAATCTGGGATTCCAATAATTTTAAACGCAATGTCTGACCTCCATGGTCAAATACGTTCTTTTTTTAAATACTGGCCGCTAATATTTTTCTCTTATATACGTTAGTATTTTGTTTTTGTTGGGTTTAAAATGTCATATCGCTGAAAAAATGGAACTCACTCGTGAACATATTCGTGCTATGATTTATTACGATTTTCGACGTGGTTTAACGCAACAACAGTGCGTAGATCAATTAACTTCGACTTTTGGTGGTGAAGCTCCATCAAAAACGACTGTGTATCACTGGTTTAGTGAGTTTAATCGCGGGCGCAGTAAGCTCACGGACGAAGTTAAAGAAGGTCGCCCGAAATCGGTGGTTGTGCCACAAAATATTGAAGCTGTGCGAAAACTAATAATGCAAGACCGCCATGTTACGTATCGCGAGATAGAGGCTATTCTGGGCATATGTATGACGAGCATTCATAGGATATTACATGAACTTTTGTCTGTAAAAAAAAATTGTTCGCGTTGGATCCCGCACAACTTAACTCAGGATCAAAAAGATGCTCGCGTCGAATGGTGCAAGAAAACCTTAAAAAAATTCAACGGAGGCGACTCAAAATCTGTTTATAATATCTACACAGGTGACGAATCCTGGATCTACGCGTACGATCCCGAAACTAAACAACAATCAACAGTTTGGGTGTTTCAAAATGAGCCGAACCCTACGAAAGTGGCTCGTGCAAAAAGCACTGTAAAGCAAATGGTGGCCTGCTTTTTTGGTACTAATGGCCATGTGGCTACAATACCACTGGAGAATCGCAGAACGGTTAATTCGGAGAGGTACACGACCATTTGTTTGCCGGAAGTATTTGAAGAAATACGCCAAAACAACCAGCGACGCAGAATCATACTTCACCATGACAATGCCAGCTGTCATACATCTCAGGAAACAACTACATTTTTGGATGGTCAAAAAATAGAATTGATGGGTCATCCACCGTACAGCCCTGATTTGGCTCCCAATGATTTCTATTTATTCCCAAATGTAAAGAATAAATTACGTGGTCAACGATTTTCGACCCGTGAAGATGCCGTAGATGCGTTCAAACAGCACGTTTTGGAGATACCTCAATCAGAGTGGAAAAAGTGTTTTACAAATTAGTTTCATCGAATGCAAAAGTGCATCGATCATAGTGGAGAATACTTTGAAAAACAATAAAAGCATATTTAGCCATCTACATTTGTTTATTTTTTCTATTCCGCATACATAAGTAGCAGCCCTCGTAGTAGTAAGCGGGATACCAGAAACTGGCGCGGCCAGAAGCATTGTATGTGCCTCTATGTAAATGTTTATGTTTATTAAACCCAACGCGTTAAAGGCTTAAGTTATGAACAGCAATAAAATACATACCGGAGTCTGTGCATGTGTGAGTCATCTTCCTCCTCCGATTCGCCGCCGCTGACTAGGCTACTGAAACAATATGAGAGTTGAAACTAAATTGCAAGTGCGCTACTGTACTATTAAATTCAATAGAATCTGTACTCTGAAGTCGTTAGTACTATGGTATCAAGAATATTAATTTATCTGGCAATAGATCACCAATACGATCCGAGTGACTGAAAGAATTGGAAATTAGAGAACCAGTATAAACCAGCAGAAATAAACGGATGCCCAAATTGTTTTCGTTCGTTCAATGTTCAAGTTTAGTGTTTACAATAATAAGTGTTAAAATAATATTATAAGAGCACTCCAGTCGCTCCCCAAGGCGCGAATGACGACGGGCCGCCCGTCGCGACCATTCATGTTCAGGCTGGCCCGTGCCCGACGGGACAAATGCGATCTCGCGGGCACGGGGCGACGGGCATGTCTGTGCCCGTACCTAGGAATTGACGAGCAGACATGCGACAGACCTGCCCGTGACAGGCGGCTCAGTAGTGAATAGGGTAGTTTCCAGGGTCAAAATAATTAAATTCTATTTAGTCCGTATTTTTGATCATAAAAAAATATTGAACAAGTATTTTTTCTTTTTTCGATTACACAAAAAATAACAAAGAGTTAGCCCATTAAAGTTACGTGTGACGGCACTCCGTGCTAAAAAATGCAGCACGGCGTGACGTCACACGTAACTTTAATGGGCTATATATTTGACATTTTTGGTCTAATTTACAAATTAAAAAATACGTGTCCCTTATTTTTGAATAAACTAAAAGACGGACTATAGTACATTGTTCACCGAGAGGAGAAAGTGACCGATTACCGTCGAGGGTGTCGTTTGAAGCCCGAGCCGTAGGCGAGGGCTTTAAAACACCTGAGATCGGGAATCGCAGTTTCTCTCGAGTGATACATAGTGCTTTATACTACACCTACAAGGAAAATAAAAAACGAAATCTTTACTAATTGAAATTAAATTGAAATTGTTGCTAGTGGCCAGTGTCATTTTGCGAACTTGGAGATAAATCTCACTGTAAAAACTTTTTGGCTTTTGAT
The DNA here is from genome assembly GCA_947310845.1 of Yponomeuta plumbellus. Lineage (NCBI taxonomy): Eukaryota > Metazoa > Arthropoda > Insecta > Lepidoptera > Yponomeutidae > Yponomeuta > Yponomeuta plumbellus. The sequence continues at coordinate 16,218,507 of OX371196.1, forward strand.
ATTTAGGTTACCGGCGTACCACGTAAGAAATGGATTTTCATACACTTTTCTCTCCCGCTCAGATGCGTATTCTCCCCGCATATCTGTTCGATATGCAATGACGTACTTTCTACCGTAAATTTGATAAAGTATCAAGGTACTTTCCAAGCAGGTGTAGTATAAATTACATTTTTTAGGGCTACTGGCCTATTCCCCGTTTTAGTCCGCGGGCACGCACCTGATGCGTCGCGGCTTGGTGCGCCGGGCCGGACGGGCGGCGGGCTCGGGCTCGAGGCTGCCCTGCCGCGGGGTGACATAGCCCTTGCCCTCCACGGCGATGGGGATGATAAACTCGCGCGCTGACTTCTTGATGGGCTCGCCGCCCGGCGACGGGCTCGCGTCGCTGGCGCCCGACTCGGTCGACACCAGTCGCCTGGGGGCAGAGGACAATTTTTTCTTTAACTTGCTTCTGGCCCCACAGTAGGATACCCTGTGTCGTGGGACCCAGAAACAGCGACGTCACAAGCATGTAAACATCCAAGACATGGGTTTCGTTTTTTTGTCCCCAGCCGGGATTCGAACCCGGGACCTCTCGCATGGTAGGCAGATGCACGAACCGCTGCGCCACACAGGCCGTCTATGTGATTAAATCGATTATTTTGAAAATGGCACAAGTCACATATTTTGGTAGTTATAATGATGCTTTTTATTGTACAATTACAAAGTAATTCTAATAAATATCTCACCTAAATTCATAAAGTTTTCTATTTCTTTTCCCAACTTACTAATATATTTTGAAAAAGGCGCAAGTCCATCAACTTTAATTTCAATTTTTGTTGTAACTGCTCATGTGACATCAATGAAAACTTTTATATGTATTGTGTGTCTACATTGTGCAAATATTGAATTAACAAAAAAATATACCTATGACACTTTTCAATAGACAGTTTTTTTGTTGCTCCTGGAAATTTCTACTTGTAAGACTTGCGCCCCTTTCAAAGTAACCGATACAATTAATCTACAATGGCCGTCCACTCGGGTTTTCTTGCCTAAGCTGGAGAGCCCTATGTTCTTAGTTTTTACGTCGGTTGCGTTTTTCATTCATGATTTTCTTGTATATAACGTTTCGTATAAAGAAATTATTTTCTCGAAAACTACAGCACATTCTTATTTAGTGATCGCTCATAATCCAAAATCCTTTCGTGTAATTCTTCTAAAAAAAGCAAACAAAAATTAACTTTTACAGTAAACCGCCAAAACGTTATCTTGGACAACATGGCGTCGCACAAGAATCAAAACATCACTGGTCAGAATACAACACCAATGAACGTAAGAACGACTTGAATGACGGACGCCATTTTTTACTGAGCTGTGGCGTCATCATAGATTCGGCCAATCCAGGCCGTATTCGACAAAATACACTCTGAGTAAGCGTTTAATGCACTCGCTCCCTATGTTTTTTCTCCAGAATGTTCATCAAAACACTCACCTCAGTGACACAGGGTTTGGCCTGGCGGGGGCGGGCGCGGGGCGGGGGTGCGGCGCGGGGGCGGGGGCGGGGGCGGGGGCGTCGTCTGACACGTGGATCGGGATGATGCGCTCCACTGACACGCCCCTGCGAAACGAGACAAGTGACAATTTTCTTCATCATCATCAACCCATTATGTCCCCACCGAGGGGCACGGGTCTCTTCCCTGAGGAAGGTATAGGCTACCACCACGGGGGCCGAGTCCAGATTGGTGGAGGCTCGTAAGACTAGTGGCTGGTCTTACTCTCGGAAGTTTTCAACGCCTCTGACTTGGCTTAACGACTGCCATCAATCGACGGCAGCCGGCACCGACTGCTTAACGTGCCTTGCGAAGCAAGGAACCGCTCGGAAAAATTCCACAAGCGTTAGTTATAGTTAGCGCATCTGACTACCATGCGAGAGGTCCCGGGTTCGAATCCCGGCTGGGGGCAAAAAAAAAAGAAACCCAGGTCTTGGATGTTTACATGTTTGTGACGTCGCTGTTTCTGGGTCCCACGACACAGGGTATCCTAGTGTGGGGCCAGAAGCAATGTATGAGCCTGTATGTAAATGTTATGTTACATGTAAATGTTAGTGTAACTGTTGTCGGTGATCCTTAATGAAATAGGCTATTTGATCGATTTCTGAAAGGCATCTCACAATGTTTGTTGGTGTTCATGGAGTCCTCAGAAAGTGGTTATTTTAAATTCTTTCGTGTGTTTCTTCTAAAAAAGCCAAACGAAAATTTACTTTCTAAATAAGCCGCCAAAACGCTATCTTGGGCAATATGGCGCCGCACTGGTATTATGACGTCACTTCCCAATAAACCAACCAATGAACGTAAGTAAGAATGAATGACCGACACCATTTTTATTGAATTGTGACGTCATCGTAGAATCGGCCAATCCAGGGCGTTTTCGATACAATGGCGGCAGATAGAAATTATCAAATTTTACTTTGTGTTTTTATACAAATCATAATTGTTTTTTTTTTAGTAAAATGATTAAAAGCGGTTCTTAGACACATTATTTATACGAATACGTATAAATAATACTGTTTATACTACACCTGCTTGGAAAGTACCTTGATACTTTATCAAATTTACGGTAGAAAGTACGTCATTGCATATCGAACAAATATGCGGGGAGAAAACGCATCTGAGCGGGTGAGAAAAGTGTATGAAAATCCATTTCTTACGTGGTTTTTCTTTTTTAATTTTGGGTAAGACTATGCGCCGGTAACCTAAATATCAAAAGCCAAAAAGTTTTTACAGTGAGTTTTTATCTCCAAGTTCGCAAAATGACACTGGCCACTAGCAACAATTTCAATATAAATTTCAATTAGTAAAGATTTCGTTTTTTATTTTCCTTGTAGGTGTAGTATAAAGCACTATGTATCACTCGAGAGAAACTGCGATTCCCGATCTCAGGTGTTTTAAAGCCCTCGCCTACGGCTCGGGCTTCAAACGACACCCTCGACGGTAATCGGTCACTTTCTCCTCTCGGTGAAAAATGTACTATTTTAAATAAAAAACACTGACCGGTTGTTACGGTGGTCCTCGACGCGGTGCTGGGCCTCCGTGCGGAAGACCTTGGGGGTGGACACGGGCGGGGTGGCCGGCGGGGACGCCAGCGCCGTCACGCCGGCCGAAGAGGACCGCCCGTACGGCACCGGCGGCTTGCCTGCGACAAGTGTACAGTTTGACCAGAAAGAGTGCAAATTGAAGAGTGCGCTTTTGCTAATCGTCAGTTAAAAAAAAAAAACATAAAACATAAACATTTACATACAGGCACATACATTGCTTCTGGCCCCACACTAGGATACCCTGTGTCGTGGGAACCAGAAACAGCGACGTCACAAACATGTAAACATCCAAGACCTGGAGTTTTTTTTTTCTCCCCAGCCGGGGATCGAACCCGGGACCTCTCGCATGGTAAGCAGATGCACTAACCGTTACGCTACAGAGGTCGTAAGTTCTAACAGTGCGAAAGTAATTTTTCGCCGTTTCGACCTTTTGATGCCATTGAACGAAGAAAAGTGGCGCGCTTCTTTCCGACCAATCTTATCAATCAATCTTATTTTATCTTCAAGAAGTTGATTTTAAATACTTTTCCCAAATAATGTACACCTCTAATGTAGCTAATTGAAATTTTACACAGTTTTTTCGCTCTCCTGTAAAGTTGACATTTTTTTACTTACGCACTGTTAGAACTTAACTGACGTAATACTCTTATTTTCCATACCCAAACTTTTAGTACTAAAAGACATAGCCTCAGTTTCTGAAAGAGTGTTCAAATGTAACAAGAGATTAATCTAAGATTAATTCAAAATACCGGCACGTGATTGGCTGAAATTAGCTTGACGTGAGATTAACATTTGATCGCTCGTCTAGAAACCGAGCGATAGTCTCAGCAAGGAGAATTAATCTTGGTCTCAGTTACAATAACTGTGCTTATATTAGTATTCTAATGATGAAGATGGTCTGAAAAGTTCGTACAATATTTAGTTACACTTCACTTCCGTTTTCTAGACTTTATGGTCAACCTATAAGAGCTCTGACACACCACGGTTTTTTCCGGCGCCGGCGACGCGCGTTTAGCTATCGCGCTTTGACTGAACTCAATAAAAAAATCCAACACTTGAGGGCATGTTTAAAACAGGGTTCTAAATGGACGTAGTTTAGCAAAATAGTTTTAACTCACAACATGATTATTTTTGAGTTAGTGCCCTGCTTCACTAAGACGCCATGGCGACGTCGCCAGCGACCGTATCCAAGCAGTTAATATTGAAATGTATGGTGCCTTACTCACTTGGCGACGGTCTGGCAACGTCGCCATTCAATACAAACTCCTTGGATACGTAGCTGGCGACGTCGCCATGGCATAATAGTGAGGCAGGGCACTAAGAGCTCTGACACACCACGTTTTTTTCCGGCGCCGGTGAAGCGCGTTTTGCTATAGCGCTTCGAATGAACTCAATAAAATAATCTAACCTTTGAGGGCATCTTTAAAACAAGGTTCTAATTGGACGTAGTTTAGCAAAAAGGTTCCAACCCACAACATGATTATTTTTGAAGTTAAATATACCAAAATGATCGCTATGCTCTATATTTTAAGAATTAACAACTAAACGAAAAACTTTCATAGCGATCCGATGAGTATGTGGAAAGTTATGGCACATGGTAGTCCAATCCACATGTATGGAGACCGCCCGGGTTGGAACCTTTTTGCTAAACTACATCCAAATGTGAGTGGTTGACCAAAAAGGGTCCTGGAGGGATTGGAAACCGTTATTTTTTTATTTGAATTTTTTAAACTGTGTTATTTCAGCTTTGTTTTGTTCTAACCAGAATATTTTTAGATGCCGTAATTATTTTTTTATGATTTTTTTTTGTGAGCCGAGCCGTGTCGAAACCTGAAAATGTTATTGTATACAAAGTAATGCCACTTTATTTGAGTGGGCGGTCAATTGTGCCTCTGAGTGTATTAAACGACATAGAAAAGCCTAACAAACCTAAAATATGTTATTATTTTTCAGTACCAGTGCGAAAAGCAATAAAAAAAAACCTTATTTGACTTGCACCAATTTCTTAAATGTGGCGGAAGTAGCATTTAACTAAAAATCGTTTAGCATTTAAAAAAAATTCAACGTAGCTACTTCCTATAGCATAGTTCGATCTATTTCTATGAAAATAGAACCTCAGCTGATTACGAATGAAGTCAATAAATAGTGCTAACGCACTACATCATTTTGATGTATAAAATGCTCACCAGTCCGAATTGCCGACGATATGATGTCGCGAGCGGCCGCGCGGCGGCGGCTTTCCTCACCCGTTTTTTCTTCCACCAACTTGGCCATTGAGTTCTGCAGGCTCCTGATTATGAACACGAATATTAGCACCATTGTTGAATTGCAGTCTTCTTCAGAACAACAGTCATCTGGTTAGAAAGACACGTAGTTTCTGTTTTAAGTGCACATCTGCATCGTGAAATAAACTTTATTTACCATACGCAAGGCCGGTTTCACAATACAGTGGTAACTTCTTGACAGCTTACTGACAGAAAGTTTCACTCAAATTCTGATGAATTTTTACTTTTGTGAAACATGACCTTAGTTTTATTCCAACGACGATAAAAAACTTTTTGGTTTGTCAAAAATATAGAGGCAGCTAGTTTCAAAGCCCAACGTTTAGTCACTGCAATAATTCAGCAAGTCTGGACGTTATTCCTCGTGACGGTGAGTAATAAAAACACCACCTGCATGTATGTAAATGGTCATTCATTCCCGAGAGACAGTCTCAGTAACTATAGAACCGTGGGCGTCGATGCAGGTGATTCACACATATTTGCGGCGAGCGTTGGAATATGCACGCATAACGATTTGACGCCGTCCCGTCACTCTGACGTCATGCTTCGTGATGGCTGCTGTCACAGTTTACACGGCTAATGAACTTGCCCTTACACAACGCGGTGAGATGTTTGATTACTTGGCTCATCGGCCCGTGAATAAGTGTGTAAACGGATTTTGACAAATTTTTGGACACATTCCCAGAAATTTTAAATATAATGATAATAAAAGCTTCTAATATAAGGGCATTTTAGGAAACTAAGAAATTCCCGAAAACTCGACACATACAAGTAAGCTGATGAGCCACGCTCGAGATTATCACATTTGCGTAGGAAGGAATAAAGTAACTTTATGTTTATTTTTAAAGTGTCGTAGCGACATAATAAGAAAAATGTGGCAGCTGCAGTTTTCCACTGCTTTGTAGTTTAGTAAAGGGGCCTCTACACAGGCTACACTTTTGATGAAATATTTGGCTACATCTCAGAACACAAAAAAGAAGGGCTACATCATAGCCGCCTATATCCCGAAATTATAAAAAAAAAAAAAATTTAATGCAGCACTTAGCTGAAAAATGTATATCTCGAAAATATTTTTACAACAGTATATGGTTCATTATTTTGTCTTTACACGGGCTACATACGTGGCTTGGCTAGCTGCAATGGTAGACGAATCACGTAGTATGAAAAAGGGACGCACTTAGGCCGTAAAGCGAGACAGCAATAATATAGCTGAAAAATGTTTCAGTATTTTCGATTGCAAAGCGATCGTTTCGGCTATACGGCTAAAACACTAAACATTCATCAGCTATACAAAAAATTATGCAGATTATTTCAAAGTCTAGCCGTAAATGCTAGCTGATGCTACCAGCTACACCCTTGCAGCTATACATTTTCGTGAAAAGATAGCCCGTCTAGGAGCCCCATAATAATGTTCAAGTTTTTTTAAAATAAATATTAATGAATAGTAATGCTTCGCAAGGCACGTTAAGCAGTTGGTGCCGGCTGCGGTCGATAGATGGCAGTCATTAAGCCAAGTCAGAGGCCTTAGGGCGGCTTGAAAACTTCTGACAGCGAGACCAGCCACTAGTCTTACAAGCCTTCACCAATCCGGACTTGGCCCCCGTGGTGGAGTACGGCCTATACCTCCTCAGGGAAGAGACCCGTGCCCCTCGGTGGGGACATAATGGGTTAGAAACAAACAGTAATGAGAGCATACATACCTCCTAGCATCCTGCAGTAGCACAGTGGGGTCCACGGTGCTCGTACTGTGCATCGGTTCACTCTCAGTCTTCTTCACGCCTCCAACGTTCATGCCCTCGGCTGTCACCTGCTCGACGAAGGGCTCTTATTATATTATGGCTATGCAGGAGTGATTATTGTGAAGACGATAATCACTGTCGACGACTTCTGTGGCGCAGCGGTTAGCGCATCTGACTACCATGTGAGAGGTCCCGGGTTCGAATCCCGGCTGGGGAAAAAAAAAAGAAACCCAGGTCTTGGATGTTTACATGTTTGTGACGTCGCTGTTTCTGGTTCCCACGACACAGGGTATCCTAGTGTGGGGCCAGAAGCAATGTATGTGCCTGTATGTAAATGTTATGTTATTATTAATTTCGTCGACATTCAGTCTTTGTAGGACACGACATTACTGAAACACATGCTGTCTATAGATGGCAGTCGTTAAGCCAAGTCAGAGGCCTTAGGGTGGCTTCAAAACTTCTGACAATAAGACCAGCCCCTAGTCTTACAAGCCTCCAGCAATCCGGACTTGGCCCCCGTGGTGGTGTATGGCCTATACCTCCCTCAGGGAAGAGACCCGTGCCCCTCGGTAGGGACATAATGGGTTTATGATGCTGGTGTGATTATTAATTTCGTCGACCTTCAGTCTTTGTACAACACGTGACTATTGAACCACATACAGACCTAAAAATTAAAGAAAGAAAGAGATATATTTATTGGTACAAATTAACAAATTACAAGGAAAAACAAATCGCATAAAAACATAGATAGGACAGGCCTAAGTCAGAGCGTAAGTCCTTGAGGTGAAATGTCTCTTCTTTTGGAGGTTTCGCGTTACTTAATTCATACATATTATGAAGTTCTTACCGGTGAGGGCTCAATGCCGATCTGTTGCAGTCTCACGGAGCCGGCCTCCGGTGTCGTCTTGAAGGGCAGGTCGCGGTCCTCGCTCTGGGCTTTGGGCTTCGCGATCTTCGACACTACTGCGGAGAGAAATAAAGTTCAATATTGCTGTGCAGGTTGTTGCAGCAGAGGAACTGCATCGCTGGAAATGCAGGTCAGTTTGTTCAGAAACAGAGGCAGTTTGAAAACCGAGGAAACTCTCAAGGTAAGAAGAAACACTACAAGGTCCATTGATCGGATTATTTTTCTTGATAATTTTAACGCGTGACTTGAAATTATGAATAATTATGTCATTCCCTATGTAAATGTACGATAAGGAGCGGTACGTTCACTTGCGTGATATATAGGTTTATTCTCCAATTGACGATAACGATCCAGCGATCAGAAAATGTGGTGTTTTTAAGAATTTGGTTCCAGAACAGCGGATTATTTATGATGATTGTGTTTTATTTGTTTGTGGGAGTAATTCAATTAACTAGAATAACTTTTGAAAAACTAAGATTGATCATTTGATTCAAATTGTAAGCAAAATAATCCCTGCAAAGGACTTGGTAACTTGTATTAAAGCAAAAGTTTTACCTTGATAAGTCTGGTTAGAATAGCTTGGGTTATTGAAATGGCCAGGCATGGGTTATTCCAAGTAGGTGGTGGTAATCTGAAAAAGGAGTCTGGTCAGGACTGAGGGACACCTGTTTAGGGTAGGAAAAGGAGTAATGTCTAGGAAGCATTTGTTAATTTTGTACCATGGTAGATCAGCTCAGCTTCTTCAATCTTACAAGTGAAGACGTGAATTTGGTAGTCTCTCTCTACTTTCCTTATTTGAACTGTAGCTGCGTGAATTAGGTTTAATTGAAAACAAAAATCACTAATACGATCTATCATGCACGAAGTCCAAGAATATGTTTCTTTTCTAGTTGTGGAAGAGCGGTGTCTACTGCTACAGGTATCTTTATACTTACTAGTAGATACCGTCAATGTATGTAGTCTAAGATATAGTGGATAACGAAATAAAGAATTCTATATTTTGTATTGTATGTTGTTTGACTCAGCCGAACTAACTAGGAGAGTCACATACCACTGTGGTATGTGGTAAACTTTTACATGTTTTTTATCTAGCTCATTATCAATATGTGTGCCTAAACGAGACGACTACTGAAACGCGATATCTGCTATGTGATATCGTTCAAGTATTAAGTATGCGTTTCGTTTTCAAGCACACACAAGCAGGGTTGCCAATGCGTTTTAAGCAAAATGGACTAACATTGCAGAAAATCAGAAAAGTAATAAAATAAATACCATCAGCTGACGTAATCACTGTCCATATCTACACCCTCCATCCATATCATCAAAAATAAGTTAGGCAAAGACACCTTCGCCCCCATTTAGTACGTAATACTTGAACGGCCATGTTGCCAATACTGCAACATTGAGTGAATGAAGATGGCAGAGTGAACGATGAATGAATGAACACTGTCTTTTTTTTCGCTCTCTAAGCGTGCGTCCGCCGTTATATCGGTGCTAATTTATCACTAAACTGTGTTTGTTAGCCTAGCCTGTTTCAATTTCCAAATAAACGGCAGCCTAATTGAACCCACGGTTTTTTTTATCATACAGTCCACTGCCCACTATCATATTCAGGCTCCATACAAATTACGCTTCATATCTTTACGACGGAGCTGAGTAAACATAAAGTCGTCCTGTACTTTTTGTTGGTCCGGATCAACTTACGTGTTACTTATGTATAGGGCTATAGTGCTTACGAAAGTTTTAGTTCAAAAATAAAGGGCCGGTTTCTGAGCAGAGAATTTTAACTACGTAACTGCTTAACTGTAGTGTTGTCTCGTCAAATTTCTTAGAAAAGAGCGTGACAGAACGTTCTTTAAGTATTTACTTAGTGCAAATTCTCAATTAAGAAATCAGCCCCTGTTGGGTTCCGGCGTACCTGGCTTAGTGACCATCCTCTTTGGCTCGGGCGGGTTGGTAAGCGAGGCTCGTCTCTCGAACTGTTCCTTGAAGCTTCCCACGCTGCCGCCGAGAGACAGTTTCTTGGGCTTGGCGGGGGCGGGCGCGGGGGCGGGGGCGGGCGCGGGGGCGGACGCGGGGGCCGGCGCGGGGGCCGGCTGCGCGAGCGACAGCGAAGTTAGCGCCGCGGCCGCGGACGCGACCGTCGGTTTGGCCTCGTCCTGCTGACGAGTTTATTTATTTACTGAAGGCCGTCTTGTGACCGAGGATAAAAATCACGTTTATATCTCTCATATTCGGTAAGTAGGTCCTTATTACCCCCAAATGGGGCTTGTAGGTGACCAATTAGCGCTCTAGGGTAATAATGTAGCTAGAAAAGCCCTAGGGCGGTAAGTAATTAAAAAAAAACTCTTCACTCTTTCAAAAAAAGTTCGCGTACATCTAACCCTCATACTGGCAATAGACATCATGCATTCAGCCCAATGACAAAAGAGGTCGCTTCGCTATTCAGCCTTGTCTTCGTATAAGTATAATAGTCATCACTTTTAAATATCGAACGGCGAAGCTCCATTTCGTTCTTGAAAAAAATAAAATAAAAAAAAAGATGAAAAAAGGCGGGAATAGAAAACTTTTAGTTTAAATATTGTTTGTTTTTGGGATTTTTTTTATAATTACGTGCTAATTAGGAAAAAAAAATGAGTTCTGCAAGTGATGAAGATTCTAAGCTGCACTCCCGATTCAATGAAAATGGAAGCTGAAGCAGCAATTAACAATATTTTGCCTGAAAGTTCTAAAGAGAGATATTTGAAAACTTACGATGAGTTCATGAAGTGGCGAAAAGAAAAACGAGTAGGTAAATGTTTTATTCTTGTAATGCCGGTTTTCTTCTACTTACCTCACAATCGAGATGTAAAGCAGAGTAGTTAGCTCGGGTGTAAGCATCAATTGCACCCTCGAACTATAGGCGCCCTCGCTGCGCTCGTGCGCCTAAATATCTCGGGTGCAATTGATGCCTTACAGCCCTTGGCTACTAATCTACTATTGTTGTATGGGAGCCCCCCTTTTAAATATTGTTTTTATTTTAATTTAATGATGATTTATTTTTGTAGGCGATTTATAACTAAATATTCTGTAAATATTTCAAGCGTCTACCTGTTGCCGTTATCAATATCGAGCAAAAACGAGCAAAAAAATCACGTTTGCTGTATGGGAGCCTCCATGAATATTTATTTTATTCCATTTTTTAGTGATTTTTGTTATAGCGGCAACAGAAATACATCATCTATGAAAATTTCAACTGTTGAACTATCATGGTTCATGAGTACAGCCTGGTGACAGGCGGACGGACAGCGGAGTCTCAGTAATAGGGTTCGTTTTACCCTTTGGGTACGGAACCCTATAAATCTTAGATATAAATGAATGTTAATACGAGTCATAATAAAAATTTAATACAATAATCAACCCAATGGGTATTACAAAGAACTCTGTTGCAAGACCCTTTTTCCTCGTTTCCCAGTGCGGGGATGCAGTTATGTACATTTGTGAACTTAAAACAGCACCAACCACTGGCTAACAGTCAAGAAAACATCGTGAGGAATCCTGAGTGTCTGAGCTATTCACACCGTTTGAAACCGCGAGACCTTTTGTGATACGGAACCCTAGTAATGATTACCTTTCCCTCGTCCTGTTTGTCATCCAACGACTTCTGCGAGCCAACCTTTTTCTTCACGGCGACCCGGGGCTTCGCGGGCGCGGGTGGTTCCTTCGCCTCCTTAGGGGGCTCCGGCGGGGCGGGGGAGGGGGCCGCGGGGGGCGAGGGGGGGCTGGCAGCTGCGGGGGGCGCCGGTGAGATCGTCATCGTGGCTGATGACTTTAAGGTCGGCTGGACCTGCGGGTGAACGAGGTTTTATTATTAGCATCTATTTATTTGAAGCGGTGGGAGCAAAATGGTAGAACAATGGACTTGGAAGCGAGAGTTCCAAGTTAAATTTCCAGTGAGGGAATGTACGTCCGACTTAAGTAACTGCGTAACTTTGCTCCCTACGGCGTCGCATTCGAGTTGCGAATGGTATTGTGATATTTGTCCGTCAAGCTAATAAAACACTTGTGTAGGGCCGTTTCAGTGTCATCCAAAAATCTTGCCTAAAAGACGTGGAACTCCTGTTTATAGTAACATAAGTTGCCGCACTGCACTTCGTTTTTGTATAACAAAATCAACAAAATTCTACCAATCTATAACGCCAATCTATAACTAAGTGGCCGGGAAGTCAAAATAAAAATTGAGAAATGGTTACAAACTTTGGATTGTAAAAATACAGAAAAACTACTTCAAGCAAATAGGTAATTAAGTAATTATTAAAGTATATATTTAGATCTAGAATTACCCAAAATTGTATTTTTTTATATTAATACTCGCAGTTATATATTTTAAACTGTAGTTACGAGTATACCTTATAAACTGACGGACCTATTGTCCCTAAGATACAGGTTTTATACCTAGTTTATGGGTCATAAGTTCGAATTTAATTTATACTACATTAAGTACGATGTTAAAAACAAACATTGTAAGTAAAGTACAAATAAAGAATTATCTTATCTTATCAGCAGGTACATACATGGGATGGCACTACTCACCATTTCCACGCCGTCGCAACTCGTCTGCGACCATTCTTTCGGCCTACTCTGTCTGTGATTCGAATGCGATATACGTGCACGGAATAGTGTCCAGGGGGACGCTACTCCGTGCGGTTTACTAATGTATTGCCAAAAATCGTTTCCCAAAGTATTACTTCCCAAACTATTTTCCGCAAATTATCACTTGGCAAAAAAACATTTCTCAAAACAACTTAAAGCAAATAAACAGTTAGCAAAAGTTATTATGGCAAGTTATTGTTTACCAAATAAATACTTGGTCAAAATTCATTTTACCAAAGAGGCAACAAGAGGCAAGGTAAGAACGCATCAAAGTCGAGTCTGTTTTCGATCTTACATAGAGAACCTAACGCTCCGACGCGCTCCGCTTCGCTACGCGCGTCGTCGCACCTATATTTCTGTTGTCACGTATTCTTTACATCGCCGACCCCCCGTTCCATTATTTGAAAATAACACTTGCCAAAATAAAACGTTAGCATAATAAACGTTTGTCTTAATAAAACTTGACGCAGTAAAATTATGCGAAATGATAATTTGACCAAATGAATAAAATGCGAAATGAAAACTTGCTAAAGTTTCATTTGGGAAATGAAACTGATGCCATAAGTTTATTGGGAAGTAAAATTTGGCGAAAAATACTTTGGCTAAACGGCGGTATCCCACTTCGTGCACTGTGTTTGGGATGGCATCACTCACCATTTGACCACCATCGTTGGGTAGAGCGGGCGTCTCGTCTGGAGGGGGCACGGTCGGCAGCGGTGGCGGCTCGTCCGAAGACGCTTCTTCCGGCACGACGTCCCGAGTGGCGCTGTTAGCCAGGCGAGCCGAGCTGCCGATCATTATAATAAGGTTAGCAACGCATACGAACTATAACTCATATTACTCCTGCATGCGTCCTTTTGTTAAACACTAATAATGTGTTAGCCCACTGTTAACAGCTATCAATTGACGAAAAACAAGATTTCTGTGCCACTCGCATAGATTACTCCCCCTTTTTTGTGTTTGCCTAAGATTTGATTAAAATAATAATAATAAACTCACGCCCGTTATCCCCGAAGGGGTAGAGCTGGACCCACGTTTTGCCGAGTTTATTAGGTCCCAAACGTGACAAGTGGCAAGCCTGTCGCCGTTATCCGGGCACAATTTATCAGCGAATGGTGTTGCTGTACAAACAAATGTACGTAACTAAAAGTCATTGGTACATGCGTGGTTCGAACCCAGACCCTCATGATCGAGAAGCAAGGGTCAACCCCACTACGCCACCACCGCTTTTTATTTATTTAGATTTGATTTTAGGTGCAAAAACGCAGTCATAGCTATTACTGTGTTACTCGTTACGAGGGCTGTATATACGTCGGTCGTCTGACTTAGCAACGCGTTCATTTTTCCAAAATTGATCAAAATGCATACAAGAAAACACATTTTCTGTTCTTGCATAGATTACTCCTCCCTTTTTTGTATTTGCCTAAGATTTGATTTTCTAATCTGATCACGATGAAGAGTTCCAGTTAGTTATACACTACGACTAGAATATGGTTTTTGCACCTAGCAACGCGTTCCTTCTTCCGCTGCAGTCCACTCGCGGACATGGCGAGCTCCAGTTTCCGCTTGTTATCGCCGGCCGACACGATGGTGCGAGTCGGCGACGGCTTTATGGCGTCCTCGCCGCCCTCTGCAACAAGCCAAATCATACTCGTATATCTATGGTTGTCTGAAAGATATCACTTTTAGTGATAAGTCCACCGTCTGTACTCTTAGATTAAAAAAGGAATCCCTTTAGTCTATTTTTTTATGTACAATAAAAAACACAGCAAGATGACAAAAATAACATGAACTGTATGTATTAAAAAAAAAAACTAAAGATGTTATTCATCAAAACTCCCCTGAAACACTGGTCAAATGAAGACTAAATAGTCTGTGGGTTTACCGTCACCACTAAACATTCAAATTGAATGCTAGGACTGCTACCAGACTTCGCGCCTCCATAAATAAGGCTGAAAAGTCTAGTATATACATACTTAAAATTACGAATTAGGATAAGTTAGATAAGTTTAATTATGCAATGAATTGCAACAGTGTTGGATTGGTTCATTCGGCATCTTTCATTTATACAGAAATGCGAATGAAAACACGCAATAAATGTACATTCGGATCAAGTAACTATAATTTTGTTCTCGTATTTTAAAGTAAAATATTATATCAGTTTTGTGTGGCCAAAACATCTTAAATAGCGCATTCACTCAAATATCGATAGCATCCACACTCTAGACAATAAATTCTGTCCAAATTGTTTTAAGTATTCATAAAAAATAGATTTTAATCTGTACACTTGGGTTTTCTCATGGTATTTTTCACTTAGCGAGTCGAGGCCTTATTGTAATAATAATAAATATTTTTATTGCCATTCACAAACTAGCTTAGAATTAAAAGTTAAACATGTATGTATTGTAACATTATATTTACAACTAGTCTAGTGAGGCAAAAGGGAATGACTCAGCTGATGCTATCACGCATCTTAAGATGCGTGTAGCGCTGATTTTCAGTCGTTCCCTACTCCTCGAGCTGTTGTGTAGTGTTAAATACCTGCGACTAGGTCCAGGATACGTTTTTCGGCGGAGTTACTGGGCTCGACCGCCATCGACGCGGAGTTAGTCATGTCCGCACAGCTCTCTTCTGGTCCCATTGCGGCCTGGGAGTAGGAACCACTTTAGTTTGCACTTAAGCGTTCACATAGAACTCATTCATCATCAGCCCACCTCGGGCCACTGTCGGGTATAGACCTAGAACTAATTACACTGAAATATTAACATAAAACATAAACATTTACATAGATGCATATACATTGTTCTGGCTCACAGTAGGATACCCTGTGTCGTAGAAACCAGAAACGGCGACATCACAAACATGTAAGCATCCAAGAACTGTTTTTTTTTTAATATTGTCGTAAGGTCTGCGAAGGAAGGCGATTTATTTAATTGTAGTTGTTGTTGTTACACTTTATTGCACAAAAAAATTTATACATAATATGACTTGAATATCAGGTTGGGTAGGTTTTTTTAAATATTTTTTTTTATTCTGTAATATTGTTATGACATTATATTACAAATTTGAATTTTACCTTGACATAGTCAAACTTTTGTGAGTTTGTGATGCGTAATAATGTGAAATATTTCTTAAGTAACTCTTATGTCGTGTGTAAATTGTATGTAACGTTTTCAATATTTGTATTTTAATTTTTAAAATATCGCTGACACAAATATATTAGGATATGAATACCTCAGAGTTTGGCACCATAACCGAGTTGGAGTTTGAAGGCGCAGCCGGGGCCAGTGACAGCAGTAAATCCAGCCGCACGGGCGTCTCCGCCGCTAGTGCCTCCGACATTTCAAGGCACGAGGTCTCGCAGCCGGTGTTCACCCATCTGCAACGGGCACACTCCAGGATTAACACCCAGTTTCCCGGACATTCACTGGCGCCACCATTTTTTTTAATGAAGGCTTGTACATCCCACTGCAGGGCCTTCTCTCAGAGAGAGAGAAAGAGAGAGTGTGGAATAAATTCCCACGCGTGCACACCGCGAATACACGACTTAAAGCCCTGACAATCCTTTTCAGGTTTCCTTAAGATGTTTTTCCTTCACCGTTTATCAACATATTACATATTAGTTTAATTAAATAGTAAGTTCTTTTACAGATCGTTCGATCGTATGTAAAATCTGTTTTTTAATTCAAGGCAAAAAAACTTTCACGTTGAGATATCAATATCAAGCCAAAGGCTGTCTTTTTTTTTAATATAACGATTAACGGCCCTGGATACTAGCCCTTTTGAGCCTTTTAGTTTATTATTTTATCACTTTCACTATTTTATACTCTTCACTATTTACAAAGTATTAATCGTGTTCACTATGTAGAATGTCCGAGTGTTGCTAATACGTAAAAACTAAAGAACCCAATTTTATTTCCAAGTAAAAACTGTGTTTGCTACGGAAGTGTTAATTTTACTTTGTTCTTATGAGTAATTAAATTTTAATGTCTTTGATGTGATAAGGATTTTGGTCACATTCTATTCACGGTAAATCGTAGGAAATAACTTCGTACGTTTTTATTGACTTAGTCACGTGTAGTGTACACCGATGCCTGTAACGGAGGTGGGCAGAATGAACTTACGGATGGTCGCAGATGTAAACAATGTCGGCGCGTTTCAGCGGATCCACTGTCAACATGTCACGGATCAGCGGCGATGCGCCTGGGAAAAACAATATTGACCTTAACACATATTGACATAATGTTAAAGACGTAATGGCGAGGAAGCACGTGGCATCGTACTGTCTTGACGCAGATGCTATCGGTTTGAGTTGGCAAAATATGGGAGTCTGGATCGGCCGCCATAGCAAAAAAACCCTTAAAACTAAGGGACTAGGGATTACGGAAAAGGATGGGCTGGCTGTTGTTACGTTACTACTTACGGATTGTAAAGAACTATTAACTATTTGGCATGCAGTCCGTGTGAAAATCTTCTTCGCAATTATTTATAGTGAATGTAAGAAGGTTAGATATTAAGGTTTCGGTGATACAACGAATAAAATAATTTATTTTCTATTGAACCCTGATCTAATCTAATGTCTCGTTTTATTTACTTTTAAATAATAGAACTAATGCCTGAAAAATAACCTGAACAAATTACTTACTCCAAACTTCGCATTGACATAATTATGTATTTAGAGTATCATTGGCGGGTTTCGCGGAATGTGACTTAAAATCCTTGGACAAGTCCAGTTTTAGTGTTTTAATGAACCATTGAATTTGTATTCTAAATTCAATGAATGAACTTAATAAATAATAGAAAAAAAATCTTTTACGGGACCATCGTAAATTCATCACGACTGCGCAGATTTTCGTAGAAGTTACCCATCGGGCATTAGAAGTTAAGTGACACAGGTTTCTTTCATATGTGAGTGGTTGACCAAAAAGGGACCTCAAGGGAAAATAATTGATTTCGAGAAAATCGCGTTTGAAGTTTCGTGTTTCTGTAGGTTTCGACTCGTGCTCGGCTCACAAAAAAAAAACATAAAAAAATATCACCTAAAAATATTCTGGTTAGACTAAAGCAAAGCTAAAATACCATAGATTAAAAAATTCAAATAAAAAAATAACGGTTTCCAATCCCTCCAGGTCCCTTTTTGGTCAACCACTCACATATTGTCCTGAATAGTTCGAGCTTCAGTGCTTGATTCGAGGTACTTACTCGAGGGTGCTTTAGGCTCATAGTAGTCGCCATTGCTGATCTGCCTCACCAACCTCTTGAAGTTTGACCCGTCGAACGGCATCGCGCCGTAAACCAGCGTGTACAGGAGCACTCCCAACGACCAACAGTCCACCTGAAAAGGACATCATATTCTATCAACCTCTCGAAAGAGCCACAACCTTGAAGCACCAACAAGGCTCTGTTCCGTTAAGCTACAATCAATAATAAACATAGACGGCCTTATAAAAACTGTATTCAGACGAAACAGACGAAAACCGTGTCAGCCATGATGTTCTTTATGATATCACACATCTTGTAAACAAACACGTAAGTCTGGGGCGCGACAGTCCTTCATAGCGGACAACAGGACAACTATAACTATATTATATATTATATTGATCGTAACAAATTGAAAACAGAAAATGTACGAACATAGATATCTCCTAAGCCATGGATTGCATTTGTATGGTTACATTGGAAAAAAATTATGAATATTATTATAAGGAAAAGTAAGTTATTTTATTAACGTGTTTGTTTTCCTTATAAATACCTGAGTTGGCACTCCAATAACTTTTGAATTAAAGAGAAACAGAGCTCAATATAACGAGCTCGATAGTTAAATTGAAGCTAAGCTATTTGGTAAACAATATGTTGACATCGAAGTTTTACTCGGATATTACTGGGATGCGCAGAGTTTGTTGTTTGCGACGTGATTAAAGCTCTTGTCTGACCGAAAAGTTACAGGGACGAGGTATTACAAGGCTAAATGTTTGGACGAAAACAATTTCATTCTAAAGCCTCGAATGTCAGTGTGATAAAATATACTGAGAATTCAATATACTAGAAATATGTACATATGTCTAATAATATACCGGGTTTAGCTTGATTGATGCCGGTGACTTCGTTCACGTGAAAATTTGGATGTGTATTTTTCCGGGATAAAAAGTAGCCTATATGCTATGTCAGACTATAACATCTTTACCAAATTGCAAGCGTTCAGTAATTCTGGCGTGATTGAGTAACAAATATACATAGATCCTCTAAGCTTTCGCACATGAGGCAAGCTATTAGAAAATAAATAATTATGTTAAACATCGTGTTCACATACAACAGCGCTCGATATTGCCAAGGCGGTGGGCACACTTTTTAATCAAGCCCATACTATTTCTCTTAGAGAAGGTATGTGCCCCGAAGCAGGACGTACTCGTATATAAGCTACATAAAAGAAAAATGTTAAAAACAAGCATCAATGTCGTACCTCAGGGCCAATATAAGGTGTTCCTTTGACGATTTCCGGCGACGCGTACAGTGGAGACCCGCAGAAAGTGGACAACAAAGACGTCTCTTTGAACACGTTTGAAAGACCAAAATCAGCTATCTGTAAAAAAAAATGACCACCAAGGAAAATATAGATTCAATTGCCAAGATGTCAATGATGAATTCTGGAATTCTGCACTGACCTTCGCACTGCCCGTGTCGTCTAATAATACATTTTCCAGTTTCAAGTCTCTATGGCAAATTTTGTGTATATGGCAATAGTATACAGCTGTGGCGATTTGACGGAATAACCTGAAAATAAACGTTACAACTGTATTGCGTTGTCGAAAGGGATTAAGCCAAGGTTTTAAGGTCTATCCATATTGCACCGGGCCGGTGTTTTGCCGTACAAGCACTACGATATTAAAAGATAATACTTATTCAGTTAGATTGGAACGGATTGGACAGGCAAAAACGATCAGTCCATCAAGCAGGACGGCCAGGACTTCAATATGCTCTATTATTCGTAGCAAAATGAGAGCAAATTAAATCCGGCCCTGTCCCGGTCGAAAGGCCGGGATTAACCGCATAGTCTTTAACTACATAAGGATTACTTTAGATAGATATCTGCTCACGCAGGGTCTCGGCCCAGGGGTGTATGATGAATATATTACAATACAGTCAGTCAATAATTTCACAATGATATGCAAAAGATGAAAATACTACTTTGGGATTAAATTATTAGTACCTTCTAGCTTCATCTTCCTGTAACACCTTTTTCTGACTTAGGTAGTCGTACAGCTCACCGCCCGAGCAGTACTCCATCACGAGAATCATCTTCTCGCTATTCTCGAATACTGAAAACAAAGATACAAATTAGTACAAAGACCCACAGAGCGCCTTCTCTACTGGCCTACAACAACCAATTTTCGAAGCGAGCCGAAATTAATGATGCCACCTACGGCATTGCCAGATTGCCACTTTTTGACCGGGACATTATACCGTGGCTAATAAAAAAATCTGAAGTATGTATATGATCAGTTGTCTGCTATGGGCGGGCAAATTCTAACGCATTGTAGGGCCGCTGGCCTATACGCTATAACTTAGTTTAGCACACTATCATGATTATATGGAAGATAATACATCAATATTAATGTTAGAAATGAAAACTCTTGTGCCCGGATAAATCCCAGTGCAGAAATAAAATCTCTTCAACACTTTACATAATGCATTCGAGATGACAAGATGATTCTTGAATAAATAAGCAAACACTACTTTTGCCAATGTAATAGTCTTCTTCTTGCTGTTAATAGGTGTCGGTTTTTTTTCGCTCTTTTCTCAAGTGACACCTGCAGCTGTTAACAGTCGATTCAGTCGATACTTTACGATGTTATATTTTGTGCCATTCTACCTATGTCTTAATTCTAAGCTCTATAAGCCTTACAAATTTATAACTATGTACTTTTACCTGAATAAACATTTTTTACTTTACTATTATTTTAGATAATGTACGAAAAACTGATGGTGGATCTCTGTAAGTGACAACTATTCGTAAGTAAAGTCAGCCTTATTTAAAGCTTTTTTTCGGCTAACTTCAAGAACAAACAAAGTTATAGCTGGGAGAGGAATGTAGTGTGATTGTTTGACGCTGACTTTTCATAATATATTCGGGACGCTCCGTTTACTTTTTTCGGAGCTAAGCCGGCACGACGACTATAGGGATGCTCACCTTCATAAATATGTACAATGTTGGGGTGTCTCACGGAAGACATGATCTGCACCTCGCGCCGGATGCGCACGAGGTCGGCCTCGGACTCGATCTTGCACTTCTTGATGGTCTTGATGGCCACCTCCTGCCCAGTCTTCTTGTTGATGCCCAACTGGACCTTGCCGTACGTGCCCTGGCCCAGCTTTCTTACTATGTCAAATCTGAAAAGAATACATCAATCATTAGGGAGTATACCTATTTAAAAAAAATAGGGATGGGAAATAGTATTAGTCCTCGCCCACCGATTGCAAAAGCTCATTAAATTTTGCGATTGAATAACCGAATAGAATCGATTCTGTGAACAATTAAAGAATTTTGACGAATATTTATCGAGCAAGACAAGGTTTGACACTATGCGTTGAAGTGTTTAATGCGCCCTGCTAATATGATAACGTTGCAGACTGATTAGAGTCGATTCATTTGGCTATAAAACATAACCTATTGTGTCTAAACATGTCACAGAACGTGCAAATACATAAGTACATAATTCATTTAAAAAACATCGTGAACAAAATATGACACACTAAGTTGTCGTGTAGGAACGAACAGGGTGTAGCCAAAATCATTAATTAGGTGCTGAGATTAGCGAGCTGCGACGAATCAATAATTTAAATGAATGCGTCATGGCGTGACGTGGGAAAGACGGTAGAAGAAAACACAGTAACTCTTGCAGACTCTGGCATTACTTACAGACACTAGTTCTAGTTGCGCAGACACTTTGTAATCAATCGCTGAAACTTCCGTACGTGGTTTGGTTATTAAACTTAAATATTAAGGACTTTAAGCAAAAAAGTAAACTTTGAATTGTTGGCATATCTTGCCAACAATTCAAAGTTTATTTTTTTGCTAAGTCTGTTTTGCTAGTATTGTTAACAGGAACTTTTATTTGTGCAGCTGAAATAGGCGAAGAATTTTTTTTTTTTGTTTTTCTAACGAGACAAAATTACCACCGTTGTCGGTCTGCAACTCGCGGCCGGACATATCCATTCACCAAATAGTACACGGGCTAGCTAGTAGACACCACCACAGAATATACCTCCACGTCTATATCGCAGAAAAGGCTTTGAGTCGACTACGAACGTTCAGAAGGACTGATAAAATTGTAAGTACAACGTAAAATTTGCGCCAGATTAGCATCAAACATCGAGAAATTTAGAGAACATAATAAGACTCCACGCTAAAAATCCACGCCCGACCTCGCAGAATCAGCTGAGTGTCTCGAGTTATTTCATCATCATCATCATTCAGCCACAAGAAGTCCACTGCTGGACATAGGCCTCCTCCATGGATTTCCAAAAAGACCGGTCGGAAGCGGCTTGCATCCAGCGTCTTCCCGCCACTTGGATGAGATCGTCTGTCCATCTTGTGGCTGGTCGTCCTACGCTGCGCTTGCCGATATGTGGTCTCCATTCGAGAACTTTTCGGCCCCATCGGCCATCAGTTCTGCGTGCTATGTGCCCCGCCCACTGCCACTTCAACTTACTAATCCGCCGGGCTATGTCGACGACTTTCGTTCGTCTACGGACCTCATCATTTCTGAATCGGTCCCGTAGAAAAATTCCGAGCATAGCCCTCTCCATAGCTCGTTGCGTGACCTTGAGCTTTCTTATGAGGCCCATGGTAAGAGACCACGTTTCAGTGCCATAAGTCATCACTTTTGTTTTGAGGGATTGAGGTATATCGGAGGAAAAGACTTTTCTGAGTTTCCCGAACGCTGCCCAGCCGAGTTGGATTCGACGATTGACCTCTTTCACGAAGTTGGACCGGCCTAATTGGACTATATGTCCTAAGTAGACGTATTCGTCTACAACTTCGAGAGTCGAGTTCCCCACTGTTATTGGGGTGGGCACAACACGGGCGTTCGACATGACCTTCGTTTTGTCCATGTTCATTTTAAGGCCCACCCGTTGGGAGACTCGACTGAGGTCTTCGAGCATTATGCCGAGGTCCTCCAGCGTCTCTGCCATGACTACAATATCGTCGGCAAATCGAAGGTGACTGATGTACTCGCCATTGATATTGATGCCGCGTTCCTGCCATTCCAGAAGCTTGAAGGCATCTTCCAGTCCGTTCGTGAACAGTTTCGGAGATATGACATCTCCCTGTCTCACGCCTCTTTTCAGTGGAATTGCCTCCGAATTCTGCTCCTGTACTCGGACCGACATGGTGGCGTTGTGGTACAAGCACTTCAGCACCTCGATGTACCGATAGTCAATATGGCAACGCTGGAGAGACTCGAGCACCGCCCATGTCTCGATCGAATCGAAGGCTTTCTCATAGTCCACAAACGCTAAGCATAATGGCAAATTATACTCCTCAGTCTTCTGTATAATTTGCCGCAGCGTGTGGATGTGGTCTATGGTACTATAGCCCTTTCGGAAACCGGCTTGTTCGGGAGGCTGGAAGTCATCAAACCTGCGATCGAGACGATTCGTCAGGACCCTCGAGAAAAGCTTATAAACATGGCTCAGAAGCGAGATGGGTCGGTAGTTCTTCAATAGAGTGTTATCCCCTTTCTTGAAGAACAGCGTTACCACGCTTCTGTTCCATGCTTCTGGCGTTGTTCCTTCGAGCACGACGGAATTGAAGAGCCTCTGAAGGACTTTAAGTACCGGTGTTCCACCCGCTTTCAGAAGCTCTGAAGTAATTCCGTCCTCTCCTGGTGCCTTGTTATTCTTAAGCTGTTTCAGGGCCATCCTAATCTCGTACAGGCTGATGTCAGGGATATCTTCGGTACAATGTCGGGTCAGTTTGGCTCTTGGGTCTTTGTGCAAACTGCTAACAGGTTTTGCGACTGAGGTGTAGAGCTGTCCGTAGAAGCCCTCAATCTCCCTCAGTACCTCTGACTTATTCGACGCTATACTGCCGTCCTCTCTTTTCAGCTTCGTCAGCTGGCTTTGCCCAATAGATATGTCTCTTGCGAACACTTTAGAGCCTTTGTTCCGCTCTATAGTCTCTTTAATACGTTCGGTATTAAAGGAACGAATATCGTGCCGCATAGACTTTGATATGTGTCTATTGAGCTGCCTATATGACTCAGCATCTCTGGAGGACTGCAGTTGCAACGAGCGACGTTTAGCCATGAGGTCGAGAGTATAGTTTGAGAGCTTTTGTGGTCTGCTCGCTCGGTTGGGTTTATAGAACCTCGAGCCCACTGTACGAACAGTTTCTACAAACCTGTTATTGATCTCGTCCACCGATGCGGCGCTTTCCAGGCATTCGAAGCGATTTGACAATTCGAGTTGAAAGTTCTCGGGGTTTTGGATATGGGCACGAGTAGGTCGGAGCGTGGACTTCATGAGACGGGACCTCTCAAGTTTGACATTGATAATGTAAATTCAATGTGCCTCTTACCATTCGGTGATCGCTTCCGGTTTTCACCATGTTGATCACAGAGACATCATTGAATATCTGTCTCTTGGAGGTCAGGATGAAGTCTATCTCGTTTCTCGTGGAACCATCGGGACTCAACCAGGTCCACTTCCTGTGAGGTGGCTTCTGAAAGAAAGAGTTCATCATAAAGAGTCCCTCTTTCTCCAGGAAGTCGGCCAACCTCTGTCCCCTAGGGTTCCGTTGCCCATGACCAAATTGCCCCACTCTCATCTCGCCTTCGCTTCTTTTGCCCAGCTTCGCATTGAAGTCCCCCATGACCACATTAAAATAGGTCTCCGAGGTATGTATGGCCCTACTAATGTCCTCATACATCGCCTCTACCTCCTCATCGGAGTGTGACGAGGTCGGCGCGTATACCTGAATGACCTTCAGCGAATACCTCTTAGATATTCTGAGTATTAGGTATACCACCCTGCTCGACACACTATCGATGGCCAAAATTTTGTTCACGAGGGACTTGTGGACGAGAAACCCGACACCACCCTGGGACTGTCGCTCGCCCTCCCGGTAGTAGAGCAGGTTACCGGATTTCAGGGTTATCGTGTCCTCGCCCTCTCGACGGACTTCAGATAACCCTAGGATATCCCAGTGTAACCTACCCATTTCCTCTTCCAGCTCAATTAGCTTTTCCTCCGTCCTCATTGTGCGAATGTTGTGTGTTACCAGGGCCAGTCGTTTTCGCTGTTCGGGGTGGTAGCCGGATCTCTGCCAGAGATTCTTAGCACCCCTTGCTCCGCCGTTACCGTGGCCGCTACCGTAGCCAGGAATAGCGGAGCTGCCGGGGACTGGGGGCCTGGTTTTTTTATGTACTGCCATGAGGGTATTTGCCATACTCGCCACGCTTGGCATGCGGGTTGGCGAGCGCAGTGAGAAGCATTTCCGCAGAAGGCGCTGCTGCCCACCTCCTGGTAATGTGTCCCTTTGCCGGTTTTTACGGCACCCACGGGCTGAGATGGGGGGGCACTATTCTAAAGCCGGCACCCCACGGCCAGTTATTTATTGCATCGAATTACACGCAGTCCTTTCTTTTGGCGAAAAACCATGCACGTCATGATACGGCGGATGTTCTAAAGGAAGTTAGTCTTACATGCATAATGTCGATTAATAAGTAGCGCATGTCGCAACATGTAATCCGGAAATATCTGGAATATGTTAGTCGCATTTATTTATTATTACTTGAACTAGAGCAAAAACTTTCCTTTATAGAAATCGAACGTTCAATAAATCACTCCGGAATTCCTTTTCATCTATCATTAATTAAGCCTAGCTGACGGCACGACATTGTTGTTTTTCATTCAGATAGGCGTCAATTCAATTCATTACTTGGAGATGATTGCCTGTTATTACTCCGCCCACGCACTTGCATACGTACTATGCATGCAAGAGGCACATGTATTTCATCTATAATATCTATATGTATATAATATATAGCCTATATAATATGGTGGCTTCTGCCAAACGATTTCAGACCTCAATTCCAGCTCGGTAAGCGCTGCTTCCAGGCTTTTGGACTTTGTTCAAAGCCAATACAACTTTTCTTCAATGCAATACCAAGTAACAGAGCTAGTTAACGAAGTATGTATCACTGTTCGCCGACATCTTCATTTTCTTAGTAAAATGCCACCCAGCGCCTTATTAGGCATCGTTTATCGCTACACTTGTATGTAAGTAAAAGTAAAATCCGATTGACTCAGTCATATAGTTATTATTAGGCGTAATTATATCAGTGCGACAATTATCCAGCATCCTACACAGGCTCTTACTTTATTAGACAAAAATAGAACAGTATCTTTCACTTAAGTGGAGGTTGAGGTGGACTCTACATTGAGCACGTTATTGTGGCACGGCCTCGCATTGTAAACAAAAAACATTCACCTGACAGACGGATGTGCAATTTACATTTCACGGCATAAAATATGCAAGTGAACAGTTCTGTGAAAGGAAACGCATTGAACATAGGAGTATTTTGAGGTATTTTGACTTTTTTGTTATTTTGTAACCAGGTATTGGAGCTAAAATATACGCGCATGTTAATCTTAGATACATAGATAGAACATTCTTTATTGTACACATAAATTACATTAAATTTACAGAATTTTTATAAATCTAAGTACGATTTGCGGCCTATCTTATCGGCTATTCTACAACAAAGATTTGTCTTGCTTACAAATTGTCAACTAAATTAATTTTCATTAAAAAAAAAAATTGAAAACCCGGTTCAAAAGAAAAATGAACAATGAGTAAAAGATATGGGTTTTTAATATTTACCGCCGTGGGGTGCCGGCTTTAGAATAGTGCCCCCCCATCTCAGCCCGTGGGTGCCGTAAAAACCGGCAAAGGGACACATCACCAGGAGGTGGGCAGCAGCGCCTTCTGCGGAAATGCTTCTCACTGCGCTCGCCAACCCGCATGCCAAGCGTGGCGAGTATGGCAAATACCCTCATGGCAGTACATAAAAAAACCAGGCCCCCAGTCCCCGGCAGCTCCGCTATTCCTGGCTACGGTAGCGGCCACGGTAACGGCGGAGCAAGGGGTGCTAAGAATCTCCGGCAGAGATCCGGCTACCACCCCGAACAGCGAAAACGACTGGCCCTGGTAACACACAACATTCGCACAATGAGGACGGAGGAAAAGCTAATTGAGCTGGAAGAGGAAATGGGTAGGTTACACTGGGATATCCTAGGGTTATCTGAAGTCCGTCGAGAGGGCGAGGACACGATAACCCTGAAATCCGGTAACCTGCTCTACTACCGGGAGGGCGAGCGACAGTCCCAGGGTGGTGTCGGGTTTCTCGTCCACAAGTCCCTCGTGAACAACATTTTGGCCATCGATAGTGTGTCGAGCAGGGTGGTATACCTAATACTCAGAATATCTAAGAGGTATTCGCTGAAGGTCATTCAGGTATACGCGCCGACCTCGTCACACTCCGATGAGGAGGTAGAGGCGATGTATGAGGACATTAGTAGGGCCATACATACCTCGGAGACCTATTTTAATGTGGTCATGGGGGACTTCAATGCGAAGCTGGGCAAAAGAAGCGAAGGCGAGATGAGAGTGGGGCAATTTGGTCATGGGCAACGGAACCCTAGGGGACAGAGGTTGGCCGACTTCCTGGAGAAAGAGGGACTCTTTATGATGAACTCTTTCTTTCAGAAGCCACCTCACAGGAAGTGGACCTGGTTGAGTCCCGATGGTTCCACGAGAAACGAGATAGACTTCATCCTGACCTCCAAGAGACAGATATTCAATGATGTCTCTGTGATCAACATGGTGAAAACCGGAAGCGATCACCGAATGGTAAGAGGCACATTGAATATCAATGTCAAACTTGAGAGGTCCCGTCTCATGAAGTCCACGCTCCGACCTACTCGTGCCCATATCCAAAACCCCGAGAACTTTCAACTCGAATTGTCAAATCGCTTCGAATGCCTGGAAAGCGCCGCATCGGTGGACGAGATCAATAACAGGTTTGTAGAAACTGTTCGTACAGTGGGCTCGAGGTTCTATAAACCCAACCGAGCGAGCAGACCACAAAAGCTCTCAAACTATACTCTCGACCTCATGGCTAAACGTCGCTCGTTGCAACTGCAGTCCTCCAGAGATGCTGAGTCATATAGGCAGCTCAATAGACACATATCAAAGTCTATGCGGCACGATATTCGTTCCTTTAATACCGAACGTATTAAAGAGACTATAGAGCGGAACAAAGGCTCTAAAGTGTTCGCAAGAGACATGTCTATTGGGCAAAGCCAGCTGACGAAGCTGAAAAGAGAGGACGGCAGTATAGCGTCGACCAAGTCAGAGGTACTGAGGGAGATTGAGGGCTTCTACGGACAGCTATACACCTCAGTCGCAAAACCTGTTAGCAGTTTGCACAAAGACCCAAGAGCCAAACTGACCCGACATTATACCGAAGATATCCCGGACATCAGCCTGTACGAGATTAGGATGGCCCTGAAACAGCTTAAGAATAACAAGGCACCAGGAGAGGACGGAATTACTTCGGAGCTTCTGAAAGCGGGGGGAACACCGGTACTTAAAGTCCTTCAGAGGCTCTTCAATTCCGTCGTGCTCGAAGGAACAACGCCAGAAGCATGGAACAGAAGCGTGGTGACGCTGTTCTTCAAGAAAGGGGATAACACTCTATTGAAGAACTACCGACCCATCTCGCTTCTGAGCCATGTTTATAAGCTTTTCTCGAGGGTCCTGACGAATCGTCTCGAACGCAGGTTTGATGACTTCCAGCCTCCCGAACAAGCCGGTTTCCGAAAGGGCTATAGTACCATAGACCACATCCACACGCTGCGGCAAATTATACAGAAGACTGAGGAGTATAATTTGCCATTATGCTTAGCGTTTGTGGACTATGAGAAAGCCTTCGATTCGATCGAGACATGGGCGGTGCTCGAGTCTCTCCAGCGTTGCCATATTGACTATCGGTACATCGAGGTGCTGAAGTGCTTGTACCACAACGCCACCATGTCGGTCCGAGTACAGGAGCAGAATTCGGAGGCAATTCCACTGAAAAGAGGCGTGAGACAGGGAGATGTCATATCTCCGAAACTGTTCACGAACGGACTGGAAGATGCCTTCAAGCTTCTGGAATGGCAGGAACGCGGCATCAATATCAATGGCGAGTACATCAGTCACCTTCGATTTGCCGACGATATTGTAGTCATGGCAGAGACGCTGGAGGACCTCGGCATAATGCTCGAAGACCTCAGTCGAGTCTCCCAACGGGTGGGCCTTAAAATGAACATGGACAAAACAAAGGTCATGTCGAACGCCCGTGTTGTGCCCACCCCAATAACAGTGGGGAACTCGACTCTCGAAGTTATAGACGAATACGTCTACTTAGGACATACAGTCCAATTAGGCCGGTCCAACTTCGTGAAAGAGGTCAATCGTCGAATCCAACTCGGCTGGGCAGCGTTCGGGAAACTCAGAAAAGTCTTTTCCTCCGATATACCTCAATCCCTCAAAACAAAACTGTACAACCAGTGTGTGTTACCAGTGATGACTTATGGCACTGAAACGTGGTCTCTTACCATGGGCCTCATAAGAAAGCTCAAGGTCACGCAACGAGCTATGGAGAGGGCTATGCTCGGAATTTCTCTACGGGACCGAGTCAGAAATGATGAGGTCCGTGGACGAACGAAAGTCGTCGACATAGCCCGGCGGATTAGTAAGTTGAAGTGGCAGTGGGCGGGGCACATAGCACGCAGAACTGATGGCCGATGGGGCCGAAAAGTTCTCGAATGGAGACCACATATCGGCAAGCGCAGCGTAGGACGACCAGCCACAAGATGGACAGACGATCTCATCCAAGTGGCGGGAAGACGCTGGATGCAGGCCGCTTCCGACCGGTCTTTTTGGAAATCCATGGAGGAGGCCTATGTCCAGCAGTGGACTTCTTGTGGCTGAATGATGAATATTTATCGCGTTTTGAGATTACATTCAGAAATGCGTGTTCAGCGGGTGTCGATTAAAGTATCCGCAAATCGCATTTTATTGGTTGGACGAGGCATCGATACTGCTATTGTTTTTGTGACGCAGGAACGTGGTCAAACTACTACGTCAAGTACTGTTGGTATGACTAATACAGCTTTTTGTGCGGCTGTAACAGTTACAAAATACAATCGATGACAAACGGGCGAGATTATGACGCGAGCGGATCACCTTAACGCCAACACACTTCCGAAGTTCCGATTACTTGCTGTGTGGGCGTCGCGGCTCTGTCACAAAATTCTGTTTCACCCACTCTTCTCTATTTCAGCCTGATTTGGGATACAAAAGGTGCAGCAGCAAAAATGTGTAATTATTTTCGTTGTTTATGGGTTTTCTTTTGGCACATCGCGTGCGTACGGATGCACTTACTTATATGAAGTAGTTCCTGTTGTTTAATAAAATGTTATTATTCAAATCGAAACACCGATCCACGGACTCGGACAACGGAAAGAACTGTATAAGTTTTGCAACAAATAAATGAAATGACTTATTTAGAATTATTTAATTTAGATTTTTTCCTTTACGTATAATGTTACAACATATTGCGTTTACCAAAAATTTAAGTACGGATTTAAGTTTAAGACAACAGACAAAAAATAAGTAAATTAAAACAAAACCATAGGATATAGTCTGAGAATGAGGCCAATATTAGTTTGGCTACAACGAAACTGTTGATCAGAGTACACACTGTACAGTCTGTTAGCTTCTAGAATATACCTCGGTTACTATCGGATAGAATCGGATATATTCGTGTAATAGAAATATCGAAACTAATATCGAATTAATTTCGAAATTGGAACTATTATTGTGCGGCCACTGGGAGTTTACGATCCTGACACATGTCTGTTTCATATGACTAGTGATGGTGATGGGAGAAAAGCAACGTTATCATTCCTTACGTTATTCTTAACTACCTTTTGCTACTGACTCACGATTAAGTAGTTTTGTTTTTTAGACGAGCTTCAGTCAGTCATCTCTTGTACCTACCGTATGTAATAAGTACTCTTAGTATGTAAAGTTAAGTTGTAATAAGTACACTTATGCAATGTAAAGTTGTCAAAATAAAGTTTATTCTATTCTATTCTATTCTTGTGCCATTTTCGCAGGCATTTTAGAAGGGTCATCATCTTTTTTGTGCCGAATGGCGGTGAAGTGTTGTGGCGCGCTGTGCGACCTTTTATTTGGGCCCAGATCAGCTCAATCGCTTTGTACGGCAGTGGTACGGAGAGATTCTGAGAACGCGATGATCTTTTTCTAAAGCCTGTTCATCAACTTCGTATCGTTAAAGGGACCGTTACTATTTTCGTTATTTTTGGTACGTCACTACAAAAAAATACGGTTGACATAACCTTGTGACAGCGTAGTAAGGATTTTACGCACGAACATTAAATATTGATTTCTTCTTATTTAACATTAAAATCACTGTGCAAAATATAACATTGATTGTAAGTTTACACAATGATATAGTTTCAATGACAATTATTTGCTAGTAGGATAAATAGGACATAAAAATATTTTAATCGAAAATTTAACGCCACTTCAAGGTTACCTACGTCGTCCGTTCTAACATGACCTGTCAGGATCGTAACCTTCCAGCGGCCGGACGGTAAGACACTTAATTTCACTTATACAGAGCAGGAAGTAGTATTACACTCGTGTTCTTTCGGCGAAAACCGTAGCCTACTCTAGAGCCCGAGGTATATTCTAAAAGCTAACAGACTGTACTTCTGTTTTTCTCCCTTTCGGTAAACCCGCGCCCACTGCCTACACAAGTAGTTGAAATGACGTGACGTCACCCCGATACACTAAACATAGAAACTAGTACGTTTTCAAATGAGACCTACATCCAAAATAAATACGCTAAAATCTAAAATTGCCGTAAGCATTGACGTCGAAGCGCGAAAAATATTACTTTTATTCCCGAGGAGCAATTTCAGTTGAAACAGGCTACTTTCATAAGATACTTCCTGCGAATATGTATAATCTTAAATCATACACTAGTATCTAGAATATGATTTATGCAGCGTTATCTCAAATTCGCAAAACGTCATTAGAGTTCTTTCACTTTTGTATAATTTTTTTTTTAACATTTCGTAAATAAAATAATTATGATGTGGTTTTAAAACTTATTTTGCTTTATATAAAGGACTAGGGGGCGAGCCCCCTGCGCGCTTACGCGCGCCAACCCCCAGCCGCTGCGAGCTTCGCTCTCCGCGGCGCTCGGCCTAGGGCCTCGCTAGACACTATTGGTTGGGATTTGACGCGTGGGAACACGTGTGGTCTCGGCCTTCGGCCTCGGCCAGAACGGAGCTCGGCCTTCGGCCTCGCCGCGGCGGGGTGCCTCGTGCCCGCTTCGCGGAGCTCGGCCTTCGGCCTCGCAAGTTTGTCCACTTTGGCTTTTGGGTTGTTAGTTTTCCGCCGGAGCACGGAACGTCTCGGCCTTCGGCCTCGGGCTGGACGGGGCTCGGCCTTCGGCCTCGCCGCGGCGGGTCTCTCGTGCCCGCTTCGCGGAGCTCGATCTTCGGCCTCGCCACGGCGGGGTCTCTCGTGCCCGCTTCGCGGAGCTCGGCCTCCGGCCTCGCAAGTTTGTCCCATTTTTTGTACTGAAATCAGTACTGAAAGTGGATTTTCAGTGAAAAATCTCCATAGAAAATTGGTCAGCTTCAGTCATCGATATCTCGGCCGCCATCTTGAAATCGCAAGATGTCGGATTTTTCGGGTATACCTGGGTCCTTCGACAACCGGATGCCGTTGAGAACATGTCTCCAGCATGCGCCCAGTTGGCTGCTGACTTTTTTGCGCAGAGGTCTAAAAAATGGCCTATTTTCGGGAGGCTATAGCTCGGCCGCCATTTTGAATTTCGAAAAACAATTTTTTTTTCTCAATCGGATCACACAAAGAACATTCTATTAAAATTTGATCAAAATCGGCCGGTAAACAACAGAGTTAGCATATTTAAAGTATGAGAGAAGGCGTTCGAAATTAAAAAAATCGGCTTCATAGGATGGCTGTATATCGCACCTTCCCTACAACTTTCTCATACAATTTTTTTCTCTAAAACAAACCGTTTCTGAGAAAACATATAGATGATTAATCAGTCAGTCAGTGAGTATACCGGATTGTAGCTTTATATATTAGTAATTAAATAATTAAATAAAAGGGACAAATAAAAACTCTATGCGTTGGTTTGGACCGGATGGAGGTGGAGAGGATGAAGGAAGAAAGACTGACGAAGCAAATATATCGAGCGAATGTGAGTGGAAGGGCCGGTAAACGACGCCCCGGGCGGACATACTTCGACCAAATAGGTGATGTATTAGCAAAGGCCAAGATAAAAAGTACCCGAAACCGACGTGCGTGCATGCAAAGACTAATGAATGTCGATGAAGCGAAAGTTATTTATCAGGGTCGTGGCAGGTGACAGTCCCTGGTCTCTGCCTACCCCTCTGGGATACAGGCGTGAGTTTATGTGTGTATGTATGTATGCTCTATGTATAAGGGTCATGTATTTCCTGAGGCTGCGACGATAGTAGATAAGGCGGAAATTTTATAGTTACAGCATTGAATTTAGATACAGATTCAATGGTTACAGTATCTGGTAATTAATTGCGCTGTCCACATTTGGATAAATTTCTTCTTTATCAAAAAATACAATTTGGATAAAGAACAAAATACTTTGAAATTTCAAAAATGAAAAATCCTAGAGTAAAATATGTTTTAAAAAAATACTCAATTAAACAATTTGACTACATAAGAGTACTCCCTGGTCCAGTTTAATAATGTACTCTGTGCCCCTGTCATAGGGAGCAAACATGACGGTGGCGGGTGGCAAGGGACAAGTTATAGTGAATGAACAATAATTACGAATTTTATAGGTAGCCCTGAATAGCTGGTTAAATTTTCTTGCTGAAATCTATAATACCTTACCGTTCTTTTTCACTGTCCACATATTGCCTGCGGATAATATAGCGTGGGAAGCTTCCAAGAGCAGAATACGATGTTGACACAAGTCAATCCTACTGCAATCGATATTCGATGACGTTACTGGATTGAATGGACACGTTACTTTGCTTGAAGTTTCGTGGTGGCAGCATTCCAATCTTCTTCAATATCAACATTTTCCATCAGGAAATAGATTATGATGTCACTACTCTATCAAGCAATTTAGGAAGCAAGGCCTTTTGAACATACTTTAAAAATGAGGAGCGTGAGGTGACCACTGGGCCGAGTTTCATAAAACTACAATTCGTAGTTTATTATGACAATTCGGTGTACGTTACGTAGCAGATTCTTCCTACTTGTGAATCTGTGTTAATCGACTTTGCAGTGTACATTGAATTGTAATTACGAGTAGTAAACCATGAATTGCAGTTTTATGAAAGAGGCTTCTGGACCGATTTGAAAAACTCTTTTTTAGGGTTCCGTAACCGAAGGGTACGACAGGGGACAGAAGACGGCCAGTAGAGTCTTAGTGCCTTGCCTCACTAGGACGCCATGGCGACGTCGCCAGCTACGTATGCAAGCAGTTTGTATTGAATGGCGACGTTGCCAGACCGTCGCCAAGTGACTTAGGCAAGGCACCATACATTTCAATATTAACTGCTTGGATACGGTCGCTGGCGACGTCGCCATGGCGTCCTAGTGAGGCAGGGCACTTAGTAATAGGGTCCTTCTATAACTAAGACTCCACTGTCCGTCTGTATGTCATCAGGCTGTATCTCATGAACCGTGATAGCTAGACAGTTGAAATTTTAACAAGTGATAGGCATGAAATATTCAAAAATGTAAATTACCATTTTTTATAGTTTAGGTCAACGGGTTTTATTAATTTTGATTTCCTTGAGTGTCGAAATATAGGTTTTTTTGTGGCATAAACGGCCGTATGTTTTTTTATGTTAACTTAGATGTTTCATTTTTTCACAGCTTCAAGGGACCGTAGACTTGAGTATATGGTTTTAGTTTCAACTCGATACCTCAACGTGTTCCCGAAATAAAGGGTCTTTGACCGACATACGGACAACAAAGTGGTCCTATAAGGGTTCCGTGTTTTCCTTTTGTGGTACGGAGCCCTAAAAAAGTCTACTTTACTATTAACATAACATAACATAACATAACATAACATAACATTTACATAAAGGCACATACATTGCTTCTGGCCCCACACTAGGATACCCTTTGTCGTTGGAACCAGAAACAGTGACGTCACAAACATGTAAACATCCAAGATCTGGGTTTCTTTTTTTTTTGTTGCCAGCCGGGAGTCGAACCCGGGGCCTCTCGTTGTTACTAAATTGGTACTAAAAATTAAATACAAAAACAATTTTCGATGGGTTAGATTCTCACAGGTACCGCCGTACATTAATTATTCAATGCACTGAGATCCAAGAAAGACACAAACTACTAGGTGCTATTACAGTAACTATTTACATTCATTGCAAATGCAAGTTTCACTAGTGTTTTATGTCAACATGCTCCGGAATTAAGGCCACTATGGTAATTAGCCGCGAGTTTCCTATCGATGTTTCAGCTTCGCAGTTATCAATACACTTAATACAGTAGGTATGTGTATTTATTTAGCATCTTTCAGGTCCTTCCGAAGAAGATATTGTAGTAAAGTAATGCTATTCCAAAATAGCTCGTATTTGTATGGATTTGAGTTACAGTTTTCAATTTAAACTCTCTTACCTTTGTTTCAGTCGCAACCGGTGGTCGTGGAGTCGCACGTCCCCGGTATTCTCGATCCCATCCATGATGTTGGTACGCTTGTTATTCTCGCCCACCACCATTGTCACTGTAACAAACAAAAATAAACCTTATCTACTGACATGTTAGAGCTAGGCAAGGATGGGTACATGATTCCTTATGTATGATTTCATGAGCCAATTCTGAAAACACTGTGTGAAACCTTAATTGCGCTGACGGTTTATTTTAGTAAAAAAGTCATCTCAGCAAATGGGAGCGGAGGTCCGGATATAACATCTAAGGCTAAACTGGCATTAATATCCAGATGGGAACACCGGATACTGATGGAACTATCTACCTACCAAAATTTACTTTCCTTCCCACGTCTAATCGCGTGCACGTCAACTAGGTAATTAAATCCGATAAAATCAGAAAAAAGCATTATCACCTGTGCCTAAACACATCGAGATTGTCGGAAAACACCTCAGCAGAGTCATCCTAACTGCCTACCCTAAAATGTAAAGTGGTAGACTAAAAAATGAAACACACGAACGCGATGGGGTCCAACATTCGTCATCTATCTCCGCCACCACCGCTTTGATGTATCATCCTTCAGTCCACTAGCAAAACAAACTCAGAACAATAGCTCCGTACTCTCGTTGAGGCGCCCGTCATCCGTCTGCGTGCCGACTGCCAAGCTCGCTTATAAGCTGGCAAGGGAATCCGCCGCACAGCCAACTGGGACCGCTTGATGTATCGTCGGTGCGTTTCCACTAGTCGACTGCTCGTTTGAGTTTTGATCGATGGTGCCAGCGGATTGTGAGTTGGTATTATATGATGAGCAGACTTAAATCAGTCAGGTAACTAGGGGACTGGTTATAGTAGATAGAGATTGGAGGTTTTTTGGCCGGAGAGGAGCTCTTACTAACGATTACACCCTGTGGGACTCGTTTGACCGTTTCATAGTATCCTCTTGTGAACGTTTATTTGTAGTGATCGGTTGTAAGAAATGTTGCAAAATATTGCCAGAGAAATTGAATCTCGGCTCGCCCTATTTAGTTTTGGATTTCCGCACAAGAAACTTTTTCCGCATTGCCTGGAAGTTCCTTTCGGCTGATTTCGCCCAATCGACGGCCCAGTCTTGGTAGTTTTCGCCACGATAAAGGAATTTCCTTGACAGATTTTTGATCCGTGTGGAAACGCGCATACATTGCACACGTTAGCGGCCAATGAATGTTAATAAGTTTTAATGTAGCAGGGTGGCTGGCGCTCCGACGCGTGACGAGGCGTCTGGCGTCACTAGCGGCGATAAACCCGCGTACTATGTCGACCACCAGACTTGATTACCCTGCGATTGGAGGCATAAGTGCGAAAATCGGATAGCACTATAGCACTGCCTCTGAAACGAACTCGCTCGGTAGACCGGAATACTGTCACGAAGACGCCAGTTCAACTTTCCTACTATCTAGATAATATGACCAACTGCTGTAGTTACATAAAAGCTCTTCTCCAAAGCATTGTAGCTATAAATTATATAAAGATAAAAACAGATAACACGTAACCAATTTGTATTTTACACTCATTGAAGTTAAATATGTATTTATTAGTTCTAAATAGGTAGCTAATCAATTGAAATAAATCTCTTCCATCTTCATGCATGAAAGAACGACTTCCGTTTCTTCGAACTTTAGTAAAATTAACAAATAATAAAAAAAAATCTTGATTTTCTTATGATTTTCCATCGCGTCTCGAGTGCGCCGATATTTGTTCAAGTTAACCGCCGAGCAGTTACTTTATGTTACTTTAGCAGTCTGAACACGTACAGCTTTCCAATGTGAAGTATGGAGGAGACGAGAAAGTCCCCAGTGGAGTATGTTGTGAGTAAGGAGTGTCACGGAAAAGTCTCGAAGGGAAGAAGAACTGACTGTTGCATGTATGCGTCGGTTTAACATCACTGCCGCTTGAGGTCGACGCGCGGACGCGTATCAATAAGTCATAGGTGTCAATGGAATTAGGAAACCTGTAACTTGACCCGATCATGTTACCGTAAGTTTTACTATAATGCACTATCAGATTCGAGGCCCACGCAGGCGAACCTCTTAAATGCATAGTGATTTAATATTAGTACGGCAATTGTTAATTCATTGACACTTCGTAGTCTACTAACAATTTGCAGTCAAATAATATTTAATAACCCATTGCATACAACATAACGCGGCTTTTTCGTAAGAGATGCCTACTTGATTTGCAAGGGATACATCATGACATTGGATTGCTATTGCTTAGTAGATTCCGAAGCTGGAAAACGGCTGCTGATGTCGTGCTAATATAATATGTACTTTTTAAAAATAATTTATTGCATTCGAAACATAATGTTGGGTCTTTAGGCTCTGAAGGTACAACCAACAGGAAGACGACAACATAAACAACTTATTAAGGTTAACTTTAGAGTCTGGTTGTGTACTCTTATTTATGCTCTCTTACGAAAGGGTGGTAAAATGTCGAAGAGACGCATCATGCCACCATCTTTGCCAACTTTGTAAAACTTTAACCAAATAATCTTATTTTTTTTGTCCCAATTACAAGTGTTTTAAAAAGGATAGACTTTGAGTGATTATCTTAAGAGTGACACTCAAACACAATAACCAGCTCAATTTTTATTGGCAACTGGAACTCATAACAGTCAGCTGAAAATTTAGAAAATTTACGTGCTTCGCAAGGCACGTTAAGCAGTTGGTGCCGGCTGCCGTGGATAGATGACAGTCGTTAAGCCAAGTCAGAGGCCTTAGGGCGGCTTGAGAACTTCTGACAGTAAGACCAGCCACTAGTCTTACAAGCCTCCACCAATCCGGACTTGGTCCCCGTGGTGGAGTATGGCCTATACCTTCCTCAGGGAGGAGACCCATGCCCCTTGGTGGGGAC
The DNA here is from genome assembly GCA_947310845.1 of Yponomeuta plumbellus. Lineage (NCBI taxonomy): Eukaryota > Metazoa > Arthropoda > Insecta > Lepidoptera > Yponomeutidae > Yponomeuta > Yponomeuta plumbellus. Next base: position 16,256,869 of record OX371196.1, read on the forward strand.
ATAATGTGTTGATGATGATTATGATGATGACCTCTTCTACGATCACGATTACATTGAACAGAGTTTATTCTCCCGAGTTTTAATTGGGACTGCACGTTTTATTATAAAAATAAGAGAAACTCACATTTTCGTATGGTAGAAAAACGTTAATTGGAGAGTTAGAAAATCTATGTTCAACACGGATTCCACTATCAAAGCATAATTTATCGACAATTTCTTGTGTGCATTTTTGCATACCGCAAGCGTGAGTGCATGCGGAACAAAACATATTTAATAACAAATAATGAAGTGGTAAAGCTGGTTGAGTGCCAATCGAAATAATTGTGTGGAATAGCTGGTCACCAGATCGTCCTCGTTTAACGTTTGTGTAGGAAGATCCACGCCATTAGAGAGGCTCCTTATCGACTGGCCTTTAATATAATTTCTTAACATTATATCAACACCAAACCTATAACTCTGCACGCAGGTATTGAAATTAGTCTGAGAAAAAGTACAACTATAGCATGAGAAAACCTGCGATTGCAATTACATCCATTACAGTGAAGGATGCAGCGTACAATTGGGCTCTGTGGATATCATTCAGTGTGCCCTTGTCAACTAGCCCCTAACTAAGAAACACTAGTTTGCTCACGTCTAAATCAGTATACTAAGTACAAAAAGTTGGACTTACATAATTACATTATCTCTTTATACCAACCTTGCCTCTCTTGTTCATTTTTTACATAACAACCAACTGGCGTAAAATACCTATACAAAAATATTGTTTGTTACAGCATTATCAGCAGTAACAGCATTAACAGTAGTGCGGATGTTATAATTTTTTTATTAGGTATTTAATATAAAATTTCATCATTGGTATAATATAAAATAACCTTTTATATCCTCAAATTAGTCCACCAGCTCTCCATATTCTTTTGAATTTATTGGCAGGTAAGATATCTTCATCAAACTCCGCTGCCTTTTCGCGCAGCGATTACGACTCACACTGCAAAATTATCCGAAAACGTAAAGTTGAGTCGTAATGTACTATGTACCGACATACAGACACATCTACACGTTTTTACCCATGAGGACCTTATGCAATGCAAAATGAGTGCGAGAATTAAATAAAATTGCCAAGTTTTATATCACTCACCTCAGTTATTTATATGTTCAGTTCGCTCACAGGAAAATACGTTAAACTGGCGGTCTGCATCGGGCTTTTCAGCGTAATCATATTGTATTAAATGTGTGGTCGGTCATATAACCTTTCGGCATATTTCTACTTGTTTGAAAGACAGGTCCAGTTTCAGAGTAAACGTTCTTATTTATCACTGAGATTGAGATTATGCAGGAGGACCGTTTCCGGACCGGATCCGCTGAACAGCACGCGATTCAGGCTCGCCTATCGAGGCTTCTGTAATTGTATTTGTAATTGCCTTTGAACTGCAAGTAGGTACACTTGCAGTTCAAAGGCAATTACAAATACAGGGAAAAATCGAAAACTAAATTTAAGACTATATTATTATTTGCCAAATTTCAGTTTCAGGTCAACGGGAAGTAGGTACCCTATGAATTCTGATGTCTTTGAGCGCTATGTCATGCAATATAAGTTTTTTTTAGCGGTGTACACGGGCGTATCTTTTTTTTAGGGTTCCGTAGCCAAATGGATGAAAGCGGAACCCTTATGGATTCGTCATGTCTGTCAGTTTGTCTGTCTGTCCGTCCGTAAGTCACAGCCACTTTTTTCTGAAACTATAAGAGCTATACTAATGAAACATGGTAAGTAGATGTATTCTGTGAACCGCATTAACATTTTCACCCAAAAATAATAAAAAAAACAATAAATTTTGGGGGTTCCCCATACTTATTTTTTTTTTTTCATCAAACCCATACGTGTGGGGTATCTATGGATAGGTCTTCAAAAATGACATTGAGGTTTCTAATATAATATTTTTCTAAACTGAATAGTTTGCGCGAGAGTCACTTCCAAAATGGTAAAATGTGCCACCCACCTGAAACTTCCAAAATAAGAGAAAGTATATTTATATCATGCACATTACCATGCAAACTTAGAAGTTTGATTTTTCGCTGCTTACCGGGCCAAAGACTTGAGTATTTGGTTTCAATTTCAACTCGATACATCCACGCGTTCCCGAAATAAGGGTCTTGACACCATGACAGATGGACCAAGTGATCATTATAAGGATTCCAATTTTGCTCTTGAGATACGGAATCTTGAAAAGATTATGATTTGTTTGACCAAATCAATTACCTAGAATGTATGTATATTTCACTAGCTAGGCTAGAGAACACCTACTAGCTAGAACGTTAAATTTAGCCAACAAGGTTTCAACTGCTAAAAACACCAACACCATTTGCAGGGTCCGCCTTGCAACTTGTCACCGGAGTGAGCTTTGCATACATAGGCTGCTACTTATGTATGCGGAATCTGGGATTCCAATAATTTTAAACGCAATGTCTGACCTCCATGGTCAAATTCGTTCTTTTTTTAAATACTTGCCGCTAATATTTTTCTCTATACGTTAGTGTTTTGTTTTTGTTGGGTTTAAAATGTCATATCGCTGAAAAAATGGAACTCACTCGTGAACATATTCGTGCTATGATTTATTACGATTTTCGACGTGGTTTAACGCAACAACAGTGCGTAGATCAATTAACTTCGACTTTTGGTGGTGAAGCTCCATCAAAAACGACTGTGTATCACTGGTTTAGTGAGTTTAATCGCGGGCGCAGTAAGCTCACGGACGAAGTTAAAGAAGGTCGCCCGAAATCGGTGGTGGTGCCACAAAATATTGAAGCTGTGCGAAAACTAATAATGCAAGACCGCCATGTTACGTATCGCGAGATCATAGATATCTGAATAGAAAAGAGATTGGACATACCGTTCCAAGGCTTGAGACATAAGTTTGCACAGGGTGCAAACACTAACTTCATTTGAGACATCTGAGCGAGTGCGTCGCACGTGTCAGAAACAATTTCGTTTTGTTAGAAATACCGGGCTGTGCGCTCGTTTTTTGCAAAAGACCCAGTGAAAAAAACAACATCCAGACCGGTGAAACTTTATTTCACAGGTAAATGCTTAAAACACCACTTATTTCTAATAAAATAATATTTTTATCGTAATAATCCAACAACGGATAGATAGTGTAACCATGGAGATACTTCTTTGTTCCTTTCTCATTCTAAACGCATGAGCGTGAGAAAGACGGTACAGAAACAATAAAGTGACGGAACTAGTGATGCGATATTTAGGAAGTCAATATCGATAATATCATGTACTTCCGCCGTATCCAGATTCCTTGTGTATGATGTATTTTTTTATTTAAGCTGTTTCTATAATAATTACTGTAGATTTCCAAGCGATCCAAAAGTTAAGAAAAAAAGAATGACAGCAACGGGTCGAGGACCTTGTTGGTGTCCAGTGAAAAGCACGATAAGGAAAATGTCACCGAGTTTTGCCAAAAAGTCGTCGACTTTTTGATTGGGCAGTACCATCACCGAAATTGCCTCACTTTCCGGTAACGGTGAGTAATTTTTTAAGTATTTTATTATTCTGCCGAGTTAAGTTTATAGGGTTTATACTAGACATTTTATTCCACTATGACTTAATTAACACACCAATATTTATTTTCAGGCGTATCTCAACACAGTATTTGGTGTCCAACAATATTGACATGGAAGTCTGTGAAAGGCCTGCAGATGAAGTGCAACTGGTCTCGGCAGTAGCCGATTTTCACCGATCAATATGAACAGGCACGGCTAGATAACCACGTAGTGATTTTAATCAAAGCGGTAATGGAAAAATATATAAATATTCGGCTCCATTACCTGACAAAAAATGCCGTACCTGTATTATCCAGACGACAAGTCCTCAGTAAATACTTACATTTTGATGGACAGTGCCTTTATTATTTTTTACTTTTTCTTTATGATTAATAAAAATACCAAAAATAGACGTGTTATTTATTTTCAACCTTTTGCTACATATTTTCCGGTTCTAAAACAGGTGCCACGCACTGATTTTATGTTTGCACAAACAATTAAATTTCTCGTGACTTCAGACATACACAAATTAGCTACTCGATGCAACTAATTATCGATAACTTATCGATTAAAATTTGGCCCAGCTAGAGTGTCGTTGTGTGGGTGGTTACCATGGAGTGCGCCTTGTGTTTACACACTTACATACAAAATAAATGTCCAATAACAACGAAGAAATAAGCTTTGGCTTGTACGCACATCTCGTAATCATACAGGGTGTGTTGTGTGAGTAAATCGGGCTTGCGACACCCGGTTCTCATACAAATTCAGCGATAGGTCCGGTCTCCTTTACTTTAGATGTCTGTGTATGACGAGCATTCATAGGATATTACATGAACATTTGTCTGTAAAAAAAATTTGTTCGCGTTGGATCCCGCACAACTTAACTCAGGATCAAAAAGATGCTCGCGTCGAATGGTGCAAGAAAACCTTAAAAAAATTCAACGGAGGCAACTCAAAATCTGTTTATAATATCTACACAGGTGACGAATCCTGGATCTACGCGTACGATCCCGAAACTAAACAACAATCAACAGTTTGGGTGTTTCAAAATGAGCCGACCCCTACGAAAGTGGCTCGTGCAAAAAGCACTGTAAAGCAAATGGTGGCCGGCTTTTTTGGTATTAATGGCCATGTGGCTACAATACCACTGGAGAATCGCAGAACGGTAATTTCGGAGTGGTACACGACCATTTGTTTGCCGGAAGTATTTGAAGAAATACGCCAAAACAACCAGCGACGCAGAATCATACTTCACCATGACAATGCCAGCTGTCATACATCTCAGGAAACAACTACAATTTTGAATGGTCAAAAAATTGAATTGATGGGTCATCCACCGTACAGCCCTGATTTGGCTCCCAATGATTTCTATTTATTCCCAAATGTAAATAATAAATTACGTGGTCAACGATTTTCGACCCGTGAAGATGCCGTAGATGCGTTCAAACAGCACGTTTTGGAGATACCTCAATCAGAGTGGAAAAAGTGTTTTACAAATTGGTTTCATCGAATGCAAAAGTGCATCGATCATAGTGGAGAATACTTTGAAAAACAATAAAAGCATATTTAGCCATATACATTTGTTTATTTTTTCTATTCCGCATACATAAGTAGCAGCCCTCGTATAACTTTTGAAAATAACAACAATCAAGTGCAGTAAAAAATTATACACGCATCAGCTCTAAGCTGCTAATAATGTATCAAATAATAATGTGAACACGCCCGCACGCGCTCATTCTCTGCAAAATGTTATTGTGAAAATTATTTAAGTTTGTTTTATTTTTTTATTGGGTTTCTTATATTTATTTAATTCAATTCAATACAATTCCATATTCCTAAAAACTATAAACATGCACAAAATCCACCAAATGTTTCGTCGACAATACTAATACGATTTTTTTTTTTATTTACATACAGGCACATACATTGCTTCTGGCTCCACACTAGGATACCCTGTGTCGCGGGAACCAGAAATAGCGACGTCACTAGCATAGTAAACATCCAAGACCTAGGTTTTTTTTTGTCCCCAGCCGGGATTCGAACCCGGGACCTCTCGCATGGTAGGCAGATACGCGCCACAGAGGTCGTTTATTGGTTATATTTATTTAATCGATTATTTATTATATTTATTTTAACCCAATAACAAGAATTCTTTTAAGGTCAGTGTAGACGAATGTAAAAACATTTTTTTAATAAAAAAAAATTCAATAAATGTTTTTTACATAGCACTTAATTCATGACATCTACAAAAATTGTTAGTTTGACTAGCTACATAGTTAACGACCAACTAGACTGTCAAACACAGCCAACAAAAGGTAATAGCCAGATAAGCCAGCTTGATGGAGATTAGGGTTATGTTACAAAATTAATGTAGGAACGGCGAATAGCCGAAGGTCAACGAACGACTTTGATGGATAGTCCACAAATGCCACTGATTGTCGACGAAGAGAGCTTTAACGAAATAATGTCGCTCCGCCTTTGTATTGTTAGCAGAAACTTTCTACAAGATATCCAAAGACACCGATTAATGTTGCATTATGGAGACGCTAAGCTAGTTCTCCCACGACATTACCGATATGCCCAATTGCCCATCCCTATCTTTTATTTATCTAATATACGGTTGGTATGGTTGCGTAGTCAAACAAAACCATCATTGTTACAAGCTCCTGCCTACTGGTGATTATGATTTACACGACCAAAATACATAAAGCTGTTTGTTTCAAAGGTTTTCCTTAATTTAATTTCAAACACGAGTCATGGACAAAAAGGCCAGTTTTTCATCAGACCTAAAAACCTGTGCATTACGATTCAAGATTCTCGTTTTGTTTGTCACTTCCTGTGCAGAAACTGTGAAAGGAGAAGGCGTTACTACTTCACTTTAGTTTGTTATTGTAAGAGAACCCTCCCTAGCCATGATAACACGCACGTCTCATTCGAATTCCTGACAGGTAAACGTTCACACCCCGCAGCGTGTTAATTTCAATTAGTGTGATTAATGTACTTTTGCACCTTAACTAATTAGCTGTCCCACATGCGCACGTCACAGTTGACGACATACTCCACGCAATTTTTCATGTTCACAGGCAATAGGTTCGCAGTTTAACCACAGGCTGGAACAGGAAGGAAGTCATTGTACTTTTACCGGCTGTAGTCGCAGCTAAGCGACAGGCTAAACTTTGATTTGCGTTACAAATAAAACTAGGAAGTCATTGTAGTTTCGGCGAGCTCTCGCCCGGTGTCCTTGCTGCTCTTTAGTATCTAGGCCAGTTAGGTGTCAATGTCTATCGGTCGGAGGCGAATCGGCCTATGTGACGCTCAACAAAAAATGCGGTATTCCGCTGGGGCCGGAGCGGCGCCTCTATAAATATCGGGAGAGGAGCGCCCCGCACCTCGGGCTCCGCACGTAGCCGGGGCGCCCGCCGCCGTCTCCGCCTCGCACCGAATAGCGACTCTACCACATAAATCCCCACGTCAATCGTTTACTGTCGTAGGTACATCAGAAAGCCCACGCTACCTATGCCTTTATTGTCGTCGCCACTTTATTAGACGTTGTTACATCTATCAATATGCGAATGTGACCTTTGTCGCGCCAACTCAATGTTAAATTTTCTTGGAAATAGTATCTAGTTCATCACTCTTTCACAACACAATACCATGTCGACGGCGAATACGAGCGACCCTTCCAAGTGAATGTTTAGGATAGGAATATTTTCTCACATGATTGAAATAAATCCAACATTGCGCACTGTGAGACTTGGCAGCTGACTTTCCCAATGCAAAATTCTCTTTATGACGCAATGTACACCTACTACAGTAACAACAACAACAGCCAGTAAACGTCATTCTTCGAGATAAAGCAAGCATCCCGATTTTTTCAGCTGTTGCAGTTCTGTTGCTATGGAAATAAAAGCTTTTACACTTGAATCCCTGGCGCGATGCGTACGCTTGTGCGTCGCGTCGTTCCCAATCCCGGAAGCTTCAAAGCCCGACCCGGCGGCAGGGGAAGTCGTCGACTGTCTGTGGCGCAAAGCAAAGGAAAACTAACTCTCGTGATCTTCCAATATACATCTGAATCACTTTTATTCATATTAGAGAAACGAGGTCATTGAACACAATGGCAATCACCTCTGATCTCTGACTAATAAGTTGCACGTTAGCTCCGACGATATGCAGATTACACTCGGCACTTATTTGAGACCACTTAAGTCGATTTTATCGGTGAGGGACGTCACTAAGTAAACCTCAGGTTGTGGCCTTCACAAGCCTTCCAAACGCGTCCATCCATAACGTGAGACATTGACAAAACGGAGTCCGAGCGAGAGAAACCGCGCGCGATCGTGCTATTTTAGTCTGGACCAGTTGAATAACCTCCAATCAACTATTCGCATAGCTTGGGAATCGAACTACATAGGTACACGGTCAATGAAGGATTAATGGATGTCCATGACATTACTTCTACAAATTCCATGACACGAATTAGGTTCCTGGTACATTTATTTTGTACATGAATTTCTCAATAAAGATATTTCTATTTCTATTTTTTACTCACATGAAGCTAATTCGTCGGGATGAAATGCCGAAACTATTTTCGCAGTTCGCAGCAGATAGGACGTCCTGTGAATGTTGACTGCTGTTTACAATCTTGTTTTGAAAGATCGGCATGTTGGATGCGGGAATGCCCTGCTTGCTTGTTTGTAACAAGCCGAAGTCCCGAGCTAGTGATTCAGTCCAGCTAATTTTACGCAAAGTCGCAGAGCGTACTAGTTATTGGCGGAGAAATGGGTCAATCTTTGTAGTCTGGAAACGCGGTACTTGGGCACGCCTTGCTGTCTCAGATTAATCGTTTGAAATTATAAGAGCCTCTCAAAAGCTGAGCTCTAACGAGGTTACAAGCTAGCAATTTTACATAATCCGCCACTAACCTACGGGTTTGTCTCAATCGACTTTGGAAATGCGACGTATTCACTCTGATCTTGAATTTAACCCTATAAAATGTCATAAAATATCTAACGTTTACTAATACTTATGTATCGGGGGCTCTCGGGTCAGTGTAATGTTGGTAGGGACATTATTGCGCATCAGATATCGCGTAACAGTTGGTGTATGTACTGAATGACACTTAGAACTACTAACATTTCTTACAGAACAGTGGCGATTCTGCAGACGCTCACAAAATTGTCTTCTTCTATTGTTATAAAAAAAACCATTGAGCGGTTTCAGTAAAAAGGATAGCGTTGAATCCAGTTGGTAATGGAATAATTCATGTGTCAAGTGTACAAAGCATTTTAGAAATACATATTATACCTTGAATTTGCAAGAAAATACATCGGTCGGGCGCAAGATGTGTCTAGTTGAAGCCCCAAGCCAGTGATTTCAGGGAAATATAATAGCAGAGATTAATATTACATTTCGGCGAATTTAGAAAGTACATAGGGATGTAAGTTGTCATTTGGGTGATATTGTTCAGCCATGTTTAGACTATAACATAAACATGCGAGGCGGGATGACGCAGTTGCATATTTTTGTCGTAAAACTTTATAATTTGGCAGAGTCGAGTCTGAGAGTAGAGTAGAATGGACGAAAATAAACCATAATTCCTTGGTGCTGACTCAACATCGTATTTCAGCCTAAATCATAACACAACAGAGAAATTGGTTGAGATAAAATATGTTTTAAAAGTATGGGCTGATAAGAATCTTTTATTTGTTCTCTATACATTCTTGCTTTCTGCCCATAAAATAACTTTCAAGCAGTCATGCACCTAGCTATCGTAAGGAGGCTTTCTAAGAGAAATAGTTTACACATAGTTACATTCTGAATTTATCAAATGTAGAATAAACAAGACTGTTATTCGTGTAGGTTTCTACAAAGATCTCATGAAAACGGGGAAAATTAACGAAAACCCATGACGATTCAGAGAAAATTCTTATATGTAGCGTAAGTGCAGCAGCATTTTTTAATGTTTTGACAACTTCAGCAATAGTTTAAAAGGTAATTTACATTCAAAATAATTTATTTACTAAAACAATACGAAATTATGTTAAAAGATTATAATTAACTAAAAGTTTTTAATGGATGAAACATAAAAAGAGTGCTCTGAAATATGACGTCATAATTCGGTATTTTCATACAAAATTCCCTTTTAAACTTATGTAACTTATTTGACATTTGTCAACTACCCAATTAATACATCCAAAGTTAATAAAATGATAAGCAATTAATTTTAAATGTAAAAAGGTCTATTTGGGTAATAAATAAATTAAGAAAACAAACATTCTTAATTTTCATAAACAGAGGAGACACATGATCTTAATGATTTTATTACTGTCACCATGTAAAGATTTAGGGCAGTCTAAAATTAGGGACTAGCTTTGGAGTGTGAAACACTAATTACTTACCTATGATGTCTCAAAATAAATAGAAAGGTAGACAAACAGTACAGTTACTACATTCTACAGTCTGTCACCAGGCTGTATATCTCATGAACCATGATAGCTAGACCATTGAAATTTTCACAGATTATGTAGGTATTTCTGTTGTTGGTTCACTACAACAAATAAAATACTAAAAGAAACCATAAAATAAACAATTAAGTAGGGCTACCATATAACAGACATGTTTTTTCTCGTTTTAAGCTCGATATTAATAATGGCAACAGGGAGAAGACTGAAATACTCGTAGTTATAAAAATTTAGTTGTACATATTCACTTTAAAAATAAATTCATACATACATAAGCTCACGCCTGTATCTCAGCGGGGTAGGCAGAGACCAGGGACAGTCACTTGCCACCCTGACAGATTTACCACCCACATCCACATTCATTAGTCGTTGCATGCACTCACAACAGTTTAGGGTACTTTTTATCTTGCTTTTATCCCTTGTAAAAATAATAATTATATAAATATATTAATAAGTAATTAGTGGGGTCCCATACAACATGATTTTTTGACAAAAAGATTGGTGTCTATTGTTAAATATAATGCACTCAAGTCCAACTCGCACTTGGCTGGGTGTTTTTGTGTTTAAATGTTTTTTAGCACAATTGCCTTTGTTCACATATTGTCTTTGGACCATTCATAAGTTTTTTTAGAGCTTTAAGATGAAAAGCAACAGCTTGCTATTTATGGGTGCATTCCGTGACATCAGTGTTTTTCAATCTTTTGGAAGACGCAACCTCCTTTACAAGTAAAAAATTCTAGCGATCCCCAGGCCTTCAAGTAATTTCAAAAGTGATGAAATTGAAATTGAAAAATCTTTATTTATCACATTAGAATATGTACATAAATATAACAAAAATTATAGATTTATAATTATGTGATAAAAAGGATAGGGCTCAGCTTGCATGCATCTTCACAGCGCTGATTTTCAACCCGTCCCTGTTCTCACTGATTAAAACATAACAAAGCTTGCGGATGTCTAAAGAGAACACTATAGTTATATTAACAAAACAACAGTATAGGCAATGGTGTGCAAATAATCTAGACATACATCAATTTAATCAGTTGTACCAAATTGTAGGGTTCATTTCCATTCAGTTAGAAAAATTGCAACCATAAGTCTTCTAATGGCGGTAATTAGCATAACAATAGTTAAACAATGGCTTATATTTATATTTTTTTTTTTTTAAAACCCCTTTAGAGGCTAAGAAAATTGCACCCATGCCGGGACTCGAACCCGCAACCTCTGGCTGTTCGCGCAAGTAGGTACTCTAGTACAAACATTGGTGAAATTTCAAACCCCTTTACAATAAATTATTCTCGGTATTACTTACACTATAATAATTATCAATAAATGTGATTAAATTATAATTGTATTAAAGTATATAAATTAAAAATATGATTAAATTATTTAACTCTGACAAAAATCAAATTAAATTCATTCATCACAGATTTTATCACGTGGTTTCCTTTAGGACAAGACTGGTTCAGGTTCAGGCACGAGGGGTAGGCTAAGCGGCAATCATGACAATATTGTTTTTGTTGTTCAAAAAGAATTACTTTCAGTTTATTTTTAATACTAGAAATTGTGATGTAGTTAGGACCTACAGTTGTAGGTCGTGCTGCCATGTCCTTTTTGTGGGACCAGTCACATTTTATTTTTATTTCGATCTGTGAAATTCGAGTTTGATAATAAAAGACCTGTTTTGAAAGCTAGCCAGAGAATTGCTAAATTCCTTTTTAACTGTTTATTGTTAAAAGATTCCTTAGATTATAAAACATTGGTCATTTAGGCGCGCGATAGCGCTCGAAAATTTGATTAAGTGATGGTGCCAATTTCATTCAGCGCCTTAAAATAAGAGACTGCTGCCTTGCAATGACGATATAACATAAAATAACATTTACAACATGCACATACATTGCTGGATTGAAGGTACATAATGTGTAATAAAATTTCTTACAAAAATTCCACTTTGAAATTGGCACCATTAATTTATTAGTGCAAGGGCACTCCCAATAATAAAAGATATGCCTTGAAAATTTTGTAAATTAACAGTGGGAAATTCATTGGTTCTGTAAAAACCAATAAGTGTTCAAGAAGCTGCCGAAAATTTAATAGACTGACATTTTCACATTTGATATTGCATTGACATTTTCACTATAATATCTTGAAACTTAGCGCCCTTGAAAGAATAAAAAATGAATTTTAAAGTAAAAATCTCAATCATTCTAACCGAATAAAACAAATTTTATTCTACCACCGCTCGCCTATTTTACTATGTGGAACACTAAGTACAAATGTTGAATTTTACTTTTGATGTGACTCCCCCTAGGGGTTGCGACCCACAGATTGACAAACACAATGTTAGATTAATGGCATCATCCATTTTAAAGATTGATGTACAAGTTAATAACTAATTATACCTATGTTTGGGATAGGTAGTCAAATACTAATGACATTTTTACAAGTAATACCACATGAAAATGATAAGTTGATGCGACAGATTACAGTAGTACAAAAGTAACTATCATTGGAAGACCAATGTGTGAGAAATGTGAAGAGTCAAATTCCACACTAGCTTGACAGTTATTCATTTGGAATCGCTCAGGATTTGGTGCATTTTGTGGTGTATAATATAGGGGCAGGACTGCCGGTAAACCTTGTTAAACAGGCCTCAGTTTAACCTTCTGGGGTGCAGGTTAAACTGAGGTCTGTTTAACAAGGTTTACCTTCTGGGGTACAACTCCAAAAAATGTAGAAATTTTTCCAAAATGTTTTTCACGGCAGAATGACCAACAAATCATGGTCAAAATCAAAAGTTTATTAGGTATTTAATTTAACACCGAAATGTCGACGTAAAATGTAATAAAAAATACAAATAATAAGGGGGTTCCAATACAAAAAACTTTTTTTTATCACCCCATTGTAAAAACATTATAATTGCAGTTGCAGTAAAGTTGTCTTTCCTACAATTTGAAATTTTTGTATGTAGGTAGATGTATGTAAACAGTTCAATGGAAGGGGTTTTTCATCTGTTATCAACAATAAGTTGAGTGGAAATGAGAGAGGTTTCTAAGGAACTTAGTGGAATTGAAGATCTGTTAAATCATGAGATTCTAACAGAAGTAGGTATGGAACATTTCCGGAGTATTTCCAGAAGTATGGTTTTAGAAAATTTCATGCCTAAGGGTGTAAAACTCCACGGATGAATGGCAAAGCATTTGATGATTCATGCTCTACAAGTTTACTGCAGTACCTACAGACTACGTATCGAACGCTGATGTCATGTCATTTCTTCTTAGCTGTCCTCACTGGCGATCTACAACTTATCAGGAGTGAAGACCGACTCTGTCATGCACTAAATACACGAAAACTACCGCATTTCCTTGGATTTATTCTAAAAATATTCCACTTAGAAACTCGGAAAGAGACGAAGTGCTCAATGCTCAATGTGCGTAAAGTTGACATTATAACTTATGTAATAATCCTCTAAGATTCTGGTAATATAGCCCAAAGGGAAGTTTCTGAACCAATAATATTAGAATAGTGTATTTTATTATGCGTAGGAGGCGTAAATACCTTAGTTTTGTGTAATCCAATATCCAGATGAAAGTCGAAGTCCTATTTACACACGATTATCACTGCAATTCATAAATTACTATACACTATCACAAAGCACCACTACACAATTTTTCACTTATATTTACTATTTTATGTGAAAATATCACATAATGCGCCATTCTCGCGATAAATCCGAAGGACAGCAGCAGGCGGCAATCGCTGCCATCTTTTTTGTCAAATGTCTAAAACTAATTTTAGCGCCTCAAACGAACTCTGGTGATATTTTTAGAAAGTAAAAGAAACTTATGATACTAGTAGTGCCATCTAGGCCAGTTTTTGTTTTGTAACTACTAGACACTAGATGGCGCGGCGATTTTTCATTATTTTTCAATAAAGATGGCGTAGGTTGTCCTCAAAATAAGAATGTCCTGACTCAAATAAGAACCGGCAAAGTGAGAGTCGAACTCGCGCATGAAGGGTTCCGTACAATTATCTACACAAAATTAATGATTTCGAGATTATTTATTTGTTTTATGGGATAATATTTAATTAATTACTTTTAAAATGAACATATAGCTCAATATTCCGTGAATATTTCAAGCATCTACCTGTTGCCTTTATCAATATCGCCCAAAACAGACACATCTGTGAAAATTTCAACTGTAACTATTGCGAAGCCTGGCGAGGGAAAGACGGACGGAAAGCGGAAAATAGTCGTAGAGTCCGTTTTACCCTTTGGGTACGGAACCCTAAAAATCGAAAAAAAAAACTATGAGTCGTGCGTCTGATGATTGGCGCTGCTGGCCAACTCAATTGTTTTAATTAGTTATTTACTCATATAATATCGGATGACAGACTTATAATATCTAGAAAGCTTCAGAGGTACCTACTCTTACTTTCTTTTTTCAGCGGCTTGTAGTTTGTACCATTGCATTTAGTATTTAGATAGAGTTCAAGGCCTCAATTCTGCTAGTGCATTATAGTTCAATGACACTCGGTCGGGTCACGTGACATGATTTTTTTATACCATTGACGTCTAGAAGGATTGGTGAGTGCGCGGGTAGATTAAAAGCGGCAATGGAATGAAATCGCCGTGTACGTGCAGTTGTCATTGTACTACAATGCATTAACAGAATCTAGCCCCTGGCTAAGTCACCAGATTTCGTTTCACATTCGTAAAGATAATTTAGCTAACGAATAAACCACAAGCATCAACGTAGGTAAATATTATCACACGAGACTCTACATCGCATATTGTGATATCGGTGAACCGCACTTATTTCTGCCTGCTAGACAAAGAGCGTCTTTGCTTCACTGACCTAGGGCAGACAAAAATCGAACACTTTCACTGTCCGTGATTACGTGGCTGGATATTGTGCAAACTGTAAGGCCGAGATGAGATCAACCGTCCAACTCTCACGGAAGAAAGGGTTATTTCTACTTGTTACCTATATTTGAACAGAGGTTTGAACAGTATAACTTTTTTTAAATAAAGTGCCAGTGGGCTGGCCATATTTCGCGAAGAACCGACAACCGCTGGGGTAAACGTGTTCTTGAGTGGAGACCGCGACTCGGCAAACGTAGTGTAGGACGCCCTCTAACCAGATGGGATGACGATCTGCGAAGAACTGCAGGCAGATGCTGGATGCGGCAAGCTGAAGACAGGGCGCTATGGCGCTCATTAGGGGAGGGCTATGTCCAGCAGTGGACTAATATAGCCTGATGATGATGATGATGATGATGAAATAAAGTTGTATTTAAAGATTCAAAGAAGATTCTTTGATGATTCAAAACGCTTCGATTTTAAAACAATGGTTAATAACTTTACGAATTCACTAGAAAGAAGTCATGACCTCATAAGTCCAAATGGGGCCGACTTGCCGGTTTCGGGTGCTTTTTATCTTGCCCTTGGATAATCATCATCACCAGCCATTTCACGCCCCCTACAGGATACAAGCGATAGAGACATACATTGAGGCCAATCCACACATAGATATAAAAGTCAAAACCATCTAGGGCAGCCGGAGATGTGAAATGATGATTACGAGCTCAAAATCCGGGTTCAATGACGTCAGAGGTATTAAAATAAAAATTTACTAGTACATTACAATCATACGTTCACTTTTTTAAAGCATGTTATTAACATCTTCAAGACGTCAAATTATACAAATATTAGTAAACAAGATTTACATACTGTAATAAACCCGAAAGATTCTAATATAAAAGTTCTTTCTGTAGATATTATAATAAGTATATCTATCAATATATTATATCAATACCTGATTATATTATGATATATGATGTAACTTTGTGTTAGGTATGCATTTCAACAAACATGAAAAATTGAATGCTTAAGGCATTCCTAGGGCCTCTAAGAAAAAAAAAACTTTTTTTTTATTTCTTATTCAATGGTTTCATTAAAATCTTTGAAGATTATTAAACCAGTACGACATGAAAACTCTTTGGAGATATCATAATAATAAACAAATAATATCAACCTCTTTGAAACATTTTGAATTTGGAATTTTGTAAGACTCCGGACAATATGAAAAACTAATTTAATAGAACAGTGATAGAGTTTAAAATAACCTTTAGTTTAGCACTGGGCGTAGCAAGGCTATGAACAGAACAGCCGAGCCATGCTGGCGGCGTCACGGCACAGCATCTGTTTACAAGTTTGGTTAACACAACTTAGCAGGAGAGGGCAGCGGGTGAAAGTTGTTACGTAACCTAAGGAACGTCGTCCGTGGCTCGGTGAAGCCCAGGCACGTACACAGGGGAGGGGGTCTAAGTTATTACCAATCCTATTTAATATTAGGGCCCACTGCACTGTTAGTTGGCATGTAGTGATCGAAGGAATTAGTTTCATTAGTGGCAAAAATATTTTGCAGACGTTGTTTTTTCTGCTTACCTTTTTTTTGTTTTTTACTCAAGAAAGAATAAGCCGGAATAAGCCAAAGGAGTGTATTAAAAAAAAAACTGTGACATTTCGTTGCGAACTGAAACGGTATTTCGTGTTTTCATGTGCCAGTCCTCTTTATTATTATTGGCCACATCCTTGCCGAGTTTTGTGGTAAGTTTTAGTAAAAACTGTCCAAGTGCATTTCGAGACACGCGCATTGTAAGGTTTCCTAGAGGGAAGGGTTTTTATTATATACACAACTAACAACTCGATCAAAGTAATTTCTAAAAGAATTTGTACTGAGTTTTTCTTTTATAAGTGTTTCACTAATTACACGTTCACTTGTAAAGATACTTAGCCCATTGTTTTCTTTTTAAGTTCGTTATAATAAGTGCTACTGACCTGAACTTTTTCTGATTTCTATGGTCAAATATTTAGCCGGGAGGTGGGAGAGTTGTGCTGGCTGAAGTAAATCAAATTTGCTGCCACAATGGAGATATTTAGATACATTACAGCAACAAACATTTGTGCAAATGGTGCACGACAACATTAAATCTCTGTTAGGGCACGGGTTGAGGAACGACACAACAAAACCTAACATCGTATCTACGCCTCAATACCAGATACAGAGTGGAGACTAACATTGGTGTGCATAGCACCTAACAACAATCTTAATCTAACCAATAACAAAAGTACCAAACAACGAAGGTATACTCGACTCGTCCTATGATGGACGAACTGGCTGCGGGTACCTACTAAGAATATTTTTTTTCAGTAGATAAACATAAACATTTACATACAGGCACATACATTGCTTAGGTAGGTACTATTATGTGTCTGTCTGACTTCTTTTGAATCCAGCCCTGGCTATAGCGGGGTCCCATTGACATTTTATAGTTTGTTGGCCTTTTCCTTGCCAGCTGCATCCTAGTCTGCTCTACACAACCTTGAGAAGTGAAAGATGTGTGTGGGCCCCAAACTATGTATCCGTTCCCAAATTACGAGTAGGTATCTCACCATCATCATCATCGGCCTACGTTTGTCCACTGTTGGACATAGGTCTCTCCCATCTCACGCCACTGAGCACGGTCCTCGGCTACTCTCATCCAGCTCTTGCCAGCCGAGGTCCCTCCCATTTCACGCCATTGAGCACAGTCCTCGGCTACTCTCATCCAGCTCTTGCCAGCCGAGGTCTCTCCCATTTCACGCCACTGAGCACGGTCCTCGGCTACTCTCATCCAGCTCTTGCCAGCCGAGGTCTCTCCCATTTCACGCCACTGAGCACGGTCCTCGGCTACTCTCATCCAGCTCTTGCCAGCCGAGGTCTCTCCCATTTCACGCCACTGAGCACGGTCATCGGCTACTGTCATCCAGCTCTTGCCAGCCGAGGTCCCTCCCATTTCACGCCACTGAGCACGGTCCTCGGCTACTCTCATCCAGCTCTTGCCAGCCGAGGTCTCTCCCATTTCACGCCACTGAGCACGGTCATCGGCTACTGTCATCCAGCTCTTGCCAGCCGAGGTCCCTCCCATTTCACGCCACTGAGCACGGTCCTCGGCTACTCTCATCCAGCTCTTGCCAGCCGAGGTCTCTACCATTTCACGCCACTGAGCACGGTCATCGGCTACTCTCATCCAGCTCTTGCCAGCCGAGGTCCCTCCCATTTCACGCCACTGAGCACGATCCTCGGCTACTCTCATCCAGCTCTTGCCAGCCGCCTTGCGAAGATCATCGGTCCACCGAGTCTGAGGACGTCCTACACTACGTTAACCGATCCGCGGTCTCCACTCAAATTAGATATCTAAATTAGATATCTAATTAACATAATATGTCTAATATTTTTTTTACTGATCGACTTTAAAAAAGTGTCTGTACAATCTCTCATTTATGTTATAAGTGATTTATAAGACCCAAGAACCTAGGATGACGAACGTGGAACTACATAGGATTTATGCAAAAATCGGCCGTTTTCGCGTTAAATGAATCTAACAACGTTTGAGTTCATATGTACAGTTATTACATATTATCCATTATTCTGTTTTAAACCTGACTAAAAAAATTATATATATTTGAGTACGTGTTTATAGCAAGCACAGAGGTGTGTGGACATTTCGGAGACTGATATTTTCTCACCATGTTTTCCTTCGCTGTTAGCAAGTGGTATTTTAAAGACGCCCCCATTGAGAGCGAGGAAAGTTTTCCACTTTTTGACCGATCTCTGTGGCGCAGCTGTTAGCCTGCGGCATTCTGCGGCTATCTGCCTACCGTTCGAGAGTTCTCGGGTTCGATTCCCGGCTGGGGTAACAAAACCCCAGGTCTTGAATGTTTATATCTTTGTGACGCCGCTGTTTCTAGTTCCCTTAACACAGGGTATCCTAGTGTGGGGCCAGAAGCAATGTATGTGCCTGGATGTAAATGTATTTATTTTGTGTTTTAGTTTTACTTCAGAAGGAACCGTTTACACTCCTTCCACTAGGAAACAAAGCCTCCTAGTATTTTATGAGGCACTGGAAGTTTTTTTTTCCTCTTTTCTTCTTGTAACAATTGCTGATTGAACGGTAGATCCACACATGTTCCGTGAGATAAACTAAGTGCCATGCGAAATGAAACAATGAGTGTCGTGAAGTCAACTGTGGTGCGTGAGGTTTCCTCATACTATCTCATTGTTTAATTGCATTTTTAAGTACCACATTTGGATTTGCTGTACTCCCTTCTGCTTCTACATACCCACCTAATTAGTATTTAATCACTCAACTTGAGTTGGTGATGGTCCAATAAGTTGTCTCAACCAACTCAACAAGCGATTGCAAGGTTGTGTGTTGTCCACTGTACTGTGCAGTTCGACTTTATACGCCAAATTCCACAAACGTCCACATTACGTTGTTTGTGCGTAAGGTGCAATATTGATTTTAACTACAAAGCATAGTTATGAAATAAGCGCAATACGCGGCCTTCATGTGAGATTTTCCGGGTTACATAATTTGTCATAACTCATTTTATTGTTTGGACACTTACGTGGACAGCAAATCCACATTCAGGTCATCTCGAAATGGAAAAGTCGTAACTCCTCGAACAATTTGTACTCTCGATGACATCATTAAGTGTACAGTCGACAGCACATAGAGCTGAGCGGCAAGTCTCTAAAATGCATAGTTGTTCAATGAAGTCATATAGTACGGTAATTTATTTATTTGTTAATTTATTTATTTATTTACAAAGTGCTTGTAATGGTGGTTTCATTGACTATATTGGTAGTTTAGTAATTACTCGCATTCCAATGGCCGTGTTACTTATATAATAATATAATTCAATTCATTTATTGACAACTAAAGACCCAATTTTCTTACAGTATTAAAATATTAATTTTGCCTCGGCTTAACTCGGCGCTTCCCGCGTTTCGATCTCTAAGGGCCAATTTTTCAATAGTCAGATAAAACTTAACTGGAGAATAAATTGAATGCTGTCACTGTCTAAATCATACGACAAGACAGTGACAACATCAGTTTTATTCTCCAGTTAAGTTTTATCTGACTATTGAAAAACCGGCCCTAAGAGAGATGCCTATTCGTGGGTTAAGAACCAGAGTAGCCTAAGGGCAAAAATTGAAAAAAAGTCAAAATTATTGCAAGCAGACAAACTTCATTTTGGCAGTAAACAAACATCATTTTTTTGGATACGTTTTTTTTTGTACTAAGCAATCGACTCACAATAACGATCCAGTTTTTTGGCACATAAAAATACGAAGGATTTAAAAGCGAATGGCGAAAACAATTTTTTTTACAATTTTTGCCCTTTCGCTACTCTGGTTCTTAACCCACGTATTGCATTAGGCCTTTGGTCATTAGGTCATTTAGGTCTTAGGCGTATATCTACCCATTAGTTCTATATGTAGGTACTTCTAGGATATATTTAAATTTATATGTTTTTTGTATTAAAAACATAGGTAAGCAACTGTATTGCAGGGCTCATGTTGAGGACTATACTCAACATGAGCCCTGCAATATGGACTCATCATCATCATCATTTATAAGACCAAATATGTACCACATGAAGCAATAAACGTTTGAACTTGAACTTAAAACTAATTATATTTACTGTACTAATGACTCTATTTAACAACTATGGATTATAGAGACTCACCTCACAATCTAAGATAGATTCGATAGTTACCATCAACATTTGTTAAAAACTGTTGATAGTAATTACCGGTACGGAACGGACTTTTATTTTTCTGACAGATTTTCTTCACGTTGTTACTTTTGGTACCACGTGAGGTACAGTCACAAGCAATAATAATGTATACACTGTCACATTTTCTAAAAATCTTATCGTAAAACTATCTAGAAAGAAGGTTACGACAATTTGTCCTAAATTATGTAACCAATGGTTAGATAATTTAGGACAAATTGTCGTACACATCTGCAGTACAAAACAAAAGATGTACGTCGTACAAAATGTGACAGTGTATACATATTATTGCTCGTGACTGTACCAAGGTAGGTAAAGTAATAAGCCGTTTACGGCTTTACTGCTTGATTGAACAACGAACTCGGCGTTACGTAGATTCCTAGGTAGCTGTTACATTACTCCCACCAAGACTTAATAACCACTCTATCAAGCAAGATAATTATCCTTCCGGGCGTACATGTTTTTGAGTTATTATATCAGAGAATGTAAGAGGAAATGAAATGCCTGCATGCAATCAATAGTTACATAGGATATATACATATCCATTGATTTAGGTGAGTTAGGTAACAACAAGAGCTAATTTAGTAGCATTTTTAGTATTTGATTTATTTGATTAGTAGAATTGCTCCTAGCTTGGCTGCTTCAGTGATATTAAACGATCACGAAGGTTAAGCAACATAAGGTGCGTTTAGTGCATGGATGGGTGACTGTAACTAACGCTAGCGGCATTTTTCCAAGCGGTTCCGTGCTTCGCAAGGCACGTTAAGAAGTTGGTCCCGGCTGCATGCCGTCGATATATGGCAGTCGTTAAGCCAATTCAGAGGACTTAGGGCGGCTAAAAATTCTGACAGTAAAAGCAGCCACTAGTTTTACAAGCCTTCACCAATCCGGTCTAGGCCCCCGTGGTAGAGTATGGCCTATACCGTCCTTAGGGAAGAGACCCGTGCCCCTCGGTGGGGACATAATGGGTTGATGATGAAGTAGCATTTGCTGCCAACAGCACCATTTCATGTAAGTCATCTTTTACGTCATTACGAGTACTCTATTTTAGTTACATTACGGGTGATTTCACATTAAAAATTAAGATTGACCTGCAGCGAACTGTATCCATAGACACATCCTCATCTCTTGTGCTCTATCTGGCAGTTATTGGGTAAGCGCTTGTAGAGCCTTTGTGCTAAGCAGCTGCAATAGAACTTACCTACTTTCTTTGTATAGTTCAGACTTTCCCAAAGATTCGGTCGTAAGCCGCGACTCATTTGTGCGTGCGATATTAGGCCTTGAAACTGATATAGACCGTAGGTTCAGTCGACAGTAGATCAATCTTTACAATTATAGTTGCAAGCTCGCCCGTGACTTAACCGAACAGAGTGCACGCATGTCAATGTTGATGTACAGATGGACGTATCGAAATCGAAGTCGACAATAACGCGGTACCAAGAACAGGGAAACAAATGCATAGTCTCATTGCAATGTCAATAAAAATATTAATAAACATATCTATTTTATACCCAGTTGCGAAGACTGTAAATTTTTACAAGAAGAACCTCGTAACTTCGTAACTTTCTAAAGTCAACTTTTTTTTCACAACTCTTCTCCACGTTAGTCATGTTAGTCCCTACCCTGAGATTATTTTTTATGTGTGTCGCGGTTCCTGTAACTTTGGGAACCTCTGGTCTAGTCTATTCTGAGCCTAATTCTCCAGTGACAACGTTTAGATTTTTGCCACACAAGTTACGTGCGCGGCCAACGAGCGGAAAGCGGAAACGCGTTGCGAAGTTTTTCGGGCATTGTAGTCCTAATGCAAGAACTACCGCAAACAATGATCGAGAGCATTGATGTAACCGAGTGCAACGGAGGCGAGGCGCTAGCACTTTTCTCTCGAGTTTCTCCACAACCGCGCTGCCTGCTCGGTCCTCAGTACCGCACGCGCAGTCTCGACTACAGTGCGGGAAAACGCGCGCGTCTTTCACGCTCACAAACGACGATCGAATTTCAAACTTCTTAAAAAAAACTTATGTTTTGATACTGGCCGGTTCATTACAAGAAGTGCGTGTGTGTTTATGAATAGTATTTGGTTTCTTTTCCGCCGAAGAAAGTTGTGTCTGTTTAGTTCAGTGAGGCAAGGAGTTAAATACCTGTTTAGTTCACACTGAGCGTTACTCTATAACTGTAAGTTATGTTTTATTTTGATTGGCTGTGTTGATATGTAAGTGTCTGAGATGTGTAGATCAAAATTCTGTACCAATACGTAAACCAAGATATGCTTTTTAAGAAAACGCAGAGAAACTGATCTAATAATATTAATTGTCGTAATAATATGTACAGTCGACACCACAACAATCTTGCAATCGTGAAATGTCATCAGTTCTGTACTAAGTTACTTAGTAAATTAAAAAAAAGTGTTTATTTATACTATGTCACGAGACTGTCCTCGACTCGATATTTTGAGATTGGAGAACAAAGTTATTGAGTAACTAGTTGTGCCCCGTGGTGTTACCCGCGGTTCATCGATTTTCCCGTAGGAATAAGATATTTCCCCGCGGTAAAACGTAGCCTATGTTTTATTTAATCCAGGGTATCGGCTAACTCCATACCAAATTTTATTAAAATCCGTCCAGCCGTTTCAGCGCTAAAGACTGACAAACATATAAACACACACACAAACTTTCACGTTTATAATATTAGTGTGATTAATTAGCACATCTTTCTTAATCTAACTACTGATGATAGGCACATAAAATGGCCCCCTAACAGGTATGAACACAATATAGGAGCAGAAGTAGTTGTATACCTTGTAGGTAACACGTTAGTCCAGTATAAGAGACCATACCACACTCTACTTCCTAACAACAGGCGGACACATTTAAACGCAACAAACAATGCAAACCGCACCGGAACCGGACCAATTTACCCAACAATTGAAAAGAACTGGATTAAGAATAACTAATGTGAACCCAATTGCAGTAACGCTCATACAACCTCAATTTCTTCAGTGACCGATTGTTTCGTTCGACAACAATCGCGCGCGGTCACACGGCACGAGGCGGTGTGCCATATTGCCCACATTTAGCCACAGCATGCATGAATACTCGAACAAATCCCATCGATTTACCTACCCAAAGACGGTAATTTGCGGCTGTGACAATAAGTGCGGCCTAAAAACGCCGATTCTAAAGCGCGTGAGGCCGAATACAATGGCTCGGCCGTCCGTAGAGTGTCAGCTGTGACGAAACCGCGTTCAGTTCACGTGATATATTTATTAAACAGGTGCCGATTTACGAAAGTTGTGTGCAGGCTGCAGTAACGGTTGGCGGTTGATTGAGGCCCTGATTGGTCGGTGCGTATTGAGCTAAATACCTAACCGTAAGACACTAAAGCCGAATAGTACATGTCTCCAGCGTATGTGGTACTGGTAAGGGACCTCTTAACTCAAGCGAACATATTTCGGGGAATTATTATTACCTACTACTTTAGTAAAATTGTAAAGGCCAAGATAAAAAGTGCTCGAAACCGGTGATACGTGGTGAATGTTGATAAATCGAAAGAGTTTTGTTAGGATATTGGCAAGTGGCAAATCCTCGTATATGCCTATCTCTCGGGCTGGGGATAAAAGCGTGAGTTATGTTTTTGTGTTAACCAGTAGAATTTTTGGTGGGCCGATCGGGTGACCAAACAATGGTTTTAAATTAACATAAACAAACATTTACATACAGGTACATACATTGCTTCTGGCCCCACACTAGGATACCCTGTGTCGTGGGAACCAGAAACAGCGACGTCACAAACATATTTAATAAACATCCAAGACCTGGGGTTTTTTCTCCCCAGCCGGGGTTTGAACCCGGGACCTCTCGCATGGTAAGAAGATGCGCTAACCGCTACGCCACAGAGGTCGTTGAATTGTTCATTTCAATGTCATAAACTCATAAATAACGCAACTTATTACAATAGTATTAAAGCACAACATTACAACAAAAATCTTAAAAAGATATCCAACATCTCGTCTAACTAATGCAGGATAATATGAAGGAGCTTGCCATGTTTCTTGCTACACGGAGGTATTTTTTTGAAAGGTGGGGGAAAAATAAAATTTTGTTTTGCTCTCGTTGGATTTTTTTTATGTGTATACGCAGATAGGCGAGTTTATTGCTACTTAGCATTCTATCCCAACTCTATCCCAACATTCTATCCCAACTAAATTATTGTTAGAAAAAAAAATTTAAGAAAATAATTTACTATCATAACTACGGATTTGTTAGTACCAACGTTTTATATTTTAACTGTTTATACTTAGCTGTGATTTATTTATGTACAATAAGTAACAAAGAGATCAAATGAACTGGCCACTTACTAAATAATACGACAATTTAACAATCATTACTACATAATAATGAGCTGATGATACTTTAACACCTACAAAGCTTGAAATTAATAAAACTCAATTGAGTTTGAGTTTAACGTTAATTAAACAAACATTATGTTTTGTAATGAATATAATTTTTGTGATTTGAATTTGATTAGCCCGGTACTGGAACCAACCCAACATATTAAAATCGCTTTGGTCCAGCACCAAAAGGTTTTATTCGATAGAGTTCCAGTTTGTTAGCTTTTAGAATATACATGAACTGAGCAATCAAAAACCGATCACACTGTACTAAGGTAAGGTTTATTTTGTATTGTTATTTATAACTTTACATAACTTTTCAAACTTCACATAATTTTTCTTATTACACTCGTGTGCATTCGGCGAAAACCGAAGCCTACTCTAGAGCCGGAGGTATATTCTAAAAGCTAATAGACTGTACTGAACATAGTAAAGAATATTTTTTCAGTCTTGCGACCGTCGCCATTCTTTTTATTCCGAACTAAATTTCAAATAACTGAAATGTTATAGAATTTTCTCATTGTAACATGACTTTCATGAGGAGCGATACATTTTATGTCTATGTATTTACCTAAAGTGTGCAAATGCAGCATACCTAATTAATATTCAATTAGTAAAACGACAACGATTCCTTTTATAACTTTTATAGGGTTTACTAATGTATTGCCAAAAATCGTTTCCCAAAGTATTACTTCCCAAACTATTTTCCGCAAATTATCACTTGGCAAAAAAACATTTCTCAAAACAACTTAAAGCAAATAAACAGTTAGCAAAAGTTATTATGGCAAGTTATTGTTTACCAAATAAATACTTGGTCAAAATTCATTTTACCAAGCATTATTCAGTCAAAAGTATCGTTTGGCAAAAAGTACCTTTCCATACAATACCGAATACGCTGCCGGCAATGTGTGTAAATGACACAACAAAGTCGAGTCTGCTTTCGATCTTACATAGAGAGCCTAACGCTCCGACGCGCTCCGCTTCGCTACGCGCGTCGTCGCACCTATATTTCTGTTGCCACGTATTCTTTACATCGCCGACCCCCCGTTCAATAATAATTAGTACCTAATCGTCAACTATATTTATGCCAAATAATAATTTGACCAAATGAATAAAAGCCAAAATAAAACGTTAGCATAATAAACGTTTGTCTTAATAAAACTTGACGCAGTAAAATTATGCGAAATGATAATTTGACCAAATGAATAAAATGCGAAATGAAAACTTGCTAAAGTTTCATTTGGGAAATGAAACTGATGCCATAAGTTTATTGGGAAGTAAAATTTGGCGAAAAATACTTTGGCTAAACGGCGGTATCCCCTTTTATAGTACACAACAAAAAAAATCTGCCAAGTGCAAGTTGGACTCGCGGATGAAGGGTTCCTTACCATTATTTATATAATAATTTTATTTTTTCATGTGTCTAGCTGTTGCCGTTATTAATATCGAGCAAATAACGGCAAAAAATAACATTTTATGGACGGTATTTTTTTTAACTAAAACTTTCGTAAGCACAACACATTGTAAACTTTTAGTCCGGATTTACTTACGGGTGTTGTTATATCGGAAGAGTCCGACCGTTTTTTTTCACATTTAGAGACATCTTTTCTGCAGAGTTGGGACTTGATTGTACTTTCGATTCTACAATATCATTGGCGCGTGTGCGTCTATCGCACTGAACGTTCCAAGACTCACGCGCACTGAGCCCGCTCTTAGGCATTTTTTTTCTTTCCGCGTTTGTTTTATTTATTTACTTTGTATTCGGCGTCTTTGATGATAACTTTCCACGATGCATGCTAGTGGCTAGCATGCTAGTATTTTTTTTAACTAAAACTTTCGTAAGCACAACACATTGTAAACTTTTAGTCCGGATTTACTTACGGGTGTTGTTATATCGGAAGAGTCCGACCGTTTTTTTTCACATTTAGAGACATCTTTTCTACAGAGTTGGGACTTGATTGTACTTTCGATTCTACAATATCATTGGCGCGTGTGCGTCTATCGCACTGAACGTTCCAAGACTCATGCGCACTGAGCCCGCTCTCAGGCATTTTTTTTCTTTCCGCGTTTGTTTTATTTATTGACTTTGTATTCGGCGTCTTTGATGATAACTTTCCACGATGCATGCTAGTGGCTAGCATGCTAGTATTTTTTTTTTTAACTAAAACTTTCGTAAGCACAACACATTGTAAACTTTTAGTCCGGATTTACTTACGGGTGTTGTTATATCGGAAGAGTCCGACCGTTTTTTTTCACATTTAGAGACATCTTTTCTACAGAGTTGGGACTTGATTGTACTTTCGATTCTACAATATCATTGGCGCGTGTGCGTCTATCGCACTGAACGTTCCAAGACTCATGCGCACTGAGCCCGCTCTCAGGCATTTTTTTTCTTTCCGCGTTTGTTTTATTTATTGACTTTGTATTCGGCGTCTTTGATGATAACTTTCCACGATGCATGCTAGTGGCTAGCAAAGAAACCGAATTGTTAACGCTACATTGTTAAACATTAACAATGTAGCCCAATTAATAGTCAAACGTAATTACGCTGCTCAATCTGTAAACGGCATACTAAGCTTACTAAAAACTCCGTAAAAGATAAACAAACAAATTACACTAGTACATTACATATATCTAATTTGTCTTATTTTAATTATATTAGGTATGTTATTTTATGTAATATATAAAAATCTCGTAATAATGAATCGCTCATAGCCTGGGCTGCCTGAGTGATCTAAAATTGCGTCTTAAAAATACCCGTAGAAGCTATAATTGGGTTACTATTAACTGTAGATGAATTATAATTGTTTGATTCAGACACGAAGTGGCGTTCACGATTAGGTAACGTTTATGTATAATTTATTAAGCTATTCTCGAAACGTTCCACGTTATAGGACAATAATAAGTCTTATGTATTTGTCAAATCGATCTATTTTCGGCTATCGGTACATTGTACAATGTTTAAATTATGTCGATAGTTTTAATATTCATCTGTAATTCGCTCATACCTAAATACATACCTAAATACTTCAGCTTTTGTGGGACTATTGATCGGCTGCGACTTATTTCCATTTTTTTATTTTGCCACCAATACAGTAGTATGTTTTATTCTAGGATTGTTTTAATAAATATTGATTATTGTGACTAGAAATTAATTGTGTTTAATTGCTACATATCATTGTAACTTCCAACCAACACAATTAGTAAACTAGTATACCCCGTGCTATAGTAACCAGTCAGAAACATGAAAAAACACCTAGACTGAGGCCATTTCTACAAATATACGGCGGCCCTCAGTGGGAATCGAACCCATGACCTCTGTCTTGGTAGGTAAACATCTTAACGGCTAGACCAACATAATATCTATTTTTATGTTTATACTTCCTATGGAAATCAAGATCTTTGGGGGAGATATGTGTCCAGTAGTACACGTATTTTATGATTGTTTATGTGACATTATAGATTTCTTGATATTTAAATTATGATGACTACCTACTTATTTTAGGTATATCTCGTTGAATTTAAGTGATCTATTGACGAATATTATGGGCGACTATATTTTGGCCTTAATCTACTATTTTACGGGAAAACTGTATTTTACGAAATGGAAAACCTATTAAGTTGGTCATAGCTTAAGTGATAGCCAAAAATATTTTTTCAAACGCGTTCTTTTGTTCTCTTTCGTTGAGCAGGCATAACTTGCAAAGTGCACCTACCGTAAGCGAATAATAAAGTTGTATTTGATACCCACTTTCGTTTCAGCAATACATACTTTATCAGAGTTAAGTAGTACAACCTTATTAATTAGCTAGTAGAATATAGTGACATACTCAGAAAAATATGGAGTAAGTACTTCATCCAAGTATGTCTACTAATTATGAGAACTTTCAATGTAAAACCGCCTTACAATCGTCTCGTAATTACAAAAGAAGATAAAGACTATATACACGCACACATATCAAGATATATTATTAATTAAATCATTTTATACCACTTTACGAAACACATAACAAGAAAATGCGCTATGTCTATTATTACTTCAGATGTCGATCTTAATTCCAAGGTTTCGCTCAATTAAAAATTAAAGCACTTATAAGCCGCGCGTTGAACTCTTTTCAAAGGCGAACAGGTTTTTATAAGATTGCGAATTTTAATGAACTTTGCAAAGGCGACTGGTTTCATATGGTTATTTAAAAAAAGCTTATAGGTACCTACAACTTAGTCTTAACAGGCACACCATATTTTTTTTCTTTTTAAATAAATTTACAGATATTTAACCATATTGTCACTTAGGTCCTTAAAATTAGTAGCTGCTTATGTTCCATTTGGTTGTGACAAAGCATTTTTTATCCCATTGGAGACTGTGGTCTCCAATCCATAGCATTGCATTTTTTACTCAATCTGTATCAATGTACGTCTTCTAAAACCCGCAGTGAATATCTCATAACTATTATCATTAATCGATGTATGATAGAGTAATATAGACCTTAAAATAACTTACCTGCATATAAGGGGTTGCTGTTTTTACATTTCTTAAAACATAAAAAGCCGTTTAAAATACTTACTTTAAATATGCCAACTATACCTCTAAGTAGTATAATTTTAATCACTAACTCGTTGCAAAAGACAGTTAACTTAACCTCAATACAGTCTAAAACGTACATAAAGACAAAGCCGTTTAAAGCCTCGGCCAGTGGGTAGTGCCAGCCAAGTCATAAAGTTCACGTTTTATTCGATTCCCGTACTTAAATCGCGAGCGATACGAGCTATCGGATATCAAGACATGTTATAGTTGAGAGTATTTCACGCAACGATAAACGTAGCATAAGCACAGCAAAGTGCAATTATTTTGTTAAAACACTATTATCAAGGCTCATTTGGAATACCTGCTGAAATGTGTTCCAAGACTTGCGTCTGTTTTAATATTTATTTAGATTCTGTAGATTCGCCTCGCTCTTCCCGTTTGGAATAAAACAACTCGCAGACTTGCCTTAGTCCAGTGATTATTTTGATTAAGTACTTACGTTGACGGTCTGTTAGCTTTTAGAATATACTTCGGGCTCTAGAGTAGGCTTCAGTTTTCGCCGAAAGCACACGAGTGTAATACTACTTCCTGCTCTGTATAAAAGAGTAGCTAGCTTTTCTTAGTTCCGATTTAGAAAATGTCATATTAGTTCCGATATTTCTATTACACGAATATATCCGATAGTAGCCGAGGTATATTCTAAAAGCTAACAAACTGTAAGACTCAACCTCTCTAGTCAACCATGCCTAGATGATAAGATAATGTTCATTATCACATATTTATTTCAGTCATATTGCAAATACAAACATTAAAAACCTTGCATAGAACTTACAAAAAGTAAATAGTAATCTATCTAATCTCTTTAAACGAGCAATTCTTGTATATATATTTATATATAATCAGAATCTCGGAAATGGCTCCAACGATTTTCACGAAATTTTGTAGGCAGATGCCTTCGGGGGCATTTAATTGATCTAAACTGTACTCTTAGATTAAGAAATACCTGTGTAATTTCCTTTTTTATGTACAATAAAGTGTTCTCTATCTATCTATCTATCTAACTAGGTTACATTTTTAGAAAACGTTGTTTTATCCGTGTTTTAAGGCAATTGAAATTTGCTATGATACAGAGGTAAATTTCGCATCCAACTGCAAGGTTGGGATAGTTCTGATGGGAAAACGGGCGACCGTTTCGGGCCGATTTCAAGAGACCCGGTTCGAGTCATGATGTTTTTTTTTCACGGTTCTTTTTATTGAAAAAGGATTACTTTTATTTTATATTAAAAAAAAAGTACTGTTTATTATACCGGTCACCCAGGTACTATTTATTATACAAAGAACAAAGAAAATTTTTCTCCATAAAAAATAACGTTCCTAAAAATCGACTTAGGATTTAACCTTTAGTTTAGATCAAAACTCAATATTGTAGACACTAGAGAAACAAATACATCGTTTGGATATAGCTAATCCTTGCCGATAGGTACTGACATCGAGACCGAAAGCTTTTAGAATGTTTCACATAAGTTATTCAAGCGTCGATAAAACAAAAATATCTGCCACTTACAGACATTGGTTTTTGACGTGGTTTGGTACAGTCACGAGCAATAATGTGTACCTATACACTGTCATATTTTCTAAAAATCTTAACTTAAAACTATCTAGAAAGAAGTGTACGACAATTTGTCCTAAATTATGTAACCAATGGTTAGATAATTTAGGGCAAATTGTCGTACACATGTGCAGTACAAAACAAAAGATGTACGTCGAACAAAATGTGACAGTGTATACATATTATTGCTCGTGACTGTACAATAGTAATAACTTTCACACAACACAACACAATCACTTGACCTGGTCCCAAACTTGGATCCTGTGCTAAGGTGAGCAGGCAAGGACCTTACATACATGGTAAAACACCCAGACTGAGGCCATTTGTACAATGTACGGCGGCACCCAGTGGGAATCGAACCCACGACTTCTGTCTTGGTAGCTAAGCGCCTTAACGGCTAGACCAACGAGGCAGTTGAAAATGCGACTATAGAAATTGGCTAAATTAAATTGGCTTATGTGGGGCCAGAAGCAATGTATGTGCCTGTATGTATATGTTAAAAAAAAAGAAAAAAAAGACACTCTGTACACTAAGTAAAAGAAACAAATATAGGTACAGGTACTGGAAAATCTGGGTGCTCCTTTTTATTTGCGGTTAAGAAATGCTTGCTGGAAGAAATCTCTTACAGAGATAAGCTCGCCTTTGTACATATTGTTTCAATGTAATGTTATGTTTAATGTCTCGTGTGCAATAAAGTATAAAAGTAAAGTAAAGTATTTAAAAAAATACTTATAATGGGCTGATCAAGAGGCAGCTATGTCAACCCTTCGAGCTTTTAAATTTGAAAAGTCTTGAAATCAATCCCTAATAACACGATGTCCAATGCGCCTTGTCCTAAATATTGACAATATACCTACGTATCATTATCAATATACATAAAACATAAACATAAACATTTACACACAGGCACATACATTGCTTCTGGCCCCACACTAGGATATACGTCATATACGTGACAATATTGAAAGGTATAATATAAGGCCAGAAAAGCACAATTACAGCTACAATTAACAAATATTTACCGATTTCTTTGTATTACTGTGATAAGTGTGAGACTGATTCGACCTTCTAACGTCTGTGTCAAAAGCATTTTTAACATTGTTTAACGATAAACGCCAAGATATTGACATCTCGTTATTCCTTAGAAAAACAAACATGATTTATCTTTTACGTTTACACAAAGCTCCTTCATATTATCCTGCATTAGTTAGACGAGATGTTGGATATCTTTTTAAGATTTTTGTTGTAATGTTGTACTTTAATACTATTGTAATAAGTATTAGTATTTTTAGCTTTAGTTATTTAAAAAACGCTGTCGCTGACGAAGACGCTGGATGCAAGCCGCTTCCAACCGGTCTTTTTGGAAATCCATGGAGGAGGCCTTATGTCCAGCAGTGGACTTCATGTGGCTGAATGATGATGATTTAAAAAAGATCTTGTATTGAGCCATGGTATAAGCTAATAGCAAATAAACTGATTGAGCTGATGACGATGTTGTATGTCAGTTGATGAACTGACATCCTCGTCGTCCAACGTCAGGCACGGTAATACGTCATCACATCACGTATTTCCGTGCCTGACGTTCTTCAGACTCTAGTTTTTTTTCTCTTCTACAATAAATCAAAGTATTCAGCACAAAACAGAACTTATTTCTTTTTTTTGGAAAAGGAATCTGCCAATTTTGTTACTGCTTGGAGGACTAATTTAAATACGTGATCAGAATCACAATCACGAAAGCAGCTCAAAAATGTGACTCAAATGTCAGCTGCAGTCAATCCTCCACCAGCAGCCAAAGAGCCTTCCACGTCACTCGCTTTCACCGGCTTTAATTGCATTACGCCGCCGGTTACATACGAGACAATACAGTCGCAAAACAAAGAACTGTCAAAACAGTGCAAAGTGATCATTATACGGACCTAATTAGAGTTGCATTTACCTTGAGAGGTTGGGTCTGATGACCGAAACCAACGCAAAGAATAGATGAGTACCACAGAAGAAGAGCTCAGTATGTAAAGCGACTTAAGCTGTATTAATACTTAACTGTAAAATGTTCACCAGCGTCCGTGCATGCAACGATTAATGAATGTCGATGAAGCTAAAGTGATTTGTCAGGATCATGGCAAGTGGCAGTCCTTGAAATATTTTTTTTAAACTATCATAGACTACTTAATTATGAGTAAAATAAAATAAATTTTAAATTCGCAATAAAAACCATTAAAAAGAAACATTGTAGCACAACGCATATCTTTAAAACTAGGTTAGTGGCCCATATTTCCATCGATTGTTTACTGTTTGATAGTGAACGCTGATGTTCACTAATTATACCTTGCATTTCGCGGAAACTTCACTGGAAATGCCGCATCAGGTGAATGGAAATTGTACGTGCGTGCGTGCAATTAAGCAGTCCTTCTACCGCTCTTGAATCTTTTATATTTTAGTGCCTGAGATCGAACGTGAGGTCACGCCGAGATGAGACCGAGTGAAAGTCGGCCTAACCCTCCCCGCGCAAGGCCGACGCCTTATTCTGAATATAAATGATCGAATCGTTCGATAAAACTCGCGCTCTAATTTTATTGAAACCAATGAAACATCGCATTCGCGAGAAGAGAAGAATTCGAACGTTTGCTTGATCAAGACAATTTGATATTAGGCACTTAGGTAGACGTTTTAATTGAATTTAATTTGGAGAATTTTAGTTAAATGATACTTAAGCTACTTACGAAAGTAGCGCAGGTCGATCTACATACCAAATCTATTTACATAGCGGACTAAACAATGGATTGGTAGTGGTTACAGACAGGCAGGGACCTCTGTTTCATAGAACTACAATTGATGGTTTATTATGAGCATTTGATGTACATTGCGTAGTCGATTGACCCGGAGGTGACCAAGCAATTGTGCTATCGTACAATGTACCTCGAATTGTGATAGTAAACTCCGAATTGTAGTTTCGTGTAGTATAATCTTTTATTCTGCACTCGTACCAACTAAGAATAATTTAGGCATCCGCAAACACATAGTTAAGAAAGAGTAGGTAACCAGCGTTGAATGAAAAGCAGAAACTTTTAACATCAACAAAAATAAAAAGGCACACAAGGAAGATTGAGAATTGTGTCCAATAAAAGACTGCACAAGTTTCCTTTATTTTGCATAATTGGAACTACTTGCATAATAAGCTGATTTACAATTTATTTAAATTATCTGTTTTAAGCAGGTTGCGAGCTTGCATAAGACAGTCACAAAATATCCATCTCAGCGCCAAGCCATCGAGCAATATGCTGCAGAATAACACTGCGCCATTTTACTTTTTTAATGAGCTCTAAGAAAATCCCTCATTCACTTTCATACAAAATGTACTGAAGGGAGGGGACGTAGGGCGCAAACTCCATAGAAGGCGTCGCGTCTTTTCCGCGCCCTTGCACCACATTCTGTGTGGTCAGGGCCCTACACCTTCGACCTTTGAATGCACGACGAATCAAGCAATATAGGTACCTATAGTTACTAAACTAGAGCTGGAATGCAAAACAATCTTCAAGTAGAACCTGTATTACATTACCTTCAGCCTTTCAAGCGGATCAACCGGATATGCAATGCATCTTGTGCAAACCTTGCAATAGCTGTATACGTAATCAGCGAACTCAATACAACGCAACTATCAAGAAACACTGATGAAGCACACTTATATAGAAATTGCTTAATCCGGAGGAGAGAGGTTTGCATCTTTTATTCCTTCCATTCTGAATGTTTTCTATTGATTCCTAATTTCTTAAATTAGGAATCAATAGAAAGATTAAATAGAAAGATCCATTTATACTGCGCTTGGTGGTCTTGCGATTTAAGAACAGTTAAAAGCGAATCAACCTTTACTCGCGTATTGTCTGTACTTCAGTTACAATACAAAGTTTGGTGAAGTGGCTAATCTAATGAAAAACTAATTTACCTGCTTTGTTGGTCTAGCGATATCACGGCTGATTACCATGCTGGAGGGAGGGTTCGATTTCTGTGGAGGCTGCTGCACAAATGGCCTCAGTCTGGGTCTATCACACTGGGTGCGCAGGGTATCCTAGTTTGGGACCAGGAAAACTGATTGTGTCGTGTGGAAGTATTATCTAGTCTTGTAAAATATACCAAGCAGAGTGTTGACTACATTGAATTATGATAATTAACATAACATAACATTTACATGACCACAAAGATGGTCAGAGTGGAGTTTTTTTTTCGCTGCCTTTTTCTCCACTACAGACGGCCCCAAGGCAGCGGCTAACATTATACATAACTGTATGTACATTGACATTCAACAAGCAGAATGTAAATTCTTTACGTTGAAATAAATTCTTGATTCATACATTGCTTCTGGCCCCACACTAGGATACCCTGTGTCGTGGGAACCAGAAACAGCGACGTCACAAACATGTAAACATCCAAGACCTGGATTTCTTTTTTTTTACCCAGCCGGGATTTGAAACCGGGACCTCTCGCATGATAGCCAGGATGCGCTAACCGATGCGCCCGACAGAGGTCGTCATTATTATTATGTCTTCAAATGAATAGCTATCAGCTCATGCTATAGTAAAGTTGATCAGTGTGTGCACACATCTGTCGAAACGTACTTGACAACTAGGCGTGCAAAAAGTAACGTCTTCGTGTTACTTAATGCACCCAACAACCTGTGTAATTTTAAATGAATTTGTTTCCTCTCCAAGCCTGGGTGAACAGAATCAGACGTTGCTAAACTACTTACATTCTCTCCGGACGTTCGTACACTACATCTGTCAATTGCTTCGAAGAAAGTGTTCGAATGCTACATTTACATAATGCCCGCACAAATACTCGTATCTCACACCACGCTCTGCAGACTCTCGACGCATCAAATAAATTGGAACAACCAGAAGAACCTTTCATTGACTTTATCAGCCGACTGTCACTTATTTCGGATTCACGCTTCTCTCCATTATTAAGCTCGCCATAATCAGAGCAAAATCTCATCCGACAAAATGACAAACAAGCGAATGTGAAATAAATAGATAGAAGCATCTATAAAATATATATTATAGGACTAGTGCTCACAAAAACAAAATACATACATTTCTTCCTAAGAAAGGCTGGCTGGAAGAAATTTCTTTTGAAATAAGTGCTTTGTACATCGACACTTACCTACCTGTTATTTAAGTTTTTATGTATTTTTTTGTATTATGTTAATAATTCTTTTGTGCAATAAAGCGTAACAAAGAAACAAAAACCGATTGAAAATAAGAAGTGCAGTTAGCTTGGCTTTGATTGGCAACGAGATGGAATAGTAATTAAATGAAATTGAGGAGAGCAATGACTAAAAACTAATTCCAACAACAAACAAATACACGATTCGTAAGGTTCACTACCACCAGCCTTTCGAGTAACAGAGTTTATCACAAACTTCCTTGTGACATCAACCACGGCCCTTTGACCCTTCATAAAGTCATAAGTCATTTCCTCATATGATATCCGTCCTTAGCTGTCACTCAAGCGTCAAAGGAAGGAATGAGTTGATGATTGCTCCACCAATAGGAAGTAATTTGCATGTACAACTATGAACCTGAAAACAAAGGCTACAACAACCCTGAAGGTAGTTAAACTTAAGACAATGTAATTATATATTGACATACGACCTATTTGGTACAGTCGACAGAAGGCTAACCTTTATTTTCGTTGTAAAGTCTCTCGTAAATGTAACCTAAGTAATAGTAGTACTGTGGCAATAGAACTCGTTAACCGTAAAGGAAAACATTGTGAGGAAACACAATGTCCTACCCTAAGCCCTAATAAACCCTATTAAGTAATAGTGAAGTAGATACTTACATATACGTTAGCGCTTGCTATTGCTACGGACAATGGCTCAACGGGGTGGATCTCCTCGAATTGTCGCTAATTCGTCATTGTTGTCATTAATCTCTCACAGTTCTCAGCACAACAGAAATGTACTAAGTATACAGTTATTGTCGTTACAGTATGTAAGATTGTCAGTCAACTCCAACTAATATAGAAAAAAATATATCTTTAACAACCTGTTGCACTGACAACATGTAAGTGTGACTTAAGTGTGGGACAATGACAATGACGCCGTCAATTTGAGTAGATTCACCCAACTACGAGGCTAAGTGCGGAAATCTTAGGTCTAACGAGAAGTTCTAACTTTGTTCCCCTTTTAAGATTCCCTGCAACTCTACGCCACTCATATTGCGTTTTTGTCATTTTCGAAAAATCCATTGACTGCTTTTCTGGCGAATCATTAGCACAGATTTTGTAAAACATGCGGATTTTGTAAAGTGAAGCAGCGTAAGGGAAAAAAAAGATACACTTTGTGAACGCATTTCTATGCGCTACATACACGTTCTTAGAGTGGGCTTCCCTTTCAAAATATTGTACAGCTCACAGTACAGTTTATTGGTCTCGAACATTTACCTATTTTGGGAAAATCTTCTTAGAGCATGCATCGTTGTGTCGGTGTCATCATCACCATCGACAGCCATTTGTCGCCCAATACAGGATATAGGGCTTCCTCGTAGACCTCAGTCGACCAAAGTGTACCCGGAAAATACAATGGGATCTGTTAATAGATAAAGAGTTGTTAGTTACATAGGCTGCTACTTATGTATGCGGAATCTGAGATTCCAATAATTTTAAACGCAATGTCTGACCTCCATGGTCAAATTCGTTCTTTTTTAAAATACGGGCCGCTAATACGAGGGCTGCTACTTATGTATGCGGAATAGAAAAAATAAACAAATGTTTAAGGCTAAATATGCTTTTATTGTTTTTCAAAGTATTCTCCACTATGATCGATGCACTTTTGCATTCGATGAAACCAATTTGTAAAACACTTTTTCCACTCTGATTGAGGTATCTCCAAGCTGTTTGAACGCATCTACGGCATCTTCACGGGTCGAAAATCGTTGACCACGTAATTTATTCTTTACATTTGGGAATAAATAGAAATCATTGGGAGCCAAATCAGGGCTGTACAGTGGATGACCCATCAATTCAATTTTTTGACCATGCAAAAATGTAGTTGTTTCCTGAGACGTATGACAGCTGGCATTGTCATGGTGAAGTATGATTCTGCGTCGCTGGTTGTTTTGGCGTATTTCTTCTAATACTTCCGGCAAACAAATGGTCGTGTACCACTCCGAATTAACCGTTCTGCGATTCTCCAGTGGTATTGTAGCCACATGGCCATTAATACCAAAAAAGCAGGCCCTATTTGCTTTACAGTGTACAGTTTTTGTTGGGTTTAAAATGTCATATCGCTGAAAAAATGGAACTCACTCGTGAAAATATTCGTGCTATGATTTATTACGATTTTCGACATGGTTTAACGCAACAACAGTGCGTAGATCAATTAACTTCGACTTTTGGTGGTGAAGCTCCATCAAAAACGACTGTGTATCACTGGTTTAGTGAGTTTAATCGCGGGCGCAGTAAGCTCACGGACGAAGTTAAAGAAGGTCGCCCGAAATCGGTGGTTGTGCCACAAAATATTGAAGCTGTGCGAAAACTAATAATGCAAGACCGCCATGTTACGTATCGCGAGATAGAGGCTATTCTGGGCATATGTATGACGAGCATTCATAGGATATTACATGAACTTTTGTCTGTAAAAAAAATTTGTTCGCGTTGGATCCCGCACAACTTAACTCAGGATCAAAAAGATGCTCGCGTCGAATGGTGCAAGAAAACCTTAAAAAAATTCAACGGAGGCGACTCAAAATCTGTTTATAATATCTACACAAGTGACGAATCCTGGATCTACGCGTACGATCCCGAAACTAAACAACAATCAACAGTTTGGGTGTTTCAAAATGAGCCGACCCCTACGAAAGTGGCTCGTGCAAAAAGCACTGTAAAGCAAATGGGGCCTGCTTTTTTGGTATTAATGGCCATGTGGCTACAATACCACTGGAGAATCGCAGAACGGTAATTTCGGAGTGGTACACGACCATTTGTTTGCCGGAAGTATTTGAAGAAGTACGCCAAAACAACCAGCGACGCAGAATCATACTTCACCATGACAATGCCAGTTGTCATACATCTCAGGAAACAACTACATTTTTGGATGGTCAAAAAATTGAATTGATGGGTCATCCACCGTACAGCCCTGATTTGGCTCCCAATGATTTCTATTTATTCCCAAATGTAAAGAATAAATTACGTGTTCAACGATTTTCGACCCGTGAAGATGCCGTAGATGCGTTCAAACAGCACGTTTTGGAGATACCTCAATCAGAGTGGAAAAGTGTTTTACAAATTGGTTTCATCGAATGCAAAAGTGCATCGATCATAGTGGAGAATACTTTGAAAAACAATAAAAGCATATTTAGCCATATACATTTGTTTATTTTTTCTGTTCCGCATACATAAGTAGCAGCCCTCGTACAAACAGGAGGTTAGTAACGTGGCAGTCTTAAAGATAATATTTGATCATCGGATGAAAATACTTAGGGAGGTGGCCTCCTATAAACCACTATTGCGGGCAATTTTCTCTAAGTATTGTTATTTCCGTGTTTATGCTCCATTTCGATAATTGATGTCAATTTACGTCACAAACCTATTTTCTGTTATGTGATCTTAGCATGGGTAGCAACTTTTATTATTATCGTGGTGACGCAGTTAGTATAATACACTTAGATACTGAGTAATAGGTGCTGAGTGAGTCTAATCCATTCGTCTTGACACCTGAGCAACTAGGTACCTAAGATGATTGATATTGTGCGCGACACCAAATCCCCAGGTCACTGCCATCGATATTATGGAAAGCGTTGTTTACTTACAGTAAAAATAGGATGATTTTTGAACTAAAATAGGATTAATTCTAAGTTCTTTGGTGGAAATTACATATTTGGAAGTTAGTAGAAACCGGGTGAGTAAGTTGAAGTGGCAGTGGGCGGGGCACATAGCACGCAGAACTGATGGCCGATGGGGCCGAAAAGTTCTGGAATGGAGACCACAGCGTAGGACGACAAGCCACAAGATGGACACACGATCTCATCCAAGTGGCAGGAAGACGCTGGATGCAAGCCACTTCCAACCGGTCTTTTTGGAAATCCATGGAGGAGGCCTAGTCCAGCAGTGGACTTCTTGTGGCTGAATGATGATGATGAGACACTTAGTAGTAGAGTAATTCTGTAAACAATGTACCTAAAGACATAGTCAAGAAAATGTCTTAGGCTAGTTTTTGTACATTACTTAGAGCTTGCTTGCAATCTTGCTAAAAAGAGCTTTGCCTTCAAGTGAACTACTTGCTCTAGATTTGAATGGCGATGGGTGCATAGATTTCACTTTTCCGCACTTAACCTGGCTTTATGTGCACTTTTGTAAACAACTCAAAACACGTTTACCTACTAACGATGTTTTCATTTACCGTGAGCGGGCGGAATTCGCTACAAACTACGACATAGGCAGCCATACTCGAAGTGTGTTCCGCGGAACCCTAGGGTTCCACGATACCCCTGTAGGGGTTCCGCAAGAATTTGGAAAAAACCTCTCTGGTCGAACCTAATACAGTTATTACCAAAGAATAGTTATTTTGAAACAAAACAAGGTTCCATCAAGTATTTCGCTTTCCAAAAGGGTTCCGTCACCAAAAAAGTTTGAGAACCGCTCACATAGGGTATATCTGTAACACAAAAAACAAAACGTGCCGGGATTCGAACGCACGATTTCACGTGGATGGGCTAGGCGTGGATGATGTGGTTACTAGTAAATCTAATCTCTTTAAACGAGCAATTCTTGTATATATATTTATATATAATCAGAATCTCGGAAGCGGCTCCAACGATTTTCACGAAATTTTGTAGGCAGATGCTTTCGGGGGTGTTTAATTCATCTAACTAGGTTACATTTTTAGAAAACGTTGTTTTATCCGTGTTTTAAGCCAATTGAAATTTGCTATGATAACATACAGAGGTAAATTTCGCGTCTATCTGCAAGGTTGGAATAGTTCCGACGGGAAAACGGGCGACCCGTTTCGGGCCGATTTCAAGAGACCCGGTTCGAGTCATGATGTTTTTTTCCAAGTTCTTTTTTTGTTGAAAAAGGATTATTTTAATTTTAAATTACATATTTTGTATACCGTTACTTACATAAGAAAATTATAATAACTCTGTATCCTGGTTGAGCAATAAAGTGTTATCTATCTATCTATCTATTTTATATTACAAAAAAAGTACCACCCAGGTCACCCAGGTACTAGAATTGGATCGAATTTTACGTTTGCGCGTTCACACGGACAGTAGGGCCGCTTTCGGAACACGCTTGTTGCTTGAAATCGAAACCGAACGACTTTCCAGACCGACTTGACCAGCGGGACATGAAAATCAGCATTTGGGATTCAGTCGCGGGTCACTGACTCTGCTAGTAATGAGAATTTACACCGGCATTTTCCTATTGTCAAATAAAAATTGCAGTAATTTCTACACAGCACAGTTGCCACCGTTTTCTCGTGGTCCTACTAATTTGTCCTACTATAGTAGGACCACGAGGGAGACCTATTTCTCTCTGTCCTACTATGTGCCTTAGTAGCTGTTGTCAATTATTTAAACCACCTGTATATTCAATGGTTTTTATACTATAACTAAACATAAGAGGGATACAAAAAAAACAAGAGGTAATTTTGAATAATATAAAACAATAGTAGACAAAAAAATAATAGAACAATAGTAGGACAAATTAGTAGGACGACTAGAAAACGGGGATAATTACTTGTCCTGATCCCTAACTGGGAACCTAGCAAGGACATCACAAACATGAAACTACACTCAAACTGAGATCATTTTGTACAAATCAAGTACGGCGTCCTCCAGTAGGAATCGAACCCATGATCTTTGTTTTGGCAGTCAAGCGCGTTAACCGCTATACCAACGAGGCAATCAATTTATCATTCGTTTTTCTATTTTCATTCACTAGTAGTTAACGAAACTGTAAACACAGCCACAGTTCTAATCTTAAACGCAGGGTAAACATCGTAGTACTGAAACCATGATTTGTTGCCGATCTTGAACCGACTCTCCTAACATAAGTGCTTATTTCCCTAAAAACAAACTAGGTAAGTGTATAGAAACGATAGACAAGCTTATTACTACATTACTTTTATTGCACTCTTAAAACTAAATTAGTAGGATCCATCAGTTTTTTAAGTTTATCATGCAATCATTGACAGTTTGGTTCTCTGGCCACAAAGTCGTGGATACTTTCTTTTTCGACCCATTACAAGTCACAACATCGTGAAAATACTCACGTAATACGGAAGTGGTTCCAATAATACATAATATAAACTTTATCAGGCATTACATAAAGATAAAAATTTAAGGTTTGACATTTAGCTACAACAGAAATCTACTAGAATTTACATATTTTACAAACGGTCACAATACATACATCTTAAGGAATCATATAATTCATATATATAACAAATGAAGCAAGTCGAACTTCGTATTGTAAAAACGTAAAATAAATAAAAAAACTGAACCTTTATAGGATCACTTTCTTGACCGTGCGTATGGCAAGGCTCTGTATCTCGGAAAACGAGTTGAGGTATCAAGTTGAATTTAAAATCAAATACTCAACTCTGTGAAAAAATCAAACTACTAACGGCCGGCTTCTGAGTTGAGAATTTTCACTAAGTAAATGCTTAAGTAACGTTCCGTCACGCTCTTTTCTGAGAAATTTGACGAGACAGCACTACAGTTAAGTATTTTACTAAATTCTATTTTACTTAGTGAAAATTCTCCACTCAGAAACCGGCCCTAAGTTAGTTTATAAGTTCTAAGTTCAAATTTAAAGATAAAAAAACGTACATTTCGACACGAAGGGAATACAATTCAAAGGTACCTATTTCGCGATGACCTCGAACTGTGAAATTTGATGAATAATATCGTTTTATACTACAAATACGTAATTAAATCATTAAAAATTGTTTTCTGAAGTTCGGGAAAAACTCGAAAAAAATTACGAGTTCGGAATCCTCGATGGTAGAGCCTGGCTCGCTCTTTTAATTAGGTTTTAGGCTTTTAATTAGGTTAGGAAAGGCCCTGAATATGCGGACCAAATCCAGAGATATTCCTATCGTCCAACTGTCAAATTCCATACTAAATTGTCAGTAAAGACGACGCTCAGTATTTTGTTCCCAAAATATATAAGAGAGGCCTTCCCTGAGAGAGAGGCTTGGGCTTTCAATCACCAATCTGCGGAGAGCACACAAGATTTTTAAGCTCTTTGATACAACTTGTGCCCTGTTCTAGGCGTGCTAACCTACTTAATAAATATGAAGAAGTCGAAAGAGCTTGTAGGAAAATCTATACCATCTAAATCTATACCATAGTCTCAAAATATGGATATTATCCAGAATACCAAAGGTAATTCATACGGAGTTATAGGGTACATGAGTAATTATTGATATTCGGAAAAAGTTTCAAGGTACTAGATTCGTGTAGACTTTTTTTTATCGTAAATGACTCCGTTATTATTGCAATTTGCTCTTTACCTACCTAATTCATTCAAATTACCGTTACCTCTAAATTCAGTCTTTGGAACCACCCTCATCAACATCAACAACTAAACCTAGACTATATCTCATGGCCTGCGATATAAGTTCGAATATAGGAGAAACACCTATAGGTGCTGATTGTGCTTGTTATTCTAAACACGAGACGTTTGGGTGTTACCAAGACTATTTAGCATTCAACAAAAGGACTCTAGTACAAAGCAAAACCTTGTTTCGTAACAGTTTACCATGCCGTAAGCGAGTGGCCAGGGTAATGTATCAAGTCACTTAAGTATACATTAGTTAGTAGCTGTAATTGTATTGCTATTAAAAATCTGTAAAGTTATTCGTAAAGCCCGAAAATGGTTTCAGCTGTGATTTACCACCCATAGTATCTTAAGCTCTAATAGCTATTAAGTAAATAACTGTACAGTCGACAGCACGTCAACCTTCACATTTTAGTTGCAAAGTCGCCCGTAATGCAACGGAGTAGAATGGATGGGTGTATAAGATTATCTGCTGTCGACTGTACTATAGGATTACAGAGACGATTCTCTTTCTCGACGACTTCTATAGAGCACCAGACGAGAGGCCCCGGGTTCGAATCCCGGCTGGGGACAAAAAAAACCCCAGGTCTTGGATGTTTACGTGTTTGTGATGTTACTGTTTCTGGTTCCCACAAAGTATTCTAGTGTGAGGGCAGAAGCAATGTATGTGTCTGTATGTAAATGTATACGTTTTATATAGTGCTCTATACGATTTGATTAATTTTATTAATTCCAAACTTTATTGATTGAATAATAATGGGGCGACTAAGAAATAAAAGTTGAAAAGCGGAAAGGTTTGTCAAGATCGCGTCAAGTTGAATAATGGTGTTTTATAGCACATTATGTTTTGGTGCTATTTAATAAATTTACCCAAATCTGATCGCAAAAACGTAGAATATATCATGTGTCATTATGTATCGTGTGTGCTATGTTTG
Source organism: Yponomeuta plumbellus (assembly GCA_947310845.1). Lineage (NCBI taxonomy): Eukaryota > Metazoa > Arthropoda > Insecta > Lepidoptera > Yponomeutidae > Yponomeuta > Yponomeuta plumbellus. The sequence continues at coordinate 16,301,523 of OX371196.1, forward strand.
TTTGTGTATACGATGCAATGTAGAAACAAAACAAAAGAACAAGGATTTGAAACAACTCGCATTGTTTTGCGGAAAACAAAAGAATCGCGAACGTTTCAGGGCAGCAGAAGTGACAAATACGGTTACGTTTGTTAAAATTTCAGCAAGGCAACTAATTGGCACAATACCGAATAGAAGATTTTGACACTGAAATAATATTTTCCGATATTTTTCCATGTGTACATAAATGTGCCATGTCACTTGTGCGATATGAAGCTCGTTTATAATACCTATTTACTAATATTATAAAGAGGAAAGATTTGTACTTTTGTGTGTATGTTTGTAATGAATAGGCTCAGAAACTACTGGGTAGAATAACTGGGTGGAAATAACTATTATAGCTATTTCCACGGAAACGATTTTGCCACCCGTGCGAAGCCGGGCGGGTCGCTAGTCTGTTATAAAATATTTCACTGTAGTCTGAAAAATAATCGATGGACACATTCTCATTCAAGTAACTTGAATATCGTAAGAGTGAACAAATCATATTCGTTCGAGGCCACCATGCATGAGGACACGGAACCGTTACGAGTAGTAGTTACGTACGGTCAAGCTTGGTGAGGCATTGCAGTAATCGATGACTGCCCGAGACTGGATACTGTATAATTACTATACAGCTTCAGTCTTGACATTAGAGGAGCCACCGACCCTATTTCATAGTACTCATGGTTTAGTATGACAATTCCATGTACAGTCGAGAACACGTCCACCTATATATTTTAGTTGCAAAGTCGCCCTTAACGTAACGGAATAGAGTGCATGGGTGTATAGGTTGATGTGATCTCTACTGTACATTGCAAATTGCACTAACCCACATATGATAAGTATTTTAGTTTATTGTTCAATGTAAATAATCTAATATTTAAAATTCTCGTGTCTCAATGTTAGTGCGCATACTCCTCTGAAACGGCTTGGCCGATTTCAATGATACAATCACTAGGTCTGGGAATAGGTTGCTATCTTTTTTTAATAACTCTAAGGGAAAAAAAATGGCGAAACAACGTTTGCCGGGGCAGCTAGTAAACTATAAATTGTAGTTTTACGAAACGCGGCGTAGGTACTGCAAAGACTAGAAATTAAAGAAATCCTCTTCTTAGTGCCTCTTTTTTTAACGCTTCCTCCTACCTGCTCCTTCTTCTTGTCTATCAGGACGAACAAATATAGTTGAAGAAGTGGAGAAAACAACTTTGAAATTGAAATTGACTGTAGTAGAGCAGACATTTTGTTGAAATCATGCGATGAAACCTGTTTTTGGACAAACAAGAAAACTGGTATAATATTTGGCATTCATTAATATTCGCTTAAGTATAAGCCAATCAGGTTTCACCTGATGCCGAGTTCTGTTGACATTATACACGGTGGCCGGGGGAATGACGTCAAAAAAAAAAAATTAGGTCCCTCGTGTCATGGGGTATCCGAATCACCCCCATGTATTTTCCGCGATTTTTCATAGTTTCGGAGTTATGATTTTTTTCTGAATTTTTATGAATTTTCGCCTTATCAATTTTGAAAATTTCTAAAAAAAAAACTAGAAACTTTTTTCAATTACTTTTTTTTGTAACTGAATCTTCACAAGTTGGTCTTCTATGCATAAAATAATCAGCTTCGTAACTTTGATAAAAGTTATTAAAGTGTTGGTCTAAAGTCAAAAATTTACGTTAGGTAAATTATGACTTGAATTTTCAAAAATAAATTAAAAATCCAAACAGATGTTTTAATGGTTTCTTAGTTAGCCTCAGAAATGCGCAAGACTTTTAGATTTTATAATCATTAAAAAAAAGTACTGCTTAACGAGCTACTTTGTGTACATTCGGCCTTCGAAGACAGCGAGGTGAAGAATTATTAAAATTATCATTTTTTTTTTTCTGCCATTTCGTCTTTTCTTAGGTTATTAATGAACGAGTCGTCATCATCATGATGAATAAAAGTGGTTTTGTCAATAAAACACAGATTAAAAAATTTGGAGGCATTTTCCGTTTTACAGTAATTAATTTTGCGCGGTCCGTTCTCGTGGGTCATGGGTTGTAAATGCAGACGCAACTTTTTACCTGTAATAACAATAGTCTTTGAGGATAGGAGGCCGCCGAACTATTGCTATCTCTCTCACTCTCAGTGGTAAGAGTGAGAGGGGCAGCGCAGCAGAAGCGAACACAAAACAAGCTTGTACCTCAGTCGTTCTCACTTTGTGTTTACTGCTACACGTGTCTTCATTTTGTTTTACCTCACTGTCTCGCTTTGTCCGCGGATTCCGCTGCCTACTTATTTGACTACTTTGCTCGTTAATTGGACTGTGTCTTGCATACTGATTTGGACTTTATTTACTTGGAAGTGTAAAAGATGAGTTCCACGTTAAGTGAATACGCAGAAATGCACTATTTTTATGGAGTTGCACAAGGAAACGGCCTTGAAGCAGCGCGACTGTATCGCGAACAACTTCAACGTCGTGGTGGGCCGCAACTTGAGCATTATCCCGACCATCGCGTTTTTATTAACACGCACAATACCTTAATGGCAGGCCGCATTCCTGGCCAACGAGGCGATAGGGAAGGAATCCCTAGAGTTGACCTGGATCGCAGAGAAGTTGTGCTCGAAGAAGTTCAACGAAATCCTTCCACGAGTACCAGAGCTATGGCTCGTACTCTGAACATCCCAAGAACTTCTATCCAAGACATACTTCACGATGAAGGATATCATGCGTTCCATATCCGACGAGTCCAAGCTTTACTGCCTACAGACTACCAATTGCGCATTGATTTCTGCCAAACAATGCTACAAAAAGAACAACAAGATCCTGGATTTTTCAATAAAGTTTTATGGTCAGATGAGTCACGTTTTGAGCGCACTGGAATTTTCAATATTCATAATTACCACACGTGGGCGGTTGAAAATCCACACGAAATGAGAGCGTCGACGTTTCAACATCGTTTCAGCGTTAACTTGTGGTCTGGTATTCTCAATGGCGAACTGATTGGTCCATTTGAATTGCCGTCCAGATTAAATGGAGAAAGATACCGACACTTTCTGGAACATGAACTTCCATTGTTGCTAGAAGACGTGAATATTGAGCTAAGACGAACCATGGTTCTTCAAAATGACGGCGCTCCATGTCACTACGCAACGCAAGTCCGAAATTATTTAAATGAGGCGTACCCCAATAGATGGATCGGACGCGGCGGACCAATATCGTGGCCTCCACGCTCACCTGACCTCAACCCCATGGATTTTTTTTATTTGGGGCTATTTTAAGGAAATAGCATACGCCAGAGAAAGTGGGAGTGAACAAGAGCTGAGGCAGAAATTAACAGAAGCCGAACGTGTTGTAAAGGAAAACAGAGCAGCTTTTAGACGATTAAAAGATAATTTCCTACGTAGGTGTAGAATGAGTATTGCTGCTGGAGGTGGCAACTTTGAAAACCTATTATAATAAACATTTTTTTTACATTTTAATCTGTGTTTTATTGACAAAACCACTTTTATTCATCATGATGATGACGACTAGTTCATTAGTAAACTAAGAAAAGACGAAATGGCAGAAAAAAAAAATTATAATTTTAATAATTCTTCACCTCGCTGTCTTCGAAGGCCGAATGTACACAAAGTAGCTCGTTAAGCAGTACTTTTTTTTAATGATTATGAAATCTGAGAGTCTTGCGCATTTCTGAGGCTTACTAAGAAACCATTAAAACATCTGTTTGGATTTTTAATTTATTTTTGAAAATTCAAGTCATAATTTACCTAACGTAAATTTTTGACTTTAGACCAACACTTTAATAACTTTTATCAAAGTTACGAAGCTGATTATTTTATGCACAGAAGAACAACTTGTGAAGATTCAGTTACAAAAAAAAATAATTGAAAAAAGTTTCTAGTTTTTTTTTTAGAAATTTTCAAAATTGATAAGGCGAAAATTCATGAAAATTCAGAAAAAAAATCATAACTCCGAAACTATGAAAAATCGCGGAACATACATGGGGGTGATTCGGATACCCCATGACAAGAGGGACCTAATTTTTTTTTTTTGACGTCAATCCCCCGGCCACCGTGTATAGGTACCGATCACCCCATTTTTCCTTGTCGCTTCCCACTATGGGAATCCATAGTGTCGGTCCCGCCTATTGTCCATTCCCGGGATGTCGCTAGTCAGTCAGCCAGTTCCGAATGCCACCACATCTAAGATCTCAGAACTCAAAGGGCCGTTTCTGCGATAGCAGCTCGACCTTTAAGTTTTGTACAGTCATCCTTAATGTCATGTTACATTAAGTAAAGGTCAACGTGATGTCGATTGTGTACATCAAAAATTATAACCACCACCTTGATTGTTTTAACGCATCAGGTACATTTGTGTGCAAAAACCAAATATTTGATGGCGTATGCTCCATTTGAACCTCCTTATAACTTTCGCGGTTAATGGTTAGGTTAGTTGGTAAATCTTAATGGTAGAAGAAACTGCATTTTTAAGACGACGATCTATTATAACGGGAACTCAAATTTTATAAGAGTAATCGTGCTAAAAATGCCATGTCATCGCAGTTATCCACTGAAATGTGATTTCCACATGTGCGATACATTCTACACCCATAACATAATACACAACACGAATCAAGTTGACTTTTCACATTCGGTCTATGTATTCTGTGGTCATTTGCGTTTAATATATCGTGCCAAAATGTCCGTAGGCTTTTTTTAAGTGGTACCTATATTACTAAAAACTAAGAACAACCGTCGCTAGCGAACTGTTTTCCGAGTGTGGCTATATGATAAGAAACATGTAACATAGCTTATTTTCAAGATAAAAAAAAAGGATTCATAATTAAGTAATTTATTTAGTGTAGATTAAGTAATTTAGGGGCAGTTTCTGAATTGAAATGTTTCACTAGGTACGTACTTAAGTGACGTCCGGTCACGCTCTTTCCTGAGAAATTTTACGAGACAGTACTACAATAAAGTAGTTACTTAGCGAAATTCTCAATTCAAAAACGGGCCTTTATTCTCTTCTTTCTTAGTACCTAAGTAATGACAATTTTCACTATTTCCAGAGTGGCTGTGTGAATGCCCGGGCCGCATGGATGGCGACGCATATCTGGCGATCGCTCGCCCTACTGCTAGCTCTACTCAGTCTGGTCCTCGCTAAATGTAAGTGCTAAGCCCTCCTCAGTCCTCACTTTGCTGATAACAGTGCTGTTCAGTGGAGAACTTGCGTCTTACTTAGATTGGAGTGATATTGCTCTTAAACCAAGAAGACATATTATTATAAGAACAAGAAAAAATACAAAACAGAACCATAAAAATATTTGTTTACTTATCTTGATCACTTGAAATAGGAAAAACAAAGTTAAAACAAAAAAACTACTCTATTAGATTTCGTTTCATCATTGATTTTTTTAGATAACTCCGCGACTCGCGTTGTCGTACCTACCTATACTGATTGTGCTTTAGAAAAGCCAGCAGGACCTAGCCTTCTGGCAGATCATCAATTACAAAATAATATGCAACCGGATTGGCATTTAAAATCTTCCAAAATTCCCCACAAGCTTTAATTATTTTTTTATAAACACGTGGGCGTCGAAGATTTTTTTCATTTACAACAACTTTCATTATTTTAATTATCATTATTATTTCATTATTTTAAGAACAAAATAGTTTGGTAAATGTACGAAAACTCGTGGAAAATGGGTCGAAGGATTAAAAGACTGCTCTAGGTACAGTCACAATCTGTAAGCCTTGGTATTTTATTACAAAGCCTCTACTTACGCGATGGTAGACATAGCAACAAAATTGTAATGAAACCCTGACAACTTGTCCTTCGAAATCGCGAAACAACACAATGAAAACATCAAAACAAAAACCATTCAATCAGACTCTTAATTCAGGAGTTCAACTCACGTTTGGCCTATTTTTATCATTTTAAGGAAAAAACCCTTTAGCTCGGACAGAAGTCACAGGCATAGTAATTAATAGGTTCCCGTTGGAACCTTTCGGGTATGTTATGTAGGTAACGTTAAAAAAGACTACTATTTAATAAAACAAAACAAGGATTTGTGCAAAAGATTATTAACATAATTTACAAACCTAGTGTCACAGTGTTTGTTACTGAACTCCGAAACGGCCTTCAGACCTTTTTTGTGTTTTTGGTAGGCCTGAGAATAGAGCTTACGGCCGTAAGCTAATTAATATGGTAAAACGTTTGCCCAGTCATCTAGTAATATATATAACACAATTAAAGTTGATATGCCCGCTCCACACTCTCGTGCTGTGAGAACACGCGAGAACGGTGCACACTGCCGCACACTCATAGGATAATCATAAAACTATTTGCTATATAAACGCAATGTATATCGCTCTCGCGTGTTCTCGCGCGAGAATGTAGAGCGAGCTTTAGTAGAGCAACGTCCTAAAATTCCACAGAAATTTTTGTATACTTTTCATAAGAAATGAAGCCCTTTTCTTCAACGGTGTCGATAGAGCAATAAAATTATGAATTCAATCTTGGCCAGTATAGATAGGTTGTAAATAATTAAGTAATTACTTTAGTCTAGCCAATTATGCAACTTAAGCCAACGGTTATCTAATACCTAGGTAATATCTAAGAAAACGATTTGAACTCGAATAATACCGTCTAGACTTATCGTTATCTCAAAATCGAAATAAGGACGTAAAGCTATGAATATATGCAGTCTATTTACCTACTTAAAATACATTTACACTGGAAACCCGATAGTCTTACAAGGTGGAACAACAAATAGAGAGGACCTTGAAAATCTTCCGCGTTCTCTAGTTTCTCTGTATGCATTGTAGGTTATACTTTAAGCTTACTAGCATTTTAAACATCACAAACAGACAAACTTTTTAATTGTTTAGCCCCCTCCCTGTCCACCAGGACAAACTGTGTAGGTAATTTAGTGATTATAATGAATCACGGCCATAACATCATGTGCGGTAGCCTAACATAAATCTAGTTTTATCACAACACAACAATACACGCTCTTCACACACCCTTCCACATTCATACTACTAGAGGAAAAGTGTAAACCAATAGCGCGGCCCCTCCAGAGTATACACAGGGTGTTGATTTGTACAGTTTCGTTCGACTCAGGGGTGGTTATCTACATTAATTTATTATTTTAATTTTAATAATTTTTTTTGTGAAAATCACTTAAAATCGCCGGTTCTACGGCGCCGGCGGCCCGCCAAACCCCCGCCGGACCCGTCAAGTGCAAACGATAAAGCTAAGCCATTTATGATTTTTAGGTGATTTTCACTAAAAAAAATATATTTTTTTTAATTTTAATTTTGCTTCAGTATCATGTAAATAACCACCCCTATGAGTCGGACGAAACTGTACAAATCAACACAAGGTAGTGCATAGTGCATACTCAAGGTAGGGCATACGGGGTTTTTAGTCTGTAGGAGTACGATACTGCCGGGGCCTCCTTTTCTTGTCGTCCGTGATAGATTTTCTCCATATGCCCGAAAAAAAACATAGTAGAGCATTAAAAACCTTAGTATATCTCGCTCTCGTGATTTTAGGTATAGTAAAATGTAATAAAGTTGTTGATGCTCAGCTAGATGATCAGGGCGGCAATGGCACAAAATCCGTCAATTGGTGCCATGACAAATAGAAACCAAGAAAGAACGTCTACCAAAACAGTCCAATCAAAATTATGCAAATTTTGAATTTATACAAAAATACTTCCCTAATGAATGCCCTGTAATACAGTCACATGCTCCTACCGATTACAACACCTGGCCATAAAAGAATCCATAATTAAAAAATATACGAGTATAACACTTACCACAGGAAATGTAAATAAGTTTTTTACCTGATTATACTGTATGTACTGATATTTTGTAAATGTACAAAATCTGTACGAAAAGATCATAGACTTAATGATTCGATTTTATTTATTTATTTTGGTAAAAAATATGTACTACGTTCAGAATAAATTTATTTCATTTGACTCTACGTAATAATACGAGCAGGCCCAAAGATGTATCTACAGCTGAATTATACCTTATATCTATAAATTACTGAAGTGCAGTATAGATGTATCTATCTGAAAAAATATATTCTTGCACGTCAAGCAGATTTGTCATACTTGGTTTTGTTTATAGCCTAAGTAGGTAGGTTCTTGTTTCAAGCGACACCTTTGTTAGTAAATCAACCGTGATCATACAACGTTGAGACGGTTCTAGAGAAGTTGAATATCTTTTAGCAGAGAAGTAAGAAGTTTTACTAGAAGGGCCCCTTTCAGAATCTCTGTGAAGAATTTGTCTACGGTTTACGAATAAAAAAATCGTAGAAGTATTTTTTCCTACAAAATTCACACTCAATACTATATCAGATACCTATGACAGAATTTTCATTAAAATCTACATTGTATGTTAGAAAGAAAGAAAGAGAAACATGTCCACGTTACTTACTAAAATTCAATAGTATTAATTAATAGTTTGACCATACAAACAAAAAAAACGACCACGAGATCCCAACGCGAGGTAAATAGTGTAACAAGTATAAGTAGATAGATACCTGAATAAATTAATAAAAACATCATAGATTGGTACTTATTATTTTGCCACTTCAGGACCACTTACTTGCAAAGCCACTAGCTTGTTTGGTGTCAGTGGCCCGACAAGCTTGGTCGACACTCTTTTGTTAGTTAGAGAATGCCTCCGTCATATACCCAGAGTACGGCTTGAAGTTCTATCGTTTTACGGACTTTCTGCGTCACTCCTTTTGTACGTGTCAGGTTTTTCTTGGGAACGCTGCGCTCTACTTTCGTCCACAAGCTTATGGAGGCCAGTAAGGTACACTGAGACCTACAAAACGGTATCAAGGCCACTCACTCGCGTAGGTACAGACGGGCACTTTAAGTGGGTCCCAACAACAGAGGAATGGATTTACCTTGAGTTCGGAACTCTCTTCTAGTTATAAACTCACCCAATCCAATCAATCAGCCCATATACAACCACTGCTGGACATATACCTCCCCAACAGTAATCTCTCCTCAGCCATCCTCATCCAGCCACTACTAGTAATCTGCTTCACAACATCGTTCCAGCCAGTTCGGTTTTAATAATAAAAACTCTACACATACACAACCCAATCACTTGACCTGATCTTAAACTAGGATACCCTGTGCTATGGTAACCAGGCAAAGATAGGCCCAGACTGAGCAATTTGTTCATTTGTGGCGGATCCCAGTGGGAATTGAACCCACGAATTCTGTCTTGGTAGGTAAGCGCTTTAACGGTTAGACCAACGAGGCATTTCGAGGAAGGTTAACATCGGTTATCGGTTTTTCGGCAAATGTGGCCAGCTCAGTACCACTTCAGCTTGCTATTCTTATTTATGCCATACACTAGTTCTATGGCAATTTTTTATAGTGATTAAAATCTACTAAACTTTCAGCCCTGTTAAGATCACTGCGTAGACAAAGACATGTCGCATAATGCTGAGCATCGATCTTTTGACTTTATACGTTCATAAATGTTTTTAACTTTAATTTTGCATCGGACACTCGAAACTCAGTAGTTTTTTATACACTCTCTACTGTTTTCCATCGAGTTGTATTTCTGCTTTATTTATCTTCTGGCACGATTCCCTGCACAAAAACCCACCCGTCGACGGATGCACGTACGTGTGACTGTCGCATACTTTTACAATTCTCTGTGCGAATTACTGACACCCACTGTGTTTTCAATTGGCTTATTTACGAAGTACCTATGCAATCTGGGCCCAAAGTGAGTTTGAGTTTGATGTTATTAGTCGTTAAGCCAACACTCTGACACTAAGACCAGCCACTAGTCTTACAAGCGTCCACCAATCCGGACTTGGCCCCGTGGTGGAGTATGGCCTATACCTTCCTTAGGGAAGAGACCCGTGCCGCTCGGTGGGGACCTAATGGGTTGATGATGATGATGATACAGAGTGATGTTAAAATTAGGCAAAACTAGTCTTCAGTTCTTCAGTATCAGGAACTTCCAGTATTACTGCACCATCAGCGTCAAATTTCCAATCTAAAAACATCAAAATCACCGCTAACAATCCGACGTTTATACAGGGTATAACAAAGAAGTGATAGCGCATCGCTCGAACCCTGGCCTCACATACTAACGGTAGTGTTTTCGAATCCCGGCGAGTAGGTACCAATGATTTCGTTTTTTTTAGTTTCCTATTTACGTTTGTGAATTTGTAGTAATATTACTATAAAAGGTAAAGGGAAAATAGTGATAAAGTCATTCTGTCTGATAGATTTAGGTACCACATAGGTACCTCCATGGTCAAACAAAGAGGCTAATGAGTTTGCGGGCCTTTAACTAATTAACTCGCTTGGGTACACGCCAAATCCTCATCCGAACATCAAAACAACTTTTATTAAAAGGAATAAATCAAAGCTGCTTCTTGCAACTTCATTGTGGAACAGCTTGTACGTTTTTCGCTACGTATTTCGAAGTTTTGCCTAAACTAAAAGTACCCGTGTAATTCATATTGACGAGTGGGACGAGTAGAAGCTCCCACTGTCGCGTGTATTTGTAGGTTTTGTTACACCCTGTACGACTTGGCCCGAAGCTGTCGTTATGTAAAATTTTTAATAGGCGTGTCGTTTGCACAGCAATTAACTTCTAAAATTACTCATTCAAACTAACTAGCTGGGCAAAAAATATTATAGTGACTCTACATGCGAGGTGTTGAATATTGATTTAGCAAAATAGGATAGGAGGTACCCATTGGAACTAATTTGGGAAATACTTCGGTATGTGATTCTTAAGATTTCAACCAGGATTCGTAATAAAAATTATCATCGAACATCTTTGACACTCATCGATGATTATCGTGATAATTAGTCTTATTGACTGGTGTGTCTTCGAATTTCTTTAACGTTTTTTAAGGGGACATTCTGGTAAGGGACGTTCCACGCGGATACACTTCAACCAATATCGGCTACTAATCTCGTCCAATATCTTTCTGCCGTCTTCTTGATGTCATCAACCAATCGGTTAGTAGGTCTCCCCACCGAACGACGGCCAGTTTTCGGCCACCACTGACTGCCTACGTCTACCGTCCGCCTTAGGATTTCCAGGGACTCTGTAAATCCAACTTATTCTCAACATCCTACGATAGAACCACATCTCAAATGCCTTCATCTTTTTTCAGATACTTCCTTAAGGGCCCAAGCTTTATAACCATTATGTTGCAATTAGCCAGATGTAGAATTGAAGTACCCTATCTCGCAGATGTAGCTCCCCCAGTAAAGGCCTGCGCAGACGACGGACTTTTCACCGCGGCGGAGAAAAAAGTACGCTCCGCGAATAAAAAGTCCGTCGCGGATTTACCGCGAACTCCACGCACATGGAGTGCGAAATACTGGGTCCATCCCCTTATAACAAATGGATAGGTAGTTGCTTCGCCTAGTCACACGAGTTCTATTTTTGGGGACCGGACTAAAGTACGGGGACTCCCCCGTACTTTAGTCCGGTCTGCTCTCTGCATGTTTTCGATTATTCGGCGGACTTTTTGTACGCGGTACTTTTAATCCCTCGTTTGCGTTACTCGATACAGTTGTAAGTGATCTATTTTAGCGGATAAAAAAGTCCCCGGACAAAAATCCCTCGTCTGCGCAAGCTGGACATAAACTGGACGTAGTTTAGCAGAAAGTTTCCAACCCACAACATGACCATTTTTTAGTTAAATATACCAAAATGATCACTACGAGTACGCTCTATATTTTAAGAACCAAAGACTTTCATAGCGATCCGATGAGTATGTGCAGAGTTATGGCACACGGTAGTCCAGCCCTATGTATGGAGAGCATAACCCTAGGCGCACACTAGCGACACGCGACAGGCGACAGCTCGGCGACTAGACGCGATGACAGGCTACGGCCCTCAATTTTCATATTATTTTGTTCGAATCTCCGCACAGAGTCGCGGAGTCGCGACGACAAGACCCCAGAAGCAAATGATAACGTCGCATCTGACACGGCGACTTGACTTGTTTCCGATGGCTCTAAATCAGCTTAAACCTAAAAACTCAAATAAACTATCTCAAAACTCACTTTGTGTGGGTTGGAACCAAGTTGGAACCTTTTTTCTAAACTACGTCCAACTTTTCCCCGCCAGATGCGGAGCTGCAGCCGTGGCGCGGTGCGGGCCGGCCGGCGACGCAGGCGCAGGAGGCCGAGGACGAGATTCGGGACGCCGAACTACTGGCCGCCGTCCGCAACTCCATGCGCGAGTGGGAGCTGAAGAAAGGACGCACGAGGTAACCGCTTTAGCAGTCGTTTCTAAAGCTAATCTCTTTGAGGGTTCCGTACCTCAAAAGGAAAAAAAACGGAACCCTTTTAAGACCACTTCGTTGCCCGTAAGACCCTTTATCTCAAGAAAGCGTGGAGGTGTCGAGTTGAAATTAAAAGCAAAAAGTTGATCACCCAGGCTCCATACATTTTTGGGCTAAATCTAAAAGTGCCGGCCAACGAAATCAAACTTATTATTATAAGTGATAAAATAATGCATATTTTTTTCTTACTTGACAAAAAAGTAAAAATCAACAGGATTAGAACTCTCAGGAAATTGATCTAAAACTTCGGTGTACTGAAATAAATTAGGCTAAGTAGGTACTACTCAAGTATTAGTGCATTAATTTTTCTTGGCCGGCAAAAAAAAAATAGCCCAATCTGGGTGATTTCCTTTACGACTAAAGGGACCGTAAAAATGTACGTCTTCAGGCGCCGTAAAAATGTACGTCTACAGAGACCGTAAAAACGTACGTCTACAGGCACCGTAAAAATGTACGTCTACAGGGACCGTAAAAATGTACGTCTTCAGGCACCGTAAAAATGTACGTTTACAGAGACCGTAAAAATGTACGTCTACAAGCACCGTAAAAATGTACTTCTACAGGGACCGTAAAAATGTACGTCTTCGGGCACCGTAAAAATGTACGTCTACAGAGACCGTAAAAATTTATGTCTACAGGCACCGTAAAAATGTACGTCTACAGGGACCGTAAAAATGTACGTCTTCAGGCACCGTAAAAATGTACGTCTACAGAGACCGTAAAAATGTACGTCTACAAGCACCGTAAAAACGTACGTCTACAGGGACCGTAAAAATGTACGTCTTCAGGCACCGTAAAAATGTACGTCTACAGAGACCGTAAAAATGTACCTCTACAGGCACCGTAAAAATGTACGTGTACAAAAATGACCTGTGGAAAAATCAAGTTTTTAAATAAGTTTACGGAAACAAAATATGCAATGCAAATAAGCAAAAAAACGTATATATTGACATTCAAGCGAATCAAAATTCATAATGATGCTTCCCGTTGACCTAGTACAACTTATACTACAAATACAGGAAAAAATGTTAAGACTATACATTTGTAATTAAATCATTAAAAAGATGACTTTGAAGTTCGGGAAAATCTCGGAAAAAACTGCTACTAAGGAACCCTCGGTGGGCGATTGTCTCTCCTGTGAGCTAGGCCGATCAAGCTGTCAGAATCCGCTACTTGACTCTTTTTTCAAGTATGTCTTAAATGCTAAATATCTCTTCCATTAGACCAAAAATATTTTAGTATATTTTTTGAGGACCTAAAAGCAACAAAAACATTATTTTAAAACGTTGCTTTGCTAAACAGCCAAAAACGCGGTCCGCCATTTTTGGCTATGGTTTGAAGTCCTCTACGTTTGTAAACAAAGTTTGACATTCAACATAGGTAGAGTTCGTGCCACGAAAGAAGTATGAGTCACAATAGAACCTACGCACGCACGACTGACAGATGTTTGTTTACAACCAAAGGTGCTTTCAAGATGGCGGATAGTGTTTTCACCGTTCCGATTTAAAAGCGAAAAATATTTTTTTTATTTGCAAATTTTGCAGCCATCCTGCATATTTACTTAGCAAAGTCAATATATTTCGGTTTCTTACGTTAGATACTACAGGAAATATCCATTTATCGCGTCAAATTTGATACGAGGCAAGTAGCGTATTGTATAGGTGCTGGGCAAAGAAACAATATATGTGTAAAGATGCCACTGAACGCTGCATAAATCACCCCACTACAATGTCACAATGCCACAATTTCTGATGCAAAGGATATCCCTTGCTGTGCAGCGCGGTAATGCTGCCAGTGTCATCATGGGTACCTTCGGGTCGGATGTGTCTCGGGTGGTTTTTTCGATTGACTGGCATTGTGACATCTTTTTTATTTTCCTTTTTTTATTATTATTTTAATTTTCCCAACTACATAAATGCGAAGGCCAAAGTTATACGTCCTATTGTAAGGCATAGGCCTTCTCTCAGAGATAGAGAGAGAAAGAGAGAGAGAGAGAGAGAGAGAGAGAGAGAGAGAGAGTACGGGCTTAATTACTTCACGTAGCTACCGCTAATAGGCTACTTGACCGTTTTTTAAAAACCATCTCATATTTTTTGTTGGTGTTCATGGAGTCCACAGAAAGTGGTCGTTTTAAATTCTTTTGTGTATTTCTTCTAAAAAAGGCAAACCAAAATTTACTTTTGAAATAAGCCACCAAAACGCTATCTTGGGCAATATGGCGTTGCACAGACATTGTGACGTCACATCCCAGAAAACCAACCAATTAACGTAAAAAAGAATGAATGATAGTTGCCATTTTTACTGACATGTAACGTCATCATAGAATCGGCCAATCCAAGCCGTTTTCGATATCTACAATGGCTACAGAGTCATAATACGGTATTTGACACTATCAACAATAAATTATTTGAGATGCTCGATTAAAACAAAAATTACAAAATGATTCGGAAAATATATTTCTTTTAATCATTTACTAGGTTATTACAATGTTTAAACAGATGAAACATAAAAAGAGTGCTTTGAAATGTGACGTCACCAGCAAGTGTTTTCATACAAAATTTCGTTTTAAAAGTAACTCATTTGATATCCTGTCAAATACCCAATTATCAAATTTTATCTTTTTTTTTTTTTTTTTTTTTTTTTTTCATTTAATCTTTGTTTTATTTAATCAACTTTTTAAGTACCTACCTTTAGTTTATTTACTATTGCAGTATACTGTATTTTATTCATAAACATAAAAAAAAATACATTACAAACACAATCAAAATTCACACACAGCTTCGTCAAAAATAACAAAAAAAAAAAAGGTCAAAAGTTAATCAAAAATACCGCCCCGGGACACACCCGACCCAAAAGTTCCCATGACGCTAGCAGCGTTCCCCCGCTGCACCGCTAGAGAAATTCTCTGCATCAAGTATGCCCCGGAACGATGATGATTATCTTGTGTTTTTTTACAAAACATAATAGTTTTTTTTTAGTTAAAATGGCTTAAAGCGGATTCAAGAATTGTAATTCATACGAATACGTATAAATAATACTGTTTTCTTCACACTGTCTTTAGCCTATCTTGCGGAATTAATCTACCTAGAAAAACTCTGATCGTAGGTAAACGTATCATGATCCGATCATGAATCGTGGTTTATCAACATAACACGGTTTCACATTGGACGACATTGTTGCGACTTGTTACAATAAGTGGTTTCCACTTCTACCAAAACCTTTTTGCGAACACATTTATAATTAATAATACTACGAATATCGTGCAACGTATTGACGTTGCACGATATTCGTAGTATTAATTTCATTTTCGCTCGTATTGACGAGCGGTGCCAACGAAGTTCTTATGGACCTTTGGATTAACTAAAATAAATATGCTTGGAAAACAAAACCGGCCAAGTGCGAGTCGGACTCGCGCACGAAGGGTTACACCAAAAAGGGCGCACCAAAACCGAGAACTATACATTCAATTGAACCCGTGGTATTATATGCCTGCAAGCTTACATAAGATACTCATCCATAGATTACAGATTATTGAGAATCTCTCAATGGTTCCCATTGGATTTCTTTCTGAAGAAGCATCTGAGGCGAGGAATAAATCATTTAGGAAATATAGAAATGCTTTATTCCTCGCCTCAGATGCTTCTTCAGAAAGAAATCCAATGGGAACTATTGAGAGATTCTCAAGGGGCATTTAAGAAAGATAAGTAAAGTCACTTGTAATGAAGACATCCTTCACAATCTACTTATTTCGTCTGATCCTGTAATTTCAAATATTTGACCAAAAATTGAGCAAAAAAGATCCAAGCCAATTTTTAAAGAAGTTCTTGAACTTATATTTCGTAAGGGCGAAATAGAATTTGTCGATATCAGGAAAGAATCATCAGTAAGCGACTGATCTACTTAAGGTAATTGCAATTATGTAACTTAATTCTAACTTTGTTTATTACTAACTAGATTTCCATACCTACCTATTTGATTGGTCACGATAATAAACAAATTAACGCGTTTCTTTTATAGATACAATGTTAAATTTGTCTATCCTTACTGAGATTCTGGGTAGCAAAGAATTATTTTCATAAGACAAGTTAAAAAAGAAGTTTTATGGACAAATAATTAATAAAAATAGTTATTTTTCATTTTTTATTCGATTGAGGTACTTTGCGGTCGTTTGCGGTATATACATAGTATGTTTGCACGAAATGTAGTAAATAATATGCTAACTTCATTTTTTATAACCAAAAAGTGAAGCTAGGAGAACCATTAAGAGTAATTTCGTAAAATGTCTTGGCTCCCATACAAAAAAATAACAAAATCTCGAATTACTCCGTAAGCATTTAATAAGTTTAACGCAAAATTACCAAAAGGTACTTTTTAAAGGTGATCTTGATTAAAAGTCATTGGCATACTTTAATTTCTAATTCAGAAGTTTTTTTAATCCAAGCCTCCTATGTCCGGGCGCTTGTATGGGATCGTTCCAGTGTGCAGCGTAGTCTCAGTAATAAGGTCCGTTTACCCTTTGGGTACGTACCTCTAAAAAATGAATGATAGCAACCAGTGGTAGCTAATGTTGTTTAGAGGTAGTTTTTCTTTACACTATCAATGACAGTAACTTTATATATTGCTATAGCTTTACAAATGACCATCCAGATAAATTGTCCATAACAAGCCACAAGCTATCGAAAACGTGATAGTCTAATCACATTAGCATCAACAAGTCTAGTCCAACAGCCGTCAATGGGCAATAAAATACAGTTTTTTTATGCCAAACCAGTGACTGCTTTCTCCTGCGCCTCTCTAGCTGCAAACTTTCTATAGCGAATTCACTTCGCAATTCCGTGTGATTTACTTCACTAATTAAACTTTGTGTTTATTGTCAACGTAGGAACAAAGGAAAAAAGAAACTGGCACACCTAACTTCTGTATTGTTTACTATGGGTTGCATCGTGGTTGCGTCCGTATGAGTGTAGCGAGTGGCTATATGATGTGCATCTAGCCATAAATACCTACCTACCTACCGTATTTACGACTGTATTTAATAAAACTCATTACCTACTTCACGGCTTAACACGTCAATCGTAAGCAGAAAAAAAGTCACAATCCACAACACAGTAAGTTATTCCAAAAAAATTAAGTGATTTTCAAGTCGTACTCTATCACTGGAGCCGCATGTATACTATGTTTATGTTATCATTGCTGGACATAGGCTTCCTACGTCAAATTGAAGAGGGTAAAAAATTACTCGATCTGAGTCGACTACTTCTAGGCGGAAAATTCGAATTAAGAGTATTTTCAATGAACAAAATGATCTTTCTATATAATGGCGTTGCGAAGTAACATGTCATGTCTCAGATTTATCCATTGTCTACTTTGTTGAAATGAAATATGAAAAATACCAAAAATTTAATGCTGAACAAAAGTAGGTAGGTATGTGGTCGATCCGGAGTTTCTGGTCTTCCATCGGACGCGTCCCCCGGGTGGCGGATAGGGGAACGCCCTCCAGATATGGGGGGTACCGGCTTCGGCCAGCGTGGACCAAAACCAGAGGGAGGGGGACGTCCAGTGGCTTGCGCTGCTGGATGTCCCGCGGGGTCCACTATGGGCCCCGCACCCGTAACCCCACATTGAGCGGGGCCGGGGGCCTTCGGGCCGCGAGCAGACAACCTCTATAAAAAACACACTTTGGGGGCCCTCTCTATGTCCCTCTGTCCAGCAGAGGGCGTAGAAGTGGACCGGAGAGGGAGGGGGAGAGGCGCGGGCTTGGGAAGGTCTTTGCGGGTGGTAAGCCAGGGACCAGGGACTGGTCACCCCATATGGTCCCTGGCCGAGGGGTGTTCCACTGGGAGGGTGAACTAGATTGGCCGAGGATCCGGGCAGAGGGCCACAACGGGTCCTCGGTAGTTGGAGGCTTGTGGAGCTCGCGCCTCTCTGCCGGGAGAGCCGGTGGCGCGGGCGACGCCGCGCGGAGCTTGCGCCGCCGGTTGAGGGAGGGTCACAGACGGCAGGTTGGGGGACCTGCCGTCCGACATCGTGACGGGAGAAGGGGGTGGGGGGGGGCATACTCCTTCTCCAGAGAGGGTGGGCCCGACTCCTTGCGAGTCGGGTCGACGTCGCCGGGGCGCCGCAGTCGCATTCGCGTTGTGGTTCACCACTTGCGAGATCCGGCGGCGCCCCATTGCACGAGCGACAGGACGGCCCCCGGGGTGTTTTAGGAGGTATGCCTCTCCTATTATTAGGAGAGGAGAGTCCGACACACGGCCGTCGCCCTCCCCCAAGGGTGGCGGTTATGGTGCACAAAGCATTTCACCCCGTTAACAAAAAAAAAAAAGTATGTGGTCGATACAATGTGGAATATCATTATGAGAATACAGTCTAACCGAGCGAAGCTGGGTTTTCATCCAGTAATTATAGTTATATTATAAATAGCTGACCCGGCAAACGTTGCTTTGCTAGATATGGGTATAAAAATAGATAACTACCTATTCTCAGACCTACCGTTTGTATAAATAAAATTTTATCGAAATCGGCCAAGCCGCTTTGGAGGAGTATGCGCACTAACATTGAGACGCGAGAATTTTATATATTAGATTGAAAAAACTGAAAACTATGTAGGTACATCATATTTTTTAGGGATGCTAACGAACTCGAAACTCGATTCTCACACTCACAAGTGTATCACAAATACATAAATAGAATGTAATCTGAATTATCTTATAACTAGCCTCCCTTAGTAAATACTCAAGAAGGAATGTAATAAAATAGCTACTTTTTGCGGAAGGAAGACGCTGCTGTCTGTCATACAGTTTTTATAACTAGTACAGACACCATCGTTCAAATCCCATCACTAAATTAATGTAATTACTTTCTTTAGAAATTTTAAAATAGGATAATTACTTGTTAAACTTATCTGCAATAAAAAAAAATCAATTTCAATTGTGGATTGACTGTACTAGTGATTTACCATTTTCCAACTAAAGAGGTACTAGTGAAAAGTGAAGGTTCACCATAATAAATAAAAAATAAAACGTCTAAATTACGATCATAACTTTAATGATTGCTATTCAGTAATTTTATGGCCATTTCAAGAATAAAACCCAAGTTAATGGGCGCGGTCAAGCTGCGGTCAAGGCTGCGTCTTTACAGTAATCGGAAGTTAGAATGACACATCCGACACGGGGCAAGCAGGGGGTAAGCGTTAATAGTAGGATCTTAGCGATGTTTACCGATCTTTGCCGATGGTTGGTTTTGGTTTTGGTGGTTTTGTTTGGTCTGGATTTTAAAATGTTATTGAAAGGTTTAGTTACATAGTTATCATGCCACCCTAATAGAACATATTGTGATGTAACAAATCAATAGAATTAACTCTTGGTTGTGTCTAATAAATAAATAAATAAAACTCTTAATTTAGTACACTATTGGAGGTTGACTAGCAATTCAGCAAAATTGCTTTAGACCCGTCTTTGAATAATTTTAACCCATCTTTGGGTAGGAAAACCGGTATCTAACACCGATGTGACATACCCATTTTTTTCTACTGTAATGATTAACTGCCTTGCCTTAAAGTAGTAATTTGAGTTTTTATTGAACACAAGTGCTTGCTAATAGGGGCCTAAAAATTGCCCAGATTATTTTATTGGTTTATTGAACAAAAGTAAACAGAACTGTCCTCCTCGATAATATAATCTGGTAACTAACAAATAATTCTAAAGTGTTAATTTACTAACGTCCTTTCCGAAATCCACGTAATTTTTGCATCATAATTTTTTTAAACAATAAAAACCAACAAAATATATACTGTTATTTATTAAGATATTATTTTTTGTAATTGTAAGCATTTTGTATACGTCCCACTAGAGGACACGGCCTTCTCTCAGAGAGAGAATGGACTTAATCACCACACCACTCGCGGCGTGCCCGCCGCGCATTAGCGATTTCCAGTACTGAGGTAGGTATGTGAATACCTCAGACACTCAGTTTCCTCACGATATTTCCTCCTCATCAAGATAACATCGGAATCTCAAACAATCGTAACGCTGGTTTATATTTTACACTCACGCTACGTGCCACAAGAACGCTTTATGTTAATTAAAAAGTTGAAAATAAGTATTTTTAGGCTATGTTTTTGAATAGATTAGATATTATTTTTGAGCGTGTCTCTCGTTACTTATGTAACAATGTCAAAGTAACAGTGTTACTTTTACACTGTACTTTTTAAAACTTAGCTAAATGAAAAAAGCATCCACTGTGCTTTGTATATTTTTCATATCTAATTGATAAAAAAAATAACACGTGGGATTCGAATAGTACACAGGACACGCTAGGTGAGTGTTTTCCTAAGACTAAATCTTTCATGTTTCAGGATCAAGAGGTCTCAAGGCAGCGTTTGCTATGGAGACTTCGGCTGCTTCGAAGACGCCGGGCCCTTCGCCTACCTGGAGACGCTGCCCAGCCCCCCGCAAGATGTTGGCACGCATTTCCTGCTCTACTCTACTATTGCGAGGTACCTACTTAGCGATTCCTCTTGGAATCTGGGCTAGGCGATACCGACGAAAAAATATAAAATTAAAAGCATCTTTGAATTCAAAGTTGTGCGCTACGGTACCTACTACAAAACATGCTGGTTTTTACCCACTGTGAATGCAAACGAGGATTATGTTTTTCACACGTGTGTACCTACGCGGTATGTGTACCTACATATGTAATGGAATTAAAAGGACAATACGAATGTCATTGGCTTCTTACATGTCACGGAAAAAAATAACTTAGCTGTGATAATGCTGGTAAAAAGTAAATAAAAATAAAAATATTTAAATTAAAATAAAATAAATATTAAGGGGGCCTCCCATACAACAAAAAATAAAGTACTAGTTAAATAAAAAAAAAACTTATTTATTTTATAGTCTTTAATTCTCCTTGTTTATAGGAAACAAAACACCCGACACGGTTAAAAAGTCACTGGGGTCTGTATACCTAATAAAATTATCAACATAATCAAGTTTGACCGAATTAACTTATTGACAGTGACAAGAAATGAAATAATGATAGGTCCTGCCTGACGGGGAAAATGTATCACTCTTATAAAATGTTTAAAAAAAAACATTTGGTGACTGTAATCTAGGTAAAATCTTTTCTAATATAAATGAGTAAAGGATCGAGTGGTTAGGAAGAAAAATGCTTGTTTGTCTTTACAGATAGATCAGTGTCAAATTATGGAGCATTCAATGGCATTATCCTTTTATGGAAGTGGTAAGCTCGTAAAGCCAAATAAGGAACATTTTCTAGTCCCATACTCAAGATGCTAATGTCAAGTATTGCAGAAACTGTGCGGAAGAAGGGAGGTTACACTTCGAGGCAGCTGGTTAAAATTAGCTTTATATCAACCTGTAACAAAAACCAAGAATGGTCCATTGATTGCGGTAACATACCTACTCGACTACCAAGACATAGGGCGGGTGTGGTGTTCGATACCGCTGGAGGCTGTTCTTGACCGCCGTACTAGATTTATAGTTGGTCCAAAGGCCTCAGAGTATTTTTTCCACTTATGTTAGTTTGGAACCGGGATAACGAAGTGAATTACTCCTTCTTATAACTATACTACTACTTCTATACTTACTTACTTCTTATACTTATTGAAATGCTGGGCACAATATCAAGAGTGCGATGCGGGAGTTAGGACTCCTTTGAATTTGGTTTTTGTTTACGATATAATAGCCCTAGCCTGTATGACTTCTTTGGTGGCACCATCTCTAAATAAACGATTCTAATACCTATTAAAACGAAATTACGTAGGTAAATATGAAGTGTAGCCTGAAGCAGATTGCTGGCTGGACAAGAAAGGCCGAGGACTGGAGGAAGTTACGTGCCTTGGGGGAGGTCGACGTCCAGCAGTGAACGAGTACGGACCGATTGATTGAGAGTGTAACAAAACCGAAGTTAACTCAGAGAACTTAGCTCTTAAGCATAGGAAAGACCGTTTGCACGAGCCCTTTCGTTCCATCATCAAGCTAAAGGGATCCACTATCCTTCCAGAGGCGACCAGCCACTCCTGGCAGTTTCCGCCAGCAACATGTCGGCGGCGTGGGGATGGGCGGCGCGGGCCTTCGACGCAGCCAAGCCCACTCGGGTCATCGTGCACGGCTTCGGCTCCAACTGCGATAACGTGTGGGTCTACGAGATGAGATCTGCGCTCATGGCTGTGGTGAGGACCCTTCTTTCCCTCAAGTATGCTTCCTATCACACCTTCCTCCCGGTTCGATCAGCCGGAAACTTGACTTGCGAATCGGGTCATCCTATACGCTTTGGCTCCGATTATGACGAACTGTGGCGCAGCGGTTAGCGCGTCTGCCTGCCATGCGAGAGATCCCAGGTTCGAATCCCGGCTGGGGACAAAAAACCCCATGTCTTGGACGTTTACATGTTTGTGACGTCGCTGTTTCTGGTTCCCCCGACACAGGGTGTCCTAGTGTGGGGCCAGAAGTAATTTATTTATTTATTTATAATAATAATAAACTCACGCCCGTTATCCCCGAAGGGGTAGGCAGAGGCACCAGTCTCTAGAAGTGGACCCACGTTTTGCCGAGTTTATTTATTTATTTATTCTTAAACAAAATCTTACGTAATGTATGTAAATGTTTGTGTTTATTTGTTTGATTGCGTTAACGGTGGGTTTTTTACATTGACATTCAACAAGCAGAATGTAAATTCTTTACGTTGAAATAAAAAAAAAATGAATTTGAATTTTTTGACTTTGTATTTGAATTTGGGGTGCTTCATCCCAGCCCAGACTATATATAGCATTTCCTATAGATCTTAAATCTTAACAGTGATGTCTTTGATTGGTATATTTCCATCATTTCCAATTATTTCTATCCAAACCAACTACCATATTCTAAGCATATGCAATAAGCAACGTACCCATGTGCCTGTATGTAAATGTTTATTTTATGTTTATATGTAAGTAGTATAAACGTTTCAGGAATTAGCTTTATCTCAGTGAGTATCTCAAGCGCTGAGGTAGAATAGGTATGATTTCAACAAAATAAATAACTATGGATAATTATCCATAAAACAAACAAGGTAGATATTCTCCATTATCTTCGTATAAAGATGCTCTATTACTTTCCAAAACAGGAGGAGTGTAACGTTGTCTGCGTGGACTGGGAAGGAGGAGCTACGATGCCAAACTACTTGCGCGCAGCAGCCAATACAAGGCTTGTGGGAAAACAGCTGGCCATGTTGTTAGATGGTAAACTATAAGCTTATCTACTATGTACTTACCCAGAATTTTTGAGTTACTTTGAATATTGTAACGAATTGCCAGAAATAAAACATAAGCAAGCAATTCCGACTGCCCTGTGGGCTTCCTAACCGAAGGTTTTTCAATGATATGACATCATTGTTGAATTCTAGTTTAAGCCAGAGATCCTGTCCGATAACGACATTGGCAATAGTTTTATTTGACGCCACTGGTCCAACTGTGAGTAGGTGGAGAACTCTCAAACCTCACTATGCTCCGTCCCACGAGTCAAACGCCTATAGAATCAAATAGGTACTCGCATCTCATCGAAACAATTAAATAAGCATCATAGGGTTGATTGGCCCCTTCGGCCGCCGACGAAACCATGCTACGTAACCAGTTACGTGGGAAGAATTATTTTACTTGCTACGAAACTAGTTACGTACGGCCGCCTACGAAACCAATGCTACGAAACCCAGTTTCGTAGGAAGAGTATTTTTTTTATTAGGCTTCTACTGGCTGCGTTTATAGTGGTTCCCGACGGAATAGCTAAATCAAAGTTATATTGCATGTAGTTTTAGCAGTGGTAAATATTAAATTATATGAATAAAACTCAATTTAATTTAACGCTGATTTCATTTTCTTTTCTTATTGTTAACAAGCGACCCGCCCGGCTTTGCACGGGTGCAATGCTGATACTCTACTATATTTATGCATAGTATTATACATATAAACCTACCTCTTGAATCACTCTATCAATGCAAAGATCTGTCAGAAACTGGTTTCGTAGCAAGAAAAATAATTCTTCCCACGTAACTGGTTACGTAGCTTTCGTTTCGTAGGCGGCGCCGTACGTAACTAGTTTCTTAGGCGGCGCCGTACGTAACTAGTTTCGTAGGAAGAAAAAACCTCTTTGTACGTAACTGGTATCGTAGCAAGAAAAATTATTCTCCCGACGTAGTTAACTGGTTAAGTAGCGTGGTTTCGTGGGCGGCCGAAGGGTGATTGGCACATATGGACGATTTTCTTTGTGATCTCGATTTGTGGAATTGAGTAGGTGCAATAGTCTAGGGATGGATTTTATTCGCTAAGTGGCAGTAACATGGGTCCTCGGAGTCGTAGCGTAATGTAAATTTAGTTTCCCATACATCACTGGGGTATTAATTAATTAATTTATCTATCATATTCATATCTGTTCACAGGTCTCGCAGAACACATCGACCTCCGCTTCGAAGACGTACACCTTATTGGGTTCAGTTTGGGCGCTCACGTAGCTGGCTTTGCAGGATCTGAGCTTCGGAATATCAGTCGAATTACAGGTGAGGTAGAGTTGGGATAACCGAAAAATATATTATTCGGTCTCACAACGTCGTTAATATTGTCTATCGGGGTGAATTTCAACAGACCCATTTTTTTTTTCATTTCGGTGAACTTTTTTGCTTACCATTTTTTTCGTTTTTTTACTTATATTTGTTAATACTTTTAATGTTTTATAATGGTAACATTGGAAAACCAAAAAACAAATGGATGACAGACATTTCAAAGTTAGGTGTCACCGAAATGAAACAGTCAATCACCGAAATGAAAGAAGGATTCACCGAAATGAAAATTCACCGAAATAGTATACAGTATGATGATTACACGACATGTATTTTTTTATTATATTTTATTTCGGCACAAACAGTTACTGTATGTACAATGTTGGTGAAGTTATATAAATAACTAGCTTTTGTCAGCGTCTTCGCACGCGTGGAATTTAAGATGTCTGAGCGCTCATTACCACATTATATTAGAAACCTCTAAAATTATCATTGTTTCTCTAGTATATTATGCATGTATTATACTTATAAACCTTCCTCTTGAATCACTCTACCTATTAAAAAACCGCATCAAAATCCGTTGCGTAGTTTTACAGATTTAAGCATACATAGGGACAGACAGAAAGCGAAAGCGACTTTGTTTTATACTATGTAGTGATTACTAAAAAAAACCTTCAGTGCCGACTATTTTATGTATATTTAGGTATGTTAAGGTACTGGATAGGGAAGATAATTTTTAGATTAGTTTGTAAAAAAATAAGATAGACTGTAAAATTACTTAATTATTTTTACTAATTTTTCAAATACCTACTTCCATAGTTTTCAGACAATCCAGTATGTTACAAAAGTATGTGTCTAAAGAGGAAGTTGATAAAAAAACCCATCCAGATAGATAGGCAGATGGGGAGCCATTTTAATTTTCGTACAAATGCAGCGGTGACTTAACATTATAACTTTTAATATAAACAAGATCGAGAATTTCGCTACGATTTTTGATTATGTTATTCACCCTGTATAAAGAAACTGTGAAAATCACTGAAATGAAAGAAGTATTCACCGAAATGAAACAGATTATCATCGTAATTGTTTAAAGTCACCGAAATTAAAAAAAACACCGAAATGAAAGTTTTCTTCATTTCGGTGATTTTTTTTTATTTCCATTCAGGTCACCGAATTCACCGAAATTAAATCACCGATATTAAAAGATACACCTAAAAACATTAAATATTTTGACATATACATAAATTAGGCCGAGATCTATACTACATCCTTGAACATATTACTAGAAGTGTTTGTGCGAATATAAAATCAATAGTTTTATCTTGTTCATTTATAACAGCCATTCTCTAAGTGTGGACCCTAGGGTTCCGCGATAGCCCTGCAGGGGTTCCGCGAGAATTTAGAAAAAAAAAAACAAAACACATCACATCTGGTCGAACGTTTTGACGCGGCGTATCACGAGGCGCAGCCGAACTTAGCCGCCACCCACAACATTACAATGAGTGTTTTACCTTATGTCAAAGTTAGTTTTAAAAGGATCCGTGGTGGCGCTGCCGTACCGATAATAAACGTCAAAGCAAAAAATAATACTATTGTTCTGTGGAATTTGTGATGGTTGGTTACCTAGAAGAAAAAATGCTGTTGTCGTTTGGTGATAAGTGCGCTTTTGGATACTTTGGAGTCATTGCTATGGATTGTGGGTTTGAATTTTTATTTTTATTACGAGAAACCTCGTCCGAATAGCAACCCTGGTTCCTTCTCTTGTTTAGTGATCTGTGGACTGACTTTGACATTGATTGCTACGAATCACAAATTCGTATGAAGAAACGAATGACGCCATCTAGTGTATCTCAAGGAACTAAGAAAAAAAAAGAAAGGAAAAACGCCCATTATTAGTAGTATCTGTTACATTGTAGGTACTTTCATTATGCTTATTAACAAAAAAATACATTTTTAAAACCAATTGGAATTGGATGTTTACATATTTGTGACGTCGCTGTTTCTGGTTCCCACGACACAATGTATCCTAGTGTGGGGCCAGAAGCAATGTATGTGCCTGAATGTAAATGTTATTTTATGTTAATTGTTTTAATTGTTGGGTTCCGTCAAATATTTCGCTTTCCAAAAGGGTTCCGTCACCAAAAAAGTTTGAGAACCGCTGATTTATAATATTAATTGATTCACGGAAATGAAAGCAAAATTGTCCCGAGTCACCGATTTGAAATACTTACTTTTTAGCGGGAACAGCGACGTAGCAAACCACCACTAGCTCCAAATGCTTGTGCGTGACTGGCGCTTGAGTTACAGAAACGAGACTATGTTCAATAGCTCTCCTGTTCTCGACAATCCATATTTCTTTATCAATCACCGAAATGAAAAATAAATTTGGGACATTCGTATTTGTCTGACTGTTTCCTGAATATAACGATTAAGATTATGAAATATATATTAAATTATACCTCTATTCTTTAGGAATCGAATAAAATAATCTGTATGTATCCAGTTTGTATTTTTTCCTTAGCTAAAGAAATTAGCTAAATAAGGTTTGGGGACAGTTACCGAAGATGAAAAATTTCACATTTAGATTTTTTTATTTATATGTAAGAGTGATCCAAATAAAAACGTATCTGTTGCCTCTTATGGGTAATTACACAAACTAAACAAAAAAATATAATTTTACCATAAAAAGGCTTTTTACACTGACATTTTCATACCAGCCGCGTAAAAAATGCGTCTGGGAAATTCACCCACCCGTTTCTTTCCCTAGGTACTACTACTTGACAATAGTGTCATGGGATATTTTATTTTCCTATGACACTACTGGTAGTGCCGGGGGTAACATTGAATTTCCAGTTACACTACACTGTTGCCAGTTACAGTAGTTTCACGGGAAATATTATTTCAATACTATTTCCGACATTTACACTTCGAGCAGCTCCTTATCGCACAATGATCTCACCAAAAACTCTTCTTCTGGCGAACTAGCGACGAATTAATAACGTTCAGGTCGTACCAATTAGAACTCAAAAATCAGATATTTATTTCAACGTAAAGAATTTACATTCTGTTTGTTGAATGTCAATGTACAAACTTACTTACTGCGATGGCTCAGCGACCCGAAGTGGGTCTTGGCCTCCGACACAAGAAGTCGCCACTTGTCTCTGTCCTGCGCGGTCTCCTGCCAGTACTGGCCTGGAGCTCACTCAGGTCCTTGGCTACTTCGTCCCTTCAACGATGTCTGGGGCGGCCCACCGGTCCGTTGGCTTGGTCATGTGGAAAGAATGGAAGAGGACCGAGCAGTTAAGAGATCATACTCGGGGCTTCCAAGCGGCCAATGTACAAACACTTATGTATAATTTTAGCCGCTGCCTTGGGGCAGTGTGTATCATTTTGATAGCGTCTAAGGACAGTTCCACTTCCACAGCTGCTAACCGACCCTTTCTTTCCAGGTCTGGACCCGGCCGGCCCGCTCTTCGAGTTCCAAGACCCGCGCGCCCGCCTTGACCGCGGCGACGCCAAGTTCGTAGACGTGATACACTCCAACGGCGAGACGCTAATCTTCGGCGGACTGGGCGCGGCGCAACCGCTTGGACACGTAGACTTCTATCCGAACGGAGGGCGCGTGCAGCACGGCTGCTCCAACTTGTAAGCCTCGCCTGTGTTCATAACGTCCTCACAATACGATGCTTATGGCGCAGTGGCCCCGCGGTTAGCGCACCTGCCTACCATGCGGGAGGTTCCGGGTTCGAATTCCGGCTGGGAACGAAAAAATCCCCTAGGTCTTGGATTTTTACATGTTTGTGACGTCGCTGTTTCTGGTTCCCGCGACGCAGGGTATCCTAGTGTGGGGCCAGAAGCAATGTTTGTGCATGTATGTAAATGGTTGTTTGTTTGGTTTGTTATCCGGCAGAAGTTTCATCCGGGCTTGCCTCAGATGTAGGCATCTGCCTCAGGGGTCGGATATTAGCCACGTCTGATTATCATACCGGAGGTCGTGAGTTCGATTCCTATTTGCCTAGTACCAATGGCCTGTCTGGGTGCAATTCCATATTTGTAGCTTCCTTGCCTGGTTACCATAGCATAGGTTATCCTAGTTTAAGATCAGAACAAGCAATGGTATTGCGTGGAAGTTATAATGACGACCTCTGTGGCGTAACGGTTAGCGCATCCGCTTACCATGCGAGAGGTCCTGGGTTCGATCCCCGGCTGGGGAGAAAAAAAAAAACTCCAGGTCTTGGATGTTTACATGTTTGTGACGTCGCTGTTTCTGGTTCCCACGACACAGGGTATCCTAGTGTGGGGCCAGAAGCAATGTATGTGCCTGTATGTAAATGTAATGTAATGTTATAATTAGGTTTTTTTTTTTCCTAAGGTTCTCTTATGAAGACATCGAACTGGCAAACGTAGCATAGCTTCACCAGCTCGCTGGACAGAATATCTGACAACACGGCTGGATGAGGATGGTGAAAAAGAGAAAATAGTTGCGTACCTTGGACGTAAACCTATGTTCAGCAGTGACCGAATACGCGCCGTTTCAATGCTGAATTTACTATTGGTTGTTTATGTGCGTTAGAGGCACGCGATGTATTGCGAAGCGATAGAATGATAATCATATATGTATTGTTATAGTAAAGAAGAGGTATTAGGCATGTACCTACCTACCCATTAGGTCTAGGATATAATTCTAGGATATAATTAATTATGTATATAATATTCTTTTTGTATTAAATACATAAGCAACCCTAACCATGACCATCACTTAGCGACAGAACGTGTTTCGCATCGCACATACCTCCTGTCTTCTGATCGATCTTCTATCTACCTTCTGGACTACGTTCTAGATTCGTCGGGGCCGTGTCGGACCTGGTCCTACCGTGGGCGGCCGCTTCGGTGGAAGGGCGCTCGCTGTGCAACCACCGGCGCGCCTACAAGTTCTTCACCGACTCCGTCTCGCCAAAGTGCCACTTCCCGGCGTTCCCTTGCAGCGACTACGATACGTTTTTAGAGGTAAGTAATATCCTCGTGAGGCCCAATGTCTTCAAGTGATCACAAAATCAATTGTTCTTTTCAAGGTCGGGCCTTACGAGGATATATTACACGCTTGACGGACTTTTTCGACTCGCAGCCTCCCAATTAATACTGAGTGAAGACATCCTACATTTCATGCAAACACTTGCGGCGCGATCATCATCATAGTCACCATTATGTCAATTTCTTGTTTTTATTTCTCGTATTGTATCTTGCCTTGTCTGTTTTTTCCTTTTTTGTCTTGTATATGTCTGTGTGGCGTTAAATAAATATATTTCTTTCTTTCTTTGTTTCTTTCTTTACTTAGCGTGGCGACCACAGTAACACCTGTCTGCTTGTTCGTAAGCGTATTAATTAATAAAGAACTTTTTTACTTTAAATTTGCCGATCCCAAACTAGGCCTATAGTAAACATGTTAAGGTTGTATTTTGATTACAGGGCCGATGCTTCCCTTGCGACGGGGACCGGCGCTGCGGAAACATGGGCTACTATGCGGACCGTTCTCTCGGCCGAGGTCAGCTGTACCTCCTGACCAGGGAAGAGGAACCTTTTTGTGGTAAGACCGCAGTTCAAATAATGATCGTAGAATAAGCAATCTTCGGGCTCGCGAGAGCTCAGCCTACACTGGCAAAAACAGCAAGGGCTGTCACGCGAATGCGATGGGCTCAGCCTTGAATAACAACTCAACCAATAAAAACGCAGTATCTACTTGTAATCGGGATGTACATAAAGATGTTAATTTCGTTTCGTTAATTTCAGCTCACCAGTACCACGTATCGGTGTGGGGAGGTAGCGACGCGGGCGAAAAAGCGAACTACGGCCGCGTGACTTTAACTCTACATGGCGACTCGGGTCTCAACGAATCCTTCCCAATGACCAAGTGAGAGCTTTACTTATCAGATTTTCAAACCGTTTCAAACTTCTCGTGTCATTGGGGGTTACCCAATGAAGATCGTATTGATATATTTTGTGACTCCGTGCTTAATGACTTGCACTTAATTAAGGGCCAATTTCCGAATTGGGGATGCAAAGTTTTTTTTTATGATTGTATTTTATTTTATATTCTGATAGTAGACGTAATTTTAAGAAACTAATTTCACTTTTTCCATGATTAATCAAGTTTATAATTAATCTTTTTTTTGTATCCCGAATTGAGAATTTTGCAAAATAATCACTTAACTGTAGTGTTCAGAAATCGGCCGTAAGTCTACTTGGACAGATCGCAAGTTAATTTCACCTGTAGTCTCTAACTCCAGAAGTATTGAAGGAATAGTTCAGTCTGTATCGTTGCGCCTACATTTTGCTGGCCCATTGTAACGTGGCCATGTTACAATGGGCCGGCAAACGCGCGTGGGTAACCCTTTAGGTGGGTCCTATAATATTGTAAGAGCGAGAGGCAATTATTTATCAAGTCCCTTTCTTTATTTGACAGTGTTATCGAGTGCGCCTCGTTCACAAGCCATCGTGCCGCACCCTACTTTAAGAATACGTATAGACGGCAATATTGTATTAGCGAGCTACAAATAGTTGTCTAGTTCCACTATCTAATATAAAATTCTCGTGTCAAAGTATTAGTGCGCCTACTCCTCAGAAACGGCTTGACCGATTTTGATTTTCACAGCCCTATGAAAAAAAAAAAAAAAATAAAAAAATAAAAAACGCACGCCCATTATCCCCGAAGGGGTAGGCAGAGACACCAGTCTCTAGAACTGGACCCACGTTTTGCCGAGTTTATTAGAAAAAATATATATATGGCGAAACAACGTTTGCCGGGTCAGCTATTTTATGTATTTAAAAGTGTTACAGAGTGCCTTTAATGGGTCCGTATTACTTCACGGTTTTAAAGCTTATTACTTGACCCAGGCGCGAAGACACGACGAAGGGCGGCGCCCGGTTCACGCGCGTGATCGTGCCGCACCCGGCACTGGGGGTTCCCCTGCGAGCGACCGTCCACTACGCCGCCTACTCGGGCTGGCTGTCCGCCGGCGCCAAGGCCATCCGCGTCGACAAGCTACTCATAGCGGACAGCTTCGGGAAGACGTGAGTGTAAAGCTCATAGCCCACTTGAGGGGAATAAAAGCAAACTCAACTCTGTCCACTTTTTGAATATTTTAACCTGTGAATGTAGTTTAGGTTGTACCTGCGTATATTCAAATGTTATAAGCATTTTAAATCAACTTTTGAATATCTTAGACTTTATTTTAATTCCTAAAATAAACAAACTTTTTCTATGACCGTTGTTGACTAAAAAAACCGAATTTCGCTTATTTATAACTCAGTTTCACTTCATGGACAGAGTCGGCTTTGCTTTTACACCCCTCACTTACACGACTCTGCCCCCACCCGGCAAAAATAATATCATTCAAATATGAGCTTTAAATATTGCTCTTAAGAAATATCTGATATATTTTACATTGGCATCAATGACGGCAGACAGCTCGCTGTCAGCTGTCAGCTAATTTATGATGCCAATGTAAAATATATCTAAACAGCAATATTTAAAGCCCATATTTGAATGATATTATTCTTGCCGGGTGGTAGCAGAGTCCGTGTAAGTGGGCTATGACCTTAACGCCTCCTCCAGACTACTCGCTAAGTTCCTCGACAAAGTACTCGGGAAAGTTGACTGAAGTACGTAGCTACACACTCGAGGTTGGACGAAGTAAGTCGAAGTGCCTCTCCACACCTACCGTATTCGCGTAACCTCGGTCAACTTCGCGAGCAGTGTGGAGGCCACATAAAGCCGTTACTCCACCATTTACCATTCATTAAAACACCCGTTTAACGGGGTTCGTTGTCTCTGGTAGATGTTACTCCCCAGGCAAAGACGCGAACTGCCTTCGAGGAATATACTAGTGGAATGGTGTTTTTGTAGATGGGACGGTTTTTTCTGTTTTTTCGTCCTTTTTAGTTTCATTTCACCCAAATGTATGTGTGTTTTGGTGTGTAAATAAGATCCCTATCAATCTATCTACTCAAATGGTGACCAACCATGATTTAGAACACTACTAAGCAATAGTTATTACACCCTTTATTATTATTATTATTATTATTAAAATTCTTCATTGCAGTTTTATTAAACATAAAAGTACAAAGGCGGACTTAATGCTAAAAGCATAAAAGTTAACCCTTTGTTATGTGGATATTTTAAAAAGGGGGCAAAAAGCCGATAATGATACCTACATACCACGGCAAGGCAGATTTATTTTTCTGGGAGAGTCGGTAATGAGAGAGCGAATTCAATGAAGTACCTGAACAACAATGTCGGTCTGTCTGTTGGTTTCACACTTGTTCCAAATACTTTGGTTAACGTTAACGCTTAAGTCCAGCACTGAACTAATACGGGCCGAATGCTTCAACCGCGCAACAATGTAACATTATCATCATCAACCCATTATATCCCCACCGAGGGGCACGGGTCTCTTCCCTGAGGAAGGTATAAGCCATACTCCACCACGGGGGCCTAGTCCGGATTGGTGGAGGCTTGTAGTAGTGGCTGGTCTTACTGTCAGAAGTTTTCAAGCCGCCCTAAGACCTTTGACTAGGGTTAACGACTACCATTTATCGACGGCAGCCGGCACCAACTGCTTAACGTGCCTTGCGAAGCACGGAACTGCTCGGAAAAATGCCACTAGCGTTAGTGATAGAACGGTCACCCATCCATGCACTGAATGTGCGACCGGGGCTAGGAGCACATTATATTATGGCGTATTAATTGAGTTCTGTACATTACAGGTCATCTTTCTGCAAGAAAGGTCTCGAGCTACTGACTGAGGAGTCTGTCGAGTTACCGCTTTACCCTGGCGACTGCCAAATACCACAGGTGTGAATCTTTCTTGTTTCACTTCTTTTCTTTTCTCAAACATAGTAGCTTCTAAATTAAAACTTCTTCTTAAGGTCAGGACTGAGGCAGTTTAAATCTGGTGTACAGTGAAGAATATTATACTAAAAACGTTTAGTAGTTTATCAAGAGGGGCGATACTAACGGAAAGAATTATAATTCCAGGATGACGACACAAACGCCACGAGCAGCAACCAAGAGCTGATCAAACGACCGAACGCGACCAGACAGCAGCCAGTCGACCTCGACGACAACGAGCTCCCCGAGGAACCGCCGCAGCGTCCATTCCTCCTGGTCGACACCTCCGAGTGGACCGGCGCCGACACTGGCCGAGCCTTCGGCGTCACCAACACCAAAACGGCCCCCAGCGGCCTCATAGAGATAGCCGAGCCCGTCCTCAGACCGCGACCCAAAAAAACTGCCCGGCAAAGAGCAGACAACCCCGAGGAACAAGAGATATCGGAGCCGCTGCTCAGACCGACGCAAGCGCCCAGGCCCACTACCACTCCTCCCGCAAGAAAAGCGAAGAACTACGACATGTCAACAACGCCGACCTCCGAGCCGTGGGGCGAAAGAGCCAACGAGAAGGAGACCAGCTTCGTCGTCCAGTACCTGCCAACTAGATTAGCCTCCTTCATAACGAGAGCGGAACGTTACGCTAGAGACACTCTACTCCCCTTAGTATCGGCGTACGCGCCTCGGTTACCAATCTTCGG
Organism: Yponomeuta plumbellus; assembly: GCA_947310845.1. Taxonomy (NCBI): domain Eukaryota; kingdom Metazoa; phylum Arthropoda; class Insecta; order Lepidoptera; family Yponomeutidae; genus Yponomeuta; species Yponomeuta plumbellus. The sequence goes on from OX371196.1 coordinate 16,336,036, forward strand.
CTCCCGAGAAGCCCCGAGACCGACGACCAAGTATATCCCGACGGAGTTCACGAATGCCACGAGCTCAGTCCCCGTACCGACGCCGACGCTGGAGGTCAAAATTGTGACGCTGAGAACCGTCGGGCCGCCGGAGAAACGGACCGAAGAGTCACCGGAGGACCCGGATATATTGGAGACCACCAGTACGACCACCAAAGCGCCTTCGACCACAACGACGACAACAGAAAACATCCACGCGGCTCAAATGGACGCTATAAAGGTGGTGTCCGGTCCTTCTGCGTCTACCAGCACCGCGTTACCGCCGGTCGCCTTGCGCGGGGAAGGGGAAAAGATCGTGATTGTGTACCCAAGCAATGCCAGGGACGAGCGGAAGATTCGCTCTCACTCTTATCCTGAGGAGCTGCAGTTTGAGGCGTTATACCGGCACACGGCGGCGCCGTCGAGGCAAGTGAGGGTAGATTTGCCCACTTTCACGCCTCCAACCTCCACTGTAGCCCCCAACACCAGTCCAGTGTCTATGACGGACAAGTATATCCCAGTGCTACCGTTAACGAAGGGAAACAACTCTACGAAGACATGAGGAACGGCTTTACGCTAGTGAATTGAATGAATTTGTGTGTAAATATTGGTTTGTAAGAGAATCTGTTGTAATTAGTGGAGATCTCCCAATTTGTAAATGAAAGAGCGTTCCCAGTGTTGTATTTAAATTTTTGCCTGTAATATTAGATTGCCTATTTTTGTACGATCATTTTGAAGTTTGATATTTTTTTGTAAATACTTAGGAATATTTGTTTAGAATAAGAACCAAATTATTTTTTATAAAATAAACCTTATTTATTTTACTACTAAACCTCTTAATCGACAATACATTTGGTCAAACTTAGCAGAACCGAACTCTTTATGAACTGGGAGACTTGCTTCCAGTACAACAAAAACATTCATTTTTACGTTACGTACTAAAATCTGACTAAACAAAAATATATCACATTAATTCTGTAGAAATAAGACAAAGGTGTACCATAAAACAAAAGCTCTACATTAAATCGGAGTTTACCGAAATACTTTATAGAGATGCAATCAATAAACAAATACTTGACTCCATTCCCTTCTAGATCTGTCCTTCGTAATTGAAACAAAACACACATTCAACTCGAAGATAAATTGCTGAGAACTTAGACCTCAGATCGCATACCTAAAACTACAATACATTCTACCTATGAAATACAATTTGACTTCTTATAGAATCGCACTTTATCAATTTAGATATCACTCGACGATACATGCTATCTATTAAATCAACATTGCGTGTTTAGTTGACTTCATTAGACCAGTTTCAACGACAAAAGTTTTTACGGTAGCCTGAGAGCTAATTGAGTATACAATGTAATTAAATTGTTGTGCCTTCCCTACAAATTGTCAGATTACAAGTTTTACAAGATTGGCCCAAAACTACTGACGATGAAAAGATCTGACATCTGAGCATACGTTATCGTAAGTCTGCGCGTGCATAGAGCAGTTTATTATTGTTTATCTGTTCTTGCACTTTTGTATTAACAGAATGTATGGCCAATGTGTCTGCTTAGAGGATTTGTGACATACACGAACTGAGTGTCATCCTGCGCAGGATAGATTGAGTCGTATCTAAAGAACTATCCACATTGCGGGCCGGAGACGTGGGGGCGCAACTGTATAGAAAAACTACAATACCAGTGGAAAAAGAGGGTTGTCACGGCGACGGTTTTTTTTTTGCACATGTATTGAGGTCTCGAACTTAAGGAATATGCCCTCGTGCGTAACGTAACGTAACGATAAGCGTAAGGTAACGATAAGGTAACGTGCAGCAATTACCGTACCAGTGACGATTCTTCGTAGGGCTCGGCCCTCGGCCGATTATCGTAGAGCAATGTCTAACTACTTCATGTACTTATGAGGATGCGCGCCGGCATCCAGTTGTAATGTGGACATTCCTTTAGACCCCAACTCGAATCGCTTAACGCAGAGACCCTTCGCTCGTTCATTTCACAAATCATTTATGACCATAGCAAGAAATATTGCCAGCAGTTGCCGTGCTACCGTCAAGGCCTCAGCGGATTCACGTTATCTACTTCATGTATTTATTACCAGGCAATCGTCGATCCTTGGTAGGCCTGTGCAGGCCATCTACTTCAAGCATTTGTCACCAACCTATCCTCGAGCCTTCGAAGTACTGAGTGCTTAGTGCGAGTTTTTTTAACTACTCGATCGCGTTAACGTAAACTCATATTCTATAGGAGTGACAAAGCGCGCCAGCTAGTTGTCTCTTTGTCACTCCTATACAAATTGCAAACGCTCTCGCTATCGAAAGTGAATGAAAAAACTCGCACTAAGCACTCAGATAAGGCCGCGAGGGCTACTTTATGCATAAATTTATTTCAGAATAACTCTGAATAACTGGCTGGAAAACTTAGCTAAATGGTTGGACGCCACATCACGGGTCGGAGTGGCCAAAATTACAAAATCACACAAAATTACGACCTCCGACAGGAGATGGCGCCACAACAAGATATAAATCTTCTACCTCCGAAGAGAGTTTGCAAGGTTTGTGAGGCTAAGCAGACGTTGGGGGGCTGTTTACTTCATGTACTTATCAGCCTGCGCATTGAGAATGCGCGCCGAGGACTTGGCGTCGAGGAAAAGCGCGTGCACGGCTTCCACGTGAGCCGGGGTGATGCTAGTAGCCCCGTCGGCGCGCGCCGTTAGCATCGCCGGCGTCAGTAACTGGGCGGCGTACCTGCGAAACATTTGAAATTGAAAAAAAAAAAAAAAAAAACTCACGCCCGTTATCCCCGAAGGGGTAGGCAGAGGCACCAGTCTCTAGAACTGGACCCACGTTTTGCCGAGTTTATTAGGTCCCAAACGTGACAAGTGGCAAGCCTGTCGCCGTTATCCGGGCACAATTTATGTGCCCGCAAGGTGCAAGGTGTTGCTGTACAAACAAATGTACGTAACTAAAAGTCATTGGTACATGCGTGGTTCGAGCCCAGACCCTCATGATCGAGAAGCAAGGGTCAACCCCACTACGCCACCACCGCTTTTTGAAATTGAATTGCATAAAAAATGAAAACCGACGGTGCCAAGTTCCCGACTTTAACATATTTTTATTTTATTTTATTTATTCGGTTTGGAGAATCATCAGCATGAAATCACACTAATATTATAAACGTGAAAGTTTGTGTGTGTGTTTATATGTTTGTCAGTCTTTAGCGCTGAAACGGCTGGACGGATTTTAATAAAATTTGGTATGGAGTTAGCCGATACCCTGGATTAAAACATAGGCTACGTTTTACCGCGGGGAAATATCTTATTCCTACGGGAAAATCGATGAACCGCGGGTAACACCGCGGGGCACAGATAGTTACATTATAACAATGTGACTAGGTGTCTAACAGCTAATAATAGATTCTCGCCGGTAGTAACACATTAAAAAGTAAAACACTCGTGTGGACACTCACTAAATCATGCAATAGTAAGCATAGTGATCACAAAAAATAAAGAAAGAGAAAAAATGAAACAATTTCAAATTAGATCTCACTAGCAAAAAATGATGAACTCATTAGTCGCCTTAATGTCGCTACCTTTGTGTTGAATAAATCAAGCTCATTATGTAACTTAAGAAGTTTATTGTAATGGTCACTCGCACGCACAATAAAACTATTTTGCCTATAATTAGTTGAAGCCTTAGGTATTGCCAATAATGAATTATGACGCACTTTACTGGGGATACGCAGACCGAGCTTATGAAGCAACTCAGGGCAATCGATGGCGGAGGATGCGATCTTGTGCAAGTAAATCAGCTATGTCACGTCTAGATTTTAAGGTAAGAAAATGATATTTCTTGCATAGCTCCAAATAATTACAGGACTTAAAGGGTATCCTGACGCGAAAACAGAAAAATCATAAACTTTTTTTGTATCGATTCAATTCGATTTATGTATTTGGGATTCCAAATTTGGGAAGCATATTCATGGGTACTCCTGACTATGGTACAGTATAATCATTTGAGCGTTTTGGCTTTTTTGAAATCTTTGGACATACGCATCACAAAGCCTAGAGATTTGTATGCATTTGCAATTATTTTATTAATATGGGCATCAAATAATAGCTTAGAGTCATGAGTAACACCAAGATCGCGAACTAGATTCTCCCTTTTCAATAAATGGCCATGTAGATCATAGCCGAAGGTGATTTTTTTAGTTTTTCTTGTGAATGTTACCACAGAGCACTTGCTTGGGTTCAGGTCCAGACTATTTTGAAGACAGTATGAACTAAGCTCAGTGACCCCTGTATACCTCTGCAATACTAATAATCCATTTATCTATACTTGGCATTTTTTTTGGACTTCAAACGACACTGGATTACAAACCTTTAGCGGTAGAAAATTCGATACCGTTTGCAAATTTAGTACTAGCTAGCACTAAATTTGAGTTTTCTACCGCTAAAGGTTTTTGATTTAGTGTCGTTTGAAGTCTGAAAAAAATGTCAAGAATAGAAAAATGGATTATACATATGTATATACATCATCATCAACCCATTATGTCCCCACCGAGAGGCACGGGGCTCTTCCCTGAAGAAGGTATAGGGCATACTCCAACACAGGGGCCTAGTCCGGTTGAGCCTTGTAAGACTAGTGGCTGGTCTTACTGTCAGAACTTTTCAAGCCGCCCTATGGCCTCTGACTTGGCTTAACGACTGCCACCTATCGACGGCAGCCGGCACCAACTGCTTAACGTGCCTTGCGAAGCACGGAACCGCTCGGAAAAATGCCACTAGCGTTAGTCGATTTAGTGGTATAGTGGATACAGACACACCCTCAAGTACTATGCCACAGCACTCAAACTTACGAAGAAAAGGTAGCCTTTGTATAATTATGTTATGTATGTTATGTCCTGTTAAATGTTTTGTGTGCAATAAAGTATAAGTTATTATTTAGATATTTTCAATATCTTACTTGTTATCTTACTTCAAACTTATAATCAACTCATTCGTCCTTAGCGGGTTGTGCTAGAAATTACCTGAGCGTACTGTTGGCGCCAACTTCAGACAGGGCAGCGAGCGCGTCTTCATCGATGGAAATGCCCTCGGTCGCGGCGCGGAGTTTCAAGATCTGTAAATTTCAAATAACCGATCACAACCGGTCGAAAGTTTTTCGGTTTTTCGTCTCCCTCGCACTCTAGTTTTCATTTCATATCCGGTTTTTGTCATCACCAGGACAATTAAACACATTTTCAAAATAATTTGCTAAAGAGAATAGAGACGGATATCTTCAGAATATTTTCCACTAATTTTAACCTTTTGCCAGGCAAGGACATAATAGTTGCCATCTCAAATTGAACCTTATCACTTTAAAATAAAGTTCAACATTAATGTAAAAATTATGCTAGTTCTGCCGTTAAAGGGTTAAAAGCAAAGTGAAAACGGAGGAAGGATGGCATTTGCAAATAGCGATTAAAGCCTAGCTATAAAGTGTGTTACACGAAACTGTCAAATTAATCAGTGCACTCGTCCACTGCTGGACATAAGTCTCCCCCTAAGTACGCCACTTGTTTCCATGCTCAGCCATCCTCATCCATCTACTACTACACAAACGAAATTATATCTTATGCTATTTTTAGGAACTTAAGAAGGGAGAAAATATGTCACTTCCACAAGATAATATCTGTGTAATTGAACAAAGTGGGTGACAAATAATCTAATGATATTTTTCCCCTTTTGACACCTACACAAAATAACGAGTATTTGTAAGAGTGGTATAAAATAACTTGCACTCATGAGATCTTGATAGGTACTCTTACAAACTTATTTATTACATTTAAGATGCCTCGAATCATCTTAGATGGTTAGAGTGATATAGAGTGTAGTCTTCTTCTCCACTGCTCGCAACTAGACAGCAGGCGACATTGTAATATGACAATTTGACAGACCTGACTTACATTGAAATAAATTTTTGATCTCTATACAAAACCGTCATTCTTCTTTACCTGAGTTAATTCGGCTTTGTTGTACGGCAAAGTCCTTATAATGAGTAATCTGTCGAGTAAGTCCAGAGGGATCCCGTGTGGTGAAATTATATCTTCGGTACCCCTGAAAGAAAATATAGGCCTAAAATTAATTATGTCTTATTTGATAGGTCAAGAAGGGCAATGGACGAAACAGCAAAAGAGAAATGGTAGCACCTCAGATACTTCATAGGGACATTATTTTAGTTTCATGGTTAAATAACATAGCATAACATTTACCGTTCGTAGATGTTATGTTATGTTCGTGGGAACCAGAAATAGCGACGTCACAAACATATAAGCATCCAAGACCTGGGTTTTTTTTGTCCCCAGCCGAGATTCGAACCCGGGACCTCTCGCATAGTAGGCAGATGTGCTAACTAACCACTGCGCCACAGAGGTCATAGATCTACTCCTCTACAATAGTATGAGTAGCATAAGGCCCAGTAGTTAGTGAGCAGTGGTAAATAAACTTGGTAATGAAGTACAAAGATATCATTACCTGATCTGACATCGTCCCCTATTGGTAGCGAAGATTACAATAGGTGCTATCGCAGACTCCAACGCGCGATGCAGGTACGTAAACGTTTCAATGTCTAGCATGTGCACCTGAAATTTCAAATAAAACATTTAAAACAGGAAAGTTTTCAACTAAACAACAGCAAAAATGTCTACTAGTAACAACAAATTTGGATTTGTGGTCCTAATTATTTTATGGTTTCATACCTCGTCAATGAACAGGACTCCGGGTACCAATTCAGCGATGCCTTGATCAATATACTTATTCACTACTTTGTTGATCTCCTTCCTCAATTTGTCTGAAATAACGAAAATCGAATTGTGACCAAACCATACATCATTACAACCGCCAGTTAAACAATGCCCACAACACAACAAGAATATTCTCACAAAAAAGTAACGTCGTATGAGGCGGAATTCATTACTAGTCCTTCCATGCACGCATCACAATTAATAGTGTGGAGAACAAACTAACAAAGGAATTCAACATTTATTCTTTTTTTTTTAAAGTGAAGCTAGGCTGTCATGTCAGTCGAATGGACTCGGATAGGTGGGCGAGACTCGCCACGGAGTGGATGCCACAAGGCGGACATCGAAGTGAGGCCGGCCTAGAAGACGGTGGAGAGACGATCTCGGCGCTCCGCTACGCTACGCGCTTCGTCGCACCTATATTTTTGTTGTCACAGATTGAAATTATTAAAATCGATTCGGATTCGGGCGTCTCCGCTCCCTGCGAACTGCCGAATTATTTATCTAACTGCCCATTCCATCATTTTACCGGCCATTTATTTATTAGTCGTATTTCGAGGCTTACGTATTTTTAGTACTGACATTGTAAGACGAAATTACAGGCCAATTATTTTTTTTATTACTTTCTATGTTTTACTGTCTCACTAAATTTCCAACCAGCGATAAAAAAATAACTGCCTACAATTTTTTTCAACTGATCATAATAACTTCTCGAATATTTAAATAATAGTTCAAAAAATTAGTTCCCTAAAAAGAATTCTCCCTAATTCTCAATTTATAAAGACGTTCTGCTATACAGACGATCTGATAGTTAGCCGTTTTGCTACATGGACGTTTTGCTAATTAGGCATAATGCTCATTAGATGTTTCGCGCTGTTGGACGTTTTGCAGCTTGGACATTTTAATGAGGAAGCTTCAAAACACGTTTCTTATCACTTAGTCTAAAGGTCATAGCCCACTTACACGACTTTGCTCCCACCCGGCAAAAATAATATCAATCAAATATCGCACCCTTGCAAGAACAACCATTCGAACAAAACCATTTTTTATTCATAGAAATTTAATTTTGTTAACGCGATTTTATTTACTCCGAAAACGTCGGAATAATGAGCAAAAGAGACACTGCATCACGTTATAGCGCTATCTCTTTCGGCCATTACTTTGTAACTTTAAAAAAAATCCTCTCATGTAACATAAGGGTTCTGAAATAACACATTGTTCTTTCAAGTGTGCGATATGGGCTTTAAATATTGATTGATATAGATTTATTTTACATTGGCATCAATGACAGCAGACAGCTCGCTATCAGCTGTCAGCTAATTTATGATTCCAATGTAAAATATAGGGTGGTAGCAGAGTCGTGTAAGTGGGCTATGACCTTTATACTACACCTGCTTGGAAAGTACCTTGATACTTTATCAAATTTACGGTAGAAAGTACGTCATTGCATATCGAACAAATATGCGGGGAGAAAACGCATCTGAGCGGGAGAGAAAAGTGTATGAAAATCCATTTCTTACGTGGTTTTTCTTTTTTAATTTTGGGTAAGACTATGCGCCGGTAACCTAAATATCAAAAGCTAAAAAGTTTTTACAGTGAGTTTTTTATCTCCAAGTTCGCAAAATGACACTGGCCACTAGCAACAATTTCAATATAAATTTCAATTAGTAAAGATTTCGTTTTTTATTTTCCTTGTAGGTGTAGTATAAAGCACTATGTATCACTCGAGAGAAACTGCGATTCCCGATCTCAGGTGTGTTAAAGCCCTCGCCTACGGCTCGGGCTTCAAACGACACCCTCGACGGTAATCGGTCACTTTCTCCTCTCGGTGAACAATGTACTATTACTCCCTTTCTCTTATGCACACTTCCTCACTCGCACTCCAATGCTCTTACCGGTAATCTCAGTCTTCTTGGGCTTCATGAGCTGCCCCATCATGGACATGATGTCGTGTCCGCCCTGCGGCCGCGCGTTGGCGCAGTCCAGGTCGTGCAGAGTCACGTCCTGCACGACCTCCTTCTTTTTGTGCACGTCGCCCTTCGGGAGGGGCACATACTCCTCCGCCTGGAGACAATACGCTCTTTGAGGAGAAGTAAGGAAACGGCGGACTAGATTTTTATTACTGGCAGTAATAAGCTCACCTATTAAATAATGGCTGATGCCGATAGATTAAATTTTAATCTATCGTCATCATCAGCATCAGCCATTCGACACCCACAGCAAGACACACGCCTCCCTCTCATGATTTTACCCCGTCTTGTGCCAGTCGACTGACTTGATTACAGATTGTGTAACCAGGTCGACAGACCACGTGGTGGGACCCTGTGCCCAGTCTAAATTATGCTTTATGCTTACATTTCTTATAAAATAAAACGTGAAACAACATTTAAAAAAAAAACATTTCCAGAACACTGCACCAGTAACAACACCAAAATAATAGGTGTCTTGGTGGTGTAGTGTTCTGAAGTCTGTTATTAAACATCTTATAAATTACAGGGTCTCCTAGACTCCAATGCAGTCATTTATAAAATACACCATTCCTCTGTGACATTCTTCAAATGCAGTTTAACAGGCAGTGTTTTTGAGCTAAAACTTTCGTAAGCACAACACATTGTAAACTTTTAGTCCGGATCCACTTACGGGTGTTTTTTATCGGACGAGTCCGACCAGGTTTCGCTCCGATTCGCAGAGCTTAATCATGGTGAGCAGAGACGGAGCTCGCGTCGTCGGTTGCTCGTCTCACACTGCGGGGAAGCGCGCGGCGCGCCCGCGCCGAGACGGCACAGACACAGCTCACGACATCTTCGTCCTTGCAGTGTCGATTTCTACATCCACTTTCACCGAGCAGCTACATCACGTGACACGAGCAGCTACATCACGTGACAGTGTAGCCAAAATGATAGCCAACCTCCGATAGGAGATGGCACCGGAAGAGAGAGATTTCACCGTACTTTCGTAGAACCGGTTTCAGAAAACGGCCCAAAGTTCAAAGGTGAGTGAATAACATGGTCAGTCTACGGAAGGCAGCACAGTAAGGAAACCCGCAAAAAAGACAAGGCATGTTTACCTCGAGGTCGAACTCAGTTGCGAAGGTATCGCTCCGGCCTTGACGCTTCACCGCGCCAGAGTTGGCCTCGATATAGATGACATCGCCCACTTCCACCTTCTCCTTCTGCAGGGACTCATAGATCGTCGGGTCCAGCTTCAACTGCTTCGTGCCCTTGGCGGTCTTCAGGCCGATGATCACGTGGGACACTGTCTTGCCGTAGCCTGTAGAGTTGGAAGGGGAAGATATTGAGAGCGGAACAATCTGTACTCCATACCAGCTAGGATTACCAAGGGCCTGTTTCGTAAAGCTTTCATATGCACTAGAAATTATGCACCAGAGACGAGCAACTAACGAAGCGAGCTCCGTCTCTGTTCACTATGATTAAGCTCTTCCGACAAAAACTAGGCTCGAGTAAGTCTATTCGGAATACAGTTAATAAAACTACAATACATACGTCTATTATGACAATTCGATATTTATTGCGTGTCGGAGTCTTCGTGCTTGTTAGTCTGTTGGTTCATCGACTTTATTTATCGTAATATCATAATAATAAATCATACCGCTGACCGCCGCCGCTACAGCGTTGTTGTCTTTTATCCATTCTGTTTTTATATTTTTTCGAAAAGTTTTATCGAAGTGTGGATTCATGGTATCGCTAGAAATAGAAAGTGACAGCCCTACCTCGTAGGATGACATACTTCTTTAACCCAAGAATAATAATGATAATGTAATTCTAAAGAAAGAGGCACCAGTTTGATGTTACCAAATTTTTGGCAAAAATGGCCACCCATGGCACCCACTGGGTGACTAAGCGCATTCATTCACTATTTTTTTCTAGGGGTCATTCTGACCACGATTCAGCTGTATTATAATAAGCCGCTAGTTTTTTGAAAATAGCTTTAAAATAATATTTGTTTTCTTTTACAAAAACTACTTCACCTAATGGTGCGTACAGACTGGTGAAACGTAACATGCAATGAAAGGATTTGCCGTACACATTGCCGCAATGTATCATGAAATAGTTTGGACGTATTGCGCGCGCAAACTGTGCATTTCACGCGCACGCTACTCTGCCCTCGTAAGGAAGAACGCAGTAATAGCCATTACTGCGTTTTTACTTTGGATGCAAAATTGGGCTCCCTGGTGGTATTTCTATAGGTGAAAAAATAATGGTGGCTGTAGGTCTACTAGAAACCTGAAATTTCAGTAAGAAAATATGCAGTAATGTATGAAATCCTTCTAATCCTAAGAAATAAATAGCTATTTACTCAAAACTGCGTTTTTACGATTGCTGCGTTCTTCCTTACGAGGGCAGTACTAGCATTACAAACCGCGCGCGGAGCGATCCATGATTTGTCGATTTTTCAACGAACACAAAGGGGCGCGCAGTGTTCGCAGGGCGACAGAATGGCGGAAACAGACGTGCGCAGAGAATGCGCGTTTAGAGCGCGCTACGCGTCCATGCTTGCAGCGAACATGAAATGAAAGGCAGAATGTTGCATTGCATGTTACGTTTCACCAGTCTGTACGCACCATATGAAGTGCCTTTAAAAAAAATTAAAATTAAATGGAAAAACTATTGACATTGTAAGCACAAATTTTTGTAGACACTGATTGTTTCTAGAGCGCATCATCACCAACACCAACATTTAATTTTATTAGTTACATGCGCATGTCTGTTTCGGGTTTGTTAAGATTGTGGCAAGTGGGATACTCTGGTCATTGCTTACATCTTCAGTATATAAGAGTGAATTTATCCAGCATAAACAACTAACTAAAAATTCTTATAACAAAAGTTTTTCTTTTACTTCACATGCCTAGTGGTGGTTGGTGGTTAATCCATGCTAGTATATTTTAAAATGAACCCTAGAATGTGGATAGTTACCACCCGCTGTGTTCTCTGTCTCAACCGGCGTGAGCTCTGTAACCTCTCCTTCATAGACCTCCTTGGTCTCCCGGATGCGCAGGCCGATGGCGCGCCGGAAGTTCTCCATTAGAACTTCCGTCTTCTTGATCTCCGTGCTGTAGACCTCGCTGCCAACCATTGGACAAAATGGTACCTAGTAGGAAGTAGGTTAGGTAGAAGTTTTTCTATTTCATTTAATTACCATTAATTACCATGAGTGATTAGTTTATTTTGACAATTCAATGTCCAGTTCAGAATCTGTTGGTAAATCTTTAAATTTTTTTGGTTACTTACTAGAGCCAGTAAGATTCCATTATTGGGTATTTTGCTAAAGTAATGAACCCTGAATTGGACCATGTAACGAGAACTTACTGATATTGCAACTGCTAGGCTTGTTTATTTTAGTTACTTCCATAGTACTATGTCCTATGGTATACTCCTGTGCAGCAGACATTGAGACTATCCTTATCTTGCAGAAGAGAGCGATCCGATTTATTTACAAGCTAAGTAGTAGGGACTCGCTAAGAGATTTTTTCAAAGAAAATAACATCTTTAACAGTTGCAAGCCAATACATTTATGAAAATATTATGTACGTTCGGAAAAATATTAAAGACTTCGAAACTCTTGGTAGCCATCATAATGTTAATACTAGGAATAAACATAAATTGTCATTTCCACGATTTAGACTTGCAAAAGTTAATACGTCCTTTATGAGGGCACTGCATAAGGTTCTACAACAAGATACCCCAAGACATATTAGAGTTACCTCCATTGCGGTTTAAGAATTGTGTTAAGCACACTCTTTGCAAAAAAAGACAATGATGTCTGGCATTAAATAGTAGTTTAATATTAAATTTAAATGGAGGATAAATGTTTATAGTGTTCAACACATCCAAGAATATATTTTTTCGTTTGTAATTTAGGCTAAAACTGTTTTAAAAAGAATAATAAATGTAGAGTTTCTTTGTTAGTTTCTTCTGCATGTAATCTATTAATTGTGAAACTAACAACATTGACGTTCGTAAAGTAAATATTATATTTGTACTATGAATAAAATATTTGAGTTTGAGTTTGAGTAATGGAAAAATTTCAAACCCACAATAAATAGCGTGAGAAAACTCTTAATGTATAAGATAGATAGATAGATTGATATAATATTGTTTACTGCACACTAGAAAAAACAAAAGAAACAAAATATTTAATAATAATAATAATAATAATAAAGCCATTTATTCCATATTACAAGTTTGTTTCTACATTTCAGTTGTTGTTAGTAAGTTATACCTTAAAAAACTAATAAAAAAAGTTACCTTAAATTAGTGTTAGTCTTATTCTATTGTAATATGGACCCCTGTTTGGGTAAAGGCCTCCTCCCATTCCTTCCATGACTCTCTGTCTTTGCCTGACTTAATCCAGTCGTGTCCTATCGTATGTATGATGTCATCTGCCCATCGTCTCATTGGTCGACCTACATTTCTTTTTCCACTTGGTCCCTTCCATCGTGTGGCTTCTATGGTCCATCTTCTATCTGTGTATCGTGAAATATGTCCGGCCCATCTCCACTATTTACAACAAAATATTTTCAAAGCACATTGTTTCATTCATGTTTTTGTTCAGACATGAGGAATGAACAAAACTAGTGTTTTCTCAAGAGTAACTTATTGACGGTTGGAATGATCTAGTTCAACCTGAGATTTCCCTTAGCCTCTTCAATGGCCCAGATATGAAGCACTTAAAACCTCATAATATTTGGGCCATTGTACATAGCAAGCGCTACGGTAAATACAAATATTCTATTCCCTCCGACCGTTTTCGCAACTGCGTTTCGTAACTGGTTGCGAAACAAGAATGTTTATTCCTTGTTCGCAACCAGTTGCGAATCAAGAAAACTTTTTCCTTAGCCGCAACTAGGCATCCTAATGGTTATGTTTCGCAACCAGTTGCGGCAAAAGATTATTTTTTCCTTATTCGCAACCATTTTTGTCGGTTTCAATTTTGTTGATTCGTATTACAAACTTCCACTGAAGCCTGCCATTCTCCTTTTCAAAAAGACACTAACATCTACAATAATATCAATAGACAATATCTAGTCTTGACAATATACCTTTAAGAGCCCGTCAGTGTGGAGAAGGCCTTCCATAAAATGTTTATTTTATTTTAGTTTATTTAATTAGGTTAAGAGAACAACATAAGATTACTTTGTTGCATTACAAAATATATATAATTGTGTTAAGTAATTAAAATTTCTTAAGATTTAATTTCCTTTCTTTTTGAATTATTACGTTAGCCTTTAGTTGCGAATAAGGAAATTAATTTCTCCCATCGCAACTCTGTAAGTTTGGGAAGATCGTATTCTTCGTTCGAAACCAAGTTGCGGCTAAGGAAAAAGTTTTCTTGATTCGCAACTGGTTGCGAATAAGGAATAAAAAAAAACATTCTTGTTTCGCAACCAGTTACGAAAAGCAGTTGCGAAAACGGCCGGAGGTAGTAAATATAAAATGTTTTCTTTCTGAACATCAAAGTTGTTAGTTTCACAACTAATTAATAAATTATGTGGAGAAAAGGCTAAAAAGAAAAACTCCACATTTATTCTTGGTAGGTTTCCCTTGACAATTAGCGGATGGTATTGCTACTATCACATCAAAAATGTATATAACTTAGAACACAAAGTCATTGGTACATGCTATTAGAACCCTCAACCTCTCGAATGAGAAGCAAGTGTACTACCACAGCACCAGCACAATCCGCTACTTGACTCTTTTTTCAAGTATGTCTTAAATGCTAAATATCTCTTCCATTAGACCAAAAAATATTTTAGTATATTTTTTTAGGGACCTAAAAGCAACAAAAACATTATTTCAAAACGTTGCTTTGCTAAACAGCCAAAAACGCGGTCCGCCATTTTTGTCTATGGTTTGAAGTGCTAAATATTTGTAAACAAAGTTTGACATTCAACATAGGTAGAGTTCGTGCCACGAAAATAGTATGAGTTAATGCATTTTGGCTTTTATTGTTATGGCCTTAAGGATTTTACTGTGGGACTTGTTTGGTGAAACGATCTTTACTGTGAGCATAGTGAAATAACAACAATGCATTCATGTTTTCATCGAGTTTACATGCAAAATATATCAATTATCATTGTTGCATTATTCGAGACTGCAAAAACACGTCAATAAAGACCGCCGGGAAGTCGCGGATTTGTGTGCCCAGTGAAATAAACATACGAAAAACTTGGCTCAAACTTGCCAAGAAAGACCCCGATTCTTTACCGACTGAAACTTGGGTGTATTTATGTGAAGATCACTTTAATGTAAGTCCTGTAATATCAATGTACAAAGAAACTGTTTTTAGCTGTTAATGCTTGGTTTGATTTGGTTTGGTTTTGGCAAATTGGTACTATCAGCTTCCACAAATCCAGCGTCCAGGATTGCACTTATCAATAAAATGATAAGACACTAACTGCACAAGAAGAGTTTTTGCAAAAACACTAAATCCAATCCATATCACAATAGAACTTAAGCAATACGCACGCACGACTGACAGATGTTTGTTTACAACCGAAGGTGCTTTCAAGATGGCTGATAGTGTTTTCACCGTTCCGATTTAGAAGCGAAAAATATTTTTTTTATTTGCAAATTTTGCAGCCATCCTGCATATTTACTTAGCAAAGTCAATATATTTCAGTTTCTTACGTTAGATACTACAGGAAATATCCATTTATCGCGTCAAATTTGATACGAGGCAAGTAGCGTATTGTATAGGTTAGATTGTTTCGGCGTTACAGTATAATAGGCTATTAGAGATTTCTGAAAACCATCTCATATTTTTTGTTGCTATTCACAGATTCCTCAGAAAGTGATCATTTTAAATTCTTTTGTGTATTTCTTCTAAAAAAAGGCCAAAGTAAATTTAATTTTGAAATAAACTGCCAAAACGATCCCTTGGGCAATATGGCGTCACACAGGAATTATGACGTGACTAGTGAATAAAAAAACCAATTAATGGTAGAACGATATGAATGACAGATGCCATTTTTACTGAACTGTGACGTCATCATAGAATCGGCCAATCCAGGCCGTTTCCAATACATTGCCTGCAGATGCATAATTATCTCATTTTATCCTGTTTTCTTTTATAAATTAATAATTTTTTTAGTTAAAATGGGCTTTTAAGACTCATAATTTACATGAATAGGTATAAATAATACGGTTTTTTTTCACACTGTCAAATAGCCTATTCAACTTACCTTATTTCCCAATTCCTGCGCAATGGCCAGAGCGATAGCTGTCTTTCCTGTACCAGGAGGACCAGCCAGTAGGAGGGCGCGTCCGGCCATCTTCTTACTTCTGATCATGTCCACCACTACTCCTGCCGCCTAAAATATGAAGGAACAGTACATAACATTTATGAATGAGATGAATGAAGGCCCCTTCGTTGCTTTCCTTGTTTTACTTTTTCCATCAATATGGCAGCGAAACAATCATTCTACCATTTAATTCCCAATCCCTACAATTATCACGACCCCCAGTACAAATATGAAGTAGAAATCAGTGCTAGTCTGTTAGGTTAGCTTACCGAAACTACAATAAACAATTATATACACGCACATACAGTGCTTCTGGCCCCACACTAGGATACCCTGTTTCGTGGAAACCAGAAACAGTGACATCACAAACATGTAAACATCCAAGACCTGGGGTTTTTTGTGTCCCCAGCCAGAGTTCGAACCTGAGACCTCTCGCATGGTAGACAGATGCGCTAACCGCTGCGTCACAGAGGTTGTCTGGCTTGGTATGTTGTATATGGCTTGCCCAAGTCAAAAACACCTGGCTAGGTGATTCGTAATAGTATAGAATTGATAGTTACCCCTTGATCATATCTTAGCAACATATTGTAATCAATTTCATGGTAGTAAACGACAAGCGCGATATCGAAATGGCATCCTTAGCAACAGAAAGTGTCTACCTAACCTCAAAGTTTGATCAATAACAAAGGTTAGCTATGGATATAAATTTCGGTAGCATGCTTACCGCCAGCGAAAGCAATAAGTCTGATAGATTTTTAATGCAAAAGCAACGGAAAGAAAACATTTAATTACCTCTCGGGCAGATTCCTGACCCACGAGACCGGCAGCTATCTGAATAGGGACCCCATTTTCGTCAAGACCCAGGCCTTTTATATGGCTATGGGCAGATATTCTCTGGGTCTTTGCGGTGCTCTTCACTTCCTCAATCTTCATTGCGGAAATAAAACAATTTCTTCGTTTCAAAATAGAAATCACAATCCTCACACACACCGCACAAACACTATCTGTGAACACCAGTGTTGCCAGATCTGGGGCGGCCAAAGTCGCACATATTTTGAAAAAAAGTAGCCCAAATCGCCTAAAAATTTCCCTATGTAGGCCAAAACGCTAATTTATTAACCTGTAATAAGGCACAGCACATATGTGACTGAATCACCATTTAATTGATGTCTAAGGCGCCATTTTAAAATCTAGATTATTGTGATGAAAAACAGTGCAACAGTTCAACCAAAATTATACTTTATTCATAGAAATTATTAAATTTTTAGATAAAACGCCATCGCGGTCAATCACCATCAAAAATTACTACCCCTCATCATCATCAACCCACCAACCAACCGAGGGGCACGGGTCTCTTCCCTGAGGAAGGTATAGGCCATACTCCTCCACGGGGTCCGGATTGGTGTAGGCTTGTAAGACTAGTAGCTAGTCTTACTGTCAGAAGTTTTCAAGCCACACTAAGGCCTCTGACTTGGCTTAACGACTACAATCTATCGATGGCAGCCGGCACCAACTGCTTAACGTGCCTTGAGAAGCACGGAATCACTCGGAAAAATGCCACTAGCGTTAGGGCGATTCCGCTGTAGACGATTTCTGACATGATTTTTTCAATCACGCTATTAGTTGTTTTTTTTGTTATTAGTGCAAAGGAGAAATTATAAATATAATAATAAAACTATTTTTATTTGGTTTTATACCATAATTTCCTTTTAGGCGCGTTTGAAAATATTACCATGCGAAGAATTCGTGTCAACTGTAAAATCATACCTATCAACACTGGCGCGAAACAGTTGTGGTTCACAGTTCGAGATCATATTTTACCGGCTAAACGTGAAGTGACAATATTAATTTATCTTCGTGTTCCATAAAATTTAAGTATATGTTATTATTTATTAAGAACTATTGACTGCTAAAATACAATGTTAACTTGTTGCACCCGCGATGCAAAAGATATAAAAGTTTACTTTTTTCACAGAAATAAAGAGTTAAAGTTCTGAAACTTTGCAAAAGTAAGAAGAAATCAAAACCAAACTGAAATTATTTGTTTTTAGGGGTGTAATGATTTTTAGGTTCAAATAAACGATAATTTAAATTGGTTGCACCCGCGATCTCGACGTGAGATCGCGGGTGCAACTTTTTTTTACGTAACCTTTTTGAGTGATTAATTATACATTTCGTTGTTTTGATGTACATTAACTAATAATATATGCTTAAGACGTTTGATAATATATATTTAATATGTGTGTCTATATTATATTCTTTATTTTCTAACGAAAAATCGGTTAAAATGCCAACAGAGCAAGATAAGGAGACTGCTTCGCAGAAATATACAGGAAAATGAAAAGAAATTCCTGAGTTTCATGCTGAACACCTCTAACGGGAAAGGGCTCGTGATTCCAAACGGAGAGAAGTAATGAAAATGGCCATGGAGACAGTTGTAGATTTGAAAATATTGAAATCAGATCCAAAGAAAAAGTGCAGGCAACTAGAAAGCGACGTAAGGAAGAAAAATTTAAACAAACATCTATTACCCTATCTATCTACTAGATACAGCACTGCCCTCGTAACGAGAAACACAGTAATAGCCATTACTGCGATTTTAGTTTTAATTGGAAAATAAACCACTTGGAGGCATTTTTTGCAGTAAAAAATCTACTGTCACCGTCACATTTTTACATTTTGCATTATAACTAAAAACACAGTAATGGCTGTTTTTACTGTGTTTCTCGTTATAAGGGGAGAGCAGCATCAGAGCAGTCCTCGCACACTAGAGAAGGCTGTGCCAAAAATAAAATGTAATCTACCAGCCAGTCCCAAAACAGTGAAAGTTGTAAAAAAATAGAGTGATATGGATGAAGATGGAAAAGTTAGAGCACAATTTATGACGACATATCGAAACGATTCACAGAAATCGTTAATTACATAGCAGACATGCAATTTGATCATATCATCAAGAAGTTGGAAGCGCCAAAGAAAAGGTCTGATGGAAATACTATGTTCATAGAATTTTCGGCAATTATTGACGTATTTCAAAAGAAATTATTAATATAAGCGAGAACAAAAGTATAATTGTTAGTAATGAATATGGGTTGATCTCTTATTTGGTCCTATATAAGTAAAATTGATGTTTATGCTCACTTAAATTAGACTGGCTGCACCCGCGATAATTTGGTGTTGCACCCGCGATTATTATAAAAAAGAATAATTCATTGTTTATTCTTGTTTTGTGTAGAGCTTTTATTTTATGTTCTTCGTTACTTTAATACATTTCAAAATATTAAGGCAGAACATATTAAATGTATCAGAATTAACAGATTTATGTGTTTTTTGTTTGTGATCTGGAAAGGTTGGGCCAAATTTGTTGCACCCGCGATGGCAATTAGAAACCTTTCTCCTGGCTTTTAAAATATCATACTAAAATTTTTGTTAATTAATATAAAGGGAACATATTAAAATGTAGTCTTTTAAAGACTAATTTGATTAAAAATGTTTTTATTTAGTTAGGTTAAACTAAAACAGGCGTCTAAAGGTTGCACCCGCGATAATGGAATGACCCGTTAGTCATAGAACGGTCACCCATCCATGCACTAAATGTGCCCTATGTTGCTTAACATTCGTGATCGTTTAAGATCATTCAGGCGGCTGGGACTACGAGCGAGCAACTCCGCCTCAGCTATTAATAAAATTAAGGGCCGGTTTCTGAATTGAGTAATTCGCTAAGTCACTACTTAACTGTAGTGCTGTCTCGTCAGAGCTCTCAGAAAAGAGAGTGGCGGAACGTTACTTAAGTATTTACTTAGTGAAATTCTCAATTTAGAAACCAGCTCTAAGTCTTCCAAGCCTTCCTCATCATCAGCCTACATACATAAACATGGGCTGCGTTGCCCGGCCTTTACTGGCTTTACTGCAACTAAAGATTGCTCGTCGTAATGCACTACGGTTTCAAAGTAGCCCAAAAGTCGCCGGAAAAAATTACATTATAGCCCAAATGGCGACTGGTCGCCGATTGCCATTTTAGGTCGCCATTTCACTCTCAGAGATAGCCCAAATGGCGATAAATCGCCTAATCTGGCACCACTGGTGAACACTATTTTCTTTCACCACAGATTAAGAAGAGAGAGATAGTAGATACTACAGAATAAGGACTTTACGTCCAGCGTTGCCAGAATGTTACAAAAGTAACATTTTACGTTACTTTTGACCTTTTTATGTTACCTCCATATTACACGACTCGATGTGTTACTTTTTAGATTTTCCAGCAAACAAAAACATACCGTGAATCAAAACGCATCCAAAAATGATAATTTTTTTGTTCGTCATGTTGGCGTAGGTATTTGATTTTGTGGACATTACACAATTACTTATTGTATTGTGTTACAATAATATTGTGCCCATTACACAATGAAAAAAAAAAAAGGATTATGAAATAAGGAACAAGGACTAAGGAATAGCGGAATCCAGCAATGGCAGCACCGTAGAGCAAGACACAATTCAAGAATAAAGAAAACAATTGATTTCTGTGCTATTCCTTATTCCTGGCTCCTTATTTCTTATTCCTTATTCTTATACCTTTTTTTTCATTGTGTAATGGGCTTGCTTGACTGATACTATGTCAGAGCGAAGCGAAGCGAAAATCCGTCGCGTCGTACCGTACCGCATATTCATTCACTCTCGTGTATTTCTTAATCTTCCGTACCGGTTACGTATGGTCATCTATACAAGTAAATAAGCAAAGTAGTATAGTGTGCGTTCAAGAAGTTCTAGCTATAAAGGACAACGGCAAATGGTGTACCACCCTATTAAAATAATGTTTTGGGGTTATATTTTCCCAACTTTAGTATTTCGCAACTGGCTCTTTTTTCAGTTATTCAGATATTTTTTTAAAGTAGGGGGAAGAAAATAAGAAAATAATTAAATAAAACGCAATTTACAAACAGAAACGGAACTCCATTTATTGTTTTATCTTGCAAGCTCAGAATAATGTTTTATCTTGCAAGCCAAGAAAAAAACAACTGTCATGTCAAAGTGAAAATCAGTAGAGTTCGTTTCACGAAAGAAGTCCCATAGGTTAATGAATTTTGGCTTTTATTGTTATATTACTAAGGATCGTACCGCCGTGGGACTTCCTTGGTGAAATGATCTTTAAGTGGTCTGTGGGACTGCTTCGGGCAAAAATAAAAAAGAAAACGATAATAATTGCCATCTCCACAACAAACTTGACATTGCCAGATTCCTAGGGCTGCCATAAAAAAAGAATTTAATTGAATGTATGTCTCGTCACTTTTCAGGAAAAACATACTTTGTTTTTATTGTAACTGTAAGAGTTAATCGTGGCAGAGAAGCTATTATGTTATTCTTGCAACTGCATTGTAGGGCTGAGAACTGTGGGGTGTTGCTCCCATGTGATGAGTATCATCTGGTACCTGGGCTATGCTCGCCATGAGGGAGTGACGCGACCAGCTAACTTCTTGGATGACGTTATTTTAAGAGTGTAGTTGATTGAAAAGGTTTTGTTTTAATCCGCTACTTGACTCTTTTTTCAAGTAAGCCTTAAATGCTAAATATCTCTTCCATTAGACCAAAAAATATTTTAGTATATTTTTTGAGGACCTAAAAGCAACAAAAACATTATTTTAAAACGTGGTTTTGCTAAACAGCCAAAACCGCGGTCCGCCATTTTTGTCTATGGTTTGAAGTCCAAATTGTTGTAAACAAAGTTAGTGATGGAACTCGAATCAAAAATGACAATTCGAATCGACTCGAATCACCCGGAAGATGATTCGAATCAATATGTTGATTTGAATCAATATGTTGATTCAAATCATTATTATGATTCGAATCGATACGATGATTCGAATCAATACGGAGACATCATATGCATTGAAAATACTGATAAAATTTACCTATAAAAATAATAATTTTCAATGTGAATGTTTCAATACACCCAATTATTTTCCATGTTTTCATCAAAATTTAGTTATTATTTTAATAAGTAAAGGTATGTGTCCTTTATATGAAATTTATTTATATATTTATTTATTCAACACTGATTTTCACTTACACGCATACACACACACCTACAGTACTTAAGGTCACAAATTTTTGATACTTGAAGCATGTAATGTAAATTTTTTTTGTCAACGCTTTTTAGTTATCACCGTGTTAAAATGTCTTCTGAAAAAACTTATCCAGCACAACTCTTTCACTTATTCCACTCTGACCAACTGTGAAGTATGCCCAGTGGTGGGGGGAGTGGTTGCAGGACAGCGGCGCAGCAGGGAAACAACAGGAACGGTTGATCACATTTTAATTAATACATCGTTCAGACTCCAGTCTCTTCACTCCTTATTCTAGTCTTACACTAGCTTATATATAATAATCCTACGTGCTCTACGTGCTTTGGGAGGAGTTGTCTATATTTCAGATACGTGAAGGCATGTGGTACGTGATGTTATTTGCCTATCACAACTGAACTATGAACTAAAACTAATTTTGGGAAGTATTTGTGTTGAATGGTTTTGAAATGTGTTTAAGATGGTATTGGAATATTATTAAACCATAATTTATCCTTGCACATTATTTGATTTGAGATAATGTTTAGCAAGGTTTTGGACTGTATTTGGTATTATTTAGAAATCATCGATAAAAAAACCTCCCAAACACATCCCAAAACCATCCTAAAACATACCAAAACCATCCTAAACATATCCCTAAATAATTGCTAACACATTTCAAAACCATTCCAAATACATACTAAAACGCCTTAAGCGGTCGTCTGCGGCTATGTCCATATTTGCACAAAACAATAGATTTTCTATTGTTTTTCTAATACTGCATACTAGAGGTTAAACACAAACATCCTAAAATATCCCAATTATACCCCCAAACATTCTAAACACATACCAAAACCGTCCCAAACACATGCAAAAACCATCAAACACATCCCAAAACCATCCTAAATTCATTTCAAAACCATCTAAACACATCCTAAAAAACAAATAATACATCCCAAACACATTTCAAAGCGATCAAAACAAAAAGTTATAATCGAAAGTAGGTAACAATAATGCAGTGGAATGTGGAATGGAAAGAACCAGTTGACAAGTTCGGTTGGTCAGAGTGGAATAAGCCCTTTAAACACCAATTCACTTTAACCACTTTCTAAAAAACTTCATAGTTTAACATAAGAAAAAGTTAATACCTTATCAGTAACATAGAAGCAAGACAAAACTAAAACAATAACTGTTTAAAAAAAAATTCAACAAATCCTACTTGTCTCATCGGTCAGGTGAGATTGCCGCGCAATGAATGATTCGAGTAAAAAAACTGATTCGAATCCACAATCCGATTCGAATCAACAAACTGATTCGAATCAGAGATCTGATTCGAATCAACTACTGATTCGAATCAACTCGACCATTCGAATCAAGCTATGATTCGAATCAACTTAAATTCTCATTTGAATCATTTTTTACCGTCGTGATTCGAATCATTCGAATCAAAGGTGATTCGAGTCCCGTCACTAACAAAGTTTGACATTCAACATAGGTAGAGTTCGTGCCACGAAAGAAGTAGGAGTTAATGAATGGCTTTTATTGTTAAGGCCTTAAGGATTTTACCGTGTGACTTGTTTGGTGAAACGGTCTTTACCTAGTCCTAGAATATTAGTGATCTGTGAGCATAGTGAAATAACAACAACGCAACCATGATTTCATCGAGTTGACATGCAAAATATATCAATTATCATTATTCGAGAATGCAAAAACACGTCAATAAAGACCGCCGGAAAGTCTTGGATTCGTGTAGGTAACTACCCAGCGAAATAAACATACGAAAAACTTGGCTCAAACTTGCCAAGAGAGACCCCGATTCTTTATCGACTGAAACTTGGGTGTATTTATGTGAAGATCACTTCAATGTAAGTCCTGTAATATCAATGTACAGTACACAAACTGTTTTTAGCTGTAATAATGCTCGGTTTGATTTGATTTGGTCTTGGCAAATCGTTACTATCTGCTTCCACGAATCCAAATCACAATCGAACCTACGCACGCACGACTGACAGATGTTTGTTTACAACCAAAGGTGCTTTTAAGATGGCGGATAGTGTTTTCACCGTTCCGATTTAGAGGCGAAAAATATTTTTTTAATTTGCAAATTTTGCAGCCATCCTGCATATTTACCTAGCAAAGTCAATATATTACGGTTTCTTACGTTAGATACTACCAGGAAATATCCATTTATCGCGTCAAATTTGATATGAGGCAAGTAGCGTATTATTTGTGTAGGTATTTATTTCTAACAGTCAAGCAAACGGGGTCGTTTCATAACCTCCAAACTTCTTAAAAAAACAACCTTAACTTATGACTCCCAACTTTATAAAAAAAAGAAAATTAATGCAACAAATTCTAATACAATGATCTATTAAATGTAAATATTTCATGTTGATACACGACTTTTTGTAGGTGTACTAGACTTTCATTGAAGTTTGCCATTCTCCTTTTATTTAATGTTATGTTACATAAACTTTTGTTTTGTCTAAAGGAACTTTTTTTTTACCAAAAGGAACTAGGAGTGAGTGGGCTGAGTACCGGCTGGTGTCATAGCTCTAGAATTTGATTTTGTTAATCGACCTCCGATAATCCAAGGCTTTTTAGCATCGTCAGTCGATTATTCGATTAACAAACTATTAACATTTTTTCGAAGTTTTACACATGGGACATGAAACTTATTTTAATTTTTGTGTAATAAACTGTCATATTAAAGTATTTTGTTGGTTTCCACAATAAAATAAGGATTTGTTAAATGTTACTTTTCTCAACAAAATGTTACTTTTTAATCTGCCTCGTGTTATATTTGACTATCTGCCACTGGCAGCACTGGTGAATATAGCGTAGCTTTTTTAGCGTTGTGCGATCTGACTTGCACCTAATTGTATCGCAGCTAGAGTCTCTTTTTCTTTAATTGAATTTGCGGAGTGTATCTTCTGTACTTGTAATGAGCCGTTTTCGGAGCCACTAAAAAAAAAGAAAATATTACGGCTGTCAAAGTAATGCAATTTTGGACCTCAGCCCAATAGCCATGTAAGATGCATCATAAAATAGGTCTCAGCGAGCTGAACAAAAGTTACTATGACGCCAACAGTCAAATGTTTGTCGTTTCGGAGTTATATTTAGTTGAAAATTTTAGTTTTTTTTCAATACAATATAACTCCGAAAGGACAAACATTTGGTTATTGGCGTCATAGTAACTTTTGTTCAGCTCGCTGAGACCTACTTTATGATGTATCACACATGGCTATTAGGCTGAGGTCCAAAATTGCATTCTTTTGACAGCCGTAATTTTTTTTTTTTTAGTGCTTCTGAAAACGGCTCATTATTTGACTATTATGTATTCTGTTCTGTGGTTTACCGTTTTCTGTGCCGCAGAGCCATAAAAAAAAACACTGGGTTTCTGTTCGTTCGTATAGTATAAATTAATATTTCTGGTGGAATAAATAAACCCCTTATTTTCTTGACTTGCACTGTTTTTATATTTGTAAGCAGCGACTTCCAATTACTATGATTTGAGAAAATTCATGCGAAACGAAGCAAAAGCAACACTTTCGTTGACTCCAATGGAGTATACAGTGCAGAATTTGGAGTTTGCGGTGTCTGTATTCTATAACAGTGAGCAGAACGAGAGAGCGCAGGCTCACCTATGGCTGACGGCCGCTCAAAGGTGTCCTGAGGCCTGGAGCTTCGTGTGGGAGCTCCTTCATCCCGCTAAGGTAAGCCACTACTAGCCGCGCAATACCTTGTAGTTCTAGTTAGACCTGAGATTTCCGCACTTAGCTTCACGGCTGGGCCATTGTACATAGTGCAAGTGCAAAGGTATGTAACTACCTCAGCAATTAGGGTTACCTCACGATGTTTTCCTTCACCGTTATTGAGTGGTATTTGCTACTATAATTTCACAAATGTATTCTCTACTGCTGTGCTGCCACTGCTACCTCATACAATCATCAGAATTTTGAAAAAGCTGGTGCTGAACCCAATTATTCTAGCTAAATATTTTGTCTCTAGGTCGTATGCCCCTCAATATTCGTATTTCAACTAACTCATTCAAACACAAAATAAAAATTTCATAAGCAGAATGGTTATTGATTTGAAATGGATTTATGTGAATTTTCTCTTAATTTTTTTTTATGTTAATTTTAGATATAAAGAGAACACTTCAGAAGTGACTGGCTTGTGACTAGCTTGGTTTTCCAATAGTTTCTAAATAAATGAGGTATAAATTTAAAATGTTATTTTAAATGGCACACCATTTAATCCAGGGCACAGAAGTACAGTTCTTTGCCGCTACAACCCTGCACACCAAGCTGCTGCGATGTTGGAATGAGCTGCCGCCAGAAAGTCATGAAGAGTTGAAAGAAAAGATCCTACAGACTGTATTTGCGTACGCAAAAGGACCTAAAATTGTGCTGAACAGATTATGTATCAGTGTAAGTAGATGCAACCTTTTTAAAGAATTACTTTAAAGATTACCTTTTTGTATGTTAGTTATACCTGAGATTCCTACATTAGCCTTATAGTTTGGTCCTAGAATACAGAGCACAGCTGTGAGATTACTTCCGACCACCTTTTCTTTTGGTATTTAACTGTATCATTGTTGCTAGTGTAGATAAAGGGGAAGCCGGGAGGTCAATGCTCCTGTATATCCAAAAAATGTGTGCAATGTGTGCAAAAAATGTAGCCCACCAAATTTTAAACACTTGAAAATAACCCTAGATATGACAGCTACTGCCGACACAAAAAAATATTCTTTTAAAGTATTTAGACTTATGCTTAATATATGTTTGTTTTCTTTTAGTTGGCAGCATTCATTCTCCAACAAGGCACAGTGGACTTGGCAGCAATACTAACACCATTGTCAGCAGCTGAAAACAGGTCTTTACTACTGGAAGTTTTGACTGTAATACCTGAAGAAGTAAGTTCAATAAATATGTTACATACATACGTAAACTCGCATATGTATACCAGAAGGGTAGGGAATGCCATTTGCCATAATCTTAACAAACATGAAAGTTGAATAAATTAGAAATTTAATAAAAGTATACCAGTCGCTTTACTGTTCGTAATAGAGCAAAATTCACATCTTTACTTGGAAGATTCTGTCCATAGAAAATTCACTATTTTAGCTCTATT
The DNA here is from genome assembly GCA_947310845.1 of Yponomeuta plumbellus. Classification (NCBI taxonomy): domain Eukaryota; kingdom Metazoa; phylum Arthropoda; class Insecta; order Lepidoptera; family Yponomeutidae; genus Yponomeuta; species Yponomeuta plumbellus. The sequence goes on from OX371196.1 coordinate 16,363,290, forward strand.
ATTAGTGATACATATAATTAAAAAAATATAATATGTGATTTTGATTACATTTTTAATAAAACCTCTAAAAATAAATTAAATGCTCCGTTTTCCTATTGTGTAACCAGCACTGAGAGTATTTAAGTACTGTATTAGACAACTCTTAATCTGCCAATTAAAAATGTAATATGAAACTTTCCTTCTTTTTCTTTCAGTTCAATAGCATGACAATGGGGTCAGCCCTTCGAATGAAGAACCGCATTGCCCTGCAGCAGGCCTGCCCAGCAGTATTAGATGACATGTTACGCTACTTACAATCGTCTTATAGGTATTTAATAAAATTAATTTAAATGCTTCCATAGTGCACGATAACTTAGTGGACAGTATGAATAGTAGGTTTCTTTAAATAATTTTGCCTGTATACATCCCACTCTAGGGCATGGGCCATTTCACATAGAGAGAGTATGGGCTTAATCGCCATGAGTGCCCTTTGCACATTGGCGCTGAGGTACGTGAACAGCTCAGACACAGGTTTCCTAACAATGTCACCTTTCTTTAATTCATTAGCGAGTGTTTATTCAGGGTTGGGTAACAAAAAAAATTTAGGACGCGCTTTTAGGGTCTCGTACCTGAAAAGAAAAAAACAGGGAACCCTTATAGGATCATTTTGCTGTCCATCCGTTCATCTGTCTGTAAAGACCCTTTATATCGGGAAAGCGTGGAGGTATCGAGTTGAAATGGAATAATGTCTAGTCTCTTGAAGCTACCGACAAAAAATACCATCATAAAATGATGTGAAAACTATACTTTTGTAATTAAATCACAAACCTAGTCTTTGAAGTTCGGAAGAAACTCGAAAAATAATGATGAAAAAAAAAATGTACACATGAAGACATGAGGAAATGAGACTTAAACAATAATTTATTGCAGTAAAATTTACATTCTCCGAAAGAAATAAGTTCTCCTTTTTTTTAAATACAGGTAGTTTTGAGAGGGCGGGCTGCATATTTCGATGTAGGCATTTATAAATAATCCTATCTACGAAACTGGCAGTACATAATAATATGTCATGCACGGAAAATATGATAAACTGTCAATTCTTTTGGTACTATGGCTTTTTTTAAAACAAACTAAAAATACTTTTAATTTGTGCAAACATAGAAGGCAAATTATATTTCTTTTTTTTTCACATTATACCGAAATGTCAATCTCTTGGCGTTTTTCATGAAAAAATAGCAAAGGTGCATTCAATGACGTGTGACACGACACGAACGTTAGATGGTTTAATTAGTCTCACACTTAACAAGAATACAAAAAAAAAGCAGTTAATTTCATTAATTAATAACTGTAATATTATTTTCTTTGACCGTATACCTTTACAATAAGTATAATTCGTAACGTGTCACTATTTTCGACAATGCCCATTGACGGCTTACTAAACGCAATTTCTTCCAGACCCCTTCAATGCAATCAATACATACCTCGAATCGTCATAATGAACTACGAATTGTCGTGTTATGAAACTGCCAAGACATCACGTTCATTATTGACTTTAAGCCGGATAAAGTTACTTGATTTTTCGTCGGAAGAGTCCGACCAGGTCCAATCAATTAAGTGTATCCGGAATAAAGTTAATAATGTATTGTATAGTGTTTACGCAAGTTTTGTTCATCACGTTCACATGTTCGCACGAACGTTCTCCGCAGTAAAGAGCCGCCATCGGAGGACATTATCCAGACTTGGTGTAGTGCATCGCAGTGTGCCGCGAGTTGGCTGTCTTTGGGCGTGGAGGAGGGCGCGCTGCGGGAACATGGTACCAGCTCGGCGCTGGCAGACTTGCTGCCGCTGTGCCACGCCCTGCACAATGTACTGCATGTGCTCTACACGTCAGTAATTCCATTCCCTTAGGTTGATCCACAATAGAGTATGGAAAAGATGGAACACTCCCACAATCACGAGTACCTTACTTTTTGAGTCAAGCACAGTCTTTCCGATCACCAGTACCGCACTCGTTTACCTCCCTGTGCCACCCGATGCAAAATGTACTGCATGTGCTCTACACGTCAGTAATTCCATTCCCCATACGTTGCATTCACGCCCCCTTCGTTTTGCTTCCTTAGGTTGATCCGCAATAGAGTACGGAAAAGATGGAACACTCCCACAATCACGAGTACCTTACTTTTTGAGTCAAGCACAGTCTTTCCGATCACCAGTACCGCGCTCGCTTACCTCCCTGTGCCACGCGATGCACAATGTACTGCATGTGCTCTACACGTCAGTAATTCCATTCCCCATACGTTGCATTCACGCCCCCTTCGTTTTGCTTCCTTAGGTTGATCCGCAATAGAGTACGGAAAAGATGGAACACTCCCACAATCACGAGTACCTTACTTTTTGAGTCAAGCACAGTCTTTGCGATCCCCAGTACCGCGCTCGTTTACCTCCCTGTGCCACGCGATGCACAATGAACTGCATGTGCTCTACACGTCAGTATTCCATTCCCCATACGTTGTATTCACGCCCGCTTCGTTTTGCTCCCTTAGGTTGATCCACAATAGAGTACGGATAAGATGGAACACTCTCACAATCACGAGTACCTTACTTTTTGAGTCAAGCACAGTCTTTCCGATCACCAGTACCGCGCTCGCTTACCTCCCTGTGCCACGCGATGCACAATGTACTGCATGTGCTCTACACGTCAGTAATTCCATTCCCCATACGTTGCATTCACGCCCCCTTCGTTTTGCTTCCTTAGGTTGATCCTCAATAGAGTACGGAAAAGATGGAACACTCCCACAATCACGAGTACCTTACTTTTTGAGTCAAGCACAGTCTTTGCGATCTCCAGTACCGCGCTCGTTTACCTCCCTGTGCCACGCGATGCACAATGAACTGCATGTGCTCTACACGTCAGTATTCCATTCCCCATACGTTGTATTCACGCCCGCTTCGTTTTGCTCCCTTAGGTTGATCCACAATAGAGTACGGATAAGATGGAACACTCCCACAATCACGAGTACCTTACTTTTTGAGTCAAGCACAGTCTTTCCGATCACCAGTACCGCGCTCGTTTACCTCCCTGTGCCACGCGATGCACAATGTACTGCATGTGCTCTACACGTCAGTAATTCCATTCCCCATTCGTTGGATGAATCCAACGAATCGCTCCTTCGATTTGCCTGAATTACACCTGGGCAACACTGTGCGGCATTGCGGCTTGCCACAAGGCCGCATGCTAAAAAGGTGCGGCAGAAGAAGAAGAAGAAGCTGCGATAGTTTGCCACATGACACAAGGTGTTGCCATGCCACAAGGTTGTTGCCACAATGTGCGACGTTGTAGCATGCGGCCTTGTGGCATACCGCAAAGCCGCACAGTGTTGCCCCGGTGTAATACAGGCTTTAGGTTGATCCGCAATAAAATACGGAAACGATGGACCACTCCCACAATAAGCTATTTGACAGATTTCTGAAAACCATCTCATATTTTTCGTTGGTGTTCATGGAGTCCTCAGAAAGTGGTCATTATAAATTAATTCGTGTATTTCCTCCAAAAAAGGCAAACGCAAATTTACTTTTCAAATAAGCCGTCAAAACGCTATCTTAAGCAATATGACGTCGCACAGAAATTATGATGTCACTTCCCGGTAAACCAACCAATGAACGTAAGAAAGAATGAGTGACAGACGCCATTTTTACTAGCATGTGGCTAGGCAGTTTTTGATACAATGGACTCCTTGAACACCAACAAACAATATGAGATGGCTTTCAGAAATCGGTCAAATAGCCTATAGGGTATGAAAACGTCAGAATACGAATTAGCTTGCGATTGCGGCTGATGACTCTTATTCTTGCCTGCAGGCACCACGAAGTGATAAGCGATACAGCGCTAGAAGCTTGCGAGGCGGCGTTGAACGCTGTGCGGGCGGCGGGGGCGTCCCCCGACGCGGACCGCCACCCCGCCGCCGCTTTGCAGCTCATCAGCGAGTTTGCAGCGCTCGCGACGCCCATATTGGCGCGGGATAACGTGCCTAACTCCATCAACGAGGTGAGATACCATTTCTAAAGCACGCAACTCAAATGTTCATTACAATATTGTACTTAAACATAGGTAATTAAAATAGCAGTTTGCTTATTTGTCAAAAGACGTGTACATTATGTTCAATTTATTGTTTCATGATACCTCTCCATTATTTTAATTAAAATTGATAATAAAAAAAGTTAAGAAAAGTTTTGTACTTTGTTTTTTTTTTCACTGTTTAAAAAAATTGTCTTTTGGACTTATATGCCTAAGTTCGTCGACCCTAAATTTCACCAACGAGATATTATTGGTCTGGCTAGTTGGTGTTGCAATTCCCACCGGAAGGCCGCGGTATATTTGTACAAGTGACCTTAATCAGAATATATTTCCATTTGGTAATCATGGTAACCAGACGATGGTTACCATAGCACAGACTTTCTTAGTCTGGAACCAGGACAAGTCATTGTGTCGTGTAGAAGTAATAATTTCATTACAATCACAAAAAATGTTACATCGTGCCAGCGTGAAAGCATGGCCGACGTAACATACATCAACATCACTTATTGTGGCTTCTGCGACCGAGACTACAGCTATAATAACGATACACATATCTGTCTTTGTCCCATTGGCAGCCAGCAGCGTTGTTCGAACGAGCCTGATTTAAATTTGCTTTATTTTCATGTTTTTTCAGCATGCTTTTCATGCATGTATGTAGAATAAAATAGAGACGACCAAATGCCGATTCATAGTTTTTATTTCGCACCGTACGTTATAAAAGTACATACTTAAAAAAAAACATAGTACACAACCAACCATTACTGATGTATTATTTGCTTATGTACTTATATAAAGAATTGGGGTCTTTATTCTATTCTACCTAAACTAAAGCATGACAGTAAAGCAAATTTAAATCAGGCTTATATAACAATACACTTGTCCGCCGTCCCAGGAGCAGTTAGTGGCGTTTTGAGAGCGAGACTACTTACACGTGCTTCACGTAAAAACAGTCATAGTAACAGTGCACTTCTCTGACTCCGTCCCATTAACAGCTAGCAGGGTTGTGTGAACGAATCAACATGCGACGACAGTTTTATGACAGTTTCACAACAACGTCAAAACCAGTCAAAACAGTCACAATTTCTAGGCTGCCTGTTATTTAAGTTATATTATGTGTTTTATTTTGTGCAATAAAGTGTAACAACAACAACAAATTTCTTTAGAAATAAGCCCGCCTTTGCACAGCATTTTTATCACAAACACGTTGTTTAAGTTGTATTATGTATTTTTTTTATTGTGCAACAAAGTGTAACAACAACACTTATAGTTTGACCAGAAAAAGTAGAAATTAATGAGTGCGATTTTGCAAATACTCTTATTTTCCATACCCAAACTTTTAGTAATACAAGGCATAGTCTCAGCAAGGAAAATTAACCTTGGTCTCAGTTACAATAATTGTGCTTATATTAGAATAGCAGATGACCTGAAAACTTCGTACAATATTTGTTACACTTCACTTCCGTTTTCTAGACTTTATGGTCAACCTATACTGTTGTCCGTCCCAGGAGTTGCTAGCGGCGATCGCGACTTGCGCGGTGGCGCTGGGCGAGTGCCACTCCCGCTGCCTGGTGCAGGCGGCCGAGGCCCGGCACGAGGGGGCGCGCCAGTTCCTCGAGCTGGTGCTGGCCGGCCAGGCCGCGCCCGGACACTATCCGCTGCACGAGACGCGCTCGCAGCTCGCCTTCGGCCTGTGGTACACTCTGCAGGTACTGTCTGTGGTGCACTCTGCAGGTACTGTCTGTGGTGCACTCTGCAGGTACTGTCTGTGGTGCACTCTGCAGGTACTGTCTGTGGTGCACTCTGCAGGTACTGTCTGTGGTGCACTCTGCAGGTACTGTCTGTGGTGCACTCTGCAGGTACTGTCTGTGGCGCACTCTGCAGGTACTGTCTGTGGCGCACTCTGCAGGTACTGTCTGTGGTGCACTCTGCAGGTACTGTCTGTGGTGCACTCTGCAGGTACTGTCTGTGGTGCACTCTGCAGGTACTGTCTGTGGTGCACTCTGCAGGTACTGTCTGTGGTGCACTCTGCAGGTACTGTCTGTGGTGCACTCTGCAGGTTCTGTCTGTGGTGCACTCTGCAGGTACTGTCTGTGGTGCACTCTGCAGGTACTGTCTGTGGTGCACTCTGCAGGTTCTGTCTGTGGTGCACTCTGCAGGTACTGTCTGTGGTGCACTCTGCAGGTACTGTCTGTGGTGCACTCTGCAGGTACTGTCTGTGGTGCACTCTGCAGGTACTGTCTGTGGTGCACTCTGCAGGTACTGTCTGTGGTGCACTCTGCAGGTACTGTCTGTGGTGCACTCTGCAGGTACTGTCTGTGGTGCACTCTGCAGGTACTGTCTGTGGTGCACTCTGCAGGTACTGTCTGTGGTGCACTCTGCAGGTACTGTCTGTGGTGCACTCTGCAGGTACTGTCTGTGGTGCACTCTGCAGGTACTGTCTGTGGTGCACTCTGCAGGTACTGTCTGTGGTGCACTCTGCAGGTACTGTCTGTGGTGCACTCTGCAGGTACAATATGTGGTGCACTCTGCACATACCATCTGTAGTGCACTCTGCAGGTACTTTCTGTGTTGCACTCTGTACTTACAATCTGTGGTGCACTCTGCAGGTTCTGTCTGTGGTGCACTCTGCGCACGTACAATTTTTTTCTGTCCATACTGTATGTATATACATTAACATACATACATAAGATCACGCCTGTATCACAGAGGGGTAGGCAGAGACCAGGGACTGCCACTTGCCATGTACATTAAGTTGGATAATTTTTCAGAATTCAATTAGATTATTTAAAGATTTCTGAAAATTATTATTAAGACATTTTTACCAATAAAAGCGAAGCGAAAGTTATGTGTCAGGATGGCAAATGACAGTCCCTGGTCTGTGCCTCTGGAATATAGGCGTGAGATTATGTTGTATGATGTACCAATAAACACATGTTATTATCGAGAGGAGAGGGGAGGGGTAGTCTGGAATGTACCACCAGGGGTGAGCGTGAGTTTTAAGGTCTTAGTTTAGCTTAGGTAAAAATTGGTCTTTAGATATATTTTACATTGGCATCATAAATTAGCTGACAGCTGACAGCGAGCTGTCAGTGTGATATTGTGTGACAAGGGAGTGGGAGGGGTCCTAAATTTCCTGACGTTCAAAATCTATTATAATTATAAATTAGCTGACAGCGAGCTGTCTGCTGTCATTGGTGCCAATGTAAAATATATCTAAAGAGCAATATTTAAAGCCCATATTTGAATGATATTATTTTTGCCGGGTGGTAGCAGAGTCGTGTAAGTGGGCTATGACCTTTAACCCGCTGTCTCGGCGGCTACCAAATTTGGTAGCGGGTACCTTATTAAATATTCATTATAAGCGTCGTTCTAAAGTCTCTTGTGTCAAGGCATCTTATCGTTTAGGAGTTGAGCCAAAAAGGTTGCTAAAAACAGTCTTTATTTCTGGCTTCGTTGTTTCCAAACTGTGAGCCTCCTTGGTCTCCGCAGGACGAGGTGGGCTACTTGTGGCAGGACCGCGAAGGCGTGGGCCCTGTGTGGCGGGAGCTGTTCTCACGGCTGCTCACTGCGCTCGTGCACAAGTCTGAAGCGCCGCCTGAGGACGCCCTCTCGCGGGACGACGCGGAGTTACTGCGTTGCTACAGACAGGACGTGGCCGATACTGTGGTGCGTGCTCTTAGGGGCCATCCACATATTATTATTACGTCACACGTTAAGGGGGAAGGAGGGGGTCGACGAAGTGTGATATTGTGTGACAAGGGAGTAGGAGGGGTCCTAAATTTCAAAATCTATTATAATCTATGTATATAAATCAAATTCAAAGTCCTGACTGACTGATTCTTTCACTCATCAACGCTCAGCCCAAGCCGTTGGACCTAGGAGGCTGAAATTTTGCACAGAGGGTCTATATATAATGTAGGCAAGGAATAAGACCGGTTTTTTTTTTATTCAACCCCTAAGGGGGCAAAAAGGGTTGCCGAAATTTGTATGGGAGGTATAAAGAATGTTGTCTAGTTTTCTTGAAACTTAAAACTCTTCAACGCAAGTGATTGAACCCGTGTTTCGCCGTTTTTCTAAATTCAACCCTTAAGTGAGTGAACGGGGTTGCAAAATTTTGAACTGAAGTCCACGCGGACGGAGTCGCGGGCGAAAGCTAGTTATGTTATAAACTTCATGAAGACATAACGTCTCTAACCTACTTTCTTCACCCACCACCGCCCTGCAACCTACAACATCTGCTGTGCGGCAGAGTTGAGTTGCACACGCTCTCCTCTGCTCTTACAGATTGAATGAATCTACTAACAACTATCTATTTCGTTAGTAAATTCTGGCCCCCATTCAATGGCTGCAAAAATATACAACCATATACCTGATTCAATTAAATCAAACGAAAGAACAAACATATTTAAGAACGCACTAAACAAATTTTTATTGCAAAAGAACTACTACTCGCTGAAGGAATTTTTCGATGATGATACTACTTAAAGTTATTAAATTACTAAAAGATTTATATAATTATTTTTTTTTTTGTCTTTAATGAAATGGAATAATAGCTTGTACTTACCTACTAAATGAATATTATAGTGATTGTTATGTTTTATAATAAGAGTCTCTAAAAGAAAAGCTGCAATTATACTATGAACTAGTTATTTAAGTTAACATAATTTTATATTTACAAATTTATATTGGCAGCGCCCTAGCAGGGTTCTTGTTTGATACTTCTACTATTTAAGACATCTCATGTACAACAAGAAAGCTCAATAAATATCTTATCTTGTCTTATATTATCTATTCGCATCTCCCGTCCCCAGATGTACTGCTACAGAATACTTGGCGACTGGTGCCTCTCGCTGGTGGAAGGGGCGTGGCGCGAGGCCACGACGGATGCGCGGCGCGAGGCGGCCTTACACGTGTTCCTGGCCCTTGGAGACACGGTGTCACAACACAAGGCGGCCGAACACGTGGTCACCATGCTTGAACACGCCGTTAACGCCGCCGCCACGTCCACTGACAACCGACTGCTCAATACGGCGCTCGAGTGTCTAGGTATGCTCTAACTTTTCAGAACTCCATACCCAAAGGGTAAAACGGACTCTATTACTGCGACTCCGCTGTCCGTCCGTCCGTCTGTCACCAGGCTGTGTCTCATGAACCGTGATAGTTGACAGTTGAAATTTTCACAGGTGATGTAGTACTAAACAAATACTAAGAAGCTCCCATACAATAAACATGTTTTTTGATGCCGTTTTGATTGATCATCATCAACCCATTATGACCCCACTGATTTGCACGGGCCTCTTCCCTGAGGAAGGTATAGGCCTTACTCCACCATGGGGGCCTAGTCCGAATTGGTGGAAGCTTTTAAGACTAGGGGCTGGTCTTAATGTCAGAAGTTTTCAAGCCGCTCTAAGACCTCTGACTTGGCTTAACGACTGCCATCTATCGACGGCAGCTGGCACCAACTACTTATCGTGCCTTGCGAAGCACGGAACCGCTCGGAAAAATGCCACTAGCGTTAGTCATAGACGGTCGCCCATCCATGCACTAAACGCGCCCTATAATTGCTTAACCTTCGTGATCGTTTCATTTAAGACTATTCAGGCATCCAGGCTACGAGCAGTTACGGTTATGGCGACACGGTACTCCGACTCGCTCTCGGTCGGTTTTTGAGTTAATTCGACTGGGCTGTAGTGCAAGTAGTCCTAACCTTTAACTGTTGTGACGTGACAAATTTATAACACTAAGGGACGTGACGCCTCACAGGCTACTACTTTCAAAGTTAAATTATAAATTAAGTCATAAATTGCATTTGGCATATCGTCGTCTAAACGTGTTAAGCTGCTAACTCCAAAAGTACAAAGTTTCAGGAGACTAATAACACCATTCTATTTTTACATCAGGCAATGAAATGAAAAACTGAAAATACTGTTTTCGATGAAATTTTAATCGAATTATATCGAAAACGGTATTTTAGTTTTTCTTTTCATTACCTGATTTAAAAATAGGATGGTTTTATTAGTCTCCTGAAAATTTGTACTTTTGGAGTTAGCAGTTGAACACTTTTAGACGACGATATTCAAAATTGTGTTGATATTGAAATACATATTGGAATATAATAAAAAAATTATAAATAATATCAATCAGTTTTTATAATATAAGTGAAAACCTTTAAATTACTTTTTGCTGCTATATTGTACAATGTACCCTCCAATTTGCTGTATTAGTCGATGGTTTCCCTAAAATCCAATAAATAAATAAATAAATAATTATTATGAGAGAAAAACACAATTGAAACATATTAGTACTTTTTATCCTTGGTTGACGTGAGATCCATTTTTTGTAATTTTAATGAACCTCACATCAATTATTTGACATTCAACACTAACACTAGCCCTAACATGCGACGCCTGTGAGGCTACACGTCATTGGTTAAATACTAATGACCTAAACCTAAAAACCTAATGTATCGCAAAGGTGAACTGCGCCGTCCGCTTACCTCTGTGGCGCAGTGGTTAGCGCATCTGACTACCATGCGAGAGGTCCCGGGTTCGAATCCCGGCTGGGGAAAAAAAAAACCCAGGTCTGGGATGTTTACGTGTTTGTGACGTAGCTGTTTCTGGTTCCCATGACACACAGGGTATCCTAGTGTGAGGCCAGAAGCAATGTATATGTCTGTATGTAAATGTTATGTTATGTTATTTGTTATTATTTTTAACTACTTGCATAATTTACCTTGTGCGTCAATGTACTCAGTAGTTTTGTCCTCGTAGCGAGAAATACAGTAAAAGCCATTACTGCGTTTTTAGTTTGATGGTGGAAAGTAATGGTGGTTATACTATCTACCTATCTCTATCGGTATGACTCTTTTTCTGAAACGCAATACAGTATCTACAGTAGATCTACAGTCACCATTACTTTTTTACTGCGAAGAATGCCTCCAAGTAGCTCATTTTTGCATTCAAACTAAAAACGCAGTAATGTTTATTACTGTATTTCTCGCTACGAGGACAGAACTACTGAGTACATTGACGCACAAGGTAAATTACGTAAGTAGTTGGAAATAATAACATAACATTTACATACAGACACATACATTCCTTTTGGCCTCACACTAAGATACCATGTGTCGTGGGAACCAGAAACAGCGCCGTCACAAACATGTAAACATCCAAGACCTGGGTTTTTTGTCACCAGCCGGGATTCGAACCCGGGACCTCTCGCATGGTAGTCAGATGCGCTAACCACTGCGCCACAGAGGTAAGCGGACGGCGCAGTTCACCTTTGCGATACATTAGGTTTTTACATTAGGTGTCTCTCGTTACGAGAGGGCAGAGTCGGTGACGGCACAACCCGTTCTTATTGCTGTAGTGTTCTGAAATCGGTTATTTGTGTGTAATTCATATTCTGTGTATGTTACATATTGCTAAAGAAACTAGAGATATACTCATTGAAGTTGTTTTTACTTTCTTATTTTCTCAGCCGGTGTTCGAACCCTTGATCTCTCGCGTGGTAGGCAGATGCACTAACCGCTATGCAATAGAGGTCGTAGCCATATAGGTGAATATTAGGGTGATCCATGTATGACCCGATGTACAAAAGACTTACTGAAATATGGAACAAAGTAAATTGGATATAATATCCCGGATAGGCTTCCATTTCATAGCATTTCATACATCTGTGCAACAAGAATAATACTTTTACAAGGTATTTATTCGTTCCAGGGGCGTACTCGTGGTGGCTGGGCGCGGCGGGGGCGGGGGCGGGGGCGCCGCGGCTGGCCACGGCGGCGCTGCGGGGCGCGGGCGCGGCGTTGCCGCGGGCGCCGGCCGCCGCCGCGCTGGCGCTCAAGAAACTCTGCGCCGAGTGCGGCGCCCGGGCCGCCGAGTTGGCGCCCGAGATCGTCAGTGCGGCCCAGGTGAGCGGCCACGCCTGCGTCCTCTCATTTTTAAACCGTAGAATGGCTTTGCAAACATTTAGTCCGGCTCTACTTGAGGGGTGTAAAAGCAAAGCCGACTCTGTCCATGAAGTGTCAAACTGAGTTATAAATAAGCGATATTCGGTTTTTTTAGTCAACAGCGGTCATAGAAAAAGTTTTTTTATTTAAGGAATTAAAATAAAGTCTCAGATATTCAAAACCCGAATTAAAATGCTTAAAACATTCGAATATACGCAAGTACAAACTAAACTACATTCACAGGTTAAAATATTCAAAAAGTGGACAGAGTTGAGTTTCCTTTTATACCCCTCACTTACGGGTGTTGTTATATCGGAGGAGTCCGACCGGGTTTCGCTCCGATTCGCAGAGCTTAATCATGGCGAGCAGAGACGGAGCTCGCGTTGAATGGCTATTTGACAGATTTCAGAGAGACATCTCATACTTTTTGTTGGTCTTCATGGAGTCCTTAGAAAGTGGTAATTTTAAGTTATTTCTTGTATTTCTTCTAAAAAAGGCAAACGAAAATTTACTGTTGAATTATCGCCAAAACGCTATCTTGGGCAATATGGCGTCGCACTAGAATTATGACGTCACTGATCAGTAAACAAACCAATGAACGTAGAACGATATGAATGACAGCAGCTATTTTTACTGAGCTGTGACGTCATCATAGAATCGTCCAGTCCAGGCCGCTTTGGATACAAAGGCTGCAGATACATAATTATCAAATTTTATCCTTTCTTTTACATAAATAGTCTTTTTTTTAAATGCCTTAACGCGGTTTTGAAGACTGAAATTTATATGAATACGTATAAATAATACCGTTTCTTTTTTACAATTTCAAGTACCCTATTCTGCCAGCTATAATTTTTTGACATGTCGGAGATTACAAACCTTTTTGGCCGGACACATTCGATTTCGATATGAGTCTATGAGTCTATAGTCTGAGTCTATACGTTTTATTTGCTCTAAAATTAAAGGGAATTTAAGGCGAGTGATAATTACGTCCCTTTTCATCACACAAACAGTAAAAAAAGTACAAGTAGTTTACATGGTTTGTCGGTCGAAACTCAGGCGCCGCCGCCACGCTCGCGCCCAAGAAGCTCTGTGCTTTCGGCTGCAATGGCGCCTGAGATCGTCGGGGCGGCGCAGGTCAGTATATAGGCTGTGTCAGGCGGCCCCGCGCCCGAGATCGTCGGAGCGGCGCAGGATAGTGGCGACATCTACAGCTTACATACTACATAGTGTACTAGGCGAATACTCACTCACTCGAGCCGCAGCTGTCGCCTCCGCGCTGGCGTAATAGAAACTCAGCACCGACCTCACTCATTTCTTTATTCTCTTCTTCACTTCATAGCACATACACAAGTTACTCTAACAATAGGCTATTTGACCGATTTCTGAAAGGCATCTCATAATGTTTGTTGGTGTTCATGGAGTCCTCAGAAAGTGGTTATTTTAAATTCTTTCGTGTATTTCTTCTAAAAAAGCCAAGCGAAAATTTACTTTCTAAATAAGCCGCCAAAACGCTATCTTGGGCAATATGGCGCCGCACTGGTATTATGACGTCACTTCCCAATAAACCAACCAATGAACGTAAGTAAGAATGAATGACCGACACCATTTTTATTGAATTGTGACGTCATCATAGAATCGGCCAATCCAGGGCGTTTTCGATACAATGGCGGCAGATACAAATTATCAAATTTTACTTTGTGTTTTTTTACAAATCATAATTGTTTTTTTTTAGTAAAATGATTAAAAGCAGTTCTTAGACACATCATTTATACGAATACGTATAAATAATACTGTTTTTTTCACACTGTCAAATAGCTCGGCTATTGCCGCTCGGAGTTCAAAGCCTGTGCAATTGCATGCCTCTCCACGCCTTCGTAAGCCTGACACGGGAACCAGGCTTGGTAAATTGCAAGTGACGTGTAGTGCGTTCCTCGCTGACAGCAGTAAACGGTTGCAATGTAATGTTGTGCAGAGCGAGAGCGGTCGTAGCGACGCGTGGGTGCGGCGGCAACTGTTGGAGGCGGCCGGCGCCGCGCTGGCGGCCGCCCCGCCCGCCGCCGCCGCGCCCCTCCTGCGGGAACTCGCCGACACGCTGCGGGGGGACATCGCGCGGCAGGTACTGGTCACACTGCGGGGGGACAGCGCGCGGCAGGTACTGGTCACACTGCGGGGGGACATCGCGCGGCAGGTACTGGTCACACTGCGGGGGGACATCGCGCGGCAGGTACTGGTCACACTGCGGGGGGACAGCGCGCGGCAGGTACTGGTCACACGCTGCGGGGGGACAGCGCGCGGCAGGTACTGGTCACACGCTGCGGGGGGACAGCGCGCGGCAGGTACTGGTCACACGCTGCGGGGGGACAGCGCGCGGCAGGTACTGGTCACACGCTGCGGGGGGACAGCGCGCGGCAGGTACTGGTCACACGCTGCGGGGGGACAGCGCGCGGCAGGTACTGGTCACACGCTGCGGGGGGACCGCGCGCGGCAGGTACTGGTCACACGCTGCGGGGGGACATCGCGCGGCAGGTACTGGTCACACTGCGGGGGGACAGCGCGCGGTAGGTACTGGTCACACGCCGCCGACACGCTGCTGGGGGACATCGCGCATAGATGACAAATAATGTTTTGCACGAAGTTGAATAAGCAAAAATGGAGTATTTTGTCAACTGTACAAATCGGTGTCGCCAGCTCATTTTTCCAGAAAATGTGACAAATCACCGTTTGAATGTTTGCCCCTCAATTAGGTAGGCCCCTAATTTCTATCGTTATTCAGTTTAATGTCGTTATAGTTTACTAGCAATCGAGTGCTTTCATTCCCAGCCGATAGCACCCCAGTTAGCTACCCCATTTAGCTACCCGGTTACAAGACAAATGCTAATCTTGTAACCAACCGTAAGAGTCGTACCAGATAATAGCGTGACTTGTAGACGGTACTTTTACAGTAGTATTAAGGTCATAGCCCACCTACACGACTCCGCTACCACCCGGCAAAAACAATACCATTCAAATATGGGCCTTAAATACCGCTGCCTAGATATACTATACATTGGCATCATAAATTAGCTGACAGTTGATAGCGAGCTGTCCGTCAATTCACGATGCCAACGCAAAATATATAGGGTAAACTATACATTGATTGGCACCTTAAGCAAAACCTTGACTTAATTTGCTTCCTAAGCATTCAATTTCATATTCAATCACTATTAACCATTTTTATTTGTTAGAATATGAGTATAAGTTGGAAATAAAAAATAATTCTTGCTTGTTGTCATAGTTTTATTTAAGAAAAATAATAATAATTTGAAAATATCTCCAAAACTACAGTCATTGGCATTACAGGTATAAACATTGTCACTAATAATATCAGTCATTGGCACTTATAATTTGCATGTATGTTTTGTACTTAACAATGCTAATTATAAAAAACGACCAAAATGCCCTTTAAGAAATTTCAATGCTTAATATTTATGTTTAAAACTCACTGTGCCAATGACTAGGTGGGTGCCAGCAATACTATAGTTTACCCTATATAGAGCGACATTTAAAGCCCATATTTGAATGACACTACTCTTGCCGGGTGGGAGCAGAGTCGTGTAAGTGGGCTATGACGTTTGGCCTAGAGCCGCTAAACTCACGGTCTGCCCCCGGGCGCAGGTGGATTTGAATGACACTACTCTTGCCGGGTGGGAGCAGAGTCGCGTAAGTGGGCTATGACGTTTGGCCTAGAGCCGCTAAACTCACGGTCTGCCCCCGGGCGCAGGTGGATTTGAATGACACTACTCTTGCCGGGTGGGAGCAGAGTCGCGTAAGTGGGCTATGACGTTTGGCCTAGAGCCGCTAAACTCACGGTCTGCCCCCGGGCGCAGTGGATTTGAATGCCACTACTCTTGCCGGGTGGGAGCAGAGTCGCGTAAGTGGGCTATGACGTTTGGCCTAGAGCCGCTAAACTCAGGGTCTGCCCCCGGGCGCAGGTGGCGGGGGCGGGCGCGGGCGCGGGCGCGGGCGCGTGCGAGGCGGCGGCGGCGCTGCTGGCGGCGCTGTGGCCGGCCGCGCCGCTGGCCGCCGCGCTGCTTGCCGCGCTGCTGCCCGCGCTGCCCGCCGCGCCGCACTGCGCGCGCCTCGTGCCGGTAACTTTTTTTTTTATATAGATAGATAGATAGGTGGTGGCGTAGTGGGGTTGACCCTTGCTTCTCGATCATGAGGGTCTGGGTTCGAACCACGCATGTACCAATGACTTTTAGTTACGTACATTTGTTTGTACAGCAACACCATTCGCTGATAAATTGTGCCCGGATAACGGCGACAGGCTTGCCACTTGTCACGTTTGGGACCTAATAAACTCGGCAAAACGTGGGTCCAGTTCTAGAGACTGGTGCCTCTGCCTACCCCTTCGGGGATAACGGGCGTGAGTTTATTATTTTTATTTATTTTAGATAGATAAAACATTTATTTGCGCTTTGAAACACACACACATAAAGCATGACACAATGATCATCATAACAATATAGAACGTAAAATAAATCATAACAATGAATAAAATAGAATTATCAGATTACACAAATAGCATTGAATTAAATCACAATAGTAAATAAAAATAGAATTATCAAATTACATTCAAATTCAATCGTGATAAATAATTAATTTAAATAGTAACAATAAATTTCGAATGACATTCAATTAAAATTATAACAGTTGATATAAAATTCTCCAATTACTTCCATCAAATCAATTAAACTATAATATGGCTCTGCCGGGCCATATGTGCGTGTGCAACAGCAGCACAAAAGGGCCGTATCTCAGCATTATAAATATTGCTTTCACAAAAGCAAATATTTTGCTGATTTTCAGCTACGGCCAATATCTCCCTCATTTTATTGCAACTGTTATCTGGAACATTTAGCACTAGTTTTGTTTTCTTTATCCGGGCTTGCAGGGAATGAGGCCACTGTCTCATTCTCTATATAAATTTTATTATTGTAGTTGGCTTTCAGCATATCTTGGGGTGCTCTTCTTTTCAGCCTGTTGAAAGTAACTGGGTTTGTCATCAGTTTTGATGCCAAGGCATTTGTATATATCAGTATTAGACTTTGCAGCTGTGCCGGTAACTGAAACAACAAAGAAAGAAAGAATAGTAATTTATGATACTGTTGCATAATAAGGGTTCTTATAACACGAGTAGGCGAGTTTTTTTATAGTATCACACGAGTGTTATAAGACCTAGTTATGTACAGTGTCATATACTACTTTATCTACTCTCACACTATAATACATACATACTATAATACATGCAAATAAAACGCTGAATATCAACAAATTTATTTTGACATACCATCAACTCGTGGTAACATTTATTATATATAGTTGCTCCTAGATTTCGCCGGGAACAGGTTCATAGTCATGTTTGACGCAGCTTGCAGAATGTCTGGTGGTGTACAATTACCACTATCCTGTCGCTTTCAGACATGTTTTTACACAAAAACTAATTTATTTTACAAACAGAACCAAACTATGTTTACCTATATTGAAATAGTATATTTCAATACAAGTGCGGAAAGCCTGTCATTGCAACGAGTTCCGACAAATGTCTACCCGAGCCGAGGCGCAGCCGAAGGCGAGAGTTGACAGTCGGAACAAGTTGCAATGACGGTTCCGCACGTTTACTGAACAACTATTTTTAATACAGTTGCGAAAAAATTAAGCAATTTACTGAAGAAAATTTTTGGAAAATGGCGCCAACCGTAAAAGGGATTTTTTTTTCTTCATCCATTCTGGGTAGGCAAAGGGAACTAGCCCATACAGCCAAGTCTTCAGTAGATTTTTTTTATTGATATGAAATGAAAATAAAATTTAATGAGATGAAATAAAATGAAACAAACCTAACTCAATTGAATCAAATCATTAAATCTGTTATTGAAACAAATTATAGTACGTTCTTTGTAAAAATATTTGCATGAATCATAAAAACTTCGTGGTTGATTTTTTTTTCTTTTTAATAGACATTATTTTGACAGTTGGGAAAGAGAACGCACGAGCGTGGAAAAGGTAAAGAAAAAGCTCGACTTTCCGAACGCTATACGTCCCTGCAATATGCCACTTTTTGAGCAACTGTATTAAAAAGTGTTTATTGACATTGCCACAAAAGCACACTTAAAAAACAGATACTCTATCTCACGAAGTCCGTTTGGTTATGAATGTGTCGTGCATGTATACAATGCTTCAGTGTGCGTAAGCGCGGCACCACGCAGTGAGCGCTTACGCACGCTAATGCATTGTATTACCATTTCATACCACATTCATAACCAAGCGGACTTCGTGAGATAGAGTATCTGTACATGTACACAATGACAACAAAAAAAAAATAACAATAGGACAAACGTACAATTGCGACATAGTGCCTCCGTGGCAAGAAAAAGGGTCACCAACTCAGCATGCATTGCTGGTGCGTGCTGCTATTAGCACATCACCAGCACCACACTCCATTCCCGACAACAACCCATTATGCCTGATTTATGCTCATAGCCCACTTACACGACTGCTCCCACCCGCAAAAATGATATCATTCAAATATGGGCTTTAAATATTACTCTTTATATATGTGAGTGGTTGACCAAAAAGGGACCTCAAGGGAAAATAATTGATTTCTAGAAAATCGCGTTTGAAGTTTCGTGTATAGACAGGTTTTGACTCGGCTCACGAAAATAAATCATAAAAAAATAATTACGGCACCTAAAAATATTGTGGTTAGACCAAAACAAAGCTAAAATACCAGAGACTAAAAAAATCAAATAAAAAAAATAACGGTTTCCAATCCCTCCAGGTCCCTTTTTGGTCAACCACTCACATATATTTTACATTGGCATCAATGACGGCAGACAGCTCGCTGTCAGCTGTCAGCTAATTTATGATGCCAATGTAAAATATATCTAAACAGCAATATTTAAAGCCCATATTGGAATGATATTATTTTTGCCGGGTGGTAGCAGAGTCGTGTAAGTGGGCTATGACCACTTCAATAAGTACAATAGCGAGTTAACTTGCGTCGTCAGCGAGTTAAGCCGCTTTTACGGTACAAACGCCCGTTCAAACGGCAAAAGCGACTTAACTCGCTGCCGACGCAAGTTAACTCGCTGCTGTAGTTATAGTAAATCTGTAGTTGAAGTGTAAATCGGGCTTTAGAGACTGTGCGAGCAGAGGCGGGCGTGTGCAACGCTACTCTGTCGCACACCAGATGTTGTGCAGTCTGTGTTAGCTTTTAGAATATACCTCGACTGAGCGATCAAAAACCGATTATATTGCGATAACGTAAGTTTATTTTTTATTGTTATATATAACTTTTCAAAATAGTGAAGGCAATTTTTATACAGTGCAGGAGGTAGTATTACACTCGTGTGCTTTCGGCGAAAACCGAAGCCTACTCTAAAGCCCGAGGTAAATTCTAAAAGCTAACAGACTGTAGGTTGCAGGGCGGTGGTGGATGAAGAAAGTAGGTTAGAGATACTATGTCTTCATGAAGTTTATTTCTGTGCACAGTTATTACATGTTTGATGTTAATGAGAGGTAAAAGCCAACTGTCTGGGGCAGGCTGGAAGGCCCCTGAGCTCTGAACTGTGCCAATAACAATAACAATTATAATACACTAGCTTTCGCCCGCGACTCCGTCCGCGTGGACTTTAGTTCAAAATTTTACAACCCCGTTCACTCCCTTAAGGGTTAAATTTAGAAAAAACGGCGAAACACGTGTTCAATCAATTATGTTGAAGAGTATTTATTTTAAGTTTCAAGAAAATCAGACAACATTTATTATACCTCCCATACAAATTTTGGCAACCCTTTTCGCCCCCTTAGGGGTCGAATTTAAAAAAATCCGTTCTTATTCCTTGCCTACATTATATATAGATCCTCTGTGCAAAATTTCAGCTTCCTAGGTCAAACGGCTTGGGCTGGGCGTTGATGAGTGAGTCAGTCAGGCAGGACTTTGAATTTTATCTATACGAGTATATATGGATTAAGTTATGGGTATGTCATGCACTGCCTCATCCTCACCCTTTTTTTACCTCATGCTCCCCGGGTTAAGATCACTCGGGCATCTCAGAGTACGAGCGATTCACACTTAACAACCTTCTCTCCATTTTTTCTATCCATCCCAAGGTTGTCTGGAAGACATAGCTTTCAGCGATAAGACCGCTATACGACAAAACTTAGATACTATTATGTAAGGCTCCTAATGTATTTGTTTGTTTTTCTGGTATGTGCAATAAAGAGTCCTAATTTAATCTAATAAAATCGTCTCGTAATAGGCTGTTTGACAGTGTGAAAAAAACAGTATTATTTATACGTATTCGTATAATTATTTATACGTATTCGTATAAATAATTATTATGAACCTGGAAACCGCTTTAAGGCATTTTAACTAAAAAAAAAACACAGATAAAATTTGATAATTATGTATCTGCGGCCATTGTATCGAAAACTGCCTGGATTGGCCGATTCTATGATGACGTCACATGTCAGTAAAATGGCGTCTGTCATTCATTCTTTCTTACGTTCATTGGTTGGTTTTCTGGGAAGTGACGTCATAATTCCTGTGCGACGCCATATTGCCCTAGGTAGCGTTTTGTGGCTTATTTCAAAAATACATTTTCGTTTGCCTTTCTTACAAGAAATACACAAAAGAATTTAAAATTACCACTTTCTGAGGACTACATAAGCATCAACAAATAATATGAGATGGTTTTCAGAAATCTCTCAAATATAGATATTTACGCGCTTGTAATTAAATGTCCGGCTAAAGTATAGAGTTTATAATTATATTAATTGTGTATATTGTAACATCATCGTGACTATGTTATTGTCTACAGTTAGTGTAAGTTATGTGCTTGACGTGATGCTTCGTTTTCATAGACAATTAAAATAACTTGGCCATAGATAGATAGCAAACTTTTAACTAAGCCACAACTTAATGTATCCTTCCACCCACAGTCTCTGTTCGTGTTCCTCAAAGAAGCCGTGGCGGTCCTGTCGGACGATTGCCTTCCCGTGTTGGAGGTGATAGCGCAGATGACTCTCCAAGCGCTGGAGACGCATCCCTGTCCCAGCGGCGTTGACGTTGTACGGCTTGTGAGTGATCAATCATCATCATCATCAACCCATTATGCCCCCACCGAGGGCCAGGGTCTCTTCCCTGAGGAAGGTATAGCCCATACTCCACCACGGGGGCCAAGGCCGGATTGGTGGAGGCTTGTAAGACTAGTGGCTGGTGTTACTGTCAGAAGTTTTCAAGCCGCCCCAAGACCTCTGACTTGGCTTAACGACTGCCATCCGTCGACTGCAGCCGGCACCAACAGCTTAACGTGCCTTGCGAAGCACGGAACCGCTCGGAAAAATGCCACTAGCGTTAGTCATAGACGGTGGCCCATCTATGGACAGAACGCGCCGTATGTTGCTTAACCTTAGGGATCGTTTAAGATCACTCAGGCAGCCCAGGCTACGAGCGAGCTTGTGAGTATGCTGGGGTTATTGCTCTTAAACACACAGTCACTTGTGCCACAATACAGTTGACCGCTAGACCAGGCACTGTTCTAAATAATGACTGTAGTTACAAATGATAGATACTTCATGGTAGAGGTATAAGGTCCGTAAATATAATGCTTCGATTGTATAAATTTAAATGTTTACTGATTTTTTGTGATTTTTGTGTCACTAATACGACCTTCTGACGTTGGTAATGAAAGTGGATTTGATATTATTTAATAAGAAATTGAAATGTTCAGTCCAGGCTTAACAAAATAACCAATTAAGAACAAATACAATATGTAACCGAAACAATTTTGAATGTGAACTCGTAGGAGGGCTTAGGAAGAGTTCTCCTGGGGGCCTTATTGAGGGAAATCTCATATTGAGAGTTTTCTAATGGAGAAATAGTTACGTCTTACTTTTAGCGAAAATCTCCAACTGTCCGCGTATTTCTTATGGTTCAGAGATGAGGTCCAACTATGCACCTTAGTAAATATTTCGTGTTAGTTGTTCACTCGGTTGTAGAAAAAAGAATATTATGATCACATCCTATACGGGGTAGTCGGTGCAAATACGTACTCGTATATTGACAGATTTACCTCCGCCTTTCTCGCAGATGGTACTGAAGTTCCGCGCCGAATGGGCGGGCTGCGACGAATTTCTCCGAGCGAGCACGCGGCACGTGGCCGCCGCCTGTGCACGAGACGCCTCCGCCCGCTGCGACCTCACGGAAGCGCTGTTTCTAGCGCTGCAGGCCATCACCAAGAAGCGGCCGGCCTACTTGGACGCACTGGACGAGCTGATGCCGCATCTGGTGGAGCTGGGTGAGTCTAGACTGTCTCAAAGAAGAAGTAAGTCAAATCTGTGGGTGTGAAAATTGGTCAGCGCTGGTTGGAAGTGAGCGTGTCGCGACGGGTCGCTGCGACTTCACGAAAGCGCTTTTTCTAGCGCTGCAAGACTTCACCAAGAAGCTGCCGGCCTACTTGGACGCGCTGGACAAGCTGATGCCGCATCTGGTGGAGCTGGGTGAGTCTAGACTGTCTCAAAGAAGAAGTAAGTCAAATCTGTGGGTGTGAAAATTGGGCAGCGCTGGTTGGAAGTGAGCGTGTTGCGACGGGTCGCTGCGACTTCACGAAAGCGCTTTTTCTAGCGCTGCAAGACTTCATCAAGAAGCTGCCGGCCTACTTGGACGCGCTGGACAAGCTGATGCCGCATCTGGTGGAGCTGGGTGAGTCTAGACTGCTCAAAGAAGAAGTAAGTCAAATCTGTGGGTGTGAAAATTGGTCAGCGCTGGTTGGAAGTGAGCGTGACGCGACGGGTCGCTGCGACTTCACGAAAGCGCTTTTTCTAGCGCTGCAAGACTTCATCAAGAAGCTGCCGGCCTACTTGGACGCGCTGGACAAGCTGATGCCGCATCTGGTGGAGCTGGGTGAGTCTAGACTGTCTCAAAGACGAAGTAAGTCCAGTCTGTCGGTGTGAAAGGGGTTTGAACATTTTGGCATACTGGGTCAGCCGCCATTTTGATATTTTTTCAAAATGGCGGCGCACAATAATACCTATGTTGCATAGGTAATTGCAGAAAAAGAAAATAAAAGTTCAAAAATATGTTCTTTGTCTGCAAATAACGCTGCAAAGTGACGTTATCGGACATAGTGACCTTAGTATTTTTTTGTTTGTATAAGTGTCCCCAGTCGATGTACATAGGAATTATTGTGCGCCGCCCTTTTGAAAAATCAAAATGGCGGCGCACTGCAATTCTTCTTCAAGAAGCTGCCGGCCTACTTGAACGCGTTGAACGAGCTGATGCCGCATCTGGTAGTGCTGGGTAAGTCAAGAGTCTCTCAAAACCGAAGTGGGACCCAAAGTCGTAAATTCAGTCCGTATGATTATCAACTTTGTTCCGGATATTTAGTACTCGACTTAGGTACATTGAAATTGGGGTGACGACTTATTTCAATAGCCTCGCTTTTTCGCCATCCAAATTCCAATAGAGACAGTTTTGGCCCTCTACCGCCGGCCCGGAAGCCGGTTCTATGAAAGTATGGTGAAAGTGCGAATTAGAAAATTTGCTCCAAGAACAAAGATGTCGTGAGCTGTTTCTGCGCCTAAATGCCGTGGCTGTGACGCCTTCTCATATCATATGCACGATTGATTACGATATTATTATCTGTGTGAGCAAAATGTTTTTTTTGTGTGATTTGATGATCTCTTGAATCGCTCTTAGGCCCGGCCGCCTGAGTGATCTTAAACGATCACGAATGTTTATGACTAACGTTATTGGCATTTTTCTGAGCGGTTCCCTGCTTCGCAATCCACGTTAAGCAGTTGGTGCCGGCTGCGGTCGATAGATGGCAGTCGTTAAGCCAAGTCAGAGGCCTTGGGGCGGCTTGAAAACTTCTAACAGTAAGACCAGCCACTAGTCTTATAAGCCTCCAGCAATCCGGACTTGGCCCCCGTGGTGGAGCATGGCCTATACCTTCCTCAGGGAAGAGACCCGTGCCTCTCGGTGGGGGCATAATGGATTGGTGATGAGTAAGTAATTTATTTATTTCCAAAAAGATAATTCCAACAAGAATAAAATGTTTTTCGTTTACCGGCAGTCCCCAAACTAGGCTGGGCCTGTATCTTGGTGACTTTATTAGTGTGCGTAGTTTATTTAGTTATACAGGCACATACATTGCTTCCGGCCCCACACTAGGATACCCTGTGTCGTGGGAACCAGAAACAGCGACGTCACAAACATGTAAACATCCAAGACCTGGGTTTTTTTTTGTCCCCAGCCGGGATTCGGACCCGGGACCTCTCGCGTGGTATTCAGATGCGGTAACCACTACGCCGCAGAGGTCGTTTTGATGATGATCCGTTTCGCCGTAGGCTGCAACTGCATCCGGCTTTGGGAGGAGGGCGCTCCCAAAGCCGGATGCAGTTGCAGCCTACGGCACGTCACTTAGCGGCGTTATTTGCAGAAAAAGAACATATTTTTGAACTTTTATTTTCTTTTTCTGCAATTACCTATGCAACATAGGTATTATTGTGCGCCGCCATTTTGAAAAAATATCAAAATGGCGGCTGACCCAGTATGCCAAAATGTTCAAACCCCTTTCACACAGACAGACTGGACTTACTTCATTTTCGGTATTCAGATGCGCTAACCACTACACCGCAGAGGTCGTTTTGATGATGATCCGTTTCGCCGTAGGCTGCAACTGCATCCGGCTTTGGGAGGAGGGCGCGGCGCGGGCCGCGTGCGGCTGGCTGGCCGCACTGGCGGGCGCGCGCCCGCACGCCATGCGCGCCGCCGCGCCCGCGCTCACCGCCGCCGCGCTGCGCTGCATAGGTAACGTCCGTCCGCTTAGATAGAAAGAAAGAAAGTTTATTGTACCAACAAGACACATCACAGAAACAAAACACATAAAAAAAGCCGCCGCGCCCGCGCTCACCGCCGCCGCGCTGCGCTGCATAGGTAACGTCCGTCCGCTTAGATAGAAAGAAAGAAAGTTTATTGTACCAACAAGACACATCACAGAAACAAAACACATAAAAAAAGCCGCCGCGCCCGCGCTCACCGCCGCCGCGCTGCGCTGCATAGGTAACGTCCGTCCGCTTAGATAGAAAGAAAGAAAGTTTATTGTACCAACAAGACACATCACAGAAACAAAACACATAAAAAAAGCCGCCGCGCCCGCGCTCACCGCCGCCGCGCTGCGCTGCATAGGTAAAGTCCGTCCGCTTAGATAGAAAGAAAGAAAGTTTATTGTACCAACAAGACACATCACAGAAACAAAACACATAAAAAAAGCCGCCGCGCCCGCGCTCACCGCCGCCGCGCTGCGCTGCATAGGTAAAGCCCGTCCGCTTAGATAGAAAGAAAGAAAGTTTATTGTACCAACAAGACACATCACAGAAACAAAACACACAAAAAAGTAACATAATAAATAAGTAAGGCAACAGACGAAAAACAAATAAAATTAAACAAAAACCTTAGTCTGTGGTGTGTCTAAGTCGCCACAAAAGGCAACTGACTCAGCGTTGTGCTGAGGGTGTGAACCCTCAGCGCTGATTTTCAGTCAGTGCCTACGGTAACTCACAAAAATACTCCAAAATTGCGTGACGTGGTGCATTTGCGAGTAATTTAAAATATAGCGTCGGTACACACGTAGCCAGTCTTGCTTTTAGAAAAAAATACAGGGTGGTCCAAATATCATGGATCAAATGAAATGGGGAGCTAGCCAAGGTCATCTTCTACCAATAAAGTCCTATACAGGGTGGGAAAATTCTCAACGGTTTTGAACTTATGATTGATTTTCGGTTTTTTTCAAGAAAAGAGTTCCTACTACTTATTAAGAGCAATAAAAAAAAAGTACTTAATTTTGGTGGTTGTTTTTTTTTTAGAGTGACGGTCCATGATGAGAATGTAACAAAAAAAAATTCATCGTCCCTGTCTTTATGGATCATGAGAAATTAATTAATTTTTTACGGATCTCGTATCATAATTGTTTGATCCAACATTTTCGTCATTGATTTTAAAAAAAAAGTGTACTGCGGAAACCTGCCCTAGTAGTAGAAAAACTGGACCATTTCATGAGGATTGTAAAAAGATACAACTCAAAGCCCTATCTCTCCTGAGTCTTTTATTATTGACCTTTATTCTCAGCAAAGTTGCATTTTTTTAAATCAATTTTTGGTTCTAACTAATTTGAGTTACGTGGAGAATTTTACCACCCTGTATAGGACTTTATTGGTAGAAGATGACCTTCGCTAACTCCCCATTTCATTTGATCCATGATATTTGGACCATCCTGTATTTATTTCGAAAATACAACTTAGAACGCAAAAATACTTTAAATAGAAAAAAAACATGGTATCAAGTATACCTAATGAAACACAAAATAAAACACTACTCTTCATCACTCGAAGTGTCCTCATAATATTAATCTCCACCGGTACCTACCTAAGAGATGCAGGATCGTCTCGTTATAAATCCATTCTAAGAAACTGATTGATTTACATCTTTAATTGCGTGATCTACATAATAGCAGAATGAGACGAGCTGCGAGCCAAATTCACTGACGTGATTGCGCCGCGTCGGCTTCCTTTAATTTCTTTTGTGAAAAGCCACCACGTGCCGAGGCGGGAAATATCAAAGTGACACTATGATAGCGAACAGACTTCTAGTGGCCGCTAATGTAGGCCATACACGTTACGGTTTACCGGAGAGGGAGAGATCACCTGTGCAGGTTTGCCTGCGCAGGTCAACAGACGTGTATGGGTTCGTTGACAGACTGACGCGATCTGCGCACTGCGCAGGCGACGGGAGTACAAGCACACACGCACAGGTCCACCGTACGGTGTTACTCGAAAGAATTGATTTTCGATCTTGCGCCGGTCACCTGTGCAGAGTGCTTAGTGCGAGTTTTCTTATTCACTTTCGATAGCGAGAGCGTTTGCAATTTGCATAGGAGTGACAAAGAGACAACTAGGTGGCGCGCTTTGTCACTCCTATAGAATATGAGTTTACGTTAACGCGATCGAGTAAAACTCGCACTAAGCAGTCTGGTTCAAAACACTGCACAGGTCTATTCCCACACGTTCTGCACAGGTAGACCTCTCCGATAGAACGTAGCGTGTATGGCCGCCTTTAGTGCGCTCGGACCGAGTGCGCCATCCCAGTAAACTCATGCTTCTGATTGGCCACTTTAGTGTCGCGACAAAAAACTGATTAGTTTAATCGGTTGGCGCGGTGCTGGCGGTTCACTGTTTAATAATACCAACTGTGAACACAGTATTTTAATGAATTTGGGGATTAAATTGATTCGCAATTCGACGATTTATTCCGTGCGGAAAATGCTCACTGAAATACAGAAAAAGACAAAAGTGAACCGTCTAATATAGCCTTTAGCAATGTGAGCCAGAGCTATGAGTGCACACGCATTCCTAATAATATACTTGAACACCGTTCTAAAACAACACGATTTCTTAATCTCATATGCAATTTCAATAGTCTGTGGTAAAGGGAAACATACCTATGTGGCGCAACGGTTAGCGCATCTGCCTACCATGCAAGAGGTCCCGGGTTCGAATCCCGGCTGGGGAAAAAAAACCCACGTCTTTGTAACGTCGCTGTTTCTAGTTCCCACGACACAGGGTATCCTAGTGTGAGGCCAGAAGCAATATATGTGCCTGTATGTAAATGTTATTTTATACCATAGACTCTCATATTTTATAAACGAATAAAAGCTAATCAATGTGTACGAGCGGAGGAGAGCGTGTGCAGCCCTCGCTCCGTCGCACAGCAGGTGTTGTTTGTTGGACGGTGGTGGAAGAACAAGACGAAGTTTATTTCTTCATGGCAGTAGTTTATTCACGATATAGAATTACATATTTTTACATCTCTCATATTCGGTAAGTAGGTCCTTATTACCCCCAAATGGGGCTTGTAGGTGACCAATTAGCGCTCTAGGGTTATAATGTAGCTAGAAAAGCCCTACCTAGGGCGGTAAGTAATTAAAAAAAAACTCTTCACTCTTTCAAAAAGTTCGCGTACATCCGCGTACATCTAACCATCATACTGGCAATAGACATCATGCATTCAGCCCAATGACAAAAGAGGTCGCTTCGCTATTCAGCCTTGTCTTCGTATGAATATAATAGTCATCAATTTTAAATATCGAACGGCGAAGCTCAATTTTGTTTCTGAAAAAAAGAATTAAAAAAAAATTAAAAAAGGCGGGAATAGAAAACTTACTTTAAACATTGTTTGTTTTTGGAATTTTTTTTATAATTATGTGCTAATTAGGAAAAAAACATGAGTTCTGCAAGTGATGAAGATATAAGCTGCACTCCCGAGTCAATGAAAATGGAAGCTGAAGCAGCAATTAACAATATTTTGCCTGAAAGTTCTAAAGAGAGATATTTGAAAACTTACGACGAGTTCATGAAGTGGCGAAAAGAAAAACGAGTATGTAAATGTTTTATTCTTGTAATGCCGGTTTTTATCTACTTACCTCACAATCGAGATTTAAAGCAGAGTAGTTAGCTCGGGTGTAAGCATCAATTGCACCCTCGAACTAAAGGCGCCGAAAAAACTTTATTGTAAAACGATTACAAAAAATGGTTAGTGGCTCCCAAACTAGGATTCTCTGGGCTAATAGCACAGAATACATAATAGTACAGGTACAGAAGTTTCACTAAGCAAAATCAATTAAAGAAAACAGCGATACAATTAGGTACAATTCAGATCGCACGGCGCTAAAAAAGCTACATTATATTCACCTAAATGTTGCCTCTCTTTCTACCGCGTAACTCTTACCTCTTCTGGCGCCTGAATTCCTACCTATTTGCAACTTCGGAGTGGTCGCCGCATGTACTTACGCGATCGATACCGACACGCGTAGTGAAACAAGCCTGCTAATAGGTGTATTTTTTAATATTTGAGGCATATAGAATCAAAGGCTGCTAAGTGCCATACTTTCCAAATATGAGCCATCTAGCGTATTTCGAGTTTAAACTATGCATTTTTTCAATTTACAGTCTATTGTCACGTTGTCATCTTCATACAATTGGGTAGTTGACAAAATGTCAAATAAGTTACTTTTAAAACGGAATTTTGTATGAAAATAGCGGTTTATGACGTCATATTTCAGAGCACTCTTTTTATGTTTCATCTTTTAAAAATTGTATCAACTAGTAAGTGACTAAAAGAGATACATTTTCCGAATTATTTTTTTATTTTTGTTTTAATCGAGCATATCAAATAATTTATTGTTGGTCGTGTCAACTACCGTATTCTTAGGCTGTCAATGTCTGAATGTTGTTATTACGTAAAAACCAAATAACCCCATTTTACTTCCAAGTTAAATTGTGTAGATATGCTATGCAGGTGTTTTTTTTAGACTTTGCTCTTACGAGTAATTCAATTTTAATGTCTTTGATGTGATAAGGAATTTGGTCACATGAGTCTTCTATTCACGGTAAAAAAAATCTACCGAGTTAACCTATAGCTTTTATAGCGGTAATACCGCGTCATTTTTTTTCGCATCGAATTAAAAAACCGGACTATAGTAACAAAACCAGCAAAAGACCACTTAAAACCTCATACAAATCTCATGTTGGGCTCGTAGGCTGCTGAGTGTTACCGCGTTGGAATTAAATAAGGCCAAGTGGCTTGTGGTACTTTGCAGCCTTTGATTCTATATCGTCAGTTAAGTTCTAACAGTGCGAAAGTCATTTTTGACCGTTTCGACCTTTTGATGCCATTGGATGAAGAAAATTGGTGCGCTTCTTTGCGACCAATCTTATCAATCAATATTATTTTATCTTCAATAACTTGATTATAAATACTTTTCCCAAATAATGTACACCTCTAATGTAGCTAATTGAAATTTTACACAGTCTTCGCTCTCCTGTAAAGTTGACATTGTTCCTTACGCACTGTTAGAACTTAACTGACGATATGCCTCATTTTATACTACACCTGCTTGGAAAGTACCTTGATACTTTATCAAATTTACGGTAGAAAGTACGTCATTGCATATCGAACAAATATGCGGGGAGAAAACGCATCTGAGCGGGAGAGAAAAGTGTATGAAAATCCATTTCTTACGTGGTTTTTCTTTTTTAATTTTGGGTAAGACTATGCGCCGGTAACCTAAATATCAAAAGCCAAGAAGTTTTTACAGTGAGTTTTTATCTCCAAGTTCGCAAAATGACACTGGTCACTAGCAACTATTTCAATATAAATTTCAATTAGTAAAGATTTCGTTTTTTATTTTCCTTGTAGGTGTAGTATAAAGCACTATGTATCGCTCGAGAGAAACTGCGATTCCCGATCTCAGGTGTTTTAAAGCCCTCGCCTGCGGCTCGGGCTTCAAACGACACCCTCGACGGTAATCGGTCACTTTCTCCTCTCGGTGAACAATGTACTATTGTCGTTCCCCAGGCGGCGCGACGCCCCGCAACCAGGTGGAGCCATTGGCGGAGCTCCTCCTAGCGCTGAACCGAGCGCGTTGGGCCGACGAAGGCCTGGACGGCTGGCTGCGGCGAGCGCTTTCGCACAGCGGCTTCCCCACGCCCCACGCCACCGACCACCACAAGCATAAGTTCATCGCCGCCGTCGTCAAGTGAGTCCACCGTTCGAAGATAGTCTAGCCTCGTGAGGCCCGACCTTGAAAATAACAATACGGTAGTTGGCGAAATGTCAAATAAGTTACTTTTAAAACGGAATTTTGAATGAAAATACCGGTTTCTGACGTCATATTTCAGAGCACTCTTGTAAGTTTCATCTATTTAAAAATTTTAATAACTAGTAATAGGGAATGGATGAAAATATCAGAAGTGCTTGATATGTTTTTGGTGATAGGAATAACCTTCCTTAACGCGGGAAAAAAGTTGAGGTAGCGGACCAAAGAATATGTCTGTTAAGCCGTACTGAGCCCAGAACTACGAATGGAAAAATATTAAGATTATTTAAAAATTTACTACGAAGCCATAAAAATTGAAACTTTTTTCTCGCGTTAAGGAAGGTTTATATTTTCTTCACTTTTTCTTCACTTCTGATATTTTCATCCATTCCCTATTGGCTAAAAGAGATACATTTTCCAAAATATTTTGTAATTTTTGTTTTAATCGAGCATATCAAATAATTTATCGTTGGTCGTGTCAACTACCGAATTGTTTTCATACTTTTTTTAGTACATTGGGCCTTACTAGACTAGCCGTCGTTTCAGTCGTGCAAAAGCAGCCACATATAGTACAAACGCACTGGGTGTTTGTACGGGCTTGCACCGTACACCTTTCTATACTTCATATGTTTAGGTACAAAAGCTAAAAAATCTTGATACCCTTTTTTATTGAAATGTACACTTGTTAAACCAAAATCTTTACACATTACCAATTCAATGTGAAGTTAAATGTAATTTCATAAAAACACATTTAATTTGTAAAAATTTAGACTTAAAAAGTATATAGGTATTTCAATAAAGATACTCATCTAGATTGTTTACCTTTAGTTAAGTACCTAAACATATGGAGTATAGGACGCCGTATTGCCGACTGTGCAGAGCTCACGGGCCTTGCTGCCTGCGCCAGATAGTTGGCTTTTGCCTCTCATTATCAAACATGTAATAACGAATCGCTCGTAGCCCCGGCCGCCTGAGTGATCTTAAACGATTACGAAGGTTAAGCAACTTAGGGCGCGTTCAGTGCATGGATGGGTGACCGTTCTATGACTAACGCTAGTGGCATTTTTCCGAGCGGTTCCGTGCTTCGCAAGGCACGTTAAGCAGTTGGTGCCGGCTGCCATCTATAGATGGCAGTCGTTAAGCCAAGTCGGAGACCTTAGGGCGGCTTGAAAACTTCTGACCCTCTGGTCGTGCAGTGTTGCTGCTTTTGCTTTTACATGACTCGCCATCGTCAAGTGAGTCAACCGATCTATATAAGATATTCTACTTATTATTTGGGTCAAGCAAAAGGAGCCGGTTTACTAATGTATTGCCAAAAATCGTTTCCCAAACTATTTTCCGCAAATTATCACTTGGCAAAAAAACATTTCTCAAAACAACTTAAAGCAAATAAACAGTTAGCAAAAGTTATTATGGCAAGTTATTGTTTACCAAATAAATACTTGGTCAAAATTCTTTTTACCAAGCATTATTCAGTCAAAAGTATCGTTTGGCAAAAAGTACCTTTCCATGCAATACCGAATACGTTGCCGGCAATGTGTGTAAATGACTCAACAAAGTCGAGTCTGTTTTCGATCTTACATAGAGAACCTAACGCTCCGACGCGCTCCGCTTCGCTACGCGCGTCGTCGCACCTATATTTCTGTTGCCACGTATTCTTTACATCGCCGACCCCCCGTTCAATAATAATTAGTACCTAATCGTCAACTATATTTATGCCAAATAATAATTTGACCAAATGAATAAAAGCCAAAATAAAACGTTAGCATAATAAACGTTTGTCTTAATAAAACTTGACGCAGTAAAATTATGCGAAATGATAATTTGACCAAATGAATAAAATGCGAAATGAAAACTTGCTAAAGTTTCATTTGGGAAATGAAACTGATGCCATAAGTTTATTGGGAAGTAAAATTTGGCGAAAAATACTTTGGCTAAACGGCGGTATCCCAAAGGAGCCACATACATTACAAACATAGTGGGTTTTGCTGCTTTTGCTTTTATGCGACTCCTTTATTGTATTGCACTCACAAGTAAATCTGTGGCACGAAAAATTAAATCTTTGATCCTATATCTAATAAAGTAAAAGGTATTCATTTCAATAAAGGTTTACTTGTGTACATGTCAAGTGTTATTTGGGTCTTTGGCTGACTTTGACAAAACAACAGTATTGATTGAATAACACTTTTCAGGCCTTTCTTTTCTCACGCCGGTTTACCTACTACAATTATTTCAAATACTTAATAATAAATCTCTTGTTTCAGAGAAAAGAGCAGCAAACGGCGACTTTTAGAAACTGTGCAAGAGTTCTCCTTAGTATGTAGAGGCCTAATAGGCACGGAGTACGCGCGGCAAACTTTGGCCTCGAAACAACTTGTGTCGTAGGAAACGTAGGTGGAATCGAATTGGCTAGTAGAGGGCGTCGTAGTGTCAACTGTACTGGATCTGAACCTCAAAATGCTATAGTATGTAATGAAACTTGTACGATCTCTTGTTAGATACGCACACCTTGTCGTGTTGACTTGATAATCATCATCAACCCGTTATGTCCCCACCGAGGAGCACGGGTGTCTTCCCCGAGGAAGGTATAGGCCAAACTCCAACACGGGGCCTAGTCCGGATTGGTGGAGGCTTGCAAGACTAGTGTCTGGTCTTACTGTCAGAAGTTTTCAAGCCGCCCTAAGGCCTCTGACTTGGCTTAACGACTGCCGTCTATCGGCAGCCGGCACCAACTGCTTAACGTGCTTTGCGATCGTTTAAGATCACTCAGGCGGCCGGGGCTTCGAGCGATTCCCACTTGATAATAAAAGATCCGAAATCCGAAAGATCGTACAAAACTTGTAATTTGAATTAGTTTTTAAGGGCCTGCCGACATTGGCGTTGTCTTGGCCTAGCTTCAACATTACTCAATAGAATGTGAGTCTGATCCATGTCAGATTGTATGACATGCTTGACCTGTGTAGTGTGTACTTATACAAAGGAAAGCCATCGAAACTACATAAATGATGTTATATATACAGTGTGAGTCTTCATAAAGTGCACATATCAAAATCAGGGAAACTACACCCCATTTCATCGAAGGAAAAAATAAAAAATATATTTATAAAAAAGGTCTCTACCTGTGATAAACAATGGTGTGTAGCAAAACGATGCACATGGGCTTTTTTCAAACGGTCATAAAAACTGTTGTTTTTGAGTAATAAACGTGCAATTTTTACTTTTAGAAAGCTAATCCCATGTAAAATAAGCTAGAATGAAAAAAAAGTAGGGTCAATAGCATGATTTTAGGAGAAATTGTAAAACAAATGCAAAAATGATGAAAAAAAATACAAATTTTCTTCAAGTTTCACTTAATTATAAATTTATAGGGTTAGTTTTCTTGGATATTTTTACTTAATGGGTACGGCTTATTATTAGACATCATCACAAAATTTATTTCACTACGATAACGCACTTAGTTTAAAAATTATGACGATTTATCTAAATAGGGTCAACAGGTGCAACTCATAATTTTTAAAAAATCATAAAAAATACAAATATTTATTTTTTATTTTTTCCGTCGATGAAATGGGGTGTAGTTTCCCTGATTTTGATATGTGCACTTTATAAAGACTCACACTGTATAATATTCATCAGGCGCTTAAAATATTTTTAGTTGAAGAAATCATATTGGTACATTTTATGTACTTCATGTACCAATATGATTTTCGGAGGTTCGGGGATGGTTCGTCAGTAGTCTGATGTTAAATACGGCCGCTGTGAAAAATTTAGCATAGGTATTGTTTTTCTCAAACAAGCATTGGAACATGAACGTGGTAACGTTGAATATTTTCAACTCGATTAACTTTTTAAAGTTATTCATCTGTTTAGGTGTGTTCGTCCAAGATTTCATGGAATTGGCATAATTATGTGTGCTTTAGGTGTTAAATGACACGAAATTATTATATGCAAAGATATATTTTAAGTAAAGTTGAGATCTTAATGCCGACCTTACAAGATGTTACTGACACTACGGAAACCGTTATATGTTAACCTATATTCAAGTACAATAAAGTACAAAAAACATAAATTACTGACTGATAAGAATAAGAACTAGAACTAAATACACACAATAGTTTAAAACCATACACAGATCTTAACTTAATGTTTGCACACGCGTGTCCAGAATAAAATAAGCTTAAATCTAGTACTTAACCTATGACCTAACTGCTCAAGCTCCAACGGTTCGCTCAGTCGATGTAAAATAAAAGATTTGTACACGGATCGTGTCGCTTGGCAACAATACCGCGTCCAAAAAAGGGCGTGTCCTCAAGCTATAACAATGAGAATGATCGCGTTTAGCTGAGGATAATATAATTACTATCGAAATATGTGCTGTTATAATAAGATTCGTTAGTTATCAGCTTACCCCTTCTGGACTTCCAACACCACAATTAAATTGTGAAACACAATCGACACACAGCAGGGATTCACAAAATCACGCTAAACTGCGTTTTTAAACCTAAATTGCAAAATATTTCAATATTTAATTTCCCGAGACTCGTCTCATACCAATATTACCTACGTTGCAGAAAAACATTCACCACTTTTTTTCTTGCTACCTCGCCTCTTCATCAGCAGTTCAGCAGAGTAGGTTCTTACCGACCTTCTTTTTAAAAAAATAATCTGCGTTTAGAAATATCGAAAAGGCTGATTATTCTTATTTATTTGTCAAGAACTCTGATGAAAATACAGTTTTAGTGTCGCGGTTTGTTTAAAAATTTTTCAGTTTAGCTACAAAATTGAAAAAGAAAAAATTATACCAGTTTGAACTTTCCACCACAATATTAATCCATGAATGAATCAAGATTAATATGTGCATCATTCTGTGAATGCCCAAATGTTGCTATGATCTATATCGACAGCTTTTCTGTATCACAATTCAAGCGGAAGTTACACGAGGAGAGTTTCTCTAATGCGAGTGGCCAATAATCGTAAGAGGTTATCCCATGACAAAAATCGCAATTCTATTCTCACCTGCGGTTGGTTAAATTTTGACAAAAGCTATTAAGTTAGCGATAGGTACTCAAATGCGAGTATCACAATGTGTAAACAGTAAACATGTTCGGGAGAGAATCGCAAGTATAGATGCGAGCCTTGCGCTAATCACTCTGTACTGTTCATAAACTACATTTTCTCGTGAGAGAAACTTGTCATTTGTCTAGGCGAGCAATAATATTGTTCAAAAGATAAGTGTTCGCCACTAGCGTTCGAGAAACTCTCCTCGTGTCGGAGCTGTAGTCGACCAACTGACACTATTGCGAACGAGATATAATGACAACAGGCTATCGCAATGAAACTTAAGACTTGTACAATCTTTATCTGGTTTCGTTGGTCTTTCTTTACACACTATGTACTTAATTCCTAGTACATTAATGTCAAATTTCAACTTAGCGTGCTAAGACTTGTGAACGTACGGCTTCAGTGCCCGTCCGGAACGTGTTATCACGACGGCGTCCTCTACAGCTAGATTCGGGTAATCTCTAAAATCAAGTCTTCTCTTAGCTGTAACTTATTTATTCTGTACCAGTGTACATAATTATTGTTGTTGCAATAAAATCATAATTAATTTTTGAATTCTTTTATTTATATAGTAAAGAATAGTTTAAATAAAATTGTTTTTTTCTTATAAGAGAATAATGTATTTATAAGTTATGTTATTACTAATATTATGTTGTAAAATATAGGACACACATAATTTATAACCTAAGACTCGCGTAGCTACTAACGACTTAGAATGTAAATTAAAAAAAAACACAATTTTAACACTACACTCATAAAATAGATCACAATACATCACTGGAAATAAATAATATGTTAAATATGTCTAAACTACATACCTAAACCGTGACTTCATAATTCAAGAAGGAATTTGGTTATCACAGTAAAAATAAATTGCTGTTCGTTAGTCTCAATAAAACTTGGAAACGGCTGGGCCGATTTGGTGAAATTTTCTTTTATATAATTTTACAGCCTGATTTTTTCACCGGTACAATAAATTTTACCATATCATTGGTATCGATAATAGATTACATTTATCGAATAAAATTACCATATAGTTTTTTTCATTTTCATTAATTTATCCTTCATCCAATTTGTAACTCATGGGCACCCATTACAAGGCGTCATCGCGGTGCGAGGCAGAGGGCGGCGGGGTGGGGTGAGTGAGCGGGCGGCGGGCTGGCCGGCGCACGATTTGGCCGGTCAGTCCGCGCGCATTGACCTAGGTGAGTGCACGTGCGCCGTTTCCGCACTTCCTGCAGTCGAAAATTACGCGCGCAACACGATGTTTACAAACCGCGAGTATTACGAATTGGTTCGTCGTAGTTACTTTCTCAGTGGGGAAAATACAGCTGCACCTCGGCGGGTATACGCTGAAGAAAGTTTGCCCCGCCTGATAAATACCGGTTTTATTGAACCTCAAATACTCAACACCAGGACATTCATGAGAGTGACGCAGCATTTGCTAGACAATTGGACAACGGACAATTCACTGCACCATCGCGAATTGGGATCAAGTAAGATTTTTTTTGCTACGTCATACATAAGTCATACCTACTGGCTGCGCCGCCGCCGCCGCTTCTTTTCCTTCCCGCAAGCCGCGCGCAGTTGCCAGTTCGGGCGTTTAGTTGTGCTCATGCGTAATGAGTCCATATTTCTCTAAGATTTGCGGATAAGTTCAGACATTGGTATTTTTGTTTTTTTGTACCAACGGGGTAGTAACAAAAAATGTTGGTATTTGTATTTTGGACTTGTATTACGTATGTTGATTTATTGTACCGGTGAAAATGTCACCCTGTATAATAAAATTTAAGATATTACTAGCTGACTCGGCAAACGTTATTATGCCAAATTGGTTATCTTTAACTAAAGGATGTGAAAAATAGATAACAACCTATTCTCAGACCTACCAAATAAACACATAAAAACATAAAATTTTATGAAAATCGGTCGAGCCGTTCCGGAGGAGTATCAACACTGACACTGACTAACACTGACACGAGAATTTTATATATTAGAAGAAAAAAAGAAGATGTAGACAAGAGTTTAAAATCCATAGACTTATTTTAAGGGGACATTCTACACATGATTTAGAAATATAATAATTATATTTCTGTACTCCTAGTATAAGATGAGTTCCGTTTTTTCCTTTTGAGGTACGGGACCCAAAGCCTAGGCGCGCACTAGCGACAGGTGACAGCTCGGCGACTAGACGCGACAACTACGGCCGTCAATTTTCATATAATTTTGTTCGAATCTCCGCACACTTGGCGTCAGACTCCGGAGTCGCGACGACAAGACGCCAGAGGCAAATGACAACGTCGCGTCTGACGCGGCGACCAGTCGCCCTGTTTGCGATGGCTCTAAAAACTGACTGGCGTCTTTTGGTCGGCGCCGGCCAACTCAATTGTTTTTTTACTGTTTACGCGTACCACGCATACGGGTTAAACATATTAGCAAATAATTTAAACATTAAATATAAAAATATAATCCAAATATGTTAAACCATAAGGTACCAATAAATTATTAATAATTCTGTTTCTCACAATGAAAACAACATTTTCTCAAAATATCCATAACAGTTTAAAAAGTTGCCGAATACACCTGTTTCTGTTTTGTATGTCCTACTTACTCGTCCTAGTAATCTTTACAAAAAAAGAAATACTTTCCGTAGTCATCTTTTCAATAACTAAACATAATATTATATTTGAACTACCACGGTCGAATTACTGGCAAAAATCGACACATCTCGAAAACAAGTCTTTTTTTACTGAACAAGCTACTGTTTTGGCACATCGCGTTACAGCCGTCTGTCTGCCCGGAATCAAAATGTATGATGAACGTTCAAATTCGGTTCAAAAACTAGACCCTATGGGGCTTGCATTACAGTTCCACCGCGGAATCGAGCCACTAATCGCCAGACTCGTCTTTATCAACCTCCATTCCGTTCTTACTAACTGTTAAATAAACCTTCAGCGAGTCAGTGTCAGGATTCCGGTTTTTCTTCCTCAGGAAATTCATCGCTTGTTCCAAAGACAGCCTGAAGCAATCCTGCCTGTTGACACTTACCGAGGCGTTCTCTAAGTCGCTGTGCGTGGCCCTACTGTAGACCAGTTTCCTGGAGTTGTGGTTTCCGATCAGAGCGACTTCGTATGTGAAGGTTTTAGCTTTGTTCCTTGGGCCGATGTAGGCAGTGTATATGGAGATGCTCCACGTACGTACGTCTACGTTGATCTGTAGGTGAAAGATCTCGTCCAGTGCGAGGATGAGCCAGTGTTCGTGTTGGGCTACATTCACTCTCAAGTTGAAAATGTGCCGGCGGCCGTTTCGTACTATGTTTGCGTGTTTGGTCTGTGAATGAGACAGGCAAGGACTGTTATGTCTTTTTCTAGTGTCAAGAATATTCTAATCTTACTACGATCTTAGAACTTTGTAATTCGGTTTTTATAGGAATAGAAAAGACTACGGTTGTAGCTTTAAGTGAGCAGGGCGTAGGTGGGCGCGGGCCACTGGTAGCGGCTAGCGTGTAAAGTCTAAAAACCGTTTTTAAATTAAGGCAAAAAAAAAATACGCGGTGTTTCCACTATATAACATAATATAGGTTTACGCGGTAGATTTTTACCGTGAATAGAAGACTCATTTGACCAAAATCTTTACCACATCAAATACATTAAAATTAACTCACTCACAAGAGCAAAGTAAAAAAAAAACCTACGTAGCAAACATAATTTTTACTTGTAAGTAAATTTATGTTATTTGGTTTTTACGTCCTAGCAACACTGCAGCACCTTTGGCTGGATATTGATATGTCAAAGTGACATTTTTTTTTGCATTTAATTAAAAAATAGAAAAATTAGGTATAGAAACAAACCGGGCGGGGCTACCTGAAGGTCTTGGATGTTTACATGTTTGTGATGTCGCTGTTTCTGGTTCCCACAACACAGGGTATCCTAGTGTGGGGCCAGAAGCAATGCATGCGTCTGTATGTAAATGTTATGTTACGGTAGCGGCGAGCGTGTACACGGGGGCGGGGGGGGAACAAGATGGCGGCGCTACCTGGAAGTACTGCGGCAGATCGGAGCGCGGCTAGCGGGGACAAGATGGCGGCGCTACCTGGAAGTACTGCGGCAGATCGGAGCGCGGCTAGCGGGGACAAGATGGCGGCGCTACCTGGAAGTGCTGCGGCAGATCGGGCCGCGCAAAGGGCGCGGCTAGCGGGGACAAGATGGCGGCGCTACATGGAAGTGCTTCGGCAGATCGGGGCGCGCAAAGGGCGCGGCTAGCGGGGACAAGATGGCGGCGCTACCTGGAAGTGCTTCGGCAGATCGGGGCGCGCAAAGGGCGCGGCTAGCGAGGACAAGATGGCGGCGCTACCTGGAAGTACTGCGGCAGATCGGAGCGCGGCTAGCGGGGACAAGATGGCGGCGCTACCTGGAAGTGCTTCGGCAGATCGGGGCGCGCAAAGGGCGCGGCTAGCGAGGACAAGATGGCGGCGCTACCTGGAAGTACTGCGGCAGATCGGAGCGCGGCTAGCGGGGACAAGATGGCGGCGCTACCTGGAAGTGCTGCGGCAGATCGGGGCGCGCAAAGGGCGCGGCTAGCGAGGACAAGATGGCGGCGCTACCTGGAAGTGCTGCGGCAGATCGGGGCGCGGCTAGCGGGGACAAGATGGCGGCGCTACCTGGAAGTGCTGCGGCAGATAGGGGCGCGGCTAGCGGGGACAAGATGGCGGCGCTACCTGGAAGTGCTGCGGCAGATCGGGGCGCGGCTAGCGGGGACAAGATGGCGGCGCTACCTGGAAGTGCTGCGGCAGATAGGGGCGCGGCTAGCGGGGACAAGATGGCGGCGCTACCTGGAAGTGCTGCGGCAGATCGGGGCGCGGCTAGCGGGGACAAGATGGCGGCGCTACCTGGAAGTGCTGCGGCAGATCGGGGCGCGCAAAGGGCGCGGCTAGCGAGGACAAGATGGCGGCGCTACCTGGAAGTGCTGCGGCAGATCGGGGCGCGGCTAGCGGGGACAAGAT
The DNA here is from genome assembly GCA_947310845.1 of Yponomeuta plumbellus. Taxonomy (NCBI): domain Eukaryota; kingdom Metazoa; phylum Arthropoda; class Insecta; order Lepidoptera; family Yponomeutidae; genus Yponomeuta; species Yponomeuta plumbellus. The sequence goes on from OX371196.1 coordinate 16,404,053, forward strand.
GGCGGCGCTACCTGGAAGTGCTGCGGCAGATAGGGGCGCGGCTAGCGGGGACAAGATGGCGGCGCTACCTGGAAGTGCTGCGGCAGATCGGGGCGCGGCTAGCGGGGACAAGATGGCGGCGCTACCTGGAAGTGCTGCGGCAGATAGGGGCGCGGCTAGCGGGGACAAGATGGCGGCGCTACCTGGAAGTGCTGCGGCAGATCGGGGCGCGGCTAGCGGGGACAAGATGGCGGCGCTACCTGGAAGTGCTGCGGCAGATCGGGGCGCGCGAAGGGCGCGAGCGCGGCGCAGCCGGGCAAGGGGCACTGGTAGCGGCGGCGCGCGCAGCTGGCCTCGTGCGCGGCGCGCCGGCGCAGGCGCACCTCGCGCCCGCAGCTGTGCCGGCACGCATAGCGGAGCATCTCGCCCACCTGCGGGACGACGGTGCGGTTCAAACATTTGAGTCACATAGATGCATAGTCAGTGTAGGGGCCGCAGTTAGAGTGACTACGAACTCCCACAGTTAATGTTGATGTTGATGTGACTGGATGTTGGACCGATCGAAGATGTTATTTTACGTCTTCACTGTTTAATGTTGATGTTTCTTATATGCGAGCTATTTTCTAACTAAACCTAAAAACCTAATGTATCGCAAAGGTGAACTGCGCCGTCCGCTTATTTCCTAAGACTTGCGTAATTTACCTTATGCGTACTCAGTTGTTGCTGACCGTACAGTCAGCAACATCCACTTTTTTCACATCCAAAAGTATTAGCTATTTTACGGAATAATCAGACTTCTTTCAGGACTTTTTACTGACCTATTACTGTATATAACTCATATTAACTAGAAGCTACTACATTATAATTGTAAGTAAAAATATCTTATTTACCCTTTCAGTTAAAGTGGATGTTGCTGACTATGCTTCTATATGACTCATTTGTTATACCAATAAGACCAGCCACTAGTCTTACAAACCTCCAAGGTTATAGAACATAGGGCGCGTTCAGTGCATGGATGGATGAGCGTCCATGACTAACGCTAATGGCATTTTTCCAAGCGATTCCATGCTTCGCAAGGCACGTTAAGCAGTTAGCGCCGGTTGCCGTCGATAGATGGCAGTCGCTAAGCAAAGTCAGAGGCCTTAGGGTCTCTTGAAAACTTCTGACAGTAAGACCAGCCACTAGTCTTTAGTTCTAGTCCCCAAGTCACTAGTCCCCGCGCTTTTGCACTTTTTTTCCGCCTCAGTGGAACCGCAGCCTTAAACTCCGGTTCAAACAGAGAAAGTAGAGCGCGACAAACTTATCTGACCCGGTGAAGGCGTCACTTTTCTCATGGTAAACTTGATGTTTTTAGCATTAAAATGTGACAATTACTTTGCTAAATTCCGCCAAAACCCCACAATCAAAACGCAGGAAAAAATGTGCAAAAGCGCGGGGATTTTGGCGGAATTTAGCTAAGTAACGCCTGATTCCATACAATATTTGACGTTTTTAAACAAAAATTGACACCTCCCTCTGGAGGAGGAGGTCAGATATCTTTGTGACACTATACACGTTTAGAAACCCGCTATGAAAGGTATTTATTTTATTTATTATCTATGGAAAACCAACAGTTGATAAAAAATATATGAAACTTATAAACTAGTTATCAGCAACTAGTTTATACAGACTGTTAGATTTATGCAAACGAAACTATAAGAAGTATACTATTGAAACTTGGTAAGAAGATGTAGGTATTCTGTGAGCCGCATTAAGATTCTCACACAAAAATAGAAAAAAAAACAATAAATTTTGAGGGTTCCCCATAATTAGAACTTAAGAAAATTTTTTTTCATCAAACCCATACGTGTGTTGTGTCTATGTATAGGTCTTCAAAAACTATATTGAGGTTTTTAGTATAATTTTATTCTAAACTGAATAGTTTGCGTGAGAGACACTTCCAAAGTGGTAAAATGTGTGTCCCCCCCATGTCTGATGAATTGACGCCCCAACTCACCCCCTCCATGGCGCGGTTCCGTACGGACGAGAAGGCGGTGCGGCAGACGGGGCACACGGAGAGACGCGTCCGACACGAGGAACACACCAGATGCCCGCGCCGGCACTGCCACATCGGCGACTCCATCCATTCCAGGCACACCGGGCACTCAAGCAGACGCAGGAGGCACTGCCGACACGAAAATGGCGGCACGTCTAAAGTCGGCTTCCCACGGTCCGCGATATCGCGGACGGACGCGGGAAGGGTCTCGGTCCGCGGTAGCACAGACGTCTGTGGCGGTGCGCCGTACCGGCGTCTGTGGTGAATTGCTGGCCGTCGGCAGAATCGCGCACCGTGGGATGCCAGCTTAAGAGATATTCTTAACAAGGTGGCATATTTTCTGTTCTTTGGGTGAATGCACAGAAGAAATGAAAAATGTATGTACTGTGTTTTAAAAAAAAAAATTGTTTGTTTATTAAATATGCATATCGCGCATATTGTTAGCCTGTATTAGGCTAACTTTGTTACTATTGTATAAATTTAATTGTTCTTCGAATTAGTCTTATATGTTGGACAATCCGATAAATAAATAAATATTTATTTTTGACGGGCGAGGAAGTTGATAGGGTGGAAAGCCGGAGGCGCTTCGAAAAAAGATATATTATATTTGTGAAGCGCGTGTACACGGATAGAGGGTGAAAAAACGGAGGCATTTCGATGACAGATATCAATTTGTGAAACACATTGGTAAAGTGGAAGTTAATAGGGGGAAAAAAGCGGGCACTTTAAAGACCAATTATATTAATTTGTGAAGCTTGCGTATATTAAGAGGGTGGAAAAACGTTAAAATACATGAACTGTCTCATGGGACGTACCAAAAAGGCACCACCAAAATAAAAAGGCGGCCAAGTGCGAGTCGGACTCGCCCATGAAGGGTTCCGTAGCAGCAAGTAACATAATATAAATGTTCTTGGAGAAGCCTGCCCCCGCGCGCTCCGCACTCGCTACCGATCAAAGCACGCTCCGCGCGAATTATAATTATTATTTACTTAGGCACCTATAGTTTTATTTTAGAAAATAATGGTTTACGGTTTATGCATAAGGTATAATTATGTTTATGAAATTAAATTTTTTAATTTTATTTTTATATTTGACTTGATTGAATGAAAGGTAAATTGCGGTTTACGATTTATGACGTATTAAGAAAAACTACTTACTAGATCTCGTTCAAGCCAATTTTCGGTGGAAGTTTGCATGGTTATATTTTTTTTACTTTTATCATTCTCTTATTTTAGAAGTTACAAGGGACGACGACACGCATTTTACCACTTTGGAAGTGTCTCTCGCGCAATCTATTCAGTTTAGAAAAAATATATATTAGAAACCTCAATATCATTTTGAAGACATATCTACCTAGATACCACGTATGGGTTTGATGAAAAAAAATTGAGTTTCAGTTAGAAGTATGGTGAACCAATCGCGTTTATCAGATGGGCAAAGAATCTAAACTTGACAAAAAAATACGATTCAATGGCGGGACGATGTTGTCCGGGCAAAAATAAATAATGCCTTATTTTGTCTAAGATTCTGACCTGGTTAAGCTCTTTGAAGGTATCGATCTTCGGTTCCTTCTTCCTTTTAACACCGCGAGCTTCGCCATTTGGCGCTGCGGCGCCCTCGGCAGTGGGATTCTGTTAACAAAACACAACTTGATATGAGAGTTCATAAAAAAATGCATGGAGACAATTATTTTACAGTTCCTACAAGTTCAAGAATAGGCTATTTGACAGTGCGAAAAAAAGAGTGTTATGTATACGTCTTCGTATAAATTATGAGTTTTAAAACCGCTTTAAGGCATTTTAACTAAAAAACAATTTATTTGTAAAAAAAAACACAAGATAAAATTTGATAAATTTGTATCTGGCAGCCATTGTATCGAAAACGACCTGGATTAGCCGATTCTGTGATGACGTCACATGTCAGTAAAAATGGCGTCTATCATTCATTCGTTCTTACGTTCATTGGTTGGTTTACCGGGAAGTGATGTCATAATTCTGTGCGCCATAGTGGCCATGATAGCGTTTTGGCGGCTTATTTCAAAAGAACATTTTCGTTTGCATTTTTTGAAATAGGTACACGAAAGAATTTAAAATTACCACTTTTTGAGGACTCCATGAACGCCAACAAAAAATATGAGATGGTTTTCAGAAGTCGGTCAAATAGCCTATTCTGCCTTAAATGACCAATGCAAGCGTACCGGGTTCATCCAACACTTCCACGTCTGCTCCTCCGTCGTCGCTGTAGGTACTTAACTGAGCAGTCGTTCTAGATACACCTTTACTAACCTTGACCGCTTGAATCGCTCGTAGCCTGGGCTGCCTGAGTGATCTTAAACGATCACTAAGGTTAAGCAACATACGGCGCTTTCAGTCCATGGATGGGTCACCGTCTATGACTAACGCTAGTGGCATTTTTCCGAGCGATTCCGTGCTTCGCAAGGCACGTTAAGCAGTTGGTGCTGGCTGCCGTCGATAGATGGCAGTGGTTAAGCCAAGTCAGAGGCCTTAGGGCGGCTTGAAAACTTCTGACAGTAAGACCAGCCACTAGTCTTACAAGCCTCCACCAATCCGGACTTGGCCCCCGTGGTGGAGTATGGCCTATACCTTCCTCAGGGAAGAGACCTATGCCCCTCGGTGGGGACATGATGGGTTGATGATGATGAACCTTGACCTTGGACTCTCAGCAACTTACATGCGCAGCAGATCCATCCACATCCTCCGACGTGCGGTCAGCGGGCTCGCTTGCGAGTCACCCGCCATAGCCATACTTCCCAGAGCAGTAGCTCTAGCTCAGTGGTCCTTAAACTATTTGCAGTCACGGACCACTTAAAGAATTCCTAAAATGCCACGGACCCCCTGTCAATATATGAATATTTACCTCTTGTGGAACAAAAAAAACACGATTAAAGAATCACTTTTATTGCTCTTGCCTCTCGCCTCGCGCCGCTTGACAATAACCAGCGAGAGTGGTCAAGCAAATTAGGATTTAGTTAACTTTAATTTTCACCACAGCGGTGGTGGCGTAGTGGGGTTGACCCTTGCTTCTCGATCATGAGGGTCTGGGTTCGAACCACGCATGTACCAATGACTTTTAGTTACGTGCATTTGTTTGTACAGCAACACCATTCGCTGATAAATTGTGCCCGGATAACGGCGACAGGCTTGCCACTTGTCACGTTTGGGACCTAATAAACTCGGCAAAACGTGGGTCCAGTTCTAGAGACTGGTACCTCTGCCTACCCCTTCGGGGATAACGGGCGTGAGTTTATTTTTTTTATTTTTTTTTCATTAATGTTAAGAGTTAATTGAGCTGCTGCGGACCCTTAGCGCGCATATCACGGACCCTTTAGGGGTCCGTGGACCCCACTTTAAGAAACCCTGCTCTAGCTAGACCTTCACTGACCTCGACATTTTGATCTTGACCTTCGGCGGTCGTCGGGATCGCTGCGGGTCCCTCGAGTTCATCCAAATCCTCCACATCCATATCCTCTGCTGAGGCGTTAGCGGACGCACCAAGAGAGCCGCCCGCAGCCGCCGCACCGCCCAAACCGTCGCTTGTGTCTTGGTTGGGCGGCCTCGAGTCTTCCCCTGGGGAAGGTGTTTGAAACTTGAACCGTGCCGTGGTCGGTAGGAAATTAATAACTTCTCGGCTCGTGAACTTAGCTCATATAATACGCGAACAGAATTGTTCCTGGATGGTTCCGATCATGTTAAACTGACCATAAATATTTTTTTATAATTTTATCTTATATGATTTGATCGGGTTTTTTTCATTCAGAAAAATACATAAGTTATATTTCTGTCAAACTGCGTAATCGGTTGTTGGCAGTCGCTCTTGGTTTTACATTTGGATGACTGAGAGAACTCTTTTCTTATCAAAGTCTCAAAACTTTACTAAGTTTCATTATGTCCCAGTTTTAAATCTTTTTGAAACCTTAAAAATACCGATATACCTAATAAGATTTACCAATTTTTTCTGAATATTTTGTTAATACATAGTATATGATGAGCCTTTGTGGCCACCCCGACATACCACAGACTATAGTTTTAGTTATGTCTTAATTTATTTGTTTTATTTTTGTCTGTTGTATTGGCTACTCGTCTGTTTATTTTGTTTCTGTGATGTGTCTTGTTGCTACTGTAAATATGTTTCTTTCTTTCTTTAATATTTTAAGACCCATGACAATAAAACTATGGCTAAGAACCTAGAACTAGGAAGCACTAACGCGTAACAAGGGTTTCTAATTGTTCCTTTCAATGTAATAGCACAACTGATTAGGTACGCGTATACACTTTTTAAACTTATTTCTCTTTAGAATAAACAGTTCCGCCAATCCAAATTTTCGACCAATTTATCAATTGCATTATCATTCCAGAAATGAAATTACGAAGCTTGTTGGTCTCCAGAACAGTTGTCTGACACGTTCGCAGTGTAAGCGACGAAATGCCATCAAGTGCCAGGTGCGTGTTACAAGAATCTTACCTTCAGAGTCCGAGGAGGCGGGAGGGCTGCGTACGACCTCGCTCCCCGGTGCGTGGTACGAGTGGCCGGCTCGGCTCGGGCTGGGCGCTGTGCTGAACAAGGGGCGAGCCTGCGGCTGCGACGACCCCGCACCCTGCCCCAGCCCACTCGTCGACGGTATGGCTGGATAAGCCATAGTTCATGCCGTGGTTAAATATGTAGAGAAGAGTTCAGTTATACGGACAGGTGCGGAGTCAGGGAAACTTCTTACCCTGCCCCCCATGCAACGACTAATTATTTATCTATGAAGCGAACGATATATAGGGAGATTCTCAGAAAATGCCTCAAATTGCATAATTTAACTCAATAAAAGTAAAAATGTTACTTTTGTTACTTTTTATTGAGTTAATATGAAAAAAAATGCGACAAAGAAATTATGCAATTCTGATAATCACCCTGTAGACAGATAGAAAACACCGAATGCTTAAGTGTATCATGATGTTAACCACTACCTATGAGATGGTCTAATGACATCAGGCTACTACAGAGTCGACAGTCGATACGGCAAATAGAGGACTATCAAAAGCTAAACAGATATTATAGGCAGACCATTTGTGCAATGGCCTGATAATATCATAGCTGCTACAGAGTTGATCCGAGGCCTAGTTATGCGCACCAAATCCTAATTGATTCTAATCGTCTAACTGTGGCATGGCAGACAGAAACTCAGCCCCCTCAGCAGGATCTCTTATGCCGCGCGTGAGTAGGGAAAGAAACACCCTATCTTCCGCTCACGCAGCGACGGGAAGGGGATTGCGCGAGTGTTAGGCTGCGGTTCCACTGTGGCGGAGCGGAAACGAGCAGTGCCGTGATTCACCAACCACATGACTTTAAATCCACATCTCTTTTCCACTCCGCTATGTGATTGGTGAATCACGGCACTGCTCGCCTCAGTGGAACCGCAGCCTTAGTCTATTTTCGCGCGCGGGGTAAGAAATTCTGCTAAGGAGGTGGTTGATTTGAATCGTAGCATATACGGTAAATACCAAAGCCTTTGTTTTCTAAGTCACATTACATTCATTTGTGAACTTGTAATAGTAGTAGATACCACTTTCTAATGTGAAAGAAAATATCTTTAGGGAACACAGTGTTCCCTCAATTTACATAGCTCAAAGTGAGTTTAAATAAATAGTAGGTATATTTCATTACAAGTGCGGAAAGCCTGTCATTGCAACGAGTTCCGACAAATTTCTACCCGAACCGAGGCGCAGCCGAAGGCGAGGGTTGACAGTCGGAACAAGTTACAGGTCAGTTATCTAAAGCTGGCACGTTCACAGTACTCACACTTATGCAATTTCACTATACAGTATGTTTAAAAATAAATGACTTTGATTCAAAATGCGACTCTAGTTTAAGTGTAGACTAGAGTTAGGTTTTAGTAAGATGGGTGCGTTGTAGATAAATAAATACAAATATATGGGTTACTTGTTATAATATATTTTTAACAAATTCGAGCGAAAAGTATTAAAAACAAGGTGGAATCAATGGTCACAAAATAGTTTTAATTTTCAATAAATTTTCACACGAAAAACAATAATTTCACCTAAGAAAATCTTTACCAAAACAGAAAATAATTATCCCGGAAATCCTCAACAATTTAATTATAATTGGGTAGTTGACAAAATGTCAAATAAGTTACATTTAAAACGGAATTTTGTATTAAAATACCGGTTTATGAAGTCATATTTAAGAGCACTTTTTTATGTTTCATGTATTTAAAAATTGTAATAACTAGTAATTGATTAAAAGATATACATTTTCCGAAGTATTTTGTAATTTTTGTTTTAATCGAGCATATCAAATAATTTATTGTTGGTCGTGTAAACTAACGTATTTAATTATGTAACAAAGGGTCACGGACGCTCAGTGGTCAGTTACTGGATAAATTACCCTACTTTTTTTTGTTATTGCTTGCCACAGATAAAAACTTTATTACTGTTCTGTGATATCATCAAACTGGAAGGAATCTGTGATCAACTGAGCAACATCATTCGTTTTCTATTGTGGTTACACGAATGTTCTGTTCTCCTAATCTTGTTCTTTTTCTTCAACGTTTTTTCCATGATTTTGGCAACAATAGCAGTTGTCCGAAGTCCAATCACAATCAAATGCAAGAGCCAAAAGAAAAGAGGAAAGACCACAGAATAAACTGGCAATTCCCATTAGAAAAACAAAAACCCTCTCTTATAAATGTACTGACTAATGAGCCGTTTTCAGAAGAAAAAAAAACCGAATGGCTGTCAAAGAAATGCAGTTTTGGACCTCAGCCCAATAGCCATGTGTGATAATGTTATTTTTTTTAAATTGAAAATGTTAGTTTTTTTCAATACAATATAACTCCGAAAGGACAAACATTTGGCTGTTGACGTCATAGAAACTTTAAATCAACTCGCTGAGACCTATTCGATGATTTATCACACATGGCTATTGGACTGAGGTCCAAAATTGCATTCCTTTGACAGCCATTCGTTTTTTTTTTAGTTCTTCTGAAAACGGCTCATTTGGAACTATTTTTCTTAGCTGCCAGAAAAATCCCTCATTGAAACGCACATACGGTTGAATACTAAAAAGATCACGCTGTATTTATAAACAGTAGCAAAAGTAAAACTATAACTGTCCCCTTCACACTCATAAGCTAGACCGCGCGCAAGAGAGACGGGCAGACTTTTCATGATGCGCATGCAGTAGACGTCACGCCGCGTGCTTATTCACAGACACTACACAAGCCAGCTTTACTTAACTGACCTGTACAATGACGGTTCCGCACGTGTACTGAACAACTATTTTTAATACAGTTGCGAAAAAATGAAGCAATTGGGTATTTGACAAGATGTCAAATGAGTTACTTTTACAACGGAATTTTGTATGAAAATACTTGCTTGTGACGTCACATTTCAAAGCACTCTTTTTATGTTTCATCTATTTAAAAATTGTAATAACTAGAAAATGATTAAAAGAAATACATTTTTCGAATCATTTTGTGATTTTTGTTTTAATTGAGCATCTCAAATAATTTATTGTTGATAGTGTCAAATACCGTATTTAATAAATAAAATTTTTGGAAAATGGCGCCAACCATAAAAGAGATTTTTTTTTCTTCACCCATTCTGGGTAGGCAAAGGGAACTAGCCCATACAGCCAAGTCTTCAGTAGATTTTTTTTATTGATATGAAATGAAAATGAAATTTAATGAGATGAAATGAAATGAAACCAAACTTAACTCAATTGAATCAAATCATTAAATCTGTTATTGAAACAAATTATAGTAGGTTCTTTGTAGAAATATTTGCATGAATCATAAAAACTTCGTGGTTGATTTTTTTTCTTTTTAATAGACATTATTTTGGCAGTCGGGAAAGAGAACGCACGAGTGCGGAAAAGGTAAAGAAAAACGAAGGGCTGAAAACGACCTCTGTGGCGCAACTGCCTGGGGACCAAAAATACCCCAAGTCTTGGATGTTTACATGTTTGTGATATCGCTGTTTCTGGTTTCCACGACACAGGGTATCCTAGTGTGGGGCCAGAAGCAATGTATGTATGTATGTAACGCCTGTATGTAAATGTTTATGTTTAAATCTCAGGTCTAAGAACTTGATGACTAGAATAATCCTGTCAAGTTTCACCGCCTTACTCAAAAACCCAGTCTGCGGTACCTTCTGCAATGGCTCTAGCCACTCGGTCATTGTCGGCTTGCCTCGAGCGACTCGCGCGCATTTGCGCTTGCAAAGAGGCGCGTGTAGCGAACAGGGGGACTCTCGACGCAGCTGGGGCACCTGCAATCAATGGTAGATTTTGGTGGATGTATAATAAGTTTTTCACTCCATCTGCTCGAAATAAATGAAGCATTTTGATGCCCAAATTTAGGACCCAAAACACGCTATTGTTATTCAAGCTAAGATGCATCAAAGTGTATAGACTCAAAATTGGGTTTTGAACAAAACAATAAAAGATGGCTTTCAGAATTCGGTCAAATAGCCTATTACCGGTAAATTTCTGTATCTTCTCTTTTTCGTGAGAAGATCAAATATTATTAAAAAATATTACTTTCTAGTAAAGTTAAGTAAAATAAGATTTATTGAAATAACACAGTTACAGCATATTTTTTGTTACATAATATTTTGTTTAACAAAACATGTGGGTAGGTGCACAATACACAGTTTAATGGCAGTCCCCAAACTAGGCAAGGCCTTTATTAGTGTAATCTTGGGGACTTTATTAGTGTTCACAGAATACATTTTTCACGGCAAGCTAATTACGCAACACGGTTACCTTACAAAATAAACGTTTTTGTAAATATCTAATCTAAAGTCGTATTTTTTATTAAACGGAGTAAACTGACAGTAGCTTGAAAAATAATGTTGCCATGTTCAATGTAATAGTGATGCGTTCAGTTTTGTTCAATCACAGGAATGAATGAATACTTCGTTAACATTACCTTATTGAAACAAAAATTGCTCGTAGCCCCGGCGCCGCCTAAGTGATCTTAAACGATCACGAAGGTTAAGCAACATAAGGGGCGCATACAGTTTATGGATAGGCGACTGTTCTATGACTAACGCTAGTGGCATTTTTCCTAGCGGTACCGTGCTTCCCAAGGCACGCTAAGCAGTTGGTGGCGGTTGCCATCGATAGAAGTTGTAAAGCCAAGTCAGAGGCCTAAGCTTGAAAACTTCAAACAGACCAGCCACTAGTCTTACAAGCCTACACCAATCCTGACTTCGCCCCCGTGGTGGAGTATGGCCTATACCTTCCTCAGTGAAGAGACCCGTGCCCCTCGGTGGGGACATAATGGGTTGATGATACACAATGAAGTGGGCTAAGAACGTCATCCACCGCTTCCGGTATCTTTTTATTCGATATTTATATGTTACGCTAGCAGTGCCCGCGACTTTGTTCGAGCCACAGGATTATCCTATGTCCACCCTGAAGGTTCATCCTAAACTCTCGTGAAACCATTTTTGAAATTAGATATCTACTTTCGGATATTACCCTTTACATACAAACTTTTCCTCTTTATAAACTATCTTATATCTAATATCCCTTCTAATCGCGGTAATTAGCATAAATAAGTAAAACTCTTGCTCTAATATACCTAATTTAATCACTATATTATTATTGGAAGACACTGTTGACGAACCAATTTCACATGTGGATTGAGATCTGGCTAATTTTATTACTTACTTACTTACTGCGATGGCTCAGCGACCCGAAGTAGATCTTGGCCTCTGATACAAGAAGTCGCCACTTGTCTCTGGCTTGGCTAATTTTATTACTAATTTTTAATAATTCTGGGTAAAATCCTATCTCTAATTTGACAATTTTACAGTTTGGACAAAAAAATACTGGTTTGATTTCCTCAGACAAAGATGATAGGATGAGTTTATTGAAGTCAAATAACGCGTGAATTTTCAAATTTAAATTAAGCCAAAATGAAACAATGTGGTTAGGTGAAGCTTGGTGACAGTAAGACCAGCCACTAGTCTTACAAGCCTCCACCAATCCGGACTTGGCCCCCGTGGTGGGGTATTGCCTTTAATATTAAATTATGGCCTATAATCAAAAATATTGTTTTATATTAAATTTAACCAGAAACTAACTAACAGATAACTGTGTCTAGTGTTCAATACATCTAGGGGTAATAATTTTTAAGTTTTAAAGTTTGTTGATTACGCTAAAACTGTTTTGAAAACTGTTTCGATCCCCGGCTGGAGAAAAAAAAACTCCAGGTTTTGGATGTTTACATGTTTGTGACGTCGCTGTTTCTGGTGCCCACGACACAGGGTATCCTAGTGTGGGGCCAGAAGCAATGTATGTGCCTGTGTGTAAATGTTTATGTTTATATATATAATATAAATCCATTATAATATAAGAATATGTATATTATTTGTATAACTATATAAATATTAAATATAGAATAATCCAAAAGTAAAATAATAATAAATATATTTAGATATGTACCTAGTTTTGCTTGTCAATACAATATTATTATTTAACAAACTTAAATAAGTTTTCGGTATCAGCATAATTCTGCCTGTTCAAGTATTTTGTAATAGAGATTTTTGCTTCAAAATATGTCAAGTTTATTAAATTACACGACAGCATCAATTTATTATACAAGAAAGGAAAAATAAAAGGGTGGAAGCGCTGTGCAAACGATGTTCTACATGACGGTAAAGGTATTCTATGGGGCCTTCTTGAAGAGTTTGGTTCTGGTTTGTGCTTATGTTGTGTAAGTACAGCTAATCGAACAAATAACTGGCGTACTCGCAATTGACCACTTTCCCTATACAAAGTGTCAATAGAGAAGGAATAAGGTTTTTTAAGCATAACTTTGAGAACACAGCGCTGGGCCCTCTCTAACTTAATTAGAAAAGTCTTGGCAGCACTCCCCCAGATCGAAATGCAGTAAGTCAGGAGAGATTCACATAAAGCTTTGTAAGTGTTAATGAGAAGTTTTTTCGACACTGAATTACGGAGGAGTCTCATTACGTACGCAGTTTTACGAACACGACCGCAGAGCTTAGAAATATGTGACAGAAAGGACAACTTCTCGTCCAGCATAATTCCCAAATATTTCAGCTCGCATACTCTTTGTAGACTGATACAATCGCATTTCAAAGGAATATGTGGACAAGTATTTCTATGGACTTTAATGGTTGAAAGCTGTGATGGCTCTGTCGCACGTGTTATATGGAACGCCAGATATTTTGTTTTTTCCGCGTTTAGGGTGAGTAAGTTACTATCCAACCATTTAGCAACGGCTGATATACCTGTGTTAGCGGCAGAATATACCTCTTCCCAAGAACGGGCATTAAATAACAGAGCCGTATCATCTGCGTAACAAATTATTTCGGCGCTTGCTAACGGCAATGATAATAGGTCATTAATATACAGTGTGTCCCTGGATAAAGTGCAATCCCGAAAGGGGATGAAACTAGACCATGAATCATTGACTAGAAAAATATTTAAAAAAAAATTATAAAAAATGATTGTAGGATTTATTGGTATTTTAAGATTTTCATGTTTCATTAAGGACTCTATGTACAAAAGTATTGATTTCTTCCAAAATAATGGGTCTATTTCTTTGAAATAAAAAAAAACAGTATGCCTAATACCTGGCGATGACCATGAAATAATAAATAGTCCGCAAAAAAGTAACTATCTTGGGTAAAAAAATGTATTTTTATGAAAAAAATGATTTTTTTTAGACGTTTATTTTAAAAAACTTCAAATTACTAAAAAAATGTGCCCTATAACTATGTAATTTTATAGCTTACTTTTATTCTTTACCATTTTAGCTTCCAAATAAAAAAAAACAATGTTCTAACTAAAAAAACACGCTATCTACGAACTTTTAAAGTGGAGCCTAATCGTGTTACCGTGCAGGTAGAGACCGTTTTTTCCATTGTTTCCGTCCTACTCTGTGCCCTTCGGCAGTCGCAGTCCTTTTGTTCTACACTCAGGTAAAGGGAAGGCGAGGGGAGGGGAGGCAGGGGGTTCGAAACAGGACTTACACAGTCGCTCCGATATTCTCGCCGCTGCTACTACTGTTCTCGTTCTCGCATTGTGTTCTCGTTGATTTGTTATTAAGTTTTTGTTACATTGTTGACTGTTACGTTTTCTACTGTTCGTTACGTTTGGACTGTTCCTGTTCTGCTGTTAAGTGTTGACGAAATGCCGCGATTGACAGAGTTCTCACCTCGAGAAATAGCCGACATGCATTATTATTATGGCATGTCACATGGTCGCACAACAGTCGCTCGGACTGCATACATAAATGCTTTCCCGGGCAGACTCATACCCTCAGCTCGAAATTTTCAAGAGATTCATAGGAGGCTCTCCAACATTGGACTTGGTTTGGCACGAGATCGCCGTGAGCAACCAGCTGTCGTTATTGACAATGCGATAGAAGAGGCCATTTTAAACGATCTGTTTGCTGACCCTACAACAAGCATAAGACGATTAGCGTTGCGTCATGGCATATCGAAGACGTCTGTCTGGCGAATTTTGAAAAAGGAGGGATTGCATCCTTTCCATTACCAACGAGTACAACATGTACACGAAAATGTAGATAATCGTCCAAGATGCGTAATGTCGACGTGGATTCTAAGAAAAATTAGAGCTGACCCAAATTTTCCCAAACGCATTTTTTGGATGGACGAAGCGACATTTACCCGAGACGGCATTACAAACTGCAGAAATTTGCACCAGTGGTCTCACGAAAATCCACGATTGAAGCGGGCATCTACTTTTCAAGTAAAATTTTCAATAAACGTATGGGCAGTCTTAATCGACGACATTTTAATTGGTCCAGTCATTTTACCCAGAACCCTAAATGCTGAACGTTTTTTAGAATTACTACAAAATTTACCCATGTTGATGGAAGATGTTCCCCTGGCTACGAGACGGCGTGGGCGTATGTATCTCCAAATGGATGGATGTCCTGCACATTATGGGCGGGAGGTGCGGCGATTTTTGAACGAAAATTACCCGAACCGGTGGATTGGCCGAGGAGGGCCAGTAGGCTGGCCAGCGCGTTCACCTGATCTGACACCCCTAGATTATTTTTTATGGGGTGTCATGAAGCAAAGAGTATACAGCACGCCAATAAATACCGAGGCACAGTTGCACGACCGAATAATTCAGTGCGCAAATGACATTTAAAATGATCCAGGAATGATTCGCAGAGCCACTAACCAAATTAATATTCGTGCAGTAATGTGCTTGCAAAATCGAGGAGGCCATTTTGAACATTTAATGCATTAAATAAAAATGCAAAATTGTAAATTACGGATAATTTTATTAATAAAGTTATTGTGATTAAAGTCTGACTTTTATTACCTACTAAAATGTAAATAACTCCTACCTAGCCAATTTTTTAGTTAGAACATTGTTTTTTTTTTATTTGGAAGCTAGAATGGTAAAGAATAAAAGTAAGCTATAAAATTACATAGTTATAGGGCACATTTTTTTAGTAATTTGAAGTTTTTTAAAATAAACGTCTAAAAAAATCATTTTTTTCATAAAAATACATTTTTTTACCCAAGATAGTTACTTTTTTGCGGACTATTTATTATTTCATGGTCATCGCCAGGTATTAGGCATACTGTTTTTTTTTTATTTCAAAGAAATAGACCCATTATTTTGGAAGAAATCAATACTTTTGTACATAGAGTTTTTAATGAAACATGAAAATCTTAAAATACCAATAAATCCTACAATAATTTTTTATATTTTTTTTTATATTTTTCTAGCCAATGATTCATGGTCTAGTTTCATCCCCTTTCGGGATTGCACTTTATCCAGGGACACACTGTATATAATAAATAATGTGGGGCCCAATATACTACTACGGTCACTACAGTGAGAATCGACCTTGACGAACTGACTCCGTTCCGATAAATAGCTTTTAAACCACTCAAGGGCAATACCTCTGACTCCAATAGCATCTAGTTTTCCCAATAATATCGGAACGGAGACGGTATCGAATGCTTTCGCCAGGTCGAGAAATACTCCGATGCATTTCTCACCTTGGTCCATTTTTGCAGATGCCATTTGTACTAAAAGTTTTGCGGCATCATCGGTCGATTTTTTTTTACGAAACCCGAACTGTTGGTCTGATATTGTTTCATTTTGTGCCATAAATCTAGTCAAGCGATTATTTACTAGCCGTTCTAGTAATTTCGAGAAAACGCTTAGCAACGAAATGGGCCTATAATTTCCCGGTAATTCTTTCCGTCCTGCTTTAAGCACTTTCTTTCTTCATCAAAGATGCGTCTAAAATTGAAGTAGAATGCATTTTAGGCTACACGCAAATATTGCCTACCTGGCGCACGTGCTATCATTATAGTTTTTATCTTTAGAAGTTTACCGCATGAGATCTTTTGTACGTGGCTTTCTTTTGTTCTTCGTAGTATTTTGTTACAGTCTCGTATTCAAGTTTTCTGGGAAATGTACTATCTATTACACCTTCATTCTAATAGATGTTCTACGAAGCAGGTGTTTTATGACACCTTTTGCTCAAAAATGTATCCTACTTTAGTCTGTTATTAGTCTTCTGATAGTCTACTGCTGTGCCTTATACCTTGAAGGATCCTAGTTTGATCACGCTTGTTTATTGGACTCTAATACTCATTTATACGACGACTTGGCTTGTTAAATTGTTACTGTGACTGTTATCTGTGATTTGGACTATCAAAACCGGACACTGGTGAACACTTCTTGATTCGTTAGTACTTTTTATTATATTATGTTAACATTTTGCAGAAATTTAGAATATAACATAGAATTCTGTTGGTATCTTTGATTCTTCTTTATTTTGCAATCAATAAATGTTTTATTTTCATAATTTTTGTAAATAATCTGTTCTCATTCTAATAGAGAATAGATTTTACTGTACAAAATATAATATATTTTGTACAATAAAATTTATTATAACAAATTTAATGTATGCTCGTAATTTTTTATTTTCTATGTATTGTATGTTCTTGCTATTTTTGAGCAAATTTTCAAACATAAGAGTATGTATTAGTTACATTCATGGTTGCAAAAAAGTTAATGAAACAATCAAACACTGGTTTCACCACGAATTTCCCTTATACTCGTATTACCGATTCTTAATTTTCCGAATGTTTTATTTTGCAAATTTTTATATTTAGGACGAATTCAGATTCATTACAGAACAAATAACTGTTCTTCAATCTTAATTATTGTTCATTGTTTTGATCACTTCGTATTATACTCATATAGTACAGGTAAAGTAAGCCTAAAAATTCCAGTTTGGAGGCGAATTATTACATCAATGAAGAGATATATTTTTTGCCTTGGTTGGTGATAGTGCCAAAAACATACAAAAAGCATTCAAGCTAGTAAAAGATTCTCAACCGCACATACATAACCTATTTGAATTGTGCTGCACACACACTTAACTTATTATGTCATGACATTCTGCGCACAGAAAGTGCATACTGTTTTTCTGACATTGCGAAATATGAATTCGGAATTGGAGTTCGCTCTGGTGCAGGTGAGTATGCTGAATGAAGATGAAAAGAATGACATGGCGTCATTCCATCGAATGGCAATGTGTATAAAACCAATACATCTGGCGCCTACATGTTGGACCCAGCTACGCAAGGATCTGAACTGGATTCTGAAGAAGAGGTGGTAGCTATGGAATATAATCACACAATCGCAAATTAGCTCAACATAGACATTGCAGAAAATCTTGCAAGCTTTAGAGCAAAAGATGGAAGATTGTGGGGAAAAGCCCAACAACCTGGTGGAAAGGCATTTGCAGCTCCACTTCGCTGAGTAAAGTCGCTTTGAGGGCCATCCATAAATTACGTCACAAGTTAAGGGGGAGGGAGAGGGTGTGACATTGTGTGACAAGGGGGCGGGAGGGGTTTACATTTTGTGACGTCACATTTCAAAGTCCATTATAATCTAAGTGTTAAAACACGAACTTAGAACTATCAACGAAAAATACAAAAACTTTTTCAATTCTATCTGTTCCTAACTGTATTTGCAACTTTACTCTATCGGAAATAAAACTAACTTCTAAAATTGAAAATACGTGACGTCACACTAGGGAGGGGGGAGTCTCAAAATGTGACCAGCTGTGACAAGGACGGGGGGAGGGGTCAAAAAATCATGAAATTCGTGTGACGTAATTTATGGATGGCCCCTTGCGTATTTTTATTGCACCCTGCACATCAGCTGCTGTTGAGCGCTCTTTCAGTACACTTTCAGCTGAAAGAGCCGCCAAAATTGCATAAGTTGCATATAACTGGAATTTATTAAACCGGAAACATATCCGGTTGAAGTAGAAGTGGAAAAAGATGAAGAATATTCCGTAAATTCTTCAGACAACGAGTCATTAAATGATGAAATCTCAATCGTTTCCGAGATCCCGTCGCTAGATGCTTCGTTATCAGTGGTGCACAGCCGCACATGGAGTTTTTCGATTGCGATAATTTAGATAGTGATTCTGACTGAATTTTGTTAGTTCAATGTAATTTTGTTGATGTTTTGATTTGTTTTTTTTTTAAATGAAATTTTAAATAAATGTTTTAATATGATACATCGTTTTATTTATCTTTGCACATTTATATAGTTCAGAGATTTGAATTACTGTTTTCATAAGACTGGATAACTTGTTTTAGCCAAATTATTAAGTCCTTCATATAAAAGTACCAAGCCAGATACTTCAAGTACTAAAAGCCAGACTCACATAGACATTTCGTGATGAATGTGTTTCACTTACATAAAACTTAACGTATAACCAAGTTTAATAATAGTAAATACGGATAGTACAAAACGCACATTTCTCGTATCTTAGATCAATAATATGCGAATACTGCAAAAATTAATAAGAACATTAAATTTTATCTTCCCACCAAAATGAGAAGATACGGAAACTTACCGGGAGGACATCGGAAAGTTTCCGCAAAATGGAAAGTTCCCGAGAAGTTACCTATATCTACACCGCTGTGCCTCGTAGCGTGGTTGGCGTGGTTGGTGCAGCCACGATTGTTGCATCTCTTTTCAGCGGCTTTCTTCATTGCTAGAATGCCACGGATCGCGCTCAGCGAGCTGATACGGTGTGTCATAGCCTCCAGCCGACGACGTGCGGCGGGGCTGAGGCCGGCTGCGCGGCGCGCGTTGTCGTTCCCGACGCGGGGGCTGCGTGGGATGTTCTCAATCAGTTACTCCCGGTTTCTCGAACGCTAACAGTCTGTTAATCTACTGTTAACAGCTGTCAGTTGGTTTTTTGTAAGCACTTTTGACAACTAACATCTGTTAACAATAGATTATAGTCTGTAAAACATATTGAACTCCGCGACAGCTGTCATGGACATTTGCGTCCATTAAGTTTTGAATGTTTCACAGAATATTTGCACTGTGGAAACTCCGTACTTACTGCCATCGAATAGTGTGCAGTAAGTACGGAGTTTTCACAGTGCAGATATTCTGTGAAACATTCAAAACTTCATGGACGCAAATGTCCATGACAGCTGTCGCGGAGCTCAAACTATATTTACAGACTATAATAGACGGTTGGCGTTCCAGAAGCCGGGGGTTAGTCTTCTAATACATGAGATTCTCGTGTCACAATGTTAGTGCGCATACTCCTCCGAAACGGCTTGGCCGATTTCGTTGAAATTTTATATGTATTTTCGGCATGTCTGAGAATAGGTTTTTATCTATTTTTTATACCATTATCTGACAAAACAACGTTTGCGGGGTCAGCTAGTATAATATA
Organism: Yponomeuta plumbellus; assembly: GCA_947310845.1. Taxonomy (NCBI): domain Eukaryota; kingdom Metazoa; phylum Arthropoda; class Insecta; order Lepidoptera; family Yponomeutidae; genus Yponomeuta; species Yponomeuta plumbellus. The sequence continues at coordinate 16,423,849 of OX371196.1, forward strand.
ACATTACAACAGCCCTTTTTCGGGTTTCATAGCTCAAAAAGAAAAAATAGAACGAATTTCTGATTCTGATCCTCTTAAGACCCTGGGTACACATTATGATTGTGCACCATAGCAATGGTGTTCAATTTTTATTTTCAAGGTCTGGACTGAGGCGGTTAAATGACCAGCCGCCTTTTCAAATAAATCGTATATTATACCAAGCCACCTTTTAAAAAATGCATTTTTTTTATTTTTGATAATTTTTATTACATTTAAAAACTGGTTTTTAATTAAATGTCCACACAGACATTGCAATTACTGGTGGCAGGATGTTATCGTGTTAAAATCATAATGTAATCGCGTAATCAACAAAAAAAAAACCGTGTTCTATACTCGCAGTAAAGTTATTTCTGAACTTTTCCTGAACTTCAGAGAATATTTTTTTTACAATATTTGTAATTAACTTTGTACAGTTTTTGCTTCAACTTGATACCACCACATGTTCCCCGAGATAAAATACATTGACAGACAGAACGAAGCACAGACGGGCAACGAAGTGGTCATATTTTTTTCTATTTTTTTTAGGCGTTCTATTTTTTTTCTTTTTGAGCTATGAAACCCGAAAAAGGGTTGTTGTAATGTTATATTATACTAGCTGACCCGGCAAACGTTATTATTCCAGATATGAGTATGAAAAATACATAACAACCTATTCTCAGACTTACAGAATATACGTATAAAATTTCATCAAAATCGGTCAAGCCGTTTTGGAGGAGTATGCGCACTTACACTGCGCATAGGGGTTTGAAAAATAGATAACAATGTATTCTCAGACCTACCGAATACCTATACATATAAAATTTCTTTAAAAACGGTCGATCCATTTCGGAGGTGTATGCTGTATGCGCAGCGCACTAACATTGAGACATGAGAATATTATAAATTAGATGTAAATGTTTTCCTGATTCATCAGCTAATTTGACCTAAATAAGCAACAATATGTAATAAATAATGCACGCATCCGCCACACTACCACATCGTTAAAAGATTATTTTTTAACACACAAAGGAGCTAGTAATCACACTAGTCACACTAATATTATAATCACATCACACTAATATTATAAGGCTCTAATTAGGTATATGCATCCGCGCGACCGAGCGGCCCGGCCGCTACACCACGAAATTTTAAATAGCGGCGCGGTCGCGCCTTCGAGCGGCGTGGTCGCGCGGCCCGGCCCCTCGTACGAGTTTTAACGTGTTCACTTGTATCGATGCATTTGAAGCGGACGGGACGCTCTCTTTTGTTGTTTGTGAGAACGTGTGGAGAGCGGAGACGCTCGGGCCGCTTCATATAAATCAAAAAGCGACTTGGCCGCGGTGGCTGGAGTCTGCGGCCAAACCGCTCGGTCACGCGGACGCATATAATTAGAGCCTAAAGGCGAAAGTTTGTGAGTGTGTATGTTTGTTACTTCTTCACGTCTAAACGGCTGGAGCGATTTTAATTAAAATTGGTATAGAGTTAGATGACACCCTGGATTAACACATAGGCTACGTTTTACTGCGGGACAATATCTTATTCATAGGAATAAGGTAATATCCCTAAAAATTGTGAATAGTTATTATTTTTACTGTTAATACACAATTTATTTATTTACTATTTACTAATATTATAAAGGCGAAAGTTTGTGAGTGTGTATGTTTGTTACTTCTTCACGTCTAAACGGCTGGAGCGATTTTAATAAAAATTGGTATGGAGTTAGCTGACACCCTGGATTAACACTAGGCTACGTTTTACTGCGGGACAATATCTTATTCATAGGAATATAAGGTAATATCCCTAAATATTATGAATAGTTATTATTTTTACTGTTAATACACAATTTATTTTCCCTAATAAAGTGCGGATAACACCGCGGGGCACAGCTATTAAACAATAAATCAAAGAAAATTGGATACATACTGAGTTACCATGCTCATGTGGGGTAGGTTGGCGTTGCAGAGCATTGACCAAAAAAGGTTTCTAGGCGTATTCTCTCCTGCCGCTGTTGTTGGTACTTGTGCTGTCCCTTGCTGTTGGCCTATAGATGAAATTTTATTTGTGATATCAGTAAAAATTATAAGTTAGTATATAGCTAATAGATGCAGATTAAAACCAGCTTCATTTCTTTAAACTCCTGTAAGGTAGTCAAGAGTATGACACTATGGGTGAATTTGAGAGTAAAATGTTAGACCCCCCACACTAGCGTCTTTCGAGCGTCTCGTCGTCGTGCCAGCGTCCACACAGCGTCGACGCAACGTCGACGTCGCGTTACCGCGGCGCCAGCGCAACGTTTTTTTTTTTGCAAATTTTTCCCACTGTGTTGAAAAATACTTCTTGTAATAATCGAAGTAAAGCGAGCCGCTATCACATAGTACATAGTATCACATATTATTCTGATGTGTTATCCGTCGATGGATCCAATAAACATGGCAAAATTTGCCAAAAAAAATCGTTGCACTGACGCCACGGTAAACTCGAGTTCGGTAGACAGTCAGCGTCCGGCGTTGCGTCAACGGCGGGTTGACGTTGTGTCGACGCTGTGCGGACGCTGGCACGACGACGACGCTCGACAGTCGCTAGTGTGGGGGGTCTCTTAAGGTTGAAGAGCTGTCAACAGCTGTTGGTGAGTAAAGTATAGTACTGTACTTTTTTAAGGTTCCATACTTAAAGGGTAAGGGAAGGGACCCTATTACTAAGACTCCAACTTCTTATGATCTTGTTATACATCTGATGATTTAATTCTATTGCTGCTATAACAACAAGTAATGATAATAATATTTATTTCTTGCGAAAGGCGCGGGGGCGCCCTCGCCCGCATTGCACCACTCATTACCCCGTCGTACAGTCGACAGCACGTCAACCTTCACATTTTAGTTGCAAAGTCGCCCGTAATGCAACGGAGTAGTGTGCATGGGTGTATATGATGATGTGCTGTCGACTGTACGAGGATGACCGGGCACACACGGTCGTCTTCAGACCCCTACCTCGGGAGGGGCGTGAGGGGCCTGCCGTTTAGGCGGGCATTCGCCGGCGCGGGGACTGAAAGTAAAGGCTTTGCCAGTTTCCCAGGCCCTCGCCACCTAAGGCGATGAGGGAGTGCCGCTGGGTTGTTTAGTGGGTATACCGTTCGCGGGGAGTCCCACATACTCTCTCCCGTCCCCCGACGGGAGGAGATGCCTAATTTAATTTTTCCCAGCGTGAAAAAAAACCAGTCCTCTTAATTATTCAGTAGTAGTACATAGACGTAAATAACAAAACGTGGGTTTACCTACCTTATAATATAATATAATATATGATAAATTAACATATAATATATATTGTATTTATCTCTGATGTAAATCTAATTTGATGTTTTGCATTGAAGGGTGTTTTGGAAAAACAATCAAGGTCACATTTCTGTAATAATTTTTTTTTTGCTTAATGGACTATTTGTACTTCATAAAACAATTGTTATTTTCAAGGTCGGGCCTTACGAGGGTATAAGCGGTCATTCGAATAAGCGACGTTCGGATAATCGACACTCTACTGTATTAACAACAAGTACTAAAAATAAAATAAATATTTAAGTGTGGCTACCATAAAACATGGTTTTTTGCAATTTTCCACTGCAGCAGCGGCACGCGGGCGCACGGGGCGTTTGAGCGTCAGGCACCTAGCGGGCAAAATAGTAATGCGCTATGGTAGTCGTCTAAGCACCTTTTGCTCATTATTTTGTATTAAACTATATAAGTGTTAACATATTTGGAATCGGGATTAAATTTTCCCCAAAATTGCATTATTATAATATAATTTTATGCGATACTTATTTTAGAGGACAGGAATGAATTAGACTTTTAGTGAATTTTTCTCATTTATCTGTTAAAAAAACGGATAATTGAACATCTTTTTATGTTTTAACTACGTTTTACAACTTACAATTCAATTCAAATAGCCTTTATTCAGACACTAAATAGATAATAAGTAGGTACATAATGGTTAGCAGGTCTAAATTCCGTGCTTTGTGACTCCAGTTCCCCTTCGGTTTCTGGGTCTGTTTGCCGGTTGGCAAAGGCCTCTTCCAACTCTTTCCATTCCGTCCTGTTTTTTGCTACCCTGGTCCAAGTATTTGTTTGTCCGGTTTGTTCCGGACAAACGTTTTAGAACTATTTAACAATAATACAGAATATATCTGTAATTAGAATCAGGTACAATCCTTTAAATCCTTATCCATGCTATTGAACAACCCCCAAGCGGCATGGGGTCGAAATCGGGACAATGTTTTTCAATCAACATTTCCAATGAATTTACCTACATCTGACGACAGTACATAATTAAAAGGGGTAAAACAATAATCACAAAGCTCGTTAATACCTATTCACACTGGAAATTCACGGAGAATAAATGCTTCTAATTTTAAAAATAAACAAAAAAAACCTGCCTGCCTGCAAAACATCAAAGATAATTAAAATTCCTACTTCATAGTGATTTCTAGCAACACAAAACCACATATTTATAAAACATGTACCACGAAATCACAACAGACAAGTACCACATAGTATGACACAATACTCGTAAAAAATTCATTAGACATTTAAATTTTTCAAGTAATACATCTATCCTTGTTCATCGAAAACAATATACTGTATATTAAAGTGAGATAGATAGTATAATCCTACTTAGAAACGGCATCGAACAATGCAGGTCACGTAATCCCGATATCGACCCCGTGCCACTTCCGAGGTAGTATCATGCGCCCAATATCGCCCCCCGCCGCTGCAGTGGATATCAGAACTTTATTATCACAATTTATTTAAATTTAAAAAACACTCAAGGGGGGGTCAGATGTCATGTCAGAAATGAACAGCGTGTGGTTAAAACTACTCATTACTACTCATTACTACTCACCGGGCTGCATTGCAAAATTCGATGATGAAGTTGATGGTCCAGGTTGTGGTGAGGTATGCGCCCCTGTCATAGACGCGTTTGGTTGGTGGGTAATGTTGGGGGCGGCAGTCTGCATTCCATTATTCGATGAAGTTGATGGTCCAGGTTGTGGTGAGGTATGCGCCCCTATCATAGACGCGTTTGGTTGGTGGGTAATGTTGGGGGCGGCAGTCTGCATTGCGTTATTCGATGATGAAGTTGATGGTCCAGGTTGTGATGAGATATGCGCCTCTATCATAGACCTGTGCGCGTTACTCAAATCTGACAGACGGTCATTAAGTGCCTGTGCAGGCGAGCTATTGTCCTCTTCATCATCTGCAAATAAATCGTGGTATTGTGGTGGTATTTTACGCGAAAAAAATTAGATTCTTCAAAATGAAACTAACCCGAACTCCAAGGATACTCAGATATGCCAAAAATTTTCTTCAAATTTTCTCGCCCGTTACTCATATTTACAGTCTGACCGGGTGTGGCCAAATTGGCCAATGATGTCTATATTAAAATAAGTTCAACAAAGTCAGCAAATACAGAAAATATTAATAATAATCTATCTGCATTGCACTTTGCGGTGACATCACCACAGATAACGTATTAGTAGACATCACAGAACATGGGTGACATTACAATCGTAATCTGTGATCGTAATGTGTATTGTAATCTGTGATTACAATCACAGACTGACAGCGTTGTGGATTCCGTTTTCAGCCATCGTGGCGTAAAGTTCAATTTTTTGTAACAAATGTTTTCCGAACATCCGTTAGGGCTAAAGTTTCGTACAGGCCCTGTAAAAATAAATATATAATAAAAAAACTGACAGCGTTGCCAGACCAGGGATGTTAGATGCCAAGTCTTGAATTATGGCACCAGACCCTCAAAATTATGGTATTTTTGAAAAAAATAAGGTACGTGTTGGAAAACTCTTACGGATTTAATAAATTAACTAGCTATTACTTTACGAACGAAATTATTTCTTCGAATTTTCATAAATTCTTCAAAGTCTTCTACTCGCTCTTCCATTAATCGATTATGCAAATAGTCGATTAAAATTCATTTTTTTAAAGTGAAAACCAACCTTATTAAAAATATAAAAAAAATATACGATTTTAATATTACAAATAAATGTTTAATAATTGATCTCAAAAAAAATCAATCATGGTCGATTTTTCATCTGACAACCCCCACCCCAGTCTGGTCTTTTATAACGTTAACTATCGAAGAATATTATCTTTAAGGACATAATATTACATCTGTGCGTCTACGATGGCAGCCCTTCTGTGCTTTTGAAATAGTTTACTTCAATAATTTAGCTAATCAAACAATATTATCCAAATGGTTATGTAAACTGTTATTTCTCAACTCATTGCCAACGGATTTTTAGTTTTTTATTATTTGAATAGTTATCCCCAAAGAGTAGGCAGAGGCACCAATCACTAGAACTGGGCCCACGTTTTGAATAGTTAAATTTTGTTTCTTTATGTTGAAAGAAAAAACATATTATTAATTTCAATGTTGATTATTTTTTTCTAAAACATTAATTTGTGTTTATTATTTCTCATTATTTTGTTTATTATTTGGTTTTAATTAAAAATACCACGTTAAATAAAATATTTTTAAAAATTTTATTTTGAATTTAATTAAAAAATTTAAAAAAAATCAATACGTACAAAAAAATCGATTAACTGAAAATCGATTTCATAAGTAGAATGTCACAACCCTACAATCCACCAATTACAAAAACCGTAACAGACCAAAACAAACACAGATAAGTGTTGCTAAATATCAGTATATAAAAAACTCGTCAACAGCAAAAGCGAACGAAATTATGAAAAGTGCTTGTGATGAAAAAATGCCAAAATTATGGTATTTTCGCGTACCATAATGGATGTATCATGGTACATGGTACGAACAGCCGAATTAGGGTACATGTACCATAATTATGGCACGTATAACATCCCTGTGCCAGACTGCCAAAATTACAGTACAAATTACTATACAACATAATATGTAATCGTACACACAGATTTTATGATGAGTTGCTATAAAAATGAGATAATTACTTATTTTCTATTAAACAGAAAAGTAGTCGTAAATTACTTAGTAAGTTTTATTTCCAAAATAATAATGTAGTTTTATTCGGTAAAAGTAACTCAAAACTTTTTGCCAATGAAATTGAAACTGCTTTACCAGTACATAGTTGGTTTAATGCCCCAATTTGATGATTCAGAGATATTTCTTACCCACGAAAAAGCAGATTTTGTCGTTATATTCAGATTTAGTTCGTTTTCAGTTTTAGTTTCGGATTCGGATCGTTCGTATTCGTACAATAATTATTCATGAATGAAGAAAGAAAATAGCGAAATATAGACTGAGATTAGGCGCCAATTTCAAATTACCGTACAATTTGTCGAATGAGCCGTTTTCAGAAGACCAAAAAAAAAAAATATTACGGCTGTCAAACGTCTGTCAAAGGAATGCAATTTTGGACCTCAGCCCAATAGCCATGTGTGAAACATCATAAAATAGGTCTCAGCGAGCTGAACAAAAGTTACTATGATGCCAACAGCCAAATGTTTGTCGTTTCGGAGTTATATTTTATTGAAAATGTTAGTTTTTTTTCAATACAATATAACTCTGAAAGGAAAAACATGTGGCTGTTGGCGTCATAGTAACTTTTGTTCAGCTCACTGAGACCTATTTTATGATGTATCACACATGGCTATTGGGCTGAGGTCCAAAATTGCATTCCTTTGACAGACGTTTGACAGCCGTAATTTTTTTTTTTTAGTTCCTCTGAAAATGGCTCATTTAGGCAATGTTCTCAGAATTACCGTACGTTTTTGGTACCACGATAGATTACCGTACAAGGCTTGAAAATACCGTACAAATACGGTAATGGACAATAATTCGGGTTTTTTTCCTTTGCTGTATATGAAAAGGAAGCTAAACTGGATAGCCCTACGTTCTTAGTTTTTACATTAGATAAGATTTTCATTCATGATTTTGGTTTTGAAAACCTTCTCATTCTAAAAGGGCGTATAAGCAAAACAGAACGGAATCATAGTCGTATATCCACGCCATCCAACGTTGAAGCATTTAAAAAAAAACTCACTGCTCTGTCAGTGATTTGTGCTTTGACGTGTTTGTTTATGTAGCTGTGCCACATAAACAAACACGTCAAAGCACAAATCACTGTTTGTTTATGTATTTTGGCTAGTGGAGAATTTAGAAGTAACATTTAAGAAATTTACCTAAAAAATGAGAATATTTTAATCCGTCTTTAAATTTTAATGAACATATCTACAGATCTTAGTAAGTGAATAAATAAAACAAGTAATGGGAAACAGAATTTACAATTAATTGATTAGTTACAATTTTACCCACCAGACCATATAATTTGGTGGCGGTGTACCTACTTCAGTATTTATTATTATATATTTATTTTTACAGGGCCTGTACGAAACTTTAGCCCTAACGGATGTTCGGAAAACATTTGTTACAAAAAAATGGAACTTTACGCCATGATGGCTGAAAACGGAATCCCTCAGGGGTAGGACAGTTCAATACATTGACAGATTTGCGGTATCTTTTTTCAAAGTGCGACATCTGTTATCCCCATCCAAAACAATTAGTTACTTTAAGACACCACAGATGGCAAAACCATCGATGCAAATATAATTTGTGACTAAAAAATTAATAAAGTACATATAATTTAATTACCTAATCATTTTATTTAACACGTTTAAAATTATTTTCAATTATTTGTGTAGATTACAAGCTGTGTAATAATTACAATAGCAACACAGTGAATTATTTGATCTGGCTGAGATTGTCAAATTGTTAGGTCACAAACATAAAGTAGAGTAATGTTTCTGTTTTGTTTACCTTTTATTTTGATTCTTTTATTTATCCCTTATTCGTCTGTCTGTGTTTGTGCAACACATAATCTAACAATTTTCGGTCGACCGACAGTAATGTGAAATCTCATGTTTGTCTTTAAAAACCTAATCAAAACCTTTGGAGACAAACGCACATTATTCACTACACTTAAAAATATAGTTTTCAATATGGAACTATTACAAAACTCACCCAAAGTACGACTCTCTGAGATATGGCGGCTGCTCCTTGCGCTTGCGCTTGTAGATATCGTGAAATAATATCGTCCCATGTTTGTGCCTTTCTTCGTGAAATTAATCCGCCGATTCGCGTTGAGTTACCTCCGTGGTGAAGTGTAATAATCTGATGTTCAAACAGTAAGTGTTATCATCATTACCTATATCTCTGCCATCCTGCCTCATTAGATTCCCATAGTGCCCAGTGAACTTACATGCTTGTCCTAAATAATAGGTAAACAGGATAAAATTTACGTTATCTAGGTTATCCTTTTATTATTGAACTTATTAAGAGTACACCCCTCCGCCCTGCCTCCCCCCATTTCTGCTTACGAAAGTATTTAAAAAAAGTGTTAATTATAATATGGTGGTACCGAACCAGAATTTTATTTGCGAGTCTGACTCACACTAGGCTGCTTTTTAGTAGGATCATTTGCTAAGATATCATATTGTTGCGCATCATTATTTAGGAAAAATGGTCTTAGGTCATCAAGCTATTCAAGGTAAAAATTGTGATCTTTCTATTTTTTTCAGAGAACTCCTACCATCAATTTCCTCATCCAGAAAAGAATCCTGACTGTTTCAAGGCTTGGGTTCATATAGCTGGTGGGAAGTTAGATAGTCCAGCTGACTATGAATTTTATAGGAAGAAGGTTATCTGTGATATCCATTTTAGAGAAAGGGATAGAAACCGTAATAACCGGTTAAATTTTCTAGCTGTGCCATCACTTCATCTTCCTGGTAAGATTTACATACGAGTAATTTATAAAAAGGCTTGAGTTGAAGTTAGATTACATTATAATTTATTAGGTGTTTTTAAAATAAATAATATTAATATTCTCTTATTTTTCAGGCAAGTCTATTGAAGTTGGTACTTCAGAGACAGTTATACTTCCACCTGAACCTATGAATGGAGAAAGAGGCCTTGCTACAATATTAAAACCGACACTGACAGGTACTTACATATTCATTCCAATTATTTATTGCATTTATATTGTTGGTAATTATATCCATAATAATGTTAGACTAAATTAAAACAATGCACTAGCAAAATCAATAATTCAATATTCTCTTATTTTTCAGGCAAGTCTATTGAAGTTGGTACTTCAGAGACAGTTATACTTCCACCTGAACCTATGAATGGAGAAAGAGGCCTTGCTACAATATTAAAACCGACACTGACAGGTACTTACATATTCATTCCAATTATTTATTGCATTTATATTGTTGTTGGTAATTATATCCATAATAATGTTAGACTAAATTAAAACAATGCACTAGCAAAATCAATAATTCAATATTCTCTTATTTTTCAGGCAAGTCTATTGAAGTTGGTACTTCAGAGACAGTTATACTTCCACCTGAACCTATGAATGGAGAAAGAGGCCTTGCTACAATATTAAAACCGACACTGACAGGTACTTACATATTCATTCCAATTATTTATTGCATTTATATTGTTGTTGGTAATTATATCAATAATAACGTTAGACTAAATTAAAACAATGCACTGGCAAAATCAATATTTCTCATGAATATTTCTCTCACATTACAGATAACTCGGCCAGAATTATGACTTCAGAACACAATTATTGCCGACTGCAGAAGGCAACAAAGAAAAACAAAAGTAAGTTTCGTTCTTAGATTTTTAGGGGATTCGGAGTCATAGCGCACTTTTAACCCAACCTAATCCCAACTTAAAATCAAATGGACAGTATTTGGCCATCATTTTGCAAAAGCTAATGACAAACAGATATGTCGAACATATAGAGCATAATTATAAGTGCTAGTATGTTTAGTTGTACTCTCCTCTGAGAGAAGGCCTGTGCCCTACAGTGGGACGTATATGTAGGCTGATTATGATGATGTTTAGTTTGGGACTAAAAAACATGTGGTTTTTTTTTACAGACAATCATCAGCAGCAGGAGTTGTCGTCATTTTGGTTGAACCAGCTAAAAACATCAAGAAGAAAAATAAAAATTTTGCAATCGAACTTGATCAGGTCACAAAAGAAAAACAAAACTGTTCAATCCAGAATAGCCAGTGCTGAAAAAATGTCTGCAGATCATTTATTTAAAAAACTGACGAACAAAATGACAATAGCAGCAAAAATTTTTACAAAACTGCAGTACACCCAGACAAGCAAGAAGCCTTCAGGTCGCAGATTCTCACTAGAAGAAAAAGTGCTCGCACTTTCGTTGTACAAGAAAAGTCCAAGAAGCTACCCTCTTTTGGCAAAATATTTTGTATTGCCATCGGCTAAATCATTAAAAAGACTTCTGACGAAAATAGAAGTGGAGCCGGGACTGAATAAATGTATTTTTATAAAAATTAAAAATACCGTCAAGGAGTTATGTCCAGAAGACCGGCTATGTAGCTTAATTTTCGACGAAATGTCAATTTCCCCCCAAGTCCACTATGACGCTGCAAAAGACCAGCTGAAAGGTTTCACATTGGATGGCAATAAATTTGCAGACCATGCATTGGTTTTCATGGTGAAGGGATTAAGAAAGAAATTCAAGCAACCCGTCGCATATTACTTCACCAACTCGATGAACAAGTTGCAATTGAAACAAATTTTGCAAAAAATTGTTAAGTATGTCCGTAGTACGGGATTGAAGGTCATATGTACTGTTTGTGATCAAAGCACAGTCAATGTGAGTGTAATAAATGAGTTGGTAGAAGACACAAAAAAAAAATATTTAAGAGACGAAAAGGAATGGAAGAATGAAATTATTGAAATAGGGAAGACTAAAGTAATCCCTCTATTTGATGTTCCACATTTATTAAAAGGAGTCCGAAACAATTTACTATCAAAAGATTTAAAATATTATGATTTTGAAGAGAAGTGCGAAAAAATCGTTAAATGGGATTACTACAAGCAAACTTACGAAGCTGATAAATCGTATGGAGAGTTGAAATGCCTGCTGAGAGTCACAGATGAGCACATCTATGTCGACAAAATAAGAAAAATGAAGGTAAAACCAGCAGCCCAAATTTTCAGTCACACCATGGCTGCAACTGCAGGACATCTCGTGGCAAGAGGAGACATTCCGAGAGAATGTGAAAGTTTAGTAAAGTTTACTACACTAATGGACAATCTTTTTGATTCGTTAAATTCAAACACATTTCATGTGCCTGATGGCAAAATACATAAAGGATGTGTACGACGTTCTAGCTCACACCATGATTTGTGGAAGAATGCCATAAAAGTTTTGAAAACTGTAACATTTGTTAAAAAAATTAAGGACAAAAATAACAAAATCCGTGTGATTGAAACGAAAGCTATACCATCTATAAAAAACTTCATACGCACAATTGAAGGAATGCAACAATTATGGATATTGCTGTCCCAAACACATTCATTTGATGCTATGCTAACACGTAATTTCAACCAGGACCCATTAGAGAATTTCTTTGGGAATATCAGAAGTTATGGGGCGAGAAACACGGCACCAGACACGGTTGCATTTGAAGGGGCCTTTAAGTCCCTCTTAATAAATAATTTTAACTCGCCCCATTCACTGCATGCAAACTGTGAAAAAGATAATGATAGTTGCTTGCAGAATCTGGATTTTTTTGTAAAAGAAAATATTGCGTCGACTTCTGATATTCCCAGTACCATTGATGAGGAGGCACCACAATTTTCTGAGAGCACAGAAGACGAAATTGTGGTGCCTTTCATCAATTTAAATACAGACGTGAATGATGCTGGTCAGGCCAATTATGTGTGTGGGTGGGTTCTGGGGAAATGCATTAAAAATGTATCTAAAAGCTGCAAAAATTGTAAAACAGATATGTATGGCGACCCTGAAAGCAAATCAAATGAATATATAAGGGCCAAAGAATATAAAAAAGGTAAAAATTCTCTAATATACCCTTCAAAAGAAATGGAAAAATGTTTTGTCCAAATCCAAAATGTGGTGACAGAAATATTAAAAAAAGATGTGCCAAAAAAAAGCTTAAAACATACAATAAAAATGTTTACTGACATTTTTGTTGACTATCCTTTCAGTTGTGACATACATAAAAAAATATTAAAAGAATATTTTGAAAACGCAATTATTAATGTGCTTGTTTATAGTTGGTGTCGTTCAATCAACCGAATTTTGTCTGGCAAAATCACATACCATGGTGACGACGATGCAACTAAAACAGCAGCGCAGGCTTATAAAAATAAACATAAGAATAGGTTAAATAAATAGTAAACTTGTAAAAGAAAAGTTGTTTTTTATGCATCCCCTGTGTACTTGTTGAAATTGTTGCTTCCTTACTAATTTGCTTGTTTTCAATTTGATAAAGTTTAACTATGATTTTGTTAATAAAGAGAAAAAAACAAAATTAAATAAAAGTTTATCTACTTGAAAACAAGACAAGTAAAATAGTAAGGAAGCATAAAGTATAGGCACCAAGGCATAGGTAGTAACTATAGTACTAGTTATAGCTGTATATTTCACAAGTTTTTGGATGGCGATAATAGATGGCGCTATCAATTGACATTAGCGGTCTTCAAAAAATTCTGCGAGAGGGCTCTCTATACCCGATATATTACTCTACTTTATGGAATCCCTTCAGTATTTATTGTTTAAAGGCAACAGACTAATTACTTATGACACATTCGAATGAATGATACTTTCTGACTTTGTATTAATCTGCGATGGCGTAATGATCTGTATCACTGAGCGAAATTAAATAAAGAAATTAATTTCTCGAAAACTACAGCATCTAAAAATAAACAAAAAATATATTCTTATTTAATGACTGCTCATATCCATATCCTAGAAGGAACTTTCTTGATTCGCGACCCTATAAATAATGTCCATTACCGTACGTCTGGCAAGGCAACGCTGCAAAGGTAGTATGAGGACGTGAGTCGCGCGCGACAACGTCAAAAGTCGCGAGAATTTGACAGTTAATGTACTGGAAAGTCGCGACTTTAGACGTTGTCTCGCGCGACTCGCGTCCTCATACTACCTTTGATGGACAAACGCTTGCTCTCAGAAGAAGCGCTTGCTTGGGTACACTGTTGCCAACCTCAAGAGAGCAAAAAGCAGCAAATTGAATTTAAAAAAAACAGTAGAAAACAGTAAAATAGTAATTTCATAATATCAAATCGAAAATCAAATCTGACACATAACATTTATAGACTGGAATACAATACAACTGTTCTTAGATCTAACACAAATTACCTTTATTTAAGAAATTCTGAGAATTTTTTGAAACTACGAACTTTGACCGCACTTGCAAAATGAAATGAGAAATGAATGAGAAAAACCTGTTGTACTCAATATGCTACACTTATTAAACTACATATGTAGCTTTTAAATTAGATTAGAACTCTTTATTGTACACACCAGAAAGAAATAAATACATTAGAAGCCTTATATATGTAAGTTTTGTCGCAAACAATTGGCGGTCTTATCGCTAAAAGCGATCTCTTTCAGACAACTTTGGGATGGCTAGAAAGAAGGAGCTTAGAGAAAAGGTAGGTAAATGTACATGAAATACTTAGAGTGATGGGATAGTATGTAAACTAACTAACTATTCTGTTTTACTGTATGTGAAAAGATTTGCGTCAGTAAACGGGGAATCCTCTATGCCGCAAGAAGCCCGCTAGCACCCTGACCGACGTATACAAAAACTATATTGCTTTTCTTCAACTGTTTTTAGTCTGTTTTGACATGTTGGTTGTGTGTGGCCTTATTGCGATTTGGAATGAAATATTTCTTACGCAGTTTTAAATTCAGATACATCAACAAAAAACAGTAGAAATACGAGCTAAAGCAGAAAACAGTGGTGTCATAGCGAAAACAGTAAATCTACTGTTAAAACAGTAGGGTTGGCAGCACTGCTTGGGTAGGAAATCGATTTATTTATTATTATATATTTATTTTTACAGGGCCTGTACGAAACTTTAGCCCTAACGGATGTTCGGAAAACATTTGTTACAAAAAATTGAACTTTACGCCATGACGGCTGAAAACGGAATCGGAAATCGATTTTTCACCGGAACTAGGGATGTGACACCCTACATAATAAATCGATTTTTAATTAATCAATTGTTTTTTAGCAAAAATAATCGATTTTTTTATATATCGATTTATTTCTAATTTTTTAATTAATTTCAAAATAAACGCCATAAATGTTTTATTTATCATAGTTTTATTAATTCAAAATAGACAAAAGAAATTATAAACACATTTTTTTTTAATAATCAACATTGATTTTTTTTACTAGCCATTTTTTCTGTGTCCCACTGCTGGGCAGAGGCCACCCCTTTAGACATCCTCTCCTCCCTGTTCTCAGCCAACTCTTCCCACACCGAAAATTAAAATTGAAATTAATATGTTTTTTTTATTTCAACATAAATTAACAAAATTAAATAATTCAAATAAAAAAATTAGAAATCCGTATGCACAGAGTTGAGGATAACAGCTTTAATTAGGGGGGGCTATAAGTTACGTCACAGGAATTTACGATTTTTTGACCCCCCCCCCCCCGTCATTGTCACAACTGTATAAGTAAATTTAACTGAATTGTTAAAAGTAAATGTTTTTAACATATCGATTATGATAGATTTTGAAATGTGATGTCACGAAATTTAGCATCCCTCCCTACCCCTTTCACAAAATATCACGCTTCGTTGACCCCCTCATACCCCCTTAACGTGTGAAGTATTTTATGGATGGCCCCATAGGTAACCGTTTGGATAATGTTGTTTGATTAGATAAATTGGACGTAGTTCCACGAAAACTACGCAATCCACAAAAAGTAACTTTGGAGATATGAAGGATTTAAGTTCCGATTGGTATTGTCCAGTGGTCTTACGCTTAAGTATATTTTTATTAATGGTAAAGTAAGGGTAGAATTATTTTGTTTTTTTAGGTTTGCATTAATTTTTGTATAGTACGTTTAGGGTTCTACTCAATCACTGGTATAGTAAAATGTTTCTCGAGTTAAAATTGAATCGTTTCGGATAAACTTCGAAATGTGTCCGTTATACATGTGGGTTGGTCCAAAGTCATTTCGCCTTCTTTTTCTGCCAGTGTTTTTTTTCTATATGAAAGAACCGACCTTAAAGGCCAGTTTGGCATACGTAACTCATTTCCGACCATGTTGTGGATTGAGTCGTTTTTGTAAAACTACGTCCAATTAATAAAGTAAACTGTTTCAAAAGCACAGAAGGGCTGCCATCGCAGACGTACAGATGGCGTTAATGTAATATTATCTCCATGGAGATAGTATTATTTGATAGTTCGCGCTCCGGGTTATAAAAGACCAGACTTAATGTCGGGGGGTGGCACATGAAAAATCGACTATGAATGATTTTTTATTAAAAAAATTAATCAATTATTAATCGATTATTTGTAGTGTTAACTATTAATCGTGTATAAAAAATTGATTATTTTTTCACAACTCTAACCGGTACGTTATTTCTTCTTAAGTTACTCTAATTACTCTATGGGTAGTATTGTAAATGAGCCGTTTTCAGAAGAACTAAAAAAAAATAATAATATGGCTGTCAAAGGAATGCAATTTTGGACCTCAGCCCAATAGCCATTTGTAATTAATCATAAAATAGGTCTCAGCGAGCTGAACAAAAGTTACTACTACGCCAACAGCCAAATGTTTGTCCTTTCGGAGTTATATAGTATTGAAAAAAAACTAACATTTTCAACAAAATATAACTCCGAAACGACAAACATTTGGCTGTTGGCGTAGTAGTAACTTTTGTTCAGCTCGCTGAGACCTATTTTATGATGTATTACAAATGGCTATTGGGCTGCGGTCCAAAAATGCATTCCTTTGAAAGCCGTATTTTTTTTTTTTTAGTTCTTCTGAAAACGGCTCATTGCAATGAGGAATAGGTCTGTGGTAAATTGTTTGTTCTGTCTGTGACACAACTGTGGTGTGTTATTTAAAATTCGGTTGGTTGGTTCATTCAAGACGCCTCAAAATTTTTAGACTGTTCTACGCGAAAATGGACGATTTGCCGTTTCAAGCTGAATATGCAAAATCCGGCAGAGCTGCTTGTAAAGGATGTAAAGAGAAAATCGCCCAGGGAGAACTGCGATTAGCTGTGATGGTGCAGGTAAAAAGTTGTTTCTTTGTTTACTCTTGCAATCCAAAATTCTCCTTAACTTCGATGTCTTGAATCTGAAAATTGGTACCGTAACTTGCCAGCTGATGTTTCTGAACACTGAAATGCATTGTAATCGCTTCAACTAACCATTTCGTTCTAGTCCGCATTCTTCGATGGCAAACAACCTAACTGGCACCATGAAGAGTGTTTCATGAAAAAGGCGCGTCCTAAGTCTACTTCTGATATCAAAGGAATTAATACATTACGACATGCCGACAAACAAAGAATTGCTGAAGCCATAGGTAAATATTTCCAACATGTTACAAAAGTAAGCTTGACATTCATCAACACCTAAAATCCATTATTGAAATTAATAATTAAGAAATCTTGCAATTGCTACAGTGATTCTAAGTGTTGGTAGTATTTAGAAAACAGAAATGTATTACGACTTAAAGAATTTACATTCTGTTGAAGTAAAGTAAAGTAAAGTAAGTTTATTCATGTACATGGGTAATTTTAACAGATCTTTACAGAGTTTCAGTGCATTCCATGTGAATGTCAATATACTCGAGGAGCTCCAGAACAAAGCAGATAAATCCACTTATCGTATATTTTTACAGATATCACAAAAGAATGACTTACATGAATAGTTACATTTTTTGCTAAACCAAAATATGATAATATTGGCATGTTGTATTGTAAGGGCTTTTAAATAGGTATGATGAAAAAGTCTAATATTGATAGTTTTCTCGTAGTTTTATCTTAAAATATGGAATTATCAGGCTTGGATCCGACCATTATGTATTATCGGGATTCCAATGGCTATATTTATCGGTCTATGCTGTTGTTGTTGCTACCATAACATAAGTGTTTCCAAAAATAGAGTTGATCGTAGCCCCGGCTGCCTGAGTGATCTTAAACAATAACAAAGGTTAAGCAACATAAGATACGATAAGAATATTCTTTATTGCACACCAGAAACAAGGGACAAATAAAATTAGATAACAATTAAAATTCAGTGTATTGAGTGTATTCAGAGTTCAGTGTATTGATTGGATAGGTTACAGTCTATGTCTAACACTCGTGGCATTTTTTCGAGCTGTTCCGTGCTTAGCAAGGCACTTTAAGCAGTTGGTGCCGCCTGCCCTCGATAGATGGCAGTCTCTAAGCCACGTCAGAGGCCTTAGGACTGCTTGAACACTTCTGACTGTAAGACCAGCCACTAGTCTTCAAGCCTCCACCAATCCGGACTTGGCCCCGTGCAGTATGGCCTATATCTTCCACCGAGAGGCACGGGTCTTTACACATGCCTCTCAGACATAATGGGTTGATGATAAAATAGAAATCTAGATACATTTATCGGTAAATGATTCAAACGGAAAACAATCTTCAACTATTTGTATGTGATTTATCGGTATTTGTCACGAAAATCGAATAAATACATCTATTTGTTGGGTAAAGCTTTTTTCAATACGTTTTTAACAACATTTGCTTTGACCAGAGTAATAAATGGTGTGTGCGATTAAACGTGACCTGTGAGAGCCCCTGTTGCTAGGCTGAGTTGTGCCTTGGTAAGGCGAAGGAGGCTACGGGAAAGGCGCGGATTTCTGCCTGGCAATGCTGCTCTGGCTTGTCTGCAGTCCGTATGTGAGGTCCAGTCATGGTTGTGTAGCCTGGTGGTGCGTTGGCCTAGCCATGTCTTCAGTTGGCAGAAGGGTAAAGGGGCGATGGTTTCGGGTACCTCTACCGTAGCTCCGGAGCCAGCTCGCGCGAGCATATCCGCTGCGTCATTGCCCCTTGAGCCACTGTGTCCTTTGATCCTTTGAAGGTTACGTTGTTCTTATCTATCTATCTTCATCAGGGATTCGTGACATTCTTGGATTAGTCCTGAGTTGAAGCTATATCCTTTGAGGGCCAGTAGCACAGCCGCGCTATCTGACAGAATGTGGATGTTGTATCTTTCTACCTCCCTCTGTGTGATTTCTTGTGCTGCACATATGATGCACACTCAGTCTGGAAAACAGTTGACTCCTAGAGGAGTTGTTATTTGAATGTTTAAGTCCTCTGAGAAGGCTCTAGAACCTGTACCTTGGGATGTCTTTGAGCCGTCTGTGAAGACCCTTAGGTCCTTGTTGCTGTTGTCTCGTACTGGCTCGACGAGTTGTATCTTATACTTTTTGTCGAAATGAAATACCTTGGGTATTCTGTAGTTGACCGCCAGCATAAGTGGCTCCACTGCAGTTGGGCTGTCTAAGATCCGTGTATGCGAAGTTCCATTCTCGCTCCACAGCCTTAGCGTTCACAGGCGTGTCGCGGAGATGGCAGCCTCCTGCTGGATGTGTAGGTGGAGCGGAGGCAGGTCTAGCATAATTTCCAAAGCCGCAGTGGGGGTAGTCCTCATGCAGCCTGTTATTGCTAGACAGGCCATTCTTTGCAGCCGTTGCAGTTTATTTGCCACCGTGACTTGTGTCGTTTTCGGCCACCACGCCCCAGGGCAGTGTAGATGATGATAGGTCTTACCACTGCTGTATACAAACCACATGGTAATCTTAGGGTTTAGTCCCCAAGTCTTACCTAACATCCTGCGACATTGTGCAAATGTAATACAAGCTTTTCTTACTTTAGAGTTGATGTGTTTTTTCCAGTTCACCTTGCTGTCCAGTGTGACTCCTAAATACTTGACCTCTGTTGATAGCTGGAGTGTCGTCCCGAACAGCCTGGGCAAAGTAAAACGTTCCTAGTACCCGTTTGTTTGTGAACAGTACCATTTCGGTTTTTGTGGGGTTTACCGTTACGTCATGTTTTGTGCACCGGTCCTCCACCGATACCTAAGGCAGACTGGGTGACCTTGCAGACTGTTCCTGCATAGTTACCTGATACTAGTATTGTCAGGTCGTCTGCGTAACCAATTGTGTAATAGTTTTGTTCGTTCAGTGTCTAATTAGTTCATTAACAACGACGTTCCATAGAAGAGGTGAGAGAACGCCTCCCTGGGGGCATCCCCTAGCCACCAGTGCCCTGGTGGGGTCTTCTCTGGATGTTTTGACGACTCTGTCCCGCAGCATAGCTCCTATCCATTCCGTTATCGATACCTCGATCTGGTGTCTGCTGAGAGCCTGGTTGATGCTTGTGAAGCTGGTTTTATCAAAGGCGCCCTCGATATCTATGAAAGTACCAAGGCATATATGCCTTTGTTTTGTATGGCTCTTTCCGCCTTGGTGACCACGGCGTGAAGGGCTGACTCTGTGGACTTACCTGCACTGTACGCGTGTTGGTTGCGGTGTAGCGGGGTTGTTCGAAGAGCGCCATCCCTCAGGTGTCGGTCGCACACTCTTTCAAGAGTTTTCAGCATGAACGAGGTTAGGCTGATCGGCCTGAAAGATTTTGGGTTTGTGTAGTCTGTTTTACCTGGTTTCGGAATGAAGACTACTTCTACTTCCCTCCACTGTGTGGGGATGTACCTGTGTGCTAGGCAAGACTGTAGTATCGTCACTACCGTTTCTTCCAGCTTGACACCTCCCCATTGCAATAGGGCTGGGAAAATCCCAAGCGAACCTGGTGCCTTGTACGGTTGGAAGCTGTCGATAGCCTAGTGTATCTTTTCCGGTGTTACCACCGTTTGGGCTATGTCCCAGTGGGTTTCGTCTGCTGGTATGTCGGGTTTTGGCAAAATACTATGTGTATGAAAGAGTGAATTTTTGTGTTGAACATTTGTGTTTGCCTGCTAAAACTGTGTGTGAAATACTAAAAAAATGGAACGATTCTATGCGAACGCGAGGTGTTACTTCCCGGCCCTTGCCGCACTTATATGATTACGCAGTCGGACCGATTCAAATTAGTGCCGCGATACCCCCGCGCAAGCCGGATGTTTATTGACTATTTTTGGGCAATACATTTCTATAATGCATCTAATTTTATTTTATTTAATACTAGCTCGCCCGGCAGACGCTGTTTTGCCAAATTGGTTATT
This sequence comes from Yponomeuta plumbellus, assembly GCA_947310845.1. Classification (NCBI taxonomy): domain Eukaryota; kingdom Metazoa; phylum Arthropoda; class Insecta; order Lepidoptera; family Yponomeutidae; genus Yponomeuta; species Yponomeuta plumbellus. Next base: position 16,444,955 of record OX371196.1, read on the forward strand.
GTTATCATCGAGGGGTAAGAAAAATAGATAATAACCTATTCTCAGACCTATCGAATATACATAAAAAAATCATCAAAATCGGCCATGCCGTTTCGGAAGAGTAATGCGCACTAACACAGTGACACGAGAATGTTATAATATGTTAGATAAAACCTATGTTTAACAATTAAACAGCTTTTTAATTTTTCGATAAATTATCTTGACACCACTAGATTTGACCGTTATTTCGTCAGATAGACAAAAATATTGTCGCAGTAAACGTGTTATAATGGAATTAGTGGCTTTTATTCCGAATCTCCTCACTTATAATATGAGAAAGTGCCTTGGGGCCGAATGTTGTGGAGAAAAAGGCAGCGTAAAAACAACTCTACGTTGACCATCTTTTCTCAAATCACCCAAAATGTAATATGTACAAAATGTAATATAATATGTACCTAAGATTTCCACACTTGGCCTCATAGTTGGGCCAGCCAGGCTGTGAGTTTACTCCAGCCAGCCTATCTCTTTCCAGAAGGCCAGCAGTGCTGTGATGTCACTGCAGGCCTCCTGAAGGGATCCCAGCTTCCCAACGATGGCGGTCCTTGTTTCCTGTTTCCTCTTCTTTCAGTCATCCCCGGCAGAGCGGGCTGTCGGTTAGTCCCATGTTATGGAAATGTCTATTCAGTGAGCAGTGGCCTGTTAGAAATGCCACAGCTCTGCGCAGATCATATTTTATCTTCGCTACGTGAAAGACGTTTTGAGATTGTTGGTATACCCTCCTTGACTTGTTTGCATTCGGTTTTTGTTCTCCAGAGTTCAGCATGCTGATTTTCTGTTCGTGTCCTCAACCATTTCCTAAACTGCTTGTAAGAGAGTGGGAGCAGAGGCTCGGTCCCTTTTTTTTTGTTAATGGGGTGAAATGCTTTGTGCGCCATAACCGCCACCCTTGGGGGAGGGCGACGGCCGTGTGTTGGACTCTCCTCTCCTAATAATAGGAGAGGCATACCTCCTAAAACACCCCGGGGGCCGTCCTGTCGCTCGTGCAATGGGGCGCCGCCGGATCTCGCAAGTGGTATGAAACACAACGCGAATGCTACAGCGGCGCCCCGGCGACTTCGACCCGACTCGCAAGGAGTCGGGCCCACCCTCACTGGGCCCCCCACCCCCTTCTCCCGTCACGATGTCGGACGGCAGGTTGGGGGACCTGTATCTGTAAAAATAGCATAGTTTTTGGTATTTAGTCACACACATCATCTGTACATTTATAAAAAAAAAAACTATTAAATACTGTGCGCGACGATGTAGGCGAAGGGCAAAGGGCGACGTCCACACGGTTGTACGATGTGTGTCCGCCGCGCGTGTGTGGAGAGGGTTTTCACCGTCGCTTGGTGCACAGGTTGCGCCGGGGTTGTCGAGATGCCCAATGCAAGGCCGGTCCGCTTTCCTCTGACTTCCGTTGACCACGCGGGAAACTATAGCGTGGCCTGCCAGGCGGGAAACTGTAGCGTGGCCGCTATCTGTTCAAAGTGAAATTTCCTATCAACCTATCTACTTTCCTAATCCTACGAACTATCCTTTCTATGCCTAACTATTTCCCTAATCTTAACTTTTCGCTATACCTATCTATTCCCTATACCTATTGGCTCCAGACCATTAAAAGAGCAGCACGGGGTATCGTTTATTTACAAATTATACAAATAGATACAAAAACTTACGGACTATGGTCTATGTACAAACTATAACTAACGAATTTATTTACAAGTAACTATATCTATCTATGCTAAACAGTATTAATGTTCCCTATAACTATATCTATTTACATCTTAACCTAACTGTCGGGAACAAATACCAATGACTAGCTAGAATTTGTTTACTCCCAAGGGCTTTTTTTTGCCGGGGGGAAATCTTCAAAAAAGATACCCGACTTCTTGGGGGGAAAGTGGCATTCATCCGTTCTTTGTGGGGACTTACATTTTGCCACCGGGATTTTACATCTACCTAACTGTCGGGAACAAATACCAATGACTAGCTCGTTGTGGAATTTGTTTACTCCCAAGGTTTACTGCTTTTATAAAGTTGGCTATTCTATAATAGGCTTTTTTACATACGGCGCCTTTTAACGAACATTAGAAAAGAACCAAAATTTGGGATGTACCTGAGGTAGAGGTACTCCAGGTAGCAATCTTTTTCAGGTCATTACTGAACTGATTAGTTAGTTACTTTTATGAGTAATGATTTAGTTTGTAGCTATAATTAGAAATAAATGTTGCATTGGTTATGTCCATGTAATGAAGAAGAGCTGACATGTGTGAAATAGCCTGTAAGGATTACTATAGGTGGACATAATTATTTTAGGACATTTTGGCACCACCACATGCATGACACATGCTACCAATGCTACCAATGCAGAGTTCACCTCAGGCTCTTACCAGCCTTTTTCGCCTCATCAATATACTTTGCTTACTATATGAATACACTGGTTTCAGGTTCTCTTCTTTGCCCTTAACTAATACATCTTTGATTTGGTGATCTACATATTATGTAAGAGTATTAATATTAATGAAACACTTATCTTTGATTGGCAAAAAAACGCAGCGGCTATGATAGTAAATTGACATTCAGGAAACAGAATGTAAAGTCTTTACATTGAAATAAATTATTTTTAATTTGATTACTGTCTGACATTATGAATAAGAATTAACCTACACGTTGTAGCGTAATATTTACCCACTTTCACACCTTATTAGAAAGCTACACTGGCATAGTGATGCCTGTTGTCAAGAAAGCCAAAGGAAAAGGCAAGGCAGCCAAACGTGCTAACGAGGAAACTGCAGCTGCATCTGCTGCAGCCATTGCCTTGAAAGACTTCTTCATAGAGTACTCGAAGTCTAGCCGAGCTACCTGCAGAGTCTGTGAAATCAAGATCTGTAAGGTAAGATCTAGAAGGTAACTTTTGATGATTTACACTAAATAATTCATTCAAAACTTAAATTTCTTGTTTTCTTATTACATTTTTTTAGCTTCAAATGTCTGCTTTTGATTGCCTCGTCTTCCCCTATTACCAACACAAGATAACACCTTAAAAACTCAACAGGGTGATGTGAGAATCTCTAAGACAGTGTACGACACTGAGATCGGAATCAAATATGGCGGTCAGCCGCTCTGGCACCACGTCAAGTGTTTCGCCGAGGACCGCGCCAATCTTCTGTACATGGCTGGTGGCGAGGATCTGCCCGGCTTCAAGCTTCTGGAGAAGGAAGACCAGAAAATGGTTAAGGAAGAGATCAAGTGAGAGATGTATTAATGATTATTGATTATTGTCTGTTTGCCGCAGACCAAGATAGACGTGCCATATTTTCCGTGCTTACTGTGACGTCAAGACAGATTTTTTACTGTGGAAAAATGCAATTCCGTATTTATAAAATAATTGAATACTTGATTAAGTCGATTCCCTTATCAATTTAATCGAGTATAAACAGTAACCTAAATTAAGAAAATAGTATAGATAGATATCAGTTTGTTTTGATATGTCGTATATTTTATTGGCGACTGCGGAAAATTATTCTTAACTGTCGGAAAATGTTACCTGGACAATTTTATCCTAAAAAAGTGGAGTAAATACAAGGAACGGTTACTATTTGCTTTGGACGTGTCGGGAATTACCGATGTTGATATCGATAGAAAAGCGCGTTTTACTCGACATACACCACAGTGTCTAGTTAGATCCAAGTCTGTGCTGTTTGCTTCATTATCCTTCTCTTAGGCATAACAAAAATCCTCCAAAAAAAGTTCGGTTTTATTGAAAATAAAAAAAAAAGTGTAACAAATGAGTCGAAATAAAGATCTGTTTGAGATGAATAGTGAAGCAAACATTATATTCTAGTAGACATATAGCCAAGAACATCTTTACAGATCCTTGAAACTGGAGGAGGTGCCAATAAAGAAGTTGAAGGAGGAGCCCAAAGATGACGAGCAGGTCAAGAAGGAGACAGACTTGGATAAGAAACTGGAGAAACAGAATAATCTCTACTTCAAGCACAGGGATGCGCTCGCCGAGTACAGCAAGCCAGACCTACAAGAGTTACTGGAGGCTAATTCACAGGAAGTACCGGCTGGGAAGGATGAGGTAAAAATATAATTCACTTTCAGAATACATCCCTAGATAGACAATGTTTTTAAAATCGGATCAATGTCAAGTATTACGGAAATCCAGAAGGAGGTTTAGTATTTCTTACTCGTAACGTATTTTCCACTTTCCTTAGTGAGATGATCGACCGATCTGGAATCAGCAAAAAAACTTAGTAGGCATAGCTTCTCGTGCTTCAAATGTTTTCAGAAAAGGGCATCTGAAATGCAAAATAATAATTATACCTTATGTAACTAGAAACTTTACTCTTCACGCCAGCCAGCACCGAGGGGCAGTTTCGGCACGAAGAGGGCTCTTTGACGTAGTATGTTGGACAAACATAACATCGTTCTAACGTCATACATTATAAAACTTTGTGAATGATCTTTCATATCCAAAAATTCACTATGTTCACATCAAAGATGGTTCAATACAAGGACCAACTACTACCTCATATACATGGTAGAAACACTTCCATTGGGTTGACCGTTTAAAGTTGACAACTCCGTATGGTGGAGAACTTACGTAGTGTATGGATTCAGGCGTTACTTTGCGGAAATCCATAATAGCATTAAAATGTGAAAATTACTTTGCTAAATTCCGCCAAAATCCCACAAGCGTCGCGTCGCATTTTCTCACAAAAGTATTGGTGACGGTGTTCGTGTCTTGCTTCTGCTTGAAAAAGTGGGAGGGAGGGCGGTGCATTAACTAACCGCATGGTGCTTGCGAGGTTGTGGCGGAATTTAGCAAAGTAATTTTCACATTTTAACTTACGTTGTAGCGTCACAGGTTTTGCTTTTATTCAAAGAGCTTATGAAGTTCGAAGTTATAGCCAGTAGAGATGGAGCTAGAATCGTTGGAGCTTGCGTCTTCGGTTGCTCCACCCAGACTGTGTCAGGCAACTGTCGCGCACGCCCACCGTTATTAATGTAGTCCTTACGAAAGTTCTAGCTTAGTAATAATGAAATGGCGTTAAATTGGGTTTAAAAAGAATGTTGTTTCAGTGTCTTTCGCGAGTCGCTGATATGATGGCCTTCGGCGCTCTGCAGCCTTGCCCCGAGTGCAAGGGCCAGCTGGTTCTGGATCAGTTTGGATATAGCTGCTCAGGTAAGGGTGCTATATGTATCACAAAAGAAATGAGATCTTTGAATTTGAATTTATCGAAATAAAATTAAGATAGAATTAGATAAATTCTAACTTAATCATACCTCTTTAACAAATCACACACCTCAGCGCTAGAAATTGCAAGTTTCAACAAAACATTGTTTTCGAAGCAGTTTTTTGTTCCTCCGTACCAGGTAACGTGAGCGAATGGTCAAAGTGCCTTAACGTGGTGAAGGCTCCAAAGCGTAAGAACATGAAACTTCCAAAGGGGTTCAAGTCCAGCTCGGCCTTCAACAAGTATAAACCCAAGACTAGCACGAGGCTGTTCAATGAAGCCCCGCTGCCCAACTTCATTGTCAAGAAAGAGGATGCCGTGGACGGGTGAGTTCCCTAAAAGACCTTAAGGGACTAGTCATAGAAAGCGCCCGAGGCGCGCGTACGATACGCTGGGTTTCGGACGCTCTTTAAAATTGTATGAAGTTCTATGCAACGTCCACGTCCGCGTCCGCGTCCGTGGTGCGCGCGTCATACGGGCGTACGACGCGCGCCCCTCCTTCGCGGATTAGAAAAGTGTGCTCATCCTAGCATAATGGGCGTTTTTCCTTTCTTTTTTTTTCTTAGTTCCTTGAGATACACTAGATGGCGTCATTCGTTTCTTCATACGAATTTGTGATTCGTAGCAATCAATGTCAAAGTCAGTCCACAGATTACTAAACAAGAGAAGGAACCAGGGTTGCTATTCGGACGAGGTTTCTCGTAATAAAAATAAAAATTCAAACCCACAATCCAAAGCAAAGACTCCAAAGTATCCAAAAGCGCACTTATCACCAAACGCCAACAGCATTTTTCAACCATCAGCGGTAATCAACCATCACAAATTCCACAGAACCATAGTATTATTTTTTGCTTTGACGTTTATTATTACGGTACGGCAGCGCCACCTAGGGATCCTTTTAAAACTAAATTTGACATAAGGAAAAACGCTCATTGACGAGCGTACGATAGGCGTCCAACGCTCGCTCGACGCGCGCCCAAAGCGCAGCGTTTCGGGCGCGCGCCCCGGGCGGGCGCTTTCTATGAGCCCTTAAGTGCTACTGAGCTAGACCCCATTTTGTAGAATTCATAGTGCACTATGGCAGACACTGCCGCTTTACACACAGATTAATAAGTAGAAAGACTAATTGTACTATTCAGCTATGCGACGTACATTGAATCGTTATAATAAACTATGAATGTGTATCATGTTAACTTCTTACAAAAACATCGTTTTTAATATTATTAAAAACGAAGATATAATATATTATGATGTTGTCCATGTGGACGTTTCCATAGACAGATGTTAGCAAAGGGACAAACATCTTCCAATTCCATTTAATTAAGACGTACATACATTTATCAAACATAAGTGGGAATCTCGCTAAATTTAATTAATATTTTTTTACCATTTGGTAATTTTTGGTAACAGGTTCAGCTATCACCATCATTAAGATTTTTTACTTTAAGCTATTTTTAAAAACAATCTAGATCTTGCTACAAGTCGCAGTTTCTGCGCTTCCATGACTAAAACATTTCGACTTTGACTATCCCCGCAGTACGTCGAACGGAGTTAAGAAGGAACGGCGCGCCCCGCCACTGAAAAACCTCCAGTTCTTCCTGCACGGCAAACTCAAGTCCAAGGAGGACGTTAAGCACAGGGTTCTGCGATTAGGCGGGCTAGTAGTGAGCCGTTTGACGGACACCACGGCAGCGGTCATATCCACCAAAGGCGACTTGGAGAAGATGTCATCTAAGATGCAGGAGATTCAAGAGAACGATATAGAGGTAGGTGTTTGTTAAAACTCTTTTGGATTTCTTTACTATTGTTCATTGCTAACACAGGCAGCGCATTCGGTAAAAAATATTAGAAGGGGAATCATTCACTGACGGTATTACACAGCGCGTGACTCTTGTTGCATGTGAGATAAGAACTAATATCGATAAATTTGTATTTCGTTTAAAAGACATAGTGGATGGAGCTCTCAGCCATAGGTGAATGGTTCCCGAATGGTGTTCCGCGGAACCCTGGGGTTCCGTAAAAGGCTCTCGGGGGTGCCGCGAAAATTCGACATTTCGATGGTTTTTTTTTCCTTTGATATATTTAGGTATGGTAATCTTGTGGTAATCAGTTTTAATTGTCTTATTCTAAAATGTAGTAGGTTTTCCGAAATTCCGTCTTGAAATCATCAAGCATTCGTGCAGTCAGTACGTATTGCTACGTTGTTACAGTTAGTTTAATTCTTTCTTGAGCTTGGGTTCCGCACAAAAACGGTGAACCAAAAAAAGAGTTCCGTAGCCAAAAGAATTCGGGAACTGCTTTAAACCATGGTAGGAAGGAAAGTTGTAATATTTTGGACTTCTCAAGCTCAAGCCGGACTTTTGAAGGCGAGCCAGAATTGCACCGGGATAATCAACTTTATCTATTTTTTAGGCGAATTCTTGTTTAAGGGTTTATCTATTTTTTAGAAAGTGGCGATCACTTGGTTCTTCACGCACATTCGGAGTCTTTTGTGGGTAGGGTTGCTAGATGATAGTTTGATAAAGGAGGGCAGATGGGTCTAAAGAGGAGGATTTTCTGTAGAAAAGGAGGCCATCCACAAATTAAACTATTTTTTAATATTTTTCAATTTATTTTAATCATATTTAGCAGAGCTGCCAATTTTTGCAAGAAGTTCTTGATTTTTCAACAATAATTATGAAAATCTTCACAAGTCATGTTTTTAAAGTTGTATTCAGTAAGATTTAACTGACTGCAAATTTAGTCTGTTCCTCTCTTTGCTATATAGCGCGCACGCTCGTTAGACATTTGACCACGCATGCACACACGCACGTCGCACGACACGAAATTCTGAACGTTTTCAAAAACGAGGCCTTACAGTAGGTAAAGGAGGACGGGAGGACAAACGGAAATGGAGGACATGTCCTCCTTTTGGATACCATTTGGCAACCCTTGTGGGACCACGTCAGTTTTATACTTTGCTTACATATTTAGTCAAATAATCTGGATGTTTGTTTAGGTGGTCGAAGAGTCCTACCTGGATCTCATAGACGCTGAGAATGGTACAGTAGCCAACAGTATTCAACTGATCAAAGAAAACAACATCGCTGACTGGGGCTCCGATGTGAGTGATTTTTTTGCCTTATTCTTTATCTACTTTAAAAATAGAATTTTGCTTTTTTATTTATTTTGTTTTTTTTTAATAGCCTGCCAAACGCATTCCGCAAGATGTGATGGATGGAAAGTCCATTCCAAAATCCGGTAGCATGTATGTGAAACCTGCTAGCAAGTCTGCACCTACGAAACTGAAAGTTAAAGGTATGTCTCTAGAATTACAACAGTTTATTTTAACGTAAAGAATTACAAAAGGTAGAACAACCAGTCCACCTTTTGTACACTATACACATACATAAGCTCATGCCTTTATCAGTAGCCAGAGACCCAGGACTGCTACATGCCACGCACGCCGATTTTGGATACATTTTATCCTGCCCTTTGCCAATTTACCCCCTATTTAGTCTCCCTGGGGCGCCCCTTACCGGCCCTTCCACTCGCATGTGCTCGATATATTTATTTCTTCAGTCTGTCTTTCTTCATCAATCTCTAGCTACTTGTGGTAGCAAGATGAAGTTTTAAAAGAAACGTATCGAAGGTGGCGAGGTTGATCGTTTGCGTCGCGCGCCGCACTCTCACCAGTGGCGGACAGCGGACTTTGTACACTATCTCTTGTGCAATAAAGGATTAATAATAATGATACATTTCCTCGCTAGGTGGCACGGCGGTGGACCCGGACTCTGGCCTAGAGGACGTGGCTCACGTGTATAAGAGCCCGGATGGGGTCAAATACACCGCCGTGTTAGGACAAACCGATGTCATCGCTAAAAAGAACTCCTACTACAAATTGCAGCTCTTGCAGGCTGATACTGGGAACAAGTGAGTGTTTAGGTTATGTTCTTATACATTTTTACAATTGTTGCGCGTTTTTGCACATTTCTATAACTGCGACGCTGTCACGAAGTTTCATATGCGCACTATCCGTGACCTAAATAATTTTATTCAGTCGCGTTGCATCGGTCACTTCGGCCGCACTCCTCGCGTCGAATCTGATAACTTCCAAAAGCGAGAATGTTCTCTTCATCCAAAACCGAGAATGTTCTCTTCATCCGAAACCGAGAATGTTCTCTAAAGAGAAAAAAAATCTTGTCTGTGTTTTAACACTGTTTATTGGAAAACAAATTATTATTATTTAATAAGAATATATAAATTTATATTATGGTAATGTTTTTTTGTGCCGTGCGATGGCTACCGGCGACGCGGAAGACCGAGGCGAAGATGGTGCGACGCACTGATAAAATATTTACCGGGGTGGGAAGAGTTGGCCGGGAACAGAGTGCGTATACTGAGTTTTGTCGTTCACTTTCGATAGCGAGAGCGTTTGCGTTTTGCATAGGAGTGACAAAGCGCGCCATCTATTTGTCTCTTTGTTACTCCTATGCAAATCGCAAACGCTCTCACTATCGAGAGTGAATGAAAAAACTCAGTATAAGCACTCTGAGTGCTTAGTGCGAGTTTTTTCATTCACTTTCGATAGCGAGAGCGTTTGCAATTTGTATAGGAGTGACAAAGAGACAATTAGGTGGCGCGCTTTGTCACTCCTATAGAATATGAGTTTACGTTAACGCGAGCGAGTAGTTAAAAAAACTCGCACTAAGCACTCGGGGATGCGTGGATATCTAAAGGGGAGGCCTTTGCCCAGCAGTGGGACACAGAACTGGATAGTTTAAACAAAAAAAGTTTTTTTTTCGCGCGTTGAAGATATCGGCTTTCGAGCTAGCGGCTACAACTTCGTTGTAGAGTCTACACATTCTCACAATCAGATTGTGGTATGATGTGTTATTTTTAAAAAGATTCAAAATGAAAGGCCTGTGAGCTCGAGACTTGCACCGAATATTTATTGTCAGCTCAGACAGTAGAGACTCGCAACCCAGGCGACCATGTAGGATTTTATGCACTTAGAAACTAGCAGACCCGGCAAACGTTGTTTCGCCGTTTATATATATATATGTTTCCCCCCTAAAAAATAATATATATATATATATATATATATATATATATATATATATATATAAATTTAATCAATTTCGGTCAAGCCGTTTCGGAGGAGTATGGGCACTAACACTGACACGAAAATTTTATATATTAGAGTATTAGGTCTAGCTGTTTACACCGTATTTCCAATGGCACGACGCTAAATTTGGCTAATCTCTCAGCATAATTAGAGAGTGAGCTTCCGAATTTACATCAATACGATAGTACCTTCAAGCATCTCTTTTGCAAACTCTCGATACTGTTGCTGTGAACCACGTAGTGGGGAGATCAAACCTGACAACCGTTCTCCAGCACGCTTCTTACCAAGCTGAAGCAGAGAAGGAGAAGACAGCGAGGCTTCTTGAATAGGGAATGGATGAGAATATCAGAAGTGCTTGATATTTTTTTCGGTGATAGGAATAACCTTCCTTAACGCGAGAAAAAAGTTTCAATTTTTTTGGCTTCGTAGTTAATTTTTATTCTTAATATTTTTCCATTCGTAGTTCTGGGCTCAGTACGGCTTAACAGACATATTCCTTGGTCCACTACGTATTAAAAAAAAAATCTGTAGTGACATTGACAGCTTTTCAAGGTGGATTTTTTTTCATACGTAGCGGACTAAGGAATATGTCTGATATGCCGTACTAAGCCCAGAACGACGAATGGAAAAATATTAAGTATATTTAAAAATTAACTACGCAGCCAAAAAAAATTAAACTTTTTTCCCGCGTTAAGGAAGGTTATTCCTATCACCAAAAAAAATATCAAGCACTTCTGATATTTTCATCCATTCCCTATTCCTTGGATGCTTTGATTCCTAGGAGCCTATTTGCTTTACTGGTAATGAGCCCTGTTGTGTGGAATCTTTATTATTATTTTAATTATGCAGCCACATTTATCAAAAGTTTACGCATTTTATTACAATAATAAAAAACGTTTAATAGGCTATTTGATAAGGTGAAAAAAAAATTTTTAATTATGTGTCTTAAAACAGCTTTAAGGCATTTTAACTAAAAAAACAATAATGATTTGTAAAAAAAACACAAGATTAAATTTGATAATTATGTATCTGCAGCCATTGTATCGAAAACGGCCTGGATTGGCCGATTCTGATGACGTCACATCATCAACCCATCATGTCCCCACCAAGGGGCACGGGTCTCTTCCCTGAGGAAGGTATAGGCCATGCTCCACAACGGGGGCCAAGTCCGGATTGGTGGAGGCTTGTAAGACTAGTGGCTGGTCTTACTGTCAGAAGTTTTCAAGCCGCCCTAAGGCCTCTGACTTGGCTTAACGACTGCCATCTATCGACGGCAGCCGGCAACAACTGCTTAACGTGCCTTGCGAAGCACGGAACCGCTCGGAAAAATGCCACTAGCGTTAGTCATAGACGGTGACCCATCCATGGACTGAACGCGCCGTATGTTGCTTAGGTTTAAGATCACTCAGGCAGCACAGGCTACGAGCGATTCTATGATGACGTCACATGCCAGTAAAAATGGCGTCTGTCATTTATACGTTCTTACGTTCATTGGTTGGTTTACCGGGAAGTGACGTCATAATTCCTGTGCGACGCCATATTGCCCAAGATAGCGTTTTGGCGACTTATTTCAAAAGTAAATTTTCGTTTGCCTTTTTAGAAGAAACACACGAAAGAATTTAAAATGACCACGTTCTGAGTACTCCATGAACATCAAAAAACATTATGAGATTGCTTTCAGAAATCGGTCAAATAGCCTATTATCCGAGCTAGGCAGCATGCCCCACGCAAGATCAGTCTTAAAGTGTTACCTGTTCCACCAGATACTGGGTGTTCCGCGCATGGGGACGCATCGGCACGACGATCGGCGGCAAGAAGCTGGAGTCATGCGAGTCTCTTAACGAGGCTCTGTCCAAGTTTGAGGACATGTACTTAGAGAAGACCGATAACCCGTGGGAGTGCCGGGACAGCTTCTTCAAGGTACCGAGAAAGAAGCTATGGTAGCGGAGAGGTAGAAAGCTGGGTTCTTATTCGGGAGGACGTGTGTTCAAATCCCAGTGGCGTAGCTAGGTAACCAAGGGCCCTGGGGCAAATAAAAAAATAGGGCCCCACCGCTATTTAAACTGGTTAGGTTTTATCAAGTAAAAATATTAAATTTACAAATACTTTAAAATTCCAAACTACTTTATCATCAGCTCTTTTTTTGTGCACTGCAGAGTTGGTAATAAAAATATTAAAGAGAAACAACATAACTTACTATTAATACTTGGTACAGGTAAGGTAGGTATTTTTGGGCGAGGGCCCTTTGAGCTTGAGGCAGCTACGCCACTGCAATGCATATACCAATGACTTTGTTTTTTTGAAAAGTTATTAAAAGGGACGGGCTGAAAACCAGCGCTGCGCTACGCATGCAGTCACGGCAATAAAGCTGAGCCGGCTCCTTTTTACCACAAACGTGTGAATGAAAGAAAACTTATTATTTATTCATCATCAACCCATTTTGTCCCCACCGAGAGGCACGGGTCACTTCCCTGACGAAGGTATAGGCCATACTCCACCACGGGGGCCAAGTCCAGATTGGTCGAGGCTTGTAACACTAGTGGCCGGTCTTACTGTCAGAAGTTTTCAAACCGCCCTAAGGCCTCTTGACTTGGCTTCACGACTGCCATCTATCGACGGCAGCCGGCACCAACCGCTTAACGTGTCTTGCGAAGCACAGAACATGAAACAAAAATGCCACTAGCGTTAATCATAGAACGGTCGCCCATCCATGCACTGAACCCGCCCTATGTTTATGTAAACCTAAAGCTGACATTACAGGAATTTGTAATACAATTTACTTAACTAGCGACGAGAGAATAGATGTGTACGAAGCCTAGATTTTTTATTCACAGAGCGAAATGTTATAAATGCTTTTGCTAGCAACAAACTAACAATATTAAAGTAGTAATCTTTTTTCCAGATTCCCGGTCGCTACGCTCCGATAGACGTGGATTATAGCGACGAGACTGACTCTACCAAGAAACTCGATATGGATGCCAACTGCAAGCTTCCCATACCCGTGCAGAAGCTCATTCTGAACATCTTCGACATTCAAGTAATGAAGCAAACGCTTCTCGAGTTCGAGGTAAGGAAAACACTATGTAGTATTAGAGCTGGCTTTAGTCCACATATCCTCGGATGTTGTGCTGATAATTTCAAAAATGTTTATGTAAATGTTTTCGTATGTGTCGGTCTATTTCTGGCTATCCGTAATACAGAGTATTCTAGTTGGAGGAACAGGCACGATAATTATTGTAAACTTTTTATGACATACACGTTTTAGTGTATGTATTTTCTATGTATTTTATTTATTATGTCGTATCCTACTGGTTCCCACGACATAGGGTATCCTAGTATGGGGACGGAAGCAACGTATATGCCTGTATGTAAATGTTTGTTTTTTTGTACGTTTTTGTTGTGTCTCGAATAAAATTAGAACTCTTTAAATTTAATGCACGTTTAATAGTTTTTTTCCTCGAATTTTCTAATTATTTAATTCTTTTTTTGGCTTCTGGTTTCTTTTCATCCTTCAATGTGAAACCTGACTATTTTTCGGTTTAAAGATTAGGAGCCAAATTCAAAGTTGAAAATCAGATAACAGTGATTTCCACTTTTCCAAAGAATTTAAATTCATCGTGTGGTTCTTTCAGCTCGATACAGAGAAGATGCCATTGGGCAAGCTGTCCAAGAAACAGATCAAATCTGGCTACAAAGTATTGTCCGACCTATTAAAGGAGGTTGAGAAGGGGAGCGCCAGTCAGGGCAAGCTAATAGACGCTACCAACAGGTGAGTGTGAGATTTATTTTTAATAGGCTATTTGACAGATTTCTGAAAACAATCTCATATTTTTTGTTGGTGTTCATGGAGTCCTCAGAAAGTGGCCATTTTAAATTCTTTCGTGTATTTTTTCTAAAAAAGGCAAACGAAAATTTACTTTTGAAATAAGCCGTCAAAACGATATCTTGGGCAATATGGCGTCACTGGTCAGTAAACAAACCATTTTTATTAAGCTGTGACGTCATCATAGAATCTGCCAATCCAGGCCGTTTTCGATACAATGGCTGCTGAAACATAGATATGTTTTATCCTGTGTTCTTAAAAAAAATTTTTTTTTTAGTTAAAATGGCTTAAAGCGGTTCTAAGACTGGAATACTTATAAATAATACTGTACTATTTATACGATACGTATAATTATACTGTTTTTTCGCACTGTCAAATAGCCTATTGCCCTTCATCTGGATGTATTTCCTTCCTTGGCTACCATAGCACAGGGTATCATAGTTTGGACTGGTATAAATTATTTTTTTGTTTGGAAGTTAAGATAAGATAAGATATTAATTTATTATTATTTTAGCCCTTAAAGACATAAATAAAACAACAAGAAGGAATAGTCATTCCAAATTCTTGTTAATGATTGCTTGGTAGAGTTAATTAAAAATAAATAAACTCACGCCCGTTATCCCCGAGAGGGTAGGCAGAGGCACCAATAACTAAAACTGGGCCCACGTTTTGCCGAGTTTATTAGGTCCCAAACGTGGCAAGCCTGTCGCCATTATCCGGGCACAATTATTAACATAAATTGAACTGTAGTATTGTTATTCCAAGAGGTTCTAGTTTTTCCTATTTCAGACATTGGCTGAATCGCTAGGGAAGCCATCAGTACAAAATTGAATTATGATTGTATAATCACTGCGACTTACAATTTACTATGATTCAAAATTCTATTCGACAGATTTTACACACTAGTGCCGCACAACTTTGGCGTACTGAATCCTCCGTTGCTGGATAATGTGGAACTAATCAAAAAGAAGGCTGAGATGCTCGACAATCTTTTGGAGATAGAGATCGCTTACAGCTTGCTCAAGACTGGTAAGGTTGAAATTTATTACACAATGGTTTCTGCGTTTCATGCTGTGGAATGTGTTGTGAAATGAATTAATGTGGATTGTCTTAGTTGCCTAATATTTTCTATTAATGATCTATTCAGATAACAGACACTCTGCCCGCAATTTTCTTACGTCTTTGTAGTAGTGTTCTTGCTGGGAAGCTTAGAAGCCTTATTTATGTATATATAAGGCTTCTAGACAAAACATGAAAATAATAATAAATATAGATAAGCTAGCCTTGCATTGTTTTGTTCTATGGCTATGGCAAGCGCAAAGCGCAAGCGTGATATTCGTTTACTTAGCGAGTTTGTCATTCTTATGTTTCGTTAAAAGAGACAAGACTGCAAGCGAAGACAAAGTTAGGCCCGTATTACAGAATCGTACTCAAGCACTGATCTCTGCTTAAAACTAGACTTAAGTATCGATTTGATTTTAGAACGTTACTTGAGTTGACACTTTCGAATCGCAACTCAACTGAGTAAACGCTAATTCGAGAACGATGCTTGAGTAGCGATCTCTGCTTAAGTGAAGATCAAATCTGTATTTACTCAAGCGTGGTTCCGACCACGCTTGAGCATCGATTTTCCTTATGAATTGTTTTGTTTCGTGATTATTGCAATATTATTACAAAATGAATATACTCAAAAGTATTGACTATTAGGACGATATTATACAAGTTTATTTTCAAAATGCGGACATACTTCGACCAAATAGAGGATTTATTGGCAAAGGACGAAACCGACGTGTACCTATAGGGATTCCTACCTACCTAATGAATGTCGATGCAGGGAAAGTAATGAGACAGGATCGTGGCAAGTGGCAGTCCCTGGTCAGCCTATCCCTCTGGGATACAGTCATGAGTTTATGTGTATATAAAATTTTCGTGTCACCGTGTTAGTGCTCAATTGAAAAAAAAATAGTGTCTGGGAACCACTTTTCATCATCATCAGCCAACCCCTGCCCACTGCTGGGTAGGCTGTATAGGCTTTAGGTTCATTATATGCTATTTGCTGCGGTCTCTCCCCATTCGCATCCATGAGCCCTTTGACGACTTGTTCCCATTGTCCGACCATCGGGCCATCGGTCTACCCACTGACCGCTGTCCTGTTCTACGCTGTCACTGCCCTGGTCTCCCTGCCAGTGCAATCTTCCTGACAACTTTTGTTTTCTCAGGTTTTTAATTTTCAGTACATATCAGGTTTTAATTTTTTACCATTATTATAAATGACTATGACACTCTAACCGACCAGTTTTAGGAACCTGTATTTAATGAAAACACATAAGCCTTCCGGCAGCCGGCACCAACTGCACAACGTGCCTTGCAAAGCACATAACATGCTTTGCAAGGCACGTTGTGCGGTTGGTGCCGGCTGCCGTTGATAGATGGCCGTCGTTAAGCCAAGTCGGAGGCCTTAGGGCGGCTTGAAAACTTCTGACAGTAAGACCAGCCACTAGTCTTACAAACCTCCACCTATCCGGACTTGGCCCCCATGGTGGAGTATGGCCTATACCTTCCTCGGAGAAGAGACCCGTGCCTCTCGGTGGGGACATAATGGGTTGATGATGATGACATAAGCCTTAACATCAGTGTTCCACCTATGCATATTATAGACATTCTTTATCCTTATTTTAAGGATTTGTATAGATGTGAATCGCATAATAAAGTGATTCAAATTAGAATTCGTGGAAAATATTATCATCCCATTATTTCAACATGTTCTTATCAAGACAGGAGCTGTGTAGGGAAACTTCATGAGGGAATCCGAGTGCCTGAGATGTTCACACTCCTCAGTACTAGAAATCACCAGTCTGGTGTGGGTGCGCTTGGTAATTCTGCCCATACACTTTCATGGGGAAAAGTCAAGACACGGAATGTGGTCGAAAGAACTTATGGCAGCTGGAAACGGAGATTCCCTTGCCTACGCAGAGGTCTGGGTACGATTGGGCAGTGTCGAACATAATTTTTGCATGAACTGTGCTTTCACAAGTAATGCAACACCAGCAGAGGATGGCCAGATGGACAATGAAAGCATAAACATTCCGCTTCACTGCAGTGAAGTGCATTTTCCTCATTTTGTCACATTTATTGTTTCAAAATAGCGATTTCTAAACAAAACAAAATATCCGACGAAGGTCACACACAACACAAGTAACTTTATTAGCGCTGACATTTGTTTCGTTCCGTTCTTCGTACAAACAGTGAGAAACGTGTAGTTACGTGTCACTTTCTGCAAATAATAAGTTTGCCACCTAAAACTAATAACTAAAAAAAACTTGAACACCTGTTTCATGAATAAATAAAACATATTTTAGTTTTCGTTGTAAATCTCACATAATTATCTAACTTTCGTCAGTATCGTTTTTTTTATAACATGCGTAGAACGGAACAAAAAAATTATACCGGTTTTTTCTTGTCATAGAAAACAAGCTTTGACCACAGACTATCTGATTACAGTTCACAATCTCTACTTAAGCAGTGATTGGCTGATCAACACTCAAGTACTGTTTAAAAATAAAGGGGCTGCTTGAGCATCGATTCAGTGCTCAAGTAATGATTGGGTGATCAGAGATCAAACTGTGCTTGAGGATCGTTCTGTAATACGGACCTTAGACTCTATGCCTGGCATTTGCAGACCTCTTGGTTACAAACAGTAAAGTATTGACCAAAAGTGCTATTTTGATTGTGGTGGTAGTTACATCGATACTTTTAACAGGCCCAATGAGCCGTTTTCAGAAGCACTAAAAAAAAAAAATATTACGGCTGTCAAAGTAATGCAATTTTGGACCTCAGCCCAATAGCCATGTGTGATACATCATAAAATAGGTCTCAGCGAGCTGAACTAAAGTTACTATGACGCCAACAGCCAAATGTTTGTCCTTTCGGAGTTATTTGTATTGAAAGTTTTTTATCAATACAATATCATAAGTTTTTTTTTCAATGTCATAGTAACTTTTGTTCAGCTCGCTGAGAATTATTTTATGATGTATCACACACATGGCTATTGGGCTGAGGTCCAAAAATTTTTTTTTTTTTTTTGTGCTTCTGAAAACGGCTCATTCCGTGTAAATGAAGTAGCTCTACATTTTTATGCTTACTTCACAGAAGGCTCGGACAACAGCGAGATAAGCCCAATCGAGTCGCACTACATAAAGCTGAAGGCCGAAATCGTGCCTCTGCCGCGAGAATCGCCAGAGTTCGAGATGCTTCTCAAATACGTGAAGAACACACACGCCGCTACGCATTCGCAGTACACTTTGGAAGTGGAAGAGGTACGGTTTGCTTTAAAGCTTATTCGGACCTTAGATTATTCATCTGTCAATTTGAAACAGTTCAGGTACGAGAAAGTTATGTAATTGATCTTAGGTCACCGATTTAAACTAAGGCTTAGGGCAATGTCACTAATATGGTGCTTTATGGCCAGTTTATTGCCCTTAGGCCATGTCATTATCATTTAGGATTTATCCTAGTTAGGAGGATTGTTTGGTTGGTGAAAACAGAATAATCGTAGCCATGGCTAAAAGTCACTTCAAAGAAGATAAAATAATCATTTATTGTGGCCAACAATGTTCGCATAATACTTTAAAGAAATACATAAATTTTTCAGTAATTTTTTACCTAAAATTAATTTATTTATCTTTTATTGCATACTGCCAAACTTAGATATATAAGTCTTATAATGTATTTGTCTGTTTTTCTGGTGTGTACAATAAAGAGTTCTAATCTAATCTAAAAATCTAAAAAAATCGTTGACAAATGACACAAGTATTTGCTATAAATTTACTTCGCAGGTATTCAAGGTGGTCCGAGAGGGCGAAGAGAAGCGCTTCAAGCCTTTCAAGAAGTTGCACAACCGCCGGCTTTTGTGGCACGGTTCCAGGATCACTAACTTCGCCGGAATTCTCTCGCAGGGTGAGAACTGGAGGACGTGGCATAACATAACATAACATTTACATACAGGCACATACATTGCTTCTGGCCCCACACTAGGATACCCTGTGATGTGGGACCCAGAAACAGCGACGTCACAAACATGTAAACATCCAAGACCTGGGTTTCTTTTTTTTTGTCCACAGCCGGGATTCGAATCCGGGACCTCTGGCATGGTAGGCAGATGCGCTAACCACTGCTCCACAGAACGTTTTAGATTTTTCGAGCGATTTTGCGTTTGCGAGCGTTTTGTGTAAACTTTAAAGGAATAACTACCGAATAGGGGATGTGTTAGCAAACGCGTATTAACAAATGGGCGCACATGGGCGACTTTCTTCGGGAGCTCGATCGTGGAATGGAGTAGTTATAATAAATGTTGATGAATCAAAATAGATTTGTCAGGATCGCAGCAAGTAACAGATCCTGCTCTCGGCTTACCCCTCTGGGATTCAGGCGTGAGTTTATGTATATTTATATCGGGTTTGCTCTTCGTTTGTTTGGTTTATAGGATTTTACAACGTTACTTTACCAAACCTGCTATGTTGCTGATTATAAAAAATATCAGGGAGAAAAAACAATGAAGAGGAAATTTTTGTAGAGAAAAATCTATTTTTTTTCCCTTCTTTTTTATTATGTACCTCTATAGATTTTATTATATCAGAACCCGCTCGCTGCCGAGTCGCTGAGCCAACGGTTTGAAATGGGACAATAGCTCTCGTTACCGTCTCAATAACTTTGTAAATCAATCCTTAATAAGAAGTGGAAATCGTAGAATTAAAAAAACTGGTAGTTGCGCCAACCACATAGATGACAACATTCCTATGTGTGTACTTTTTACGTAAATAATAATTTTAATAAAATGAAATGATCAAGATTGTCTTGTGACACAACACCCCAGTGATTAGGCCGTCCATTATATTTTTATCGTTGCATCAAAGTACGCAGTTCCGTGTGTTAACAGTGTTTATTCATCAAATTACGATTTTATCAGTAGCCGCACATAACTTTTCAGACGAAATTTTATACGAACCTCATTTTCTAATTGAACTTAATCGTATCGATTTTGATTAGATCGTGTGCCGTTAGCAGGAAACATCCAGCCAAATTCCTCAGCCGGTATCGACGGGTATCGGGTATCAGGTATCGAAATCGACGTGCGTGCGTGCAACGACTAATAAATGTCGATGAAGTGAAAGTGATTTGTCAGGATCGTGGCAGGCGGCAGTCCCTGGTCTCTGCCTCCCTCTCTGGGATACAGACGTGAGCTTATGTATGCATGTATTCGCATTACATCGTCGGAGGCTGATAAAGGGCGTTAAACTTCTACGTGTCATCATCGTCACCCTCGATCGATTTGGTCAATAAGTGATAATGCTACTTAATAGTTGGCTATGCCTCTCTGTTACACGATTCCTTCGCAGGTCTTCGTATTGCTTATCTAGATGCATACAAAAGCGTTAAACTTCTTAAGAAGTTATAAAGTCACTGTGGATAAACTACCCACCAAATCCTATCGGAATCCTGACTTTTTCGAGATCGATTTGTATAAAAATTGGAGGAACTACTGGAATCACGATTTAGTGCGCCTAATGAGGGGTTGGTCATTAAATGTAATAAAGATAAGAATATTCTTAATGGTACACCGGAAAAACAAAAAACACAAAATAATAGTGTAAATCCCACTAAAAAGTTATCAATGCCTGCCTGACACGCGATTTCTCCGCAGGCCTCCGCATCGCGCCGCCCGAGGCTCCTGTGACGGGCTACATGTTTGGCAAGGGCGTGTACTTCGCGGACATGGTGTCCAAGTCCGCCAACTACTGCGCCACCACCAAGTCCAACCCCACCGGCGTGTTGCTTCTTTGCGAGGTCGCACTGGGAGACATGTGAGTGCTGTTACCGGGTTTGAACGCCCGAGGGAGACATGCGAGTGCTTCGACGGGTTTTGCAGGTCCTCAGGAGACATGCCAGTGATTGGCAGACCTGATGTATCACTTACATGATTCATCAGGTTTCGTAGACCGTGGAATCATGAGACACCCTGATGCCTTAGTGAGCTTATCAGGCCCCTGGAGATCTGTGACACTTTGGCAGGATCTCGGAGCGAACTTTGTCAGGGCGTTGCTGGCACAATCCTTGGGGTGCCACAGAAAATAATTGAACTGAAGGCAATTTCAATACTGACCGAACCAAACGGACTCCGCTTACGCCGCATTAAACGCCGCCATCTTCAACTCATAACGGCGCTGCGTTGGACGCGATTACTAAGCACTAGCAAAGACGGTTGCGGACTCGCTGTCACACTATTTTATCACACCAGTGTGACATAGAAGTTTTTTTTCCTCACAGTCGCACTATCATGTTTTGACGGCAACGATAAGTATTATTTCCACCTCACTAACATCACTGACCACTTATAAATCAACCGTTTCCTTGTATAATTCAATTGTTTCCTTATGTCAGTACGGTCAAAGTATAGTGAAAAATACTTTGGTTTTCGTAAGGAAAGAAAACAGTTGAGTGAGGAAAAAAAATCGTCTGTGTCACACTGGTGCGACGAAATAGTGTGGCAGCGAGTCCGCACCCTCAAAGACGTTGTCGTGAGCTATAAGCCGCGTTTTCACGGTCTTAGTGCGCTCGGACCGAGTGCGCCATCCGAGTAAACTCATGCTTCTGATTGGCCATTTTAGTGTCGTGACGAAAAACCGTCCAATCAGAAGCATTAGTTTACTCGGATGGCGCACTCGGTCCGAGCGCAATAAGATCGTGAAAACCCGGCTTAACGCGCATGTTTACATCGCCTCCCGCGATCCGCGCCCCCGTTTACGGCACTGCCCTCTCGCCCGCAGGAAGGAGTGCACGCGCGCGGAGTACGTGGAGCGGCTGCCGGCGGGGCAGCATTCGGTGTGGGGCGTTGGCCGCACGCAGCCGCGGCCGGCCGACGCCGTCACGCTGCCCGACGGCACGCTCGTGCCGCTCGGGCCGCCCGAGCACAGGGACGTCGCCACCTCGCTGCTCTACAACGAGTATCCTTTTCCAATGACAAGAATATAATAGGGGGGGATACCGCCGTTTAGCCAAAGTATTTTTCGCCAAATTTTACTTCCCAATAAACTTATGGCATCGGTTTCATTTCCCAAATGAAACTTTAGCAAGTTTTCATTTCGCATTTTATTCATTTGGTCAAATTATCATTTCGCATAATTTTACTGCGTCAAGTTTTATTAAGACAAACGTTTATGATGCTAACGTTTTATTTTGGCAAGTGTTATTTTCAAATAATGGAACGGGGGTCGGCGATGTAAAGAATACGTGACAACAGAAATATAGGTGCGACGACGCGCGTAGCGAAGCGGAGCGCGTCGGAGCGTTAGGTTCTCTATGTAAGATCGAAAACAGACTCGACTTTGATGCGTTCTTACCTTGCCTCTTGTTGCCGCTTTGGTAAAATGAATTTTGACCAAGTATTTATTTGGTAAACAATAACTTGCTATAATAACTTTTGCTAACTGTTTATTTGCTTTAAGTTGTTTTGAGAAATGTTTTTTTGCCAAGTGATAATTTGCGGAAAATAGTTTGGGAAGTAATACTTTGGGAAACGATTTTTGGCAATACATTAGTAAACCAATAGGGGGTTTGAGACGAGCAACCGACGACGCGAGCTCCGTCTCTGCTCACCATGATTAAGCTCTGCGAATCGGAGCGAAACCTGGTCGGACTCTTCCGTTATAACAACACCCGTAAGTAGATCCGGACTAAAAGTTTACAATGTGTTGTGCTTACGAAAGTTTTAGTTCGAAAATAGGGAGTTTCTTTTTAACTTCGCTCCACATAATCCATTAGTCCTGTAACTAACCGCGTGTGTTTAGTACTTACGAAAGTTTTAATCACACCAATATATCTGTATTTTTCTTCGTTTTTCATTTATTGCCATGATAGGGTTACAGTGACAGATTTTCGATTTATTTAAATTGGAGCTCATTCTGCCTAAAATATGAGCATAAAAATAACAAGCAGTTGCTCAAAAAACCGCATCAAGCCGTGTAAAAAACTGTATCTAGAACGCGATCTTTTATCATCAATCGGTGATCACTAATAGGATTAAGGCTCTTCATGCTGACGAGATTTGATGCAGTTTAGTTTCATACGCAACAACTGTGTTCCGGCTAAGCTGTGTTCGAACTACATCGTCGAACCGTCAGACAATGACGCGTTATTTGTTTCGTGGGAAAAAAAATGTGAAAAGCCCCAAGGTAGCGCCTGAGGAAATTGTCTACATGATTTTCTTACTACGCACTGTGTGTTCTAAGAACCAATATTTAGCCGTGCCCATTTTTATCATAATATAATTTTAAGTAGTAGACGAGAAAATTCCAGTGTGAAATATGGCTAGTAAACAAGATTTGAGTAAATTTTTGGTCCGGGTCAACGTATGTGGCTTTTTATCGGACAAGTCCGACCAGGTTTTGCTCCGATTCGCCGAGCTTAACCATGGTTACCGTTTCGATTGCGCGGCCATGTTCTGTTTTCAAAAAGTGCTTATGTCAGGATTTTGTCGAAATTTGTCAAAACTGAATGGTGAAAACCAGAAATTTGTCAAAGCAGTAATAAAGAAGTTATTGAGGTTTGAAGATGGCCGCGCGAACGGACCGCGGAGAACTGCGCGGCCATGTAAGATCTCGGCATCTACAGGGTCTACAGGCCTGGTTTTTTTGTCAATGCATGTTTGAATTTGTCAACAAATGTCGAAGAAAGAAAATTCATTCTATCACCATTACTTGAGAAGATATCGGCGCCTGAACGTCATGGCCGCGCAATCCTCCGGTTCCGATTTCTTTAGGTTGATTTTTTCGTAATCGGGCTTATCTAAATTAGTCAAAACCGATGTTCAGAGCTTAGTCTTAATTTGTCAAAGCCGATGAGGTCTGGATTTACACTCGTTTCCTCATCAGAAAAACAAAATTACTGAAAAACCTAAGGACGCTGGCCGCGCAATCGAAACGCTTTTTCAAATGCCGATATCTAGTAAACAAAACAAGTCTGAGATATGTTTTATGTACCAAATTCTTTGACATTTTAGGCTCCTTCGATTAACATATCGTTTCACCACAGAAACCTATCGCAGCGAGAGTTATTTAAAAAATTATAACCTCTCACACAATGTTTGGATAGGGTGACCATAATATCCGGTTTCATATAAACCACGGAACCATTTGCCTGCGATATTATGCTACGGGATGTCAAGATATATAGATATATCTGACCAGTTTGCATAATCATTTGAGGGTTCGTATATTGCTCAGTTACTCAAATTCCATCCAGCTCGCTAGTACTCACGGAATGCGTTAGATCAAAAGATTTTCTAATGCTGGGGCCGCACCTGCGTCTATCGTGACTAAGCTTCGCGCCAGTACTCTGAGGAATGTAGGGACTGAAATGCCCGTGGCGCAAAGCTTTGTCACGATAGACTCAGGTGTGGCCCCAGCATAAGATCGAGTTCCATTATGAAAAAAAAAGGATTTTTAGCTAGATTTGGTATAATTACCAAGTTTTCTTAGGTTTTATTTTTTGCAATAACAAATATCACGAACAACACAATTCACTTCACAAATCTCACATCACTATAAACACTTCCAACATTCACAATTTAATTTAACTTTTAATATAAATTATAAATATAAATTCGTAAATCGGGCAGAGCTTCCGCCTGATCACAGCGCCAGAACAAGACTGCCGGTTTATCGCGGAGGCCTCCCTTTTATAGACTAAAGGCGAGCGCATGGTATTGGTTGGTCTTGGCGCCATTTTTTGACAAATCCGTTAGAAATGGAATTCTATTCAAATGGCCACTTTTAAAATAAGGAACTGTTAAAAATGATATTAAATACATCTTATAAATTACCGGTCGTCCTAAGATAATGTTAAATTAAATAGAACCTTTGCCGCCAATTTTGCCGAAATCAAAAATCATGACACAAGCAATAAAAAATCGTTGAAATGTATCCTGCAGTTTCATGATTTTAGTTTCAATAGCTGCTAAATGGATGATTTTGTGGGCACATAGCATAATACTATTATTATCATTATCATTATCATTATCGGACACATTATCAACGTACCTTATTCGACATTGTCTTTTTTATACAAAATTCAAGCTTGATTTCTGAACCGTCACTGTTGAATGTAGAAATTTTCACAATAAATTATCTTGAATATTGTCCATACACTGAGTTCGAGCATCGGAGTTCAGAGTAATAGTTCACGAGACGACGAAACGTATAACAAAAAAATACGACACTCATAAGCACAAGACAGAGACAGTCAGAGTAGCCAACGATCATGTCAGGCCTGGATTTTTCTGAAATTCCAATTATCCGCTAAATCTTAAAAATTAGGTACTCTTTACTTTAGCTACAGTATTTTTAAACAAACTACTTCTGAGAAGTGTACCTACCCTAATCTTTACAAAACGTCCCATAAAAATGTCATCAAAAACAAATCTTTTCTGTGATAGGTACCCTTTTACAGTAATTCTTCTCCGTAGTTCACTTGTATGCGGTCGCCTTTGTATCGCGCCGCCTTGGCCTGTGATACTTCTGTCAAAGGCTGCCACCCCGTAAAACAAAGGATTCCGCGTGCAGTGTACATCAGCCAGTGACTTGGAAGTCGAAGCGCCGTAAATAATAACCGCTGTACTCTTGTCTAATTTTACTTTACCTCTACTTACTCATATTTCGTATAATGCATGCATGAGCATAATTTATATTACATTTTTTATTCCAATAACGTCAAAGGAATGCAATTTTGTACCTCAGCCCAATAGTCATGTGTGATAAATATCATAAAATAGGTCTCAGCGAGCTGAACAAAAGTTACTATGACGCCAACAGCCAAATGTTTGTCCTTTCGGAGTTATTTGTATTGAAAGTTTTTTATCAATACAATATCATAAGTTTTTTTTTCAATGTCATAGTAACTTTTGTTCAGCTCGCTGAGACCTATTCGATGATGTATCACACATGGCTATTGGGCTGAGGTCCAAAATTGCATTCCATTGACAGCCAGTCGATTTTTTTTTCTTCTGAAAACGGCTCATTCGTTCTGTGCTAGCACATGTCACCAAACGCACCCATAGCCGATACGAAAAGGAGTATTACTGCCAGGTTGTAACTTGCAACGCCACCGCAGCCGTATGGACACGGCCTGCACTACCTTTTTTTTACCATGGTTTAGGTAAGTATTTTAAAACAGCCAGACGTTTCAAGTACCCACTTGCAGCGAACATAATATACAAAGGACTTTGAAGATCTTTAGGTCGCTGTGCCAATAAGCGGTTTCGTGAATTTACGTGAAACCTGATATTATGGTCACCCTATCCAAACATTGTGTGAGAGGTTATAATTTTTTAAATAACTCTCGCTGCGATAGGTTTCTATGGTGAAACGATATGTTAATCGAAGGAGCCTAAAATGTCAAAGAATTTGGTACATAAAACATATCGTCCCTTAGCTTACAACACCGCTCAAGTCGAAAATTGGCGGTTTTCATATTTGAATGCTATTAGATGGAGCTGCTCATTGCGCGTCTAACCATTGGTCACACCTACAATGTTGGTAAAAATGACTTAGGCGGTGTTGTAAGCTAGGGGACGATATCTCAGACTTGTTTTGTTTACTAGATATCGGCATTTGAAAAAGCGTTTCGATTGCGCGGCCAGCGTCCTTAGGTTTTTCAGTAATTTTGTTTTTCTGATGAGGAAACGAGTGTAAATCCAGACCTCATCGGCTTTGACAAATTAAGACTAAGCTCTGAACATCGGTTTTGACTAATTTAGATAAGCCCGATTACGAAAAAATCAACCTAAAGAAATCGGAACCGGAGGATTGCGCGGCCATGACGTTCAGGCGCCGATATCTTCTCAAGTAATGGTGATAGAATGAATTTTCTTTCTTCGACATTTGTTGACAAATTCAAACATGCATTGACAAAAAAACCAGGCCTGTAGACCCTGTAGATGCCGAGATCTTACATGGCCGCGCAGTTCTCCGCGGTCCGTTCGCGCGGCCATCTTCAAACCTCAATAACTTCTTTATTACTGCTTTGACAAATTTCTGGTTTTCACCATTCAGTTTTGACAAATTTCGACAAAATCCTGACATAAGCACTTTTTGAAAACAGAACATGGCCGCGCAATCGAAACGGTAACTAACCATGGTGAGCAGAGACGGAGCTCGCGTCGTCGGTTGCTCGTCTCAACCTGCGGGCAAGCGCACGCCGCGCCATTCCCGCGCCGAGATGGGGGCCACGGGTGGGGCGAGTGCTGGCAACGGCTGCGGGGGACTCCCGGTCGCTTTCACCGCGGCGCCTGCTGTTTTCTCGTCGTCAATGTCGCTATGCATCAAGACGCAGACACAGCTCACATGTTCGTTCTTGCAGTGTCTTTTTTATTGTCACATTCACCGTACTTTGGTAGAACCGGTTTCCTGACCAAAAATGTACAATTTGTAGTGCTTACAAAAGTTTTAGTTGAAAGGTTTGAGTACTTGAAAATAGTGGAAAAACGTTTGCAAAGCGTACATAATTTCCTTAGCAGCATCATCAGATTCATCGTATACGACATCGCGCAAATCAACGTCAAGTATTTGTTCCAGATGAAGTTCAACTACAAGTATTAAAATAGGAAGTTCTACAATGCTTATGAACAGCCTACTGCTACTTAAGCTTATGCATCGTATTCTTGATTACTTTTATGATTAGCAGTCATGTTCTTCTTTATTGATCGTATTGTTCGAAAGGGGAGAAGATTTATATTGTATGCTTTACTAAGACATTTGTTATTGTTAATTCCCCACGCTTAAAAGGGACACGCTAAAGCGACATTTTTTTTTTCTTGGAATTCGTAGTAAATAAAATCAGTAACTTTTACCAGATAGCCTGACTGTAGTCTGAGCAAGTTAACCCACAAAAACGGACAGAACTAGCATACTTTTTTCATTGATTTTGGACTTTATTTCTGGCAAAGGATTAATTACAAATTTTATTGTAACTTAGTCATTACTAAGAAATTGTCGCGGAATGTGGCCCAGGCAGTTATTTGTTGTAGTACCTATTTGTTATTTGAATCCATCAGAATGATTGTGATAATAATGTTAGTGTGTTTGTTTATGTTTGTCCTGATTGTTAAATTACTTAGGATTTCGAGTTAATTATAATTCCTCAATAATGATTATGTACTATTTTAATTTCTTTGGAAACATTGATTCTAGAATATAAAACTATTTTTGTCTAAACGTTTGTTTTGTTTGAAGATTTAAAAAAAAAACTAAAATTAAAATAGTAAACTCTCAAGAAGAACTGTAAGCTCTCTTCACGACTGTAAGTGATAGTCGAAAAACACTTCATGGAGGAGAGATTCCATTCCACTCCCCCAAATGATCGCCGGTTTTTGAATAGAGAATTACGACCTACAAAACAGCTGCAATTTTGGAGTAACAGTAAAACACGTCCATGGACGTAACGTCCATGAACACGTCCGACTACAAAAAAAAAGTACGATAACAGCTGCTAGCACAATGTCACGATAAGTTTTGTCCTTGCAACAGCAACAATGTTTTATACATTTTCTGGCTAGCCATTCTTCATTTCACAGCGTAAAGCGAGATTAAAACTTTTGTCTTGACCGGTTCCTTGTTTATATAATATAATATTATATCTAATATAAAATTCTCGTGTCACCGTGTTAGTGCGCATACTCCCCCGAAATGGCTTGACTGTTTTTAATGAAATTTTATATAGATATACATATTCGGTAGGTCTCACAATAGTTACCTATTTTTCATACCCCAAATGATAAGGGTGGTCCACTAGAAATAATCATTTTTTCTGGCTAAACAATGTTAGCCGGGTCATTGGTCACAAGACTGTCGAGTCTGAACTTCTGTCACAGGGTGACGGACGTGACGTCATCGACACAATCTATTGTACCTACCTGTTTTTTCATTCAATGCAAAAAAAATATTGTCACGTTGACATCTCCATACATTTCTTAGGCTGTCAATGTCTGAATGTTGCTAGTACGTAAAAACCAACTAATCCAATTTTACTTCCAAGTTAAATTGTGTATGCTACGCAGGTGTTTTTTTCAAGAACGTTTTACCCAATGGACGCGACACAGTCGAAGTTTTCGCCTATTCCCCGCGTGCCACTACCGTGGTTAAATGACCTCGGTTCTGAATTTTTACTGTCAGTGTGACATCAGACTTTCGAGGAAAAACGTCGAGAAAAAAGTGCAAAAATATGACGAAGTGCGCAGTGTTGTTCTGTAAAAATTACAGCAATAAAACAGCTAATGTTTCTTATCACCCGTAATTATGATTTTGTACTTTTATATGCGGTATTTCTTTAGAAAATTAATAAATGGTGCAACATAATACGCCGAATTTAAATTTTTTCGTGTATATGACTATATAAATAATGGCACTTTGACGTTCTGTAATGTATGGTACAATATCATTCATTCAGACCTCATTCCGTTCTTTATGAGTATTTTTTTCTTGCAATAGGGTGTGAAACAGTCGATAAAATATTTCGATATTTCAATCGACGTCACACCAAGGACGTAGAACATTTTTTTTCTATCGCTCGGTGTCGGCTCACTCGTTGATATAGCGGTATCACGTGATCACGTCTGATTTCCAAGCCGGAGGTCGTGGTTTCGATTTCCACTGTGGGCTGCCGTACATTTCGTACACATGTCGTTAATGTGGGTGTATTTTCATGTTTGTGATGTCCTTGCCTGGCTACCATAGTACCTAGTTTGGGACCGGAACAAGTGATTGTGTTGCGTGGAAGTTATTTAATATTTATTTATTGATACTTTTATTGCACTTATATTAAGGAAAATCGTATCGTTATTTCTTACTTATTTAGTTTTATTATGTAGATTTCCAGTATATCTAGTAAGAAAAAGAAAGTACGTAATAAGTACGTAATTTTTGAATGTATGTTACTGCACAAGCAGCAAATATTTTTATAGTTCTTAAAATTGATCTATTTGTAAATATGTAAGTAATTTTCTATTTTCTGTTATAAATGTTTGGTAATCTGAGCAGATACAATTTTTGTTGCTATAATTTGCATAGCTGACTATAACTTATGCTATTTGAATATAACTTATGTCACTAAGAGTCTTCGAAATAAGTCAAGTCCTTTTGTCATTTGTAAAAATAAAAAACTAGAGAAAGTAGCTCTTTATTGCTTTTACCTTCACAAACTGCATTTAAAAATTAGTTTTACGAAATGGAAATAAGACTGTTCTTACAGAAATAAATAAGCTCAATCTACTTACTAGTAGATTGAGCTTATTTAAAGTTCGTAGTAATAAAAAACTTCTTTATTACTACGAACTACCTACAACTACAAAAATTTCACCTCATTCCTTATCCATTCATTTCGTTCACTCATCATTTATCGATAATATTTTTATCGACATTTGCAAGCACTAAACTGATATTTTGACAGTAACAGATTCCTCCCGCCCCCCAAAAGTTGGTCGCATGTGTTTTCCTACAAAATGTCAGTCATGTCATATCCCGTGGCTAAAATATCCTTGGTTTTTTTTAGACTTTGCTCTTACGTGTAATTCAACTTTAATGTCTTTGATGTGATAAGGATTTTGGACACATGAGTCTTCTATTCACGGTAAAAAAATCTACGGAGTTAACCTATAGCTTTTATAGCGGTAACACCGCGTCATTTTTTTTTTTCATAGAATTAAAAATCGATGGACTCCCTACGGATTCAAAAAATCAAAATTAACACAAGCTATGGATTGACTGCTCAGAATAAGATCCTTAGATTGACTCAGACGGCCGGAGATTGAGTAGAACCGAGAGTCATTGAATTTTAAATTCAATGCCGAGAGTAGTAGAGTAGGTTAACTCCTTCGTGATGTTGTCACAAGCTTTAGCTAACAAAAAAATAAACAGAAGTGTTCAATCTGTCTGTACACTGTACAGTACACTCCGTGGCCCAGGCATGTCGATCATGCTGACCCAGCGTGTGGATACAATATTAGGGTAATCGTTCGTTCATTTCATTCTTCAAGTGTCATTCACTTTGCAGTGCTGCCAACGTGGGCGGTTTTTCTCCATTTATTTAATTTATTTGTACTCTGAAAGAAAATAAAAAACCGGCCAAGTATGAGTGGGACTCGCGCATGAAGGGTTCCGTACCATTACAAAACTGGAAAAAAAATCAAATTTGTTGTATATTTATATCTATTTTATTTTACTTATTTATATTGGGTTCAAATTATCCCGCATGTACCAATGACTTTTAGTTACGTACATTTGTTTGTTTGTACAGCAACACCATTCGCTGATAAATTGTGCCCGGATAACGGCGACAGGCTTGCCACTTGTCACGTTGGGACCTAATAAACTCGGCAAAACGTGGGCCCAGTTCTAGTGACTGGTGCCTCTGCCTACCCCCTCAGGGATAACGGGCGTGAGTTTATTATTATTTATTATTAAGGTGAATATATATAACTAAATATTGTGTGAATATTTCAAAGGTCTACCTGTTGCCGTTATCATTCGTCATCAACCCATCATGTCCCCACCGAGGGGCACGGGTCTCTTCCCTGAGGAAGGTATAGGCCATACTCCACCACGGGGGCCAAGTCCGGATTGGTGGAGGCTCGTAAGACTAGTGGCTGGTCTTACTGTCAGAAGTTTTCAAGCCGCACTAAGGCCTCTGACTTGGCTTAACGACTGCCATATATTGACGGCAGCCGGCACCAACTGCTTAACGTGCCTTGCGAAGCACGGAACCGCTCGGAAAAATGCCACTAGCGTTAGTCGTAGAAGGTGACCCATCCATGGACTGAACGCGCCGTATGTTGCTTAACCTTAGTGATCGTTTAAGATCACTCAGGCAGCCCAGGCTACGAGCGATTCAGCCGTTATCATTATGGAGCAATAACGACCAAGAAAATCACGTTGGTTGCATGGAAGCCCTCTTAATTATTTATTTTATTCTGTCTTTAGTATTTGTTGTTATAGCGCCATACATCATCTCTGAAAATGTCAAATGTCTAACTATCACGGTTCACGACATACAGCTTGGTGACAGACGGATGGACGGATGGACGGAGGGAATCTCAGCAATAGGGTTCGTTTTATCGTTTGGGTACGTCGTACCGGAACCCTAAAAATAAATTTGATCACGAAGGAAGTAAAAAGTGAAATCCAAAAATTCGTCGTAGCTGACATTAGCCAAGCTACTATACACGGTGTCGCATTTCACATGGTCCAAACGAAATTCATAGATGGGGCGTACCAAGGGCTTTTCAAATAATCCCTATGTATGTTCAACCATAGTGAATAGTTTTCGAGATATATATTTTTTTCGTACCCAGAATTTGATACATTTTTTTTTCTTGAACAGGCCTAGGGCCCTTTTTTCTTTTAGAGATACGAAATTATCATTTCGTAAGTGCTGTGTGAGCTCATTTAAATGCCACTTTCCCACAAAGATGGATTGGACGAGGTGGACCAATAGCGTGGCCTGCTAGATCACCAGACCTAAGCCTTCTTCTTCTTCATTTAGGAATACGACAAAAAATTCGTGAACCACCGAGAGTACAACGCTTTGAACGAACTGAAGGATAAACTAAGAGATTCTCAGGAAAAAGCATTGTGCGAAACGCTCTCCCTTACGTCGGTAGACCTTCTTCCTTCCATCATTGCCATGTAAGACAATTTTAGACTCATCAGAAAAGAGTACACGGCTCCAATGCTGCTGAGTCCAATTTAAATGAGTGCGCGCGAAATGAAGGCGCGCTGTTCGGTGGGCTCGCGTTAGTTTGGGGCCATTAGTTGGTTTGTGTGGTACCATATCGCGTTCTTTCAACCTTCTCTGAACAGTTCGAGCGCTCACAGATACTCCGTGGAAGTCGCGAAGTTGGTTTTGTATCTCAATGGAGGTAAGGTGACGATTTCTCAAGCTGGATGTCACGATGAATCGATCCTCCCTTTCAGTTGTGACCCGAAATCGTGGCCTTCCTTGGCGACGAACAAAGCCGCCAGTCTCTAGGTACCTCCGATAAACATTTCGGACCGCAGATCGACTTAAATTAAGTTGAACACTCACATTTCTTTGGCTGTGTCCGGCCTGCATAAGTGCCACAGCTTTGGTGGCGACTTCAGGCGAAGTATCCATAGATTATTGATAGAACCTCACCTTGATGTTAAGAATAAGTAATGTTTGTTGCAAAAACAAAGAGAAAAATCACACTTTCAAGAATTAAATCCAAGTAAACCAATAAAATCAAGTTTTCTTAGTATTCGATTGTTTGGTATTAACGAACAGGCTGCAAATTGCCTTTTGTTTCTTTAAATTCTATGTTCGAAATTTAAATAAAAAATTGAATTAAATTATGAATGTGCCAGTTTCAAAACTGCATAAAAACTTTTTTCTCGACCTATTAAACAATTTTAGCTAGGACCAAACGAAACTGAAAATGCAAGGTGGGCCAATAGATGTGTCCAGAAGTGTATGTATATTATTTGTATACATAAACAACATAATACATATTAATGATTCGTTTCAAGTACATTATTATGTTTGTATGTGTTTTCCTGGCACAATAAAGAATATTCTTATCTTATCTTACATAGGTGTAGTTTTATTTTATCATTAGTTCTTTAAGTTTATATTTAAGCGTGGCTTTACATACTTTGGTTTCATCAAGCAAAAGAGGACAGCTATTACAAATTCTAGGTGTCAAATAATTTGCTCTATGATGGGTCCAAAAAGGTTGGGTTTCTTATGCTTGGAGCTGCTGGCAATACTGTCACTGTGTCACTCATTCAATCGGCTGTGATTTCATTCATTCTCGTATCATTCGTTCTATTTCCGCGCTGTTGAGTGGTTGTTTATTGCCAATTTATTAGAAATTTTTAAATTATCGTGAACCTAAGCGTTTTCTGGAGCAACTATAGTGGAAAAGAATTAAAATGTGGTGATGTTGCGATAAACTTTTAGTGTCACAATTGTTAGAAATCCAAAGAGAAAACAAACATGGAATCGCAGAACATTACGAACTGGAGCAACAAAGACGTACTAGAGCTATTGCACAAAGAGAAAATATCGCCTTCGATTGTTGAGATATGCCAGAAGAATGACATAGATGGGCAGTGCCTCCTGTCTCTGGTCGACAGGGACTTTTACGAGGTACCTTTCAACCAGCTTCACTTGAATACCTTGGGCGAGAGAAAGCGCTTTGTGTTGCTCGTGAAGAAGCTTCAGCGCTACAACCGCACAGCCATGTTCGAGCTTGGGCTCAGCGACGACTACCCCTTCAGCAACCCATCCACTAACATTAATTTCCTCGGGACGAACTTGTCCCACCTTAGCTATAATTTACACAGTAAGGTCCCTAACAGTGAGTTTCCCTTTGGGAGAAATTCGGAGTTCGTCTCCAATTACGGCCCTGAAGTGAAGGCCTCCAGACTAAAACCTGAGATTTGGAAAACAGCCATCGCTTTAGGTGAGTCTGTTGGCACTTATTTTGGCATGTTCTGTGATAAAACAGCATAATTATTACATAGTTTATACTTTCATACATATATTTTATATGTTGTTTACTTTGCTTTGCACCTTGGGTTTATGCCAAACTCCAGATAGTGGCCAAGGGCTTACAAAGTTGTCTGAGCTCTGCTACTAGTAATGAAGTTGGTGAATTATTAATATTACTTTCATACTTAGCTACTGAGTCATATTTACTCTACTTTCACTTCTAAAATAGTTGCTTTGAGAGCAATTAAAATACTAAAGATGTTTGCATTTTAAACTCTGTCATTACATCTACATCACAGAATTAAAATGAAAAATAGGAAAGTGTTCATCCATTATTCATACTCTCAAAGAAATCTTTCCTAAATCCATGTTGAAGTAAGACAACTGGCTCATACATATATGTACATATTATTTTATTGCTCTCAAAAGATAAGAAAAAAATTAAAATAATGTACCTATGAACAATGAAATAAATTACAATTACGTACCTATTTACAATATTAACTCTTCTAATTTATTTATTTAAAAAAGGATGACCCCAACAGGATATGTATTCCTGGTCACCTGGGTGACGGCAGTGGTGATGGTGATAGTGCACGATAAAGTGCCAGACATGAAGAAGTACCCTCCTTTGCCGGACCTGTTCCTGGACAATGTTCCGCACATACCGTGGGCCTTCGACATGTGCGAGATCACGGGCTCACTGCTGCTGGCTATATGGCTGGCTGTGTTGTTCTTCCATAAGCATAGGTGAGGATTAAAATAATAACACTATTGTTCTCTACAAAAATAAAACAAAGAGTTTTTGTTAGATAATGCTTATCTAAATGTTATTAGGTGCATAAATTATATAGTTGTACCTGTGACCTTTTTCAGCATTTAATAATATGATTTAGATATAAATATTGTCCAGGACATTATTGGTCAATCTAACTCTGAAACAATTTAATTATTTAATAATTATCTAATGGTTACTTCTATTTTCAAGTTTGTTTATTCCGAAAACTTGTTAGTAGTATTATATCAATAGTAATTCTAGCTTTTTAAGTTGTAAAAAATAGAATAAATACTTCCATCTCCATCCTCACAACAATGTTCAAGAGCGAGGAGTAAGGAACTATTAGCATTGAATTATTCAATGCTATTAGTTAAAAAAGGTTTCTAACAAAGCAAGCAAAGATAGACAAAGAAAAAAGTGTTTATTTCTTCCAAACGGAAATTCCTGTCCATCAAAGAGATTGACAAATTGAACAAGGGATCAATGTTTAATGATGAATTAATGTAATTTTATTGTTATGTAATTTTAATTTTTATTCATCTGAGACTAAATAGCATTTTTGATAAATCTTCTAAAACCTGTTAAAATGTATTGTAATGGATATCTATATATATATAAAAGGAGAAGCTGACTGACTGACTGACTGACTGACTGACTGACTGACTGACTGACTGACTGACTGACTGACTGACTGACTGACTGACTGACTGACTGACTGACTGACTGACTGACTGACTGACTGACTGACTGACTGACTGACTGACTGACTGACTGACTGACTGACTGACTGACTGACTGACTGACTGACTGACTGACTGACTGACTGACTGACTGACTGACTGACTGACTGACTGACTGACTGACTGACTCACTGACTGACTGACTGACTGACTGACTGACTGACTGACTGACTGACTGACTGACTGACTGACTGACTGACTGACTGACTGACTGACATATCAACGCAGGGCCTAAACTATAAGGGTTAGAAACTTGAAATTTTCCACAGGAGTTTCTTTTGTAACGTAGGGTAGCACTAAGAAAGGATTTTTGAAAATTCATCCCCTAAAGGGGTAAAAGGGGGGTTCAAAGTTAGTATGAAACTTTGCCGTTTTTGAAGTTATTCGAATGAAATTCAGAATGAAGGTCTTTCATTGAAAGTCATGAAAGACGTGTAAAGTAGTTTTTCGAAAATCATCCCTTAAGGGGGCACGAGGGGGTTGCGAAGTTAGTATGAAAGCTCTTTCGCATGCGCTAAAAGTATCCCTATCTTATTTGCAAACACTTTACTCAACTAAAGCCCACGCGGACGTAGTCGCGGGCAACAGCTAGTTAATATATATTTTTTAATACAAATCTTTTTTTGACTTCTGGAAATATACGTAGTCGGGCCATAAGTTCTGTCACATAGGTTTAATTTCGAATTTAGAATACTGGCCACAAAAAAGTTATGGGCATTCGAAATTTGAATTTTTCAAGAAAATAAAAAACACAGCTTTTCTAGAATTTTCTTCATTTTCCAATATGGAGTGGACGCGCAAAGAAGACAGAGTCGCAGTAATTGCATTGCATCGTTGCGGCCAGGCGCCAACTGAGATTTTCAAACTGCTGAAAAATTTGAAAATTCCACTAAGATTTATTTATCGTACTATCAAACGATTCAGGGAAGATTCAAGTTTAGATGATAAACAAAGAAGCGGTCGACCTCGTACTGTTCGGACTCCAGCGGTCATCAAAGCAGTGAAGGCGCGCATCCAACGAAATCCTGTCCGCAAGCAAAAAATGTTGGCTCTGCAGATGGGACTAAGCAGAACCACTGTTAAAAGGGTGTTGAATGAAGACCTAGGACTGCGTGCCTACAGAAAAAGAACAGCACATCTTCTTAACACACGGCTGAAGAAAATCAGACTCGAAAGATGCCGGATTTTGTCAAGGCGGTACGCAGGTAAAAAATACCGCGAAATACTTTTTTCGGACGAAAAAATGTTTAATGTTGAAGAGAGTTACAACAAACAAAATGATAAAGTGTATGCACAGTCTAGTGAAGAAGCGAGCAGACGTGTGCCACGTGTTCAGCGTGGCCATCATCCTTCGGCATTCATGGTTTGGCTTGGGGTCTCCTATTTGGGTCCAACAGAGGTGTTTTTTTGTGAAAAAGGAGTGAAAACCAGTGCCCTCGTATATCAAAACACAGTCCTAACAAACATTGTGGAACCCCTTTCACAAACAATGTTCGAAAATAGGCACTGGGTTTTCCAGCAGGATTCTGCGCCGGCCCATAAGGCGAAAAGTACCCAAAACTGGCTCACGACCCGTGGAATCGACTTTATCAGGCATGAGGATTGGCCCTCCTCCAGTCCAGACTTGAATCCTTTGGATTACAAAATATGGCAGCACTTAGAGGAGAAGGTCTGCGCTAAACCACATCGCAACTTGGAGTCGCTTAAAGCATCTCTGATTAAAGCAGTCGCCAATATTGACATGAATGTCGTGCGTGCATCGATTGATGACTGGCCTTGCAGATTGAAGGCTTGTATCGAAGCCAGAGGAGGACATTTCGAATAGTTTTAATATGGTTTAGATCTGTATTTTGTACCCTTTCCTTTGATATATATATTATTGTAATGCGTAACTCATTGTGTCCTTTATTTAACTTTCCATATGTGACAAAACTTATGACCAGACTACGTACATTTTGTTTTACCAAAACTGAGAAAAAGAGGAACTGCACTCACTGATAAACTCCAAAATGCTAGAGAGCTATTTGAAGCTAAAGAGAATGCTAAAGCGTGTTTGGTATTCTTAGGAAAAAAACAAAATTTTTGGAAAACCAAATAACTCACCACTTGTCGATTTTGAAGTCACGGTTCATTGGGTATAAATAATTTGTTTCTAATTACCTGTACCATCCGCCCCTATCAAGAAACAGAGCGTATTTCCCCTTGTAGAATACTAACGATGAACTTTTATACCCTTTTTGATATAATCCCGCAAAATTACGGTCCTCACTATGCCAGCCCCTCGTATCATCTTTCTATAAAAGAGCATACATAGGATATAGCCGATACAGTGGCGGCGTAACGGGGGGCGGTGGGGGCGGTCCGCCCCGGGTGCCAAGCACCAAGGGGTGACACCGTGGTGACAACTCACTCCAGAAGAGTTGCAGAGAGCTATGTTAGAATGTCTAGATAGATTTTACGGAGAACTAGACTATCGCTACAGGCCAATGGATTACATTCTCAATACATTTGGCGTTGTTCATCCTAAAACTCTGCTAACGTCAACAGAAGAAGAGCTTCGGGATATGATAGTTTACGAAAGTTTACAACGAATTTACTGCGGAAGAAATTATTTTGGAGATTTTACGTCTGAGGCGCCACTTGGAAGCCGCCAGTATTTCTTAAAGAAGCGGTCCAGCTCCAGCAGCTTGGAGATAAAAAGAGAAGCTGACTGACTTACTGACATATCAACGCAGGGCCTAAATTATAAGGGTTACAAACTGAAAATTTTGCACAGGGGTTCCTTTTATAACGCAGGGGAGTACTAAGAAAGGATTTTTGAAAATTCACCCCCTAAGGGGGTAAAATGGGGGTGCAAAGTTAGTATATGACACTCTGCCGTTTTTGAAGTTATTTGAATGAAATGCAGTACGAAGGTTCTTCTTTAAAAGTTGTGAGAAACACCGTGTAAAATATTTTTTTAAATCATCCCTTAAGGGGTTTAAAGGCAAAACTAGTATGGAAGTTCTCTAATTAACATTTTAACATTTAACATTTCAAAGTTATTTCAATAAAAAGTGGTATTTGGTTTGTACGTTTCTAAAAATGATTTTTTCCGATATCCATTCTTGTGAATTTACGACCTAAAGGGGTAAAAAGGAGGTGCACAAATAGTATAAAACTTTGCCGTTTTTTGGAATTATTCGAATGAAACTTCTGAAAGTCATGAAACACGTGTAAAATATTTTTCCGAAAATCATCCCTTAAGGGGGTAAAAGGAGGTGCAAAGTAAGTATGAAAGTTCTCTGATTTGCAAGGGTTTTTCAATGAAATGTTGTATTATTCCGACATCCCTTTTTGGAATCAAATCCCTAAGGGGTAAAAGAGGGGTGCAAATTTAGTAGGTAGAAGCAGATTAACTTAATTACCGACATATCAGCGCAGGGTCTAAACTATAAGGGTGGAAATTTGAAATTTTGCGCAGGGGTTTCTTTTATACCGTAGGGGGGCACTAAAAAAAGATTTTTGCAAATTAAAGTAATAGTAAAAAAGTAAAAATTGTTTATTGCCAAAGGAATTAGGTTACATGCATGTGGATTAATAATCATTAATCTTATTTTAAATTAACAACAGAATTTAAATTAATATTACATAACATCATGTTGTTGGGACCGTGACCCCACATTAGGCTGAGCCTGTATCGTGGGCGACGATATTTTACATAAAATTGGTTTTGTCATTTTAGACGTGCAGTGCTGATATTGCTTGATTTATTGTTGGTGCACGCCAGATTAAGTAAATTATATGTTGGAATCAGATGTAATAAAATTAAAATGAGATCACACTAAATTCGATTCATTGAATTAAACTAGATAAAACTTAAGTAAATCAAATTCGAATCAATTAAATCCAATAAAATTAAGCAAATTAAACAAATCAAATTACACTAAACTGAATCAAATTTGATTAAATTTCACCCCCTACGGGATAGAACGGGGGTGCAAAGTTAGTATGAACGTTTGCCGTTATTGAAGTTATTCGAATTAAATCCAGTATGAAGGTTCTTCATTGAAAGTCATGAAATTCGAGTAAAATATTTTTTTTACTATCACCCCTTAAGGGGATAAAAGAGGGTGCAACGTTAATATGAATGTTCTCTGATTTTCAAAATTATTTCAATAAAATCTAAATTATGTAATAAATATGAATGTTAATGAACACACAATTTTTTTCTTTTTATTATTTCGTTAAAAGTATCCGTAACTTATTTGCAAACAGTTTTCTCAACTAAAGCTCAAGGGACAGCTAGTTCATTATAAAACAGGACTATCCCGAGTCTGTTCCAAGTCTAGCGCTTCGCCTAAGATTTTTTTCTCTATTTGTGCGTCAGTGGCTTCTTGTGAAAGACGTTTCTCTAAACTAAATTTAATAAAAAATTACGATCTACAATGAGCCAAGCGCGACTTACCAATCTTTCCATATTGTCCATCGAAAAGTACAAGGAAAGTAAATTTTGATAAAGTTATTGAA
This sequence comes from Yponomeuta plumbellus, assembly GCA_947310845.1. NCBI lineage: Eukaryota > Metazoa > Arthropoda > Insecta > Lepidoptera > Yponomeutidae > Yponomeuta > Yponomeuta plumbellus. Next base: position 16,485,732 of record OX371196.1, read on the forward strand.
TATTTCAAAATATAAATAAAGTCACGTAAGCACGTTTAGTAAGTATTTGTTGTTTTATTTTGGGGGTGCAAAATAGAAAACCGCCCCGGGTTGACACCTATGCTACGCCGCCACTGAGCCGATAGCTGTATTATGGGGCTCCTAGACGGTCTTTTCCTGAAAATGTATAGCTGCAAGGGTGTAGCTGGTAGCATCAGCCAGCATTTACGGCTAGACTTTGCAATATTTTTAGTATGGCCGTGATATAATGCCAAATATTTTTTGTATATCCGATGAATGTTTAGTGTTATTGCCGTATAGACGAAACGATCGATTTGCAATCGAAAATACTGCAATATTTTTCAGCTATATTATTGCTGTCTCGCTTTACGGCCTAAGTGCGTCCCTTTTTCATGCTCCCGTTTGCTACAATGAGTTAAGTTCGTCCGCCATTGCAGCTAGCCAAGCCACGTATGTAGACCGTGTAAAGACAAAATAATGAGCCATATACTGTTACAGAAATATTGCAGAGACATAAATTTTTCAGCTATGTGCTGCATTAAAATGTTTTTTGTATTTTCGGGATATAGTCGGCTACGATGTAGCCACATACTTCATTAAAAGTATAGCCCATGTAGAGGCCCCTTTATAAGCTGGCTTCTTAGCCATTAAGCATCTTGAGACACTCAACGAAATGACTGAATAGAAATAACATAGCTATGGATGGTTCCACGCTGGTTCCAGTCTAGTTTCATCACATAAAAATTGTAACTGAATCCCAATTGGGTATTTGACAGGATGTCAAATGAGTTACTTTTAAAACGAAATTTTGTATGAAAATACTTGCTTGTGACGTCACATTTCAGAGCACTCTTTTTATGTTTCATCTATTTAAAAATTGTAATAACTAGTAAATGATTAAAGGAAATACATTTTCCGAATCATTTTCTAATTTTTGTTTTAATCGAGCATCTCAAATAATTTATTGTTAATAGTGTCAAATACCGTATTAACCTTTATTGCTCATTCAAAGAACTGAACTCCAAAATCAGTAGTCGATAACAACGTTTTTCCACACGAGAAACCTTGCGATTAGGTATTTGACTGTTGACTCAACACAATGTCCTTTGTACGTGCCTCGTACATACATACGCACTAGGTGTAGGCAGTACTAGTTTCCTTTCGCGAGAGGATGTTGATTCACGGTTTTAAAGAGGCTAAACATAAAACAATGTAAAAAAAAACCTTTTGTTTCGGTTTAACTACAATAACTGCAGTTGACTGTATAGTCACCTATTGACAAAATTACCTACCTCGCTTCTTAGATCGCTGGGAAATGTCTCTTCGGTTAGCTAAAATTACCGCAGTTATCGTTACTACAGTCTATAAGGTCCCCAGATTTCATTAGTAGAGTGTTTATGGTCAACCTTTACATTTTAGTTGCAGTCACCCGTAATGAGTTTATTTGCACGTAACGTAACCGTCATGCACGCTTGTAAAGTTTCATGTGATTGAAAGACATTTCAATTCACTACAACATTCTGACATTTCTAGCTTCTCAAGGGGATCCCTTTAGGAGAATCACCTTCCAGGGGTAGGAGCCGTAGACCACTTCGGTCGAAGGACCGTAAGCAACTATTGTTAAAAAAAACATACCACAACAAAAAACACGACCTACCTCGATGACAAGGGGACCGGATTCTTATACCTTTTAATTGAAGTTAGCTATGTTATCTTATACAATTTATTTTAGTCGTAAAATATCCGAGTAAAGTGAACGCGTGTAAAGGTTGATGTGACTGCAACTGTACTTAATCTCTGAAAACTATTGCAGTTATTTTTTGGCTAGGCAGTCGATATGTTAAATCTCCGCTCGAAGTGCGATTGCCTTAACCAGGGCTGTTTCACTACGCGTGTCGGTATCGAACGCGTAAGTACATGCGGCGACCACTCCGGAGTGGCAAATAGGTAGGAATTCAGGCGCCAGAAGAGGTAAGAGTTACGCGGTAGAAAGAGAGGCAGCACGTAGGTGAATATAACGTAGCTTTTTTAGCGCCGTGCGATCTGAATTGCACCTAATTGTGTCGCTTCTAGAGTCCCTTTTTCTTTAATTAATTTTGGGGAGTGAATCTTCTGCACCTGTACTATTATGTATTGTATTCTGTGCCGAAACTAACAAACGTCTCGCCCGACAGATTCATCCTCCTCAGACGGTTCTTCGCTCTGGCCGGCACCGTGTTTCTGCTGCGGTGTTTCACGATGCTCATAACCTCACTGTCGGTGCCGGGGTCCCATCTCAAGTGCGAGCCACGCTCGTACCCGCCCGCTGACGACCTCACGGTCTGGGGGCGCCGGCTACGGCAGGTAGGTCGCACAATAACTGCCCTCGATTTTAGAATAGAACTAGCTGTGCCCCGCGGTGTTACCCGCGGTTCATCGATTTTCCCGTAGGAATAAGATATTTCCCCGCGGTAAAACGTAGCCTATGTTTTAATCCAGGGTATCGGCTAACTCCATACCAAATTTTATTAAAATCCGTCCAGCCGTTTCAGCGCTAAAGACTGACAAACATTTATAAACACACACACAAACTTTCACTTTTATAATATTAGTGTGATGTGATGGAAAATCCGGACTTGGCCCCAGTGGTGGAGTATGGCCTATACCTTCCTCAGGGAAGAGACCCGTTCCCCTCGGTGGGGACATGTGGGTTGATGATGATGATGATGGTACAGATACAGAGCTATTTACTATAGTGGATGATTAATATAGGCTGTAAGACCACAAAGGTTTCCGCTCAGCTCGATGCCGTAGCCGAGGTACGGCTGGTTTTCAGCAGATGCTTAAAAGCTTATAACTAAAACTTAAACTAAAATCTAATGGTCCCATTTAAAAGAATGGTCCCATTTACAAGAATTCGACGACCCATAACATAACATTTACTTACATTCACATAGATTGCTTCTGGTCCCACACTAGGATGCCCTGTGTCGTGGGAGCCAGACACAGCGACGTCACAAACATGTAAATAATTATCCAAGACCTGGATTTCTTTTTTTTTTGTCCCCAGCCGGGATTCAAACCCGGGACCTCTCGCATCATCACAGGCCTTCGCGTCCGTTACGGACGATTCGAGCAGTGCCTAAGGACACAGGACTTGACACTTTTTTGAGTGACTGAAAAGTCCAATTCGACCAATTCACCTCTCGCATGATAGTATAATCACATCACACTAATATTATAAAGGCGAAAGTTTATAAGTGTGTGAGTGTGAATGTTACTTCTTCACGTCTAAACGGCTGGAGCGCTTTTAATAAAATTTGGTATAGAGTTAGCTGACACCCCGGATTAACACATAGGCTACGTTTTACTGCGGGAAAATACCTTATTGCCATGGGAAAATCGATGAAAATGAATTCGCGGAGAATGTTTGGGGAACTTTGTACATAACTTTTTTTTTTAACTCTGCTGTTAACCTTTCAAAACCCAAACACTACCAAAAGAAAAGTACTGCAAAAACCTCCGATAGCGCACTTCATACAGTAGCTATTGAAATCATGAAATAAATATTTTGAGCAGTATTTAAATGAAAATAAGGCTTAAATTCCAACAGTCATCTGGCTCCACAAGGAGCCGGCGGGAGCTGACAGTACTTTTTTATTGGCTCCTTCGGTACTCGGCGGGAGTTGAGAGGTTAATACACTATTTATTTTCCCTAATAAACCTCGGTCACACCGCGGGGCACAACTAATATTTAGATAAGTGTAATATTTTGCCTTACCCGCAGGCCTACGACATCTGGAGCGGCGCCGGTATGTCTGTGCGCGGAGTCCGCACTTGCGGCGATTACATGTTCTCCGGGCACACGGTCGCACTAACGCTGCTCAACTTCTTCATCACGGAATGTGAGTGCGTTCTCCATAGCTCTCCATACTCTCCTTTCTGACATACCTCTCGCTAGCACATCTTATGCTCAGTGGCGTAGCGTGGGTATCAGTCGCCCGGGGCGGTAGAATTTGCCGCCCTCTTATTAGTCCAGTCCATTATTGGCTCCGACACTTAGTTATTGCAGAAAATAACTAAAAAATATGTCCTTTAAAAAGTGTGAACCAATTTTTTTTACAAATACAAATTTAGAAATTGTATTCTTCTAGATTACAAAATCAGTAGCTAGCTGTGTCGTGATATTAATTTGAAATTTTTAATTCAGCGTCTCCGTCTTGTACAGAATACACCTCTTATTTCTATCGGTTAACAAGCTTACAAAAAAAAAAAGTGAAGTTTTGCCGCCCCCTAAAAGTGCCGCCCGGGGCGGACCGCCCCCGCCGCCCCCACTACGCTACGCCACTGCTTATGCTGGCACTACACTTTGCTATTCGTATACGGTAATTCGCCGACGATTTAGAATACTGTTTAGTAAAAACAGTGCTTACGATCCGCCAGGATGCCCAGCGATGGATGGTTAATATTGCCTAATACGCGAATATGAATAGCCATATGTGGGACACACAGAAAGCAAATGGGGCGAGGCAGGGCGCGAAAACGACGGGATGCGTTGTATAGAGCAGCGGGTCCGAATTCTTTTGGCTTCGGAACCCTTTTTGGTTTACCGTTTTTGTGCGGGACCCTAGCTCAAGTAAGAAGTAAACTAACTGTAAAGCGTAACAATACACGTACTGACTGCACGAATGGTCAGTACCCACCTTTACACCGCGAGCATTTGGTCAGTACTCAGCACTCGCGAGCGCTACCTACATTGGGATAATAATTACGTCCATTTATAAGATTACTATACCTAAATATAAAATAATTAAAAGGAGAAAAATTACATCGAATTGTTGAATTTTCCCTGACGGACAGACGCGAACAACGGAGTCTCAGAATAGGGTTCGTTTTACCCTTTGGGTACGGAACCCTAAACTACTGTGCTGATTTCAAAATTTTTTCACCATTGAAAAGATACATTCATACAGATCTTGAGTTACATTATTCGAGATTAAAACTTTTTGAAAATACTATATAGCCTATGTTACTCACGAAGAATGTAGCTTTCTAATGGTGAAAGAATTTTTAAAATCGGCCCAGTAGTTTCTGAGCCTATTCATTACAAAAATACAAATCTTCCCTCTTTATAATATTAGTATAGATTACTCGGTCCCTACGGATTTTCTTGTGGAGGAATCGGCGAAGAAACTCCAAAGATATTGGCACGAGATTAATTTAATTTGGATTAATGAATTATTTTGGCCTATTGTAAAATATGGGTCGGATTAACTTACTTCGTTTTTATCGGAAGAGTCCGACGAGGTTTCGCTCGGATTAATTTAATCCGAGCCATATATTACACTGTGGTGCTGGTTTCAGTTCGAAAATATTTTTTTGTTGACTGTTGAATTTTAATTTATTTATGTAGAACAAAACTTAAATAACATACTATAAACTAATCTATAAACTAATTAAAATAATTAATATTTTGGCCTATTTTTTTAAAACAATGTTTACAATAACACAGTAATTTGTACCTAAAATATACCTAATCATAGTTTGGATTAACTTACGACATATTTTGTGATCAAGCCTTTTTATCGCCTTTTAAATCTCAATAAGCTTAATCTATCTTGAGATATTTTACTGTGCAAACACGACCTTAGAAATAAATTATTGTTTATTCCTAGTGGGTGTGTGTTTTCTATTTTCTGCTGATGTCAATTTTCTAAGCAAATAGTTAAGAACTGCGATGGCTATTACATGGGACCCACACCAGTATAAGCGTTGGGGCTTTGGACATGGAGAGACAAATTCGGTTGTCGTGGGGCAAAGTCCGAATGATTTTCACGTTACAACCGGTTTGTCGTACGTCACAACGTGTTAAGTAACTGCTAACAGGTATCTCTTTGGCATACGGAAAAATACAACCGTTAACAGTTAGTGGGATCGTTAAATTACAGTCGACATGAGATCAAATTTTACCACAGATTGAGTGGTTCACACAGTATCCCTTTTTGTTTTATATTCATATTTATGCCGCGCGTGATAAGAGCTATCGCAGATTTAGATCAAAACATCTTCACAGTGACGACAACTAATAGATGTCAGTCCTGTCCCTTCACAATAAGAGCTACTCAAAGTACAACAGTAAGCTTGATAGGCGCGGTCCTCTGTATACCTTAAATAGTAAGAAAATTATCTTTTAACTAGCTAACCAATGATGAAATGGTAATTGAATAGTTAAGTTACAGACCTCACCTCTCAGAATGATCAATCACGTGCTTGTTCCCGAGTTTCAAAGGCAATCTAAGGAGAAGTTTGTTCAACAGAGAGTTAGTCACAAGATGATTGATTGGTGCTTGAGAATTCAGATAACATTTTATGCTGTTTTCGTACTGCAGTAGTTTCAACTTTTTGTATTTTTTTTTTGTTTAACGCAGACCACAACAGGCCAAAGTAATGAATGGCTGTTCTATACACTAGGCCAAATAATCCGAAAACCTAGTTCTGATTCTCGACAGGCAAATTACGACCAGTTTATGCTCACTATAGTATGAAATTGAAGGTCCTCATTTCTAAAAACTCGATTCATCGAGAAACTTAACTAAAACTCTGTTTAATTAATCTCAAGCTACATTATCCTTGTAAATCTGCACCACTGATTATTTTAATCGGCGTTTTTGGAGTGTTTTAAGGAATTGATCAGGGACTCGATTTAGTTTTTAACGTCTCTTTGTTTTTATAAACCAAACAAAAACAGATTATCGGGACTTAAATGTATACCAACTGACACAGTGATAGAGGGCCCTTACTTAAAGAAATTTAATGTCAAAGACTAACTGATATTATGTTCAAGGTCTTGGCTAAAAATACCTTCCACTTATTTCATAGGCCAACCTAAGTGTTCAGTGCTCTAATCTCGTCCGTAGGCTAATTGAGGTCTTTTGTCTAGATATTAGCCTTACATATAATTTTATTATCGCGCGTATTTTCTTTTCCAAATGAAGAATTCTTTTGGATTCCAATATAATTTCAAAATGTAAATGAGTTAAAAATCTCACGGCCTTTGAAACTACCGTTTCCTCTAGAGATTTACTACAGATTGCAAAATTCACCTCACGACAACAAACCTATGGAGACGACGTATACAAAATCACCATCTATTACCCTAACGACCGCTGCGTGGATCATCTACTACTTATCATCTCAATAATGCGTGATAGTGTTATCACTATCGTAGGTACTTATGTTTACAAAGACTATCAAATCGAGGTGAACGCAACAAACTAGATTTTTCCCGTAGGTTTCAATCAATCTGCTCGTGTTTGTCCAGCTTAATGTAGGCCTTACAAAGAAGAGAAATACGTCCCTTCCCATCCTCGGCCATCCTCGTACCTCGTGCTGTAGACCTTAGCTTTGCTTACCACAAATTACGAGGCCGCCAATCGGCCATGCCCATTATTTTTGATATATATGGTTTGGTTTTTATAATTTATTTTGAAAATAAAGACCATTTTAAGAAACGAATTTCGGTATTTGTGAGTTCCATTCACGATGTCTATTTTTGAACTAAAAGTTTCGTAAGCTCTACACATAGTAAATTTTTGGTCGGACTCGTCCGATAAAAATAAACGTAAGTTGATCCGGAGCAAAAAAATTACAATGTCTTATTTAATATTTTTATAAAAAAGTCTTTGCCTGCATAAAAAAACAACTGTGATTTGTGTTTTTTTTTTTTTGTAAGTAAGGCAAAGTATGCACAAATGCTAGTGCACAAGTATGCTACTGTGTTTGCTGACGTCATGGAAAACTCATTTAAGGTCAAGGCTTTTTATTGAATATCTTAAAAAATATAGACTTATGTATAGAAATCTAATAAATAGGAATTGTACTGAAAGCATAATTCTCGAAATGGTTTTGACATTTCCGTTCGGGTTCAAAATTGTAGCACGGCCAGAGTTGTACTGTACTACATAATTCCGTTAGCATTGAACAGCTCAAGGTTAAGCCAATATCTCCCGTTTACTCAGTGATGCCTATTACGGTCGTGGCCAAGGTACTTGTCCTTTGATAACCCGACTATTTAATTAAAAAAAAAAAAAGATAAATAGATAGAATATTCTATTGTATGTACACCAGGAATTACACATGAGATTTGACAATAACATAGTACAGTAAATTTGGCGGGCTTATTACTAAAAGTAATTTCTTTCAGACAACCATTGACGGAAGAAGATATGGAAGCTACATTAAGGGTAGTCGGTGCAACTAGACAAAATATTGTCTTAATTTAATATTCTCTAATAATAATTCTCGTTTAATAAAACGAGATATCTATCTATAAAAATATGTAGCCTCTATACGTCCCGTTGGGGACACAGGCCTACTCTCAGAGAGAGTACTTGCATTAGAACGCGTGCCCACTGCGAATTGAGAGTTTCAAGCGCTCAAATACAGTCTGTTAGCTTTTAGAATATACCTCGGCTACTATCGATTAAACCGATTATATTGCAATAAGGTAAGGTTTATTTTATATTGTTATCTTAACTTTACATTACTTTTCAAAATAGTGAAGGAAAGTTTTATCAGAGCAGGAAGTAGTATTACCATTACACTCGTGTGCTTTCGGCGAAAACCAAAGCCTACTCTGAAGCCCGAGGTATATTCTAAAAGCTAACAGACTGTATGTGAAGAGCTCAGACACCCTGGTTTTCTCACGAGGTTTGTTTGTAGCTTAGGAATCGTAGTCAATGTGACATGCCGGGATTCAAACCGACGATCTAGCTAATGTACGGCCGGCTGCCTCTACTGCTTCACTACCACAGCGGTCATAATCTCGCCCAAATCGAGAACTTTAGTGAGTAATATTTTTTATCGTGTTCCAAATAACTTTGGGATATGACTGTTGTATTTTCTCCTTAATTAAATATAATACGGTTTCTCTCACTGCCCGAGGAGACAGCTGAATATTGTTAAAACGTTTCTATGAGAAAAAGTTTAAAATTACTTCAGAACTTAAATAGAGAAGAGAAAAATAGGTATAGTACTTATCGTTTAATCGTGAATCAGAATGGGTTTGCCACTTTTGTGAGCAATCGAGAAATTATCATACAATGGCTCCGTCTAAATCACTGCATTGTCTTTAATTGATGAGCAAATATCACAAATCGGGGAATTCGTGGAAGGACAGGCAGTGCAGAGTCATTAGCAGAGTCGTCTCGGTTTACGAATTTCACCAACTTTAGTTCAGATAACTAGTTTGAAATCAAGAAGCTACCAAAAAACAATTTACCTAAAGTAATATATTTTTAACAACAGCATTAATCGTCGATCTAACCGCATTGATAATCTTGGTATGTTGGAGTAAACTTTCTGTATATTTATTTCATACCTTTCGAATAAACATTTTGCAAGTGTTAATAAATGTTAACAATTTGCTAACAGATAATATTTATCGTTCATTTGTTATTGTGATTGATTGCTTAAAGACTGACGACATCCACTGCGTCATTATATGCAATAGAAACATAATACGGAAGTGCTCACGGACTTGTTTTGATAAGAAGCCAAAAACAATTCTGGGGACATAGGCGCCTAGAATGCTATTTTGAAACCTAGTTAATATTTATATTTTTAGAGTTGGAAGTAACATTTGCGATTACGACTAAGTATCATCGAGACAAGAAAAAATCGTTTGGAGTCCGTCTCCTACGAACGATCCATCGGCACAAAGCCTACGATCTTACTAATTGACGGATCGTTTAGGGTGCACAAATAGTTCCTGTTGCAAATAATACGTATCTCTACCCAGGTCTTGGATGTTTACATGTTTGTGACGTCGGTGTTTCTAGCTCCCACGACGCAGGGTATCCTACTGTGGGGCCAGAGGCAATGTATGTGCCTGTATGTAAATGTTATGTTATGTTTGTAATGTATAAAATTCTCGCGTCACAGTGTAGTGCACACTCTCCGAAACGGCTTGACGAGTTTGATGAAATTTAATGTGTATGTAGGTATATTCAGTAGGTTTAAGAATAGGTTGTTATCTATTTTTCATAACACTTAGTTATAATCCCTACAAGTAATTTATATAGCGAAATAACGTTTGCCGGGTCAGTTAGTAATAATATAAAATTTATTCATGAAATTTCAGAAATATAATTTACTATTTAGTACAAAATCTTATTTATTTATTAATTTTGCCTAAAAACTATCTAACATTACAAGGGATTCCCATTGCGTATATCTAGCAATTGACAAATAAACAAACAAATAGACAAAATAAAAAATAAATTAAATTGAAAGGAAACAGGGTTATATACAGCAGCGTGAATAACTATTTCTGAAATATATTTGCGGTCTAGTTGGTACAGTGCGTAAGTTAGTTAGTTTAGTTACGAAAGCTGCGACTCCACAATAAAATGTTAAATGATTATTATCAGCTGTCGATTGCAATGGGCGCATTGTCCTAAATAGTGACAACTAACAATAGTATTACAAATTATACGACAATTAAAGGGTATAAGACCCGTGCATTTACTACAAATTGTAAATGTCGTTCTATCTTTGTGACGTTTCGTTTTACACGTGAAACAGGGTATAATATTTTGGGTTAAAAGGGACGTACAGTCGACAGCACGTCAACCTCCACATTGATGTAAAATCGCTCTTAATGTAACGGAGTAGAGTGCATGGGTGTATATGATGATGTGCTGTCGACTGTACTTATGTACTTCTTTTGAAGTGACGTACTTCAGGTTACTATATTATTTGGAAATCCAACAGCACAAAATAACATAAATATCTGCAATCGAGTATGGTAACAATAAAGCAAAAATAGATTTCACTTATAACTAACAATACAACTTAACAAGCAGTAGAAAAAAAAATGAATAAACAATAATGTGTTTTAGTTAAATTGAATTGGGAAGTGGACGGGACGAGGAGAGGGAAGGGGTAAATGTGTGTGCGTGAGTGTGTGTGTCTGTGTGATTAGTTGAGTAGAACCTGTAGAACTTGATGTTTGAAGGAGGCCTTGCTAGATGAGAATAGGTCTATTTCAGGAAAACGTGAGTTGTAGGTGTTTACACCAATACGGACTTGGCCCCCGTGGTGGAGTATGGCCTATACCTTCCTCAGGGAAGAGACCCGTGCACCTCGTTGGGGACATAATGGGTTGACGATGATGACAAGGCTAGAAATTACCGCGTGTTGTCCGTAGTTTGTACTCGTATTGAGGTACAGCCGACAGCACGTCAATCTTCACATTTTAGTTGCAAAGTCGCCCGCAATGCAACGGAGTAGAGTGCATGGGTGTATACCATGATGTGCTGTCGACTGTACATAGTTAAATAAGGCCGGTGTCTTGTTCGCAGATACGTCGCGTAACCTGTACCTGTTGCACATTCTTACGTGGGTGATGAACATGTTCGGAATTTTCTTCATCCTGGCCGCACACGAACACTACTCGATAGACGTGTTCATCGCCTTCTACATCACGTCCCGCCTGTTTCTCTACTACCATACGCTCAGCAATAACCAGGCGCTGATGCAGACTGATTCCTCCAGGTGAGTTCTCACAAGTTTTGACCTGATGCGAAAGTGATTTCCTTCCTGATTAATTTAAGAATGTTAACTATAACAAAATACCGGGCAAGCGCGAGTTGGATTCGTCTACCGAGGGTGCCGTACAAAGTAGGTGATTACTTAATTGTTATAATAGTTCAGGAATCGAGTGACGCAGTTTTTTTTCGAACTTGAAAGTCCAATTTTAATGTGATTTGATTATAAATAGCGTCGATAAAGTTCTGACACCGCGTATGTCAACTCGCATTTCATACAAACCACAGCTTTACAGTACGCTAATGCAGGTATCAAAGTTTTAAAGTCACCTATTATGCGACTTAGGTCCTGTTAGAACTTTACCGTTGATAGTTTCAGGTTTTTTACCGTACGTAGTGTTAGATGCCAAATTTCATAGTTCAACGGAAAGTAGGTACCACAAAGTCTTTTTTTGTTTAATATTTTTGTGTCCAGCAGTTTTTGCAATATGTACAGTCGAGTTCATAAATATATTAACACTTCCGCGGCTTCAAAAATATGTGTGCAAATAAGGTTACAAAAATATCTAGCATGTTATGCAATCAAAAATATATCAACGTGTTACTGGTCATAAATATCAACACAAGGCTTCACAAATATATACACAACTGAAAATTTATAGATATCTGCACAAAATATTGTCATATGTATGTCAACAACTATAGTTACATAATTATCTATACATTAGTTGGTCATTTTTATGAGGACAAGCTGACCTACAAATATATCTACACAAATGTCAGCCATATTTATGTGAACATGTGTTTTGATACTTCACGAAAACAGTGCAGACTTGTCAGTCCATATGTCTGTCTCTTATAGATTTTCTGTATTTGTATGCGACACAAACTTCTTATGCACCACATGGCAACGTCGTCAACGCTCGCTAAATTTTTCATTTTTTGAAGAATACGGGAAAACAGAGGACAAAAGACAGTGCTATTTTGTTTTATCCGTTGACTATTTTAGAACTTAGTAGTAATTACGCAGTGGCCTAGGGGTATCTGTACGCAACTTCTATTTAGTGTTGGCGTGAGTTCCAACTACGCTTTTTTGCAATGTTTACATCGCTAGTTTTTCAATCGCAAAAAGAACATACTTACCTACAATAGAGGATGGGCATCCTGGTCTATATATTACAAATTACATGGCTAGATTGGGAGGTATATAGTCAAACATTTGGGTGCGTTTACCAAATGTTTGACTATATATGTATCACGGTTGAAACGTACATTTCAGTACATTTTGATACTTTTATATCTTCCTTACATACTATGAGTTTGCTATTTTTTATCCTGCTGTCCCAGAACTACTACCTATAGATAATGCAGTAGATATAGTATATGAATAAAAACAAAATTAAGCAAATATTAAGTATCATCATCAACCCATTATGTCCCCACCAAGGGGCACGGGTCTCTTCCCTGAGGAAGGTATAGGCCATACTCCACCACGGGGGCCGAGTCCGGATTGGTGGAGGCTTGTAAGACTACTGGCTGGTCTTACTGTCAGAAGCTTTCAAGCAGCCCTAAGACCTCTGACTTGGCATAACGACTGCCATCTATCGACGACAGCCGGCACCAACTGCTTAACGTGCCTTGCGAACCACGGAACCGCTCGGAAAAATGCCACTAGCGTTAGTCATAGATGGTGACCCATCCATGGACTGAACCGTATGTTGCTTAACCTTAGTGATCGTTTAAGATCACTCAGGCAGCCCAGGCTACGAGCGATTTTGTAATATCGCAATCTTGCACCATCTAACCCCATAGATTTTCTATGGGGTTAAGATCGGGGCTTTTCGGGGGCATTTTAATTCATTTTAGTTCGTCTCGATTTTCCATCTCGGATATCCACAATTGTACTAAGTAAGCATTGTGAATGCTACAGTTGTCTTGTACAAATTCAATTTGGTGGTTGTCTGGGTAAACAATTTTTGCAGAAGGCAAAAATGAGTCTCTATACATTTTTGTTCGCAGCACCTACATAAGCATGCAATACCTACACAAACTTTAAATGCAATTCTTACAAGGCACGATGACGATTGTTATGATTATGACAGTGACATGATGAAGTTATCTTTCATAAATCTTTTCATTTAGATAAATAAGTGACCATCAAGAACTCATAAATATACAACCTCTTTAAAAGATTATCATGGAGTTCGTACCTATAGGTTGTTCACATAAATATGGCTGACATTTGTGTAGATATATTTGCAGGCCAGCTTGTCCTAATAAAAATGACCAATTAATGTATAGATATCTAAGTAACTATAGTTGTTGACATACATATGACAATATTTTGTGCAGATATTTAACAATTTTCATTTGTTTATATATTTGTGAAGCCTTGTGTTGATATTTATGACCAGTAACACGTTGATATATTTTTGATTGCATAACATGCTAGATATTTTTGTAACCTTATTTGCACACAAATTTTTGAAGCCGCGGAAGTGTTCATATATTTATGAACTCGACTGTACTTGTTTTTTTCTAGAGCCCCAGATACCTATATGCTTTCAGTTATCAGTATCGGACTAGTTAGGCTTTTTAAGGGGTCACTGCTCTTCGCCAAACGAAACCTACGGGACCATTTTTTGCTACACTAATTAATTATTAAGGCTGTGCAAGGCAATATGCTTATTTGTGTCAAAATAACGGCGCTATTGCAAATGTGGCACACGTCTTGCAAAAAAGCACCTACGCATAACTGCGCTGCAGCTCAATTGACGATCCAGTTTTCTGTTTCCGTGTCTCTTGAAAATTAGAAATGTGAAATGTTAGTGACAATCCCAGTAGGTGCATGTTTTTCTGAAAACAACTTTACAACAACCTTCTTTGAAGTCCATTTCTGTTTGTAAACAACTGATAAAGAGCGTCGGTAACTTGGCTACTGAATATTACTATAATCCTACAACATTGAATTTGGCACAGTTTTCTTTCATCGATCAATCAACGTAATCTACGAAGTCGATGAACTTCAATAAGTTAATATCTGCGGTCATTCACCACTGCCATGCTTGTCTGCTAACTGAGACTTTTGTATATTCTCCTACCCCGACGGACAAAGCTCAAGACCGCTTCCAAAGTTTTACTATTTTCGGTAGACGGTAGACCACCTGCTGCTACATTTCTACTGTATTCCTAAAGTTAAGAAGAAAAAAAAAGTAGCATATTTTCTTGTGTCCTATTATTAAAATAATACTTGTTATACAAAATTAAAAGTATTTATTATTACTCAACAATTGACGTTGATAGGTAAATCCAAGCCAAAATTTTCGTTCTTTGTTATGAAAACCAAAAAATTTTTCGTGGACCCCCACTACAATTTGTGAACAAGTTTTTCTGTTCACGTCTACGTGGACCCCCGTGTCTCCTATGGACCCCTGGGGTCCACCTGGACCACTTTGGGAACCTATGCTCAACACTATGTCAAATACTGACTCATGCGTTCCTTTATTCTTCCCAGGACGAGAATCTGGTTCCCGCTCCTGTCTTTCTTCGAGTCCGAGGTCGACGGGAGCGTGCCAAACGAGTACGAAGGACCCATGACGATAGTCAGCAACCTGCGACTTTGGCTCATACAGCTGGTTTCCGAGGTCAAGGAGTCCACCGTGGCCAAGATAGCCGGCTCCAAGCTCCAGGAGGGCGCCGCTATGGGAGAGTACTCCGTGGTGAAGCTGGTAGACGGCATCAAGAGGAACCTCAGCCTCGTCGAAGAGCTGAAGAACAGCCAGAGGCTTGTCACTCTTGACAAAAATATTCAAGCGACGCTCCTAGAAGACGCCGCAGAATGCGAGCTCAGGCACCGCAATTGCGGCCTGCAGGACACTACCGACGACGCTCTCTTCAAAGACTTCAGCAATCCCCCATCGCCAAAAATTAAAAAAAGCATATGAAAGTAAACCACAGAGGCTATTTATTGAATTTTTAGCAGCCGTTAGCCCGTTACTGCATAACGTGTAGGCTACTAGAGAAAGACTTGAATATTTTACATTTCCATTTTAAGATTTTATATAGTGTTATTATTATTCAATGTTATCACTATTTTTGTTATTGTACATACAACTTGTGTATTGGATAGGATACTTCTATTATTTATTTATTAAATTTTGTTTGCTCAAAATTAATTCTAAATAATTGTAATTTACATTTTCTTCTGATTGGTTGGCCTTTCGATGGCGCTTTTCAATGATGTAACATTGAAGGAGGTAGATTATATTTTTTACAAGCTACTAAATAAATAAAAGTCGTTATGTAAATGTAGTTTTATATAATCATGAAAAATTAGTAGTAAAATTGTCTTTAATAATATTAATATTTTGATGAAGTTTTTGTCATGATCAAAAATAAAAATTAACTCATTAAAAAAATTACAACACAAGCTGTGCACATTGGAAGTATGAATGCTCTAGCTAGTAGTGAATGGTAAGTACATGCATGATCATTACAATACTATCTACATTGCTCTCTGGGTGAACAGGCAAGAGAAAGGGGTATATAACATCAGTCTGATGTACGAGCACTCTTACCAACGTAGGACTCTATAATATTTCATTGAGATAAAATATTTGTCCAAATATATGCATAATACAAAAAAACTTAAATATTAATACTATCAAAATAATACAAAACTTACGAAAAGTGTTAAATAGACTCTTATAAATTTACCATAGTAAAGTTTATCTCGCAATAGATTGATTTCATTTCATAATAGGCCATTTCATAGATTATCCAAAATCATAACAGCAGCCACATAACACAACTTCCAACATATTACCTCTTTGAATATTTACATGACTAATTATGGCAAAGAAGAAGTGTAAAGGTGTTATAGGCATAACTTAATAAATAGTGCTTGCTTAGTGCTAAGGCTTGATTTGAGCTGAGAAGCAAGTGCTGCTATTACTCGGCGGCTGCCTGCTCGCTTGCGACCAGTGCCTCTGATGGGTCGCCTTTTTTACTTTCAATTACAGATTCAGCCTTTTCGACAGATTGCTCACGAGAGCTACCAGCACCATTTTCATTGACATCATCACGAGCCGGTGTGCCTTCCTTTGACACTTTCTTAGATTCTACTTCTTTTTCTACAGACTTGGCTTTCTCAGCAGACGGTTCTCGTGCAGGAGTGCTTTCCTTAGATGCAGATTCCTTTTCAACAGAACTTTCCTTTGCTGGTGTACTCTCCTTCTCTGGTGTGCTTTCCTTTGCCGGTGTGCCTTCCTTGGACTTTGTTTCAATCACTGGTGACCCCTCTTTTGCAGGAGTAGCCTCCCTTGATGCTGACCCTGCTTTGGACTTGGGGGTACCTTCTCTGGCTGGGGTACCTTCCTTGGATTTAGGGGTGCCCTCCCTGGCAGGTGTACCCTCCTTTGATTTGGAGGGTGTTCCTTCCTTGGCTGGTGTCCCCTCCTTTGAACTTTTTGCCACATCTCGCTCCTGTGAAGTTTCTTTTGATTGGTTTCCTGAAGCAGTGCCATTCAGAGCCTAAAATGAGAGAAAAATAATATTTAGTAAAAATTCCACAATAAACATTAACACAAAAGGATTACATATTAGTTCGGTTTCATTGTTTTTTAGAACGACCGCAGTAAATCTTCAATGGGCTAGTTGCCCTAAAAAATGTAATAAGTCCGTTTTTTAGATTATTCAAAAATAAGGGACACATATTTTTTTATTTGTAAATTAGACCAAAAATGACAAAGATATAGCCCATTAAAGTTACGAGTGACGTCACGCCGTGCTGCAGTTTTTAGCACGGAGTGACGTCACACGTAACTTTAATGGGCTATATCTTTGTTATTTTTTGTTTAATCGAAAAAAGAAAAAAATCGTGTCCAATATTTTTTGATAATCTAAAATACAGACTAAATAGAATTTAATTATTTTGACCCTGGAAACTACCCTATTGGCGCCATGACAGACACAACACTAAATGATTACTGTCTGCCCTCTAATTGATAAATTCAGAGCATTATTATAGAGAATGTAAAAATACTAGTGATTGGTGCCTCTGCCTACCTACCCCCTCGGGGATAATGGGCGTGAGTTTATTTATTTTATTTAAAAATACTTGTTAGACATTTTTTATTAATCAGCTAGGTAGACCTAGCTTGTTAGAACAAGTAATGGGATTGCAAAATAATTTTTTTAGTAATAAAAACAACCAAAATAGCAGTCTCTTATCTGCAGTGAACAGAACTATTATTACTGAGTATATAGAAGATATTTACCGTTCCATTTTCAGCTACAACAGGTTCTTCTGGTGGTACTTCCTCTTTCAGGAACTGTTCCAATGTATCCATCTCATTGGCCAAGTCAAAAAGGTCATAGTCCTGGAATTTACACACACATTGCTGACAATGAACCTTTTGTATGGGTTAATAATTTTGTTTTACTTGTAGATGAAAAAACAGAAATTTTTCTTTGTTTATCTCTGTTGCTAAGAACATTTAGCATTTATAGAGCAAGAACTTCTTTAGAAAATATGTTAGCACTTTCTAAAGGAGTTACAACACAGGTAATGCGAAATAAACGACACAACAACAACAACAGGTAATTACGGCTGGACGCTTCGACGCGCAGATAAGACAAACAATCAAGTAGGTACAATTGCCAAGACTCCACATTCCTAGTGGAGACTTACCCCACAGTACTCGTCGTCGTTGAAGAGTTGCGGTGGAAGCGCCGAGCGCGGGTTAGGGTCGCTCACGGTGCCTCCGTTTGATGTGGCATTGCTCTGCATAAAGTCTTTATCACTTTCTTTGCCTGGCTCCGTAATGTCAATGACATCATACTTGATGTTTTTTGAATCTAAGATCATCAACACCCGCTGCTGTCTTTTCTTCACCTGAAACAGGCATCCCGATCCCTCGTAAAGAATACGTCACGTAATCAAATACTATAATCACTTTGTGAATCAGCTTTGTGACAAGAAATCTAGAAAAGCGCCCGGCCGACCCAGGAATTTTCTATTTAAAACTTACCTCCTTGTTTCCGGAAATACCACTAATGTATACTTTGACAACCATAGTTGTAAGCGAGCCTATAAAACTACAATAATACTAAAAAACAATCTCAAAAAGCACAAAATCAGTAAAATATAGGCTTGGCCATCTGTTTAATTGTAATAATAATAATTTTGACTGAGCTTGCTTGACAGTTCGAAGCTGGTGGTGTGACCATAATAAAAGTAAAAAAATCTACCACAATAGTTTTGCTCAAGGTCAAGCTATGCCTACACTGGCGACGTTTCCTTAGTTACGAGAGGAAAGCGCGACGCGCCGCCTGCGTGTAGTATGTACGCGTTGTCTACTGGCTGCGAAAAAAACTCAGAAGAAGGAAAAAAAGCCCAACACAAGTGTGTAGCGTCGTTTACCATGAACTATTCTGAAATACCCGAAATATTCCGAGCTAAAACCGGTCCGCCTCTACTAACTCTACATAATAGGTAAGGTATGTAGAGTTAGTAGAGTATTATTAGAATATTATTCTATCGGCGCGGTGGTGGGTACCCCCACTTCAACAACTGGGCCAGTTTTTAGCAAGGCTCTGAAGTTTATAAGCGATTTTTGTCAGTTCATGATGTAGCACACATGTAGCATTTGTTTCATTGTGCGCATTATGCTCAGGCATGTGAACACTTCAGCGAGTGGTATACCTACTATAACTTAACAAATGCTGGGATTCGAACCCACGACCGAATGTGAATGGTAAGGCATCAATCAAACGAATATCACACGGTTGTTCGGTAGCTACGAAGAATAGGTACAGTCACTGTTCAGTACAGAGTAATATAATAACCAGGTAGCTTAGATACTTCCTACTTACTTCCTTGGGGAGTCGGATGGCATCAGCTGCACTAAGTAAGTTTCATTTGGAGAAGAAATAAAAACGTAGATGGTCGATAAACAAAAGTTTATTATTTATATTATGTAATCTATTCAATCGTCATACACAGGCGTATTGTCCTCTAAACATGAAAATAACGTGCACCACCGCGGTAGCTAAGGAAAGCATGCTCGCGACATGCTGCGGAATGTATTACTATGTGTTTGGTGACCTATCTTTCCCTGAAACCATCTCTGGTCAACAGTAAGGTGAATCAGATTAATATATTCGTTAATTTCTCTTTCATTCCGCATCGCCCCGTGGAAATAAATATCTATTATTTGTTTTGATGGCAACCAGCCGATGTCGACCAATTCTGCTAAAATCAAGTCTTAACACGAAATGGGCAAATTTTATTTAAATCTACTTAAATTTTTATTTCGGTTTTTTGTTTATTATTAATTTTATTCTTTTCAACATTTACTTATTTATAATTTTTTTGTATGCACTTTTATGCCAACTGTTAACAATACATAGATTAACAAACTGCATTCTAGAATCCGGGGTTAATGTTGGATCGTTTAAATCAGAGGTTCCCAAACTTTTTTTTCTTATCGTGGTGCGATCGAGGAATGAAAGAGAAAATGAACGATAACTCGCGTAAACGTTCATCGTGAATCATCTGATTTCGCCTTTTCACATTAAGTTAACCAACAAGAAAGCAGCTTATATAAAATGGCAGTTCAGGCAGCCATTCATGACCGTACATTTTAATTCTCATTCACATTCAATTCATATGAGTGAAAAGGAGCTTGGCTTTGACAACTATGACAAACCGTGATGAACCGTCCCATTTACCGCCCGTTTCTGAATTGTATCAGTGTCCGTCCCTTTAGATTTCGTAAAAAGGAAGGCGTGCACGGTTTTAAAGTATTTCCTTGGTGAAATTGTCAATTCAGAAACCTGCGGTTAGAATCTATTGCGTTCTTAGCAGTGCTTCCCAATCACATCAGAGAAAATTATTTACTATTTCCGTCAGTCTTATCAACCAAAATCTATGACCAAAATATCTAGCTTTCAACTCCAACTACCCAATTGTTAAATTTAATTTTTTTCGATATGAAAATGTATGCTTCTCACTTTGTTTTAACTCACCGTTAGTAATTTATTACCTTAAAAAACAATATTTTTTCCTAATTTCCCCAAAAATAAAAAAGATATGAATCTATCTGTTCCAAACATTTTCAACATTTGAACTTACAAAGAGTCTACTATGAGATAAAAGTTAGCACTTGCTTTGAATTAATTATCCGAAATATTACATATGATTTAAAACTAATAATGTCAATTACATTTTTTTTACACTAAAATATTACACAATTCATGCATACCTACACTGAACGTAAAGTTAAGTCTAGTGTTACAAATGTTATCTAATTTACATTACAATTTACATAATTATGTACGAGGCAAATTAGGTAAGTTTGTTCGATATTAATACTGAAGACTTTGTTCACCGATCAATGATGTGAAAAACTTAATCGCGGTAAAGAAATTCTTCATACATAGCTGTATATAATTCCGATAAAAGTTTGAACGTTTGGTGACTTAAGATGTCTATACAGTTAGGAGGAACGTTTGAAGCCGCGGCCGCATTGCATTTTGACTTTAACACTATTATTGCAATAAACAATACTGATTTAATGGAAATTCATGATAGCCATTTGTACAATATTACAATAATACAAAATCTGAAAGTAATTGAACAATTCAATATCGAAACGATGGTAACACACTTAAAAAATATAAATAAAAAATGGAGTGTTCAATTTCACTGGAAAAACCCCGTAAACAGAAGATAAGAGATCAAAAATACTTACATTAAGATAATTTGGAAACCTATAATAGGTTATTTAAACTTTAAAGGTTAAACCTATAATATAAACAACATATTTTTAATATAAACCATGACCGTGCTTTGGTTTTTTACCACTTATAATGTTTATGCTAAATAAAGAATTTTGAAAATTAATTAAAAAAATATATTTTTTGCAGTCGTAGAGAATATACAATTAGATAATTTATTTATAACATTATACAAAAATAATAAATATATGCATCACAAACACAATATCCAATCCATATAGAAAGTTTCAAATTAAAATTGCATTTTGTGCTATGTCAGTCATCTAGCTGTCGCGTTTGTGCTTCGAAGTGAAATAAACAACTAGCATTGCTGAGTCTATCTATTATACTACAACATAATATTTTATTTCTGTTTCTTTTCCACGTAAACGGCCGTTTCAATTAGACTAAATATAGTAAAAAGGGGCGTCCCCAATTCGATTAAATGGAATGTTTTATGGAATCCGAGTTTTTGCTTATAACATAGAGAAGACTATGAATTATAACAAAGTAACGACAAACTATCAATTAGATACAAATGATATCGGCGGGGATGCCCCTCGGATACAGATTTTTTTATTCCGCTCATATAAATCTCAAAAATACAAACAAAGTTTACAAACCTCAAAAATAAAATAAAAACCTCTAGAAACCGTTGACTTACTTTCTTCTTTCACAACAGAAATTAAAAATAAAAGTTGTTGTATTTATATTCGTAGAGTATTGGAACGCTAAATTTGCCATAAATTGGCAGCCCCAAAAATTTTTATTAAGGCAACACTCATTATTATTAGATGAATCACATAATTATTCAGTAGAGGGGCCACCGCCACCAACCATAGAATATTTTAACACTTGTTAGGCATAGCATAATATTCCTGTTTCGAATATCTTTGCAACGGCTAGTAGATGGAACTATCCGCTATAGTCCAGTGAATAGTGAAGTCATTGGCTCTGTGATAGCATTTTTTTACAATTACACAATGACATGCCGGGATGCTATGAACATTTTGTTTAGATTTACAATTATTTAGGCCTCTGCAAGTTAGCTTTCCAAGACTCAAGAACTACCGCCAAATACAAGCATCTTTGTAATGTAATAACCAGTAGAATCAAAGCAAGCTGCCGTGTAGTCAGCATAAAGTTATAGGCAACCGTTACATCTTTTAGGCCTTAATGGTTCTCGAGAGGTCACTCAAACGGGTGTCCCAAAGTCGGGGTCCCCGTCGCCGACTAATTGAGCCGGGTATTTGTACTTCTCCACGTGGTAAGCGTTCCCGTTGGGCAGCGGGGCTGCGTCTAGCACTCTCTTGGCAGACCCTATCCGGAACGTTTTACTTTTGCTGGACTTATCGACGCCGTTCGGAAACGGTGCTTTGGACTTGATAAGAGGAGATACGTCAACCTCTTGCGGCGGCGGCACCTGTGGAATGCTATTATTTTGCGTCTGTTTGCCATTGGTCGTAGGCTGTTGCGCCATCTGTTGGCCGTTTGTCGGCTTTTGGTGGTTGAGCGTCGAGATTTGCACGAGCTCCGGCTGAGGCGACGAGAGGTCGGATATCATTGACTCCTGCGACTTAGGCGAGGAGTCCTCGTTCAGACTGACGATTCTCACTGGGGAGGGCTCCGGCGGCGGTTTATCAAACACGGTGGAGATGCCGTGGCCGTTGATAGGCGAATCCTCGGCGGGGCCTATTTCGTCTGAGGAGTGGACGTCGTCGTCGACGGCTTTGTACGTGCCTTTGCTCCTCCAGTCGAGGGGTTTGACTCGCTTCTTTTTTAAGCTGGGGCGTCGGCCGTGGACGGGGGTGGAGTGTGGGGAGTCGTTGGAGGAGGTTTCAGCTGGAAGGCCGCGGTATTGGCCGCGGGTGCGGTGGCGGGGTCTCTCCCGCACGAGGACGGGGGAGGAGGGAGGGGTCTCCGGGCGGACGGGCTCCACGTCTGCTTCTATCTTGATGGAGTGGTCGTCCATGTCGAGGATGGACAGGTTGTTGTTGATAGAATTATAGTCCGGGTAGGGCGCGGGCCGGTAAGGTTCGGCGTAACGCGGGGACTCGCACTCGCTGCCGGAGTTCGCGTCTGATCGCGGGCTGTCGGAGTAATACTTAGTTACGCTACAAACATTCGCTAGATGGGGTTACAACTATAGGTGTAATTGTGAACTCTGTACCAAAAATGTGATAACAGAAGCGTTATTATCTAATGAAAAATACATTATAAATTACTCGGCTGCAGTTCTGCATGTAACGCCATCTAGACAAATTTGCACCCGGGGTAATAAGTTGTTACGGGTGAATCTCGCTAGATGGCGTTACAAGTTTCTACAGTTTCTGCAGTTCTCTGCAGCTGAGTAGCCGAAAATATTTTTTCTGTTATGAGTTTTAGTTGTCCAAAAACATTGGTCGCAGGTCGCATTTGTTTTTAGTAGACTGTGTGCTGTAACAGAGGCCCGATAAAGTATGTAGGCAGATGGTAGATACCTGTTATTGTAATCGGGAGTTCTCGGGGCGGTGGGCGTGGCACCGGAGCCATCCTGCTCGCCTCCGAACACTTCATCGTCCTCAGGATACAGTGGGAATCTAGAAACGATAAATAAAAACTTACGTTTTTGCCCTTGTAAACATATTGGTGCAATAAAGAGTTTTAATAATAATAATATGTATTTTTGTGAACAAAATCTCTCATCAATCAATTGGGTAGTTGACAAAATGTCAAATAAGTTACTTTTAAAACGGAATTTTGTATGAAAATACCGGTTTATGACGTCATATTTCAGAGCACTCTTTTTATGTTTCATCTATTTAAAAATTATAATAACTAGTAATTGACTAAAAGAGATACATTTTCCGAAATATTTTGTAATTTTTGTTTTAATCGAGCATATCAAATAATTTATTGTTGGTCGTGTCAACTACCGTATTAGATTGCCACCGTCTCAGTTGACCACAATTGTAATTTAATAAACTCACGCCCGTTATACCCGAGGGGGTAGGCAGAGGCAATCACTAGAACTGGGCCCACGTTTTGCCGAGTTTATTCAGTCCCAAACGTGACAAGTGGCAAGCCTGTCGCCGTTACCCAGGCACAATTTATCGGAGAATGGTGTTGCTGTACAAACAAACAAATGTACATAACTAAAAGTCATTGCTACATGCGTGGTTTGAACCCAGACCCTCATGATTCACAATTCTCACGTAGATAATCCGTAGACGAGGTTTTACGCAAAGTGTACAATGCAGATGAAATCAGAGCGCAGAGTTTGATTAAAGAAAAACAATATTTCAAAGAAGTTACACAACAACAAAGATTACAAAAATAACGGAAAACATTTTTTTATGTAGCCTACATCCCACTGCAGGGCACAGACCCTTCTCTCAGAAAGAGAGAACCGTATGAGCTTAAATAACAGGCTTACCCACCGCGGATTGGCGAACCCAACCGCTGAGGTACGCTATGTGATCACATCTGATTCTCAGGTTTCCTCATGATGTTTCCCTTCACAGTTAGCGAGTAAACTTCACAAATGTATGTAACATAGAATACAAAGCCATTAGGGACATACCGGGATACCCAGCATTCGCTGCGCTACCACCGTTTATGCCTAGAGTTGTAACTCTACAGTGTGTAAAAAAAAAGAGTGATAAAAATGTACTGGGGTAATCCTTGGGTTACAGTTTTTCCGAAGAGCAGTAGCAAACATTTGTCACCCAAATGATTATGGAGAAAATCGAAATTTAAATATTGC
This sequence comes from Yponomeuta plumbellus, assembly GCA_947310845.1. Taxonomy (NCBI): domain Eukaryota; kingdom Metazoa; phylum Arthropoda; class Insecta; order Lepidoptera; family Yponomeutidae; genus Yponomeuta; species Yponomeuta plumbellus. Next base: position 16,510,785 of record OX371196.1, read on the forward strand.
ATAAAATATTTGAGCGGCAGCCCTAACAGAGGTCTTTGCAGATCAGTAGTACTGTCAACAGCACGTCAACCTTTACATACATGCACTCTATTCCGTCGCGTTAGGGGCAACATTGCAACGAAAAAGTAAAGGTTGACTGTACTTAAAATCGCAAAAGCTTCGTACCTACTTGCAAGATATCGCTAGGGATGGCAATTTTTTTCACGATACTCTTATGAAACAAAATGTACGGAAGTTGAAACTAACTCGTTCAGTGCTGCTACTTTCATATTGTACCTACTTTATACAAGGGGCATATACCCACCCTTGAATATTATCACTCCTTTTTTTTTACAGATTGTATAATTCAATAGGTATTCCACATCATCAGTTAGGTAGGTACATACCATGTATGTTGTATATCCCTCCCCCACCATTTAACCCGTCATAACAGTGGCTACTGAGTACCCAGTGCGAAGTCTAGGTCCACCGTAGTATAAAGTTCTTCTTTTTCTTGGGTCTTTTAACTCCTAGGGGAGCAAAGGGCCTCAACCACAGATTTTCACAAAAAAATAAAGAAGATAATAGGGTTAGGTACCTATAGTTATCTTCTGACAGGTGGTCGTCATCGTCTGTCGCGATGAATTGCACGCACAGTTCGCAGTCTCCCTTCACGCTCTGCAAAGCTTGCACCGCCTCTTTGTGGCAGGCCTGAAATAATACACGAATATCTTTGAAAAACAATATTCTATAATACTCTTTGAGTTGGTTCGGCTTGATGTAGACAGACTAATAGGTCTTTTTTGAAGTCTTGTCTTATTATTTGCAATGCTGTTTAGTGCCATAAATACGCGCGAACGATTCAACTACGGACCTTTGAAAGCGGTGAGTGTTATAAGAAACGCCAAGACGACGAAGACGAAGAAACCAAAAATGCAGCATCGCCTACATCAAATTTTAATTGCAATTTCGTAAGTTACTGAATAAGTCCTCGAGCGAAAGGAGAGCCATTCGAAGAGCCAGCAGAAGCCTGGCTTCGGCGAACATCTCTGTGCCAGGCTTCGTTTTATGACTATGATCAAGAAGACCGCTGGAATCTTGAGTTGGGATTTGGTAGATAAAACCGTCTAACCAATGCTAAACTTAAGTTTTGTTCCAGGTCTGATATCAACGCCAACAGCTGGAGCCAACATTCAGCGCTGTTCTGAGGGTAAGCAAAGCTGCATGTGGTCCGTTCACAGTATCAGATGCTACATCTATTCGAGCCAAGCTGAACCTCTGAAAGAACCTGAACTCTATTCGAATCTCGACTGCAATTCCCGAGCAGTGTTTTTCAACCTGTGGGTCGCGACCCCGGGGGTCGCGAAGCTTCTGTAGGGGTGTCGCCAGAGGTCGAAAGAACTACTTCAGTAAAAAAAACAATAAATATTAAAAAGACTGATTTATTAAGTAAGAGAATTTCAACAAAAGACCCGATGCTAATACAAACAAATTAACATAAAATAAAATCCTAAGACTCATGTTAATGCAAAGGTTGTTCCTGTTTTTGATTGATCAATTTCTCAATTACATACATAACATACATAATAAAAAAGCGAAGGGTCGGGGGGTCGCGAAATATTTTTTTATACGAGGGGGGTCGCATCATGAAATAGGTTGAAAAACACTGCCCGAAGTGACATTAGGATGTTCTACAAAACCTTAATTATGCCAACAAGGATCCAACCTGCGTGAGGTCAACGTCGTCGATGGTGAGTATTGCGTCGCCGATGTAAAGGTCCACTGGAGGATCCTTGTCCTAGGTTTAAGATGATGGCAATTAGAAGTTAGGGCCCATTATGTCCTTAACAACTGGCGGTTTTTATGCCAACAAGTATGACCAACCTGCGTGAGGTCAACGTTGTCGATGGCGAGTATGGCGTCGCCGTCGTAAAGCAGGCCGGTGCCAACAAGGCACCAACACCAACCTGCATGAAGTCAACGTCGTCGATAGAGAGTACGGCGTCGCGACATAAGCTGTTTTGTGCCAACAAGGCACCAACACCAACCTGCATGAAGTCAACGTCGTCGATAGAGAGTACGGCGTCGCGACGTAAGCTGTTTCGTGCCAACAAGGCACCAACACCAACCTGCGTGAGGTCAACGTCGTCGATAGAGAGTACGGCGTCGCGACGTAAGCTGTTTCGTGCCAACAAGGCACCAACACCAACCTGCATGAAGTCAACGTCGTCGATAGAGAGTACGGCGTCGCGACGTAAGCTGTTTCGTGCCAACAAGGCACCAACACCAACCTGCGTGAGGTCAACGTCGTCGATGGCGAGTATGGCGTCGCCGACGTAAAGCTCGCCGGTGAGCGCCGCCGGTCCGCCCGCCTCCAGCTCAGAGATTAGCACCGGCACGCCGTGCTCACGCCCGCCCTAGGACAAACAAAACGTTTGTTTGTTTTGTGTCGACTTAAATGGGTCTAGCAGGGATTGATTTCTTTAGCTAGTAAGTAGATTATTCTTTATAGCATGTACACAAGGAACATTTGAGACTTGAACTATAATACAGTACAGTACTGTACAATTGGCGGACTTATTACTTATAATACAACTTACTTAACTTACATTTTATTACAAATACAACTTTTGCCCGTAGATTTGGTAACTCTATCAGCGCACACATCTATAATACCTTACTAAGTCACACATTAAAACAAGCACACTTTTGGAAGCTAAAACCAATATAACAAAGTTCCTTCTCACACTAGATTACTTAAGTACAGAACAGTTCCTAAAATAAATTTAAAGTCATATCATACCAAACACACACACATAATATATTTGTATATACAAATATATAAGCACATATTTTTTAAACATTATAAATAATGAATAACTTTATTTTATGACCCAGAAGCTGTCTGTTTTATTTTTGTGTTCATAAATTAAGTATGCTACAGACTTTTCATTTTTTAATTTTAACTGGTTCCCCAAGATACAGGCCCTGCCTAGTTTGGGGACCCCTGGATTTTTTTTGTAATTTACCTTAACTATGCACCGTACAGTAAAATAAGTTTTCACTGTAAATGTATCACTATGTTCGTGCAATAAATAAATATTTTTTTACTTTTTTACTTTACTTTTATAACCAATAATAATATTGTTCCATCATCATCAGCATACTATTTATGTAACTAAGTATGTACATTAAAAATTAAGAAATATTGTAAATGTTATGTTATGTTGTTATGAATAGAAGCGGCTCAGGCTTCACGTAAAAACTTAGTAAATATATTATGTAAATTTTAACTGTGTTATCAATAAAATATTTAAAGAATACAAAATTAAAATTATTTTAAATTATTCTCGGCAAAACGTGGGCGCAGTTCTTAGTGATTGGTGCCTCTGCCTACCCCCTCGGGGACAACGGGCGTGAGTTTATTTATTTAAATTATTCTTTGTATAAATTATTTTTTATATTAAAGTATTGCTGATATAACTTCACAAATGTACATAGCTTAGAAAACAAAGTCATGGTTGTGACTCGCACTGAATCAAACCTGGGTCTCCCTGTTCCGAGTCCACTGTTCTACCCCACTGGGCTGCAACCATGCTAAATTTGAATTCATTGTTAACTGTAATCAACTTAAATTATGCTAACCAATTAGGAAGAGCGGGAGTTTTCCTGGCACAAGTAATTCTTACTTAAAAGGAAGCTCCTATAAAAAATTGTAACCTAAATTAAGTTTGAAACTGAAAATAAACATTATATTTTATTAATTATTTATAACTACTTTCGGTTCACTATTCTCGGGTATTAGTAGGCACTCTGGGGCCAGGTATTCGACTCACGGTAACGGAGATGCCGAGCCCCAGATGCGGCGAACGCCTGACTCGCACGGTGCGCGGGCGCACGGGGCGGGGCGAGCGCGGGGGCCGCGGGGGGCGCGGGGCGAGGCCGCGGCACACGCGCACCAGCGTCTTATGCCGTTGCAAAAGGATCTCCGCCTCCACCTGTGGGCCGGGCCGAGGGGATCAGCCGTTAAAGAGAACAGCAAAACCCATACAAATGTAGGCCCTATGCAAGTGTAGTTTAGTTTTATTTACAAGGACTTGCTGGATCGCAATGAAACTACCAACACGATTAGAGAACAGAAATCGAGATTTGCTCGTGCTTTGCGACTGAGATTCCTTGCTAACATTATAAACGCGAAAGTTTGTATGCATGGATGTTTGTTACTCTTCCATGTAAAAACTACTTTAATGATATAGCCATCAGAATAAAGGTACTGAACCTTGAAAAAGAAAATAAGCGATTTGGAGTACTAATCCTGCGCAGACAAGCACAATTAAAATGAAATTATAGCCTCATAACACTTTTCTTAGAAAGTATAGAGAATTTTGGAACTAAAACTTTCGTAAGCACAACACATTGTAAACTTTTAGTCCGGATCTACGGGTGTTGTTATATCGGAAAAGTCCGAACAGGTTTCGCTCCGATTCGCAGAGCTTAATCATGGTGAGCAGAGACGGAGCTCGCATCGTCGGTTGCTCGTCTCACACTGCGGTCAAGCGCGCGGCGCGCCCGCGCCGAGATGGGTGGGGCGGGTGCCGGCACCTGGTCGGACTCTTCCGATATAACAACACCCGTAAGTAGATCCGGACTAAAAGTTTACAAAGTATAGAGAAGTCTATTATTTTTGTTAAAATTATTTCTAACGCACTATCTACGCACGATCTAAGCTCCAAATGTGTTGATGAAGTTTCATTGCGATCCGGAATGTTATTTGTAAACAAAATTATTTTTAGTTTCAGCTCACCTGGGCCCACAAGGGGTCTCTGATCTCAGCCCTCATGTCTCTGCCGAGCAGCTGCAACTGCTGTATCCGGCCCGCCAGCTCTTTGTCCAGGTATTTCGTGGCCAACCTGAAAGAGAGAGATTTTTTTTTAGTCATAGTTATGGTATTATTCTACCCTCGCGCTCGCTCTCTCCGCCGCAGTCGGGCAAAAAATTCAATTCACAAAATTCCAAAATCTAAAAGCAGATCAAATTGCAGCAGCTGAAAAATATATGTAATATTTTACTCGCGTGCATCTGAGTTCAACCGAGTATAGTTTGTGATACTTTCTAAGCTATGGCTCCGTACTGAAATTCAAGTGCCAGCACATTAAATCCGGACAAAAGTACAAGCAATTTTATTAAGCCGATTTTGTTCATCGCTGAAAATTCAGGTGATTCCCGGAATTTCCGGGGGACGACTGGCTGGACAGGCGTCCACGCTTGGTCGTTGCACTGTGTTACTTTGTTGGTAATGTGAAAACGCAGCGTTCTCTGTCACTCAGTCGTCCCCTTCTACTGAAAAAAAAATTGGCACAAAATTTTGTATTGAGATTGCAATTTGATAATACATTCGCTGGTGACTGTACTTGAAATATAGCACATATTTTCTGTATATTTGCCATGAAAAGGCTGGCGTTCACAACACTTTCCTTGCTATTAGCGACGCGCTGAACCTAAAAGAGGACGGTACAAATTCGTCGCTGCGGCTCAACTCTGCTCCAATGAACGCCAGGCTTAATAGGCACACAAAAGGAATGATGAGTGTCCCGTGACTCATCAGGGTAAAGTCAGCTTTCGCCTCGCAAACTATAATTGTGATATATTATTCAACTTGTCAACGTTTGTCATATTGTCTTGTGCAATAGGCTAGGAACGATTACGTTCTCACGAATCCAGTATTCCCTACTAGCCTACTACTTACAGACTCTATGTCAGTGGTTCCAATACTTTTCTGGGCACCCCAAGGATTGCTTTGTTGTTAGCAAGGATGAGAAAGTGAGGTTCCGCACACATACAAACAAAAGTTGTGATTTTTTTTGTAGGTCATCACGTATAATAGTCCAAAACCGGTCTCGCTTGGCACGTAATTAAGAAGTAGATGACGTGGTGACAGGTAACCTCTATTAATGGAGAGGTACACGAAGAAGAAGAAAGTCAACAGATGATAGTGTACGGGCTAGCACCGCACCGTAAACCTTTCTAGGTCGCCGTAATGCTGACTGCACCGCGCACAGTCGAGCTCACGGGCCTTGCTGCCTGCGCCAGACAGTCGGCTTTTGCCTCTCATTAACATCATACGTCTTCTAACATGTAACTGTGCACAGTAAGAAATAAACATCAAAAAGACCTAGCATCTCTAATCTACTTTCTTCATCCACCACTGCCCTGCAACCTACAACATCTGCTGTGCGACAAAGTTGAGTTGCACACGCTTTCCTCTGCTCGTACAGATAGTCTTCGGCATGGATCTATACAGACCAATGTATTCAACGCTTTGCAACGCATAAATGGCTTTGAAAATCCCAATTTATGGGCAACGCTGTGAAGTGTACTTTTCTGACGGACCTTTCTGTGGGCGGCGGGCTACAGATTGGAAACCATTGCTCTACAGTTAGTTTAGTATTTCGTCTTAAGCGGGATCACTGCAAGCGGGTCACAGCTCCTCACCTGGCCCCGAAGAGTTCCGAATGCAGCGCCAGCACCGTCTCCCGTAACGAAGTGTTCTCTCTGGCGAGTTGTGCCGCCTCGGCCCGCGCACGCGCCGCGTCCGACACGTTGCCGGCCGCGTCTGCGCCGTCTTGTCCTGCACCTTCCAAACACATACAGACATTTTGGTTTCCAATAACTTAACAAATCGGTGCAACAACATTTCGGTAGTAGTTAATGCTGTGGAAAGTCTCAAAACGATGCTATTATTTTGGGACCAGAAATAGGTAGGTACGTGGAGTTTCTTTGTTAGTTTCTTCTACTTTCTCTCGTAATTATTTTGTTGTGAATAAAATTTTTGAACTTGAATTTACGCTAACATAAACTGTACATACATAGTAAGCAAGCTTAGAAAAGACGCATTTGTTTGAATTTACATTAGCTTTAAGCTGACTACTGCTTTGCTTATAGTATTCTAGAGTTTTATCGGTTTTTATGGCAAAATTTATACATACGAGTACCTTATTCATACCTAACTAGCTTTGGATAGTAAAGTCTACTATGTTCGACTCTTTAAAAGACTACTCCTATTAGCTAATGTAATAATTAGGTATTTAATTAATTACTTGATTTCTACATAATACCTATAATAAATAGAAACTAATAGGATTGTTTTTTTCTACAATAAACTTCTGTTAATCAAGTTAAACAGATTTTTGTTGAAAATATATATGTAGAGTTTATTTGTTAGCATCTTCTCTACATAATCTATGAATTCCGAAACTATTAACTTTCCCGTAAAATGAACGAACACATTTTTTTAACTCAGATTTAAGGATGGAATACCTATAATCCGTAACAAGTGCCGTCTGAACCGAATAAGTGGGCTAAAATCTTGCTTTTCAGCTAAATATGAGGTGTACTAAAGAAATAGCAAGCTCTCAAGGGCGCCATAGTCAAAAAGTTTAGGGAAGCTTGCTTTAGGCAGTACAAAGCTCACCAGCGCACGCCGCACGCGCCTGCACCAACTCCGCTCGCATGTCGACCAGTTCCGCCTGGAAAAAAACAAGAAAAGCATTCCTATAGCGAAAGTTTAACGATACTGAGGATCACCCAGAGACCGGTCGGGGGAGATTACCAAACTCGTAATCCGCAGTAAATGTCGTATCTGCCGAATGGATCGAGAGTGTCACATAACACTCACAACAATGGAAAAAGCACAAAGTAGTGATTGAAACAGAAGTTCCGGAGTGGAATATTCCCCAATTCCGCAATGGAGTTAGGGAAATGGGGAATGTTAAGTATTATAAATATTTATTTCAGATGAAATCCATAAAGAAGTATTAGTAGTGGTAAGACTCGGCCAATATTTGTAGTATAATTAATGTAAATCAAGAGGCAAAAAAGCACACATGCATATTGATCCAGTGCCTGAAAATGTAGCAGTCACCTTTTGTTTCTAATCACGCTCAGGGTGATCTTAGTGCTCCCTCGCACTCTAACAATTGAGGCTTTTGACTTTTTAATAACAGTATAGAAATCATTCACCCTGGCAAGAGCGAACATACTTGACGATGGAACTAGAAACCATTGATGACGATGGACGATAGTACCGGGAAAAACCTATCTGCATCCTGAATGAGTAGTTATACTGCACGCGGAGGGTGTTGTTGTTCTTCCGTAACCTAGGTAGCTTATAGTTTATATTAGTGTACGTACACCTAGGACTACTTATGAAATTGATTTATGTGCTTAGGACTATCAAAGATTAACATGTTATATTAAGCACAGGGGCTATTCTATTATCAAGAGAGATTGACCCGGATTGATTAAACCCTTTTGAGTGGGAAACAACTAAATAAAAAATAATATAGGTATGGTACCATACTTAGAGTGAAACTTCCATACGTCTCTACTTTGCATTGCATTGTAGCCATATGTTGGTTCGCGGAATAACTACCTGACAACAATAGAAACATAATCTACAGCCGAAATCGATGGCGGCGTAAATCCGTATTAACTACTGACAGATGGCGGCACCCGAAATAAATCGTCTGACCTCTGCCCGGAGTCCGTCGTTTCTCGCGCCCAACCCCTCATTAACTTTGATATGCCATCTCGAATTTCATTGTTCTTCCGAGCTTGTATTTCGATGCTGTATCTTCGGATAACGGACCTATCTTTTGTTGGACGAGTGCGTTGCTCTTACACCTTTACGAAGCAGCCTCATGCAGTTGCACAAGGCCAGCTGTGGGGAGCAAGCAAATCTACGTTTTGAAACAGATAGTATCGTCTCCGTTTACCACTACGTTGTCTTTGAAAGACTTTAATTAAACGGGGTTAAAAAAATACGGGGTTAATTTTAATCTCCTAAGTCCTTGAAGTCGACACGATTCAGGAATTTACGTTTGAAAAAAGGGTGTATTTTTTTTTAATATTATTGTACTTCCTGAATCGTGTTGGTGATAGTTTGTCTTTTACAATAACTTTTCTTTTAAAAAGATTTTTTAATAAATTATGGGTTTGGACGCGGTTCGGCCGTCGTCGATTTTTAGTAAACAAGTAAGTTGGACTTGGCCCCCTTGGTGGAGTATGGCCTATCTTCCTCAGGGAAGAGACCCGTGCCCCTCGGTGGGGACATGATGGGTTGATGATGATGATGATGAAGTAAGTTGGTCGCTGTTTGGCCGTTTTTCAAAATATAATAAAAATGCAAATGCTTCCTTTTATTTCTGCCACTATGTTACTTAGCAAAAAATAATCCTTCTGGTGAAGCCTTTCCGTCGGTATGATAAAGCTACAGGGTATTTTTTTTCACGGATAGCTGGTTCGATTCCCGCTTCAAACATGGAATTATTTAAAAGTCTATGAATACAGTTTAAATTGTTTTTTAAATTAAAATAATGTTTTCCTTCAGTAAAATGTTCCATCTCCAATATTCAAGGTACTTGCCCTCCATGTGGCATAGCCGTGGGACGCCCAGTATAATTGGTGATCGTTGATGTTACTCGACAGGCCAAAGTCAGTACTCAGGCCGTATTATGATGAATCAAGTCGGAAGCGTTGTTATCGAACAGGCGGAGTAAGCAAATAGCACGCCAGCTGCGTGGCGGGCTTCTCAAGTGGACGGAATGCGATCCACAAGGTGGTCCTTCCGTATTCGGCTGCGATGGGCAGCGTCCATCGAGAATAATATTGCGCTCGTTGTTATTAAGCTCGGCATAGATGCGAGAATCTAAAAGTTGCTTGCTCTACAGCGTGATTTTTTTAAATCGTTGGCACTACGAGTATTTCCAGGGGACGTTCTCATAAATTTTCATACGCAGTTGGTTCTTCGAAATTGTCATAGCAGTTGGTTGGTAAGATATCTGTAAATTATCGTTATATCCGACGTGCATCCGTTATATCAGACCTTTAATTGGAAATTGTTTAGATAGAATTCATCGGGATAAGAAGTGTCGTTTAAAAAAATATTTTTGTTATCTAATATTTAAGAGTAGATATTATGTCATTCCATACGCATTTATACATACAAGTGAAATAAGATAGATATTACTTGGCCGGCGGCGACCATAAGACGCTCGAACCCTATGTATTATTTTATTTTCGTTCCGATATTGTTTATTTATGCTGAAGCAAATTAATGTTAGCTTTTCCGATTCGCATTTTTTTAAACTAGCGCCAAAATTATGATTCTAACTCATGGTTACAATGTGCCCTTAATAAACGGTGAACGAATACGAAATAACCCTGTAGAATGTTTGTTAAGAATACAACGAGTTACTAAAATAACGCAGTACCTGAAAACCCGAATAAACCGCCTCGCTCGTGCACATTCTTTGATGCTTTTGAACATTGATGAAAAATTCGAAAAATAATAATAATAATAATAATAATAAACTCACGCCCGTTATCCCCGAAGGGGTAGGCAGAGGCACCAGTCTCTAGAACTGGACCCACGTTTTGCCGAGTTTATTAGGTCCCAAACGTGACAAGTGGCAAGCCTGTCGCCGTTATCCGGGCACAATTTATCAGCGAATGGTGTTGCTGTGCAAACAAATGTACGTAACTAAAAGTCATTGGTACATGCGTGGTTCGAACCCAGACCCTCATGATCGAGAAGCAAGGGTCAACCCCACTACGCCACCACCGCTAAAAAAAAAAAAATTCAAAATTTCAAACTTTAGCTTATTGAAAGTGGTTCAATTTATCGATACTGAATATAAATTTATTACAGCTGTTGGTAGCGAATCCGACAATTCATCAGTAGACCTGTCTTTTTCCAGCATAAAAAGTAGCCTATGCGCAATTCCAGACGCTAACCCTTGGTTTCTCAAACGCTAACAGGCTGTTAATCTACTGTTAACAGATGTCAGGTGGTTTTTTAGTAAGCAGTTTTGTCGACTGACAGCTGTTAACAATAGATTAACAGACTGTTAGCCTTCAAGAAACCGGGGTTATGTCTGTACCAAATCTGGCATGATTGAGTTGAGAACAAACATCAACCCATCCAAACATTCGCATTTACAACATTAGTAGAACGTATTTCAATAAGACATTCTTGTTTCAAAATAATAATAGGTCACACATCATATTGTGTTCTCTATCTAGAGCCACCGTTTGGTATATCCATAGGAGATAATTTTTACGACTGTCGTTGGATTCATCCATGCATAGAGTGCAATACATTTCGAAACGCCGCGGATCGGACCATAAAAACCAGCAGCTTCCGTATGTTTGTGTAATGAGATCAAAATGTATTGGGCCATGTCTTTATACGTCCAGCAATTGTCGTAAAATTAATGCTTCGGACTACTTTAACGTGCTATAGCATCAATCAAGGGGCATTAAAACACAGCCTCAGAGAAAAATGACGACTAAATTAGCTGGGTGTGTAAAAAACCGATTTCAGTCAGTATTGCCTCCACGATATAAAACGCCATTAACCTTGCCGAACCTAAGGCTAAGCGCGTACTGCGATAAAAAATCGTTGCGAAAAAATATCGCAAGTCTGCTAACAACAGAAATACACTACAATACACGCACTGCGAAAATTAATCTTTTGCGATTTAAAGTCGCTCGTGCGAAATCGTACCCTATGAAGGTTGTATGTACCGAGCCCCGCGGCTCCTTACTTCTGTAAATCCATGTATCGATGGCCTCCGCTACTTCGCAGGAAATTTTATCAAATTATTGTCGTTTGCGAGTTTATTTCGCATTTTAAAAATCACAGCGAATGAATTTCGTAGTGCGCACACTAGACTATAAGTAGGTAAAGATTTGCGAAATTAGAAGAATATGCGTGACCATTAGCTCTATGTCAACATCAGGTCATATTAAGAGGTGCCCTGCCTGAGTTATCATCCACTCTACCACTTATAAAATAAAGACATAGACGTGCGAATTTTGAACTAAAACCTTCGGAAGCACTAGACAATTATTAACCTTAATCCGGATACACTTTATTTATTTATTTTATTTTTAAGGAAAACTTACAGCTAAAATTAACAAAACGAAAAATTTAGTAGACAACAAAAAGATTCCTCCTAGAGTGGGATCAGGACAAGTGATTACAGTCTGTTGTTAGCTTTTAGAATGTACCTCGGCTACTATCGATTAAACCGATTATATTGCAATAAGGTAAGGTTTATTTTGTATTGTTATCTTAACTTACATAACTTTTCAAAATAGTGAAGAAAAGTTTTATACAGAGCAGGAAGTAGTATTACACTCGTGTGCTTTCGGCGAAAACCGAAGCCTACTCTAGAGCCCGAGGTATATTCTAAAAGCTAACAGACTGTATGTAGTGTGGAAGTTACTATCATTATCAAAGACGCGTTCTCATGGGTCTTAGCAAAGAATCTATTAAATGAAACAGTTTGCTGCATTAAAAGTTAGCAGCTCCCAGGGAGACACAGTCGCGAGTGCGTTTCTAGTCGTACCTTATTTTGCCAAGACATCAGAGATGTCTACTTTACCATATTAACCAATAAACACGGCCCACGCTTGTTGCATGATCATTATCATATCATTCACATCAAGGTGGGCGTCGCAGCGCGGCAGACTCTGAATATCACAACAACAGGGCACAAGGGCGATGGGCCATTAAAAATACAGGTCTTCATATTTACTGCACATCATTTGTGCAATTTTATGTGGCGTCTAATGATGATAGACTAATTAATCGTCTGCAGGTAAGTCTGATTCTCTCACATATATACTAACTCAAGTCTCTGTAACCCCGAAGAGCAGACAGAGACCAGGGTTTGACAATTGACAAGATCCTGACAAACCTCTTTCGCTTCGTCAATAATAATGAGGGCTTTACAGAGCGTCATTAAAAAATTACCGATAGATGGTGCTACCGATAAGCGATTGAGCTGATCTGGGCTCAAAAAAAAGGTCGCACAGCTCGCCACAACACTTCACCGCCATTCGGCACAAAAAAGATGATGACCCTTCTAAAATGCCTGCGAAAATGGCGCAAGAGATGACTGAGTGAAGGTCGTCTAAAAAACAAAACTACTTAATCGTGAGTCAGTAGCAAAAGCTAGTTAAGAATAACGTAAGGAATGATAACGTTGATTTTCTCCCATCACTAGTCATATGAAACAGACATGTGTCAGGATCGTATACTCCCAGCGGCCGCACAATAGTTCGATGTATTTTTTCGTCAGATATATTTATGTCGTCTGGCATTCTTCCATCATCTTCTCCATATACACACCAACGAAAAATTACTCAGTTGAACGTAGTTAGCAAAAAGGTTCCAACCCACACAAAGTGAGCTTTGAGATCTTTGACTTTTTAGGTTTACCCTCTTCGTACATGTCTCTTGGTCTACCGTGCCATCGTGCCATAACTTTGCACACTCATCGGATCGATATTAAAGTCTTTTTTTGGTATATTTAACTAAAAAACTACGACGTTGTGGGTTGGAACCTTTTTGCTAAACTACGTCCAATGCTAATAATCAATACATTAGAAAAAATAACCGGACAAGAGCGAGTCGGGCTCGCCTACCGAGAGTTCCGTACTCGCAGTGTTTTCCGAGCTTCAAAGATTTTTTTTAATGATTCAATTGAAAATATATCGTTTTCAGAACTTTTCTTGTATTTGTAGTATCACGATAATACTTGCCAAATTTCATGAAATTACCATGGTACTAGGTAAACGGAAGTACGCTTTGGCGGGTTTTTTTTCGCAGCTTCAAGGGACCAACTTGAGTATATGGTTTTAATTTCAGCTCTATACCTATACGCGTTCTCGAAGACAGACAGAAAGACAGATGGGCTGACGGACGGAGAACGAAGTGATCCTATAAGGGTTTCCCTTTTCCCTTTTGAACCCTAAAAAACTACTTATTAATTAAACCGACAACGTCAAAAATCTTGAACGGCGCTCGTTGCAAACAATTTGTGTCAAGAGTAGATTTTTTGGGGAGAAGATTTTTTTGTTCACTGTAGCAAAATTAGTTGCGTTTTCTGTTCATTCATCTCATGGGCCGTTTATTGATATTTTATGTTCCTATGTCATCCGCATCTATGTTAATTTATGTCATCGCGGTTGGACTACTTAGTATCTGCTGTTTATGCTTGCTGGTTACAAAGCTTAAACACTTCCTAGTCTTAATTGCTGGACATGAAAAAGACAGGACTAAAGTCTGTAAAGCAACGGGGCACTAACGGTAGCCTATAAGAACTACCTCTGCTCCTTTGTCACCTATGTGTTGTTTCACAGTTTAACAAAACTCTAACAAGCTTGTAATGTTTGCATATTGACTGGTAATGAGTGGAAAAGCGGCGGGCATTTGTCGCCAGGACGCGGTTAGACTCACTAATAGAGTGTGTTGTAAAGAAAACTCATGTAAATTACATTCTTAGACATTCGACATACAGTAGTACGCAAGCAGGTTTAGGGTGGTGGGTAATGTGTCTCCGTCTCTCTCGGCAAGTAATGACTAGACCAATGCAGATTCAAACTTAGTAAATTTGTGTAAGTGACGCGCGTCCTGAATTCTTTAATAAGATTTCTCAAGATATCAAAAGACACGGTTCAAAAAATGTGTAACGTACACTTTGTTTAAAAACAGCTATGCAGTTTCTGCTCTACATAGAATAGTATAGTATTAATATTAGAAAATATACTTGGTACATAATAGTTATTTCAAGAAAAAATACGAACGTTTACCTTATCCTCTTTTAAATGATCGTCGACCATTCCTACCATACCACTGTGGGCTTGGGCAGCAGACATTTAGACCATCTTACAGAAGAGAGCGAACCGATTCGTTTATAAGATACGCATTAGAGATTTCTATAAGGAAACCTAACATCCTGACAGTTGCTAGTCTTTATACCTATGAGAATATTATGCGTCGCGAAAAATATCGGTAATATAAAAACATTAGGTAGCCAACACAATGTGAATAGATACTAGAAATAAACACAAATTTTCGTTCCCAAGACTCGAAAGGAATAAACCTTTGCCAGCCTGAGGGTCTAATTCTTTATGGGGGCTTTGTATACATTTTTACAATAAAATCCCTAAAGATATAATAAGCTTGCCAGAAGCGCGGTTCAAAAGATGGGTAAAGCGCACTTTGTGCCAAAAGTTCTAGACAGACTCTCAAGAGCCTAGATTGCACCTATATAAAGAAGATAAGATAAGAATATTCTTTATTGAACATTTTTAAGATGTATTATGTTATCGCATATACTACACACACGCGACCCATTCTAGTCCTTTTGTTTTTTTACAAAGTTGTGGAGAACTATTACAACTTCGTAAGAAAATAAATCGATCTACCAATGTAACTGCCACCTACTATGATGTAGATGTTTTTGCTTTTTCTTAGTGAACCATACTGTATTGTTACCATTTCTGATGACAATAAGACTGGGAGCCTAGCCTAAGTTTTAATAATGTGCCCAGGTTCTCATTCCACGTGGGCAACTCTACGTTTGCATTTATCCAGTAGCCTAGTGTTTCCTAGAATTGACTGCATAATAAATGCAATGAGGTAGTTTGTGCTCTAACAGGAAATGTATGCGGCATTATCGTGTGTCCGTTTGGTGAGAAATCTAATTTGCCACAAGAATTCGATAGCTCAAAGTTAGTGTCGGATTACATATCGTCACCGTTATCACGTCAGACACCACACGAATGCTTCAAAGATTTATGTCTTTTATACATGGAGAGAGACTTATACATATTTGTACAAGCGTGAAGAGGTATCTTCGGCTATACCTATGTATTTAGAGACAAGTTCCAACAGCGGCTGCTCATCACTCAGACACTATGTTTAAATTGCACTCCATGATATAGCACTTTTTCTGCGCTACTTTGAATGAAAAGACTTTGACTTAACTTTGAGTTGATCGAAGGTACAAAGCAAATCAACCTTAACATGCATTGCAAACGAGTAGATAGGATACACTTCGTAGAAATTTTCAGATACCCGAAAAGCGTCACTTTCCTAAGACAATGCCGAGTCTCCTCTTCTCAACATCTCCACGTGTACTCGCGGCGCGTGCGGCGCCCCTAATCAGCGCTGATCTGAGATACGTACGTCCGATACCGGCCCAGCGGTGAATCAATCTTCCGACCGTCCGCCTGCCTATCTCCGCCATCGGGGGCATCTATGCCCTAGAGGCAAAGAGAATAGAGCCAGATGCACCAATGCACGGACCGGAGCAGGATTTATCAGAAGTTACTGTTCTGCATCAAAATTTGCGCTTCACTAGAGTCGAGTTATAATGTGGCATAAGTAGGAGCAAAGGTTTTTCATAAAGATTGCCTTAACTTGATCACCACGCGAGCCCACCGCATAAATTAGGGTTTATTTACTTCCGTATTCGTAAGGAGGTAATTTTTGTCCCTTTTGAGTCTGAACGCGCTCCAAATCCAGATGAGTAATTTATGCAAATATTCACGCGCCATCAGACTCGCTAGAACTACAATACCTTGTAAATACTGAGTAGATCCAAAAATGGCTTTAATTAAGCAGAACGTGAAAGCAACTCCCGACATGTCATCAGGCGGGATAGGATCGCCGCTGGCCAACGCCTGGTGTTGCCAGATGTCCCGTTTTTTGCGGGACAGCCCGTTTTTTCAATCTTCTCCGAACGCGCCCTCTGAGCAATCAGAATCGTGGAAAGTGGAAAATCGTGGTCTCTGTATACACCTTTGAAATGCAGGCGAGAATAAACACTGGAGTATGTATATTATGAATTGTTGTTAATATACATTTAGTATAAGCTGTTTTATAGACTTCTACGGCTACTAGACGACAACCCGGCTTCTTTCGGGTAAAATGTAAACGTATAATAATATTCTACTATTTTTTTTATAAAATGTAGATGATGCTCGTGTAGTTATCGGTTAATAATATTTTTTTAGCCATGTAGGTACCATTCATGTACCATATTGTGTCACACACATTCATAAAAGAACTTAGACCATAGAGGTCACAGTGGATAACAGAATACAGGTCAGTTAAGTAAAGCTGGCACGTTCGACACATTTACACGTTGCGCTTGTGTAATGTCTGTGAATAAGCGCGCGGCGTGACATGTACTGCATGCGCATCATGAAAAGTCTGCCCGTCTCTCTTGCGCGCGGTCTAGCATATGAGTGTGAAGGGGACAGTTATAGTTTTACTTTTGCTACTGTTCATAAATACAGTGTGATCTTTTTGGTATTCAACCGTATGTGCATTTCAATGAGGGATTTTTCTGACAGCTAAGAAAAGTAGTTCCAAATGAGCCGTTTTCAGAAGAACTAAAAAAAAAAACGAATGGCTGTCAAAGGAATGCAATTTTTGACCTCAGCCCAATAGCCATGAGTGATACATCATCAAATAGGTCTCAGCGAGCTGAACAAAAGTTATGATGGTGATGTATCACACATGGATATTGGGCTGAGGTCCAAAATTGCATTCCTTTGACAGCCATTAGATTTTTAGTTCATCTGAAAACGGCTCATTTATCGAGTAACTGACCACTGAGCGTCCGTGACCCTTTGTTACATAATTAAATTGTTGAGGATTTCTGGGATAATTATTTTCTGTTTTGGTAAAGTTTTTCTTAGGTGAAATTGTTTTTGTTCATGTGAAAATTTATTGAAAATTATAACTATTTCGTGACCATTGATTCCACCTTATTTTTAATACTTTTCGCTCGAATTTGCTAAAAATATATTATAACAAGTAACACATATGTATGTATATTTGTATTTATTTATCTACAACGCACCCATCTTACTAAAACCTAACTCTAGTCTACACTTAAACTAGAGTCGCATTTTGAATCGATAATCCCAATTTTCTGCCCGTAAGTTGTCGACTCAGATCGACTCATTTTTTACGCTTTTCAATGCGATGTGCATTTCGTTCGAGTTTACCGTAGACCGGTACGAAACTATTAATATAGATAAGCTGTTACGAAGATTTGTTGAGAGAGGTGGTCCTAATGAATGTATTTTTTTCGTATACGGGGTAGGGTTATTTTTACGAAAGTAATAATAATAATAACATTTACATACAGGCACATACATTGCTTCTGGCCCCACACTAGGACACCCTGTGTCGTGGGACCCAGAAACAGCAACGTCACAAACATGTTAACATCCAAGACCTGGGTTTCTTTTTTTTAAGTAAAGATGTACATAAGAGGAAGGGTGTTAGAAAGTGTTAAAATTTTCTTAAGCAATTTCAGCCCGAAGCGCCCTAAGCTCCACATTGGATAAAATTTGGCGAGTAACAGCCTTACAACAATTGTATTGAATACCTAAGTAATCGGAAATCTTCATGTTATGCTTAATACATGCAGGTTAATCTTAAATTTTGACGGATCGTCCCGACATTTTCGTCCCAGACTCAGCCTTTTCCGTGGGTTATTTGGAGAAACTTTTCTGGCAACACTACCCACAGCCCGGAGGTTTAACAGCTTGTCTAATGAACCGCATTCATTTGTTCTAACTGTAGTTTTATTGTGATAGCTCCATATTAGTTCCGGCTTATCTTTAGATCGCATATTCAATTTCAAATTTTCAAATTTCTTATGAATAAACAAATTGAAATTGATATTCTGGGCAGGCCACTGCATATTCAGATGTAATGCAGTGATATATTTTTTTGCCAAAAAGACTCAGTAACCGTGACCGAGAATTAAAAGAAAATTTGATTTTCTGAATAATTCTTCCTAGCTCTCTCTTTTTCAGAGAAGACCTGTGCCAATTTTGCTTATTGAAAAATGTTGCATTGTTTTGTACAGGGTTTCGTATAGGTATGAGCTTCTGATTCTTCCTAGGGGGTTCTGATTGTTCCTATTGCTGAGATATTATATAAATCAAGTTTTTATTCTCATCTATTTACCATCTAAGACAAAGACAAAGACAAAGACAAAGAATTTTATTTGTAAAACATGGGTAATCATCTGATGGTATAACAGTAGTCAAAGGAGTCCAGCATGTTTTGCCATTTGAGGCGTACAAATATTGAGAATTTAAAACATTACAATCATGCAGTTAACATACAATGAATAAGTCAAAATGTCATATACTGAGTAGTTATAGTAATAGTATCAACATCATTATTGTCGAAGCAAAATAATTAAATTAAATTATATAAAGTGTAAAGATCTAGAGGTAGCTATGTCCAAAAAATTTAAATGTCATGTTAATTAAATTAAATACAAAATGTCAATTTGCTGTGTCACGGCAGCGTCACACAATCTATAATAATTATTTTTCAGTCAAGTATTCATTTATATTATAATAACATTTTTTAAACAATAATAATTTGAGTTTGTGTTTGAGAGAGGCAAAGTCCAACTCTCGAATGTCTCTGGGTAACTTATTGTAAATAACAGGCCCCATACAGAATATGCTCTTCTGCAGGAGCGCTGTATTGGCTTTTCGTATACATATTTTACTTTCATCCCTTTGCATTCGTTGACTGACATCTGAAACACGTCTAAAGATGTCCGGATTTGATTTTACAAAAAGTGAAACCTCCAGAATGTACATACATGGTAATGTTAAGATATTATTATTTATAAAGTAGGGTTTACAACTGTCGGTTGGTTTCATTCGAAATATTGACCTTATGCACCGTTTTTGGGCTTTAAATACTTTATCCCTATCTGTTGAATTACCCCAGAATATTAATCCGTATCGCAACATGGAAGCCACAAGGCCGTGGTACGCAGATATAACTGCATCAGTGTTTGCAATGTGAGCTAACTTATGTAAGAGATAGCTAGAAGAGCTAATTTTTTTGCATAACACCTCAATGTGCTCTTTCCAATTTAGATGCTTATCCATCTACTGTAAAAGTATCTAATATCTTTAATATGTAGAAGTAGGCATGATTCATAATTTGTACTTCTGGCCACAGCATTTATTTTCCTTTTGTATTATAGTCAATATAGAATATTATATTGACTATAGTCTAGATTTGCAAGTTGTTGATGGCAAAAACAATTAAATTTCATCTTTTAAACGGGTGGATTATTATTATCAGCATTATTGGCGACTAATGAATGTTGATGAGGCGCAAAAGATGTGAGAAGGTATGAGGATAGGTTCCATTTTTCATATCCCTATCTGGCAAAACAACGTTTGCCGGGTCAGCTAATTTATGTATATAAATTGAATTTTCGTCCAAATAGAGCGTTGAAAACTCGACCCGGGCATCACCCACGCGACCACCACAATTGAGCAACTACACCGGTACCTATGGCATGATCCAGCATTTACTTGCTGGTTGCCACGGAATTTACAATCCCGACAACGGTTCCCAACCTGCTTCCCTATTCTGTATCATTCCACTGGATGGTTTTTCACTCCGAAGATCACCGAACTACTACAATTTAAATTTTTATTCTATCAAGAATAAGAATATATTATATTACTAGCTGTCCCGGCAAACTTCGTACCGCCAAAGTTTTCGTAATTTTTATATTTTCTCACCATTTAAACCTTCCCTGGAATTCCACAAATATAAAAAACCAAAAATCAGCCAAATCGGTCAAGCCGTTCTCGAGTTTTTGTGAGACTAAGGAACAGCAATCCATTTTTATATATAAAAGAAGAAGAAGAAGATAGTAGTTCGGAGTAGCAATCACCGAGAAGTGAAGTTAGAAAATAGAGTTACTGGATCGGATCTGAATAGCGGCGCAAAGAATTCACTGCCGACATCAACTGGAGAAAATATGGAATGTCAATGGTTTTTAATAGGAATATATCAAAGTTAAGTTTATTTTTGTCCTTGTTTGCTTACCTATGACGTGGTACCTTAGTTTGGGTATATCAATGTTATTATTAATTCCCGTAATTAGTAAATTTAATACATAATATAAATCAGAACGATAACTGGGCCTCAATTCTGTTAGTGCATTATAGTAAGATGACAGATACACAATCAGGTCATATGACCTGTTTTTTATACCATTGATGCCTAGAAAGTCCTGAAGCGGCAATGAAACTGAATCGCCACGTTCATGCCGTTGTAACTTGTAACTAAAACGTTACTGGAATTGTTTTCACAAAAAATGTAAGACGAAAATCGTAAGACTATTTGAATCTAATGGTACATATTTATGAAGTATTATAATATAGTGTGTAGTATACGTATTAGAAGTTTGCGAATTTGCAAGTAGGTAATTTATCTTTTTTATTGTTTCTTATGACCTCTATAGCACTACCCTTTACTCTTTCCACATCACCCATGGTTAGCTGGTAGAAAATACTTTATAGTATTAAGCTCGCCCTTGTACAGAACACTGTTTATTGTGCAATAAAGAATTTTTCATTCATTCATTCAATCCCTGCAAATCGCAATCAAACCGATACAATGACGTTATAAAGTTAGGAATCTCTGATTTCTACAGTACGCTCAAAGTTCAATGCGCCGTCCAATGAAAACAAGAGCACCCACCAACTGACGATTTGTGTAATGGACTTTGTCTTGTGATACGACCATTCATCTCCGATGGGAAATCATACATTATTTAAATGCATCACAGTCTCATGAATCAATCAATTTCTACGATCAAAATTGCTTGATATGTTACAGAAGGCATTCGCGACTTCAAAAATGGGTCCTTAAAAAAGTTGTGAATGATCGATTCCGGTATCCTGCGCTTAATCAGCATAAAAAGACGACAGTGAGAAACACGCTACACCAGATTTCATATTAATGTCAGATTTCATACCACAGTTAAAATACTGTACAGTCCGAGAAATGCCCTTTCTTGTTCAATGCTCACCCTTTACTATAGCAGGTTATGAGGACGAAACATTTGGACGTTTCTGCTCACTGTAAAGTACAAATATCAAACCAACAAATATAAAAAAACATCAACTTTTAGACACTCAAATAAGATTTTGCAAAGTATTTTCATCTCGATGTTTGTATTGAAACCTATATTTTCTCTATTTTTATTTCTTGTCTTGTTTTTAATATTTATTGCCATCCTTTATGTAACCCTGTAATGGACAACTTCGTGATAAAAATGTAAAGATCCTGCAGTTGTGGACTGTACGAAGAGTCGTTGACCCAGTGACCGCGAAGTGATGATTCGTCAACGCCAGCGGGGTCAAGGTATATTGCTCCGCCACCCAGGGTCCTAAATAAGGGTCTTTATCAGTAGGGACCCCAAGGGCTCTAAAAGTTCCATTTAGCTTATCGGCGGGTACGGCGGTGTTGGATAGCATCGCCGAAAGAAACCTCTCAGCGCCAGAGCGTGCAACATCGAAAAGTGTGCCAGGAAATGCAATGTGGAACAGTATGGGATACCTTATACCGAAATTCTAGAACTAGGTTCTTCAATTAATTTCATGAAAATTCCGAATGTTACGTAACTTATTTCGTTTGTACCATTTTTTTTTTCTCTAGAAACCTCGGTACAAACGAAATAAGTTACATAATATTCGGAATTTTCATGAAATTAATTGAAGAAAAAAGTACAAGTTACGTCTTAAGCGATTTTGCAACGAAAATGTAAAAACCCAGCCTGTGTCTATTGTGCCACAAGGGTGTATTAGGGTGTTATGTCGCAATCTTATCTCTGAGATATACATATATGTCGCAGTAAAGTAGTTAAATCAGAGAGTCAATTGAATTTCTAGACAGTCAATCAAAGATCGATATTCAATGAAGTCGCTAGCATTTTGATTTAAATAAAGCAGCGTCGAAAACGATTAACCATCTGACTGACCGAAAGCCAGAATGTTGATTAACAATGTAAAACAAGATGGCGGTCACGACAACAGCTGATTACTTTTAGAGCCTTTCTTTTGGCAAACGTTGTGCAACGTTGGTTTGTTGTGTAAGTGGTTTTTTGTTTCAAATTGTGGTCTTTGGTGAAATTGTAAACATGTTGTCGAATCCGCCACGATTATTTAATTTGATAATGTTATTTCGGTGTCATCGTGAAGAACTGAGAGCTTGGAAATTCCGTGTTTTGTTTTATTGTAAAAGTCTTTTGTAAAACGCAATAAGAATAAATATAAGACAAGCAATGTCTTTTTACTATCCATTTTTTTTCAATGAAATATCTTGTCAAATATCATACCCTATCAAAGTTGAAATACCTAGGAACGTTTAGGAAACTCGTTAAACGTCTCATTCACTCACTTGCCTGACGGAACTTTAGCGACTTGATTGAATATCGATCTTTGATTGACTGTCTAGAGATTCATTTGACTCTCTGATTTAACTACTTTACTGCGACATATACACAGAGATAGAGTCAGTTTGAATCTGTGAAAAAATCAAAGATATGGCCGATTACAAAAAAAGGTATGTTTCGACACTTAAAACAATAAAAGCTCAAAGGATAAGTAGACGTTGACCTAGAGCTATAAAATTTGGCAAGCAATATCGCCTTATACTACAAATACAGAGAAAAGTCTGAAAACTATATATGTTTAATGAAGTTATAAAAAATATTTTGAATTTCGTAAACATCTCGGAAAAACGATGAGAACCGAACCCTCGGTAGGCAAGCCCGACCTGCTCTTGTGCGTGTTATTTTTTACAAAGATCAGTCATGACTCATGGTCGCAGTAAATGTCGTGTCGTTTTCGTCCATCGTAAACGCGTCCAACGACCGGTTTCACATTGGACGACAACAGTGGCGACACGACATATTCGGCCTGGGTCCGACTATTTAATTAGTTGGTTTCACGTCGGTGGTCGTCCAATGTGAAACCGACCAATTTCAAATTGCAAGTCAAAATATCTAGGAATTACGTACGATTACTAAGAAACTTAACGGCACGGCGGAAGCTTGATAAAATCAAGCTAGGTTTAAGTCCAGGTGCACAAAGTACCTTGTGGAAATTCCAACAAAACGCAGTACAAACAGAATCTCGAATAACAATAATTCATGTGAAGCGAACAATGGCTGAGGTCTCGTAATCGTTTAACAAATGGACAACTAATTCAAATCCTCGCTATTATCGGACTGCCATTGAACTCGATCCAAGGCTCTTTAATCTTACCTCAAGTACAGTCAGATACTTTTTCCTTCGACCAGGAGTACCCTGTTAAAGTCAGTTCCATTAAAAAAATTGTAACCTATTATTGTTTTTTAATTCAATGCAAAAAAATAAAACTGTCACGTTGACATCACAATACAAAAAAATCTACCGAGTAAACGTATATATTTTATAGCGGTAACACCGCGTCATTTTTTTGCATCGAATTAAAAAACGGACTTTAATTTTTCACATTTTTTTTTTACGTTTTAAAATCTAAAAAATTGTACATTTTTTCGCCTAACTACAAAGCGTTGACTTAGCGCTCTAAATCTGTACATTATATAGATAGATAGAATATTCTTTATGGACACATAAATTTAACTATAATCCAATAAATAAAAATCTCGTGAATAAAATTCACAGTGTTATAGCGCAAACTTCTCCAAAAGTTGACTTGAAAGTCCAAGGCTTCACCGACTTTGATTAAATTTCATGTGTATATTCGGTAGGTCTGAGAATAGGCTGTTATGTATTTTTTATAGCCCTAAGTGGAAAAAAATATATATGGCGAAACAACGTTTACCGGGTCAGCTAGTAATAATTAATTATGTATTATTATAATGTAACTAATTATAGCCTATTCCCTAATTGTCACTTCACTACTCAACGGATTAGGAAGAAAAAGGCACATTTTGTCACATAATATGTCTAAATTAAATTAAATTGATAAAATCATATTATATGTCAGACTGTACGTTTTTCAATCTAATACAGTAACAAAGTTAATAGGTTTTAAAAACTTAGTTACAAAACTAACGTTAGTAACAAATTAATGAACAGACAGACCGATGAAGATTAGGACAGAAAAGTTACGAGTAGGTACTAGGAACACAGACATAAATAAGTTTCTCTTAGAATCGCTACGTGGTTATACTTTTTGATTTCACTGAAAGTACGAGGTAATCAATCCATCGTTGAAATACGCTACGTACTATAGGGGTAACGGCGCTTTCGAGATTTGATAACATTGTTAATTTGTCATTCAAAACAGACCTGTTTCTATGTTGGTGCAAGTAGGAATTGATGAAGCTCTGTCTACGCAGATACACTATCGATGGTCGAAGGGATTCTCTTGTTTGATTCTGTACCATTGTTCTAGCTTCAGAAAGCACATACTTTCTCATCTTTTGCGACCGATACTTTTCGGAAAAGAATCTCCTATAAACATGCATATGCTCACACCTGCATCCCAAAGAGGTAGGCAGAGACCAGGGACTGCCGCCGCCTCCCACGATCCTGACAAATCACTTTCGCTTCATCGACATTCATTAGTCGTTGCATGCACACACGTCGGTTTTCGGTACTTTTTATCTTGCTCTTTATTAATACATCCTCTATTTGGTCGAAGTGTGTCCGCCTGGGGCGACCCTTACCAGCCCTTCCACTTTATATTTGCTTCGTCAGTCTTTCTTCCTTCATCCTCTCCACATGTCCAAACCAACGCAACATTCCTTTCTCAATAAATTCTAGTCGCTACATCCTCTTTCAGTTCACAACGTTCTCTGATCACACTATTGCGTATTCTGCATTCAAAACGTGACAAAACCTTATGAAACCTAAAGTCACAATGCAAAGAAACGTATTTCTAGTAAAGGTTGTAACTCATTACATTTACAAAACAACATGGTTTTCATACGCTGACACTGTTAGTAGCATCTTACGGAACGTTATTTATGAAATACAAAACAGTAGCTTGCGCTAAAGAGGCCAAGGCATATTCAACAATAAAATGTAAATGCAACAAACAAACAAAATACAATGTTCGACGACAGACCCTTATTTCATAGATCTACAATTCTGGGTTGATTTTGACAGTTCGATGTTCATTGCAATATCGGTTAACTCATGTATTTAACAAGTAGGAATACTCGGCATCGCAGTGTACGTATCATGCTTCTGATTAACTTTGTAATATAATTTTATGAAATACGGCCCATGACAGGCCTTTTTAGTCCATAAAATAGCACTTATTTTGTCCAGTCAACAGCTTTCTAGAAAGTCAACATTAAACACAAAGTGAATGATTAAACTCCGCCGGGCAAAGCAGAAGAAAAAGTAAAGACTCAGCATCCGATTTGCTACGCATTTGGCATGCAAAGCTACTTCAGCACTGTTGCACCTGGCTTTGTCGCACCAGTTTACAATTAAACTTGATATTTTCTTCCAACAGACGAGAGAGAGACGTTTTTTTTAAGATACCAGACTGAGAGGCATTGAGGCATCCGCTTTGAGACACTCACTCCAAACGTTCGCCAAACATCAATATTAGGATTTACGTTTGTGTTTTTGGTTGTTAATGCTTCTATCTTCGTTTGTCAGACTTCAATCTTCATCATTCTTCTATGTTTCTCTATTAAACCGTAACAGGGAGCCAGTTTTGATTTGAACAGAATATATTTTATTATGGCGGTTTGAGCAACAAATAACAAAAAATATAAATACATAGCTACTAAAACAACAAGAAAAGTTCGTAAACTTTTTGGGGTTACGGACCCTCAGAGCGGCCACTGAGGGTTCCGCCCGCTTTCGGTTTACGTTTCCCAGGAGCTCGTTAACTTTGGTCGCTTTTCTCCCGTTTTTTTCTTGTTTTCGCTAAATCACAATTTTATAATACAGTGTATTTTGTGTGATTCAATAATTACATCTCAATAAAACACAGTTTTGCAAAATTCGTAATATTATGATGGTGACATAATTATTATGACGTAGTGACAGCTTTAAAAAAAGAATGAAAGTTTAAAATAATGTCATCTTAAGCGCAACAAATTACTTGCGATTTTTATTGAAATAAAACCTCATTTCAAAGGTGACTAAACTGTACAGTTCGAATCTCACGCTATAAAACACCTTCTTCTCCTCTACCCAGATTGTTCCCGTGTCACGTTGTCTAGTGCGAATTAGCCAGTTCCAAGAACCACTCCGTCTGCGTAGTGTAAGTGGGCAAGTCTGGCGAGAGGCATGCAAATGCGATTGCCATATAAATGGCGATCAGTATCAATTACATTCACTGGACGGAGGACAGCACGGCTCGATCTCAAGCGATCCGGATGATGCAATCTTTCTAAAGAAAGACTAGGATTAACATTAACTCAAGTTGGTGACGCACGTGTAGGTACTGTACTGAGATGGAAATAGAAATAGCAGCTGGTGATAAAAATGCAAGTTGCTTTAGATGTTGTTAGATTGATAATGCAGTGGTTGCTTTAGATATATTTTTTTAGTTTTTACCCAACCAGTCACCACATCACATCCTATGCTAATTTCACGTGGCCCTCCCACTATTTTTTTTTATGCATTACTTCGGCCCCACACTAGGATCTAGGTCCAGACCTGGGTAAACATCAACATCCAAGACCTGGGTTTCTTTTTTATGGCATGGTAAACATCTGCCATCTGTGCTAACCGCTGCGTCAGAGGTCGTCATTCCACCACGTACGTAGCCCACGTGACGTGACTAATCTCACCTACCCTTGCAAAAACTTATTCTGCCAAAAAGGATTCCTCATCGGCAACATCTCTTCTTTACAGAATATCATCCTCTATTCAATCAACTTGGGGTATGAATTTTCGTAAATCCATACATTATACTTACATAATAAGAGAGTTCTGTAGCTCTGAAATAAGTTCGCTCGCTGGACCGAACGATCAATCTCATACATTTACTTTGACCTTCGTCGGTCATTGTATGAAAATAGCCGGCCAAGTGCGTGTTGGACCACGCACAATGTAGGGTTCCGTAGAAATAGGTTTTTCTTTATCTGCTTTACAGAACTAACAAATGTAATTTTCAATTAATTTTGTACGAAGTTTCCCTGTTATAAGTTGGTCGCCTATTATTCGTTAATTAGTAAATCCTACTTAGCCGTAATAGTTTTCTTTTTCAGTTCATTATAAATTATGTGCTATTGTCCTGAATTTCTTTCAAGTTTCTACAATTAATTAAGTACGACGATACGAAACAAAATGGTAATATCAACGTAAGCATTAATCATATTGCACAAATGAAAAAACCTTCGCAAATACAATAGCTGTTTGGGCGAATAGTTAATTACTTACCGCGATACAACGAACAAATTAAAAAGAAGCATCAGAGCGATATGACTTTTCGTATATTTCCATACCTATAATTTATAATATTTATTTTGGAAATGTACCAAATATATAAGTTGATTTTAAATTAAAAGAAACCGACGAAAAAGTACGTGAATTTCGATAGAACGATACGGGGTGTTGCAGAAAGAACGAAAGGACTTTATAATTTAAGGGGCTATTATATGGTTAATGAGGGCACAGTTCTAGTGATTGGTGCCTCTGCAAATCGGGGATAATAGGCGTGAGTTTTTTTTAATATAGTTATTCATTAGAAACAACTTTTATACTTTGCAATAGAAAAAATATACATCAACTGTTTAATAGTCTCAATATGGGCTATCTAGTCGTAAATAATAACGAGTTCTACAATGGCGAAAATCGCGAGAAATAATCACCTATACGTATTGTTTATTATAGGATAGACATTTTTTTTTGCTATTTTGTAGTTGTCACAATAATAAAAGTTTATTGTACTGAATTCCCCTCGTTTTCGGATAGATGAGGAATGCTGGTCAGCATAATATCGTCCGCTGGTCAACCTCTACCACCGTTCTTTTCATTTCATTCCGATCCTTTTCGTTTCAAAGTCGCCCGTAACGATACCGTATAGAGTCCACGCACGTATAAGACTACTTACAGTTGAATGAGACACAAACACAGGAAATAACAATCATTCACTTTCAAAAAAAAAATTTCTGCACTTGTGATGTTTCTGTTTCTAGTATTGCCTTCATTTAACCAACGCATGCATTTAATAGATTAACACAACTTAATTGTTCTCAATCTCTTAGGCTTGCAATGACGCAATCCTATAGCAACACAGACATAATCTATGAGATAATAATACAGTCAATGTTAAATATAAAATATAATCGTCACAAACAACTACATGGTCGGCAGTAGCTAGACTTTTAGAGGATAGCTAAAAAGTCAACAAAATGATCAAAAAATAAATAATATTATAATACAATAAATATTATGGACTAATTGTCTGAAATTAATTAATTCAATGGAATTACACATAATACGTGATAGGTGTATAAACAAACCAACACAAGTGTCTGTTCTCTCTTCGAGAGAAGGCCTGTAGTGGGACGTTTATCTAATTGGTAGTTATGTTAATATTAACATCATGATATGATCAATAAAAAACGCGAAGCTTAAAACGTGACCAAAAAAATAACCTATGACGTATCACTAACAAAAAATTGCCAATTAATAAATTATACGTTTTCCTTCTCTCCGGCAAAAATCCAATATAAAATACCACAAGCCGACCCATTTAACTTTGCTCCGGCCACCATGAATGTTAGTCCTAATATTCGCAATAAACATCAAAATGAAGCGGAGTCGTGGTCGGGATTAAAACAGATTTATTGCGCGCACTGAATTAACTGAAACGGCAATGGCCTCGTAACTCTAGCTTTTGGCTGAAAACTAGATACGTACCTACTAAATTTCCATTAGCATATTTCTGTTACCTACATTGTAAATTATAGCCAGCAAGCTTAGAAGACCACACTAGGCAGCAAACGAGTCTGGTGTCGGCGGTGCCGCCATTGTTAAAAGCGACTGGCATATCCCCAGGGCTCTGTTTATGGGCTGATTAGATAGATAGACAGCTAGAAGTTATCTGGCTAGAAGTTAAAAGAAGTTGATCAATTTTGACCCCGTATCCGATAGAGATAACATTTTCAAGTCGTAGATGTAGAAGAGGAAAAATGCTGAGTCTATTAAATGTTTTTTATGACAAACTTTTATGACAAACAAACATCAGAACATCATCATCATTGAGGGAAAGATAGAAAGAAACCCTATCCTTCCCAAAATTAAGAGGAGGTGGATGAAATGACGTTCCACGATGTAAAAGAACTGGCCTGTGACAGTCGTAACTGGAAGATTCTGCATCAATAAGAATCTAACTCTATATAATGATGATGAGATTCAGAAATAAAAAATGTATTTTATTAAAGCTAATTTCCACAAAATTTAGGTATTATATTTTTTATTTACAACGCAGGTAAGTGGCATGATATTAGAATAAAACTAGGGTAACGTCCGGTTAAAATCTATTCCATAGTCACATATTTTGATCATATCAACTGAAATTCCCTATAAGGATAGCGACTTACAGAAGTTAAAAATTAATCGTAGAGACCTATCATAGGAACTACTAGGCCAAATGGCCCCAGTCTGGGTGTTTTTCCATGTTTGTAATGTCCTTGTTTGGTTACCACAGCACAGGGTATCCTAGTTTGTGACCAGGTCTGGTAATGTGTTGTGTGTAACTTATTTATTAAACTACGAGAAATCAACACTTGCAGATTTTTTAGACACTTTGTAAAATGAATGCCGTTTTAAAAATCCTATTTAACAAAAAATAACATTTTTTGCCCATTTTTTTTTATTTTCCCGGAAATTTTTGAAGTTACTTTTACCTAAAACCTTATTCAGACTATCGAGTGTAATAACCCTTGGTAATAACTTTACAAATTGCCAAACCAAGTTTTGGGGTTTTTAATACGTCTTTATAGGTAGTACACGTTAAAATTGACACTTTTATTCATCTTTCCATCAAGCCAATACTGTAACAATACTATGACCCAAATGTTTGATTGACGTAAATGCGTACTAAGACGTCTTCGAGGCTGCTAGCGAAATAAGAAGAGGGCTGTAGTATGCAACTTACAGAAGCTGAGGTTTCAAGCCAGGGATTCAGGTAGTACGTGGCTATAGCAGTGGCCTTTTTTCACTAGGCCCAAGCCACACAGTTAGGATGGGATAGGAGAATGTAGAGGAGACGCGTCGCGTCTTCGCCTCACCTTATCCTTGAGGGCAATTTCCCGTCACTTCAGTACATTATGTATGAATTGAAAGAACGTCCCCACGTCTCATCTGTGTGGCCCGCTCTAGAACATCGTCTTCTACCCCTTAGCAGAGTTTTGGATTCAATGGATTGTCATTTAGGGTAGAGTCGAACTGTCGAACAGAAAAATTAGGGTCGTGTAGTAACTAAAGCTGAGCCAAATTTTATAGAATTACAATAACGATTCACTATGACAATTCGTTGTACATTGCATAGCCGTATAAGACCTCTGTGGCGCAGTGGTTAGCGCATCTGCCTACCATGCGAGAGGTGCCGGGTTCGAATCCCGGCTGGGGACAAAAAAAAAGAAACCCAGTTTTTGGATGTTTACATGTTTGTGATGTCGCTGTTTCTGGGTCCCACGACACAGGGTATCCTAGTGTGGGGCCAGAAGCAATGTATGTGCTTGTATGTAAATGTTATGTTATAGCCAATCAATCCACAGATAAACAAATAAAAAGACTCATTGTCCTAAGCAACGACGCAAAGTCGACGTCATAATAATTGATGTGATATGAATTGTGGTTTGATGATACGCGGCCCAGAGTACACTAGTACGATAAGCACAGATCATACAACCTGTACTACTGGTTGTATTTTATTCAATAGTGTTTACAGTGACTTCTTAGCACAACTACTCATATGCAATATTGGTGTTAGAAACGAGCCTGTGAATCATTTGAGATCTTACCGACCATCCAAACCAATAAACTCAACTAAGCCTGGTGACTCAACCAGTTTATTTATTACCCACAATCAATTTCATCTGCGAATAGATAATCTAGATATTTTAGACGCCAGAACCAATACCGGGTTACCTCTGCGCAATTGATGAAACAAGTCAAGTACAGTTTGTGTTCCAAAAATATTTGCTCATGAGTTTTCCTCGAAATACCACGATTTATCGTGAGGAAACCTGAGTACTTAAGGTGTTCACATACCTCAGCATTTAAAATTACAAATTCTTCACTCGTAATTAAGCCATTTTTTCTCTTTGAGGAAGGACTGTGCCCTGCAGTGGGACGCAACTAACATAGGGTTTAAGTATATGTTTTAAGAAGTTCTAACTGCAGCGCTCTATGAATTAAATCATTGCGCTACATAAAATAATGTCCATTATAAGCAAACAGCAATTATTGATGCCTGCACTTTCGGGCTTTGCTTCATTAGTTTTCTAAAATATAAAGTAGAGAGGCAAAAAAGCGAACGACTTTGTAGAGATAAACAATACTGTGTGGAGATCATTATCTCACAGAGTTTCCGGAGCTTCCAACCACGTGATTTATTCTGTGCCTGCATTTCATTGAGGCATGCAAAAGGTAGGTGCGAAAAATATTCACAAGATAGTATTTCATTCGCTTGAGTTCGTGACTTCACTGTATAACGACAACGATTCACACGTTGTCTGCAGTAGCCTTAAAAGGTATTGTCATTCAGGCACGCTTCTTTGTCATTAAGGATTCCAGGGAGCTCCCACTAGCGTTGTGTCCTTTCAAGCGATAACCCAACCTATCTCAATACACATTATTGTGTACGATAAAACAGATATGTAAAAGGCTTAATGTATTTATTTTTATTTTATTTACAAGAAAAACCAACCAGTAAAACAATTTTAACCTAATAATTCACTCAACATTTAAGTAACGAATTATAGGTTTCCAAAACTTAATTATTTAAATCAAGAGAACAGCCGCTTAGTGTTACGATCTCAAAAAAATATTATTTATTTTCAGGTGTAAAAGAATTCTAATCTAATAATATATTATAAATACCTACTACCTATTATTATCATAGTTACATAGAGTTAAGCAATTTTTAAAAGCATCTTGTGCTACAGACTCAGAAAGTACCTACTATCGACACTGTTGGCTGAAAAAGTATTACATATAAGGAATCGTTATAAAGTGCTTTCCGATAGAATCAGAATCAGAATCAAGAATTTATTTCAACGTAAAGAATTTACATTCTGCTTGTTGAATGTCAATGTACATACAGTTATGTATAACTTTAGCCGCTGCCTTGGGGCCGTCTGTAGTGGAGAAAAAGGCAGCGAAAAAAAAACTCCACTCTGACCATCTTTTCTCAAATCACCTTAAAGCTAATACAAATAAAACATACAAAATAATATCTTGGATGTGTTGAACACTAGACATATTTATCCTCTGATTTAATTTAATATTAAACTACTATTTAATGCCATATGACCTTGTCTTCTAAATAATCGTTGATTTTATAATAAGCTTTTTTGCAAAGAGTGTGCTTAACACAATTCTTAAATCGCGTTGGGGGTAACTCTAATATATCTTGGGGTATCTTGTTGTAGAACCTTATACAGTGCCCCATAAAGGAAGTATTAACTTTTGCAAGTCTAAATCGTGGAAATGACAATTTATGTTTATTCCTAGTATAAACGTTATGATGGCTACCAAGAGTTTCGAAGTCCTTAATATTTTTCCGAACGTACATAATATTTTCATAAATGTATTGGCTTGCAACTGTTAAGATGTTAGTTTCTTTGAAAAAATCTCTTAGCGAGTCCCTACTACCTAGCTTGTAAATAAATCGGATCGCTCTCTTCTGCAAGATGAAGATAGTCTCAATGTCTGCTGCCCGGCCCCATAGTATTATACCATAGGACATAATACTATGGAAGTAACTAAAATAAACAAGCCTAGCAGTTGCAACGTCAGTAAGTTCTCGGATTCTTTTCACGGCATATGCTGCGGAGCTTAGTCTATGTGCCAATTTTATAATATGTGGACCCCATTGTAGTTTGGCATCGATTGTGATGCCCAAAAATACAGTATCTTCAACAAATTCTAGCTTATTATTTTCAATTACAATGTTCTTTTCAACTAATTTTACGTTAGGTAGGGCAAATTTCACACATTTTGTCTTTTTTGAATTTAACAATAGATTATTTACTGTAAACCAATCTAGAACGTGCGAGAGAGCATTATTTGCTTCGGCAAGATTACTTTCCTGTCTCTTTATTTTAAAAACAAGTGACGTGTCATCAGCATATAGCACTATCTCACACATTTTTTGTACCAAAAACGGTAAATCATTTACATAGACTAGGAAAAGGAACGGCCCTAAGATAAATCCCTGCGGGACTCCCATTTTTACAAGTGAGCCTGACGATTTAATACGATTTATTTCTGCTTTTTGAACCCTTCCTTCTAAATATGATTTTAAAAGATCTAGACTTAATTTTTTTATTCCATAGTGTTTTAACTTTGAGAGTAATGTTTTGTGGTCTACACAATCGAATGCCTTTGACAGATCACAAAATACTCCTATCGCATCATTATGATCCTCCCACGCACTGAAAATATATTTAACTAACATGACTCCAGCGTCTGTTGTATTCCGCCCTTTAATGAAACCGAACTGCTGACTATGGAGGAGTTCGTAATTATTGAAATGAGTAAGTAATTGATCTAAGATAATTCTTTCAAATATTTTACTTAATACTGGTAGGACTGAAACGGGTCTAAAATTTGTTGGATCTTGTTTATCACCGCTTTTAAATAAGGGTACTAACCTACTATATTT
This sequence comes from Yponomeuta plumbellus, assembly GCA_947310845.1. Lineage (NCBI taxonomy): Eukaryota > Metazoa > Arthropoda > Insecta > Lepidoptera > Yponomeutidae > Yponomeuta > Yponomeuta plumbellus. The sequence continues at coordinate 16,545,301 of OX371196.1, forward strand.
CATGAGGTCTGGAAATACTCCTTCATCTACGCATTTATTGAAAATCTGTGCTAACGGCAAAGCTAGGATATTTATCACTGAACTAACTATTGTTACTGACATACCCCATAAGTCCTCGGTTTTTTTAAGATTTAATAATTTAAAATTCTTAACAATGTCATGGGGCTCTATGTAATTAAACGTAAAATCGTGTTCGCATGCGGGGACATTGTCCCTTAATAATGTCGCCGCACGATCAGGTGACGAGTCTAACGGAGCTGTAGTTATGATTGGGACATTAGTGAAGAACTGTTCGAAAGCTGCAGCGATACCTTCATTTGATGTTATTATTTTGTCATCAATCTTAAGTGAAATATCTCGGTCTCCTAACTTTGCTTTACCCGTTTCTCTATTTATTATGGTCCAAATTGTTTTTACTTTATTCGGTGATTGTAGGATTTTACCTTTTATATGATCGCATTTAGCTTTATGGCAGACGGCCTTAAATAATTTTGAATATTTTTTTACGTACTGTATGAAGTTGGCGTCATATGTATAAGTCTTTTTGTCATATAATTCATAAAGTGTGTCTCTGCTCTTTCGAATACCTGACGTAGCCCATTCACTGAATCCTACTCTAAACTCCATTAGCAGCTTGGTGAAATGGTGTAAATAAATAAATGAACAAAGAATTAACAGGTGTTGTTCGTTTCTTACATACGAGTATCAGGTTGGCTGAAATGGTTGCCAAGATAGCATAGGGCGAACTGGTTTCCGATCGTTTGTGGTCGCACAGCCAAGCCGACAGAATTCTCTCCCGTTCCTAGGTCTCCTCCAACGCCACAAATAATAGTACAAAAAATTTACTCTAAGAAACGTGAAAGTGGCAACTGGCTTAGGGCCGACTGCTGAATTGAAAATTTACACTAAGCAAATACTTAAGTAACGTGCTGTCACGCTCTTCTCTAAAGAAATTTGACGAGACAGCACTACAGTTAAGTAATTACTTAGCGAAATTCTGAAATCGGCCCTTAGGAACAGTCTATATTCCCAAAATGACTACCACCTTTAATGTTAACATTGCCATAGTGACTACTTTCAACGAAAAGACTACATTCTCAAAAATACCACCTGGATGGATAGATAAATAGAGATTTATACTTATGTGCTATGTGCTGTGCTTTATACTTATGCTGAGCGTCCTACGTTCCGTGTGCTGAAAATTTTGCCTTTGAATGCCCCGCTGAAGGGTAAAGAGCTTGATGTGGGATTAATCAACACGCGTGCCCACAACGGATGGGCACTTACACACCTGGCACTTAGACTTACAGAGGTTTTACTATCACAAATAGTACGTAAATTAGAAAACTAAACCATTGGAACATGTCGGGACTCGATCCTAGAATTTCACGCATAACAGTGTTCGCATCGAATTTTTAAATATACGCCATCTGTCTATGACAACAAAAAACCAAACATTGACCGAATGACATTCAGGAACCAATCATTCGTAAAAATCTTTCATTCACCGATACATTCACTCACTTGTTCTTTTTTGCTTGAAAAAAAACTGTTGACGTTTGCTCATGAAAAACAAAGTTTAAAAGTAATAAAGAAAACTGTATCAGAAAACAAATTTCAAGAAAAGACGACAACAGTTATCAGATTTCTGTACATACAGCAAGCAACTGCCAGCCCTTACATTAATTATTATTATTACTTATTCGCAGTCAGTTCGCTCGCAAGGTGAAGTACCACATATATTAATGTTTATTTCGTGATCGCAATTAAGAGACAAAACTGCGTATCGAATAACGACCTAAATAGGAGAGGCGTCAAGCACAATAGTAGCGAAGAATGACGCGGCGTTTCCAGATAAGCCCCACCGGCACAATGGTGGGCAATTGGGCATGTGTTGGGCGCCCATTCACGGGTCACGTACGTCACGCTAATCTGCCGCCCAAACAATAACACTTAGGGGCCAAATTCGCAGCGCACATTTCGCGGTATATTTAAACGGGTCCATGGATAACTTTCACCCGAAAACGAAATAGGTATAACTTGTAGAAAATCTCCTTTACGTACGAAAAACTACTTTAGATTAGATTAGAACTCTTTATTGTACACAGGTTAAGCAATGGCTAAGCAACATAGGGCGCGTTCAATGCATGGATCGGTGACCGTTCTATGACTAACGGTAGTGGCATTTTTTCCGAGCGGTTCCGTGCTTTGCAAGGCACGTTAAGCAGTTGGTGCCGGCTGCCGTCGTCGATAGAGGCCTTTGGGCGTCTTGAAAACTTCTGACAGTAAGACCAGCCACTAGTCTTACAAGCCTCCACCGATCCGGCCTTGGCCCCCGCGGTGGAGTATGGCCGATACTTTCCTCAGGGAAGAGACCCGTGCCCCTCGGTGGGGACATAATGGGTCGATAATGATTGTACACACCAAAGAAGCAAATAATTTGGATGGCGTACGTATCTAAGTTTTGCTGTATACAATTGGCGGTATTATCGCTCAAAGCGATCTCTTCCAGACAACCTTAGGATAGATAGAACTGAAAGATGAAAGAAATTCAGTATCTGTACATGAAATAGTGTATTGGAAGAATATGTACATAAATAACTGACTCACAAATACTGTTCATACATAATTATTTAATAAAATAATTTAAGTAACCGTAAACGCATTACGCAAATATATATTTATGCAGCCATAGGTATAACTATAATAAACAAATGCATACATTTTACATGACTATACTATACTATAACTGAACAAACGGCTTGAATACTTCTTGTAGCCTGAACACGAACAGTTCTCCCTCCCACATCATTCACAACTTGGAGTGGCGTGTAATTGAAATTCTACATCGTACGCGATATCAGATTATAAGTCACGCACGTAATATTCTTTCTCAGAGACAAACATGCTAATCGTATGCAGTTTTACGTGCGGTGCACTCACCACGGTTTAAGGGACAGAGGGACTACGGAAAACTTATCGGGAATTGGGATAGAGATTCATGATATTAGGATACCCTGTACTTTGGTAACCAGGGAAGGATATCACAAACATGAAAATACCTCCAGACTAAGTCCATTTGTACAAATCAAGTACAGCGACCACCAGTGGGAATCGAACTTCCATTTTTACAGTTAAGTAAGTGGTGTAAGCAAGCTAGCGGTTACGCTAGACCATCAAGACAATAAAAAATTAATTTTATGTAAAAAAAAGGTGCAAAAGCGGAATGTTGACTTGTCTGTCTTATACACGTAATTCGATCTCAAATTTCAGTGGATACCTGAGACGTGACACTTTGAGCCATAAATTGGACAACGACAAATTGCAGTAGACATGTTGTTTATGTCAAAAATGCTTAATCGAGGCGTGATTGTCAATTTATAAAAAGTTTGATTGATATTAGAGATATTTCTTTTTTGCCACTATATAAATCTAACCATTATTGCTTAGGTTAGGATAAATAAAATCCTTGTCTCTGTTGCTTTGCCAAGAAATATTTATAACAGGTACAATTTAGGGTGCCATACTTCTAGTTTGATCAACTCTGTGGCCCTGGTAACTTATTAAAAGTAAATTATTGCCTCCGTAGCACGAAGTCAATTTAAATATCTCTCATCTTTAGAATTCGATAAATCTCCCATTGAAAAGTGGGTTTAATAGAATATTCGCGTTCGTTGGAAAATGCCGTTGCCACATTTCCTGAGATACCAATAGTTACACCGTGAGTGATACAAAAAGTTTATTATACCGTTTTATCCTACCAGAAATGGGTAGGTCTGCCATTTAGGAAAACTTTTTAAATAAGCTGATATTTATTAATTTTGCATTCGAAGCCATTTATGTAGAGATTCAAAGCCATTTATGTACAAACTGTCCAGTTTGTATAATGTGTATACTACTCAGTACAAGCATACCGTGTTGCTTGCTGACAAGATCGGAATACGAAACCTCTTCCTTGAAAAGTTCAACCCTCGACCCGCATTGATCCTAAGTAATTTTTTAAAACTGGAACTTTACCTTACATATCTTTACCTAAAAAACTTTGGGTACTATTTTTTCTCACTGCTGGGCAATAGATAAGGAGGATTGGATAATCAATGGGGCAACCCCTGGGAGTCTTCAGCCGCAAGGTTTATCTGTTTTAATTATAAAACATGCTCAGTATCTACGTACAGTCTTGATCGGGCGCTCGACCGTTTAGTAACCCCTTGAGAATTTCACTTAGCAAAACTTCTATGTACCTTAAAACTTCAGTCACTCAGAGTCATTTGCTTAAGAGAAGTAATTAAAATGGTAAGCAATTTATAAAATTTGGTCAGCCACAAAAAACAGCATTTAAATAATTTGGTCCGCATACAAAGATTTTGTTTTCAATAAAAAAAATCAGGCAGCAATCCTTGTTCGGCAACTAATTTTGATAATGGTAAAAAAATAAATCATAAATAGGCAGCTTACAATAATAAGAGTCAGCATAATAAACATTCAGTCCGCAAAATGACTACTTGATCAGCAAGATTTCATGATTGATCACCAGATAAAACCTGTCTATAAGCAGTGTATTTGATTGGTATGCATATTTAAAACATGGTGAGCAAAATAACTAATTAGATTGCGATTTTGTTGAAAAATCGGCAATGTTCGTTATTTATGCATGCGGTATCTATATGTAATTGGAGGCACATTAAGCAAGGATGAAATTAATAAAAATATATCTAGTATATTAATATACGACTTAATGTAACTTCTCTTGATGGATCAAATAAATAAATAAAATAAAAAATAACAATAAAATAAAAGTAGGCGGAGCAAGTGCAGATAATTTTCGCTATGTCTGTATTTTAAGAATAAAGATAATTATAGCTTAAGTACTTATGTACCTACTTAATAGATTTTTTTTTATTTTTTCTGAATTATCTATATAAATAAAATTCATAGTCCAGAGTGCGTATACTGAGTTTTGTCGTTCACTTTCGATAGCGAGAGCGTTTGCGTTTTGCATAGGAGTGACAAAGCGCGCCATCTATTTGTCTCTTTGTTACTCCTATGCAAATCGCAAACGCTCTCACTATCGAGAGTGAATGAAAAAACTCAGTATAAGCACTCTGACTGACTGACTGATTCACTCATCAACGACCTGCCCAAGCCGTTGGACCTAGGAAGCTAAAATTTTGCACAGAGGGTCTATATATAATGTAGGCAAGGAATAAGACCGGATTTTTTTTAATTCAACCCCAAAGGGGGCGAAAAGGGTTGCCAAAATTTGTATGGGAGGTATAAAGAATGTTGTCTAATTTTCTTGAAACTTAAAATAAATACTCTTCAACACAATTAATTGAACACATATTTCGCCGTTTTTGTAAATTTAATACTTAAAGGAGTTAACGGGGTCGCAAAATTTTGAACTAAAGTCCACGCGGATGGAGTCGCGGGCGAGGGCTAGTTTTTTGTAAGAATAAAAAAAAATATTAATTTACACTTCTATGAATAATAAAACATAACAAACCCAAACATACCCAAACAAACACATCCACTCAGGGAGTAAATAAATTAACTAATCTTTGTATGAAATGCATCCATTTTAAGCATGACAAGTAAAGTATTTTTGCTACCTTTATATTATATGCAGCACAAAATGAATTTTTTTGCTTACACTCTGAGTGCTCACCAAAATTTTATTAAACAGGAGCAGCTCATTGCGGCTTATGTAATTAATATTCTGTACAAAAATAATTACAGCCATCCAGAGTGACATAAATTGCTGATTGATTTTGAAATGTTTGCGGGCCATGAGTTGCTTGATGAGTTGTTGCATCTATTTGTCTCTTTGTTACTCCTATGCAAATCGCAAACGCTCTCACTATCGAGAGTGAATGAAAAAACTCAGTATAAGCACTCTGACTGACTGACTGATTCACTCATCAACGACCTGCCCAAGCCGTTGGACCTAGGAAGCTAAAATTTTGCACAGCGGGTCTATATATAATGTAGGCAAGGAATAAGACCGGATTTTTTTTAATTCAACCCCAAAGGGGGCGAAAAGGGTTGCCAAAATTTGTATGGGAGGTATAAAGAATGTTGTCTAATTTTCTTGAAACTTAAAATAAATACTCTTCAACACAATTAATTGAACACATATTTCGCCGTTTTTGTAAATTTAATACTTAAAGGAGTTAACGGGGTCGCAAAATTTTGAACTAAAGTCCACGCGGATGGAGTCGCGGGCGAGGGCTAGTTTTTTGTAAGAATAAAAAAAAATATTAATTTACACTTCTATGAATAATAAAACATAACAAACCCAAACATACCCAAACAAACACATCCACTCAGGGAGTAAATAAATTAACTAATCTTTGTATGAAATGCATCCATTTTAAGCATGACAAGTAAAGTATTTTTGCTACCTTTATATTATATGCAGCACAAAATGAATTTTTTTGCTTACACTCTGAGTGCTCACCAAAATTTTATTAAACAGGAGCAGCTCATTGCGGCTTATGTAATTAATATTCTGTACAAAAATAATTACAGCCATCCAGAGTGACATAAATTGCTGATTGATTTTGAAATGTTTGCGGGCCATGAGTTGCTGATCAATTAGCTATTTCTGCTCACAGATTATATATTTCTGCTCACAAAAATACCAATACTATGCTAACCATTTAAATAACACCCTTTGTTTAAATAGCCGCATCACCGCACTTAAGGACGGTTTATTGCTAATATTCTGACCACAGACCTGTAATTCTGACCGACACAGAATATGTGCTACAGAAGAACAACTTTTCAATATGCTTTCATTAAGTTCGCCGTATGTATTGTACATTAATTTAAGTGCAATAAAAGCATTAATAATAATAGCTACATAGAACAGTTTATTGTAGGTACATAAAAAAAGGAGATGAGACAGGTATTTCTTAACGTAGATAAGAGTGCAAACGACGGCTTTATCACTAAAAGTGATCTCTTCTAGACAAACTTTAGATGGACTGAATTAAAAAATAACAATAATAATAAGAGAAAAATAATCATCATCAGCCCACCATTTCCTACTGCTGGGTATAGGCCTTTCCCCCGAATGCCATTTCACACGGAATAATAATATAAATAGGGCGTTTTTGGTCGACATCACTGTCCCACATGATGAGAGCCTCGTGAAGGCCGAAACAGATAAGAAAACCAAGTATCTGGACCTGGCGCACGAGGTTACCGACATGTGGGGGGTGGTGTCGGCCGAAATCGTTCCTATAGTCCTGTCCGCGAATGGGTTCCAACCAGTCTCGCTAACCAGAAGGCGGTGCTGCTTGATACAGCCCAGATAGTCCGGCGTTTTCTCTCGCTGTCGCCCTGACCTCCGGCCGCTTGGACTCCTCAGCCGAAGGGCGTCCGTCTGGCAACATTGGTCAGACGAGACCATTACCTTTTTTTCCACATAATAATAGTTTTTATAAAAGTAATTTCCGCCTGAACTCGAGGAGAAATGGAGGTCGTAAATCAGGATAAAATCAACAAAATTAATTGTAATCTAGTATCTGTATCCCAGAAGAATAAGCAAATTTGCTACTTGAACTGTGGCAACGACCGACCTACAAGACCTGCCACGGCCTGTTGCCACGACCTTAATAAGATGAAAATGAGTTTAGATAAGCTAACAGCCGTAGTATCGGTTTTTGTTAAGGCTTCGTTTGTAGCCAATAAAGCTTAAAAAACGAAGTCAAAAGTAAACTTTACGTTTCCAGTTACTAAGTCGGGATATATATTTCATAGACACGATCATACATCGGGCACCAAGACAATGTTGGTAAATTTTAATTTGTTAGCAGGAATTAGAGTAGACACCCGACTGTATGGACATACAGTTGGAAGTACAGACCTTGACGAAGTGGCAGGAAAAGACTGGATGCGGAAAGCGTAACACCGACGCAGACAGCTATTTTAGGTGAAATAGAAAGAAGAAGATTCTAGCATACCTTAAACTCATTGTAACAATGTAATCTTTGTATCAGATTTGTACATAACTCCCTACTACTAAGTTAACCATCTGGAGTGAATATTTTGTGCGGATACAATACTGAGACATACACGAAGTCATTACTCCTTTATGTTGCCACATCTAATGGCATCCTGTTTCACAGCGCGATGTCCCTTGTATAATTGTATTCAGTAAAAGGCTTTGCCGGAATTAAACTATTTACACTAACACTAGTTATAAAAAAAAGGATTCAATTAATTGTTACATTGCTCAGACTGATTTAAATGTTCGTATTGATGAGCACACCGGAATAGTCGATATTAAGTTAAGCTACAAGAACTTTGTAAATAAATAAATTAAGTCGCCCTTCATATGAGTGCCTTTTATTCAGTTACTTTACGAGCTACTTGCAATGAAAAAATGTACAGGTTAACTTGTACATGGTTTTTGCATAAAAGCCTCCGAAGTCCGGTGAGTTAATTTTCTCCACTTGTAACAAGATCCAAAAAATCACTTAAGTAGGAGCAAAGCCCCGGGTAAAATCCAGTTGCTTGTGGAAGTCTAATCACCTTTCTATTTCGTCAAAGAAAGTTGCCTTTTCAATAGTCAAACAAAAGGCGTTCGAAACTGAAAGGAGTATTGGCTTTAAGATAATGAATTTTGCTACGACTGGTCCAGTGGTGCGTTCACATTACGCATGTAGCAACTGGAGGGAGAACGCAAGTGATGAAGTGTGTAAACATGCTATCGGGGCTAAGGTTCTGTCGCGGCAGTCGGCTGGTGAAAAATACGTATTTTTCATACTATATATTATTTGAAGCTATATAAAAATACTAGCTTTCGGCCGCGACTCCGTCCGCGTGGACTTTGGTTCAAAATTTTGCAACCCCGTTCACACCCTTAAGGGTTAAATTTAGAAAAACGGCGAAACACGTGTTCAATCAATTGTGTTGAAGAGTATTTATTTTAAGTTTCAAGAAAATTAGACAACATTCTTTATACCTCCCATACAAATTTTGGCAACCCTTTTCGCCCCTTTAGGGGTTGAATTTTAAAAAAATCCGGTCGTATTTCTTGCCTACATTATATATAGACCCTCTGTGCAAAATTTCAGCTTCCTAGGTCCAACGGCTTGGGCTGGGCGTTGATGAGTGAATGAATCAGTCAGTCAGGACTTTGAATTTTATTTATATAAATAAGAAATATAAAAATGTTTTTGGGCGCCTAATTTAAATAAATCTATGTATGTGCGGTGGCTGGTGGTATAGTAAAATGACTTAATCAGTCAATGGCTCGTATCGACTCTACTCCCGATCGGGTAACATACGTACACTTGAAGCCCGTAACATGGCGGATTCGTGCGTAATGTTAAAAGATCTACCACTCGAGTGTAAATGGAGTCTAAAGTCTATTTACCAGAATTTACTGTAACCCTGCAGACGCTAACGCAAATGGCTCATTTGTGAACAGTTGAAACGTTTGCGCTAGTCTCTCGTAAACTTGTAATAATTCGTTTTTACACTTTTTACTGCCCACGCCAGCGGTTCTCAAAATATACAGTCTGTTGCACTGGAGATAAGTAAACTTTAATGTCAATTGTGCACCCCAACCACGTATTCTTTCAGATATCAACCCACGCATACAACAATATAAAACTCGCCAAAGAAAGGTAAGAAAAAACAGTAAATACAAAAGTGTAAAAGACAGTAAAAGACACAAACAAGATTTGGCCGCATTTAGCAGAACACATAATTGAGTAATCGATTACAAAGTTCCTGCTGAACGCACACTAAAATCCATCGAAAATTGTAATCGGACGCGTAATCGATGACTTAGCGATTACTAATAGATGTGTTAGGCTAAATGCGGCCAGAAACATACCTATAATCCTACAATGTGTCGTGCGCGAAAAGCAAAAAAGGTTGAAGATCCTAGTCGATATAAAGTTACTGTGTTTGTACAAAGTTTAATTTATCCTAGACGGCGAATATCGTCAGTTAAGTTCTAACAGTGCGAAAGTCATTTTTGGCCGTTTCGACCTTTTGATGCCATTTGATGAAGAAAAGTGGCGCGCTTCTTTCGACCGACCAATTGTTAATCTTCAATAAGTTGATTTTAAATACTTTTCCCAAATAATGTACACCTCTAATATAGCTAATTGAAATTTTGAAATTTTACACAGTTTTTTCGCTCTCCTGTAAAGTTGACATTTTTTACTTACGCACTGTTAGAACTTCACTGACGATATGCGTTTTCATCTCCATTGCAGTAGCAATTAACTGGATCAAACGCGTAAATGGAAGCGCACAGTCGACTTGCCTAGACCAGACAACAAAAGGAAAACGGGGACTTTCTTAAACAGGGAATCATGCCCGGATGCAGTTCATGACCATTTTGAGTTGAATGGACCTGATTTAATATTGATAACATAGATGACGACTTCGTATAGGGAATTGGAGACATTATTTTCTTACAAACACATAACTAGCTCTTGATTAAAGATAACAAGCATCTCCGGAAGCTGAGCGTTTTTAACTATCCTCCATTGTTAAATAAAATGTAATTTGAATAGGATGCCACTGTCATGTCGTCTTCAATACTTTAGTTAAATTAATTTGATACAACTGTCTGGAAATAATCCTTGAATTTCTTGCCCCGAACGTCGGGGAATAGCACGAATGTAATATTTCGTATTGTACCATAAACATTCTACGCTACGACATTAACATGTTTTCATAAAGGTGTATAATAAAGAACGATCTAAAAAGCAAAACTATTAAAACGCTGTGGGGATTTAATTCACACAAGTTCTGCATCAGGCTTGCCATCTCCGACACTTTAGACGACGTCAATTTAGCGCTGCCGACGAGCTCTTGAACGTGCGTGACCAAAGCAGAATGGCTTCTTGCAACTTTCATTAAAATGTTAAACAGGACCTTGAGCAGGCTCAAGCTCATCGTTTTGTTATTTCCTTTCCATTGACCGTCATACAAAAACACATACAAAACAAGTAGGTAGTTCAGTCAGTACCTTTGTTCCATACTCGGTCTTATAACGTGCACTTTAAGAACTATTCTGGTGAAATCATCGAACACCTAGAGTGCACGGAGAAAGCACCCAGTAATTTCAGTGATGGGAAGAACATTGTATCAACACGCATCAATAAAAGCCAATATCAATGAGGAGCAACCATATTTATGAGAAAAGCCATAAAATATAACATGACTGTCATCAACTCATGAGCTGTATATCATACGCATTAAGTATGTCAAGTGCTACAATAAAATTGATGTTATTTCATCGAATATAGAGGAGGGACGGACGGACATAATAAAATCTCTCTCAAATCATAAACACTGATTGATGCAGTCATTGCTCAGTAGCAATGTTTCAGTAAACATGCACTTATAAACATAACAGAACATGAACAAAAATTAGTACGATGATTTTTTGTCAGTAATTCGGTAAAAAGTAATAAGACTTAACATACTTTTATAGTTATTGATGATTTTAAGTCAGCTACTGTAATGGCCTAGGATCAATTCTTAAACAAGCAGTGAAAGCTTTTCCAGTACATTGTAGTTTTAGTTCAAAAAAGTTGTACATACATCCATAAGATGAATTATTTGATCATTGGTTGCCTCACAAATTCATTTCGAGTCGATATCAAAAATTATGTTGTTAACATAAATCGAACAAATTGATTTGTTCACCTCTGACTCCGACGTCGATGAATGAGATACGCAAGCTAATAAGAGATGAATTATGACATTGTTCGTAAATGCAGATATAACACGGCAAAGCACTTAGCCTGTCCGCAAAGATTGTGGGTAGGCCTCGCTTGCCAATTACAGTAACTTGCCAAAGGCACGCTCCTACAGATAAAATAAAGTATTACTGCGTGCAAACAAGGTGTGAGATCTATGTGGTCTAGCACAGCAATGGTCGACAAAAAGTACCCGAAATCGACGTGCGTGGATGCAACGACGACTAAGGAATGTCGATGAAACGAAAGTGATTTGTCAGGATCGTGGCAGGTGGCAGTCCCTGGTCTCTACACCTACTGAGATTATGTATGTATGTATGGTCGACGCGATAGCTCTGATCCCGTGCTCTTTAAAGCATCGGGTGTCACAAACTATATATCTATATACGGATTATGTTTTTCTAGAATCACAAAATCTTTGAGCTGGCATATATCTTTGTCTATTTAATCTACCAAATCGTTAATTTTAATTGTGATTCTTTAACCACGCATTTATATTCAAATTGAAGGCACAAAATTACCTCAATTAAAAGTGTCCTTCACCAACACAACTGCGCAACTCGAAATTGGTGGCACGATTCCGCTAACACTTCTTTTGAAATTCAATTCGGATAGGTTTCTGAATAAATCGACTATATAGACACACTACTGCTGATCGGTGTTAGTTTAGCCTTACACCACTCATGTATTTCAAACCATTTAAACGTGTCGAACTGTCAAGCGTAGGACATGACCTAACCAGTGAATTGACACAAACAGTGCTCATTAGGTTAGATAGACTCGTTGCCGCTGAAGGCCTATTGCAAACAAATGCACGCAACAAGGACTGATATTACAAAGTAACTAAGTTTTGATTTGTCACGGCATCACAAGAATACAAGATGAGTTGTGATAAAATCGCAAATATCTGCCCAGTATGGACAACATGAAGAAGAAATACTCTCTGAACGAGAAAAACCCTCCATACCAAAGAAGGTGATTTCAACAACTTGATTTTGTTATAACTCTTCTATTTATATAATATGGGAGACCTATCTAGATGTCATGTCATCGTCACGTTTGGTTTAAGCCCTCGGTTCCCATGATGTCATTAGACACAAGGTCTAAGGCCAAGTCAGTAGAAATGTGAATTTACTGCAGCGATAACTCAGAGCACGGCTGCAGGACATCAATCTGCCCAATGAAGCCTAAAGCACGCGCTTTCTAGAGCGTGACTTATAAATCTTTACTAACCCAATAGGGCCCGGCCTCAAACGCCCTGGGAGCTTTTATCCATTATTGAGTGTCTAAAAGCAATAAATATAATGGCATGTTAAAATCTCCGACGCTTATTTACAAATCATTAATTACATCTAATAGCGGGAGCATTGTGATTTATGGTGAATGGTGTAAAGCTAGCTCTGCAGACGACGTGACAGGCTCATATATCACGAAATTGAGTATTATTTTTATAGCGAAAAGCCAACACCCCGCATTCCGGACTTGATTGGATCGTTAAGATTGCGACCAGAGCGCAGCGAGTGTAAATAGGTAAGTAATTGAACATTTTATAGGGGCTGCTGGGTGATGTGCAGACCACCAAGGGGACCTTTAGAAACGTAGCTTTCAAACAAAACCTAAAACTAAAGAAGGGCTTTCCTGTTTAGCATATTGACACAATGAGCTATGATGGCCTGAGTTGAAAATAATCGCGTATAAAGTCAATCTCGGTGACCCTTACAATCTCCACAAGGATTCACGCCGGTGCGGTGTAGATAGGTACATTATGATCGCGGCAGGTGGTTATTGGTATTACGATTTTTCGCGCGCCTAGAAGCTCTATCATTGCATAGTTTAATCACAACTTTTATGGCATCATAAGTAGCCCTAATGATGTCAATATGCACATAGGTCTAGAATTTAATTACGGAAAGTGGGTGTTTTTGGAATCCTTTTCCAACCTTTACCTCTCATATGTGCACTTTCACATGAATGAGGAGAACACCAAGAACGACTACTGCTCACAGTTTAATCAACAGGTTTCTGAAAGCGGCTAGACAGTTATACGATAAAAAAGTAAGTAAATTACTTATTTAAAAGAAAACACAAAAAATAAACATCATAGTAATGTGCTGTAAGCATGTTATCACACCATACCCAATGTAGGAATGGAACTACTTGCGCTATACGTTATCTTCCAAGTGTAACTGAAACTTTTCCTCTGTGCACTGGTATGAGGAATGCCAGCCATCGGTCGGTGCAATGGGCCACTTCCGAAACAAGAGGCGAACTAATAATAGAGACCGAGTGTGTTATTATGTTTATGAGTCATTGGAATCGGATGTAGCGCACTCGACGATTGATGCGTTGCGATGCATCTTCATTTGGGATTAAAATGGTTCACTGTTGTTTCAGCATTTCGATTTGTTGTCATTTGAGTATGCGATGTCTTTTGCTTTTTGGCGCTACTTTTTATTTAATTTTAGACAAGACGCAAATACTGAGGATCGTGGAAAGCTTAGAGTAGAGAAGAATACCTATACTTAATTGAACACCAAACTTGCCGGTAAACAGGGCCTAGATTCTAAGTTGACTTATTAATGAATACGGCGATTGAAGTTCACTGTCGCTTCAAGTCTACGCTTGCACAGTTACCGAACTATCAAGGCGTGCAATGGGATAAAAAAGCACATCTTATGACTCGATCGTATCAGTTATTGTACGAATCGTCTGCTCGTCAGTTTGTCTGCGCACGTCCAAAAGAACACTAAAAGAAAAGACTGATATCTTCCCGCACTGTAAATCCAAATGTAGAAATTAAATAAGAATACTCGGGAACCACGACTAGACTCTTCATCAGTGATTTATATATTAAATAACTTCCACCCAACGTGTGCTGCGGTCCCTAGGACACTCTGTGTATGTATGTAAGAAGATTTTCATAATTTTCGTTGTGTTTGTATCATCCTTAGCCCTCCTATACCCGCCTACTAAGTGTCCTCATACATTAATTTTTATATTGAGACTTTGTTTCCTCGAAGGAGGATCATCATCATCTTCTTTAGCAATTTGTTATCTCTTCTCTTACTCACTATGTCAACGTTTACCTTACCAATCATGATTCATCCATCACTAAGCAGAAACTCGAGATAACTCACCTGAAACAAAGAGAAAATTACATGTAAATTATGAACATACAAATGAGCAGTTAGCTAAACGCTTTAGGCCACGATTTTCCGATCGGCTGAGCTCGATAGACTATACTATACTTATCTTGGTGAATTTTTCGTACCTTCAGCCGGTAGAACATTTCGCCTGGTGGACTGCATTTTAGTGGGCTGGGGTGTATTATACCCCTAGATGCAAAGCTATCCTTGTTCACGCCACAGCTGTATTCTTATATCTTCTTTAACGAACACATCCATAATTCGAGCCTAATCTACATGCCCCGTCTTGCCTACCCAACTCTAAATCGCCGGCAATTATTAAGCGTGTCTTTGTCTCGAGTTGGCTCACATAGCAGTCCCAGAGACTGCTATGTTCATCACATGTAGGTACGATATGTTCATTACATGTAGGTAGGTACGTCCAACACTGACTCGGCTACCCCTTCTAGGACCCTATCTGCAGTCTACAAACAGTTTCAAAACCAACAGATGCCCAATCTCAACCCATACATACTCAATAAAGACCACCAGGGCCTCTTCCCTCCGGCTATCGACAAACGATCATGGAAGTCCAGAGACCCTATGGTCCCCAGTCTGCAGAAGTAACTTGAGGGAATGAGCACTGGTACAGCCCGGCAGTTAAGCCAGTAAACCTGTCCCCGGCAGCTGCCACAAAATTAGAATGACCAGAAGGTCCACGCTTGCCTTTTTGTGTGTGACACGTATGGGGAGCTGGTCCTCAGTAATGGCAGGTTATGAAATGGACGTAGATAAATAAGAAAGCTTGGGCTCCAATGAACCGCTATATCAATAACATTCGGTGGTTTTGGCATAAGCCGTGATGGTATAAGACGAAAAATCGCTGGCAAGAGATGCACAGGTCGAAGAAATAATTTCTAGTCAAGAAACCCAGGTGAGTGGAGGGGAATCGCAAGTGCTGTCGAGCCCCTGTGCCTTGCGTGAGACAAAGGTAAAAAATATGAGGAGTTGACCGCCAACCATCTCTAGTGAGACAGGCAATATTACAATAAGAAAGTTAGCGACTCTGAGGTTGAGCCTTGTGTGTCCTGTTGATCTGCGCATCTGCGCAAAGGCTGCCGGTACCGCGGCCATGCTATACGGTAATCGAAAATTGTAATTGGCTAATTGCGACGCGACGAGAATCGAGCGTCTCTGATTATATGTGGTTTAAGGGTCTGTATCATTCAATGCTCCACGGGAACTTGGGATTTAAGAACGCCTGTATAGACAGCGAACTGAGAAAGTGTTCAAGACCTTTTCGGTCATTGTTATATACAAGAACTTTGTTCTATATGAAGTTTTCAAGCTCTATATTTATTTCCTGGAGTTAGCTTGTAAACACTGAATGACCCACAATAAAAAAAATCCCTAAATGGACTTTAACTTTTGAAAACCACGGGACCGACTGGACCCAGCACCACCACCAAAAAAAAAGAGGAAAACTCCAGCAAAACGTTTTCTTTACATTAGTTGCGGATAAAGTTGATCATTTATCGGCGATCTCCGATATACAGCGCTAATTGTACCAAACCGATACGTTTATACAGCGATTGCATAAAACTGATAAATGTAACGTTTTCTATATCTTTGTGAAGAAATAAATAGTTTTAACGATTTTCACTCGTCCTAGATAATATCCTATGGTATCGTATTTTTATGCATGGAAAGCCACACATCGCATCTGTAATATAAGCTATTAATTCTCAATTCTAGCCTCCAAATATATTTTCTAAGCGAATGAATGGCACAGGCGAGGATCTGATCTTCTGTAAACTGAAGATCAGGTACCACTCCTCGCGAATGCTTCAATTAGCGTTAATACGCTAATGTATTCCAATCGATGCAATTATAATTTCGGCCCACTTGCAATATCTGCGAATCAGGTTCCATTGCCCGAGACGCTACCTCAATGTGACACCTTATCAGTATTTTTCCTTTCAAATGTTTGTGCAAAGAAATGTTGCGTCTACCACAAACAAGATAAGTGCCTCGAGTGTTGTCTTAAGGCAGACTCTTGCGCAAATAAACCTAACGCCTGTCGCTGAGCGCAAACCCAACATTGTCACTTGAACACACTTATAAATAACTATGCACACATAAATACCTTCTTACATAGAGACAATCGACCGTAATAGAATAATTGCGTAGAAGAGTTTGTCTAACTGTCCGTTTGTTACGTCTTCTTTATTTTAGTTGTAGCTGCTAACCGGATGAAGACATAACTCACGGTGAAATAGTGTATAGAAATGCCTCCAAGAGGTCTCATTTTTCGGGATACCTACTGCTACACAAGAGTTTTTTATGAGGCAATTTGACTTTAGCTTTGACTCAATTCCTGACTGTAAGCAATGGAGTCCGAGATGCCTATTTACTCTTGATTTAAAGATTAACCTTTTCATCATCGTCACTGCTAGGTAAAGGGATTTTCCCCATCACGCCATCTTTCGCGACCTCTCACCATCCGTATCCACAGGTTCTTTGAAGATAGGTGACACATCTTAACAAAACTTCAAAAAAATCACCGAAATTATTTCTAACAGTAAAACTTTTCCGACAAAATTAAAGTATACATATATTCTAGAATAACTTAGTAATGTGTAGTGCTTACGAAAGTTTTAGTTCGATAAAATTAAAACAATTATTTTTCCTTGAATCTGGAGGTCTGTTAGAGACACTATTCTTTGTCACTGTGCCAACCGAATCGAATCCGCGTACAAACGCTAGTGAGGCAATAACTAAAGCGTTAAGTTATGCAACAATCAACTAATACAGACTTTGATTGGCTACCATAAATTGATGATCGATTGCGAACTATAGCGCTTACGCAATACATACTTCACACACCCCGAGTGTGCTTCTCGACGAAGTCTTCATGTGAACGGTGACATAAATTCATCGTGCTAATCAGAGTTTCTTTTCTTAATTAGCATCCAATCAAATGGCTCATTTAGGTGCATTCGACTTTACGATGCAGACGAACGACACAAAAGAAGTAAAAGCGAAAGTATGTCTTTGATTTGATTTTAGTGCAGTTTCACTTGTTGGCATCCTTGTTTTTGATACCGTCATTGCACGTGGCTGAAATAGGGGTGCTACTGGAGTTAACTATTTCAATGCTGAGCATAGGAACGTTTTGTACGAATGAGCAACTCATACTAATCCTAGAAAGGAAAGTAAGTCCAAACAAAATATGTTTATTTAATACAGCACAGAAACGGAGAACGAAGATGCAATGTAGAAATAAATACCTACTTAGTCTTTTTAATGCTTGTCACTTGCCACAATCTTGACAGTACTTTCGCCTTATCGGAATAATTATTCAGTACATACATATACGCTCGCGAAATCAACAAGTATTTGAAATGAGATATACAATACAATGAAGTTTAAACAAGAATTTAATTTGCCATTTGAATTTTAACTATATTTTTGTTTATGTCTTAATTTATTAGTTTTATTTTTGTCTTTTGTGTTGCTATATTGTGCTACTTGTCTGTTTATTTTCTTTCTGTGATGTGTCATGTTGCTACAACAAATATGTTTCTTTCTTTCTTTTTTTTCTATACTCTACTTTAATGTGAATATATCACTTGTAATTTTCTGTTCCATCTATTTTGTGACCGGCCTGCATCGGAGGCTTTCTCACGAGTTTAACTGCATCGATTCAGCTCATCTCGAATCTCGTAACGTTTTATAGACGCCACTTGGACTGTTCTGGGAAAGTTGCAGAGCTGAAAGATCAGTTTCAGCGTTCGGTAACACGCGCCGCGAGATAAAATAATGCATCAGTGTTGAAAACTACTTTTGATCTGACCGTTTATTGCAGGAAGTTTTGGGAGATTTCGCATCTGGCGCTTGAGAAGTTTATTGGACTTTTTAAATAAAAATACAAAAATATGTTGTTCTATTTAAATTTTTGATAAGGCGTATCATATGGTATACCGTAATCAGTTGCGTTATGACCTTGAAAAGAACAATTAAAACCATTGTTATGGTGAGCCAATCAGTCCACCAAAAATTAAAACCATTGTTATGGTGAGCCAATCAGTCCACCAAAAATTAAAACCATTGTTATGGTGAGCCAATCAGTCCACCAAAAATTAAAACCATTGTTATGGTGAGCCTATCAGTCCACCAAAAATTCTACACCATTAAGTTAATATCAGTTTCTAAAGTAAACAATATCGCGTGGCACAAATTCAAAATTCAAATTCAAAAATTTTTATTTCAACGTAAAGAATTTACATTCTGCTTGTTGAATGTCAATGTACATACAGTTATGTATAATGTTAGCCGCTGCCTTAGGGCCGTCTGTAGTGGAGAAAAAGGCAGCGAAAAAAAACTCCACTCTGACCATCTTTTCTCAAATCAAATTAAAGCTAATACAAATTAGGTATGAGTGTTCGTATACCAAGAATCTCAAGATCCATGAGTGCAATCAATACTTGCAAAGTCAAACATCATTTAATATTCTTAAAAGGTAATAAAACACCAATGCTGCGGCCAGACACACGGACGGCACCCGTGCACACATGCAAAGAATCAACGCAAAAAAAAAAGAACCTTAATAGGTTAATATTAATATGTAATAATCAAGCGCACGGCCGATGACGGTCGAAGAAAAGCTCAGCGCAAGAAAAACCGCGGCTGAAAGGCTTCAACGGGAGGGGGCGTGGCGTGCGCGCGCGCACTGGCCGTCACAGCCGCTACGGATGCTGCGGCGCGCGCACAACTCCCCGGCAGTGAACGCCATTTAAAAAATAAATTACGAAAAACCAAACACGCGCGTGTCACTTTGTGTTTAGTTTTAATTCAGTTTCGAGTGTTCTCGTGCCAGTATCTTTTTTTTTTTTTCGTGTGAGTGTGTGAAGGTTTAAAGTTACATTCAGCCGGCGAACGGGCGGTGTTATCACAACGTTATCACGCCTGAATCAACGACGGTGTTGGCACAACTGGAAGCTGAAACTACGTAAATGTGACACAAAAAGGTAATTTGCATTTAAATTGTATGAAAATTGGGTTATTCGTGCATAATGTAGTTGCGTTTTGTAAGAAGTGTTTTTGAACATTTGCAAATTAATTGATTGATTAAGCAGTGACCTTCTCGGATTAACGCAACTATTTATTGTCTGCAATTTAAAATCAGGAAATAACGAAGGTACTAAAATCTACCTAAAAAATTCATAATTAAGTCAATATTTCGCGATAGCTATGGAGGAAAACAGCATAAAATACTCTTTTATATTCAAAACTACTGAAGCTAATATTATGCAAATTAATAATATTTTAGGTCTACAAATCAATGTAACTCTGCACTATTAATAAAAATTATAATCGTTTCTTCAATAATTCTTTTTAAAGCAAAATAATACTCGTAACACCAAAATTTGTAGAAATTTTTAATCATTGTCGGACAGTCGATACAGGGCGCTATGGCGCTCATTAGGGGAGGGCTATGTCCAGCAGTGGACTACCTGATGTTTACGGAGGATAACCTGATGATGATGATGTACAGTCGATAGCACATAGACCTTTACGTCCTTGCACTCTGATGTGCCGTCGACAACTGTCGAGTTTATACGTATGTTATCTTGATCAAACCAATCAAGATTCAAATAAGATACTTATAAACTCACGCCTGCAACCCGGAGAGGTAGGCAGAGAGCAGAGTTTCCCACTTTCAACTCGCATAGACAGTGTAAAAGTTAATCTGCTGTCGACAGTCAGTCAGTAATAAAAGTTATTTATTTACTTATAGATATTGTGTCAATATAAACATTTACATATAGGCACATACATTGCTTCTGGCCCCACACTGCACTGTAACTACTCAAATACGTTCCAAGCGGATTCGAAAGATTTCAGTACTTTTACTGCTTCATTGGTCTAGGGGTTATACGCTCCTAAACTACTTGACTACTGAAGCAGAGGCCGTGGATGCGATGCCCTCTGGAGGCCGCCGTACTTGATTAGTATGATCACGGCCTTAATCTGAGTGTATTGTTTGTATTTTCCTTGCCCAGTAACCATAGCACAGGGTAATCCCCCAGAAATACCTACCTAAGCATTTTTAAGCATTTTAATAACAATATTGGAGACAGATCACGTTTCAAACGACCAATTTGACACCACCCAAGACAAAAGCGTTGCACAATTTCAATTCTCAGGATCCCATAGGTGCATGATGCATCTACTTCCTTTCGGTATGCTAACTTCCGCAGAAAGAATTTACCTATTATAGAAAAGGGAAATGTCTAGAAGGACTGGTTGGTTTGTGTAATAAATACCTGAATTACGATCTGAGACCGGTTTGTTAACTCTCTCCAAAAATAATGTCCAAGTTATAAGATATCAGAAATAAAATCTTTATGAAGAAAATTAAGGCGACGTTAAAAGAAATTTAAAGACGATTTTTTTATATTTTATAACTGAGCCTGATTTTCAGTCGGCATCGGCACTAATAATTTTATTTGAAGCTTTTCGTAAATTTCCATAATTATGATTTATGTTTGACGAGGCTTTTTGCGAATGAGTTTCATTTTAATATTATAAGTGAAAATTGGAATTGGTGATCATTGGTTTTATGATTTACAGCGCTACTAAAAGGGGAAATGTCGTATTTTTGTTTATATAAAAAAAATAGAACAAGTTTTAAAAGCCGTAGAACTAAACTTAGCATAACATTTTACATACAGGCACACACATTCCTTCTGGCCCCACACTAGGATACCCTGTGTCGTGGGAACCAGAAACAGCGACGTCACAAACATGTAAACATCCAAAACCTGGTTCTTTTTTGTCCCCAGCCGGGTTTCGAACCCGGGACCTCACGTATGGTAGTCAGATGCGCTAACCGCTGCGCCACAGAGGTCGTCTTGTTGTAAATCACGGCCTCTAACAGACATGTTTCAGAAATTGCCCAGAAGTCCCACTTCAGCATTCAAGACTTCTTTCACAAATGTACGTAGATAAGACAACGAGTTCATTGGGACATGCTGGGAATTGTGAACCTATGAGGCGAATTGCCGATCCATGCGGTTACCATTGCCGGAAGACCAGAAGGAGTGTCACAGATAGTATACCCACGTTGATTTTTTATTTAATTTTGTCAGCAACTGCGCTACATGCATCTATAAATTGCTAGCTTTAGGAATAGGTGCTTCAATTTATTTATTTACTAGATTATAAAAATAAACCTGGGGGAGGTCTATTTCCAGCGGTGGACAAGTATTAGCTAATTGATAGATTTTGCACGCCTGCCTCATTTTTTGCCATGCGAGTTAGAAGTAGGTCCAATTTTTGTACACTGTCTTTTGCGAAATACAGAAGAAATACTAATAATACGGCAATTTCTCAAAATATACGGGTTGCTTTGATATCGTCCGAATCATTCGTTTGACTCGCCACGCGTGACATTTCGTGTGGCTACTCTGGGATATAGGTTAAGCTGGTTATAGCCAGCATAAATCAAACGACACTGAATCCTGAATATTAGTTAAACTTTGGGTAGGACCAATTCCGTAGACAGAACAATCTTTAGGCTATCCCAGTCATAACGTGCCGCCATGCCAGGCGATGTGCGGGTGGCACCATTTCAATGGAGAATATTTTTTTATGGTTCCGTAGTCAACAAGAAACCCCTCTAGTTTCGTAAACACTAGATAGATAGATATATAGATAAAAGATTTATTTCCATAGGACACACACACGTGAAACAAATGAAATCACAAAGTAACAGCAAATGATAAACACTGACAAAACAGAAACATACATAAGCAATACAAACATTTTATGTGGTAGGAGAAGTACCTATCTATAGGATGTGAGCGGATAAATAACGTGACAACGTGTGTGTGGCAAATGCAAATGGGTTTCGACTCAGCATGTGCTGGGAGTTTCAGAAGAAAAATCCAGCGCTGGTATTCTGCCGATACCCAGTGTGAGCGGCGCGCAGAGCCCAAAGAAGTGATGCTTATTGCGAAGTAGTAGTAGATAGAATGTCAAATAGGTCTACAGCGAAAATTAATTGAACCTGTGCAAACTTTAACAACTCAAAGTCGCAGATAGTAATAACGTTATTGTTATTCGGTGAAAAAATTAAACATAAATAAAATAAAAATATAAAAGATGTCAATGTTTACCTTGCCATAATGTCCGATTTAAAGAATTATAAAATGCATGTTATTGTAAAATTGAAATTAATTAGAAATTGATTCATAGATGGATCGATATAGGTATATATGTATATTATATTAAATAAAATGTCCAGGTAAAATAAAGTCACAGTTTTACATAGATTAAATTCTTGTTATTATTATATTTATATATTTTTTAAATTATATATTAAATCATTGCATGAATTACATTGTATTATATTATAAAATAATAATTAATTCAAATAATTGGAATGAATAATTTAATTACAATAATAAAATATAACAGTCGGAAAATATAACCTGCTAGGGCAGCAGTTTTTGCTGGTCCAGAAGAAATTTCTTAAAGTGTACCCCACTACTTAGGTATCTGCGGTGGGTATGCGTGGTTAATAAGCCCATTGTCTCTCGCCGAGAGAAGGCACACGTGGGGAGTATTTGAGAGTAAATTTTTGTACCAATGCACCTAGGTATCTATTGGAAATTGCGTAAGCACGTGGGAAGGGCCGAGTGAAGGGCAATATTTGTGTAAATATTACCCGCGAACGATGATTTCATAGCGGTCAAGGAAAGCACGGGAGACTTCTATCTAAGCAAAAGTTGCGTGGCTCTGTAAGCCTAACTCCCAGTTTCTCGTACACTAACAAGCTGTTAAACTATTAAACTGCTGTCAGAGGGCGAAAGTGCATACAAAAAAAGATATTTGACAGTTGTGAACAGCCGATTAACAGATTGTTAGCGTACTAAAAACAGGGAGTAGGTACACAAATTCAAAAAACAGTATCCCGAAGGGGCTGAAAGAGGTTAGTCAAGATCGTGGCAACCAAGCAAACTAAGGTTTCACTTGTTCCGCTTCATCGATATTCAGTAGTCGTTGCATGCAGGGATGCTTGTTTCAGGTATCTTCATCATCAACCCATTATGTCCCCACCGAGGGAAAAGGTGTCTCTTCCGTGAGGAAGGTATAGGCCATACTCCACGGGGGCCAAGTCCGGATTGGGTATCTTGCCATTTGCTAATACATACCTTAGATCAAAGTAAGTCCCGTCTGGAACGTCCTGTTCACTAAACTACGAAAAGCAATCAATTTATTATTTTTGTCCTTTTCTAGATCATTAGTACCTCATTAATACAAGAAAAAAATCGCTCTTTCACTGGGATTCATGCGCGAGGTATACATTAACAGCCTTATTAATAAAAAGTCAGGTCACTAAAAGCACTGCTATAGTGGCCTTATAAGATCATTATAATAGGGTTTCACAAAAACGTTATTAATAAAACAAAATCCACATTATAACTGGGCTATAACCCTGCTATAACTTATAGTTGATATGGCCCTACTTTATCTCGACTACAAGCTTACTATAAGCGATATTTTAATCTGTGGTTGCCAAACCACAGATTACAAAAGTGTGCATTTGTCAGATTGCTGTCTGAAGTGGTTTGGTTGTCATTGAAATCCTGAAGTGTTTTTTCGTGAAAAAGTGCTATTATCGAACGTTTTTGGCCTGTTTACTGGACCCTGATTGACTACGGATTACCTATATTACCTTGGCTATTACTGGACACCGACGAATCTGCTCTCACAGTTGACATTGGCTTTGTATAAAATAAAATGGTATAAAATGGTATCCTCTTCATTTCAATTCTTTTTAAATGTATCCTCTTTAAAAACTTTCAAACGAAAAGTTGAAAACTTTTTTTTCTTGTCATGTACATAGATTAGACAATCTGGGTGTTTTGACACTTCCACAGACATAAAAGAATGAACGAATCATAGTACGCGACGTTGCCAAATTGACAGGTCGTAAAAGAGCACGATAGTTAAAGTAGGATTGTTGTACTTTTATTAATAAGGAAAAGTTAGAGCGTACTATATGTCTAATAGAGGACTATAGCCAAAGTGCGCTACAAGCACACTATAGGTCGTTTTTATTAATAAGACTGTAATTCTATGACCAATTTCTTGAGTTTGATATTATTTTAAAAACACAGCGTTTATACGCAGGGATCAGTCGAATTATTTTAAATATACGTATAGGCCGAAGAATATTCTTATCTTATCTTATACTCGTAGTTAATTCCGTTCAGCTTTTCTCTATGTTCATGTCACAGATCACCCCCAATAGATACCGTATGATACGACATTTGCACTAGACCGAAGTCACCAAACTTTGAGGAAGGAAAGGGGCGCGGGGAACAAACAAGCGAACGTGTGATTGGCTAATTCAAGGTCGCGCTAGAAAGCACCAACGATCTAGTGATGCGACATCGAAATCAGAGAGATAGCAACTTATCGATACATAGACCTACCTTACCTGTTGTGGTAAGTTACTTATACCTACATTATTTAGTAAATTACATACCTACAGGTTAACTTTTACCTGACTTCCTTAGGAGGGTTATGTTTTTCGGGTGTATGTATGTATGAAATAAATAAATAAACATTTACATACAGGCACATACATTGCTTCTGACCCCACACTAGGATACCCTGTGTCGTGGGAACTAGAAACAGCGACGTCACAAACATATAAACATCCAAGTCCTGGGGTATTTTTTTTTTCCCAGCCGGGTTACAAACCCGGAACCTCTCGCACGGTAAGCAGATGCGCTAACCGCTACGGCACAGAGGTCGTCATACAGCCATAATATGTACTTACACACATATTATCAGTGTACAATTATATACATACATCCATTGGAGACTACTTACATACATTGGAGACTTCTGTGGCGCACAGATTAGGGTATCTGCCTAACATACAAGAGGTCCCGGGTTCGAATCCTGGCTGGGGACAAAAACAACCCCAGGTCTTAGATGTTTACATGTTTACAACTTCACACATGTACTTAGCTTATAGAACAAAGCAATTGGTGTTGTAGCCATTGAAAAAATCCTAGGTTTTGGATGTTTATATGTTTGTGAGGCCGCTGTTTCTGGTCCCCACAACACAGGGTATCCTAGTGTGGGGTCAGAAGCAATGTATGTGACTGTATGTAAATATTTATTTATTTATTTCATACATACATACACCCGAAAAACATAACCCTCCTAAGGAAGTCAGGTAAAAGTTAACCTGTAGGTATGTAATTTACTAAATAATGTAGGTATAAGTAACTTACTACAACAGGTAAGTATAATGTTGGCACTGCTGTATCCATTAACCGCCTACGGTTTTTCAATGGGTAGAAATTGTCGTCACAAAAATGCTGTGAGCAAATTACGCTGTTCTTAGTGGGAAACCAATGATCGCCACGAATGGATAGACGCAGTACCCATTTATTTTTTCTTTCAGGGCACTGCGGAAACCTAAAACAAACCAATACAATTGTTTTGCAATCGAGAAAAACATAGAATATCCCTCCATACTAGTTCATCCTCCAAAAACGGGACCGGAAGTAACAGTGTTATTGATAAATATATTAACGAATCGAATATATAACATTGTTTAAAATTATACGATTGGTTGGTATTTTTTCTCACCATAGATATAATTGGGCTAATTAAAGAGACAGTGTCACATCCTAAGGTCAACAATTTACAGGTAAGACACAGGTAATTAATTACTCCGTTCCGTTAATTATTCCGTTCACTGCTCGCATTATTGTAGTGCTGTAAAACTAAGAAAAATGGCTTTGCAATATCCCAACATCATTTGTATAAAAATATCGATAAAAACTTGAGCACGAAACACTACACAACACTAGTAGTTTCGCATGATTTTGATAAAAAAAGACAAGTAATACTCATTACCGCAGGTCAGAAAAAGACATTTTCAAAAGACATCAACGCGTAGCCCAAGTTCTTTTAATTATTGCATATTAAGAACCAGTATATCTTGACCTTTGCTTCACTAGCAAAATAAAAATATTTTGCAAGGATTTTACTTACCGGTGGAATGTGATCCCATCTTTTTGTAAGTTAGAAGTCTTAGAAGACTTCCCACACCACTTCACACTACAAAACGGCATTAAAATGTTTTGTTTTCTTCGGAAAAGATTTTATAAGCATTAATTGTTGCACAGTACGCGCGGGTCTGATACTTGGTACGGACTGAAGGAGCGCATTCAAGCTTTGTTTCGTATAGGAGCTATTGAGCCTATGCGTGGTGCGCGTCGTTTGCCCTGTATGCGGAATCTATTGGGGGTGATCTGTGGTTCATGTAAACCAACCGTTAGTAGAAATCGTCAAATATGTAAATCATAATGTGTACCGAGATGTTTGCGCATCCTGGGTCATTATTATTATCATCATCCTGGGTTATTCATTTAATTCACCCTTGATATTTAAAAAATATGTTTGTTTACTCCCATCAGACAAACGCTGTATGAAATATACACTTTTGGGGGCACTAAAAAATACGACGAAGCAAATATATCGAGCGAATGTGAGTGGACGGGCCGGTAAGGGACGCCCCAGGCGAATATACTTCGACCAAATAGGGGATGTATTAGCAAAGGGCAAGATAAAAAGTACCCGAAACCGGCGTGCGTGCATGCAACGACTAATGAATGTCGATGAAGCGATGGTTTGTCAGGATCGTGGCAGGTGGCAGTCCCTGGTCTCTGCCTACCCCTCTGGGATACAGGCGTGAGCTTATGTATGTAATTATGTATGTATGTAAATAATATGAGTAGCTTTCACCTGAAGTTATATTTGTTGCAGAGCATTATATTGTATCCTAGCTTAATTAAGACATCGGCAATTTAGTCCAACAGCATAAAAGCATGCTACCGGTATGTTTATACTCATTGGCTGCAATAAAACGACCATTATACTACCAGTTTATATAGATTAGCGGTGATCAAGATACGAATTGATATCAACAGAGGTGGCTACCGTAAAAACTGTCTTTCGACAATTTGACGACCTCTATGGCGCAGTGGTTAGCGCATCTGCCTACCATGCGAGAGGTCCTGGGTTCGAATCCCGGCTGGGGACAAAAAAAACCCATGTCTTGGATGTTTACATGTTTGTGACGACATGTTTCTGGTTCCCACGACAAAGGGTATCCTAGTGTGGGGCCAGGAGCAATGTGTGTGCCTGTATGTAAATGTTATGTTACGGTAGCGGAGAGCGTTATGTTTGTTATTTTATGTTATTTATGAGGACGCCACATCATCTTCTAAATCACTCACAAATTTTAAAGCAAAAATTTTAAGATTTCCAGTGTTTTTAGCCAGTTTTTAACTGTTCGTTCGGCACCTCACGGTTGGTCAAACAAACACCAGTTGTCAAAAATAATTATAATAAGGCATAATATGTAGATCTCTTAATTATATACCAGACATTCAATAACTGTACAAAAACATGAGCTTATAAGTGAAAAGAAAAAATATATTTCAATCAATCTTATCACAGATTAGCTTTCGCCCGCGACTCCCTCCGCGTGGACTTTAGTTCAAAATTTTGCAACCCCGTTCACACCCTTAAGGGTTAAATTTAGAAAAAACGGTGAAACACGTGTTCAATCAATTGTGTTGAAGAGTGTTTATTTTAAGTTTCAAGAAAATTAGACAACATTTTTTACACCTCCCATACAAATTTTGGCAACCCTTTTCGGCCCCTTAGGGGTTGAATTTCAAAAAATCCGGTCTTATTTCTTGCCTACATTATATAAAGACCCTCTGTGCAAAATTTCAGCTTCCTAGGTCCAACGGCTTGGGCTGGGCGTTGATGAGTGAATGAATCAGTCAGTCAGTCAGGACTTTGAATTTTATCTTATCACAGATTCCATTGGATACTGCATGTTGGATATTGTATGGAAATAATCGCATAACTTAACGACGTCTGACGGGTGAGGTTCCAATGAAATCTATGCCAATTCAAAATTCTGTTATCAATCTTATTGAGTTAGGTAAATGATGCAAGCATCGTGCCCTGAGAGGGGCTAATGAACTGCAAGTGATAGGCAACGTCAGCGTATTTAGTGTGGGTAGTTAATCTGTATCCATCACCATTGAGACACTAAGGCCCAGAACACACGGTGAAACGCAAATGCAATGAAACTGCAACTACTAGTAACTTTTGAGTTGCATTTAAGTTTCTGCCATAGATTCCTTTGAGAGACCACACATGACGCGACCAGTTTGAAACCGGTTTGAAACGCGTTGCAAATCAGTCGCATTGAAACCGGCGTGCAGGAAACTCGCGTTGCATTTCATTCATATTTCTTCGTCACTTGAAGAACTTATTATGCAGACGTCTTTTCTCAAAGAAAACCGAAATGATTGTGGTTGCAGCGTGTGTGGAAAAGGGTTGAAACTGGTTTCAAATCAATAATTTCAAAAGGGTTTCGTTGCTTTTGCGTTTCACCGTGTTTTCTGGGCCTAAGAAGAAGCTTCTGAGCTCTACCTTATGAAAGCTTTTTCTGGATTCCCTTGGATTACTTCACGAATTACCTACCTCTGCCGTTTACACCAAGTACATCGAGATAATGATCTCGCTCGTTATAAATGCGTTAATGACACACTTGTATCGCATACAAATTGTCAGCTTCATCTAAATAATTCAGACTAGGTGCAAAAATTGCTGAATAACTTAACGAGCACAGAAAGTCTTGATTGACACTAATTAATTAACGGCTGATTTCTTATTGAAATTAAAGTCAGCGATCAAGTTCATCCCACAGTAGTTTTATGCAACCAAAAGCTGTGTATGTGGGTGTTGATGTCTGTATAAGCGCAAATTAAATAAAAGAGTAACGCAGAAACAGTTTTATTGAAAAGCCGTTCAACCCGCTTGCACACATTACATTCAATAACCACTCAATGGTAATTAAGGACCATAAATATTGTTCCTACACGGAACAGTCCCGCCCAGAGACGACCATTTCAATGGACTTTCATCAGCATCCGCCGTTCAATGTGCAAATAAACTGGCAAAGGTTAATGAAGACCATGCCCTTAAGGTGAGAAAAGAATAAAGGCAATCAGCTGGCATCAACCAACACAACACTCTATAATTATAGATATCGCGTTAATGAATCTTTTGAGCTGTGTGAAGTAATCAACCAATGAATACGTCTTCGTTCAGAAGGTTTCCTCAATGAGGCGAGGTATAATTACTTTTTTTCATTTACAGTGTAGTGGAGTATTCCAAATATCACAGCAAAAAAGAACTAAACTTTATAATAGCGAACGCGCAAATATGCACTAATTTAGAAGAGTTCCGGCGCCGATGCCTGCTTTTTGAATTATTAATTTGACGAAACTGCAATACAGGTGCAAGTCTTCTGTCTTCAAACAATATTCGGCTTCTTACAATACCAGCCGCGTTACATAACCTGCCCTAAGAACCTTTAGTGAGCCCGATCATGGATGTTTTCTGTATGAGAGACGCCCGCCCGGTAGTTTAACCCCCATTTACATACAGCGATAAGCACTAACTCTCGCTATCGTATTGATATGATTGGCGATCAGAAATCACATTACAAATAATTTATCTGCAATAAACTCGGCAAAAAGTGGGCCCAGTTCTAGTTATTGGTGCCTCTGCTTACCCCCTCGGGGATAACGGGCGTGAGTTTTTTTTATGTATAGTAATTTATTCTAGCAAAGAGTTTCAGTATATAAAAGGCACATTATACCGGCACAGTAATGGGCGGGCTTGTAGATGCTAGCTACAAATCATTTTATGGGGCTTAATTAATTAAAATCAGTGCGTAATGACAACCTCTGTGGCGTAGTGGTTAGCGCATCCGCTTACCATGCGAGAGGTCCCGGGTTCGATCCCCGGCTGGAGAAAAAAAAACTCCAGGTCTTGGATGTTTACATGTTTGTGACGTCGCTGTTTCTGGTTCCCACGACACAGGGTATCCTAGTGTGGGGCCAGAAGCAATGTATGTGCCTGTATAAAAAAAAATGCCAATGAGTCGTTTTGCCAGCCAAATAAATGCCTAGAGAATAAGTTTCGGATACTTTCGTGGCAAGTGGCAGTCCCTGATCTCTGCAAGTTTTATAAAAAATGCTCGCCCATGAATCGTTATTTCATTCATATTTCATTCATATCATTAAGCCAACTTATCGTCTATTCAGTGAACAATCAACGAGCAAAGTGTTTCCACGGAAACTCTTCTCACTTCCGCTGCAGTGGGCTCAATCCAAACACGGCATAAGGACGCGGTATGCGCGTGACAAAACATCGAGCGGGACCATAAGCAGGCCCACAGCTCCCGAATGTCACACAACACAAGTGTCTGGTGTTTGTCTTTGGCAAATACCGGTCGGCTCCATGACACTTTAGTCCTGGAACTTGTGCATAAACATGGGACTTCAAGTAGGCAAAACGAAATAAAGTTTAACGAGACAGTGCTACCGACTTTAAATGGCACTGAAGGTTGAAAAAAAAGATTATGGAAGTCGTGGAATTGATGGTACTCTCAAAGTGGAAGTATTTAATTTCTTTTTTGTATGACATGCTATTAAACGATGGGGAACATCATAATAATGTGTATTCTACGTAAAATATCCAAAATGGTCTGAAACTCTTCGCAAAGCCCCTACAGGTTACATTTTAAATCATTAGCAATATTTTAAAGGAATATTTGTATCATATGTTGGTCAATGAATATTTTTAATAGTACAATATTGTAATAATATTATAATATTGTAAATACTTCTCGTGGTTGTCAACGTTTGGTTCGAAACTGTGAATTCTTAAGTTAATGTGAGGAAGTATCGTAGCGTTGAAAAATGTTTTCTATTATGTAATTTTAATGAGTATGTCTTCGATACGGGTAAATAAGGGAAAGAACAATTGAGTTGGTCGCACACCAAACATAAGACGCTCAAGATGTTTTTTTTTTAATTATATTTTGTGCTTTTAATTTGTTGCAATATTATTTGTTTAAGCATATACTTAAATGTATATAATAATATGTACATCGACAATGAAATGCAACAAAACTAAGTCAAGCTTAGCCTACATCATCGAAATGGAATTACTATAACTTTACTGCATATTTTGCAGCAAAGTGGAATCAAGTGCCCGATCCAGATGAACGTGATTAAATAAAACATTTAAATCGAGATAGGCAGATTGCAAAATCTCAACTTTACGAGTTCTAATAAACCATCAAGGACTTTAAAACCGGACATCCAATGATGTTGATTTGCAGTAAGCAGGTACCTACAGCCACCTGTTTAATCTATTGATTCTGGTAATCTCATCGACATGCAAAAAGAAACGTATGTTTTCTTAACCTCCTTAGTATCAGTTGGGACGCGTAAAGGCAAGTGAAAGTTCAAGAAAGTAACATTTACTTTTGAAACTTTTAAGAAAATCGATTATTGTTTTCTCAGAAGACAATGCTCTTCTGCCACCTCCGAAATCGACACATCCAGTAGGCGTGGACATAGAGAACATTATTATGATTCAGCGGTCGAAAACTGCCCAGTGCTAGATAAAAGTAAAATAAAATTTATTGACAGAAAATAATTATTACAGTACATTATTTGCACTGTGAGTACCACACAAGGTCGAGCCTGAATCGTGGTAGTCGGGGAGACAGTTGCTAAAATTATTTTTATTGTACTTATATCATAGGAGCAAGTATAACATAAGGAATTGAAAATATGTAGACATGTCCCCGTCTTCATCTACCATCGACGCGTTAGTGGATGGAGAACTTAGCACAAATTGAGATATCTATCATTACACTGCTATACAGTCATTTTGCGTCAGGGGTACCTGAAGTCAATTTTGTATAAGACAAGTGTGCTGATAATGGGAAAAATAACAGAATTGTCAAATTGACTCCAGTTTTTGAGATAAACGCTTCTAACATTTTTTCTAAAAGTTTCCCCAATAAGTTGAACAAGAAATATTTAGAAAATATTTTTATTGTTTATCTTTACAAAAAATAAACAAATACAATAGTTAGAGGATGCTCTTAATTAGAATAATAAATGAAGATCGTGGAAAACTTTTTCTTTGGGATTTTCTCTTATTTACTTTGTCAGGACAATCTCTTTTCAAGGTCCAGCAATAGTCAGCCATTATATGACTGTCCCATCGACCTTGATATCTTTCTTCCATGATCCTGAGATCCTGATGGAACCTTTCTCCTTGTTCCTCACTGTAATCACCCAGGTTATCCGGAAATCGGTCCAAATGGCTGTGTAAGAAATTAATTTTTATGCTCGTGTTAACACCTACTCTGTTAAAATTTTGTGGCATTCATTTTTGCAACTAGTTCTTGATATTCCGGCGCTTTGTGATTCCCCAAAAAGTTTTTTGCTACCAAAACAAAGCTTAACCATGCTTCAGACTCAATCTGTGTCATGTGGGTTACAAACTCAGTGTCTTTTATCAGTGTACGTATTTGCGGTCCATCAATGATGCCTGCTTTTAATTTTTCCATGCTAAGGGCTGGAAATTGCACACATATTTGAAACAGTCACCATTCTTATCAATTAGGTAATGGAAATAAAGCAAAATAAATAAATAAATAAAGCAAAAACTATTAGGATCGTTGATACAAGGTTCACGTGGAAAACTCATGTTTTTGCAAGGAAAAATGCACTTTAACACAAACAATTCGATAAGAACTGATAACTTCAGGGTCTGATAGCTATTTAGTGAAGCTGTTGTAACTAAATTCGTGAAAACATAACAAACATAAGTGAAAACAAATCAATGAACCACATTTTGGTAGGGTAGTTTGGTAGGGTAGGGTAGGGTAGTATGTTTTCCAATTATTTCTTACCTTCCGTTTATCTCGATAACTAGAGTGAATCAAAATTAATTAAGCATGCAGCGTGTATGTCTATTAGGAGTATTAACAAAAACCATTAACAAAAGCCCTGCCGCAGATTTTTTTTTTGTTTGTATAGTTGTGTTATCAAATAACCGCTTCGCAAACTGCCGCAGGCATCGGTAAATGAAGTTAACTCCTGTGAAACGACATGCGGGACACACCAAGCGCAAATGAACTAAAAACAATACGGTCTGCTGATGAGGAATACGCATCTATTTAAAAGCATAATAAGTCTTATCTAAAACCTTCGGATATTGTTGGCAAGCTTTTGCCAAATACGAATTACCTTGCACAAGTAAACTTAGCACAGTGCCAATTTAACGCAGTGCACAACGTAAATTCTAAGACATTACATATCCCGAAGAAAGGGGTACACAGAGAATAGATATCACAAGAGTTCAACGGAAATAATACCAACATAGGGTCAGGGACATACAAACCAAACACCTTGAAGGATGATATCTTCAATGTGTTCGGTTGGGATTACTAATGGTTGACCAAAAAATTATTGACAAATGGTCATTCGACAAACAACGTTTAACCAAATGTTCATTTGGCAAACGAGACATTTGACAAAAGTATCATCTTACAAAAACTCACTTAGCAAATGATCCATTAGCAAACACTACATTTGTTAAATGTTTTGAATATTAAAATGTCAATTGACCTTTTTTAATTTCACCAAATAATATGTTTCGCAAATGAAGCATTTGTCCAAATGTCATTTAACAAAATGTTGAACGCATCAAAGTCGAGTCTGTTTTCGATCTTACATAGAGAACCTAACGCTCCGACGCGCTCCGCTTCGCTACGCGCGTCGTCGCACCTATATTTCTGTTGTCACGTATTCTTTACATCGCCGACCCCCCGTTCGTAAGATTGATTAATAAACGAAACATTTGTCAAATAATACATTTTATCAAACGTTTTTAGACCAATAGTAGTTTTGTCTGATAACTCAGTTGTTAAATGTTCATTAAGTAAAATAATTATTTGTAAAATGTAAATTTAAGTGTTGATCTTTTGGATAACTGAGTCATTTGTAAAATGATTAGTAGTAAAATGATCAATTGGCGAAAGCATTTTTTGTCAAACATTGTTTGTCAAGTGTAATTTTCAAATGACTTTTGGTCAAACAGCAGGACCCCGTTCGGTTGGTATGTCCCGACACGAAGCCTGTGACGTAACTGCCACCCTCAGTGACAACCCTGTCATTAGATGTCTGCTAGAGATGTAATCGTCATCAATAAATGTCAAGCGTAAATACCTCGGGCACGGATGGTGCACATTTGCATATGAATCTAGACACTATCTACATAACTACTGGACCAGATTCTAAAACGTGGAAGAGGAATCTATCTATCCTGTCTGCCAGGGCCATTAGAATATAGGAAAAAACTCTTCTCTAGTTTAATTCCACTACATACATATGTCCATATTGTCCATATTGATGAATAACCCTAATATAACTCAAAAGTGCTTATATTCCACTGCTCCAAAATGCCTCTACAATTTATATTTATGCATAAAAAAATTAACATATCATCGATATTCGAAAGTTATCACATAAAGCTAAACTAAAATTGTATGTTATAGTTTCTAAAATATTGCAAGCCGTCGAGAATAGAGGGCTAACGCGTATTCAAAGCAGATCATCAGCATGCTAATATCTTGATTAAGATAATGTCACCGGAACCGGTTCGCTAACGTTTGCCACTAAAATTACGTCGCCACATACAAGTGAAGGTTAACGTCGTAGCTTTTGTTGGAGTTGATCATTAAATTGTTTTTGTTTAACTTCGCTAATGAATGACTAAAAAGGAAGGTCTAGATCGCCAACCCGTGCAGCAGCGCCTATAGCAAACCGCTGAGGATATGCCCACACCATGTTTTATAAGTCAAATAATCTGACACCGCTTGGCATGGGTGGCGCGTCAGCTGGACCAAAGACCAAGGACCCAAAAAAAAGACCACGAGACCATACACGGACTCGATAGGGGCCTACCGAATTTGATGACAAAATTGTGTGCCAAATTCACGGATTTTAAAATGCATTTCGAATTATGTAAAAAATCTGACAACGTTTGACACTATAAAGAGATTTAATTTTAAAAATTTATCTGAAAAGCGGAGCTCTTTATGATTCATAATAATGCTAATAGTTAAGTTAAGGCCCTCGAAACTACGGACTACCGTAAAGCCAATTTAATAGGTCACATTTGACACTTCACCAAAATTCATCAACGTAACCTTGTAACGCAGGGCACACAATATTATTTATTTTTTCAAAGTTAGAACTACATAATTGCTTCACTTTTTTCAGTTAATAATACATATTTATTGTAATTATGTCAAAAGAAGGCATTATTACAATTCACTTCGACTAATAAACCATTCTAAACTTAATCAACAATGTCCTAAAAAACTGAACTTCATCACAAGGTTATGTCGGTCAACCCTTTCTGTTTTTAAAAACTAGGGATGTTACCGGAAAAATCGAAGGAATCATCAGTCAAAATGTTGAATCCGCTACTTGACTCTTTTTTCAAGTATGTCTTAAATGCTAAATGTCTCTTCCATTAGACCAAAAAATATTTTAGTATATTTTTTGAGGACCTAAAAGCAACAAAAACATTATTTTAAAACTTTGCTTTGCTAAACAGCCAAAAACGCGGTCCGAAATTTTTGTCTATGGTTTGAAGTCCTAAATATTTGTAAACAAAGTTTGACATTCAACATAGGTAGAGTTCGTGCCACGAAAGAAGTAGGAGTTAATGAATTTTGGCTTTTATTGTTATGGCCTTAAGGATTTTACCGTGGGACTTGTTTGGTGAAACGATCTTTACCTAGTCCTAAAATCTGTTAGTGATCTGTGAGCATAGTGTAATAACAACAACGCATTCATGATTTCATCGAGTTTACATGCAAAATATATCAATTATCATTATTGCATTATTCGAGACTGCAAAAACGTCAATAAAGACCGTCGGTAAGTCGCGGATTCGTGTGCCCAGTGTAATAAACATACGAAAAACTTGGCTCAAACTTGCCAAGAGAGACCCCGATTCTTTATCGACTAAAGCTTGGGTGTATTTATGTGAACATCCCTTTAATGTAAGTCCTGTAATATCACACAGAAACTGTTTTTAGCTGTAATAATGCTTGGTTTGATTTGGTTTGGTTTTGGCAAATTGGTACTATCAGCTTCCACGAATCCTGCGTCCATGATTGCGCTTATCAATAAAATGATAAGACACTAACTGCACAAGAAGATTTTTTGCAAAAACACTAAATCCAATCCAAATCACAATAGAACCTACGCACGCACGACTGACAGATGTTTGTTTACAACCAAAGGTGCTTTCAAGATGGCGGATAGTGTTTTCACCGTTCCGATTTAAAAGCGAAAAATATTTTTTTAATTTGCAAATTTTGCAGCCACCCTGCATATTTACTTAGCAAAGTCAATATTTCGGTTTCTTACGTTAGATACTACAGGAAATATCCATTTATCGCGTCAAATTTGATACGAGTCAAGTAGCGTATTGATGCAATGATTACCTACCTGTGAAGGAATGTATTGTTATACATGATTCCACATTGTGATTATTTTATTAGTAGATTGTACAACTAGTACGCATCACATAAAAACGAACTTTTATAGCATGAGAAGTGAAAAACATTATTATATTATTCTATTAATAATCTAAAAAATACAAAAATAATTGAATAGAAACAAAATGCGTTTCATTATATTTTATTTTTTTAATCTTGTTTTTCTGCTAATAGCAGAATAGGCCAAGGACTTTTGTCCGTGCAGCCAGGTCTAACGTTTTTCCTTTTTCTGTATCCGAAGACAACTTGCTAATACAGGTAATCCTTTTTAGAAGGCCAAAGCCAAATCTTTGTTGTGTTTTATAAATATATTTTTCGTATTAAGACCGAGACCAAATCTTTGTAAAAAATTTTTAGACGTATTTTTTTTGTTAAGGGCGAGGCCCGTTTTATTATATTATTACACTTTTAGTAAAAAAAAAAAACTCGTAGGATGTTCTTGGCAAAGTGCCCCTGAGAAAGTATCTCTGAGAGCGGACAGCAGTGATGACGATGACAACACTCGTTATAATTCTACTAGTTCTCGTGAATAAATGCATTTTTTCTTGGTTAAATTATATACGTGTCTTATTTTGTGTTATAAATTTAGGTTAAACAATAATGGGACATGGTTTTCATTAATAATTGTTTATTTGATTTGATTTTCAATGGAACTAAATTAAAATTACAGTACCTATAAATACTTTTTCACAATAACTGCATTCGATTGACAATTTGAAGTCCGTATCGATTCATTCGATTTAATCGATGTTTTTTAGCAGGTCACCTCACTATGAAGCTAAGACTGACACATGTCAAATGTGGCCTATTAAATTGGCTTTACTTTACTGAATTGTATTTTAACTGTCATTCATTTTGTACATTTGATTGGTTTCAACTTTCATACATACACTTCAAGAATTATTATTTCGAAACTGACCGGCATTGCACTTTCTTGGTCATTATTCCCAATTTTTTCAATAGGGTGTCACCGTCAACTTTACAGTATTTTACTCCAAAGTATTCAATGCCGAAGAATGTAAAAAGTCAACTTTTAAGGACTGTTTCTCCGCCCAAAAGAGCTCTTAATACGACCCGACCTCGTTATCTTCACACTAAAATCTTCGACAACATTATTGTTTTACTGTAATGTGGTGCTACAAAACGCTACTTAAAAAAACACAAGCACCTTGTCTCTTTGACCCCAAAGTGTGACAAGTGTACAAGCTACCGTAAACCACACAATATCGTGACTCATCCTTCACTTTAAAATTCCACTGACTATTAGTAAAACATACAATGATATCAGTCATAAATTTATTTTACTTCACGCATCACTCATGCTCGCTCATTTTAACATTATTAATATTGAGAAAAAAAACTGTTAGTGAGTAGGTATGGGGAATAAAATTACGGACATATTAATTACAATTTTACATAAAAACAATACAATCTGAAGACATACATACATACAGAAGCTCACGCCTGTATCCCAAAGGGGTAGGAAGAGACCAGGGACTGCCACCTGCCACGATCGTGACAAATCACTTCCGCTTCATCGACATTCATTAGTCGTTGCATGCACGCACGTCGGTCGGTTTCGGGTACTTTCTGAAGAATAGGCCAATTTTCCCCGGATGACTACATACTGAGCCTGTACGTATGGCGCACCCTGGGCAACATTCAGCGAGTCCCTGGCGATGATTGGAAAATCCTTCCACCATGATGGCTTGCCATCGACAAGCTAAGAAGAAGACCAATTTTTCTTATCATAAGTTCAGATATCAAAATAATATGTATTAAATGTCCGTAGTTTTTGAGATGAGATCAAAATTTTATTTACTTATACAAATGAGAATGCGCATGGTCATGAAGCAATGGATGATGGATGAGATAAGCTTAAGACGACGAGCTAGTTTTACGAGCTATTTGTCCATACATTTGCTATACCTAATGCAAATCTACTTTCGAGATCTCCGACTTCCTAAACTACAACAACAACTGAAAGACTTGTTTCTTCTAGATGGTGACAAAGACAACACTTTGAATTGATTGAACTGCATTGAGCAAGCGAATTGTCTTTCAAACGGATACGATTGATAACGATCACTCGAATAGTTAGGCCGGGTTGGGCACAAAGGTGCGGAATTCTCAGTGGTTTGCAGCTGCGGGATTATCGGATTTCGAATTAAGAAGATTAGAGTAAGTCACGTATTGCTGAATTAAATCGAATGTTTTTGGGAGCACATTTACGATTTATTCACAAGCGTGTGACAGTGCGATGATTATGTATAAAGTTTGATTTGATTTAAGGCCTATACTAAGGCCGGACTACGCGTTTACAAGCTCAAACAATAAAAAATAATATATTTTACCAAACTGCGAAAGTATAGGAGAATTATTTAGAACATGTTATTTGTATACAGAAGAGATTCAAAATCTCAATAATGGTAAGTTTAGTTTAGAAAACCTACGACGTAAAACGTATAACTTGATTTTTTCTTCCAAAATGGTTCTTAGCCGCAGATTTTATGCTGTTGTAGGTGTAGACCAAATGCTGCCCCCGTTTTTATAATTACTGTAAGTAGAGTTAGTTTAGGTATGACTTTTTTCGCTGTAGCGTGATCCATAGATCAAGACATACGTGTGTCTATTTGAAACTTGTTTATAATCCTAATATTAACAGGTTAGCTTCATCACAGTAAGTATTTGACCATTGACACAAAAGTGCGATTTCCCAAACTTCAACTTTTTCGACTTACTGTAACTGATCATTGTATGATACAAAAACTCGACAATATGGGACTTATCTGAGACGGTTTCAAGAATTTTACTATGGGATTAAAGCGCATAAAGATATAGCCTTTCCTTACACACATAATGCGAGATCTAAAGACTTAGGAAGGCATTCAAACTATTTGATGATGAGATAACAACTTGTTCCGGTTTTTGTTACCAAACCACCTGGAACAGTTTCTTGATTCGAAGTTGACAGTACATACACTAACTTGGGTCTACACCGAATGTTAGTTATATTTTCTATCGTCGTCGTTCTAAGGATTAACCAACCATGTCTTGTGTTACCCTTTTAGGTCTCTGAATTTCTGACTCAAGATGGCAATGAGGAAATTACGAACTATTCGAGGCCATTAACATTTAAAGATAATTTAACTAGATAATGACACAATAACAGTATGGAAGAAACAAAGCCTAATCTGAGTAAAATGATGATAAAAACTTTTTCTGGTTGTTTTTTGAGATCTGTACCAATACGCTAAGTCGCTAATCACCGTCGAATCGTGTATCTCATCGTTAAAGGGATTTATCTCTTTAACATTTTTAAGTGGCTACTAAGTTGAAGTTAAAAGTAAGAGGTCTTCTTACAAAAGACGTGATTTTTTAAGTTTTTTTTTGTCCCTTTATATTATAAAGGGACAAAAAAAATAAATTAAACTTTATTTATAAAGTTTATAAAATATAAAAAAAAAATTAAATACAAAAAAATTGTACAAACATAAATAAAAAATAATAAACAATATGTCTAATAGTAGAATTATTTAATAATAATAAAAATCTGCTAAGCGTGAGTCAGATTCCAGCTAAGAGACCCAAACTGAATGGAAGGAAACACATTTTTGCTAGACACGAAACAAGTCAAATTATGCATTGATGGCGAACCCTCGGTACACGACTCCGACTTACACTTGGCTGTTTTTTTTGCCATCGTGGTCGATTCTTCGACTTATGGAAAAATGCGTGTGATGGATGAGCCATTAAAAAACAATTTATTGACGCATCTTACATGAAAGAAGTTTAAAAAATGTAGGGATATTACGTAATTTAGGTACCCACTGGTAAAAAATGCACCGACAAGATCACGCAACCCATCGTTTTCGATATGCATCACGGCCTTCTACGTAGGTAAACATCTCCTATATATTTTAATTTACAGAAACAGATAGAGAGACGGTTTTGGCTTTAGATTTTTAACCAGAGAAAAGATGGAGAGAAGCAAATTATCTTTCTTAAAATTATTATTTATCACTTACATCGACTACTTCAGTTAATTTCGTTCTTTCCGTCAATGAACCGTTCGAAGAAATTATTCTTACGATTCGTAGTTTTAAGTCCGCCAACTTAATTTCACTCTATTTTAAGCAGCGATATTGAAATAACTCAAATACATCTGTTTAAAAATTTGTCAATTCCCTTTTCTACTTATTGTACAAACTGGT
Organism: Yponomeuta plumbellus; assembly: GCA_947310845.1. Classification (NCBI taxonomy): domain Eukaryota; kingdom Metazoa; phylum Arthropoda; class Insecta; order Lepidoptera; family Yponomeutidae; genus Yponomeuta; species Yponomeuta plumbellus. The sequence goes on from OX371196.1 coordinate 16,586,948, forward strand.
CTGTTTGCGTCAAGTTTCAAGATTGTCAAAATTAAACATAAGCTTGTTTTATTGTAAGTATATACTGAAGAAATGTGTTATCATATCAAATGCAGCTCGTCAGATAGAGTGCAATAAAATACTGTACATTATCCGTTGTCTGAAAAGAATCCTAAAATAAATAAACACAGAAAATATAATGCATCGAAAAAGTAAATATTTTTGTTCTTCCATGCGATAACAACTACCTTACTAGGCGCCAAACCTACTACCATCTTTGCTATGTTGATAATAAGAGGTGAGGGAAAAGTTCATACTGTGGCAGACTCAAAATTATGTAGTGTCATTTCTAAAATTCTGAGTCGTTAACTCCTTTTCGAGAAATCAAGCAACAGACTGTTGCATGTGTGACTTAAGATTTATTAAATAACTACACCACACCTTCAATCACTTGTCTTTGCCCCAAACTACCCAAAGTAACCCGTGCTATGGTAACCAGGCAAGGCCATCACCAAAATAGAAATACGAGTACACCGAGACGGTAGAATGCCGTTAGAATTATAACAGGATCTCCGAAAAATTGCCGAATTCCTTAAAATGTAGCTTTTATTTTATTAACTTTTTTTTAATAGATTGCTTATCTACATTACATTTTAAGGTCGCAATTTGTGGAAACATTAGAAAACAAACAAATAGTGTCAGGGTACGTTTATTTTATAACTCAGAATTAATGGACTTTACGGAAAAATAAAATTGTTTGTGAGTTATAGACATTTATTTCTAATCTTTCGAGTCATGAGTCAATTACCGTGGTAATATCTGACTATGCATCACACGAATCTTCTACGACTGTTTGTTTAGCACCGAGATCAAAACTAGGCTTTTCCGTGACTTTCACTACGTTATCGTGTTATGCGTTTTCTTTTGTCGCGTTCCTATCGCTTTTGCTAATACAACAGCTGTCATCGTAAATCATCCCTTGATAATAAATCTTAGCTGTGCATTTGGTAACCGAGCACAAAATAAATATGAATTTACTAGTCTAGTAACTATACAACTTAATAATAATATTATACTGGCCATCGTTGACAATTCAATTACGTACGTTTACCTACATATTAATACAAATACTTTATGTGCGTCTGTCTCTCTCAATCTAGTGTTTGTCGTCTAACACTGAACCTATACCATCACAAGTGTGTATGAGGTATTTAGCGCGATTTCAACTTTAATATTCCATGTCAAGGGCCTCTACAGATTAGTCGCTTCTGAGTGAAGCCAACCATTTGGCACCCGGTTAATTGCCGCGGTTTGCGCAAGCGCCGCGCCGTCTGCCGCCGATAACCCACTTGAGAACACTTTGCGAGACAACCTCCTTGAAAGCCTCTTCACCTGAAGCCTAGAGCTCTGCTAAACTGCCAAAGACAGCTTGCGTTTGTTACTAGTTCCGAGTATTGAGAAGTTTGCCGTTTAGAAATTCAGACTGCTTAGACCCTGTGCATATGCAGTACCACAGGGCAGTAATTAGGGTCTTATTTCTTACATAACATTAGGTAATCAGAAGCTTTTGTGTGCTACTGTTAGGCAGTGTGTGCGAGCGCGTTGGGTCGTCTGCTACAGGCAACTCAATTGAGACCACTTGAAGCGAAAGGCTCTCAAATAGATATTTATATAAATTTCTGAATTCATAATGGCTTTGTTAATTGAGTGTCAAGGAGATCTGATTATTGGCTTTTATGAACGTAATAAACGAATGAACGCTATGAGAAATGTAACTAAACACAAGACAGAGTTTTGCAACTGGAGAACTGTTAAAAGCAGACGTGAGGCACACATTTTCCGGATCGGGGCCACTCTGGTGACACGACCTAACGTAAGCTGATAAGGCGATCTCAATGCATTCTACACTAGCGCCATAGAATAAACAATAACAGAAACATTAATGCAATTTAGAAAAAGTCGGTTCTCACTAGCGGTAGCCAAACACGCATTTCACACCAATCGGAAGGACGTTTTAATAATATTAACTACACCATGTTCTCTCGAAGCTAACTGTAGGTATTTATACTCTACGCCAGCGGTTCCGAATTCTTTTGGCTATGGAACCCTTTTGGGTTCACCGTTTTTGTGCGGAACCCTAGCTCAAGAAAGAATTTAACTGACTTAACTGACGAAACTGACGTACTGACTGCACGAATGCTTGATGATACCTGAACGGAATTTCGGAATACTGTAACGAATTACTTTTATTAAAAGATTGCTTTTATGCAAATATTACTTTTTATTTTATATTTTCGAGGGGAAGCCTAGCCTGGCTTGCGCCCGACTGACATCTCAACAAAAACGTAGCGATTCTCCTTCAAAATATTTAAATTCAAACAAGACGGCTGTGCCAGCCAGTTACTATAAAGAATAATCGCTACAATACAACATTTGAAAATAAGACAATTGAAACTGACTACCACAAGATTATCAAACCTAAATTATAGGCATTAAAAGAGAAAAACAACATAGAAATGTTGAATTTTCGCGGAAACCCTGAGAGCCCTTTACGGAACCCCAGGGTTCCGCTAAAACCATTCAGGAACTGCTGCTCTACGTATTCTGATCACAGCCAATAAAAAAGTATCTCTTTCAATTATGATATTTTTATAATACGCTATCGAGCTATCAGCACTAACACCGAACACTTTACGGGGTCGTACTTCTCAACAAATTACCTTCTTCTTAACACACTCCACGCTCGGTAGAAACAAAGATAGGAGCACTGCGCCATACAAAAGGCCCTTCAAAAGATGTTTTGTTTTTTACGAAGAATAGCCAGTAAGGGGCTTGCATGTCAACGGCGGATTAACGAAGCCGCGTTGGGTGTGCTGTCCGCGTCAGCATCACGTCTTCGTGACAGGGGTCTAACGAGTGACGTCTGACACGAGAACTAATTAGTACGGGTAATTTGACGTCGAACAAAGGCAAATAATCGTAACACATTGTAATTATGTGCAGCAAAGTTTTTAATTGATAAAGCTCGGTTCATAAAGCCCGAGACTACTGCGAAACAACTCGCGAGTCCCGCAAACTTCAAATATTGTTTATTGAAAAAACTATTCCTGATATGGTACAAGTTATAGTAGTACTGATAATTTTATAGTTAATTACATTTTGTTTTCATATTTATCTAACCAACCAAGAAAACGACACGAATTGGTCATGCTACATTTTTGAACATGAACGGAAATCTCAAAATAATTTCGAGAATTATGCTTTCAGTACAATTTCTATTTATCAGATTTGTAACTAACTCTATTAATTTCAGATATTCAATAAAAAGACCTTAAATTAATTTTCTATGACAGAAAACACAGAAACATATAAGTCCTTTGCCCGACTTAAAAAAAATTACAAATGACAATTGTTGTTATTTTATTTAGGCAAAGACTAACTATCGTTTTAAACATCAAAATAAAAAAAATCTTTCGACACCAAAATTTTAGAAAAAAAATAAAAATAGACATAGTGAATAAAATTCAAAAGTACAGACATTAGTTTCTTAAAATGGTCAACATTTTCAAAATAATTATAAAATATATACATGTACTAGCTGACCCGGCAAAGGTTGTTTTGCCAGATAGGTTATGAGAAATAGATAACAACCTGTTCTCAAACCTACCGAATATACATCCAAAGTTTCATAAAAATCGGTGAAGCCGTTTCGGAGGAGTATGCGCATTGAAACACGAGAATTGTATATATTAGAAGATATATGTATATAAAAAATAATTCCGCAGAGTAAACAACACTATTGAGCGAATTGTATTCCTTCCACCAGTAGTCCCCAATGTTATATTTTTAAAAGTCACTGCCTTATGCCATTATCGAGGAAAAGGAAAATAAGAATTTCCAACCGCAGGCATGTGAGTAAAGGTAAGTGATAATTATCTCGTTTAGCGGAAGGCAAACCTGTTCCCGCAATATTTTCGGCTTGCGGGGTGACTCAAGTGGGTCCGAATTGCAAGTGAATGTAAATTTAACAATCAGGCCCCTGACAACATTCCGCAGGCCGCTGACAGGTGCCTCACTCTGAAAGTTAACATAACCTAATCACCTTAATGACATACCACTACTGGCCTTTTCTCACAAAGAAAATCTTTTAGTACATCGGCGGGTCAATAAATCGGCCACGAAAAAATGCGAAATAATGTATCAATTCAATTTGTACAAATTCTACAAAACTTCTTCAGAAATCCGCGCAAAAAGTCAGATGCTACCCACGATAACTTACGGATCTTCTTCACCATAGACCCCGCTCGTGGCCTTATACTCGTATAACAATATATCACACATATTCTCTTAAACTCCAGAAATAAAAAAAAATATTTTACTCATCATCATCATCATCATCATCATCATCAACCCATCATGTCCACACCGAGGGGCACGGGTCTTTTCCCTGAGGAAGGCATAGGCCATTCTCCACGACGGGGGCCAAGTCCAAAAGTCCAAGTTTTTACTCATACAAAATACAAAAATATTTATTCATTATCTGCATTTTTTTTTCGGTAGGTACATAGTAACTGGAGTTACAATTAAGCATGGAATGCCCGAATTAGATGACTCCGCTCTTCCATAACATTATCAAGTTTAGTTTGAGATATTATTACAAAGCAATAAACTCAGCCAACTATGTGTGTGTGTGTGTGTGTGTGTGTGTGTGTGTGTGTGTGAGAAATGGTTCTAGGCAGAAACGCATGGTCACATAGACGTTTTTCAGAGAAAATGGCCGGCCAAGGCAATTCGTGAAATACCCCAGCTACACCAACAATTACGCAGCACTGACAAACAGACAGAAAGCACGGATAACGAAATGCCTTTTGTAACCAATGAATACGAATGAATGACGTTGCTGCAAACAAGAAACAGTTGAGAATAAACCACTCCTAGACAACATTTGAAACGAAGAAGAAAAACAAAAGGATGACTCGACTGCAGCACTACACCTACGCTACACTACAATAAATCTAAATGTGCATTAAGTACTGTACTTTCATCCTTGTACCTATATTTTAATCCTATCCAGATACAGTAACGTAATTTAATTGCACGTTAATATCATCAATATAGACTGTTTAACATACGCTCGAGTAAAGTGATGACTGTTTTTCTTTTCTAAGGTCACCACTATACAGGTTCTTGCCCAGTGTGGAGACTACTGTAACTCTTTTATGTGTATTTGTTTATGGAATAAAAAAAAATCATTTCATTTCAGTCTAGGTGACCCAAAATAGACAAGACATTAGCGCGTTTATCTAAAACTAGCTGTTGCCCGCGACTACGTCCGCGTGGGCTTTAGTTGAGTAAAGTGTTTGCAAATAATATAAGGATACTTTTAGCGCATGAGAAAGAGCTTTCATACTAACTTCGCAACCCCCTCGCACCCCCTTAAAGGATTATTTTCGAAAGACTACTTTACTCGTCTTTCATGACTTTCAATGAAGGACCTTCATAATGATTTTCATTCGAATAGCTTCAAAAATGGCAAAGTTTCATACTAACTTTGCACCCCCCTTTTATCCCCTTAGGAGATGATTTTCGAAAAACTTGTGTTTCAAGACATTCAATGAAGGACATTCATACTTCGAATAACTTCAAAAACGGCAAAGTTTCATAATAACTTTGCACCCCTCTCTTACCTCCTTAAGGGATGATTTTCGAAAAACTATTTTACATGTATTTCATGAACTTTAATGAAAAATCTTTATTCTGAATTTCGTTCGAATAACTTCAAAAACGGCAAAGTTTCATACTAACTTTGCACTCCCCCTTTTTACCCCTTTAAGGGATGATTTTCGAAAAACTATTTTACATGTTTTTCATAACTTTTAATGAAGAATCTTCATATTGAATCTCATTCGAATAACTTCAAAAACGGCAAAGTTTCATACTAAATTTGCACCCCCCTTTTTTCCCCATTAAGAGATGATTTTTAAAAAACAATTTTACACGTGTTTTATAATTTTAAATGAAAAACCTTCGTACCAAATTTCATTCGAATAACTTCAAAAACGGCAAAGTTTCATACTAACTTTGAACCCCCATTTTACCCCCTTAGGGTATGAATTTTCAATAATCCTTTCTTAGTGCTCCCCTACGTTACAAAAGGAACCCCTGTGCAAAATTTCAAGTTTCTAACCCTTATAGTTTAGGCCCTGCGTTGATATGTCAGTCAGTCAGTCAGTCAGTCAGTCAGCTTCTCCTTTTATATATATAGATGGTGCAAGTAATTAGAAGTTACGGTGCTATAAAAAAATGGACCAACATAAATACACGAAGCCTGAAAAAATTAATCTCTTTTTTTAATGGGCACTGAAGTAAAAAACGAAGGAATTGCCTCTTTCGATATAGAAAGACAGCTAAAGCTACGTATTGAATTAAACCCATCGACCACAACAAGACATATAATTCAATTTATTGGTCACACTTTCTTAACCCTCATTTTCCACGAAACACATGTCATGACCTCCTTCCTGTATTTAACTCGTAAGTAGTTATAAGAAGGAAACATTATTATTATGATAATGTGCTAAGTTAAGGATTGTAACTATCTGCTTAGCTTCCATTCGACGTGATCTGCCATTTATCTTTATTAAGATCGGTCGTGGTGGGCCCGGCATTCAGCTGGGATTACCAACTCGACATAGTAACCTGTCGACTTGACTGAGCTTTAATCTCCAACACTTACCCTATCATTCACATAATTCACAATACACATGAGTGTAATGACTGTTCACCATGTACCTTTTTTTAATAAGAACTGCAATTAATAACATAAAAATCTAAATAACCGTAACGTTGACATCAAGTTTCAATATATATTATAATTGTATTGATAATGATGCAGCACGCATGTCTGAGAACCGAAAAAGGGATTAGGACATCCTCGGTCGCTACATTTCAATTTAACAACGGAAGCTGCATGACTCAACAAGAAAAAATCCGATTAATTTTCACCGTTGTTGTCCGCGTCTCAAAATAAATTGCTTCGTAACACCTCCTAAACGACGTAGCATAGACAAAGGACATTGTTACAGCTAAAGTCGCAGAATATACGTGATCTCACCAGGAAGCACGTCTGCATAATGGGACAAGGCGCCGAAGAAAGGAGCAATGAAATTCCACGCCATGTGCTATGCGACGTGACAAATGCTTGTCTTAGAGCTTCCTCGTTAGGATTCAGGAAGCGGGGATTAATCTGCCGTGTTATAAAAGCACCTGGAAGTAGGCGTGAGCGTACCGGGCGTACAATCCCAGTTGGCGGTATTCCAGCTCTACTGAACTTTGCCAAGGAAACACAGACGAGTGGCGGTTACACGCAATACACCGTGCATCAGCCGGCACTCGCGCCATCCGCAAGATCATACCACCGATCTACACAACTAACAATGTGCAAGCATTCTGCACACGGTCGCTCTAAGACCTTTATGTAGAACAGCGATTTACGTGAAGATATATCATTATAGGTCTTATCGCTTTGCAGAACTGGAAGATAATTAATTGATGTTCAAGCTCAGGAATGCGCTATACATTATTCGTTTTATCGTTCCTGTTTGTACGAGAGTTGCAAAGCTCAAGTGCGGAGGTTAATGCACTCCAAATACCCTATACGTGTGTACACGTTTCCTTATGACTTTTCGATTGCCTGCCAGGTACCTACGGCAACAGGAACAAAACTGTAATGAGGGGTCCCGTCAAATTGAAAGTAACAATATTTCTTTATGAGCCGCCCTGACACTCTCAACGAGGCTTAAATAAAGACTGAGTGTGAGTGCTTTCTTTATCGATTTGTAATCAGGCGAAGCGCCCTTTCATAAGGCCTGATTAAACGGAATTGCTGTAACGGGGAGCGGATCCATTGATCACTATAACACATGCCGCGTGAGCAACCTTGTAGTTGTTGCCGTCTGTATATCGCCGCCGCCGGTGAATCTCGGTTCTGACGATGGAGTAGTCAATTAATAGAGAGATATACATGAAACGAGGACGGAGCGTGACGAATTAAGAGTGCCGGTCGCCGAAGAGAGCGCGGCTACGTGATACAGCTGGCACCAGCCGTTTTTAAGGTGATGATTTGTTTGTTCACGCATAAAGGGTTCTGGCGAAAGTATGGCGTCGATTATCTTGTAGAATTTTGGTCGGCTTATGGGCTCACCACAAAAATTGTTTTTAATTGTTCTTTTCAAGATCATAACACAACTGATTAAACAAAAAAACTTTCTTCGATGAAAATATTTGTAAACTATTTTTGTTCTTGCTACCAAGGGCGATGTCTATAAAGGAACTACTCGTATATGAGGACGTCTAAGGTTATGTTACAACCAACGAATAAAAAAAACTATAGAAGTATTTATCAATATAAAATTCACACTCAAAAACGTCCACATAGTCTCTCGATTAGTCTACCAATGAAAGAAGCGCAAAATGGGCTTTAGATTAAATCACTCTGTGATTGGTATATTTTGTGTGCCATGTGTGACTACCTGAACGTTGATTGGGCTAAATTAAGTGACAGCTTAACTGATGATTGTATACAAAAACGTAAGCCGTTGATATAACCCGCCGAAATATCTACGTACATTGCAAGACCGCGGTATGTCCTTGGCAGATGCTTAGATATTTTGCCGGGTACCTAATACTGAACTCGCTCCGATAATTATGTAAAACACAATTGACAAGCCCCGCCCGCCTTCCCACAATTGAAAGTGGGGCAATTTTTAGCGCTCGTTAGAAATATATGTCTTTAACTGTCACCGGTTACAACCTCTAAAACTACTTATAAAGATTTTCATGGTGTGTTTAATTGAAACCAATTCCTTAACACACAAAGAAGAAAGTGCCATGCAAAACAAACAGACGATCGTGGCATAACATAAGACATGTCGGTGCGTCGCACAGCAGGCGGCAACAATTTCATAACCGCTTAGGGCTATCAGGGCGAGATGAAAGATTGACCTCCACACACGTGGGCGATGTTCGACAATGGCCGAGCTTCTCTGGAGCTCTTAAAACATAACCACACATAATAAAAGCATCCTACAAATAACAGAAGACTCCAAATACAAAATTTGTCATGTAAGGCTGACATTGAGGTGTTTCAGTAATTGACATTGCCATAAAAAAATAAGTTCTGGTTCTATATTTATTTTCGAGAAAACAGGTAACTTTGAAAGCCTCGGCCAAATATTTTGTCATATAATGCTTTAACGAATTTTTAAAACGAAAAACAAAAACTGACTGTAATGACAAAATATGCTAATATCATTAATTGAGGCATATAGAATCAAAGGCTGCTAAGTGCCATACTTTCCAAATATGAGCCATCTAGTGTATTTCGAGTTTAAAGTATGCATTTTTTCAATTTAGTAACAAAATCAGCAAAAGACCACTTAAAACCTCAAACAAATCTCATATTGGGTTCAAAGGCTGCTAAGTGTTACCGCATTGGAATCAAATGCGGCAAAGTGGCTTGTGGTACTTTGCAGCCTTTGATTCTATACGCCTCAATTAATTGTATCATTATATTCTCTGACCATAATGTAATTTTTAGCACAATTCCCATTTGGCATAATAATATATGCAGGTAACCCTTAATAGAACCTACTGAAGGGCACAGACATTTGTCAGACAAAATGCCCTAAAAAGTTTGGAATCAGAGCCAATTTAATTTTAACACAGTCGTTTAATGTTCCAAATTTATCGAAGCGAATCTATTTGAGGGATATTGTAAATTGGTATCATTGAACATTTGTAAGAATATGGTAAATCGCTAGCCCTGAAAGATCTACACATTGTAGAGTAATATCTACACAAGACAATCAGTTAATCCTGGTGGAACATGGAACCATGTGCTATGGTTTCGAAAACATCGTTCCAATATCGCAGATTTATACAAGGATTTCAGCCAAGAAGGGAGATTCCCGCTGAGACGAACAATGTAATTTGGTGTCATTACACAACCAACGTCCATTATTAAGTCCTTAAAAGCTCGGCACTCTGGAATGGAATCCCGTTGCATATTTCTACACACAATGCCAATCTCGCAAATCGCCTGGGGGTCCACGAACTGCATCGGCATGCAAAACAAATAGATGGCGCGGCATCAGTAACAGGACGAGGGGCGCACCTGTTCGATGGGCGTAAACAATGCGTGTCGTCGTCGATGCAGCGTGAATGATTGAACGTGTCGTGTTACACCAGACGTAGGTCTGCACCGCAGCTTCCTGTCGTCTTCCTCCTACGTGATCGAGCGTTGATGACAGCTTGTTGCAGTGCCGCCTGATTTTTATGGCGCCCCCAACGTTATTTTTAAAGGAATATTTTAAACCAAATTTCAAAACGAAACTCGCGAACGGTGGCTTAAAAGAGTTAAAGATTTTATTTGGGTATGATTCTGCTCAAGGAAACGAAATGGCTTAATATTTGACAAATTAGGCTACGGTTGCCGAATGCCAGCTTACAAAATGAAACCGCCGATCTCTATAGCCATTTTCGTGTGAGAGTTTTTTTTTAGGGCGCCCTCGCCCCTGGGCGGTCGTAGAACCGTGCCCATCCCTTCCGCCGCTACTGGCTTATATTAAGTGGCTTAAGAATCTGTAGGAAAAATTATTATTGCACGCTTCGGCTTCATTTCTTTAAAGGACAAATTGGGGCCCCGCTGAATAAAAACACAAACACTATCCTACTCCTGGACTAGGATAGGCTATATCCAGACCAAGACACAGAGACTGAGTCATGAAATAAGACTCAAGAAACCGCAATATCATCGAGCAGAAAAGAGCCCCATGAATCTAGTTTGTCCCTAACCTTTGCAATATCAGCGATGCGATTAAACGAAGCTAAACACTCCGGATGGTTGCGGTTGAACCATAATGCTGCGGTCAAGTGTTTGGTCGACTGCACTCAGCTAAAGGAGCAAAAGCCTCTTAAGACGCTGGCAAAATCGTGCCTGTCCAGTTGATATCAAAAAGGATTCACAAAAGGGCGATAAATGGCCACTATAAGTAAAGAATCCCTCGGGAACAGCTTTGTCGGAGGCGAGGCGTTTGTTTATAAGTCGCTTTGCGATATCAATGACCTCGCCCGTCTGCGCCTCGTCGGATGATCTCACAGTACAATAGCGCAGTAAATTGAATATGTGCTGGTAAATCAAATCTACAGGCTGCTTCAAAAGGGGTTGCAGTGTCATTAACTTTTAACTGTTTGAATATCGCACTTTCAAAAGGGACTTTGCTGAAACATGTAAGGACCTTTCGATATTTGTGTGATATTGGCGACGACATGGGTCTGGGAATTTGAACGATTAACTAGCAAAACAATGGTCGTGGGTTTAATTCAAACTGGAGGCCGCCGTACTTGGTTTGTACAAATAGTCTCAGTCTGGGTGTATGTATGTATGTTTGTGACCTTGTCTAGTTACCATACTACACGGTATCCTAGCTGGGGGCCAGGACAAGTGATTGTATTGTCTGAAAAACGTCAATTGTTGATACTACTAATTTCGCTGAACGCAAGGCTAGCATACTAAAAACATGTGCGACAAAACTTCTGAATTGTTTATAAATTTATTTCGCTAATCAATTCAATATTAAATACTAACAATTACCACATTCATTTCAAATATCAAAACATTACAATTAAATTAATTCGCAAAAACCTTCGTCAAACATAAAATTGCAATTCATTACGAATTTAATTTGGGTGCCTAAATCGGCGTGCGTGCACGCAACCACTAATGAATATCAGGATCAGGATCGTGGCAAGTGGCAGACCCTGTCTCTGCCTACAGTGCAGTGCAGAGCTCTAGTTTGACGAGTCTTTCTTTTCTCTTTTGTTTTCAGTCAGGGCGATGTTACGCGCATGCGTGGCGGCGTTGACGTGCCTCTGCGTTGCGCGTGCGGCACTCGCTAGCGAAGGCCTACGCGCTCTCCACATCCACACCTCGCATAAGGTACTATCGATTTGTGTGATCGTTGTTTAGTTACTGTACCAAAAGGGTTCCAACGGGACCCTACGCCTGTAACAACCTGTCAATCGATTTCACCTAACGGGAAAATAAGATTAGGTATATTTTCTAAATGGCTTAACATTCAATTGCATAGACTGCACTCAAAGAACAAATTGAAGATACAACACTGGAATTCCGAGATTGAATTCTTCAATTACTCCGCATTTGGGTTGGCGCACGTAGTATTTTAAATAACTTTTTCTTTCGACTTCCGGATAGACGAAAATCATGACTGAACGGGTGCCGAAACTTCTAGTTACAGTATTCTCTAAGTAATCGCGGTATCCACACAACGCTGAAGTAGCTGCTACACAATCAATTAAACGATATTTTTCCATTCAGATACAGGTTTTAGTAGACATACAAGAAACGGCAATAGAGTATAAAGACGACGCAAACGACGAAATCGCAAACGGCGATAGAGTATAAAGACGACGCATGTAGAGGAAAATTCTCAGAGTGTGGACGCAAAAAAATAGTACACGCATATTTATCCCAAAGTTCTGAATTTATTAGTACAGGCAATAATTTACCCAACACGGACTCATGTTTTTTTTCCGGTTAGGTTAGACATGGTCATAGCAACAACGTGAAAGTCGCAAAGCCGTATCAGAGTACAATTTTACATTCTGAAAGTGGTTACAAGGTATTATGTGATGACTGTTCAGAGATTTTTCTAAGGTTTGTATGGGAAAGTCAGTGCAAACACTAACCACAATCAGCCAGAATCTACCTAACGGTAAGATCTTCTAAAAATCCGGTTAAGTGGGAGTCGAACTCAGGTATCTAGGGTCCCGTACCATCATATATATGTATTTAAAGAAACAATTTTCTTGTATGGGGTTCCCCATTTATAAGGTTCCGTGTCAACGTTTGTCTGTCCGCGGCTTAGCACAGCAGAGACTGTAAGTACCTACTGCAGAGCTGAAAGTTGTAGGAATCCTCCCTCTCAGGTGAAACGTGAAAAACAGCAGCGCAGGAACACGTCCTACAACAAGACTCAGGGCCGGATTTAGAGGTCCAGAGGCCTCGGGGCAACAAGGAGCGGAGGCCCCCTCGCCCTAAATTATTTTCCAAATAAAATGAACAATTTTTTCAGTCGAGTTTTTCAATAAATAATTTATTGTGAAACAAAGTAGATTCACTTAGTATTTAACAAACACTTTTATTTTTTATTTGAAAGATTTTTTCTTCCGAAGTCTCTACTGTGGGGGCTCCCCGTTTGTGGAGGCCCCGGGGCTTTCGCCCCGGTTGCCCTCCCCTAAATCCGGCCCTGACAAGACTTAAAAGGAAAACTATCACTTACATGTTAACGAGTAATAGGCGATCAAGTTATAAAAGGACTTTGTAAAAAATCCGTTGAAAATGATTTTGATGAAGTTGTTAGTTCGGTAAAACCCCCTCTGTCGGCGGAACTCTACATTGTACGTGGCCCAAAATGCACTTGGCCGATTTTTTTACTTCCCTTTTTGTATAATTTCTTTGGTCACTATACCAAACCTGGTTATCTTTTAATTTTACGGGTTAGAAAGACATACTTCGGTGTTCGTACATACTTAAAAGTTCGGTGGCGTATTTTAGCATTTAAACTTATGCTTCATCGTGATCGTTCTACAGTGTGTCCCTGGATAAAGTGCAACCCCGAAAGGGGATGAAACTAGACCATGAATCATTGACTAGAAAAATATAAAAAAAAATTATAAAAAAATATTGTAGGATTTATTGGTATTTTAAGATTTTCATGTTTCATTAAGGACTCTATTTACAAAAGTATTGATTTCTTCCAAAATAATGGGTCTATTTCTTTGAAATAAAAAAAAACAGTATGCCTAATACCTGGCGATGACCATGAAATAATAAATAGTCCGCAAAAAAGTAACTATCTTGGGTAAAAAAATGTATTTTTATGAAAAAAATTATTTTTTAAACGTTTATTTTAAAAAACTTCAAATTACTAAAAAAATGTGCCCTATAACTATGTAATTTTATAGCTTACTTTTATTCTTTACCATTTTAGCTTCCAAATAATAAAAAAAACAATGTTCTAACTAAAAAAACACGCTATCTACGAACTTTTAAAGTGGAGCCTAATCGTGTTACCGTGCAGGTAGAGTTTTGAGTTAGAGGAGACACGTTTTTTCCATTGTTTCCGTCCTACTCTGTGCCCTTCGGCATCGCAGTCCTTTTGTTCTACACTCAGGTAGAGGGAAGGCGAGAGGAGGGGAGGCAGGGGGTTCGAAACAGGATTTACGCAGTCGCTCCGATATTCTCGCCGCTGCTACTACTGTTCTCGTTCTCGCATTGTGTTCTCGTTGATTTGTTATTAAGTTTTTGTTACATTGTTGACTGTTACGTTTTCTACTGTTCGTTACGTTTGGACTGTTCCTGTTCTGCTGTTAAGTGTTGACGAAATGCCGCGATTGACAGAGTTCTCACCTCGAGAAATAGCCGACATGCATTATTATTATGGCATGTCACATGGTCGCACAACAGTCGCTCGGACTGCATACATAAATGCTTTCCCGGGCAGACTCATACCCTCAGCTCGAAATTTTCAAGAGATTCATAGGAGGCTCTCCAACATTGGACTTGGTTTGGCACGAGATCGCCGTGAGCAACCAGCTGTCGTTATTGACAATGCGATAGAAGAGGCCATTTTAAACGATCTGTTTGCTGACCCTACAACAAGCATAAGACGATTAGCGTTGCGTCATGGCATATCGAAGACGTCTGTCTGGCGAATTTTGAAAAAGGAGGGATTGCATCCTTTCCATTACCAACGAGTACAACATTTACACGAAAATGTAGATAATCGTCCAAGATGCGTAATGTCGACGTGGATTCTAAGAAAAATTAGAGCTGACCCAAATTTTCCCAAACGCATTTTTTGGATGGACGAAGCGACATTTACCCGAGACGGCATTACAAACTGCAGAAATTTGCACCAGTGGTCTCACGAAAATCCACGATTGAAGCGGGCATCTACTTTTCAAGTAAAATTTTCAATAAACGTATGGGCAGTCTTAATCGACGACATTTTAATTGGTCCAATCATTTTACCCAGAACCCTAAATGCTGAACGTTTTTTAGAATTACTACAAAATTTACCCATGTTGATGGAAGATGTTCCCCTGGCTACGAGACGGCGTGGGCGTATGTATCTCCCAATGGATGGATGTCCTGCACATTATGGGCGGGAGGTGCGGCGATTTTTGAACGAAAATTACCCGAACCGGTGGATTGGCCGAGGAGGGCCAGTAGGCTGGCCAGCGCGTTCACCTGATCTAACCTAGTCAGGTGAACGCGCTGAGTATACAGCACGCCAATAAATACCGAGGCACAGTTGCACGACCGAATAATTCAGTGCGCAAATGACATTAAAAATGATCCAGGAATGATTCGCAGAGCCACTAACCAAATTAATATTCGTGCAGTAATGTGCTTGCAAAATCGAGGAGGCCATTTTGAACATTTAATGCATTAAATAAAAATGCAAAATTGTAAATTACGGATAATTTTATTAATAAAGTTATTGTGATTAAAGTCTGACTTTTATTATCTACTAAAATGTAAATAACTCCTACCTAGCCAATTTTTTAGTTAGAACATTGTTTTTTTTTTATTTGGAAGCTAAAATGGTAAAGAATAAAAGTAAGCTATAAAATTACATAGTTATAGGGCACATTTTTTTAGTAATTTGAAGTTTTTTAAAATAAACGTTTAAAAAATATTTTTTTTCATAAAAATACATTTTTTTACCCAAGATAGTTACTTTTTTGCGGACTATTTATTATTTCATGGTCATCGCCAGGTATTAGGCATACTGTTTTTTTTTATTTCAAAGAAATAGACCCATTATTTTGGAAGAAATCAATACTTTTGTAAATAGAGTCCTTAATGAAACATGAAAATCTTAAAATACCAATAAATCCTACAATATTTTTTTATAAATTTTTTTTATATTTTTCTAGTCAATGATTCATGGTCTAGTTTCATCCCCTTTCGGGATTGCACTTTATCCAGGGACACACTGTATTTGAACAACTGCAAATGGGAATAAACACGTAATCAGCATGATTCCCCGCCTTGTCTTGTAGTCTGCTTTTTAATAAATATGTTGTTCTGAAATAGACCTAACGCACATACGAGCAAGACATAGTACAATTTTAATAAAGATAGCCTCCCCCCAAACAGGCGAAAGACCTGACGTGTCGTAAACAACCCATGTTAGCGCTAACACCTATCTACAGTATGATAAAGAATAGACAGACAGTTCAAACTCAGACCACACATAATTAACCGAACCGTTAAAATAACCGAGCTTTTCGTAAACTTCAGTAATTTTTTATGATTTAATTACAAATGTGTAGTTTTCAGACTTTTCCCTGTAGTTATAGAAAAAGACGATCTTAACCTCTTCAGTCCCGACCTTGAAAATAACAATAGTTTTCTATTATTATTTTGTCGACACGGGACTGAGGATGTTAATTGCCAAATAGTTTTAGGTTAACGTGGAAGTACCCGTGAATTTTGTCGAAATATAAATTTCTTTGCGGCATAAGCTGCCGTATCTTTTTTAGGGTTCCGTTCACAAGGGGTAAGGTACCCTATTACTAAATTCCACTGTCCGTCCCCGCGTCCATCCGTCCGTCCGTCTGTATGTCTATCTGTCTGTGGTGACAAGCTACATCTCATCAACTGTGATAGCTAGACAGTTATTATTATTATTATTTATTTATTTATTCACTCAACACATTTCGAAATTACAACAGCATTAGTTTGCCAAACTGCTAATGCAGTTTATCGGCAAGCTCTTGGTAACAGTTCTTAAATACTTACACAACTAACATTACTTTCTACACAACTAACATTATCGGTAATATTTCATGTTTACAAATTGCTTAAAACGAAGCGCTTAAGCATACTTTTAAATTGTGCTTTTAAGTTGAAATTTTCACAGATGATGTACATATTTCTGTTGCCGCTAAAACAACAAATACAGAATAAACTAATTATTTAGCGAGCTTCCATACCACAAGCGGGTTTTTGTCGGTTTTTGCACGATATTAATAACGGCAACAGGTAAAGGCCTGAAATATTCAAATGTTGTATAGATAATGGTAAGGAATCATACGTAAGCGAGTCCCGCTCGCACTTGGCCGGTTTTCTTTACGTTAACTTGAAGTTTGATTTTTTTACAGATTGAAGGGACCGTAGACTTGAATTCTGACAGACGGACATTAAAGTGGTCTTGTAAAAGTTCCGTTGTTTTGACTAACATAAGTGGATGGGTGTGTCCCTGTTGCTGGAAAAAGCATCACAACTGGTTCAGCATTGTGCTGAAGGTATTCGCCCAAATTTTCAGCCAGCGCCTGTTTAATAGGAGGGCTGGTCTACAATAGCCGCAGAGCGATTCAATGAGAAGCATGTATTCAACATAGGACAAATAGTTCGATAGGCATTATTGTTTCCCGTAATTTAACCATTTATATCAACTAGCTTGTTTGAATGTAGACTAAAGCTGAATGAAATATACAAAAGCACGTCACACTTTCTATCCTCACCAACCAACCCAAAAATAAAATATTAGGAGCAACCATTATAAAATATGATGCTAAGTTTCGTCTATTTACCTGACGAACAGCAACACTAAGTATGGCAGCACATTTCTGTAACATCCTGTAAAGGAATAATGCATATTGACATGCACATAAAGACATAGAATTAAGATGGCAATCGACGGTTACATTGTTGCAGGAACTGACCAGCGTTCTCACAGCCATTGATGAGAAACTGAAGATGCTGGACACCATAACCGCTATGCAAGCAAAGCAGTCGAGACGCCTCGACGTCATGCAGGACAAATTGGGTAAAATATTACTTTTTTATCGTCTTTTCGTCTATGGAACTTCAAGCAATAGCTTTTAAAAAAAAATATTTGTCGCCAACACTAAGCCCCGTTCATCTGTTTCTGCCTGAAAAACCAACTTCAATTCCAAACTCGGAAGTAGCTGCAAACCGAAGCGAAATGTCCCCAATACTCATTTCATCCGGGAAACGGACCTATGAGACCCGATCCCATTGTGTCACATCCTATTTGGGAGTTATGAACGAGGACTTTCGCAATTGTACCATACAAAACAATTGACCGAACAAGAGCTCTGCCCGATCAATTGATAGGATCCGGCTGACTTGAGTTAGGAATAAATTAGACTACGAACGTCTTAAAGAAACCGGTGAACCCTTGCGTTGAACTCATTTTACTTTGTAACATGGTTCAATAATATTTTTCAATGTTACCCTATTCTCTATGCAGAAGATTTGTTTGTGTAATTTTTGTAGAGTCATTGACAGTTGTAGGTAATATCTTAACTTTAATTCGTTGTAGGCAGTTGCCTACTGCTGCTTACCCAACTAAGTAATCTGTGAAAGTGCGTAATTTTACGGTCCCAGAATTTTTTCGCTCAACAGTATCTTTTATTATTTTAATTGTCACCACACAAGCTTTATGTCAGCAATGTACGACTGTTTTGTCGGATATCGGATATTGTAGCGTC
This sequence comes from Yponomeuta plumbellus, assembly GCA_947310845.1. NCBI lineage: Eukaryota > Metazoa > Arthropoda > Insecta > Lepidoptera > Yponomeutidae > Yponomeuta > Yponomeuta plumbellus. Next base: position 16,605,539 of record OX371196.1, read on the forward strand.
TTGGTGACTATTAGGTATACGACATATAAATGTTAGTTGGGTCGAAAGAAATATTATTTTTACCATTGTTGAGTAAAGTAAGTGAGTAAAAATATTTATTTGAAAAAACACAGTTCTATTAGACACAGATTTTGATGCACAGAAATACAAGTTTATGTTTTACTTAATATCTAGGTTTCGATGTCAGCCCCCAAACTAGGCAACCTTGGGGACTCTTATTTTCATTTTACAAATTTTAATTTAAACGACGACTGTTTTAAGCGAATCTAAGCGTGCAATGGGTTTACTACGGATATATACTAATAAGGCATGCACTAAAATTATAATAAAAACTAGTAGCTCCATCTCAGTATGTCTCGTTATTATAAAAAAACATAGTTTGATACGGACTTTACATGCACATAGGTGTTTTTACTAAAAAGCTTTTCGGTATCTTCATAACTCAGAATTCTCAGTTTAGGTTAAAGCCACTGAAATTACTGAAGATCATCTTGTTGCACACTCGTACCTGCACTGTTAAATGTAACGCACGTACAAGGTTAACTAACTAAGGGCCAGTTTCTGAATTGAGAATTTCGCTCAATAACTACTTAACTGTAGTGCTGTCTCGTAAAATTTTTCAGAAAAGAGCGTGACAGAACGTTACTTTAGTATTTACTTAGTGAAATTCTCAATTCGGAATCCGGCCCTAAGCCACTAGATTGTGTGTAATTAATTCCATGTTTATTTATTTCACAGATCGTGTTGAAACAACTATAATGCTTAAATTAGAGCTGGCCCAGTTAAAGGTGGAGGGATTAGGACAACGATTGGATAAGTTGGAGACCAATATTCAGGTACTGAACCATTCCCTTACTAGGGCAGACTCGGCTTATCTACGCCTGCTACAGAAATCTATTCACTCGGTGATTTCTAACAGCAACTCCGTTTGTCTTACGAGACTGAGCCTCAGTTTCTGAAAGAGTGTTCAAATGTAACAAGAGATTAATCTAAGATTAATTCAAAATACCGGCACGTGATTGGCTGAAATTAGCTTGACGTGAGATTAACATTTGATCGCTCTTCTAGAAACCGAGCGTTAGTCGTGGAGAGTAGGTATGATAGAGCGAAACTATTTGCTCGTTTAAGTGAGGACTTTCTATATTATAAACTGTGTTAGCCCTACATGACCCTACTAAAGGAATTTAGAGATATTAAGTTGACCACGACTATTATGTTTCCATACAATTGGTTGGTAACGTAGTTGCGACCGCAGTCACAAAGTATGTTCTTAGTTTGTATACCCTTTATATACCTACCTAAAAGCCTTTAATGAGTTTCTCAATTTCATGAACTTGAAATTCAATTTGATTGGAACTCAATTGAAATGGAACAAAAAATGTGTCGATATCTGGGGCTCTTTTCATAAAACCACAGTTCACAGGTATTGTGCCAATTCGATGGACATTGAGTAGTAGTCTTCCTAATTGTTAATCGACTTTCCAATGTACATCGAAAACATTTTGGCCTTAGCATTTACGTATTGTTCGGCCGCTGGGAGTATACACCTGAGTATATCCTGACACCTGTCTGTTTCTACGACTAGTGATGGGAGAAAATCAACGTTATCATTCCTTACGTTATTCTTAACTAGCTTTTTCTACTGACTCACGATTAAGTAGTTTTATTTTTTAGACGACCTTCATTCAGTCATCTCTTGTGCCATTTTCGCAGGTATTTTAGAAGGGTCATCATCTTTTTTGTGCCGAATGGCGGTGAAGTGTTGTGGCGAGCTGTGCGACCTTTTTTTTGAGCCCAGATCAGCTCAATCGCTTTGTACGGCAGTGGTACGGGGAGATTCTGAGAACGCGATGATCTTTTTCTAAAGCCTGTTCATCAACTTCGTATCGTTAAAAGGACCGTCATTATTTTCGTTATTTTTGGTACGTCACTACAAAAACATACGGTTGACATAACCTTGTGACAGCGTAGTAAGGATTTTACGCACGAACATTAAATATTGATTTCTTTTTATTTAACATTTAAATCACTGTGCAAAATATAACATTGATTGTAAGTTTACACAATGATATAGTTTCAATGACAATTATTTGCTACTAGGATAATAGGACATAAAAATATTTTAATCGAAAATTTAACGCCACTTCAAGGTTACGTCGTCCGTTCTAACATGACCTGTCAGGATCGTATTCTCCCAGCGGCCGGACGGTAATAAGTTGATTTTTCCTACAGCACCTTCAGTGAGACTCGATAGGTGAAGAGAAAATGCGGACTCTGCAGTGCCCGCGACATTATTTATAGATGGACTAGATTTGTCCGGCACCTACACAATCCTGAAATCGATTGTAGTTTTATGAAACAGGCCCCTTAAGGATAATTTTGGTCCGACAGAGTAGGTACAGTCTGTTAGCTTTAAGAATATACCTCGGGCTCGGGAGTAGGCTTCGGTTTTCGCCGAAAGCACACGAGTGTAATACTACTTCCTGCTCTGTTAAAAACTTTTCTTCACTATTTTGAAAAGTTATGTAAAGTTAAAGTGTCATATTAGTTCCGATTTTTCTATTACACGAATATATCCGATTTTATCCGATAGTAGCCGAGGTATATTCTAAAAGCTAACAGACTGTAGGTGCGTTTATGGACTTTTCCTTGTCTCATAAAAATCTCATTATTTTCCAGACAAGCATAAAAGAAAGCACGAATCGATTGGAGCGGAGCCAGACCAAGGTCACGGAGGTAGCGCAGAACTTGTCGAGTCACTTGGACACACACAGACATCTGTTAGAAAAGGTAACACACGACTCTGGAGTCTAGTCACGCTGAGATAAAGTCTAATTGAATTCCCAGTAACTACGTACTAACACCTAAGATTGGAGTAAAACAAAGCGAAAATGTCTAGACTATTAGACGTTTAGCGTTCTGGCGTCAAAAACCGGACAAACGTTTGCAACCTTAACTTTGCAGTCGAATAAATGGTCTCATAAACAAACCATATTTTTTTCTCTAAATAATGTTTTTATGTAATAACTAGCTGACCCGGCGGGCCGGCAAACGTTGTTTCGCCATATTTTTTTTTTTACTTAGGGCTATGAAAAATAGATAAAAACCTATTCTCAGACCTACCGAATATACACATAAAGTTTCATCAAAATCGGTCAAGCCGTTTCGGAGAAGTTTGCGCACTAACACGGTAGAATATTGTATTTGAGCTCCTAATATAATAGGATACTATTTTATACAGTAGGGTTGGCAACCCTAGTTCGCAGCCAAACTTGCCTCATAAAGTAAAGTAAACATTTATTCAAAATAACAATTAAAATTAGGTAATTGAAAAGGGTCCTAACCTAGCTGTAAGTCAATAAGGTAACCGTCGCTGATTTTCAGCAATGGCCTGTTACTTTCAACAGTTATCTAGTTACGATATGCCGTAATACATAATAGCTTGAATAAAATCAACAAATAGTATGTAAGCTGAGATTAAACGTTTCTGCAGGTCAGCGGCACGTATGCCGAGACCTGGCGGCGAGGGTTGACGATTGAGGGCATGTTGCGCGACGGATTCCCTCTCATCAACGTCACCAGGCGGGAACTAGCCGATGGCTTCCGAGCGCTGGCGAGGAGGCAACGGGGGATGTCTTCCGGAGACCTGGAGACCACTATCACGAGGAGACTGAGCGAAAACACTGACAGGCTCGACTTTAAGGTCAGATAAAGTTTAACTATTGTGTTCTTTATAAATGTATGAACGCACACTTTCTTTCTTGAAAACCATTTTGTGCGAGCGATTGGAGAGCCAAATCGGGCATGCGATTGGAGCGCCAAATCGGGCATGCGATTGGAGAGCCAAATCGGGCATTCATCATCATTCAGCCACAAGAAGGCCACTGCTGGATATAGGCCTCCTCCACGGATTTCCAAAAAGACCGGTTGGAAGCGGCTTGCATCCAGCGTCTTCCTGCCACTTGGATGAGATCGTCTGTCCATCTTGTGGCTGGTCAATCGGGCATTAATCATTAACAAATCAACCTAGTTGAAAGTTACACAATTAATCCGCTAGTCGCCGACAAATCTTTGCATCGTAATTTTGAAAGAGTTGAACTGATCTTTATCATTAGGAAATAACGTGTACTTTGGATATTTCAGATCCAAAAAGTCTTAGACGGCCAAAATAGTTTCACGAGCTCCTGCAAGAGTCAAGTTCAGCAGGACGATCCGAGGCTATTCACTGATGTCTTGGGGAAACTCTTCGACTCATTAATCGAAAAGTAAGTATCAATGTGAACCAAGGCAGGACTTGAATATCAAAACCAAATATAAATAATCTCACATAGCACAATCACCCTGGTCCCTTGGTACCTTATCCTTGTTTGGGAATACTACCAGAGTGCTATAGTAAACATAACATCACAAACATAAAATTGGAAATACAGCCAGACAACATCTATTGATTTTATTTGTAGTCTGTAAAAAGATGGAAAAACATCTTTTTACAGTTTGCTTGAGCAGACCAATTCTTCGAAGCCTTTAATTACACCCAGAGTCTCCGGGACAACGATTTAAATCTAAAATAATACTTATGTGTATAAGGTTAGAGTAGTATCTGACCTTACAGTAGTTAGGTCCCGTCCGGAGGCGAAGTTGTTACCGGGATTCACTAGTTAGTCGTAGTCTCCAGCATTAATGTCATGTAGAAATACCCTAAGGGTATTAATAGACACTAATGTCAGAAGGTTACATTACGACAGGACTCAAACTAAATAAAGTTGTTATATTTCAGAACCGCATCGATATTCCATGAGCTGCAAACCATTCAGACATCTATGCGAAGTCATGATACAAGAGTGATGAAACTTCTCAATGGGAATCGTTACAATCAGGTAAGACTAGCGAAACGAATACTTACTTTCATACAATTCACGAAATAAATTGGTATTTCGATCTCATCCCGCTACCTGCCTGCCATGCCGTGCTAGATTTTATTCGTAGCTTATTTTTCGTTCCACTTCTTCTGCCGACGAAGTCGACGCCCACCAGCTCGCTGACGGCGGCTCGGCGAGGATGGCAGAGGACATAAAATAGTGGCGTGTCTTAAGGGAGGCGGGTCCAGCAATGGACGAGTACGGGCTAATTTTCAAAAGCTTTTGCGACATGTTGTAACCTTTTTGGCTTTTTGGGATCCAAATTCCTGGCACATTTGCTTTTGCGACGGATTTCTTTTGAGTCGGATTCACGGATCCGCGCGAGATGACATACTTACATAAGAGACAAAAATACTTATCCCTAACATTGGGCAATGGTAGGCTGATGATGAGGACCCGAAAACTTCTATCATACTTTAAAACCAGTTTCTCGTTTTCAGAACGAAGTCACGTGTCGTCGCCTCGAGGCCGCGTTCCGTAACTCCAGCCACGGTATTTTCAAGGAGACTGAGCTTTACCAGCTGACTGAGAAGTTCGTAGCGCTGACAAACCAAGCTGACGCAGCGGTGCAGCGTCTACAGAAGCAGTTGGGCGATGAAGGGCCGGCCCCAGCTTCTGACGTCACGGCTGAGGCTGATAAGCTCCTATTTAAGCTAAAGGGAATGAAGTATGTCGCTATAGGAAGTGTTAATGAGAAGTTTAGTATGCGAGTCGTGATTGATGTGTTTACAAAGCCGACAGAAGGCTATAGACGGACTGTAGCAAATAAAAATAAATAAACTCACGCCCGTTATCCCCGAGGGGGTAGGCAGAGGCACCAATCATTAGAAATGCCCACGTTTTGCAGAGTTTATTAGGTTCCAAACGTGACAAGTGGCAAGCATGTCGCCGTTGTCCGGGCATAATAGCAAATATTTTTTCACAATAAAGATATTTTTAGAATTTTATTATAAAAAATTCTTATTTTTATTATTATCTTGCCCTTTTGGCTCTTTGTAAACAAACCACGGTGCCACCGCGTTTACGGAGTGACCAGTTTTTTCTTAGTATTTTGCCCATGGACATTTTGCGTAATTTCGTCCAAGCGAGATGACTGGCTCACCCGATCAGCGTTTTCTTTAGGGCCGACTCTGCCTCTTTCTAAACTTTATGCTTTATCACACAGGAGCGAGGAAGAAGAGGACTACAACGATGATTTTGACGACGACGAACAGGATGATTACGACGGGGGCGATGATAAAAACTTCCCAAACGGCCTTAAGGCGAAGCAGTCGCGGCCCACCAGATACTTCAAAGACGAAGACACGCGCAAGGTAGCCGGGTTAGCAAAGACGGCCTCAAGGTACTATGACGATGGCGGTGGCGGAGATATGATGGATGAAGACAAGGATATCCTAAAGTCCTTCATCCCGAAGAAAGCTTCTCTGACAACGCGCGCCCCGCACCGGAGGCATCTACATAAACACCCTTATGATAGAGGTCCTGGGTAGAAAGCAGCGAAGGGGAATTTTTGTATTATAATTTTATAAGCTATTATTTCGTTGTTGTTTTATTTCACAATTTCGTTCTTGTAAGCTATTAAATCCTTAACTAGGTATTTATAGAGAAAAAAAATTTGATAGCCGATTCATAAATGGCTGTAATCGAGCCATGAAATATTATAGTAGGTATATTAATATAGTAAAGTTGGAAAGAATTTCAATTTAGTTCAATCACTAAGGAGGTGTAGAGAGTGGAGATCTAAGCGAGACTTTCTAAACTCTGGTGATTAAAAAGTGAACATACCCAAAGTCCTCACAAAGACCTATTTTGAATATTTTCACTTTTCTGTTGTTTTCAAATGAGACTTTTAGTAGTAATTTTAGAGCAATTCTTCAGCTTCGTACATACCTCTAGCTTGGCGCTGTTTTGAAATATGGAGAGGGCTTTGTGTGTCAGCTGGGCAAAGCATGAACTCAGCGTGGCAATCTTCTGGCGCGCGTTCAACACTGCCAACGCCTCCTCTGTCTCCAGGTTTGCTAGAAAATTATGCAAGCAAATTAGGCACAATATTTAGTACACAATACAATCACTTTTCCTGTGCCTTGATTATGTATCTTTGAAGGCATATAATTATGTGTGTTTAAACATAATATTTGAGTCTGTGGTACCAGTACAATCTTATACCGCTCAGTATCGTCATCATGCCTCAGATATTATATATATCTTGTGTATACACCATAAACACTATAGCTAGCTATGTGGGAGTTGAATCCACAACCTCTTGATGTGATATTTGTACAGTATTTCATATTTTTGTGTTTCTACAATTTTATTTATCACTGTAAGAGCCTAGTTTATTTTACAATAGACAACTCGCCTTAAAATAAGGTTAGACTGGCTTTGTATTGAGCCCATGCTATGTATGTATTAGACTGGCTTTCTATTAAACCCATACTATGTATGTATTTACCTGTTTATTTCCTGACAAAGATTTACAAATTTTTACTGCCACCTATTTATAATTGTGTTCATATTTTAAACCACTTAAAGAACGAACAAGTCAAGGAGCAATAAAAAACATAAGGTCTAATGCCCTCAAAAATGTACAAAATCAGGTATTTTTTATTAAGGGTAAACTCAAAGAAACATTATTTTATGAGATAGCATACATTTTCCATAAATGGTTCTTACATAATAAGGCACCTCGCACAACTTGTGATTCGGAATTTGTCATTAATTGTCGAGAATGTTTGACGATAGACCACTCAGTTAAAGTTAAAGCTGTAACTGGCCTGAAAGATTTAAAAACTGAAACTTTTGTAGGCACAGAACCTACCAAACCCTATTTGTTCCATCTCATGAGAATCTGCAACCTACTCCATGTATTTCAAATCGTGGCTGGTAATTAATGAGACTTTTTCAGTCTTATTTAAGCAACATATTTTTATAAAACATTCATCAGTCAGTTTTATTCATTTGTAGTAAAGAGAAAGATGTAACAACAGAATATTTAAACTGTCTCTGAGGAGGAGAGTTTCACAGAAATAGTGTTTGTAAATAAGACAGAATAAGACTGTTTAACATTACTGCTTTTCAGGATTAGGATTTACCATCTAATAATAATTCCAATTATCCTAAATCCCAAACACTACAAAAATCCTATCAAATTAAAACAATGTGCTTTAGGTGAAAAAGAATAAAAACTACTATTTACGCTCTCATATACCATAAAACATCACCACAATGAATAGAAGAGGAGAAAAATAAGATTTTGCACAAGTTGCAGATCTTATGCAATAACTGATATACCATGATATTTAAATAAAATTCACCGCATACACATTTTCTTACAATAGTTCATATTGGTCGCGAAGTTTTCAGAGTGGACAATTCACGGTAATTTCAAGCTAAATCGTAGAAATTGATCTACAAAGTTGGGTGTAACAAATCGAAACAAAGGCAGAGTAGTTTCTGCGTTCTCGCACAGTTCAAGAAGAAGGTTTTTGTTAAATGTACTAAGTTATTTCACTTACTTACCTAAAGAGGTGTTTATCTCTACACATGCTTTGTCGAATTCCTTCTCCAATAAATCCAACCATCGAAAACCAATACCTGAGGTCGCCATTTTCACAATACAAGTATACAACTTTTGTTGACAACGAAAACGTCAACTTGACGTTTCGCCGCTTGAGTGCGAACGTTTAGAAACCATGTTATTTCTGTAGTTCCGTCGATGTTATTAGAATTTGTAGGAGGTCTTTGGGGCTTTATTGAATAAAGTGAAGGCACTAGATATCCATTAGAGTATTTATTATGATTTAATAATCAACAAACACGAGTTTTCTGCATTGAGTCAGTCAGAAGAGCGATATGTCTAACCAAAGAGAATATAACCACTATGTGTCTAACATTCAAATTGACATACCACAAATATCAACATTCTATATTTAAATCTTGTGTCAAGCGTGAGTCGATTGCCAATTGAACCTCTATACTTTAACACACCCCCTCAATCGACTCTGCTTGTAAAACATTAATAACAATTTCTTTAATTAATTTAATTTACCTACTGCATCTAAACAATGTTTCCCAAAATTATATTTTATACATCATCAAATTAATTTCGAAAATTCACTACCCAATAATAACTCAACCTGTATATTTTAAAATACAATATCAAAAAATATTCAACCTGTATATCAAATTTTCAACTTTACTATATAAACATTTTCACCCTGTATATCTTTCACCACAAACAATATGAACTATTTATTCCATATCTATCTCTATTTTCACCACTCGACACATCACGTCACCACTGACATAAATAACTACAACTATCTTGTTTTATCTTCATCTTCTCCCACTCATATCAACACCACTATGATATCATCATCATATAAATAAGTATAACTATCTATTTTATTTTCTCCCACTCGACTCATCATCATTATCATATATAAATACATAAGTATAACTATCATCTTTATTTTCTCCCACTCGACTCGACCACCATCATCATATATAAATAACCTCAACTATCTTATTTGCTTTTCTCCCACTCGACTCATCACCATCATATAAAAATAGCCTCAACTATATTCTTTTATTTTCTTCCACTCGATTCACCATCACTAAACATATAAAAAATACAATACCTCATATATATTCAATTTTAAAGATCTAGAAAAAAATACTTAAGGATATCTTCAGAAAATGTGTAAAGAAATAAAAAATTTAAAATCATCATATAAATAAGTATAACTATCTATTTTATTTTCTCCCACTCGACTCATCATCATTATCATATATAAATAACCTCAACTATCTTATTTGCTTTTCTCCCACTCGACTCATCACCATCATATAAAAATAACCTCAACTATATTCTTTTATTTTCTTCCACTCGATTCACCATCACTAAACATATAAAAATACAATACCTCATATATATTCAATTTTAAAGATCTAGAAAAAATACTTAAGGATATCTTCAGAAAATGTGTAAAGAAATAAAAATTTTAAATTTTACTCTTCTTGTTTTACTCTTCAAGTTAAACATTTAACTTGTCAAAAGTTAAATGTTAAATAATGATTCAATTAATATTACATTACATACACCCCCTTAAGTGAATCATTATTAAGCACCCCCTTAAATCTGTCATTATTAAGCACCCCTTTAAATCTGTCTTCACTGAACTTGTTACGTATTTCAATAATCTTCTCAAATGAAAATCGCCTTCTCGAACATTCTCAATATTTCTACTACTTACTATTCTTCTTAATATTTCACCTTCTCGAACACTCTCATTACTTCTACTTCTTCCTCTTTCTCTTAATATATCACCTTCTCGATCTTCGTTGTTGTTGACTCTTCCGACTTGATTTTCTTCCTGACTATTATCTATTCTTCTTTGTGTTGTGCCTTCACCAACTGACTCTTGATTTTCTTCATCCATCCTCCAAAAAACCTCCACTTCTATCACCATTTCCTTCATTTAAATATATACCTTGCTCATTTTCATTTATTCTAACATCTCTCGCTTTTACAATTGTTTCAGTTTCATCCACCCATATTTTGTAACCATTCCTGACGTAGCCTATCAGGATTCCTTTTGCTTAGTTTATTTCTTCTTCAAAATTTTAAAATGTCACCTTGGTTGCTATGCTTATTTTGTCAACAACTGTTTGGTTGCTATGCTTATCTTCGTAACTCGATGTGTACGAAAAAAGACTTATATTTCTGAAACACTGAAAACGATTATACTGATCTTTAAAAGCTATTGCGAGCCCATGACCTGTTATTTAAATTTGTAGGAGGTCTTTGGGGCTTTATTGAATAAAGTGAAAGCACTAGATATCCATTAGAGTATTTATTATGATTTAATAATCAACAAACACGAGTTTTCTGCATTGAGTCAGTCAGAAGAGCGATATGTCTAACATTCAAATTGACATACCACAAATATCAACATTCTATATTTAAATCTTGTGTCAAGCGTGAGTCGATTGCCAATTGAACCTCTATACTTTAACAGTCGATTTTTTTCATTTGGCAAGACAGTGTATTTTATGTTTCGCCCCAATAGGTCTGTGTTTCGCCCGGTTTCGCCCATGGACGTAATCTCAGAACTCAGAATAAGATTACTCTGAGTCTCAGACTATGAAGTCCTTATTCTGAGGACGTAATAATACTAACGCACGTAACCCATGGACGTGTAAAGTCCTTGGTTTCGCCCGACTACGAAGGTACTACACAGTTGGGTAAAAAGAGTTCTGTGGCAAAGGAGGGTTATGATTGTTACGCGTAGGTATGCAGCTAATGGTGCTTACAGACTGGTGAAACGTAACATGCAATGCAATGAAAGAATTTGCCGTACACATTGCCGCAATATAGGTATCATGAAAGGTAACACACACTTTGAAACCGATTCTCATTGTTGGGACGTCTTGCGCCCGCGAATGTGTACGGCAAATTCTTTCATTGCACGTTACGTTTCACCAGTCTGTACGCACCATTAGGCCAAAAAACTGCTTGTAGGTAACAAGAAATTCTTCGCCACTTTTAGCAGCCGACTTTCTTTTGTAAATAAGATCTACGTTTGTAGGTACAGTCGACAGCAGGCCAACCTTTAAATATTCGTCTTTAATATAGCAGAAAGACATGAATACATGTAAACGTTGATGTGCTGCCGTCTGCGATCCCGACCCCTCCACCCACTGGACTTTATGGTTGCCACAAAGGACTGACTACTACCAGGAGTGCATAGGTGTATAAGAGCTTGTTTTTTAATAATACATGTTAAGTTTGTTTGTTTCCTATATGTGCTCCTAAAGTGTTTTTTCCCTTTTATAATAAAAAAGAACTAAAAATTTTACAGTGTTTGAATTTATCGATTACTAGGTAGGTACGCACTATCATTCTGTAGTGGGTGGAGGGGTAATAGGGAATGACCCGTCCACCAACAACCAGTGGTAAAGTCCACAGTGGGTGGAGGGGTCGGGATCGGCCGTCTTTACTCATATACCGATTCCACAGTACAGAAAAAAAAATCTATTTATTTTTTCGGAGAAGTTAGGTAGCTTCCTATATTGAAGTTGCGCAAAGCCAGCAATGGAACGTCACCACTGCATCACTAATGCCCGGTTCCTATAATATACGCCTACCGGCAACGATCCGTTTTCCCTACAATTTATTAACGGTTCGTAGGAATTTCGTAGGAATTGTAACCGATCGTAAGCAAAAACGAAGCGTTTTGTGGATATTGGAACCGAGCATTAGCTCACATCACATACGTAACCCGCTCTACGTCTCTACGCAGAACTCTAACTTATAGTCAGAGCACTGCGTTAAAATTATTGATTAAAGTCAGACATGTTAAAAATCTCATGCCTGTGTCACTCGGACTCATGCTGACTGTAGAATCAAGGTTCTTAGAAAAAAAATGCATCCACTATTGTTTCAGACATATTTTATTGACCAGCAGGTATTTTTGTATTCACACAATATTACAATTATGTACAAAAAATAAAAATTGTCCCCTCATAAATACCTACTTGATAGAGAGCAGTTTCTAAGGGGAGGAGCGTAGAATTATGTAGAGCTAGCCTCAGCGCACCATCTATGCAGCGCTGTAATGTTCTGAGACCCGATTTTCAGCCATGCCCTTTTGCATAAGGGTAGGAACGATTTATAGCAGCCAACAATAATGTTGATAGTTCTTGAATTAATGAAATTAATAATGTCATAATGCTAGCAAACAAATTGGCAGACATTGTACAGAAACCATCCGGTAGCAGGTAAAGATTTCTATCAACAACTTGTAATAGGTAGGTATTACCTATGTAGGCGAAAGTTGAATAAAATGCAATATATTGTATATATATTCTTATCTTATCTAATCTTATCCTATAGGCTAACTGTGCTCAATGAAAAATCAGTTGTTCGTCGGCTGGCTTTGGGTATTTTTATCATTTTGCCCATCCTAAACGTGACCGGGCCAACATGATAAGCTACCTTTTTCGAAGAACTCCATTCGTAGGTAAGCACTACGCATTATTAGCTGGATTCACTAATAAGAATCGGGATCAAGGAATCGGATCAACGGAATTCGGAATTAAGCTATGTAATACCTAATCGATAGCCATAATTCACTGTCCTTCTTAATCAACCATTAAGGGGTACCATGAGGTTCACACGACCCCAATGAATCAAAAGCATACGGAATTACTTAAGTGGAATTTTTCTCGAAAGATTTTGCCAGATAACATATTATTATCCTCGTAAGGCCCGACCTTGAAAAGAACAATTGATTTTGTGATCACTTGAAGACATTGGGCCTCACGAGGACATTATGATCCACACTACACAAATGTCGCTTAAATCTCTCAACCAAGTAAGTCGTTATTTATTATTAGGACCCATGACCGATTATTTGGCCTTGGTGGTGGAGTATGGCCTGTACCTTCCTCAGGGAAGAGACCCGTGCCCCTCGGTGGGGACATAATGGGTTGATGATGATGATGATGATGATGACCGAGAATTTGGGATTAAGGACGTGGGCTACAGCGTATTTATGCCAAGTGCGGCCTGTTTTTCGCGGAAATGTTCTTATTATATAAAAAAATCAAAATGTATAATATGATTTTGTGTAAGACAGTCCCAAAAACATGACTTTTTTTAAGTTGGCGTCACAGAGCCTCACGGATATTTATTATTATTCGTCAACATAACAATAATACATATTCTTTCTTGTTATGTATGTTATGTTATGCGTTTTATGCATGTTATGCTAAGCCATATATCCTTTGGACAGATTTAAGTAGCCGGGGTAATAAGAATATAAACATAACTAGTATAAATTCACACATAAATTTGAACCGCAAATCGGTATTATTTGAAGGGAATACATTTTTGCAACTGTTATTAAAACAATACAGAAGTTATTATGATCAGTTGAAAAATTAAATGGGCAGTGATTTAATTTTTCGGCGGTTAGTAAATTAGTGAGTCAGTAAAACATAAGCAGTAAGTAAAAAAATATTGGTCTGTTATTAAATCATTCAATGTCAGTGCAAAAATTACTCAAGCAGTTTAGTAAATTAATGAGCAGTAAAACGGTTGGAATGGGCAGTTCGAAGTGAGCGGTAGCATCTGGACGTCACTTTGATTGAAAAGAGAGGTAAATTTTCGTTAAAAGGGCGGAGTTTAAAGCGTTTGTATTTTTCGAGTTTGTATATTTAAAGTTTTTGTATCCTAATTTTAACATGTATCCTAATGCCAAATTATAAATAATTACAAATTGTAAGCCAAACCTGCTCTTATCGTACAATAAGTTTCTGTCGCTGATTCATTTGACTATTAACATGTATCTTAGTTTTTGTATCGTAATTTTAACACCTAATAGTTTTTGTATCCTAATTAATGCCAAATTATAAATACTTACAGATTGTCGTAATGTTCTTTAGTTTTACTCTCCGACCATGTAATACATAAGGTAATGTGTTCAATGTTCATGTTCAGCATTTAATATGATGCATGGTTAATATGGTTAAGCTTCATATTTTTTCCCTTCCTGACATTCAATACTGAAATACACTAGGTATACATTTTACCGCCTCATCATTTATAGAACTGCTTAAAAAAAATTATTACTAACCAATTACGATTTGTTAACTGTACGCGCCTAACCGCCCAGTTCAACTATTCCACTGCTCAGTATTTATTGAACTGCCCGTTAAATTATTTTGTGACTCATTTTTATTTAATTTACTGCTCAGTTTTTACTGCTAAACTAGTTTGCAAACATGCGTTTTTTTTTTACCTACCATAACTCAAATTTTGAACTGCCGCTTTAATTCTATGCCTTATTTGAACATAAGTAGGTACCTATATCTTTTTATACACGTACATACATAGCGACAAATAATGCACACATTTACCCCTGCTACAGTTCTAATGGAATCTCTAAATAAGTTTGGACTACCTTAAATAGCGCTTATTCATAAAATTATGACACAAGATTAATGAAAGAGTATAATGGGCATTGAATTAATGGGCTTATAGCTACGCGTCAGCAACATCATGGTTCGTTGTCAGAATGTAATGTTGTATCGAAACGAAACTACCTTAGAACAAAATTATATATTGTACTAGTATACGCACTTATTTACATTATTTTAATTACAATAGTAGAATATTTTAATTACAATAGAGTACATAGATTAATGTATGTAGTATACAGAGTATAAATCTTCCCGGAAAAGGACAATTTTAGGGGTAAGGAACATAGGTAGAACAATGGACTCGGAAGCGAGACACCCAGGCCCTATTCTGCTAGTGCATTACAGTTCAATGACAGATTCTCGGTCGGATCACGTGACATGAATGTTTATACCATTGACGCCTAGAAGGATTGGTAGATTAAAAGCGGCAATGAAATGAAATCGCCGCGTTCATGAAATTATCATTATACTACAATGGGTTAGCAGAATCCAGGCCCAGGTTGTGGGCACCTATGACTTGGTTTTCTAATTCATGTAAGTACATTTTTTAACATTTACATTTACATACAGGCACATACATTGCTTCTGGCCCCACACTAGGATACCCCGTGTCGTGGGAACCAGAAACAGCGACGTCACAAACATGTACATTTTGGAAGTTTTAGTAGCAATACCACTCGCTAATTGTGAAGGACAACATCGTGAGGAAACCTGAGAGTCTGAACTATTCACATACTTCAGCGCTTGAAATCGCCAATCCGCCGATTCGATTAAACCCATACATTCTCTCCGAGCCCTATACCCTATATTGCCTTTATTGGTTGTTTACATTCATGATCGCGTAGAGTGCATTGTTTACTGAAAGATATTTTCCACACTCTGTACAGTCACGAGCAATAGATAATATACAGTGTGTCCCTGGATAAAGTGCAATCCCGAAAGGGGATGAAACTAGACCATGAATCATTGACTAGAAAAATATAAAAAAAAAATATAAAAAATTATTGTAGGATTTATTGGTATTTTAAGATTTTCATGTTTCATTAAGGACTCTATGTACAAAAGTATTGATTTCTTCCAAAATAATGGGTCTATTTCTTTGAAATAAAAAAAAAACAGTATGCCTAATACCTGGCGATGACCATGAAATAATAAATAGTCCGCAAAAAAGTAACTATCTTGGGTAAAAAAATGTATTTTTATGAAAAAAATTATTTTTTAAACGTTTATTTTAAAAAACTTCAAATTACTAAAAAAATGTGCCCTATAACTATGTAATTTTATAGCTTACTTTTATTCTTTACCATTTTAGCTTCCAAATAAAAAAAAACAATGTTCTAACTAAAAAAACACGCTATCTACGAACTTTTAAAGTGGAGCCTAATCGTGTTACCGTGCAGGTAGAGACCGTTTTTTCCATTGTTTCCGTCCTACTCTGTGCCCTTCGGCAGTCGCAGTCCTTTTGTTCTACACTCAGGTAGAGGGAAGGCGAGGGGAGGGGAGGCAGGGGGTTCGAAACAGGACTTACACAGTCGCTCCGATATTCTCGCCGCTGCTACTACTGTTCTCGTTCTCGCATTGTGTTCTCGTTGATTTGTTATTAAGTTTTTGTTACATTGTTGACTGTTACGTTTTCTACTGTTCGTTACGTTTGGACTGTTCCTGTTCTGCTGTTAAGTGTTGACGAAATGCCGCGATTGACAGAGTTCTCACCTCGAGAAATAGCCGACATGCATTATTATTATGGCATGTCACATGGTCACACAACAGTCGCTCGGACTGCATACATAAATGCTTTCCCGGGCAGACTCATACCCTCAGCTCGAAATTTTCAAGAGATTCATAGGAGGCTCTCCAACATTGGACTTGGTTTGGCACGAGATCGCCGTGAGCAACCAGCTGTCGTTATTGACAATGCGATAGAAGAGGCCATTTTAAACGATCTGTTTGCTGACCCTACAACAAGCATAAGACGATTAGCGTTGCGTCATGGCATATCGAAGACGTCTGTCTGGCGAATTTTGAAAAAGGAGGGATTGCATCCTTTCCATTACCAACGAGTACAACATTTACACGAAAATGTAGATAATCGTCCAAGATGCGTAATGTCGACGTGGATTCTAAGAAAAATTAGAGCTGACCCAAATTTTCCCAAACGCATTTTTTGGATGGACGAAGCGACATTTACCCGAGACGGCATTACAAACTGCAGAAATTTGCACCAGTGGTCTCACGAAAATCCACGATTGAAGCGGGCATCTACTTTTCAAGTAAAATTTTCAATAAACGTATGGGCAGTCTTAATCGACGACATTTTAATTGGTCCAGTCATTTTACCCAGAACCGTAAATGCTGAACGTTTTTTAGAATTACTACAAAATTTACCCATGTTGATGGAAGATGTTCCCCTGGCTACGAGACGGCGTGGGCGTATGTATCTCCAAATGGATGGATGTCCTGCACATTATGGGCGGGAGGTGCGGCGATTTTTGAACGAAAATTACCCGAACCAGTGGATTGGCCGAGGAGGGCCAGTAGGCTGGCCAGCGCGTTCACCTGATCTGACACCCCTAGATTATTTTTTATGGGGTGTCATGAAGCAAAGAGTATACAGCACGCCAATAAATACCGAGGCACAGTTGCACGACCGAATAATTCAGTGCGCAAATGACATTAAAAATGATCCAGGAATGATTCGCAGAGCCACTAACCAAATTAATATTCGTGCAGTAATGTGCTTGCAAAATCGAGGAGGCCATTTTGAACATTTGAAGCATTAAATAAAAATGCAAAATTGTAAATTACGGATAATTTTATTAATAAAGTTATTGTGATTAAAGTCTGACTTTTATTACCTACTAAAATGTAAATAACTCCTACCTAGCCAATTTTTTAGTTAGAACATTGTTTTTTTTTTATTTGGAAGCTAAAATGGTAAAGAATAAAAGTAAGCTATAAAATTACATAGTTATAGGGCACATTTTTTTAGTAATTTGAAGTTTTTTAAAATAAACGTCTAAAAAAATCATTTTTTTCACAAAAATACATTTTTTTACCCAAGATAGTTACTTTTTTGCGGACTATTTATTATTTCATGGTCATCGCCAGGTATTAGGCATACTGTTTTTTTTTATTTCAAAGAAATAGACCCATTATTTTGGAAGAAATCAATACTTTTGTACATAGAGTTTTTAATGAAACATGAAAATCTTAAAATACCAATAAATCCTACAATATTTTTTTATATTTTTTTTTATATTTTTCTAGTCAATGATTCATGGTCTAGTTTCATCCCCTTTCGGGATTGCACTTTATCCAGGGACACACTGTATATACTGCCACATTTTGTACGACGTACCTATACTCTGATTTTTTATTCCGTAGAATTCTGACATTTCATAAGTGTTGCCTCTGAAAAAGTTCTCCACCGAAAAAGGGACAAATTTGACCCATTTGAGGGCAATCTATCTATATATATAAAAGGAGAAGCTGACTGACTGACTGACTGACTGACTGACTGACAGACTGACTGACTGACTGACTGACTGTCTGACTGACTGACATATCAACGTAGGGCCTAAACTATAAGGGTTAGAAACTTGAAATTTTGCACAGAGGTTCCTTTTATAACGTAGGGGAGCACTAAGAAAGGATTTTTAAAAATTCACCCCCTAAAGGGGTAAAATGGGGGTTCAAAGTTAGTATGAAACTTTGCCGTTTTTGAAGTTATTCAAATGAAATTCAGTACGAAGGTGCTTCATTGAAAAACATGAAACACGTGTAAAATAGTTTTTCAAAAATCATCCCTTAAGGGGGAAAAAGGGGGGTGCTAATTTTGTATGAAACTTTGCCGTTTTTGAAGCTATTCGAATGAAATTCAGAATAAAGGTCCTTTATTAAAAGTCATAAAACACATGTTAAATAGTTTTTCGAAAATCATGCCTTAAGGGGGTGAAAGGGGGGTGCAAATTTAGTATGAAACTTTGCCGTTTACCAAGTTATTCTAATGAAATTCAGAATCAAGGTCCTTCATTGAATGTCTTGAAACACATGTAAAATAGTTTTTCAAAAATCATCCCTTTAGGGGGAAAAAGGGGGGTGCAAAGTTAGTATGAAACTTTGCCGTTTATGAAGTTATTTCAGTCAGAAATTCAGAATGAAGGTCCTTTATTGAATGTCTTGAAACATAAGTAAAATAGTTTTTAAAAATCATCACTTAAGGGGGAAAAAGGGGGGTGCTAAATTAGTATGACACATAGCCATATTTGAAGTTATTCGAATGAAATTCAGCATTCAGGTCCTTCATTGAAAACCATGAAAGACGTGTAAAGTAGTTTTTCGAAAATCATCCATTAAGGGAGTAAGAGGGGGTTGCGAAGTTCGTATGAAAGCTCTTACGCATGCGCTAAAAGTATCCCTATCTTATTTGCAAACACTTTACTCAACTAAAGCCCACGCGGACGTAGTCGCGGGCAACAGCTAGTAAAAAATAAAATGCTACGTATTTTTTATGTTTTACCTATAAAAAGGTTAATCTAAATATTTACTTACTCAAGTGATCTAATACAAAAATAACAAATATTTCAATATCACGAACAATATCGAATTAACTTTAATTACTTTATTTTATTCTTTAGCTGGCATCACTGCCTACGAATACAAGGTTTCGTTAACTTTTTTAGAAAAGTGAAGTATAAACATAAACATAAACATTTACACACAAGCACATACATTGCTTCTGGCCCCACACTAGGATACCCTGTGTCGTGGGAACCAGAAACAGCGACGTCACAAACATGTTAACAACCAAGACCTGGAGTTTTTTTTTTCTCCAGCCGGGGATCGAACCCGGGACCTCTCGCATGGTAAGCAGATGCGCTAACCGCTACGCCACAGAGGTCGTCAGTATGCCGCTGTTAGCTCTCTTAATAATTCATGTCAGCGAAGATGATGATGATGAAGATATGATGATTAGATATTTTAATGAAAATATGTTTTCTTTACTTGTACTTTTTTACTGTTTGTGTGGTGAAAAGGGACACAATTGTTACTCGCCTTAAATTCTCTTTTAATTTGGAGCTCCACACTTTATAAAATGAATAGATTCACTAATAAATTCAATGTGTATACTCAGATGTTCACACTCGTATTGAAATTTAAAAATGTGCCCGGCCAAAAAAGGTTTCTAATCTACGGAATTAAAAATCAGACTTTAGGTACTCATTTTGTTTTGTACTGCACATACATATGTACGACAATTAGTGCTAAATTAGTAACCAATGCAATGGTAAGATAATTTAGGATAAATTGTCGTACACTACTTTCAGATTGTTTTGAAGTTCAGATTTTTAGAAAATGTCACAGTGTATGTTTTTTTACGTTATAACTGTGTGGATCAGATTCGTCACCGCGAGAGGACAACTTTGAAAAATGAAGATTATGTAGCCTGTGTACTATTGACCGGCGTGTGAACTATACATAATATAAGTAAGCAGACAAAGCTCTAAAGTGCCACTTTTGTACGCAAACTGTATAATAAAATGGAGTTTTTGCAAGATGATACCTTGGTAGGTAATAAAAAGTAAATGCATCTAAAAAAGTTCATGATGAATTCGCGTTTTACTCGTAATATTGAAGGGGACTGCTTCACTGCTCCATTTTCTATGTAAAATATCAATGAATTTGGATAATACGAGTAGTACAGTGAGATCTTATATTCTATTCACAATGTCTACAAAAATGGGTCCAATGATGTAACTGAGTAGCTCTCTGCCCACGCATTAACGATTGATATTTTGTTAACTGTACCAAAACCAACATTATCCAAATACAGTACCTATTGGCTAGGTGCAGCGAAGAATTCCCCTTTTTTATTTAGACATGTAGGTATAATAAGTATTTACATTTTATTCTAAAAGTAAAATTATAAAAAAACTTACAATCGTAAATCATTGGTACTTAACTACAAGTATATAATTAACGAAGAAATATACAAACAGAAATATAGGTAAGTTGTTTTTAATATGCTCAATTCTCCAAACATGACTGATCAGAATTTGTGTTTAGTTTTCTTAACTTTATATTTTTTTAAATGACGTGTCTTTCATAATTTTATTTAATTCGCTCTTAGAGTTTTTCACACACACCGTTGTCACAGTCTCGTGTAAGTCACAATATGTTTAGTTTTAAACATTATCTATAAAAAAAAAACATTAACACTGAACCCGTCGTCGCTCCATGAAAATAAATATCTATATTATGGCTTCGACCTGTTTACATATTTAGTTTTACTAATAGATGACCGGTTTCCTAATTGAGAAATTCACTAAGTAAATATGTTGGTACTAATAAGTAACGTTATGTCATGATTCATGATCTTTTCTGAGAAATTTGACGAGATAGCAATACAGTTAAGTATTTACATACTTAGCTAAATTCAGAAACTGGCCCAGAGATGCCTCAAGCTTCGTCCACATTTGTAGCATTTCGGTATATCGTATCTCCGTTGCGTGGCCTCGGCGCGATCACGAGGGCTAGTTTGGACGCAAGATGATACCCGTGACGTACACGATCAGTCGTATCGCATCGAGTATTTGTATCATAAACATGGACTCTCATTTAGTCCATGTCGTGTTATTAAGGCGTATCTTGTAAAAAACGCGTCCATACCTCCGCAGAACCCAAAGGGATTTTTCTGCAGCGTACGTTCGACAACAGCTCGACCTTTACGTTTTGTAAAGCCGGGTCCAGATATGTTCTTTAGTCCGTACTGTACCTCCGTTCCGTATCAGCAGCGCCGCGATCCAAGAACGCCAGTGTGGACACCTGTTTGGAACGGTACGGTAGTACGGCGTCTCGATCGGCGACAGGAACGTTCCGATCCATCGCGAGTCGGTTTTTCGCCCGTTTCAAAGGCGATACGATACGGTGTTCGAGCCAGTCTGGATGCGATCACATCGCGATTGCGGCAAGTGGATGCCGTGCCCACCGTAACTACCCAAATCTGCAACGAATTTAAAAATGCAGTGGGATAGCGACAAAATCGTAAATTTTATCGCCAAATTCACATAGACTTCCACAGTAGACGACATAGTTGGACAACACTCCATACAGAAATGAACTGAAAACACGCGATGATCGGAACGACGAGCGTTATAGACGACTTTAAGGCGGGTCCAGATAATGTTCTTTTCTCCGTACCGTTCCTCCGTTCCGTAACAGCGTCGAGATCCAAGAATTCTGGACGCAGATAAAATAGCCCGTATCTCCGTCTCTTGATCATTGCGTGTTTTCAGTTCATTTCTGTCTCGAGTGTCGTCCAACTATGTAGTCTACTGTGGAAGTCTATGTGAATTTGGCGATAAACTTTGCGATTTTATCGCTATCCCACTGATTTTTTAAATTCATTGCGGATTTGGGTAGTTACGGAGGGCACGACATCCACTTTGCCGCGATCGCGTCGAGACTGTCTCGAAGACCGTATCGTATCGCCTTTGAAACGGGAGAAAAACCGACTCGCGATGGATCGGAGCGTTCCTGTCGCCAATCGAGGCGCCGTACTACCGTACCGTTCCAAACAGGCGTCCACACTAGCGTTCTTGGATCGCGGCACTGATACAGAACGGAGGAACGGTACGGACAAAAGAACATAATTATCTGGACCCGGCTTCGATATGCTACAAATGTGGACGGGGCTTTAGGTTCTAACTTTACTGCCTTGATTTTAATTTCTAGTATAGAAATCAAAATCAAGATGTCAGTTGAAATAAGGCCACCACATATATGTAGGTACCTTTTTATTTACATTTTGTGTTTTCTGTATGTCTGTTCTGTAAGCAATGAGGCGGAATCTAATCGGCGCGTCTAGAATAAACCAAACTGCAAGATTTTTTTCACAGGCAGTCATTACAACAATCTTGTCTCTCTTAGCATATTGTTGAGGTATTAGGGGCAGAAAAGTTCATCAACAAGCACTTTTACTATCTAAGCTCTGCAGCTATACTTAACTCATCACAATCATAAGTATTATGACGTTTGTGCGACTGAATCTTGTAGGTTCTGAAGATCAGAACACTGAAAGGTCTGATAAAATTAGGTCTGAGGGTCTGATGTAACTAATCTTAAGTATGTTCGTGTTAAAGATGTAAGATAACTGATATTAAATTAAAAACTCTGTTGAATTAAAACTAACTTTAAAATATCTGAAAATGTACAAAACTTTGTTCAGACTCAACTACTATCATTGCTATACTGATTGCTGTGCACATACAAGATAATCATTATCATTAGATATATTTTACTTAAGCCGAGTAAAGCACTTAATTAAAGGTTACTTGTTCCATTAAGAGATGATACATCCATTTTTTTCTTGTATGTTACCATCCGATCTCTCGATCTCTTGTAGCATTGCATGGAACATGTCCGTGACAGACTGAAATTAAGATTTATTCAGATTAAATTATGTGCGTAAGTTAATACATAAATTCAATCGCACTGCAGGGCACAGACCTTCTAAGTTTTTTCCAATACATAAAAATATTAAGTAACTTTTAATAAACAAAGAAAGTGTCCGTCAGGAAGATAACCATAGTTTGGTATGTTGTCTTGAGTAATTTACTCAGAGAAAATGTTAATTAAATCAGAAAACTAATCAATAGTATTAAGAAAATAAGGTTTTTTAAGACTATGTCCCGGTCACAGTGTGCAGCCATTCTACTATAAAAAAATTAAATACGAAAGTTTAGACGAATGTCTGTTTCTCGATCACGCCAAAACGGCTGAACAGATCTATATGAAATTTAACACAGAGATAGATCATAATCTAGAATAGCACATGGGCAATTTTTTATCCTGAATAGGCTATTTGATCGATTTCTGAAAGCCATCTCATATTGTTTGTTGATGTTCACGAAGTCCTCAGAAAGTGGTCATTTTAAATTCTTTCGTGTAGGTATTTCTTCTAAAAAAAGGCAAACAAAAATTTACTTTTCAAATAAGCCGCCAAAACGCTATCTTAGGCAATATGGCGTCGTAAAGGAATTATGACGTCACTTCCCGTAAACCAACTTCATTTGTTGGTGAAAGAATTAATGACAAACGCAATTTTTACTAGCAAGTAGCATGTGACGTCATCATAGAATCGGCCAATCCAGGCCGTTTTCGACACAATGGCGGCAGATACAAATCATCAAATTTTTTTTTTTTTTTTTACAAATCATAATTTTTTTTAGTTAAAATGCCTTTAAGCGGTTTTAAGACACATAATTTATACGAATACGTATAAATATTACTGTTTTTTTCACACTGTCAAATAGCCTATTTTCGTCTGTACCTTAATTTTCGCATATTAAACTTAAAGAAACTTTAAAGACTCAAGTCTCATACAATTTGTTATCTACGTCGTAAATTATTCACTTTTTCGCTATTATCTAGGTTAATTGCTCCAATGATGTAAATATCTATCTATATATATAAAAAGGAGAAGCTGACTGACTGACTGACTGACTGACTGACTGACTGACTGACTGACTGACTGACTGACTGACTGACTGACTGACTGACTGACTGACTGACTGACTGACTGACATATCAATGCAGGGCCTAAACTATAAGGGTTAGAAACTTGAAATTTTGCACAGGGGTTTCTTTTGTAACGTAGGGGAGCACTAAGAAAGGATTTTTAAAAGTTCATCCCCTAAGGGGGTAAAATGGGGGTTCAAAGTCAGTATGAAACTTTGCCATTTTTGAAGTTATTCAAATGAAATTTGGTACAAAGGTTCTTTATTTAAAATTATGAAATACGTGTAAAATAGTTGTTTAAAAATCATCCCTTAAGGTAGTTAAAAGGGGTGGAAAGTTAGTATGAAACTTTGCCGTTTATGAAGTTATTTGTATGAAATTCGGAATGAAGGGCCTTCATGGAATGTCTTGAAACACATGTAAAATAGGTTTTTTTGAAAATCATCTCTTAAGGGGATAAAAGGGGGGTGCAATGTTAGTATTAAACTTTGCCATTTTTGAAGTTATTCGAATGAAATTCACCATGAAGGTTCTTCACTGAAAGTTATGAAAGACGTGTATAGTAGTTTTTCGAAAATAATACCTTAAGGGGGTAAGAGGGGGTTGCGAAGTTAGTATGAAAGATCTTTCACATGCGCTAAAAGTATTCCTATCTTATTTGCAAACACTTTACTCAACTAAAGCCCACGCGGACGTAGTCGCGGGCAACAGCTAGTCTATTATAAAATTGTAAAGCATCAGCAATAAATTATTTTATTTGAAACATTGTTTTATGTGCTCAACCATTTTTGAGATAGAGGATGGTGAGCAAGCAGAGCACATCCATACATACTGTAATGCAACGCAAGCTTTAAATTGGCTTCAAGCAAAATTCCAACAACAAATTTAACAGGAATATTCTCTCAGTAAAGAATTTTTATTCACCATTTCACCATCCAAAAAGAAACATCACAAGGTTGACAAAAATAACAACAGTATAAAATACAATACTGTACACTAAAAATAAAACATTCTTATACTAAGACCAACACAAGAATTTCAATGCAGAACACTTACCTCATTTTGTTTAGCGCTAGTTTCAATGAAGGCTGCCTTCCATTTCTCAGCTAGCCGTTTTCCTTCCTCAGTGCTAATCTTTCTCTCCATGTGGAGATCAGTTTTGTTACCGACTAAAACAATTGGTACGCTGTAATTGGAAAAAAACCAAGTAATTACCTTTTCAGCTATTGCAGTCAGGTAAAAAGACATCTGAAGATTATAAGAATTAACTTCGTAAAAATGTCCTTTAGGGCAACACAATGCAATGCTGTGCATGTGTGCTAATATTATTTATTTCTCAGAAGTGCCATAAGCTTTCATTGCGTTAAAATTATTTAAGTCCTGTCTCAATTTTGGCCGAGACAAAAAATTTGTGTGTTGGACCTAAGGAACCATTGTTAATGTACAAACTTGAAATTTACAGATTGAGAGACTATTTAAACTTATTTTTGAGGTGAAATAAATGTAAAGACTTACTGGATTTTTCCTACCATGTCCAGGAGTTTGTCATAAATGATTTGTACTATCTGGAAGCTCTTACTTGATGTGATTGAGTATACCAATACATAACCATGGAAGTCCATGCTGTATTGAGGTGGGAATATACTGTATTCATCCTGGCCTGCTGTATCTACTAGCTTCACTTCATAGTCAGTAGAATTCAACCGGATAAACTTTGTGAAGGCTGTAAGTAAAGAAACATACCTGCATTTATTGTGTTACAAAGGGTTGAGAAATAATATTACAATAATTATCATACTGCCTCACTGAACTAGCTGTAACATGTTTCAATACCATAACAGAGATCATGGGTTCGATTCCCGCTGAGGGCTGACATACTCAAACTTTTACAAATGACCTCAGTCAAGGTGTTTTACCATGTTTGTGATGTCCTTTGGTTACTACATCACAAAGTTTTACTAGTTTGGGACTAGAACAGGTGATTTTGATGTATTGATGTTTAGTTACATCTACGTAGTTTTCAAGGCCTAAAGGTCAATAGAATTGTAACGGAAACAATGAACACCCTCACCACCCTGAAGTGCTATGATAAATTCTTACTGTTTTCAATTGTAGGATCGTAAGAATCAACAAACTGCCCTTCCACGAACTGGATAATCAATGAGGACTTCCCTGAAATAACAAATACATAAAATTAAACGCAGTAATAACTAAATAAGACGCAGCAGTTTGGAAACATTTTATTACCGACGGAACGGTAGCCCATCATAGCGATTTTTCTCTGTTTCGACGGCATTTTTATATTGGAAGTTTTTGGGTAAGTAAAATAAAATTATATGTTATGCGTTGCACTATTAAAAAGATAAATAATTAAGATTATTTCCCCGAAAATACATAAAACGTGACGTTCTTGGACTGGGTCCACAGACTATTATTTTATTTCATTTCAATCAATTCAACTTTGTGACCACGGGTAGTAGTTAGTACAGTCGACAGCACGTCAATTTTCACATTTTAGTTGCAAAGTCGCCCGTAATGCAACGGAGTAGAGTGCATGGGTGTATACCATGATATGCTGTCGACTGTACGATGATGCGAGTCACGCGTTTGTATTTGACAGTTAATGTACAGTTAAGTCGCGACTTTTGACGTTGTGGCGCGCGACTCGTGTCCTCGTACTACCTTTCTCGACATTTTGGTCCAGAAATCTTGCAGAAATCGGAGTATCAACGGAAATCGTAGTGGTAATAGACTACCTACCTGTACCTACACGTTCAAAATCAGTTATAAAATACGTAAAATTATAAGAAAAGTTAATAGTCTCCCTAAAGTAAGATGACAGCACGTCAACCTTCACATTTTAGTTGCAAAGTCGCTCGTAATGCAACGGGGTAGAGTGCATGGGTGTATACGATGGAGTGCTGTCGACTGTATTTGTTTTTCATTCATTGGTTATATCGGTTTTATTTAATTTTCTTAAACTAATATCATGCATTCAGATACAATAATGATTAGCCGTGCGTCCCTAGCCATCGTTTACTAGAAGGGAAAGAAAGAGCGACTACCGATGTATAGATAGAGCATTACGTACGTCACTCGTCCCGGTTGTCGGTTGTCGGTCGGCGGACAGATACGTTGAACATGTGGCGCGCGTCGAGTAAACATCTCTAACAAAATATTGACTGTGTAAGTACTTCACACGTTAATCTGTGACCGAGAGTGACCACAGATGTATGACTCAACTGTCAAAGTTTTGTTTTGGCGAAAAATATTTCTCCATTAATTCCATTTTTTTGACGCTATTTTTGTCGTAAATAGATACAACTGTGTGATTAATCAAATATCTCAATGTCTTTGTGAAGGATTGGTATAATAACGCATCCATTATACAGTAAAAATGGCAAACATACCGGTTTGCCCACTGAGTCTCAAAAATATCCAACATTACCTGAAAACTGCTGCGGAGCATGACTCCAGAGATCCTGTGGTGGCCTACTGGGCTAGACTACATGCCTTGCAGACGGGGCTGAAGCTTAGCACCAAGAAAACCCCAGATGAAACTAATCTTCTAATGGGTATTTATTGCATATTATGCCTTAGCTTTGCAATTTTCTGACTATATACAGTCTTCTTTTGTCTCTGCTTACTTGCTAAAAACACCATGTTTGTATTTCATGGAAGAAAATCAAGGCCTTCAAAATTACCTATTTACGCTGAAGTCAAAGGCTAAAGGTCATAGCCCACTTACACGACTGCTACCACCCAACTAATAAAACATCATTCAAATCTTTAAGTTGTGGCCTTGCGATATAGTTTATATTGACAACATAAATATATTGACAACATAAATTAGCAGACAGCTCGGTGTCAGCAAGCTTCCCCTCATCAGTGGTCGGTAGTTGACACCTCGCTGGCCACACGTTGCAGACGAGCGGTCGGCCCGGTGTCCGCCATGTGTCTGTCCACGCGCTGACTGCTAGCAGTCGCCGCGCTGGCAACGCGCGCCACCCTGTTGACATTTTCGAATTATCTACCAAGCAATCCGCATGCTCTATCTCTTTTCGTAGAGTGTTTTTGCTAGTATTGAACGTACACATTATGAATTAATAAAAAAACTCATAGAAGAAATGCGAAGATATCCCTATCTGTATTGAGCCAGTAACGCAAAATATGCTAATTGCTGACAAAGCGAGAGCAGTCGGGGCGTGGACAGCTGGGCGTCTGCTAGCTGTCGATGCATGGACAGCTGGGTGTCTGCTAGTTATCGACGAGTGGACCGCCAGCAGTCTTTTTATTTTAGGGCGGTGTTAGGTGTTAGCAGAGTCGTGTAAGTGGGCTATGACCTTAAGGCCATCTTTACCGACATTTCAATGAAAGTACATTTTCCTATACATTTCTATTCTCCACAGAATTCTTACATTGCTTTATTTAACTCTACAGGTTCGTTTATTCACCACTTCCAGTTAACTTACTGGTGACAATACACTAAAATCATTAGATTTTCCTTCCAAATATGGTTATCTTTACAAGAGAAAAACATCCTTAATGTTTTGTAGTACTTTGGATGATTAATTTGTATACCTTTACCATCTCCTAAATGGTTAGCAGGGTTGAGGCATATAAATTAGTGAAACATACATGGCCATACCCTGGTCTCTGCCTACCCCTCCAAGGATACATGGAAGTGGGAGTTTAATTTAAAATAGAAACATTTGATGTGTCTGGCACTAACAACAGTTCATAATAATTACTTGGAAAGACTAATGGTATAGTTTATACAAAAAAAAACAGTTTTCCTTACAACTCTTTAAAAAATAAAAATAAAAAAGCCTTTAGTCATCCATAAATAAATCAATTACATAAAAAAGATTAAAATTAGTTTCAATATTATTATTTCATACATTTAAATATTATTAATTTGATTATTTACTAATTATTATTTATTAATATTATTTTTGTTTATTATTATTATAATTTATTTATTTAAATTGCATAACATTACAGTAAAACCATTGCGTTAGACAATTATATATTATATATTACAATTCTTTATAAACACAGTTTAATCCAATCGTCTATTGTAAAGTATTTATCACAGACAATACGAGTTTACACGGTGTCTAACTTCACATGGTCCAAGCAAAATTCTTGGATGGGGCTTACCAACCCCTATTCAAGTAACCCCTCAGGTGTATTCTACCAAAGCGAGTAGTTTTCGAGACATAATTTATTTTAACAATATTTAACACATTTCGCAAAATTTCAGACATTTTATTTTTTCTCTTGTGAATATATAATAAGTCTTAGGGCCGTATTTTTTTGAATTATTCACCAACTGGACACACCTGTGTCGAGTTGGTTAAACTCAAATTATTATAATTTATTCTTTCGTCATCTGGACACACAAAGATTTTTATGTGTGCCCAGATGGTGAAACATATTTAAATCATTTTAATGTTTTTGTCAACTGGACACACACTCAATACAACATTTATGGAGTGTTTTAAGGAATAATGTTTTTATAAATCTTGAAACTCCTTAAATATGATTTGTCCATATTTTTATAGTGTATGTTGCTTCAAATAGAGCCCTGTGTTTTATTTGTAACTTTTATTAAATCCATGTCTGTTCAAAAATGAATAAACTTTTTTTTTTATCTTCAGCAATTATGGGATGGCTAGAGGAAGCCAAGACGGTGCACAGGGATAATGAAGCCATCACCAACGACGTTGCAGCACAAGCACACCTTGAGAACTATGCCCTCAAGTTGTTTCTGACAGCCGATAAGTTGGACCGTAACCAGCACTATGGAAAGTGAGTTCAATTTATTTATCAAGTTTTTAAATGAATTGAGAATACTTTATTGCACACAATAACCGAAACTACATGGATATTTCTTAACTTAACCCGCTGGCTCAGCGGCTACCAAATTTGCTAGCAGGTATTAGGAAGCGAAATTAAACCTTATATTCATTAAACATCGTTCTAAAGTCCCTTGTGTCAAGGCAACTTATCTTTCGTAAATTTGTGCGAAAAAGTTAAGAGTTCAGACTACAGCCTCCTCACTAAAAGTGATCTCTTCTACATCCTATGGTTGGACTGGATTGACACATTAGAGAAAGGACTTATCGGTATTAGTGGTTCACCCAGTGCCAATTATGCATAGGGGAATGTTTGAGCGATGTACAAAAATGTAACAAGTTGCATTCTATATTAACACATCAACTAGAAAAAAAAAATTTCTCTGTTGTGTTCAGGTTATCAGCATAATTCCAAAATCTGGGATTTGCCTGGGCACAGAATCTTAGGATGTTGTTCACTTGGAACAATGGAAACAAAACTGGATATCCCAGGAAATTTTCTTATACTTATATATCCAACAAAACTAAATTCTTACTTACAAAATATTACTCATTTGCAAAATGAAATAAAGATTCCACCAGTAATTACTTTCTGTAATACCATGTTCAGTCTCGCGTCTACGGCGTTAGCGTTAGGTTGCGTCATTTTGTGTTGTTGATATTTTTCGTACAAAATATCAATATTGTTGTTGAAAAGTGTTGTTAATGAGAAATAATAGTGTTTTAATTACTGACTTTCGTGTTTGTGAGTGATTTGCGATATAAATAGTGCAAAAAGCATAAAATAATACCTAGACATTTTTCTCCATGTACCCTCATTGGGTACATAAAAAAAAATGTCTGCTGAAGATGATGAGGTGGCTTCAGTGTCTGAGAATGTGAACTGTTTGTCCCCTAACACTATAAAGAGAATAATCCAGGGGTCACCGTCACTGGAATTCCCACCAGAAGAGCTGGAGTGGGACCATCACCAAATGGATTTAACTGATACCTGCGAGACTCGAGAGGTGGTTGCTGCTAGGTCTAAGAGAACTAGAGATGAGATTAGCACTGATGACTCGGAGGGCTTTACGATGGTGACAAATAAACGCCGGAATACACGCCTCTCAACCTCCCCTACGAATATCGAAGGTTTGCCTCCGCCGATCTATGAGATCGCAGTAAGTGGAAAAAACATGTTACCTAAACAATTAGGCTTTGCGAAGCTTTTAAGTGATGCGAACATACAAGGAGTGCTTGCTGTGACATATAAAAACCCATACAAGGCACTGATACGTTTCAAAGCAGAGTGTAGTGCAGAAAGTTTTTTAAATAACGAAATGATTAAGAAAAACGAATGGGTTTGTAGGAAGACAGATGTAGTGAGCCATACATACGGCGTAGTTAGAGATATTGAGCTGGATATTGAGGACGAGGAGTTGAAAAATATTTTGGAATGTGATCAAGATATTCTTAACGTTAAGAGGCTGTATAAGAAAAATGAAGAAGGCAAATGGGTCAAGAGTGAAACGATTCGAATGTGTTTCAAAGGAAATACACTACCCGCTTTTGTACGAGCCTATGGATGTCGCATGAATGTAGATGTTTATATGTATCCGGTTTCACAGTGTTCCAAATGCTGGCGATTCGGTCATATTAGGAATTTTTGCCCCTCCAAAGTTGACATATGCCCGAAATGTGGAAAAGATCATGTAAATTGTGATACTACTGCTTATAAATGCGTGAATTGTAAGGGGGAACATATGTCCATAGTTAAGAGTGTATGCCCAGCCTTTCAACGAGAAAGGGAAATTAGAATCTACATGTCACAAAATAGCGTACAAAGTAGCGGTCAGAGAAATGACTGAAAAGAAATAGCTGAGTAATAAAGCTGTAGAAGCTGACGTACATAATGCACTCCATGTGGATCCTAAACCCGCTATAAATACTGCAGGATCTAATCCCTCTAGAGACTCCACTGTTTCTTACCGAGATGTTTGTGCTGGACTGACCAAGCGAGCACTTAATCAAGCTGATAAATCAGATGGTGAAATAAATAATACCAACAAGTCAGATGAAACCAAAAGAAAAAAGGTAACAAAAACAAACAAAAAGAAAAGAAAGCAAGAATATCATGAAAGTGAAATATCGGACGAAGAGGCTGACTTTTCACCTAATGAAGATGAGGCGCAAACTAACGAGAGAGGATCAAAGAGAGAAAGAAAATCATTATTTAAAAGAATTTTAGAAAATCTTAAAGACCTACTATTATCCGAAGATAGTTTGGAAAACAAATTTAAGAAGTTTATTACATCTTTGTGGGAAGAGTTGACATTTTTTATTAGCAAAGTTTTTAATGGAGAGATGTTATTGAAGTTGATTACCACCCAAAATGGATAGTACACCAACACTAAACACTGATTCAATCAATATAATTCAATGGAATGCCCATAGTGTTAAACCGAAATTTCGCAGTTTTGAGATACTACTACAACAAGACAAAATCCACATGGCTTTCATAAGCGAAACATGGTTATCAGAGGAAATAGTTTGGAAAATAAGTAATTATAATATTGTGAGGGCAGATAGAGCAGATTCATACGGGGGTGTCGCAGCCGTTCTGCACAAGTCTATAAAGTTCGCTCGCAAACAACATGTTATACGAAATTCACAAATTGAGATTCTGGTAATTGAATTATTTAATGTCATAGGGCTCACAAATATCATATCTATATACTGCCCTCCTACAATATCTACAAGCCAGCAAGACTGGGATTACATCTTCAGTTTATTTAATTCTAAATGTTTAATAATTGGTGATATGAACGCTCATCATTCTCTCTGGTCTTATAAGAACGACAGAAGGGGAGATCTAATATATACAGCAATGTTTGAAAACAATTATATTTGCCAAAACTGGCTCTTCAACTAGAATTAGAATGACCAATTCATGCCTACAAAATTCTTCCCCTGACATTTCTTTTGCGACAACAGATATTGCTGACCAGTTTACATGGCGAACTACCAATGAGACACTAGGTAGTGATCACCTCATGATTAAAATCAGCTGTTATCTTGCTAGAAGCGGAAATTGTAAGAAAAGAAGAAATTTTAAGGATGTTGATTGGGTTGAATATGGTAATCTGGCAAGCAAGGAATTCAACAAATTAAAAATTAGTTCTACCAATGTGCAAGAATTGTATGATACCTTTCTTGTTACTATACAATCCGTCGCTGACCTTATCATCCCCTGGATCAAAACAAGTTGTGACCCATCATCGAAGTTCCGACCTAAGCCTTACTGGAACTCAGATATTTCGAAGACAGTTGCACAAAGGCGTTTAGCTTTATCAAGAGTGCGACGCAATCCAACTCCAGATAACATGAAGTTATTGAAACATCAAATATCACAAGCTGAGGATCTTATCAAGAAAGCTAGATGTAAAGCCTGGGCAGAATTTTGTAGCAGCGTCGACCATGAAACATCGACTTCTGACCTGTGGGCAAGAATGAGATGGGTGAAAGGACGAGGTGCCAATAATGCTACTGTAGATCCCGAGAATGCTAAGCTCTTGTTATAGTCTCTTACACCAGACAATGTTAATGAATCTGAACCACCATTTTCTAATGCGATACCTTCTGTACTTGAGACTCCCATTACTATGACGGAATTAAATAACTGTGTAAAAAGAAAGGACACCTCTCCAGGTACTGACAATGTATCATACTCTATGATATATTACTTGCCTGAAAGTGGTAAGAGTATGCTCTTAAAAATTTATAATTTAGTGCTTTTAACCGGTATTGTACCCAGTCAATGGAGAGAAGTTCAAATAGTTCCCATTCTAAAGCCTGGCAGAGACCCCAGCTTAGCCTCATCTCTGAGACCAATCTCTTTGATGGTATGCCCTTGTAAAGTATTTCATTTAATCATTATGAGAAGGATTGAATGGTTTGTGGAAAGCCGTGGTCTTTTGCCACATACATCTACAGGTTTCAGGCGTTCAAAATCATGTTTAGATAATTTAACTACATTGACAACGAATATACAGACAAGCTTTTCTAAAAAAGAACCTGTTGTAGCCTACTTTATGGATATTGATAGTGCATATAATAATATTAATGTTAAATCTATGATAAATATATTGATAAATCTAGGAATTGGAAGAAATATTTGTAGATATTTGTGGAACTTCTTATCGGAGAGACATTGTAACATTAATCTAGTGGACGGTACAAATGTGGTTAGACATACAAATAGGGGCCTTGCCCAGGGCGATCCTCTTTCGCCTCTACTTTTTAATATTTCAACTATGAATATCTCGAAAAATATTACGGATGTTAACATATCCCAATACGCTGATGACTTTGTTTTGTATAAGGCTATTGAGAATGATAATGTGTCACAAACTTTGTCTACTCTAGAACTTACTGTAAAGTCTATGATTAGTATGTTGAGCACTATTGGACTATACTTGTCGAAATCTAAGTGTTGTGTTTGTGTTTTTAATAGTTCCAGGAAAAAAATAGATATTGAGGTTAAGATAAATGGTAAAATTGTGAAAGAGGTTAAAAAAGTTAAATATTTAGGGATATGGTTGGATTCAAAATTGAAGTGGGGTGCCCATATAAATGAAATATGTGAAAAAACATATAAACAACTGAATGTTTTAAGAGTTTTGGCTGGAAGTTCGTGGGGTGTCCATCCTAAACACCTTCGCAGACTATACATTTCTCTTATTAGGAGTCGGATTGACTACGGAAGTTTCTTATATGACAATAGTGCTAAAAGCAACTTAAGGAAATTAGATATCTTGCAAAATAGAGCTATGAGAGTCTGCGGAGGTTTTATTCGTAGTACCCCAATATATGTAATGGAGAGTGAGCTCTCTGTGCCCCCTCTTGATTTGCGAAGATATTGGCTGGGCTGTCGGTATTGGGCCAGAGCCAGCTCACTCTTAGATAATTTTGTAATACAGAACTTGCAAACTCTGTCAACCAGATGTAATTATTTTAGTACTACTACATTACCTTCTTTGGTCAAAATACATTCCGAATGGAGTAGTACTGAGCTTCACAAAAGTCAGATGTTAGAATTATACACATTAAATACTTGGGTATCAGCTATAGACGTTAAATCATGTATTATTGACAGAGTTTGTGATCTGAATGAACCTAAGCGTAAAATTTTAGAGTCTGAAATGAAAAATTGTGTTTTAAAAATGTTATCAGAATCATATGTTAATTACTACAAGTTGTATACGGATGGATCTAAAGATCAGCAGGGAGTAGGGGCAGCTATGTATGATCCTCAATGTAAATCGTTTAAGTGGAAACTACACGGTAAAGTGTGTATTATGAGAGCTGAATTAACAGCTATCAAACAATCCTTAGAATATGTGTGTCAACTCGATCAAACATATGTAGTCATTTTATCTGACTCTAAAAGTGCGCTACAGCATCTGGCGAGGTGTGTCTCGGGTCACCGCGGCATGCCAGTAGCTTATGAAATCTTGCAGTTGTTACATAATATACAGAGGAAGAACATCCGTGTACAACTTCAGTGGATTCCCTCCCATGTGGGAATTAATGGGAATGAAGTTGTGGATAGGCTGGCCAATAAAGCTGTAATGGATGGTTCTGTATTAGTGTCACTACCCTATTCTAGTGAAATCACATCTTATTTCAAAAGAAAAATCCTGGAAAAGTGGGAGTATAATTTTGGAGAGCATGCTGAAAAGGGTATTGGTCTCTGGTACAGAACTATCCAATGTAGACCAAATCTGGTGCCATGGTTTGATTGTTCCAATTTATGTAGATCTAGGCTTATTCAAGCATTTAGGCTTCGTTCAGGGCACATTCCAGTAAACAAATTTTACTTCCTAATGGGCAAGAAGCCCTCCTCAATGTGTGAGAAATGCAGAGTTATAGAGGATCACATGCATTTCTTGCTGGAATGTGTTCTGAACAATCAATTAAGAAGAAGAATGTTTCATTCAAACCTACATGGAGGGGAATTAAATATTTTATTGTCCAATCCACTTTCTACGGGAGCTGTTGCGATGTATGACTTCGCTCGTGCTTCTTTTAGGTTAATGAAGCCATGGCGGGGTCAGGCATCGCAATAGCTCCTCTTCTCTAAATACCATGAGGCTGACATGACTGCTCAATGGCAGTAAAAGCCTTGTTAAAAATTAGAAAGAAAAAAAACCATGTAATACGTAAAGTGGCATGACTATTAAAGTAAGTAGTCTCTATAAACCCTATAAACAGCTGAAGTAGCGAAAATATTGAAAAATAACCATTTCCAGAAAAGTATCTCTCAGGCAGGTCCATTTACTTGTTTTATTTAATTTGCCATGATTGGTTAAACCACGAAAGGCCTTTTAAAATATCACTCAGACCCTTAAATTACAGTTATCAAATCATCTGAAATAACTGATACAAATGTTATTGGTGTCATCATCACAGAATCTCTGAAAAACCTAGAAACTTGATCCAACAATAGTAGGTCGCTTTGGTAGCGAAGAGAGTCAACCCACATTTAATGCAAAATGAGTTAATAGCACATTTAGAATGAGAATAAAATATTGTTACTGCTGGTGAAAAAAGACAACCCACCAAAGTATTTTAATCAATAATAATAACAGTGGTTAAGAGGGTTAGATGAACTGGCAACCAATGCTGGCAACATATGACCAGATGAGTGTTTTCCATTGACATGATTAACTTAATTGCTCATTATC
Organism: Yponomeuta plumbellus; assembly: GCA_947310845.1. NCBI lineage: Eukaryota > Metazoa > Arthropoda > Insecta > Lepidoptera > Yponomeutidae > Yponomeuta > Yponomeuta plumbellus. Next base: position 16,642,550 of record OX371196.1, read on the forward strand.
TCAAAATGTAAGATTGTGGGTTAACTCTCTTCACTACCAAAGCGACGATTATCAATATGCCAAAATATCATAAGATTGTTACCAGATTGTGTTTTCGTCTTCCAGGAATATTGTCAAACTATTCTATACATCAGCCATTATCTATGACATCCTCACTGCATTTGGGGATCTGACGGATGAGGCAATACATAACAGGAAGTATGCTAAATGGAAGGCTGCTTATATCCATAACTGCTTGAAGAATGGACAAACACCTGTCCCTGGTAAGTATTAGAATATAATTATTTGGCACTTATGGCAAATATATTCCAACACTTCTGTGACTTATTGAACGAGTAGAGCTAGGTGTACAACCTCCGCCTATTTAGACCACCACTATGCTGTTGTTATTTATGATTTGTGCATTGTGTTGTACCTTTATCCAATTTTGGAGTTCCAGTCCAGAAACTAGCATTAACGAGTACTTTTTATATTTATGTATGTGATAAAACTTCACTGCCTTCTTTTGTTATTTTTTAATTTATTCAATAATATTGCTTATTAGGTCGCCTTCAAACCCTTTTTCAATCATCTCTAGAACTGCAATTAGTGCTTCCATTGCACATTTACTGATCAATTCTCGATTAAAAAAAATTAACGTGTTTCAGGCCCGATGCAGCCAGAAGATGGGAACGAGGATAGCGATTCCGCGCCACTCACTTCTCCCGATGTACCCTTGCCACCCAATCCGTCTGTGCTCCCTATGGGCCAATTCTCGGACCCGTCAAACACAGGATATCCTCCAGTAGTCCCATCCAGTTTCAGTAACTCTTTGCCAGATCCGACGACAGTGATGCGCGCTGCATCCCAAATGCCCCCCGTACCATACACCCCAGATCCGAATCCCGGTGGTTTTGTCCCCTACGATCCGTCTCAACAGTCAACCCCTCAAAGTAACCCTCTGTACGGCGACGCTTCTGCCAACACGGTGGCCACTCTCACTCCTGACCAGATTGCTAAAGCCCAGAAGTACTGTAAGTGGGCTGGCAGCGCGCTAAACTATGACGATGTTAAAACAGCTATATCAAACTTGAAGAACGCCTTAGAACTGCTGCAGACCGGACGTGATCCGGCTTGAAGAGTTTTTGGTAAGAAATGTATGTTATTATTGTTGTCGTGCTTTAATCAATTGTTTGAAAATATAATTATTATGTAAAGCTGACTATGATGCACACTACAATTTCTTTGCACATAAAGTTAGATCGATTGACCATGTTGCAATTTGCTTAATACCATATTTAGTAGAAATGAAAATATTATGTATTATAGGTATTAAAAACAAAAATTTGCGTACTGCCTCAAAATATGCTAACTTGATGTTTAAAAAAAATATATTTAATTGAATATTTGTATAATTTTAAAGTCTATAAGTACTAGAGTTCTAATTACAAATGTCAGATATAAATAAAGAGTCAATAAATAGTGTTTTATACTTTAATTCTTAAACCATTATGTACTCCAAACACCACAATTACATAACAGAAATTAGTACAAAGCTGCCTATCAATAAATTTTGTCTCTTTCTTGGCAGCCATATGTTTTTCATCAAGTAAATTTATAAAATGTAAGTATTATACCTACGACATTATAGAAGAGTTCCAGTGTATTGCTAGGTATCAGCTTATGTATTTTCAATTTCAAAGAGAGACCATCGGAAATGTTTACGGCCAATATTCGATGGCAGATTTAATGCTTAATTCTATTTCATGTATGTTACTGCTGGAAATTAAGATCAATTTGGAATTTAATTTATTCAAATTAACATTACAGTTAATATTGAGCAAATAATGTATTTAACAACAATATATACAAAGGTGCATAAATCTGTATTTTTGCAGGCATTCCCACTACGACTAGATACAGATATTGTTTTAACTATTTGCAGTAACTTATCAGAATGCAGTAAGTACTAACGAAACACATTCACTACATCCACACATACAAAATGAACCTAGTACCGCATTCAAAGTCACTTATATTAATATCACTTTTAAACATACAAAGTTCCGTTGTAGCAGCATAGACAATGTTATTGGTGTTCTAAAATTGCGGATACCAGATGGTAGACGACGTAATTGCTATCGGTACATCTCGGGATCGCCCCACTGTGCTTATTACAATTAATATTGCTCTTAATATACTGACTAGATCGAAATCACAGAGAATCTGTGTCCTGTTGGTACTCATAGAAGCAATCGTATAAAATGCCCTGGCACAGTTGTGTAATTTCATATTAAATTACGAAAATGTTTTAGGTAACATTTTTCATCTGTAGTGTTGTTGCTTATTTTTAGTCTCTCTTGAGTCCATTGCCGTTCTGTGTTGCAGCGGCCTTTTCCATTTCTTCGCGACGGCTCGTTTGGTACCTGCACAAAAGCAAAATTTATATTATATCATAGGTATCATCCACACACGACACTGGCTGGATTAATCACAATCACAATGGATCAAGTCACAGGTCACACATTCCATGATTCAATCTGTAATTGAGACATAAGAAATACCTAGTAGGTACCAAGTTAAAAATAGCACAAAATGGCACATCGACCCTACTAGAAAAAAAAACTCCCTACTGTGATCATACTTTGTAGTATCTGTTTGGAAGTCAACCTTATGCTATCGTTCGTTTGTAAAAGCCCTTTTCAGTTGGTTTATTGTGTCACCTTGAACGACATCGATCTTAGAACGGCTCAGCTACATAAAAACAGTTGATTTGACAAGTTTAGTAAACAGTGATCCAATCAACTGGAATACATGCAATGTACGCTATTAAACAGAAAGAGACAGATATTAGTCATAGCAAACATTTGGCCCGATGCCAACGCGATGCTCGCCCGAACGTACGATATCCCGAACTAATTTTATTTGGTTACGTAGTTTACATCATATAAAAATTGGTCAAGGTGCTTACATTAACCATTTTATGAAGATTCCTATTGACTGCGAATAGTTTCTTGTTTAATCAGATCACGAAAGATCTATTTCTGACTGGTCGAGTAGGTACTGCCTATGTCAATACCTGGGATAAGTATTCTAGTAAGCTAGGAGATTTCCACACTAGCCTCATAGTTGGGTTGGGCCATTGTAAGTGGCAAGCGCTAAGGTTTGTGAACAACTCAGACACTAGGGTATCCAGTATCCTCGGTTTCCGAAACCGTTAGCAAGTGGTATTGTTACTAAATGCTCACAAAAGTACTGGACTTGTTTCTTTATTAATTTAAAAGGGTTTGCCACACAAGTGGCCATGTCGCCCTTGTTTTTGCTATTCTAAACTTATCTGTAGGTACCAGTACTGTACAGTAATCTAGCTCGCAACCCAAAATTAACCATCTCGTACACCATTCTAGTTTCTTCCGAATGTGGAAAAGCTAGAATGATGTTACAACAACCAATAAATAAACTCACGCCCGTTATCCCCGAGGGGGTAGGCAGAGGCACCAATCACTAGAACTGGGCCCACGTTTTGCCGAGTTTATTAGGTCCCAAACGTGACAAGTGGCATGCCTGTCGCCGTTATCCGGGCACAATAATTTATCAGCGAATGGTGTTGCTGTACAAACAATTTCTTCAACCATAACTTCGTTAAATTTTTCATAAATGCTTTTCTGGTAAATGTGCTCTCTTACGCTACTATTCCGGTTGCATTCAACTATGATGTGATAGACATCTTCAATCACACCACCCTCTTCAATTTTGCTATTCTGATTTTTTCATTAGGAACGCGAATTTATTTAGAGGTACCCAGAAAGCTGTGCTCAGAGTGCTTCAGAAGTGACTTAGAAAACAAAGTTATCACTGCGTGGGTTTCGAACCCACGACCTACCCAAGGGTTCAGCGGTCCTACCGATGCGCTACCATTCCTTTAACCTCGTGAGAACCAATGTAGTAAGAGAAATACAAAAACCATTGTTATTTTCAAGGTCAGTTCTCAGGAGGTTAAAGTAATAAGTTCCCAAAAGAATAACAACACGATATTGACTTATGTCCTCTCAATTCTGAAACCGCCAAACGAAACAAAGATGGTACCTGTGAAGTGATGCCAAAATACGAATTGATTTTAACCAGGAATCTAAATTTATTCGTTTGATTTACATACATCAGAGATTCCATTGAAGCCAATAACAAACATCAGTCAGATTAGAGCTTCTATGTGGTCGCTGTAATACCTAAACACTTACACGCTTGTGCGAGCCTACGTTGGTATGCGGAAACGCACTACATCCAAGACACTAATATAGACTGAGCTGCTATTACATTTTATTAGAGGCCCATTGTATGAGATTCACAAATACCTACGTGAAGATCGGAGACGTACACTCAAACTGTGTTATTTTACAGTTGCCACTTCTTACGAGTATGTACCTATCACAAAAGATGCTTGCCTACCAACTGGGTCGAGTAAAACAGATGAATACAAACAAACTAATGAGCCGTTTTCAGAAGAACTAAAAAAAAATCTAATGGCTGTCAAAGGAATGCAATTTTGGACCTCAGCCCAATAGTCATGTGTGATACATCATCGAATAGGTCTCAGCGAGCTAAACAAACGTTACTATGACGCCAACAGCCAAATGTTTGTCCTTTCGGAGTTATATTTTATTGAAAATGTTAGTTTTTTTTTTCAAATTTTTAGTTTATGATGTTGTGATGTATCACACATTGCTATTGGGCTGAGGTACCTGAGGAGGTGCGGAGGTTTTTTTAGTTCTTCTGAAAACGGCTCATTCTTAAAACATAAAACATAAACATTTACATACAGAAACATACATTGCTTCTGGTCCCACACTAGGATACATTCCATTGCGGCTGGTTTTAATAAATACTATAATCACAAAAATGTCCAAATTCAGAAAACTCATTGAAGAAGTATTTAGATAGTAGAATTTTAAATGACAAAACAATAAGAAACCGGGGGAAAGTAGTGTAGTTACCATGGGTGACACCCGGGGCACATATTGTAGGTGTCATGTCACCCCAAAACCGGCCAAGTGCGTGTCGGGTTTCGCAGAAAGAAGGGGTTTTATCTGCTTTACAGAACTAACGACTTCATCAAAGTATTTTTGTCTGAAAAACGCAATTTAACCCCCCCTTAACCTCCTGGCTGAATAGCTGATTGTAGAAGAAATCAAAAGTTCAATTTAATCGAGGCTTTTTAAGGCAACGACTAATGGTGACCAACTTATGAACGGGAAACTTCGTTCGGAAAATTCATAATTTCTCACAAAATGTTTACCACACCACCTAAACCCACATAGCATTACACCTTACACCAAATATTTGGGATGATATTTTTTTTCGTCCACACCGTAGTTTGGGTGTAGGAAGATCATTTTTCGATGTAGTTCTGTTTGCGAAATATTTCTGCTTTAAAGCGGAAAGTTTTATCCGAGTAGTAATTTGCGTTCCCCTCAATCTCCTGGTTGAACGGTTGATTGTAGAAATAATGGCGTAGGCGACAAAAAAAATCGCATCCCTGATTTAGGTGTAACTAATGATTAGGGTTACCATAATTTTTTTAAGCTTTAATGAGTCGTTTTCAGAAGCACTAAAAAAAAAAATATTACGGCTGTCAAAGTAATGCAATTTTGGACCTCAGCCCAATAGCCATGTGTGATACATCATAAAATAGGTCTCAGCGAGCTGAACAAAAGTTACTATGACGCCAACAGCCAAATGTTCATATCACTAGAATGAGCCAAAACGGCTCATTCTAGTGATATGTCGCTATGATTAATATGTCTGTGATCTGTCTATCTAAATTTCAACTTTCTAGTATGTATGTACTAATATTCTCTTAGCTAGGCCGCGGTCAGAGACCTACGGAACCTTTTTTTTATAAATTAAAATATTACAAATTATTGTTATACGTCCTGCCTAAATAAACAGCAGTTTACTGTTATCCAAGACAAAAACGATTATTTCTTAATTTTTTGAAACACTGATAACTATAGTTCACTCCAGATAAACTTGCACAAAAGTCCATTGACCTTTCGGTGTCTTGGCCAGGGGGAAATAACCTTAGGCAATCACACTAATATTATTAAGGCGAAAGTTTGTGAGTGTGTGAGTGTGTATATTTGTTACTTCTTCACGTCTGAACGGCTGGAGTGATTTTAATAACATCTGGTTTCTACTAACAATCAGAATAGAAAAAAAAACAAGATTTTTTCGTCGAAAATATATTTTTTTAAGTTACTCTTTTTTGGTTTTTACAACAGACTGGGTTCAATGGACTTTTGTGTAAGTTTATCTGGCACGAACTATAATATCAATCATGTATCTCCATGAATACTTGTCGGCATTTATGGATCTTTTTGGATTTGCACTTTTTAAAACAAAACCCCGTGGAGATTATAGAACACTCATAAGTTTGGGAACTCTACAATGAATTAAAGCGGACTTAATCGAAAAAAAATATTTTCATTATATTGCTAAATTAATTTATTATTGGCGGTTATGCAATCTGCCAGTTTTATGAATTTCTGTAGGTGGTACCACTGATGTACAGTCGACAGCACATCATGGTATACAGCCATGCACTCTACTCCGTTGCATTACGGGCGACTTTGCAACTAAAATGTGTAGATTGACGTGCTGTCGACTGTACACGGTCGGGTGTCAAGTGGGTCACAGCCGGGGCAGACCGCCCCTGCCCGCTCCTAAATACGCCACTGAATAAAAAGCTAATCTTATTATTTTTCTCATTAGGTGGTGACGAAAGGACATAAGATTGCAGCTAGTAGGTATCCATGTTAAACTACGCAAATCCATAAAATAGATTTCATCATTTTTGAAGTTCAAAATGGCGATATTCCGAGGGTTTCCGAGATTCAGGCTTTAGCCATAATATAGCTTATATGATCCAGATTGTGACACAGGAAACAATTTCTTGAGAAATCTTAAGAATAAAGAATAACTTAAAAAAAATATTTCGGCAAGGTCAGGTTGGATTTGGTCATATTGGGGGACTAATGCAAAAAAAGCTAATCTTATTATTTTTCTCATTAGGTGATGACGAAAGGACGTAAGATTGCAGCTAGTATCCATGTTAAACTACGCAAATCCATAAAATAGATTTCATCATTTTTGAAGTTCAAAATGGCGATGTTCCGGGGGGTTCCGAGATTCAGGCTTTAGTCAAAATATAGCTTATATGATCCAAATTGTGACACAGGAAACAATTTCTTGAGAAATCTTGAGAATAAAGAATAACACAAAAAAAACGGTTCAGTTCCATACAAAAAACCTAAGAAATGTCCAATATCTCTGTAAATAATAGGTTTTACAAAAAAAGTTACACTAAATAAAATATTATATTCTAGTAGAGGAAAATGCTGGCATGTTTTATTTTTCAAAATTAGATACTTGATTTTGAAGCGGCGCTAAGTCTATGGAGCTTCATTTTCGGTCCACCGTGCGTCGGTACCGGAATCAGTCATGAGAAAAATATCAGATGCCGGATCATGCTTCTCCACTTCATCCGGTTATAATCGGCAATGGACGTGACGCAGTGCTTTATTAAAATTCCTCGGTTTTTCTATTCGAGGCAGGGGACGTTTTCCACACATTCTATTAATGTAAATAAAATAGTATGGGAACATTTTCGGGTTGTATGCGCGGTGGAAAAACGTGTATTGTTTTTGTACGTCGATCACTTCGGCCCGGTAAAATACCGTTCCGATCTAGCAAATTATCGGACCGTTAAAAACCGGATGCCGGAGTAGTGGAGAAGCTTAATATTCTTATTCTTCTGTTTCTAAATCGGACCGGTAATTAACGTTTGCCGGACCGGAGAAGTGGAGAGAGGCCCTAAAGGCCTCGAAGAGATCGACGTACCTACAAATTTTTGCACCGCGCATACAACCCGAAAATGTTCCCATACTATTTTATTTACATTAATAGAATGTGTGGAAAACGTCCCCTGCGTGAAAGGGTCCGTAGAAATACAAGGATGAGTAATGCAGTGGCACCACCGTGGTGGCGGTGCCGCTGCCGCTGCGGCGCTATGTGTAAGGAGCCTTGTTTCTGTTGAGACACTATTTACTTCAAAAACATTTTGTCAGCGAATATGGACGGCAATGTTCTGATTACGACAGCCTTGTCGCTTAGCAAGCTGGCTTTTTTCCGTACGGGATTCCGAACGCACAGGCTCAATCGGGGACAATTTCGAACTGAAACCCACTTTATGTATGTGGTAAGGGTTTGTTTGGAATACGGTATCGGTATTTCGAATTAAAATTCTGAAACGGAATCACGACTATGTGGCCGGCCTAATGCAAAGTCCTTACCAAACGACGAGTCGACCGCTCAGCATGAAGAAAAAGACTAATGCCGGCGCGCAACGGTCGAACGGGTCACCCACCATCACGTGCGAGTACGCAGCCAGGATCATCAGCAGTACGAGCCCGATGTTGGCGGTGTTCTTCACCTTATCTAGAAAGTTTTTACATTATTTAATGACATCATGCTGGGTGTTAAAAACTAGCGGCCGACCCCAAAAGCTACGCACACTGCAAAACACAATTGTACTGAGAAACGATCAGGGCTCAAGATATAGTTTTGGCAATGGTGTGGAAGTGGCGGGAAGACGCTGGATGCAAGCCGCTTCCGACCGGTCTTTTTGGAAATCCATGGAGGAGGCCCATGTCCAGTAGTGGACGTCTTGTGGCTGAATGATGATGATGATGAATGGTGTGGACCTGATACCCTCGTGCGCTGTGGAAGTCGGTATGATGTATAAGTAGGTGACGAAGTATACCGGAGGTGGCAGGAACGAGATAGCGCGGTAGCGGTCGAAATTCTTATATTTAGCAGTTTATTGCAGAGTGGGTGTACCTACTAGTGAAAAATGTATGAGATAGGACGTGAAGAAACCGTATCATAAATTTAAAAAAGCTGACAAGAGCAAGTCTGGCTCGCCTACAGAGGATTCCGTACCTCCTCGCAGTTTTTTCCGAGGTTTGCTGGAAGAGAATGCTTCCTGCATTAAGCACGCCCTTGTACAAATATTGGTCCAATAAAGAATTTTAATAATAATAAAATTTCCCGAACTTCAGACATTTTTTTTAATTAGGTACCTATATTTAATTACAAGTATAATTAAATTGGTGTAATTATGATTGAGTAGCTTCACCTAGAGCCGTATCTTTTTTACGTTAACTAAGAAGATTGATGTTTCGTAGCTTCAAGTGACTGTAGGCTCAAGTAAGTATTTGGATTTAATTTCAACTCTATACCTCCACGCGTTTCCAAGACTGTCTGGTCTGGACAACGAAGTGACCCTATAAGGATTCCATTTTTTTCTATTGAGTTATGGAACTCTAAAAAGGAATCCACCCTGAAATAATATTTTTTTCACGTTTTGATATCATGCACGAGTTTATGAGAAAATATTACCTACCTACCTATAACATTTATTTTTTGTAATCCTATATCTTCATGGTGAAGAGAAACACGTGAGCGGTATGAATGCGATAAATTGAAAATTACAAAATTAGGTTGTTTGTGTCAATGCGAGGGTACATGAATATTTAGACACTAGCCTCGTTCGAAGGGCGGGTAAGTCGTGTCCTCAGTGACGCTAAGGGCAAGACTTGGAATACCTATTTTTGAATTAAACAATTCACATCCTGGAATCAAATCGTCAAGGCTTATTAATTCCAGGATGTCTGCACTCAGACCTAAAGGTCCATGTTAGTTTACAATCCGTATATACCTACTTACTTACTTATATACGTTGAGAACAGATCAACTTTTACATGCGACTTGCAAACCCTCCTATAGCTTACGTAAGTAGATTGGACGTAATACTCGTAAAGGTTGATGAATATACTCATGTGGGTTGATGTTTAGACCATAGTATCTATAGGTAGGTAGGTAGAGGAAACAGAGCCTAAGGCCGACTTGCACCACCGACTAAAATCCATTTAGTGATAGTGTATGGCGGAACTGTCAAAATTCTAACTAAAAGTTAAAGGATTTTAGTCGGTGGTGCAAGTCGGCCTTAGTCTACATACTAAATACGTAGTCTACATAGTTGTCTAACAGGGAGAAAATAGCAAGGCGTTGACTGTTTTTCACATTTCACAGTCACTAATCGAACCTACTGAAATGTCGTCATTCAAGAAGTGTAATTAATATCTCGTTCGAATTAAATAGGCACCTCGGACGAATCTCGTATCGCGCGAGGTGCCGAGAGTTAAGTTGGCATGCTATTGGTATCAATTAATATTAGTATCAATTTACTTTCATGGGTAGCTCAGAAATCTCTAATACTTACGACTAGGAATCAGTGCTAGAGCGAGCCCAAACAATATTTCGAGTCCCCCAACTCCCCGCCTGTACCATTTTGACGGTAACTTGAAATCCAATGCCTCGCTTAGTGGAAATACTTTCGCATATCTCACATATTCTTTTCGCTGAAACAAAAACACAGATAACTCTTCGGTAATAGAGTATTGATTCAACACGTTTTCTCAAAGTTGGTCCTTCAAGCCGGGTACGCTCTTGCAACAAGTTGGTCCCTAAACCGGTCCTCCGAAATGGATATCAGTGCTGTATTTGTTTCCTTGATCTAGTTACGTCCACGAGTCAAAAAAATACTTTATTACTATTGTAGCTATGTAATTAATTATGATTACGACGTTACGTTTAATTAAATACCCTGTTGTTGTATCGGGCCGACGGACGTCGCGACGCCGACTGTCATAGTTACTTACCAATGTTTTATTGTCATTATTAAATTAAATTAACAAGGGAGTTGGCAAGGTCTACAATTCAGCAACAAAATAAAACTGACTGTACAATAAAACGTGATCGGTGAAACATTCGCACCCGTGTATGAATGAAAAAAATTCTGTATCTTTGTTATTATAAAGATACAATTTGTGAAAAAATAAGTCTGTAAAAAGTATACACGTTGAGTAGCTCTTTCTAAAGCGTTAGTAAATAGTGTTTTAAGTTGCGATGAAAGCAATTTTATTTCACAATAAATTAGGATTGAGTGAAATCCTGTTTTAAAGACAATTTAAACTCCATATCAAGAGTGTTTTGGTTTTTGTAACTTTATGAGACGAGTTCATTCAAACGGGAGACCACGGAGTTACCGTGCTCTTAGTTCAGAAAGATGGATTGTGATAAGTCCCAGCGATGGACGGTCGAACGCCCGCGCGCGCGTGCGGTCGCGTCGCACTACATAGGTAGCTGTCGCAACGCTGACACTGCGGCGGTATTAGGCGACAGGCCAAATACCAAAATAGCAATCGACATCGCTCCACAACAAAAATCTTAATGCAGCGAGCGACCTTTTAGTGTCCATTTACGAATACAGTGTAATGTCAATTAAATCCACTTACCAAGTCTTTATGTAACTCCTTCGATATGAATGGAGTCAGTTTTGTTATACCCACGAATATAAAGAACACTCCTAATAAAACGGATAAGCTTTTAAGTACGACCGAACCCATTTTTATTTAGAATAGTTTGGTGTGATGGGTAATTTATAGTGAATGCTTATCCATTCATTTATGTTTCACGAACTTATCTCGAATGCGTATTTCAACATTGTAAACACAGTTTTTTAGTTTTATGTATTTATTACTTCCATTTTAAGAGAAGACTAATCTTAATTATAAAAAACGTGCAAAAAAAGTGTAATATTCACTCCCAGATTGCACGGCACAATCTCACGTTTCGCGCCGGCGCGAAAAAGTAAAAATCCATACCACCGTTTTTAGTGCTGCCATACTAATATATTAGAAAAATGGTAGAATATAATGCGTTTCGAACAGCTACGTTGAGACACTGATGATTATACGACTTTCGTCCGCTCCAGCCACCACAATGTCTGACGCCACTACTTGCGTGCCTCTGCATTTTATTCTTTCTTTAGGAATAATATGAAGGAAAAAAGTACATAATGGTTATTGTATTTAATAGGACACGCGACACGAGGAGAAATCCTGTGCGTTGTAACTGGGCATTTTAAAAATAGAAACTTAGAAAAAAGATCCCGGGTTCGAATACCGGCTGGCTGGGGAGAAAAAAAAACCCGAAGTACACCTATCACCTTATTTCTCACTACGCCACACAGTGGCGTCGCGCATTCGCTACTGAGTGGCATTTTGCGACTCGAGAACGTGTGTCACTCAGAGCTGCGGGCGCCCAAGGACTCACGGCCTAGCCACGGGGAACGGCGGCGCGAACGGCGGTGCGGCAAGCGGGACGAAAATTCGCGCGGCGCGGTTTGCCGGCCACGGACATCCGCGTTTGCCGCCGCGACTAGTAGGGCTGAGTAGGGCAGGCCGGTCAAGAGCGAAATGTCTTTAACTCAGTATTTTATTTTTTTTCAATACATAATATTTGGAAGAGCGTAATCTACTCCATAGATTTGAATAGGAATTGAGGTATACTATGGAGAATTCCACATTTTCCCACCGAAACATTTTTCGAGTCTACTAGAATTATTGTCGAATTATATTCTTCAGGATTGGAAAAAAAGTCAATGCAGCTAGAGTTTTAAGTGCCGCTGAAAAATTGATCTACTATATAGGTGCCATTTAATAAAGCTGACCATATTTTGGAGAATGATAGTAGTTATCAATGAATTTTTTCATAACTACATTTTTTCAGAAATATCGCTGCTAAGATATGGTCAGTTAATTAAATGTTACTCTGTATATTAATGTTTCATGAAATTAAATAACTTTTAGGTAATTATGTTTTTTATCAAAGTAACAAATTTACCCCATTTTGTTAGTATTTCAGCAATAACAGTCTCGGTATTTATTATTCGCGGCGAAAACAACTAAACTCGTTTGATCTCTGCACTAGTCGCCGCGACTGCCGCTCGACGCCGTTGCTTGCGCCGTACTTGTTCAATTGTGTTTGTTTCACTCGCCGGCCGCGCCGCCAGTCGCCGCCAGTCGCCGCTCGGTACATTTCGCCAGTCGCGTCGCCGTTCGCCGCTCCGCGTGGCTTGCTCCGTACATTTCTATGAGTATGTTTCAGTTTGTCACCCCACCCGCCGCACCGCCGTTCGCACCGCCGATCCCGGTGGCTAGGCCGTAACAGCCTGGCCACGGGGGAAATCGCCCGTGCGAAAAATCGCGCGGCGCTAACGGCGGGGCGTCAACCCCGTGGCTTGCTACGTACATTTCTATGAGTTTGTTTTAGTCGCTAGTCGCAGTCGCAGTCGCATTTTTGCGCGCGACTTTTCGCGCGGAGGATTTGCCCCGTGGCCAGGCGGTTACGTCCTTCACTCGTGCTAACACGTCACTCGTGCCGCGTGTCTCACCAGTTATTAAACACAAACTTCAAATTATGTGCGCGAATTTTCGCGCTGGCGAATGTCCCGTGGCCAGCAAAGGTAGTATGAGGACGCGAGTCGCGCGCGACAACATCAAAAGTCGCGAGAATTTGACAGTTAATGTAATGCAAAGGTAGTATGAGGACGCGAGTCGCGCGCGACATCGTCAAAAGTCGCGAGAATTTGACAGTTAATGTACTGGAAAGTCGCGACTTTTGACGTTGTCGCGCGCGACTCGTGTCCTCATACTACCTTTGCTGGAAAGTCTTTGGCCGTAACTACCTTTGCTGGAAAGTCTTTGGCCGTAACCTTTTTGCGAGAAACCTGCCTTTGCTGCAAAGGTAGTATGAGGACGCGAGTCGCACGCGACAACGTCAAAAGTCGCGACAATTTGACAGTTAATGTACTGGAAAGTCGCGACTTTTGACGTTGTCGCGCGCGACTCGCGTCCTCGTACTACTTTTGCTGGCTTTGAATGAACGAAAATCAAATTCATTCGCTCTTTTAACCTGTGTACGCTCTGTTGGTTGTCTGTGACTTGTAGACATATGCAAAGGTAGTATGAGGACGTGAGTCGCGCGCGACGACGTCAAAAGTCGCGAGAATTTGACAGTTAATGTACTGGAAAGTCGCGACTTTTGACCATGTACTCTGTGCTTTTGACGTTCGCGCGCGACTCGCGTCCTCGTACTACTTTTGTTGAAGTTGGTTTGTGTTTAATTTGTTTTTAATTGATAAATTGAAAGATTTCACGGTTTTAAATAAAACAGTTTAGGTACGTGCCATGACGATGATTTGTCAGCAGAAATCCTTTCATGTATTAGTAGCATTCCCTGCCCCCAACTTTACCCACCAACTCTACAAAACACTTGAGAAATATTCATATTATGGGCAGCACATCGCCATCTCAAGTAGCGAACAGAAAGTTTACAAATAAAGACGGCAAACTTGTAAACCACTGCCTACTAAGTGCTCAGGTGCCACCACGAGTTGAAAAACTTTCTACAAACGATCGAATTACGATACCATCGTCATATCAACTTCCAAGTGTTGACGCTGAACTCGTCAGCAGAGGACCGAAACTACAGTGCAAGGGGTTGAACTACCAACAGCTTACAATCACTTAAAGGAATGGTCAAGGGTAAGAACCGACACCCGATTTTGAAGACCTGTGAAGTTTGGCAGAGAACGGAGCTGTAATGTGGATGACTAAAATTGCTACAACATACAGTTTACAAAAGTATACAATGTAGCTTGCCATGTCTGAGAAGATATACAATAAGCATGGAAAGGCACCATGAGAACCGCTGAGCAAGTAACTCAGATATTTTTTGGCTAGTTTTGAAGTTGTCTCTATACAGATGGAAAATTTCATCCAGCATATCTGAAATTGGAATTAATGTAGGTATCCCTGACGAAAAAAAACTATTTAGGTTCTTTTCGTCAGGGATACATTAATTTAAGAACCTTGCATGGCAATGGCTTTTCTTTTACCCTGTAAAATTAAATTTTTAATGAAAAAAGTGGTTTCCTTGCAACTACTTTTATTCATAGATTGCAACATGGTATTATACAAAAGTTATACCAGTATTGCATTATTTAAGTGACAGAGATTTTTGCCAAGTTGTCCATTGACAAAACCAAGTTGTACAGCATCATATTATTCTTTTTAAAGTATCACACAATCCAAGATCCAGTGTGTATCTCAAAATAAAATTATATTTTCTGACTGCACACTATTATCTTGCAACATCTTTTCAAAATGTTGCATAAATTGTATTGAGCCACACAATAGAAACTGATCCTTAGCCGTTAATGGTTTTAAATCATTAAAATCCTCATAACCCAGTTTATGTCTCACTAAAGGTTCTTGGTATTTGAGAGATATTGTTTCGGTTACTTCGTTCATAAACAATTTGTAAGAAAAATTCCAGTAAGCCTTTAGTGAATGTAATTCTTCTCTAAGCAGAATAGATTTACTTCGGCAACTAAAGAAAAGGTATATTTTAGTCATATCAACTTCATCATCCAAAATTTTATTAATGATTGAGAAGAATGGAGCTATTCCCGTTCCTTGTGCTATCATTACAATTCTAGTATATTTATTTGGTATTACTTTATAGATCCCATATGGACCTCTCCATTCTGTGTACTCTCCAATATCTAATGCAAATAAATGACTTGACACAACTCCCATGTCATACCTTTTAACAATGACAATGAAATCATAATCCGTGTCAACAGCATCATTTAGTAGTATTGGTGTGTAAGCTCTAGTGCATGTAACTTCATTGTGGTGGTATCTAAAAAGAAAGTGTGCTCCAGGACTCCACCAAACCTTATGTCCAGGTTTTAATCTTTTGAAGGCTAGAATCACATGGTTATTGTAACTTAAAACCTTTGATACCAACACAAAAGTGGTGTATTCCAAATCTAAAATTCCATTTTCATCGTCTCTAGCACTTTCACCAGTTATTTGGAACTTTTTATAGAGTTGCAACTGTTTATCGTAAACATCAAATATGCACGGATTACAACCACTATTGCAACAGTCTTCTTGTTTTGGCTCAATAGGCGGTTTCATTGTGTTGTTGTGGTCTCACCATAATAATTTGTTGGCCTTGGCCACAAATTGCCACAAACAAATTACAAAAATGACGTAGAAAGAGATTAGAAAAATTAAGATAGACAGACAGAAGAGATGAAAAATGACCCAGTGTTGCCAACCCATACCTACAGAAAAAAATCTCCCAAGAAAATCTTAAAATACCCTTAATAAATAAAATATAAATAAAAAACCCCCAATTTTTTTTTATTGTTATATCCACAAATAACATTTCATTGCTATATTTAGAGTTTCAACAAGTAGTTTTAACTTATAAAAAAACGTATTTTGTTGGTACTTTTCGTTTTGCACTTTCGACATCTCACTTGACCGCACGATCATACAGACAAATTTCGGAATCAAATCGAAAGAAATTACCTCTAATGAAATTCTAAGTTTATCATGAGTGGAGTGATGCGCATCAGCTGCATGCCGTTCGTTCGTTCTCGGTTGCGTTAGAAAATACATATTGGCAGCGTTCCCAAAATAATACAATAATACTGTTTTACTCTTATAAAATGCCATCTTCGACTAAACAAATGTAATTTAATTCACTGCTATTGTAAGTTTCAATCGCCAGAACAACCCCCTGAAAACCCCAAAAGTTTCCTGCCCCTAAATATGCCCCTTTTAATCTTTTACATATCGTCGCCTTACTTTCTCAACCTCGTATCTATAAAATCGCAAATGTTCAGGAGACACAAAAAACTGTTTTTTTTTTTCAACAAAATTTATTTATAATACTTATACTACACTTGATAAACACTTGTTGAATACTACTTTTGGAGCTGGTTTTACCATAATATCATTTTTATTTTTATTTATAAGTTTATTTTTGTAGATACGAGGTTGCTGAATTTAGCTTTTCAATACTTTCCATTTACCATGTGGCTAACTTACGAGGTAATTGAATTAAAACTATGATATAATTACAGTATTTTTATTATAAAAAACTAACAAATCGTGGAGCAAAGTGTCAAAGAAACTATGGTAGTCTTTAGGAATAAGATTTTTTGTGCTTTGGAGGTCGTTGAATTTACGTGTCGTTATGGGTAAAGACTGACTGTATAGTTTTTCTGCTTTAGATGTAGAACGTTGTAGATGTTGAACGTTGAGGCAACAGTTTCCAATAGTGATGAAAGGACTCGAGTCTTATAAGCCTTTTAAAAGAAACTCTCCTCAATTTTTACGCCTCGAGACTAAATCGAGTCTTTCAGCCTTTTAGCCCTGAGCCTTTAAAGCCTTTTAAGCCTTTTAGTGTTTTAAGGAGCCTTTTATGCAATTAGCCTTCGAGTCTTTTAGCACGTTTTTATTAAAGACTTAGCCTAAAGAAAAAGACTTGAGCTGTTTAGAATCGAGTCGCCTCAGGAGTTCCGCGTCGAGAGGTGTACATGGCTGTCAAATGCGGCCGAGGCGATAGATTGACGAGTTTACATCGATTATTCAGTCTTTAATAAAACGAGCTAAAAGACTCAAAGGCGAATTGTATAAAAGGCTTCTTAAAAGACTAAATGGCTTAAAAGGCTCTAAAGGCTCAGTGCTAAAAGGCTGAAAGACTCGATTTAGTCTAGAGGCGTGAAACTTGAGGAGAGATTCTTTTAAAAGACTCGACTCCGTTCATCACTGCTATAGATTAAAAATTAAAATTAATGTCTTTTTATAGTCAAAGCCTTTAAGAAAATGCATGAGACATGACGTAAAAATGTTTGCGTCTAATCGTCCTTCAGCTTCATGCCATACGTAGAATACGGCACACAATTTTTTAATTATTTTCAATCGAGAACAACAAACGAATCTAAAAGTTTTAAGATCAAATTGCAACATCTTTCTTTGCAATGTTATAGACGAACTTCACACCATAACCACTCGTCAGTGGCAACAAAAATGGAGTAAAGCCGTTGTCTGTGGAGCCCAAATCGGGCCTTGTCACAGACAAGGGTTGCCCGGTCACCTACCGCTACTAAAATGCAATTTATTTCGTTATTATTGATTTTTGAGCAGCTGTATAATGGAATACTGTATTTTAATCAAATTTGCTATCTAGTGACAAACATCACTATGCAGTTCATCTTTTTCTTGTAGCACACAAGTGTGAGCAATCCAAGAACATCAAATTCTTAATGGATTATAGTGGTTTTTATAGTGTTTTAAATAAAATAAACAGGTTTATTTATTATAATTAGCTTAATTTACAAGCCGTTACCCCTTAGCATTACTAAACAGGTAGCAGTTACATACCTTGCAATAGAGAAAAATTATAGGAAAACGGTTTTAAGTGACAGACCATAATGGCTAGTCTTGCACTGAACTGGTAATTGCGCGGATTTTTTTAATGATGACAGCTCAAGGTTAAGTTTGTTATCTATCCTCTCACTGGCAACCGTAATGAGTGTAAAAGGGATTGATGTACGTTTGTCTGCTTTATTAAACAGTATTAGAAAATGTGACCAACGATGTCCAAATCGGGCTTCGCCACAGATGCGGCATGTTGACAAAATGTCAAAATCGAGCCTCGCCACTGACGAGTGGATAAGTGCAGCAACCTCGCTTCTCGATTGACAAAGTAATGAAAAATAGACCCAAAGGCATAGGCATAAGATCACAAGACCTCGTAAGTTAAAGATACGAGTTTGGTACAGTTATGAAAATGGTATGAATGAAATAAAAATAAAATAAAATAAATAAACTCACGTCCGTTATCCCCGAAGGGGTAGGCAGAGGCACCAGTCTCTAGAACTGGACCCACGTTTTGCCGAGTTTATTAGGTCCCAAACGTGACAAGTGGCAAGCCTGTCGCCGTTATCCGGGTACAATTTATCAGCGAATGGTGTTGCTGTACAAACAAATGTACCTACGAATGACTTGTGTGATAATGAGCCGTTTTCAGTAGAACTAAAAAAAAAATATATTACGGCTGTCAAACGTCTGTCAAAGTAATGCAATTTTGGACCTCAGCCCAATAGCCATGTGTGATACATCATAAAATAGGTCAAGCTGAACAAAAGTTACTATGACGCCAACAGCCAAATGTTTGTCGTTTCGGAGTTATATTTTATTGAAAATTTTAGTTTTTTTTCAATACAATATAACTCCAAAAGGACAAACATTTGGCTATTGGCATCATAGTAACTTTTGTTCAGCTCGCTGAGACCTATTTTATGATGTATCACACATGGCTATTGGGCTGAGGTCCAAAATTGCATTCCTTTGACAGCCGTAATATTTTTTTTTAGTGCTTCTGAAAACGGCTCATTGCAACGATGTTTGCGACTAACCTCGTGCTTTTATTGAAATAGAAGTTTGTTACAGTTATGAGGCATCACTCATAGTAGAGATATGAGCAAAAAAAAAATATCGAAAAATTTAGTTGCGAGGTTGAGAAAGTAAGACGACGATATCTCTTGCTAGAGAAGCAAGAGATATCGAGAAGACTTAGAGAAGTAGTCGCTTACTTCCCTGAATGCCGGTGTAAGAAGAATATTTTTTAAAAGTTTTTTTTTTTTTCTCGGTATCGATTATTGACTCGAATCGGAATCGAGACAATTAATATTACAATTTATGAAGATTTCATTTTAAATATCGAACTATTTGTTTCGCAGTCACCACGATATGACGCGCTTGCGTGCCATAAAATCGTGAAGAGTAAAAAAGTCAGTCGACTAGCTAGGCGCGAAAGTAATTTTTTTTTCGTGTTTTGGAGTTCTTTTCTTTCTCAAAAGTTTTGAAAAATGTCAAGTGACGAAGACATGGATCTAGCCCCCGATTTTATAAAAGAAGAAGCAAAAACAGTTTTAGAAAATCTGTTACCGCCGAACTCGAAAGAAAGATAATTATGGAAAAGGCATACGACGAATCGCTCGTAGCCTGGGCTGCCTGAGTGATCTTGAACGATCACTAAGGTTAAGCAACATACGGCGCGTTGAGTCTATGGATGGGTCACTGTCTATGACTAACGCTAGTGGCATTTTTTCCGAGCGATTCCATGCTGCGCAAGGTACCTACGTTAAGCAGTTGGTGCCGGCTGCCGTCGATAGATGGCAGTCGTTAAGCCAAGTCAGAGGCCTTTAGGGGCGGCTTGAAAAACTTCTGACAGTAAGACCAGCCACTAGTCTTACAAGCCTCCACCAATCCGGACTTGGCCCCCGTGGTGGAGTATGGCCTATACCTTCCTCAGGGAAAAGACCCGTGCCCCTCGGTGGGGACATAATGGGTTGATGATGATACGACGAATTTATGAAAGTGTTTTTATATCATATTTTAATAAATGTTCATAGAAACCTGCTTTCTTGTTTTTTTACTTAGGTACCTCACAATCGATATGTAAAGCAGAGTGTTTACCTCGGGTGTAAGCATCAGTTGCATACTCGGGCTAATGAGTCTACTGTGGATTGTGGGGTTGAATTCTATTTTTTATTACGAGAAACCTCGTCCGAATAGCAACCCTGGCTCCTTCTCTGGTTTAGTAATCTGTGGACTAACTTTGACATTGATTGCTACGAATCATAATTTTGTACGTAGAAACGAATAGAAACGAATAACGCCATCGAAATTATCTCAACGAACTAAGAAAAAAAAAAGAAAGGGAAAACGCTCATGAAATCCCAATCGGTCCACAGACTAAAAAGTGATACAATGGGGTGTTTGTTCATAGTGGCGAGTCAGTGTCCTCGGCCGAGTGCTCGGTTGGTTGGAATAACGAGTGCTCGGCCGAGTAGGTACATACTAGGTCGAGCAGAGAGGCGAGAGAGTCTAGAATGTAGAATCACAATCTGTTAACGGTGTAGAACTGTAAACGGGACGGCCACCCCACCATGACAATGGATTTTGATTGTTATTTTTCAAAGTCATAATTTAAAACGTTAAAACACTTTTCAGAGACAGTTTAAATAGTCTGTGGTGAAGTCAAAACCCTCAGAATAAGGAATGCTTATTCTGAGTAAAAATCTTTTGCCTGCTGTGAAAATCGAATGAAACAAAAAAAGCAACTAATCCTTAATGGGCCTTTTACACGAGGCCAATAGCTGAGACAATCCAGCAAAGGTAGTACGAGGACGCGAGTCGCGCGCGCCAACGCCAAAAGTCGCGAGACTCGCGTCCTCATACTACCTTTGCTGTAAGCCAGGACAATAGGCCAATCCAATGAAAAGCGCAAAATTCGTTTCTGTCGTTTACACACAAGCCAGTCGAGTACTGGCTTGTGTGTAAACGGGCCTTACTGGCCCGGAAAACTAATTTACATGAAGCCAATCCAATGGGAAAGTAGTGGGGGAAGCATTGGCGCCAGTAAATTCGAAATCTTCATCCATTGGCTTGGGCCAATCCAATGCATTGTCCTGGCTCTATTCACACGAAGACAATATTGGACTGGCTTACTGGATTGTCTCAGCTATTGGCCCCGTGTAAAAGGGCCATTAAAATGTTGTCTGTGATGTAGCAGAAATTCTATAAAAAAAAAAGTTTCTATGAAACCGACGAAATGGCGCGAAACTCGAAAGACCCGCCTTCTTAATTTGCTTTTCAGTCGTTTGTTTTTGTAAAACGCTTGCTTTACCTAAGCTAATGTTATATAAATTAGTACCAAAATTATATTTTAATGTTTATCCGCTGTAAAAAATAGCTCAACAAATTCATAATCCAATAATAGTATTTTGTATTCGAGTTTGCGTCGGTAAAGCGCCACCTACAAAGACGCCAGATAAACGCCGGTTCAGTGCCCCGCCATTGCGATAACGCTTGCTGTAAACAAATTTGGTGAGTATTTTCATTAGAAATATTATTTTCTCATTAAAACATTTGATTTTTTTCACATTTTATGTGTTTTTAGCGTATAATTTAAGGCATCAATTTAAACTTCCCGTTCTACCAAAATCCTCAGTAGATTGATGCGAAGTAGTTAGCCTCCATTGATGTTGCTCGTTAGGTGGCATTTATTAGCAAGTAGTTTACAGTTTGAATCGATTTTGTTGGTAGCGTGAGCTTGTTAGACCCAAATTTAGGTACGTACTACTTGAGTTTCCTTAATTCCTTCAATACAGAAAAGCAACGTACGCTTTGCATTCAAGGTACCTTGATTTTTGCTGGCGTTGTTCAATCAACGGCGTTCGCAACGCAGTCATTTCGTCCTAGCGGTTTCTGCTTAAATTATAAAGTTCACAATATGGTACTTTATTCGCGTTGTACGAAATAAACTTGCTGTGCCTCAGTACCTTATCCATAAAGCCAAGCTTTGGTTGGTCATATCCGTTTGGAGTTCACTCGCCCCGACATTTTGTTAACCCAATACAGTTTCTATTGTCTGCGTCACAAAAGCGATATTTTTTATTTCCACAATACATACATACCTTATTAATTTCTGGTGGCAAAGAACTTAATAAAATGTGTATATAGCGTATTTATTGTTTTCTTCATTCAGGTACTTGTGCCCACGTAGAACTAGGTACTTACCAATATAGTACAATTTATTAAGTCCGATAACCTATTTTTCTTCTTTTCAGCTGCCTACATAGAAGTAAATAAATTTAACCTACAATGTCTGATGATGGCAATGTTGTAGTTGAGAAGAAAGGTAGAGGCAGACCGAAATCTAATGGCACACCAGCTGTAAGTATAAATTCATCTGATCAATACGGAAGTGTATCATACTGGAGTATTCTGGATTCACTTACACTTAATCTAAAAAGCATCACATGCGCTTGCTATATTGTGTCATATCACAACATGTACAAAGTCCTTATGTCCCTAAGTAGTCCTACAATGTATTTCTCTCTCCTCAGTATATAATTTATTGTGCTTCGCAGTACCTATTTCTGTCATTGACTGATCATAAAATTATGTACTGTTGCTGAGCCTGCGAAGTACATACATTATTCAAATTATTTAAAACTTACTTGTAATTGTTCTTAGGAAGCAAAAGCTGAGACCAAGAAAAGAGGTAGGCCAGCGGCAGCCAAAGTTAAGGAATCCGCGAAATCTTCTGATGATGAGCAGGCACCAGTAGCGAAACGAGGGCGCGGAAGACCCAAGGGCACCAAGAAAAAGGCTGCACCCAAGGCAAAGGTGAAACAAACCACATTAAAAGAGTAGTGTTCCTTTATACTAATAGTGAAGCCAAAGTATAACATTAAATTGTTTTATTATAGTCTGCACCAGTTGAGGGCAGAGGCCGTGGTAGACCCCGCAAGGAAGCTCCACCCCCTAAAAAAGATGCCACTTCTGAGGAGGACCAGGAGGAAGATGAAGAGGATGAGGGTTCCGACCAGTAAAATGTGTTCTATTACACATTCTACACTCGCTGTTAGTGTAATTTGTTCATCAAGATAATTCTTGTTATGTCTGTCGAGGTATTTTAAATGATGATGATGGCACAGACAACAATCTGATTAATAGCTTTTCCGAAGAGAGAGATTATCTCGACAGTACACAATATCATCCTACACTGACATACCACATTTTTATCATGTGAGAAAAAAAATTGTAAATTATTAGCTGATCCAGGATACAACTTTTGTGCAATTCCTATAAGTTTTTTTGGATGTTATACATTTGGATCTATGTATTATTGTAATCTCACATAATGAAAGTGGTGGATGTCTTAACTTTTTCCTGAAACATACCTACCCACAAAATTTTTGGTAAATTTCAGAGACTATGTAGAGTTACAATTATCTTGAGTAATGAATTAATTAATTTCCACTTTTTTTATTCTTTCATAAGTGAATTTGCATTTAGTGTTAACTTCAGAACACTAGTAAATGAATGTCTTTAAACTACATTTAAGCATATTTTTAAGGTCCTCTAGAACTACATACGATAATTGTGTAATCTCCCGACTTACCTATTGTAAGAAAAATGATTTTAGTTTATTACTTGACTTTACAATACAATCAAGAAGTATTATTTTCGTAACAATAAATATTTCAATTTATTTTTTTTTCGTTTTCGTTGGACATAAATTTTCCTTTCTTTTTTAATCACTAACGCGTTTAGTAGATACATACATTTTTTATAGATATTGTAAAAGCCTTGTACCTTCTGCTGTTCCATTACTGAATTTCGGAAGTATGTTATGGTAAAACCGGAGTGCCATTTTGTATCAGACCTTGAATACTGGAGCAGACTGATATGGCTATTATTTTACTTGTGTGTATGTGCGTGATTGTACAATTTTAGAAGACAAAAATAAATCTATGAAAATAAAAATGTTTTTATTCCAATTTTATCCGTAGTACATACCTACGAGGTTACCAATGTAAGACCCTGTTGCTCTGCACCGCCGTTTTTCCGTAATCAAATTTTTGTTAAAAGTTGTTTTGTCCTCATTCCTTGTCTGCTAGTGGCTAACGGTTGACTGTAAGTGTGATAAAAAAAACTGCAAATTTTTACGAAATCTGCATAAAAGTTTGAAAATACGCCGGACCCGAGCAATCAAAATAGCAATTTGGGATAGGGGAAATATTAGAAATAGAGAATTTTGACAGACTTGGCTGAATTAGTTCAAACTGTTTTAAATAGGTGTTTTAAACTATGACTACCTCTGTGGCGGAGCGATTAGGGCATCTGCCTACTGTGCGAGATGTTCCGGGTTCGAATCCAGACCGGAGACAAAAAAAACCCAGGTTGTCCCACGACACGGTATCCTAGTGTAGGCCAATCCGCTGTAGTTCCATCGTTTGGGCATGGAATAAACGCGAAAATAAATTAGCAGTAGGTCCATCATAAAACTCGGATAAAGAGAAGAATGGGTGATCAGATCATGCTCTTCCACTTTATAAGGTAAATTCCCACCAGGCAGATCGAATGCCTGGGGACGGCCGGTCCACGATATGTCATGTGTAACACTGATTGCGTGAGGCAGGAATGTCTGAGTTTATAGTGGGCAAGCAGAGTAATTGACATGTGCTCGGCCCAGTACCTACTACTGTCCAAATTTCTAAAAGTTGGCCTTGCTTTAGCAGTTTTGGAGAGTTTTGTACGCAACTGACGACAAAAAAAAAGAAAAGAATGAGAAAGTTTTTTTTATTTATTATAACATTTACATACAGGCACATACATTGCTTCTGGCCCCATACTAGCATACCCTGTGTCGTGTGAACCAGAAACAGCGTCACAAACATGTAAACATCCAAGACCAGGGTCTCTTTTTTTTTTTTTTGTCCCCAGCCGGGATTCAAACCCGGGACCTCTCGCATGGTAGTCAGATGCGCTAACCGCTGCGCCATTTATTTTACAAAACAAAAACCTTGCAAAGCAGTTTGTTGGCGAAGCGCTCTATCTCATTACATTATACAGTGTGAGTCTTCATAAAGTGCACATATCAAAATCAGGGAAACTACACCCCATTTCATCGACGGAAAAAATAAAATAAAAAAAAATATTTGTAAAAAAGGTGATAAACAATGGTGTGTAGCAAAACGATGCGCATGGGCTTTTTTCAAACGGTCATAAAAACTGTTGTTTTTGAGTAATAAACGTGCAGTTTTTACTTTTAGAAAGCTAATGCCATGTAAAATAAGCTAGAATGAAAAAAAAGTAGGGTCAATGTGGTGTATTTTAATATGAATGTACCCTCAATAAACCAGTGTTTGACTAGCAGCCCGTGTTTTACTACATGGTGGCAGCGGTGCTTCAATAATATCGTTATTATTGCTAAAATTGTAGTCGAACTCACGTCGATTGCTTTGTTTTGAACAAATTACCAGTTTTGTTAACCCTTTACAATGGAACACGCGCGTCCTCCAGCGGAATTATCGGTTGAAGGTGGCCCGGTCGCGCGAGCCGAGGCGTGGCAAAAATGGCGAAAGCAATTTGAGGTGTTTATCAAAGCATCCGGAGTCAGCAAGGAGCCAAGTGACGTTCAAGCGAGCTTGCTGGTCAACCTCATCGGTCCAAGTGGATATGAAATATTTTCGACTTTTTCATATCAAAAGGACGAAAGTGACGCGAATCTGAATTGTTTGCTGGGAAAGTTCGACGCACACTTCGGTACTAAGCCTAATGTTACGATGTCGCGATTCAAGTTTTTCTCGAGGAATCAGGTAGCTGGTGAGACTATTGACCAGTTTATAACTGCTCTGAGACTGCTCAGTCAAACTTGTCAGTTTGGGGAACTAACAGACAGTTTGATAAAAGATAGAATCGTGTGCGGTATTTCCAGCGACTTTGTTCGTGATCGACTTTTGAGGACGGAGGATTTGAACTTGGCGAGGGCAGTGCAGATTTGTGAGGCCGCCGAGCTATCAAAAGAGGAGAGTCACTGCATACAAGAAGGAGGCGGTGCCGAAGCGCGAGTGGACGCGCTGCAGTCGGCACGAGGCAGGCAAGGAGCGCCCTGGGCGCGCGCTGGCGGCAGCGGCAGGCGCGGACGCCGGGGCGGGCGCGGCCGGCCGTCGGCGGGGGGTCGTGGCGGCGCGCAGCCAGTCGGGGGAGGAGCCTGCAGCAGCTGCGGTTTCACTCGGTGCGCAGGCGGCGATCAATGTACGGCGTACTACTCTGTGTGTTTTGTGTGTAACGAAAAAGGGCATTTCGCAAGAATGTGCACGCGTCGGTCTATAATACGAGAAAAAGTGTTGAACATAAACGTGGAAGAAAATTCAGACGAGGAGTTATTTTATGTTGACATGTTGAGGATGGCCAATAAAAATCATAACGAGTGGATTGAAGTTTTATACTGCAACGGTAAGAACTTTCAATGTAAACTAGACACAGGGTCAATGCTGAATGTCATCTCGAAACGTCAATATTCTGACCTAGGTCTTCCATTTGAAAATCTACATTCATTCAACAGGCGAGTGCATTCTTTTACTGGCAATCAGGTCCCTATTCTGGGCGAAGCAAACTTATCGATAGTTTTTAAAAACAAAACATATTCGTTAACCTTTGTTGTAGCCGATTTTAATTGTCAGAATGTCCTCGGGCTGGAGGCATGTAGCACGTTGGGCACTATTCAACGTATTGACGCCATTGATATGGATAAGTATGGGGACCTATTCCGAGGTCTAGGTATGTTGCCGGGAAAGTATTCAATAATTGTAGTCGATAACAACGTGCAACCGATTATCTGTCCCACTCGTAAAGTACCGTTAGGGCTTCGTGATAAGCTATATTCGGAGTTGCAAAAAATGATCAGCATAGGTGTTATTAGGAAAGTTAATCATCCTACAGACTGGGTCAATGCCATTGTACTGGCCGCTAAAAAAAATGGTGATATTCGCATATGTTTAGATCCACGTCCTTTGAACCGTGCTATACGGCGACCACACTATACTCTGCCGACTGTGACTGAAATAGCCGCACGCCTCCGTGGTGCGTCATTTTTTAGCATCTTGGACGCCAGATCAGGGTTCTGGATGGTACAGTTGGACGAGCCCAGCGCAGACCTGTGCACTTTCAGCACACCTTTTGGTAGATATCAGTTTTTGCGTCTACCATATGGCATAAATTGTGCAAGTGAAGTTTTTCACGCGAAGATAAGGCAGTACTTAGAAGATTTAGACGGTACAGACTCATTCATTGACGATATAATTATCTGGGGTGAAACTAAAGAGGAACACGACGTGAGAGTAGAGAGATTATTGAATAAGGCTAAGCAGATAGGGCTTAAATTCAATAAAGACAAATGTAAGTTCGCGGTGCAAGAGGTAGTGTATTTAGGACACGTTTTTGATAAAAATGGCATGAGGCCCGATGGTACGAAAATTGTAGCTATCATAGGTATGCCGTATCCAAATGATAGGAAAGCACTCGAGAGGTTTCTGGGCATGGTTAACTATTTGTCTAAATTTATTCCGAATTATTCAGACTCTGTGGCAGTACTTAGGCACTTATTGAAGAGGGACATTGAGTGGATCTGGGAGAAGCATCATTCAGACGCAGTGGATAGCTTGAAAAAGAAGCTTTCATCGGCGCCAGTGCTGGCCATCTACTCGCTGGCACTGCCAGTTGTAGTGTCGGTGGACGCGAGCGCGGCGGCGCTAGGGGCCGTGCTGCTGCAGGCCGGCCGGCCAGTCGAGTTCGCCTCGCTCACGCTCACTGACACGCAGCAGCGCTATGCACAAATTGAAAAGGAGATGTTAGCCATAGTTTTCGCCTGCGAGCGTTTCCATCAGTATATATTTGGCCGAGCTGATGTGACGGTGCAAAGTGACCACAAACCTCTCGAGGCTTTATTTAAAAAACCGTTGGTATCCGTGCCGGCACGGATACAGCGCATGATGTTGCGCATACAAGGCTATAACATAGCAGTCATCTATACTCCAGGCAAGTATATGTATATTGCCGACACGTTGTCCCGTGCGCCACTTAGTACACAAATGCACGAGCGTGTGAGTGATGAAGTAGAGGCACAAACAATTTTCTTCATAAATACTTTACAATTTAGCGGTAATAAAATGCAAAAGATAAGAGAATGTTTGATTGATGACGATGAGGCAAAATTGCTAATCAAAACCATTTCGAAGGGCTGGCCGAAATTTAGGTACCAGATAGAGGACCAAATTGCACACTTTTGGCATCTACGAGGGTGTTTACATTATGCTGATGGACTCATCTTCAAAGACTACCAATTGTTTATACCACGTAAATTACGCAGCGAAATGTTAGAGAGAGTCCACGAGGGGCACCTCGGCATAGACCGGTGCAAGCGGCGTGCGCGCGAGGTGATGTTCTGGCCCGGTATGTCGCGTGCAGTGGAGCAGCGCGTGCGCGCGTGCCGCGCCTGCGCCGAGCACGCGCCGCGGCCGCCGCGCGAGCCGCTGCTGCAGCACGAGGTGCCCGACATACCGTGGTGTAAGTTGGCCTCTGATATATTTGAGTATCGACGAAAATATTATATCATATTGGTAGATTATTTTTCAGGCTACGTTGAGGTTGATGAGATCGCAAGCTTATGCAGCAAAGCAGTGATAGTATTTTTCAAACAACAATTTGCTAGACATGGAATACCAAGGGAGTTGGTGACGGACAATGGCCCAGCGTATAGTTCGGCGGAGTTTAAAAAATTCATTCAGCAGTGGGAAGTTAAACACACAACGTCTTCACCTCACTATCCTCAATCCAATGGTAAAAGTGAGCGCACGGTAAAGACAGTAAAAACAATGCTAAAAAAATGTATGGATTTAGGACAAGATTTTCAGTTAAGTTTATTGAATTATAGAAGCACACCTCGGGATGGTATGGATTCCCAAGCTCAGATCTTAATGGGTAGACGTCTTAATACACGTTTACCCATTCTTGATAGTTTGCTTTACCCTACAAATCCAAACGAAAACAAAAGTAATTATGAAGCCTTACAGATGAAAAAAGAAAAACAAAAAATTTACTACGACAAGAATTTTTCTCGACAATTACGACCCATTTTACCAGGTGAAAAAGTCATCTTAAAAGACAAAAATAGTGTAGGAAAATCGGTCATCGTGGTAGGTAAAAGTGACAAGCCACGCTCTTATAATTACTAGAAGACGCTGTCGGCCGCCGGGTCAGACGTAATAGGCGGCATGTAATTGTTCGGAGCGCGGTTGATGCAAGTGGCAATCCGCAGCCAAGTACTTCCACCGCGCTCACACAATCAGCTGGTGATGAGTCATGCGTCAAGTCCGAGCAACTGCCTAGCTTGCCTCCAGCCTCCGGACTCCCAGCGTCTGAGCCGCGGAATAACACGAATGTTAAGGCGGAGGGCCCATTAACACGATCAAAAGCACGAATGTTATCTGCCTTGGGGAATGAATGGTATGATGCGCAATAATAACACGTTATCATGCATTTAATATATACGTACCTATCAGATACATATTAAGCTAAAATTAGAATATGAAATAGAGATATATTAATTATAAGAAGAGCCATGTATATAAAAAAAAATGTACTAAGAAGCCGTTTTAAATTGAAACCTAGATTAAGAAACGATATAAGAAGGAAGATGTGGTGTATTTTAATATGAATGTACCCTCAATAAACCAGTGTTTGACTAGCAGCCCGTGTTTTACTACAGTCAATAGCATGATTTTAGGAGAAATTGTAAAACAAATGCAAAAATGATGAAAAAAAATAGAGATTTTCTTCAAGTTTCACTTAATTGTAAATTTATAGGGTTAGTTTTCTTGGATATTTTTACTTTATGGGTACGGCTTATTATTAGACATCACAAAATTTATTTCACTGCGATAACGCACTTAGTTTAAAAATTATGACGATTTATCTAAATGAGTCAACAGGTGCAACTCATAATTTTTAAAAAATCATAATAAATACAAATATTTTTTTTTATTGAATTTTTTATTTTTTCCGTTGATTAAATGGGGTGCAGTTTCCCTGATTTTGATATGTGCACTTTATGGAGACTCACATTGTATACATTACATTACTAACTTATACATTGTACACCCTGTAACTTCATTAAACAAAATCAAACATACATGTAAAATATATATTACATAATATATTAAAAGTAGGATTATTTTTTAATTTCATTATTTAGTTTACTATTTATAGTTTTATGTATTGTCTAGATATTAGAACGTCAACCCATAATAATATATTCAAATTAAAAAATCCGTACAGATTTGTTTAACAGTCGAGCGAGGCCCGTTTTTTTTCTTGTGTTTTGTTTTATGACCTCACATTTTGGTAAAATGGCTGCCAACCAGCCGATACCGATAAAGGAGAAAAAAATATCTTGGCAGTTTGATTGTATCCTGGCTTAACTCAATCAAAAAAAATAAAATTGAATGAGTTGTTTGTTCAACGTTCGTTCATTCTAATACATTGGCTGAGTTACCAGATGGTCTGATTATAGACAAAA
Organism: Yponomeuta plumbellus; assembly: GCA_947310845.1. Lineage (NCBI taxonomy): Eukaryota > Metazoa > Arthropoda > Insecta > Lepidoptera > Yponomeutidae > Yponomeuta > Yponomeuta plumbellus. Next base: position 16,673,294 of record OX371196.1, read on the forward strand.
ACAGCTCTGTTTGAATACTGGTAATTCCGTAAGTAACAAGTTAAATTTATGTTCAAAAGTTTATATATATTTAATTAGTTTTTATACATACTGTCATTTAGGTTGAAAATTCCGTTTGTTAATTGACAATTTAATCGTCTCATTGGAGTGATAATTATGAATCTGAAAGCAGCATAAGATACGAGTTTATGAGTACAAGGTTTGAGTGAAACGTCGTAAATCTGTTTGATCGGTATTGATTTTTGTCCGAAAAAACCCCATGGTGTTCCTTTTCACGATTTAAGGCTGGGTCGCGGGTACACTTTCGCATTCTTCCGCAACCCTGCCAGCGTTGGCCCTCGCGGGCCCCTCCAGGTATGAGCGGAGTGCTCGGAACACGCGGCACTCCACTCCGCTTCATGGGGCCGGATTCCCCAATCCGGTGGTCCCCACTGGGGTGGAAGAGGGTGAGCGCACGCCCTCCTCCGTCCCGTCCTCCTGCGACGGATCGGCCGAAATGAAATGTCTTTTCCCACAGCCGACCCGCCGCCTCCTGCTGCGAAAATGCAACCCAGTGAAATTGCATCTCCGCAGAATGAGCTCTCTCTCGTCCACGTCACGTCACTCTCCAGCGCTCCCCCGAAAGGCAGAGAAGGCAGAGAGTGAGCGCGCGCAATTTTAAATTTTAAATATGCGCACGCTTCCTACACAGCTTGGAAATAACATTAAATATTGTGCTGTGTAGTGTGTAAATAGCTGTAAGTAGCATATGACAATATTAATCTCTTATAAATGTATTTATCTGCTAATAAAGGACAGTCCTGTATCAACCATCGACGCTTTTACTTGCCTCTTGAAGGCACAATCTTACATGGCGACCCTCGCCATGCCGGGCCGGGGGTGTCAAATAGCTGCTTGCTGAGCTATAAAATTATTTTGTTTCTATTTTGTTTAAAGTTGTTCCCGTATTTTTTTAACACACTAAGACTACACAGGAAAAAGTTGAAGAATAAAAGGAGGTACCATTTCTTGTTATTTTTTAGGTGAATTACAATACAATGAAGCAGAATAATTTAATGGTTTTTTTTTTGTTTAATTTAAATTTTATTTAAAAATTTATGTTCCTTATTTACCATTTACTAGTAGATAGGCCAGATGGTAAAAAAAAAGAAGTGGACTGTATTCACTCGGTTTAATTAGCAATAATCAAAAATTATATCGACAATATTATTCTATCACACGTCTGTCCCGGAGCCGGTCAATGAATGAATGTTTCTTTTAAGCCGCAGCAGCCTCCATACGCCGGCCGTGAATGACCAGCGTGTGCACGAGCCCGCGCGCCGGTGTGTCGTAGACAACTAGTAATGGCTGATTTACTGCTATTCTTGGCAACACTTAAATTTAGTACTCGTTCAACGTCAATATCATTCACTCATTCATTCTATTCTTTAAGCGTCGTTTGTTGTGTGTGCGCTCCGTCCGTTGAAAATTAAAAGTATCTTAGAAATTCACGGCTTAAATTTACGTAAATCGTGTGTTCGATGTTTAATACAGTGCCGTTTTGCGAATTAAGTAATTTTAAATCAAACTTATCCACTTGGGTGATCTTTGCAATACGATAACGGTGTTACATACCAGTGCCTTATAAAGTTTTTGACATTTTGTGAAGTTTGAAGTGTTGCGAGTTTTTCATCATGTGTTGATGCTGTTTCTGTGATATTGGATTGTTACACTTCTAAGAACTGTGAAGGTAAGTTAACCATTTCTTATTGTTTGAATCACAATTTACTTGCGACAGCTTGATGCTTACTGCTGTGTCAACCGCCCGATCCTTTAATAGTGGTTTTTCTCGAACTCTTGTGTATGGTATGGTGTATGAAGTGGAGTTGAAAGCCAAGGAACAATTTCAAGTCTGAAAAGTCTCCTGTTGGCTTAACATTTAAGTTCTGTGCAATACTGCCCTCAATATAGTTGTAGCTTTTAACTTAATTTGTTTGGAATTACTCTTATGTTGTTAGAAGAAGATGTGATGAGAATTGAGAAAAGAATGTTAGTTTGGTTTGGACATATTGAGAGGATGAAGGAAGAAAGATTGTAAACAAATATTATTGAGTGAATGTGGGTGGATGTGCAGGTAAGGGACATCCCAAGTGGACATGCTTTGACCAAATAGTGTGTTTATTGTCAACTACCTGAAACTGGTGTATGCATGCAACGACTAATGAATGTTGATTAAACGAGAAATCTGTCTGAGTCATAGCAAGTGGCTAAGACCCTAGTCTCTGCCTAACCCTTTGGGATCTCTGTGTCATTAACCACCTCTCAACCTGTGTCTTCCTCTTCAGAGTCCATTGTTCTATACACTATGCTACAACTACTGTTTTGTTTACCACTGTATGTGACTGAGGCCAAGTGTCAACATGTACTAATAAAAAAATAAAAAAACACTGTTTACTTGATGTTAATAGTCACTACTAGCTGGATAATCTGATACTGTATACCAATTCATTAAGTTAACAGCACATCAATCTCTACTGTATAATTATGGGCACTAATTAACTAACTTGAAAAAAAAAATCATCAGGATTTGAACTTGGGTCTTTTCGTTTTCGGACCGCCCGATTTCACACCTAAGCTATTACAACTTTGCAGATTGATGCGAAATTTACCTTCGTAATCTAATTATCAGTGTTTAATTGCCCAAAACACGGATAAAACGCCTTTTTTAAAATGACACCTAACAAGATCAATTAATCGTCCCCGAAACCACCTGCATATTAAATTTCGTGAGAATCATTGGAGCCGTTTCCGAGATTCCGATGTACAAGAATTGCTTGTTTGAAGAGATTAGATTTTTAAGAATTTATTGTCATTTATAAAAACATCATGCAAGTGTCAGATCTGCTGTGATGATAGTGCAATCACTATAGTATACTATAAACTAAATTGACTGGTTAAACTGAATGAATAATTACACATATTTCTTGCAATATACAGTATAGAAATCTTGATGCGCGATTGTGACTTGCACTTAGCTGGTCTTTTTTGCAGACATAATATATTATATTCATCATCAACCCATTATGTCCCCACCGAGGGGCACGGGTCTCTTCCCTGAGGAAGGTATAGGCCACACTCCACCACGGGGGCCAAGTCCGGATTGGTGGAGGCTTGTAAGACTAGTGGCTGGTACTACTGTCAGCAGTTTTCAAGCCGCCCTAAGGCCTCTGACTTGGCTTAACGACTGACATTTATCGACGGCAGCCGGCACCAACTGCTTAACGTGCCTTGCAAAGCACGGAACCGCTCGGAAAAAATGCCACTAGCATTAGTCATAGAATGGTGACCCATCCATGAACTGAACGCGCCGTATGTTGCTTAACCTTAGTGATCGTTTAAGATCACTCAGTTAGCCCAGGCTACGAGCGATTCATTATTACTTTTTGTATTATATACTTTTTGTCTTTCTTTAGTAACCTTCCAATCAATACCTTCCAGCTAGGAAGCAGCCTGGGTAGTACCACGACACTAGTAACGGTTTCAAATGTCAAGAGTGGTGACTTTCTAGTCTTAATCTTCAATTCTAACTCCAAATTCAAGGCCAATTTAAGTTGGCGCTTAGTCAATTTAATGCCAAAGCAGGTCACTCGTACCATTGTATTACCCAGGCTGACTGACTGTCATTATGTGACTGTCACAAACTTAAATATGTAGCAACCAAGTGCAAGTAGGACTCGCACGTTCCTTCATCATCAACGCATTATGTCCCCGGTCTCTTCCCTGAGGAAGGTATAGGTCATACTCCAACTCGGGGGCCAAGTCCGGATTGGTGGAGGCTTGTAAGACTAGTGGCTGGTCTTTCTGTCAGAAGTTATCAAGTTGCCCTAAGGCCTCTGACTTGGCTTAACGACTGCCGTCTATCGACAGCAGCCGTCACCAACTGCTTAACGTGCCTTGGAATCGCTAACTGCCAATCGAAAATGCCACTTCTATGCGTTAGTCATAGAACGGTCACCCATCCATACACTGAACGCGCCCTATGTTGCTTAACCTTCGTGATCGTTGAAGTTCACTCAGGCGGCAGGGGCTACGAGCGATTCCGGGCGCGTTCCTTATTAAGTGTCGAGAATAATTCAAGAGTCGCAATTGGGCTAAAGCCTGTTTAAAAAAATTGTGTTTGTTGTATGGAAGCCCTCCTTACATATTTATTTTATTTTATTTTTAGTATTTGTTGTTATAGAAATACATCATCTGTGAAAATTTCAAGTGTCTACCAACGCCGTTCATGACATACAGCCTGGTGATATGCAGACAGACTGACAGTGAATAGTGATAGGGTCCTTACCCTTTGGGGTACGGAACTCTAAAAAGCATATAATATTGTTCACACTCGCAGCATCTCTTGCATCTGAATACAGTCTGAAAGTTCACCTATCACACTCCGTTGCTCTGGAAATGTTTTGATGCGCCGCGGCGCGCCGCGACGACTCGATGTCACAGATTTGTATGCAAATTACCCTTCCATTGGCTCTCAGAAAACCAACTGTCTGATTGTCTGGAGAGAGTACAATAATGCAGAGGAATGCACTCTTGAATAGCGCGTCAGACAGACGTCGAACGGCGTGACGTCACCGACGTATTTCACTTTGGATAATTCTATTCAGATTATCCATCCCATTTTGTTCTCTACAGAGATAACGCACGTTCTTGCAGAAACTGTCGTTTTATTAATTCTGGCATAAAATTATTGTTCTTTACAACATAAATAAATTAAATTAGTAGTTTGCTTAATTTTTGTAACAAGCAAGTACTTGTTAAATTCATGTTTTGTGACAGCTCTCCGTTAATATAATAAAGATAATAAAAATGCTATTGAGTAATTTTACAACAGGTTTTATTGCCTCAACAAATGTGTTTCACATTTATGTGTTTGTATTTTAGTCTCCCAACCATTAAATTTTCAAAGCATTTTCCCTATTTTCGGCTGCATGCGAAAAATTGCACGAGAAGTTGTTTAAGATATTTGTATGGTTTTCTAATGAATTACTTAACTCACGCCTGTGATCGGAGGGCGGTGGGCACATGCTGCGATCCTGTCATGATACCTCTTTTGGTTCACCAACATAGTAATCTGACGGTCATCGGTTCAATTCCCACTGGGGGCCGCCGTAAATTTGTGCAAATTACCTCAGTCTTGGTGTATTTCCACGTTTGTATTGTTCATGCCCTTGTTACCGTAGCACAGGGTATACTAGTTGGTGCTGTGTGGAAGTTTCCTCTGTTGCCACTATGTCCGCAACGGTAGAACAGAGGACTTCTCTCACGCTAACTTGCGCAGACGAGGGATATTTGTATCGAGTAACGCGAACGAGGGAGTACCGCGCACAAAAAGTCCGCCAAATAACCGAGGACATGCAGAGAGCGGACCCGACAAAAGTACGGGGTAAGGGGTAGTCCCCGAAAAAAATAGAATTCGTGTGTCTTGGCGAAGCAACGCACACGTCGGACTTTAGTCCGCGTTGAAATATCCATTTGTCATAAGGGGATATACCCAGTATTTCGCACATCGTGTGCGTTGAGTTCGCGGTAAACCCGCGGCGGAATTTTTATTGGCGGAGCGTACTGTCTTCTCCGACGCGGAGAAAAGTCCGTCGTCTGCGCAGGCCATAACTCTAATTACTGATCTAGAGCTCATCGCGGATCATACATTGATCCGAGGTATATCAGTTTAGTAATATCTAGCAATAACTACATGTTGCATTATTTCTCTCTTCCTTATAGTAAGTCACCAGAACCCACAACGTGACACGTGCCATAACTATGGAACTATCTGCTTCATGCCGCGCGCTGCTTTGCATGACGATATCGCCATATACGAGCAATACATTCTAATTCGTTTTTGTGGCACGAACAATAAGCCAAGGCATCGGCGGCCCTATTGTTGCACAGTGGTACCGGGAAACAAACGCTTTGGTATTCGGCCACTCGTTTTAAAATCATTAATGTCCTCAATAAGTTATCGCGATGAACCAGGTATTGCATGTCCGCATTCCAAAGAAAAAGTCATGAAACTTAATCGTGTCTAAGTCAGTTTTGGAGCTCTGCTGGCCCGCCAGTATTGATAAGTTTTACATTCTCACTTCATTGGTTACATTTAGAGCTGTTATATCAAAAATATTATACATAAGAAACATCTAAACATAAACATTTACATACAGACACGTACAACGAGAAAGATTGTCTGAGTGCACCATTACATACTTGATATGAAAATGCTATCTTCCACTTAGCTCCCCCAGTATCGGCCTTCGTCGGTCTGGACTTCAGCGTTATCCACGAAGATCTTCCTTTTAAGATTTTACTTTCGTATTTCCTTTATTCCATTCACCACAATGCATCACCCAATCATTATCCAAAAAGCATGAAGAAAATCTCGACATAATTCGTAACAATCCGCAACAGTGAAAAAGGTCGTCGACACAGTGAGTCAGATGCACAGATGACTCAAGCATGATACCGAGTGGCCAGGTAACAAAGAGGCACGCCGATTTTAAGGAGACCTAGAACGATTGACGTATTGAATAACTACAGAACTCAGGCTGCAGCCCGCTTGAGTTTCAGTGTCAGTACATTCGTCGGGTGAAAGACTATTTGTATTAAGCGACATTTTGGGCTTAATTGAGATATTTATATATTAAATGGAATCTGCAGGTTTTTCTGCGTCTTTTGAACTAGGTTTTTCAAAAAATGTCCCTTAAAACAAATAGCCTTTCACCCGTCGATATACTCGATACGTCGATTTTTACTTCAAAAAATAAAAATACTGTTATTCTATTCTATATCCTGTATTCATCGCCGTCTATCATGTGAATTCGGCTTCGAACATATTGAGATTTGAGATATTGATGTCTTCATTTTTTGGATCTGCGAGTGATCAATCTACTGAGTCACTAAATCGGGTGTAAGGCGTGTAACCGGCATCGCGACCAATATCGCATCGCTCATGACTACGAGCGAATCAGGAGAGATAAGCATCTTAATCGATCGATACCGCCCGTGTATGAATGAAATTTATAAAAGCCAGCATCATAACATTACAAGCGGAGTATGCATTGCAAATTATTAGTTTCACATAGCAATTTGAGGCAATTAGTTGCAGCTGGGATGTGCTACTAACACACAGTTTTCGTTGAATAATTTATCAATCATCATCACACTCGCGCGAATGTTAGCCGAGATGTTCAATTCAGCAAAAGTGGTGTCAATGTCAAGATGTAGTTTATGTCTAGTTTATACGTGTTGTTTGATAGGAATTATTGTTTCAGATATCATGGCGTAATTGAGTGCCTTAACGCCTGTTTTTCGGCGACTGACTGTCTCGGATATTGTTATAAGGTAAGTCCAGAAACAAACAAAATACCTTTTGTCCTATACTCATACTTTGGCTGTTTAAATTATCTACGTTTTAACCATTTACGGAAGAATATCTGTCTTGTAGTTATGGTTGAACTAGATCTTATTGACATAGGCATAAGATAAGAATATTCTGTATTGTACACCAAGAAAATATACAGACATTCAATATTTCCAAGTTAATAGTACAATTGGCGGCCTTATTGCTGATAGCAATTTCTTCCCGACAACCCTAGTAGTCCATAATTATAGTCGACAGCACACAACATTTAGGTACATTTTAGTTGCAAAGTCATCCGTCACACAACTGAGTGAAGGGCACAGATGTAAAGATTGATGTGCTATCAACTGTACAAACAGTATTTTGGGGAATGAAAAGCATGAAGTCAATGATACGCTTGATAACATATGTAATGTTTTGTAACCGTTTTACTATAAAAAATTTCATTTCATTTAATTTCATTTCAATTAACAATGGCAGCGGCCAGTAACTGAAACGTCATGTACCAATGACTAACAGTAGACAGTAAACATTACCGGCAAACATCGTGTGTGATTCGTGTGTTATATTATAACCCTTAGCGCTTTTAAAATCGCTGATGCGCCCTGGTAACGCGTTTCTATCTCTTATAGAAATCTTTGGAGTGGCTGGCCCGTTTATAGGTTGCTTGTACAAGGTAAAGAATACCAGCGCCATAGTTTCTAATTTGCTATATCTAAATATAATATATACCATTCAATAGGTAGTACTTTAATAGTGTGAAAAGAAAGCTATCTACCCAAAAAAGCTAGCGCTAGTCGGCCTGCTCAGCGATTCACCCTGTAAATCTGTGCAACACCGTGTTGCATAATACCACGTCCCCAAGGAGCGATGATCTCGAGTCCCTCACTAGGTCACCGCAAGACGTCCTGAATTTTTAACAGCCGCATCAAGGCGTACGTTGAACCTGCCCGGCGGTAGTCTGAGCGCTTTTCACTCGGTGATTGCGTCTTTTTACGAGTACTTTCTCACGGGCCGTTTCTACGTTGAGGGCTCGGCTGTTGATACAGCCACCTCCATTGGGCTCGCACGCCGCCCGCGGCTGTCTTAACTTTCAGTACCGACTAGTGGAGAAGCGTGTTATTTATACAAAGCACGAAATAGTAACAGAACGACTCGGTTACCAGTGTGAACAATACGTGTAATCAAAATAATAATTATTTGCCTGTCATTTTCTGTGGGTATCTAAACAAACTTCCACAGCAGCAACTGCGTGAAGTTCAGCAGAATCGCTTAAATTTTGTCTGAAGAGCAGTTAGAGCTTCCTCGTTTCTTGCCAAGCGAAACAGTTCTTCGACGCTGGCATTTTCCGTCCAATGACCCCTACATTAATCTACGCATTTAAAAAAAAATCTTGTTTCGTAAACTCCTATCCACGAACGATAATCATAATTTTTTGTAAATAAATTTGATGAATTCGACAAAGCGACCAAAGTTTTGACTTAGTCATAATTATTAAATTATTATTTTACATTTTTTAGTGCGTTACTGACAAAAGCGTGTTCTTAGTTTGACTGTTGTTTAAGTAATTAATATGTATTGGAGCGATTATTTTCTGATACTGTTCTGTTTAGTTTGCATTCAATGACCGAAACCGTATTTATTTTACTGATCGCTTTAATGACACCCAAATGAATATACCTAAAAACATTTGATTGCAATCTTATGATGACACGCCAGCTTTTCGACGCAGACTCTAACGTTCCACAAAAGAAAGTAGCACGCAGTGTCTGTGTTAAATAAAATAAAGCAGAGCACTTGTTTGGTACACCCGATACTGGAGGATCGTGTTGCATTGGGTACCGCAGCCCTGCCTCACCGGAAAACCGGCCAACGGATGTTTGAGCTACAAATAAGACTTTGCACAACAAATTCGCGAACTCTAGGCAAACTCACCGGCGCTTAATTATTGCGTTTCCTGTCGTACTAATTGCGATCGGGAATAGAACGCTTTCTCCCGAGTTAAAAGCTAGATTGTATGTACTCGTATGTATATCGATTGACATTGACTTTCCTGTGGATTAAAGATTTAAAGCGAACTAATAGCGTATAGGCTGTGGTATAGGTGCTGGGCAAGCATACATGTAATATTTAAAAACATATCCTAGCCACTAGAGCTTCTGAGTGGTCAGTGGTCTTTACTTGTCTAGTGTAGATAGAAGGTAACACAAGAAGTTGAATAAAACCTTTTTATTTGTATTCCTATCGACGATAACGTTTGCACGATTGGGAAGTACTTTTTTCCGCGTTGTAAAATAATAATTTTGTTTGGCAAGTTACAAGTAACGGGGTCCTAATAGATTTTATTTGAAAAAAATACACTGTGTATATTTAAAGGAATGCAATAAACGTACCGGAAAACGCAAGTCTAACGCAACTTAAAATAAGCTACGTCCGGTGTCCGAGAAAGTGTGCAGGCGCACGAGATCTCACGCCAGACGGCAAAAACTCGCGAGTTCATGTAAACAAGTGAAAAGCAAATTTTTCTTAACGTAAACTGTTTGAGCAAACATAAGGCATTTTGGTATGTATGAATGGGTTTTGTGCGGCTAATGATCAATTGTAGTATGCCCCATCACCACGAAATTCACTACAGAATGCTTGGGAATCGTAGTGCAGTGCACTCATCTTACAACTTAAAAGTAATAGATCGAGTTAATATTAGAATCTTTCAGATCCTACTGCTTTCTTTCCCACCATTTTACTGCTTTCTGATTGGTTTGCCACACAGCTATTGATCTGTTAGCCATTACTTCAAGTGACGCTTTATAAAGTGTACCTACCTACGTTTAATAAGCCCCCCCCCCCCCCCGTATCCGCAGTTATGTAGTCCGTCTTTATTGCCTGAACCCAGCATTTTCAGGAAGACGATTTCATCGTTTCATTATGATAAGTACCATGGAAAAAGGCTGTCCCATAAAAAGTACTTTTAGATTTGCATAGCGTCATAATCTCTAGAGTCTAAGCTAATAGTGTGAGTTACAGGTGTTAAATCAAATTCGATCACAAGATCTGTAATAATTCTTGTGTCCCTTGTGCCAGGTATATTCGGGATTTCCGGGAATCGCTTAACTAATTAACCGCAGATGTGACCTACGTCAAGTTTTCTTACGAAAGAGCTTCACCCTTGCAAGAACAACGTGATATTTCGAAGAAAACTATTTTTTTTTCATAGATATATTTTTTTAACGCGATTTTATTTACTCCGTAAACGCCGGAATAATGAGCAAAAAGTAAAAGTAAAGTAAGTAAAAGTAAAAATTGTTTATTGCCAAATGAATTATGCATGTATGTGGATTAATAATAAAAGAGACACTGCATCACGTTATAGCGCTATCTCTTTCGGCCACCTTAACCAAAAACCTTACAAAAATGCTCTCATGTAACGTAAGGGTTCCGAAATAACACGTTGTTCTTGCAAGTGTGCGTTATGTAATTAAGGAGCTGCATACGTTTGGAAAGGGTGCAATGCCCAGTTGCGTGTTGTTAGGGAACAATGACCTAGGGGGCCCTAGAGCACATTCCGCGTCATCGCGACCGATTGCCACTAATTCAATTAGGTGCATGTAGAACAGGCGCCTGCCACGACTGCTCTAAAGCCTGTATTACACCGGGGCAACACTGTGCGGCATTGCGGCATGCCACAAGGCCGCATGCTACAAAGGTGCGGCAGAAGAAGAAGAAGAAGCTGCGACAGTTTGCCGCATGACGCAAGGTGTTGCCATGCCACACGGTTCTTGCCACAATGTGCGACGTTGTAGCATGCGACCTTGTGGCATACCGCACTGCCGCACAGTGTTGCCCCGGTGTAATACAGAATTTACAACGCCCTTTCGACTAACTTCCTTACCATTGAACTGTTTCTATCCTGTGGTACAGTGGAAGCCACAAGTCTTGTATCCAGAGTTGCCGTCTTAAAAGTACGTCTACGCGCACGTATTAAACCTTTTGGACGTCAATGGAATGAAAAAAAAAACACCGGCCAAGTGCGAGTCCGCCTCGCGCACGAAGGGTTCCATACCATTATCTATACAACATTTGAATATTTCAAGCGTCTACTTGTTGCCGTCGCGCAAAAAATGGCAAAAAAATCACGTTTGTTGTATGGAGCCCCACTAAATATTTATTTTATTCGGTTTTTAGTATTTGTTGTTGCGGCAGCTGAAATACATTATCTGTGAAAATTTCAATTGTCTGGCTATCACGGTTCATGAAATACAGCCGGACGGACGGACGATCAGAAAGACAGACAGACGGACAGGGAGTCCTAATATTAGGGTCAATTACCCTTTCGGTACGGAACCCTAAAACAGTGCAAATCGGACTCGCGCACTATACTTGAGCCATTTCAAACGTGCGAACCGAGTAAGTGTGAGCTCTGAGTTCCGATATGCCTTATGGCTCCTCTACACGTCAACAGATGCGTCCGCGGACGCTGGCAGATGCATCCGCAGATGAATTTGCACGAGCTGTCCACACGTCTGTAGGTCGATCAGTCTATGTTCATTCCCGGCAGACGAAACACGCCTTCGCCCCGTTTAAAAAAATGGATATTGAGACCGTAGCTGCCGCAGCTATTTACTTATAACTACTACTTGATGGTATAGTCGACAGCAAATCATCATATACACCCATGCACTCTACTCCGTTGCATTATGGGCGACTTTGCAACTAAAATATGAAGGTTGACGTGCTGTGGACTGTACCTACATCGCAACAGAGTTATTAAGAAGAAATTGAGAAGAAGAAGGTGGTGGATGTTAGCTATAGGTACCTATCTACATAATTATTTTTATTTTTGTGATATTTATTTTTTGGATTCCATAGATAGTTTTCATTTCGAGGGGAATTAAACCACAAGAAGCACGCGTGCACTCTCATTCGCAACTACGATCAAACTGATGCGTCGGCAGACGTGTGGACAGATGCCGGACGTTCGCGCCGAAACCCTTTGATGTGTGCCACAAAAACCGACAACAATCGGATTCGAGGCAGACGTCCGCGGACGCGTCTGCAGACGTTAAATACCTACCACAGATGCACAAATCACCCCCTCTACACGTCGGCGGACGCATCTGGAGATGACGTCTGCAGATGCATCTGCCGACGTGTAGAGGAGGCTTTATATGCCTCCTTATGTGTGAGAGAGAGGTCTGATACAAATGTTTATGACTCAGTTCGCATGTTTGTAATGGCTCAAGTATAATACCCTCTATTTGGCAACAGTATGTTTTCTTCCATTCGGTTCAGGACCCTCAGGGGGAGTCCAACTCACACTTGACCTAGGCCTCGATTCTGTTAGTGCATTATAGTACGATGACTGATACATGGTCGGGACGTGTTTTTTCAGATCATTGACGCCTGGATTGTTTGATATGTTCATGCATTTGTCATTTTACTACAATGCATTAATATAATCTAGGTGCTGGTTGTATGTATTGTACTATAGGGACTGCACCACAATCACACCAAGTGTTACGTGAATTATTACCGTGAACATTCATAAATGTCCTTTATTGAATGTCGATGGGGAGATAATGATAGTGACTTAAGTACTTATAATATTATCTAGACATTTCTTGGTGTTGTTTCGTATCGCTATTATTGTTATAATTTTCATTGTTTGTCCTAGCAAAGCGTGACGTGAGTTCCCTATTGCTTAGGACTGTGCGCCGAGGCATTTTTGTCACCGTACATACGAGTATCATGTTATCAAAGTAATCCATCTTTTAAAGTAGTTTTAGTTCCACTTTTTTGTACTTTCTCCAGCGTTTTCTAAGACTTGAGTGCGGTTGACAATTTTACTTATTGCCTCAAAAGAAATTTGCGACTCTCACGCACTTCTGAGGGCTTATCACGAAACAAACGAATGCCGGAGTGTATCAGCACAGAATTCATCATCACCACTTCCTGAGCCTCGATTCTATTAGTGCATTAATGACAGATACGAATCGCTCGCTGCCTGAGTGAGCTTAAACGATCACGAAGGTTAAGCAACATAGGGCGCGTTCAGTGCATGGTTGGGTGACTGTTCTATGACTAAGTCAGAGGCCTTAGGGCGGCTTGAAAACTTCTGACAGGTAGACCAGCCACTAGTCTTACAAGCCTCCACCAATCCGGACTTGGCTCCCGTGTTGGAGTATGGCCTATACCTTCCTCAGGGAAGAGACCCGTGCCCCTCGGTGGGGACATAATGGTTTGATGATGACACGGTCGTGTCACGGGACACGTTTTGTTATACCATTGACGCCTAGAAGTATCGATACGTAATCTAGGCTCTTTAATCCCTCTTTCATTAGGGACATTGGGCTCTCGAAACAGCCTTCCGAGCCGACCGGCCGAGTTTACGCCTACAGTCAAAGCTCTTCGATATAATAGCAACAAAATTGACACATTGGATTTGGTGCACGTAATTATAAGCAGAACGGAATCCCTTTCCGTGTTGCCATAGTATGTAAAGTTAGATTCGCGATAGCTCCTCGTTCATAATTTCTTTCGTCAAAAGATTAGCGACGTTCGGGCATCTATCCACTGTATAATACAGTCAGTAGCTCGACTTTTATACTTAAAACAACTTTTAGTCATAATTTTGTCTGATAGTTGCGTGTCTTCTGTAACGACATGATATGTCAAATATTTGATTTTGTCATGCCAAAAAAATTAATCGGTTTCCTTGCAACATGAAATGTTAAGAGTGTTTATCGGTATAACAATGTTACTCCTTGTATCGGTGTACATTTTTATGTTATCTTAAATAGTACAAAAACTAATACATATTTCTCTTAGAATTACTCGTAGTTCACTTCATTACAGAATACATTTAGTAACACCATATTCAGTTAAGTTACGTCGGAAGAAAAAAAACCAGCTCACGGCTTCGTTTATAGGGTACTTTGTTTCGTAGTAGCATGTTATTATCTCCGATAATGTGATCATAATCGTAAGCACGATAAGATATAATATACCTAATGCCTTGCTCAGTGTCGGCCTAACCCACTGTTATCTAAAGACAATATTTGAAGTCCTCTTATTGGTGCAGTCATATTTTCACTAAGGCTAATCCGATATCTGTTTAAGTTATGTTTTTGGTGCAATAACAGTTTCCACTGTTTGGCTGATTCTGCCTAAAGAACGTGAGATTTCGCTAGCGAGAGGAAACAGAGCGTGATATTGAAATTAGTGAATTATAAATTGTTTTAACGCTCAAACTGCCGCGTTGCATCAGCGAGGTCTGCGAAAAACAATAGCCAGTAATGGCCTTTTGGTCTATCTGCGCAAGAGTGCCATTGTCCGAGATAATCTGTTGATGCTGCTGCTAAAAACAAGGAACGAGCTTTCGAAAGCCTTAATGATCTCTGTACAACTTTTGAATGACTGATGCAAGACGCATATCGACAGGAATTATTTCGAAATGTTACTACAATAAAATATATTTCCGTTATTCTGATATCATGAAGCACTTAACTGAGTTAGATTCCGCTTAACAGTTTTCTGGCCCTAACCAAGCAGAAAAAATACACCTGCGGTGACACGATTATTTTATGAAGTCTGCCACATACTAGCGCGGTGGATGTAGCGGTATAGGAGTTTCTTTGTTAGCTCTTAAAGAGCTAGTTTCTTGTTAGTATCTTTTTCATATTGTTATTCATATTGTTAGTATCTTTACAATCTATATATATAAAATTCAAAGTCCTGACTGACTGATTCATTCACTCATCAACGCCCAGCCCAAGCCGTTTGACCTAGGAAGCTGAAATTTTGCACAGAGGATCTGTATATAATGTAGGCAAGGACTAAGAACGGATTTTTTGAAATTCAACCCCTAAGGGGGCGAAAAGGGTTGCCAAAATTTGTATGGGAAGCATAAAAATGTTGTCTGATTTTCTTAAAACTTAAAATAAATACTCTTCAACACATTTGATTGAACACGTGTTTCACCGTTTTTCTAAATTTAACCCTTAACGGGAGTGAACGGGGTTGCAAAATTTTGAACTAAAGTCCACGCGGACGGAGTCGCGGGCGAAAGCTAGTAATAAATATGATTTGATTAAAAAATTCGATTATTTGATATTTAGCATAACTTTGACGATAATTAAATAAACTTTTTGTTTTTATAGTGAATAAAAATATTTAAATTTAATTGATTCCCCTCAGGTATTAACTGTAATTCAGAAATAAATATAAAGTCAGTAGTAGTAGACTTTACTGTAAATTACTTCCACGAAGATGATTGACTTCTCGCGGCCTATATATAGTATACGACATAAAATAAAACAACTCATGAATGACCACGATCACGTCAAATTGTGTTATTTTACCAACACGGCAAATTAAAAAAAAACCTACCGCGCATTTCGCATATAGAAAAATAACTCATTGAAGTTCGCACATCTTGTTAACTAAAAATGTTTGGCTGTCCTAAGCTCTCGGGTGCCCCTTGAAATGATACATACAGTCCGGAAAGCGGGTCTCTTGACACTGTGCCAGCGTGTCGCAGGCTTTATCGCTCCACGCATTCCTCGGTTAATGGTAATCCGAGGAACGGGGGCGATATGACATTTTTCCGTGTCAGGTTGAGCTGTTGAAGGGAGACGCTACGGTCGCGGGGCCGACCTGTACCAGGCTCCGAGCTCCCCTCGCCAGTTTACCTAGTATGCACTTGATACATTAGCAACTTACGGCGATATAAATAGCCCCATCCCGCTCTTTCTAAGGTAAAGAGAGATAGTTCGTGATATATATTTCAGTTATGTATATATATTTGAGCTGTAATGCTTTAGTCGATTTGACTTGCTGTTTCGTGGAAAGAAAACCCTATATCTCTATTTAACATCCCTTTATTACAATTCACAGAATTTTTGTGACAGTTATTGCTTGATGCACCACAAATGCTAGGGAAGTTAATCCTTTGAGCATCCAGTGGCTTAACTCGAAGCATCAATCAAGCTTTGTGCTTGACATTGCACTAAATTGCATCTCTGATTGAATCCAGCGCAAATCCTTCATAAGCTTCATAAGTCTTCCATCTTCTGAGGCATCTTAATGCGTGAGCTGCATAAATCTATACCTCAAAAATCAGAAAATTAAAGCTTAGTTTGTAAGCTTACAGGCTGCTTTTCAACGCTTATGCCCTGAAGCATCGAATTATATCTCTGAAAAGAACCGAACGCACAGAAACCCCATTTCTTATCCGACGTAAAAGATTCGCCGTCTCCTTCGTGTAGTGGCCTTTTGTGATCAATGGCGTCTAAGGTATCGAGCGTTCTATCATTTTTACCATCCCGTGCCAGCCATCAGGCATTGACTTATGGCCTGTGTGTCCCCGCGTGGGCCCCTTCGCGGGGCATCGATCGCTTGGAGTTCGACGTAATCGCCGAGATTCGCGGCCCCCCGGTCCCGTTTAGTCGAGAGTGAACGCTGTCCGGTCACGGTCACTCCGCCGAGACCGTAGTAGGTTCGTCCGCCACCAGCCGGCTTCGTCACGTCACAGTTTTCACCTTGTCGCGTGGCTTGGCGCAAAACTTGCCGACACAGCAATGCAGACAGAAGCGTGCAATGCTCAGTTTGATGGAACTACAATTCGTGGTTTATTACGACAATTCGATATTCATTGCATAGCCGATCAATCCACAAGTATATTGTCACTAATAAATATGTATTATATCTTAAATAGAATAAGAGCATTAAAAAGAAGAGGTAAAACATTTACTATACGAAGAATACACATCACAGAAACAAATAGTCAAACACGATGAAGTATGATGACGATGCCATGTCTAACATACACATCATTGTTACCATTGTTATGTATAGTCTCATATCGTCCGTTAGGTAGTTTGATATAGAACACATTTGTACACAAGAAAAGAAATTACGCTGATAATTCTTAACCTAAGAGAATCTGTGAAACTCTTCTGTTACTTCTTGTTGAGTGTCGCCTTGCTCTCTCCGAACGCGCCGGAACGAAACCCGACTGCTAACTGCTGCCCTACTATCGCTTGGCTCTGACTTAGTTACTCTCTAAATCTAAGATTCTTACTTCCAGTTTGTATAAGAAATGCCATTGACGGTTTTACATTGGACGGTATCGTAACGTCAGGACATCTAGTTTTATGTCAGTGTTTCATTGAAAGAGAGAAGATACTTTATCTTTTAATGGGAAACTGTTAGAGAGGGGGTGAGTGGTTTTTGAAGTCAAATAAGAAAATTTTGAGTCTCCTTATGTGATGTGATGTACATCTAAGTTTGCTCTGTCAAATCAGTTATGCTCTAAGATTTTTGGAGTATTGGTTGTATGGAGAATAGATTCTCCTATTGATGATAATGATGATTCTTCTTTTGTTCAGGCTACGAATTCCAGTCGTGGTTGGTCGTTGGTAGCTAACTTCTGGATTTCCGTTAGATAGAACCAGTCTTTTGCAATGGTTTTCACATTTAAATTAATGTTATGTAAACTTTATCGAACGTTTGCTGTAATAATCAAATCACCTAGAGTATCTTACTGAAGCCTAACTATACAATACATAGTATACAATATTTAACATATTTACCTGAGAAGCACTGAAGGTTAGAGAAACT
The DNA here is from genome assembly GCA_947310845.1 of Yponomeuta plumbellus. NCBI lineage: Eukaryota > Metazoa > Arthropoda > Insecta > Lepidoptera > Yponomeutidae > Yponomeuta > Yponomeuta plumbellus. Next base: position 16,691,304 of record OX371196.1, read on the forward strand.
GGTATTGATGTAATGATGAATGTAAATGTGTGCATTGTTTATTAGGTGCGCTTGCGCACCAGGTGACTCATGGGACTGGCGCGCGGAGCTTGCTGCGCCCTACCTTTGAGACCTTAGGATCTTCAACTCGAACTTCACTATGCAAAACTCAACTTACCTGTATCTACTCCGACACTTTTCCTTAACCGATTTGCTGTATTTTGTCACCTACTTAATCAAAGATTTGTAAACCATTTTTTTTACTAAATTGGTGGGCAATTTTTGACCATTGAATTTGGCTAAATTTAAGTCAATTTCCATCGTCAAACAGCGCCCATGCGAGCGGAGTCGCGGTCAAATGCCAGTCGTAATAAATTTACAGAGCATAATATACCTGAGTCGAAACACTCAAGACTCAAGTACATACATGTCCCCCGTCTAATCCGCGATCTACCAGCGAGCGGCGTGTTTTGCAAGTTATTGTCTCGCGTCAGACATCAAGGGTACGATGCCAGTACCGTACACCTGCCCACCGAGACGTGCATTCTTTGTCAACACGACGTGACTAATGCGCGCTCGAATTACATACGAATAAAGGTGACATTTGCACGAAGTCAATGATATTTTTATTGCTGAGGCATTCCGCTATCTGAAACTTGTTATTATTATTTGGTGAAATGTCGGTGTCCAAAGAAAGAAGGTCAACTACCAGTTTTAGTTGGTGTCTTGGTGTATTCCTCGGTGATATTGCTCCAAAAACAGTTAAGCCAGCTAACTACTAGCATTATTACGCTTATAGTTTATAATCTGTCCAGCGAACGGTTGTGAATTTTGGCTTGGACTCCAATATAAGAAGTCACTGCGTGTGTCTATAATTATGGGGTCTCCTGGCTGGATTTGGTTGTATCTAATCTCACCAAGACGTTCATGGGCGTACTTAATAATGCAGGCGAATCCAAACCCCTCCTCATACAGTTACAGACAAAAGCCGGTCTCAGAATGTTAACTCGTCATTTAAAGATAAGCATGCGAGCAGAAGATGAGACCGTACCGACAATTAGTATTGCGTGACAGAGTGTAACCGTAACGTTGCATAAGGCCATGGGAGTGTTCACTGTTCACATCGCAGGGGGACGATCTACAAAATGTGGAGGTATGAAAGCCTAGCTTCAACCAATGCTTCGATCTTCTGAAGACCGTGGATTTGACATTGGCGACCGAAGTAGGTTTCCATATAATAAAATTGGCAGTAGATGGGAGGGGCGGAGGGGAGGGGGGTTGATGAGCAAACCTCTCCTTCCGGACCGTCCATTGCGAAAACAAAAATAAATTCATATTCTTTTTTGAATTTTTTTAAGAGTAAATTGTTTAGCTTTGAAATTCCTGAGCATATTATCTGTTCCTATTGAACCCTGGCTAGTATTAGACGCTGGCCTTCTGTTAGTCGTGCGTATTTGTGATCTTAAGCTCAGTTGCTAGGCGGTTAGTCTCTAAAGTCGCAAGCTCGCAACGGAATCGGTGAGCTGGCTGGCTGCATCCACTTTAGCATGATGTTATCGAACACGCGATTTTATGAATGGGACGGGTCGGGTCTGCTTCCTTTGCTACTATGTCTCTTGCTAACATTGCCATTTATCTTTCCAACTGTCCAAGTATAATTAAAAATCAGTTAAGTGTCTGCGCTTCCCTAGACACTTACACTATAGCAAAGTATCAGCCCGTGTATTTTGTCCTAGAACTATCTTATTGCACTAGACAAGTATGTAGTTGAAATAATACTGCATCTTTCTAGGTTCGTTCACCTTCCCATTTTCTGTAGACAGACAAAATTGCACAGACATACACTGTTCACACGAGTAACGGTATTTCGAGTAGTTCCAAATACGAGGTAGAAATTCCACTCGTATCGCGTCAAACCTGTTCCATTGGTAATTATGTTTCTCGTCCAAAGTCCTACTTAAGCTCTCAGCGGGCTTAGAACGGCGACACGTCTCGTAGATGTAGCGATATCTTTCCACTTTGGGTGATAGAACAATTTGACATAAATTTTCAACCGTAATCAGTTAAGGTTTCAGAAATAGTTGACATTTTTAAGGATTTCGGTGATTGGTTTCTTATCGTCACAAAATTTAATAAAGCAATCGATCGATTTAAATTTATTTTGATTATTTTTGTAATTTTCATTTATTGCTTCGGAATTTAGGGGTAGATCTAAAGGGTGATTCTCAGAACTACTTAATTTCTTTGGCGCATTTTTTTTTTCATATTAACTCAATAAAAAGGAACATAATTATATTGTAGTAGATGTTACCAAAACCTACAAATATGTTACATTACAATATTCAGGGCCAATAAACCTACAATATGTATATGTTACTTTTTATTGAGTGAATATGAAAATGCCCCAAAGAAATTATGCAATTTGAGTCATTTTCTGAGAATTATCCTAAAACTGCGAGTATTGTGGGAAAACAATATCACCTTCCAGAATTTTAAGATTGTATCGATTGCATTATAGAATGACTATTATGATTGTGCTAGTTTTGTGGGCACTCGTCGCGGATAATGTGAAGTTTGTTACTTGTACGCACGTGTGTGTGGTGTAGTGTGAATGGATCACGTACCGTGAGTCTGTGTGTATGCGTCCACTTGTTCCGCCCCTATGCGCTCGACGGGGTCGGTGCTCACCCGCACTTTTTGCACCGAATTCATTACACCAGCCATTCATACGCCTATTTGAACCTTATGAGCAGACTGCAAAGTCCAGTTTAGAGTGTTTCAAACATGAGTGTTAAACGTAAGTTCCCACGATGCACTTAAAACATTGAACTAACAGGTTCATTGGATAAGTGTTTATGTTTAACACGATTGGGGAAAACGGTAACTCGAGAGCGCATTGTTGCAACAGCTTCTAAGAACACTGTTCAACAACACTCCTTGTTTCTGGTTAAAGTGGTGAAGTAGGACGGGTTGTACGAAATGTGACTTGTGGTATTTTGTTTAACCTTTTAGCCTTTTGATTATCCTAATAGACTGCGTTCCTGCCAACTGCTATGACTGTGATTGCGAAGTATCGACTGAAGTTTTGAATTTTGACCTTTGAATGTAGCAATACTAGTATATTATTAAATCGTGTCACACAAAGGGTATTCGACAAAATGCTGTTTTTACCAAATTAGTTGAATGATTCTGAAATAAAGGCTAATCAAGATTTTACAAAATTGAAGTTGATTAGATGATGTTATTGTCAGACCAGATAGAAAGGACAAAAGGTTCACATATATCTAAGTTATGCACAATCGATAATAAATAAATATAAGTACATACCTACTTGAATGAATATAACTTGACTATTAATAACTTGTCAAGTTTCAAGAATGTATGATTTTTTTAAATATTATGTATTTTTCAAATTTTGTATTGGAAGTCGTTTAATTGAATTGATTGTCTAAAGAACATAACCGTAATTTTTTGATTCCACGTCCACGGCCCTGTAATGAAAGTTTAAAATGCCCCGCCGTAGCACCCAGGTGGAATGGGATATTAGCAACGGGATATTAGCAAATGCAGAGCCGAAGGCTGTGTGACCTATCACCTATTGCATAACCTAAAGCAGTATGTTAACGAATGCAGCCCGATGGCATGCGAGACCGGCAGGAAGGGGCAAGGTCGGCGTCCAACCGTGAAGTTCCGCAGCTTACAACCGGAAATGTTGACATTTCTGGACATCGCCAGTAGAGCGCTAAGTATGGAACCGGAGGCCACCAAAAAGGCGACAGCATCGCTTGGATTGAGATCCTAGGCGGATGGCATGGTTGTAGAGTCAGAGGAAATGCGTTTTCTAAGTTGGGTCTGATTGGTGAGCAACCTTTAAATCTTAGCAAGCATTAAAGAAGTATAACCTCGGAGTATAAAATCGTCGCGCCCTAAGAAAATATCTCCAATTTTACAGTTTTTTATACAGCTAGTTATCTAAAGCCTCAAATGCGGTGTTAGATAGTGTGTACATAGATATTAGCATATCAATAACAATGGCTTCTCCAATTTCGTGTATGTTTTTGATTGATGGATGAATCCTCTCACCTAAGCATAATAATACTTCAGCTAGCGCAGACAGGTCATCTGCTCTACGGCATAAGGTATTAATTTATTATTCAACCCGTTTAACTTTCTCATATCGAATTTCTCTAATGCTATAATTTCTAAGAATACACTGCTATAGAGATTGAAATGTTAATGGATCCCGTGACATTTGAACGATTAATTCAACGAGATACCGGCTTGCGATAGTGATAGCTAGCGACTAAAAATGCACCGACCTAAATACTTGAATAACGTTTCGGTAATGTCTATTTATTTTTACCAGTCAACGAGCCGTGCGTGGCTCAACCACTATACTCCGCGTAGTCTGTCCAGTCAACCGTAACTCTAGGAGTACAGTCATAGAAAAAATGACGTTTGATACTGTCACATTAGAAAGATTCGCTGGGGTAAACGCCCCGTTTTCTGTACCTAATTATCTGAAGGGCGGCCACGTTCCACTTGAGACTACGTGTATTAGTCACCTCATATATTACAACTACAAGCCGAAAAAATAGCGGAAGCTAATCCAACCATAACAACTTCGACGTATGTTTCTATTACTGAGACGGTTAAATAAACCGATTGTGGATGAAATTCCAAATTAGAAGCACGCTTCCACGTACGTACGGACTGGTGCTGCAAGTTTGGAATGCATCGCGTAAAAAAACATCTCTGTTTGTAACCATATTAGAAATAACTTCTTCTACCATATAAATTCCTAAACTGGGTGTTTCCTGTAAGCTCTTATTGTGTGGTGTTAAGATCAACGCTTGATTAAACCTGCGCGTTACTCACGTCATGATATGCATAACCAATTGTAGTCAGATTATCATAATCTTACGCCACCATTGAGTATTCAAATAGTCATCAGGGGTTTAATGTGGCCGGTTACACTAGTCGTAAAAGTGGCTTAAAATGTCCAATGTTCAAAATGACCGGTAGTGGAGTTTACGGGCAGTTCACGGTTGCTGTTTGGGCTATAAAAATACAGCGTGCTCGCACTGCAACGCCTATTGAATATATCAAACAAACAGTATGATGTATGCCAGACCCAGCGTTAGTTAGAACGCCCACGCTTCGGGCTAAATTCGTGGTAGATATTATGGAAAAATGCCAATATTTTGGGAGTCCAAACTAAATTTGCTTGTACATAATTCGCACCTAGTAACTTGTTTTGTAAGGTACATCTGAATATACGGTTTTTTTATTGTTAAAATCGTAAGAAAGTATCGTCCGACGATATGGTTGTTCGACGACATAACCTAACCAATTTAGTGCTGGTACCGTTCGCCCGTGTTTCGCTGTCTAATAATAGGCGTCCAATGAGTTCAAGGTATCCAAGACCTGGCAGTTAGGTCACATCCATAAATACAAAGTGGCCTGAACTCGAGCACCGTTTTTGTGTCAGCGAATGGTAACCATGGTGAAGGTAGACAGGTGTACCTATATTAGAGGCTGACAGACAGTTGGCTCCAATGCTTGCTCTGTATAATTCACAAAATAGAGTTTGTTCAATAGATGTTTGTACTAAGTTTGTTTATTTGCTTGGTTGGTCTAGCGGTAACGCATTTGTATATCAATCCAGAGGTCGTGAGTTCCATTCCCGCTAGAGGTCAACGTACTTGATTTGTACAATGTGTTTCACTTGATTTATGACCCAGTCTGGGAATATTTCAATGTTTGGAAACATGGTATCTTTGGGTGGTCCCAAAGATACCCTGTTGTGTGAAAGTTATTATGTATTATGATAAAATATTATGTGTCTTTAAATTTGTTAAAATATTACACCAAAATTAGGTAAAGTCGTAGTTTGGTTTTGTAAGCTTGCTTACATACATTTTCCTGATATCACGTGTATAGTGTGTATACTTTGATTGACATTCTAGATCTACTATATTAAACTCTCTCTGTATGTTATTGTAACCTGTTTTACGCACTAAGAAATCAAATTAAATTAGATAAATAAATATTTAGCTGGTTGCACGGTTGGATGTTTAATACCCATACATTTATGTTCTCTATCAAGTCCTGTTCATCATCTCAATCACACTTACTACTCTGTGTAAAAAGTATCGGGAATTTGTCAGTAAAAAGACCCGCGTAAAAGTGGTGGTTTTAATTTTTTTCCTGCATGTTGGTAGCACTGTACTGATTTACCGATTATTTTGAAATTTGAGCGGAATCTGTCATTTTTTTTTTTAATTGCACTTTTTGTTGGTCATAGTTTTGAGTCCTCGGCGATTTTTACAATGGAAAATATTGTTGAACAAAGAGTGTGCCTTAAATTTTGTGTTTCGAATGAAATTTCATGTAGTGAATCGCAAAAAATGTTACAAAAAGCCTACGGCGAATCGTGCTTATCAAAAACAAGGGCATATGAATGGTATAAAGCTTTTAAAGAAGGTTAAGAAGTAGTAGTGGACTTGCCTCGTTCTGGCAGACCTTCGACGGCTACGAACAAAGAAAACATCGACAAAATCAAGAATCTAGTGCTTAAAAATCGTTGTATGAGTCTCAGAGAGTTAGCTAATGATGTGAACACTTATTTTTTAAGTCCATTCACAACATTATCATTGACATTTTGGGCAAGAAACGCGTCGCTGCTCGACTAGTTCCGAAACAGCTTAATTTCGTTCAAAAAGCGCAGCGAAAGCTTATCGCTGAAGACGTGGTTTCCCGAGTTTCCACGGACTCTACCTTTATGAAACGCATAATTACTGGCGACGAAACATGGGTTTATGAGTAAGTTAAAATTACCGCTTCAAGGAAAACTTTTTGAGCAGATAGAAGCCATAAAATAAAATTCGCTGAATGAGCTAAAGGCCATACCGCAAGTAGCATACAAAAAATGGATGGAGGACTGGGTGAAGCGGTGGAGATGTTGTATTGCAAGCAATAGAGCCTACTTTGAAGGCGATAAAATAAATTTAGATGAATAAATAGTTTTTTTGTTTTATTGAAAAATTCCCGATACTTATTACACAGAATGTACATACTAGTTCCGTCGAACTACAAATTATTTAGAGATCGCCGCACTGTCTTGTTGAGAAGCACTCAAAGAACAGCCTGCTTGAGTTGAGGCCCTTGGTTTCACAAAACAAGTAGTTCTGTTTGCTCGAATGAATTTGCCTTTTGCGAAACGGCTCGATCGCTGATGTAAACGATTGTTACATCAATCACGCCGGCGGAAAGAAAATGACAGGCGATCGGAAGAGTCCATTACGACACCCGCGACGGAACTATTAGCGCTACAGGGTAGAATTCTGTAATGTTTGTTGGGTATAGGACCTCTATAGGTAGAGTAGAAAGATGTAGATATTTGTGTGCCTCTCCAATCGATTCTGGCACTAATATTAACGGTACCTGACCGGTACCAATGGTACCTGATTATCTCATAAAAATTAGATGCTAAGAGCGTCATCAGCTTCGCTCTGTTCACTTTTTGGTGAAGGTATTTTACCAATAATGCTATTCCAATCCGGACTTGGGCCCCCGTGGTGGAGTATGGCCTATACCTTCCTCAGCGAAGAGACCCGTGCCCCTCGGTGGGGACATGATGGGCTGATGATGATGATGATGATGAATGCTATTCATCCGTCGCCCAGAAGTTTCATAGTTCATCAGGAAAGCGAATGTCGTGCATGGCATGCTACCGCTGACGTTACACCCAATACAAATACAAAGCTCACTTCCCAACGAAAGACCTGCTACCGGGAAGCTTAAAAAGTTGTAATTTTCTTAAAAAAAAAGAACAGGCTGATAGCACCACCAGTATTGCGCGCACCACTCGATAACCCCAGACCCGTGGACAACAGAGTGACATGCAATACATTTGAATTTGTTTTTTTTTTAAATGAACAATTTCCGCCTACTGAATACAAGGTTTACAAGTCTGTTAGCTTTTAGAATATACCTCGGGCTCTAGAGTGGGCTTCGGTTTTCGACGAAAGCACACGAGTGTAATACTACTTCCTGCTCTGTATAAAACTTTTCTTCACTCTTTTGAAAAGTTATGTAAAGTTAAAAATAACAATACAAAATAAACCTTACCTTATTGCAATGTATCCAATTCTATCCGATAGTAGCCGAGGTATATTCTAAAAGCTAACAGACTGTAAATAGGTGTATTTAGAGAAAAAAGTGTTTAAGTGTAATCCATTTGCAACAGCCGCAGCAAAAGCAGATAGCTGATGATAGCCGCACATGATGTCTTTTGGGTCACGGAATAATTTCTTTGTCAAAAATTGGCTGCGAAATGGCATACGTGGCCCGCCATTTAATCTAGATTATGGCCAGCTTTGAAAATGGCAACCTAGCTTATCTTCTTAGAGGTATTATTTTGATACCGATCATAGCAGCGCGTAAATCTAGTATTAAATGGGGGCATCCGACAACCTCAAAACCTTTCGATTTATGTAGCTGAAATTTTGCACAGAGAGTCCTTTATAACGAGCATACGAGAAAAGAACTGATTTAAAGAAATTCAACCCCTAATGGGGTGAAAGGGGGTGTCGAAATTTGTTTACGATCAGATTTATAAAAAACTTGCTACAAATGTATGGCATGCAAAATTTACAATTTTTCTAAAATTTATCCCTGATTGGGGTAACAAAATGTGTATGGCCAGATTTACTTGAAACAAAGTTCAATAAAAATTATGAAGCTTTTATCAATTTATCAAAATTCAACCCGTAAGAAGGTAAAAAGGTGCGCTATAAGTAAGGGGAGTAGAGTATTAGTGGTCGGATTTTCTTGAAACAAATGTACCTAAATGTTCTCCAATAAAATTTATGAAACATGTTTTTCGCTGTTTTTAAAATTCTACTCTACAGAGGGTGAAAATGAGTGTCAAAATTTGTATGGGAAATAAAAACAAATGGTAGCCGGATTTTCTTGAAACTTCGGACAAGTACCTAAAAAATGTACGAAACACGTATTTCATAGCTTGACCCTTGTCAGGGTGTAATACTCGTAGTATAATATCAGCATGAAAAATTCTATTGTCTCATTTTAGGTCCATACCCTCTTTTATGTCACCGTGGTCTCCTAAGTATTCGCACGTTTTTCCCCAAGTTTTACGTTGCCTGATCCACAGTAAGCTCTCCTTAGATCAACCTGGTCATGTAAGCACCTAAAAGAAAAACGTGTAATGTGTAAGGTAAGGAGGTTGTACTATAACCATAACTGAAAAGATCAATATTTACAATATTATAATACTAGACGAAAACCCGGCTTCGCTCGGGTAAAATGTAGACGCAAAATAATATTCCACTATGTTTTTTTATATGGTGACGCCTCTGTATTTATCAACCACCAGTAGATATAAATATCTTAATACATTCAGATACATAAGCTCACACCTGTATCCCAGAGGGGTAGGCAGAGACCACGGACTGTCACCTGCCACTATCCTGACAAATCACTTTCGCTTCATCGACATCCATTAGTCGTTGCATGTACCCACATCGGTTTCGGGTACTTTTCATCTTGCCCTTTGCTAATACATCCCCTATTTGGTCGAAGTATGTCCAACTGGGGCGTCCCTTACCGGCCCTTCCACTCACATTCGCCCGATATATTTGCTTTGTCAGTCAGATCTTACACATTACACGTTTTTCTTTTAGGTGCTTACATATAAATACACATAAGTTACATACATATAAATTGATTGCACAACATGTTGTTATAGCCCTAGTTTTCGGATGTCACGGTAGGGGCAGTAGTTAAAAGATAAATCTCGACAAATGCTAGGCAAAACAGAGATAATTTATTTAGAATCACTCTTATTAACTTTACTAAAGTTCATGCAGACAAAATCGCGAGCAATAATGTTGGACAATCAAATTGTAGAGAAGGCTTCATTTAATACTTGTTTCGTAGGTTTACTCTTAAACTGCGTTTCATGTCAAATATCTACCCAATTTGTAATTGGTTGACTTATGCCCGGTTCCTATAATATACGCCTACCGGCTACGATCCGTTTTCCCTACAATTTATTGACGGTTCGTAGGAATTTCGTAGAAATTGTAACCGATCGTAAGCAAAAACGAAGCGTTTTGTGGATATTGGAAGCGGGCATTAGAGGCCACTCCAATTCAGTTCCAATTGCTACTTTGATATAGCTCTAATAGCAAAATTACTTCGTGAGTTTTTCATTCCATTGAACGTCACGCTACGGCTACGATATCATCGCCGGTGGCCGTGTAGTGAAGCGAAAGGAAACCTTACAGAATCAATAACATAACATAATTACGTTTGCTTGCCTACTATTGTAGAGAGATAAGTACATAGTTACTAGTCGTTATTTTGCCACACTGCCAGAACCTCAAACACGCTGCTCTAGATTTCATGGAACGGAGATATTTTCGTATCTGTTGTCTATGTATTAAGACTGGATGAGCTGCACATAAGACTACTATCACTTCACAAATTTACAACTTACAAAACAAAGTCATAGGTACATGCCCTCATCATTGGGAATCGAACCTGGGTCTCACGTTTCGGCGTCCATTGTTCTACCCACTGGGCTATCACCACACGTTAGGATGTTTTTTTAATGTAGATACACAATATATTACAGCAAAGAAGAAACACGTTCCTAAAGTACTTTGACCTTAGGCCTCCTTTAGAAGGTATAATCACTAATCAGGTCAAATAATTGATCCGTGCGGCGGACGGATCCGCGGCGATTTTATTACAATATATCGCAGTCGATAACCTCGTTATCATCAATAGGTGTAATTAAAACGTTGATTAGGTGACATATTTTAATCTGTCCCCATGTCGGTCAATTATTTAGCAAAAATATTTGGAATTTGAGGGTCTCGTCTCATTAGTGATGTCGCTACGAACGTCGGTCATTTCCTGTGTAAACAATGTGTTATCGAAATAACCCAAAACGTGACAGCCGACCGTTTCTTCATTATCGATAAATGTACTAGTCTCTATAAAACACGTAATAAGTAGTAGTAAGCAGCCTAATACACGTCCTACAGCAGGACACAAGCCTTCTCTCAGAGAGAGAGGAATCGAACCTGAGTCTATCGCTTCCAAGTCCATTGTTCTACCAACGGGGCTGCATAATAATGCCATGATTTTCTTCAAATATTTTTCTTGAACATGCTTGGTAATTTGAGCATTATTTCGACAACCTTCTGGTGTACTGGCCAGTTACACGCGAGCAGCGGCCGGAAAAAAGTTCTATGAAAATTCATAACTGTTGTGTTTTGCGGCCAAATAAATTACATACTAAACTCATATCTGTCGTGTTATTTAAAAATGGAACGATGTTTTACTTACTCCGAACAATGACAACCAAGGAGGTAACTTATCAGAGGTTTTATTTAAATTTCGAACTGGCTTGCGATAGAAAGCTGGATAGATATACCTATTGAAAAAAAAGAACACCTTAACGCGGCAAAAATTATTTCAAATAAAAAGTTCTGCCTTAGTAGGTACTACTTAGTTTTAATTTCCGCGCATTATTTGAGAAAAATCATATACAAGCCTTGGCCTCAACCACAACTAGGCATTGATGGACTCACTCACAATCGTGGCCAGCCAGCAAAAGAGGCAATGATTGTCCATCATTGCCTCTTTTGCTGGCCGCTGCAGTAATGTACTTACTATAACTTTATACGTAAATACGTCTATTATCCTTTTAATTAGGTACCATCATAATAGTCTCATCCGTCACCATGTAATTAGAGAGTCAAGAATCGTGGGGTACGTAAACATTACATTGACAAGCATTAAATAGTAAAAATATTGAAGGGTAGTTGTAAAAGGAAACGGAAAGTAAAGAGGGGTTTGCAAATGGGTGTTATTTAAATAGTTAGCATAGTATTGGTATTTTTGTGAGCAGAAAAATATAATCTGTGAGCAGAAATAGCTAATTGATCAGCAACTCATGGCCCGCAAACATTTCAAAATCAATCAGCAATTTATGTCACTCTGGGTGGCTGTAATTATTTTTGTACATAATATTAATTACATAAGCCGCAATGAGCTGCTCCTGTTTAATACAATTTTGGTCAGCACTCAGAGTGTAAGCAAAAAATTTCATTTTGTGCTGCATATATAAAGGTAGCAAAAATACTTTACTTGTCATGCTCAAAATGGATGCATTTCATACAAAGATTATTTAATTTATTTACTCCCTGAGTGGATGTGTATGTTTTATTATTTAAAGAAGTGTAAATTAATATTTTTTTTATTCTTACAAAAAACTAGCTTTCGCCCGCGACTCCATCCGCGTGGACCTTAGTTCAAAATTTTGCGACCCCGTTAACTCCTTTAAGTATTAAATTTACAAAAACGGCGAAATACGTGTTCAATCAATTGTGTTGAAGAGTATTTATTTTAAGTTTCAAGAAAATTAGACAACATTCTTTATACCTCCCATACAAATTTTGGCAACCCTTTTCGCCCCCTTTGGGGTTGAATTTCAAAAAATCCGGTCTTATTCCTTGCCTACATTATATACAGTGTGGCCCTGGATAAAGTGCAATCCCGAAAGGGGATGAAACTAGACCATGAATCATTGACTAGAAAAATATTAAAAGAAAAATATAAAAAAATATTGTAGGATTTATTGGTATTTTAAGATTTTCATGTTTCATTAAGGACTCTATGTACAAAAGTATTGATTTCTTCCAAAATAATGGGTCTATTTCTTTGAAATAAAAAAAAAACAGTATGCCTAATACCTGGCGATGACCATGAAATAATAAATAGTCTGCAAAAAAGTAACTATCTTGGGTAAAAAAATGTATTTTTATGAAAAAAATGATTTTTTTAGACGTTTATTTTAAAAAACTTCAAATTACTAAAAAAATGTGCCCTATAACTATGTCATTTTATAGCTTACTTTTATTCTTTACCATTTTAGCTTCCAAATAAAAAAAAACAATGTTCTAACTAAAAAAATGGCTAGGAGTTATTTACATTTTAGTAGGTAATAAAAGACAGACTTTAATCACAATAACTTTATTAATAAAATTATCCGTAATTTACAATTTTGCATTTTTATTTAATGCATTAAATGTTCAAAATGGCCTCCTCGATTTTGCAAGCACATTACTGCACGAATATTAATTTGCTTAGTGGCTCTGCGAATCATTCCTGGATAATTTTTAATGTCATTTGCGCACTGAATTATTCGGTCGTGCAACTGTGCCTCGGTATTTATTGGCGTGCTGTATACTCTTTGCTTCATGACACCCCATAAAAAATAATCTAGGGGTGTCAGATCAGGTGAACGCGCTGGCCAGCCTACTGGCCCTCCTCGGCCAATCCACCGGTTCGGGTAATTTTCCTTCAAAAATCGCCGCACCTCCCGCCCATAATGTGCAGGACATCCATCCATTTGGAGATACATACGCCCACGCCGTCTCGTAGCCAGGGGAACATCTTCCATCAACATGGGTAAATTTTGTAGTAATTCTAAAAAACGTTCAGCATTTAGGGTTCTGGGTAAAATGACTGGACCAATTAAAATGTCGTCGATTAAGACTGCCCATACGTTTATTGAAAATTTTACTTGAAAAGTAGATGCCCGCTTCAATCGTGGATTTTCGTGAGACCACTGGTGCAAATTTCTGCAGTTTGTAATGCCGTCTCGGGTAAATGTCGCTTCGTCCATCCAAAAAATGCGTTTGGGAAAATTTGGGTCAGCTCTAATTTTTCTTAGAATCCACGTCGACATTACGCATCTTGGACGATTATCTACATTTTCGTGTAAATGTTGTACTCGTTGGTAATGGAAAGGATGCAATCCCTCCTTTTTCAAAATTCGCCAAACAGACGTCTTCGATATGCCATGACGCAACGCTAATCGTCTTATGCTTGTTGTAGGGTCAGCAAACAGATCGTTTAAAATGGCCTCTTCTATCGCATTGTCAATAACGACAGCTGGATGCTCACGGCGATCTCGTGCCAAACCAAGTCCAATGTTGAAGAGCCTCCTATGAATCTCTTGAAAATTTCGAGCTGAGGGTATGAGTCTGCCCGGGAAAGCATTTATGTATGCAGTCCGAGCGACTGTTGTGCGACCATGTGACATGCCATAATAATAATGCATGTCGGCTATTTCTCGAGGTGAGAACTCTGTCAATCGCGGCATTTCGTCAACACTTAACAGCAGAACAGGAACAGTCCAAACGTAATGAACAGTAGAAAACGTAACAGTCAACAATGTAACAAAAACTTAATAACAAATCAACGAGAACACAATGCGAGAACGAGAACAGTAGTAGCAGCGGCGAGAATATCGGAGCGACTGTGTAAGTCCTGTTTCGAACCCCCTGCCTCCCCTCCCCTCGCCTTCCCTCTACCTGAGTGTAGAACAAAAGGACTGCGACTGCCGAAGGGCACAGAGTAGGACGGAAACAATGGAAAAAACGGTCTCTACCTGCACGGTAACACGATTAGGCTCCACTTTAAAAGTTCGTAGATAGCGTGTTTTTTTAGTTAGAACATTGCTTTTTTTTTTTATTTGGAAGCTAAAATGGTAAAGAATAAAAGTAAGCTATAAAATTACATAGTTATAGGGCACATTTTTTTAGTAATTCGAAGTTTTTTAAAATAAACGTCTAAAAAAATCATTTTTTTCATAAAAATACATTTTTTTACCCAAGATAGTTACTTTTTTGCAGACTATTTATTATTTCATGGTCATCGCCAGGTATTAGGCATACTGTTTTTTTTTATTTCAAAGAAATAGACCCATTATTTTGGAAGAAATCAATACTTTTGTACATAGAGTCCTTAATGAAACATGAAAATCTTAAAATACCAATAAATCCTACAATAATTTTTTATAATTTTTTTTTATATTTTTCTAGTCAATGATTCATGGTCTAGTTTCATCCCCTTTCGGGATTGCACTTTATCCAGGGCCACACTGTATAGACCCTCTGTGCAAAATTTCAGCTTCCTAGGTCCAACGGCTTGGGCAGGTCGGTCGTTGATGAGTGAATCAGTCAGTCAGTCAGGACTTTGAATTTTATTTATATAGATAATTCAGAAAAAATAAAAATAATAATCAATTAAGTAGGTACATAAGTACTTAAGCTATAATTATCTTTATTCTTAAAATAAACACATAGCGAAAATTATCTGCTCTTGTTCCGCCCCCTTTTATTATATTTTTATTTTTTATTTTATTTATTTATTTGATCCATCTAGAGAAGCTACATTGAATCGTTTATTACATACTAGCTATATTATTATTTCATCCTTGCTTAATGTGCCTCCAATTACAGATAGATACCGCATGCATAAATAACGATTGCCGATTTTTCAACAAAACGCAATCTAATTAGTTATTTTGCTCACCATGTTTTAAATATGCATACCAATCAAATACACTGCTTATAGACATGTTTTATCTGCTGATCAATCATGAAATCTTGCTGATCAAGTAGTTATTTTGCGGACTGAATGTTTATTATGCCGACTCTTATTATGGTAAGCTGCCTATTTATGATTTATTTTTTTACCATTATCAAAATTAGTTGCCGAACAAGGATTGCTGCCTGATTTTTTTTATTGCAAACAAAATCTTTGTATGCTGACCAAATTATTTAAATGATGTTTTTTGTGGCTGACCAAACTTTATAACTGCTAACCATTTTAATTACTTCTCTTTGGAAATGGCTTCACGTCGCACGCTGGCGGCGGGAGGCCATTGCGTTCTGGATTATGGTGCCGATTAGATCTGCTCATCAAACATCATATTAATAAGTAAATTTTATTAATTTATTTTGTTGTTGACTTCATAGAATTCGACGACCTGTGTGGCGCAGCGGTTAGAGCATGTGCCTACCATACGAGAGGTCCCGGGTTGGAATCGCAACTGGGAACTAAAAAGAAAAACCCCACTTCTTGTTTGTTGTTGTATACATGTTTGCGACGTCTCTGTTTCTGGTTCCCACGACACAGGGTATCCTAGATGTGTTTGGCTAGAAGCAATGTATGTGTCTCGATGTAAATGTCCATGTTTATTTCGTCAAGGCTAATTCAATACGCTAAAATTTAGCTGTATGTATGTTTCTTACTCAATCACGCCAGAACAGCTGAACTAATTAAAGGAAGGGTTCTGGATGAAAATTGTCTGAGTCAGCATATTCATTAAAAAAAAATACTGCCAGTGAGTAATACAAATAATTGCAAATATAAAACTTTTGCTTACATGCTAGAAATGGTTTTAATATACAAACTGAAGGAACTTTTACGTTGTTTTAATAACACGTTGATGTAGAAGTATAATGATATAAATATAGCTGGTTGGCACTAGATCCACTAGAGGGTTACCGGAAAATAACTAGTCTCTGTGGACATTCACACTAGAACATGTCCTCGAATCTCCGTGACTGTTAGGAACTGCATTCTGGCTAGGACAGTCGTCTCTTAATTATTACGCTAGTTCGAGCTTAACCTGCCTATTACGCATAACGGAATACATAAACTTGCCGCAACGCAGGGTGGTGTGTATCTGTTTACAGTTTACACCGTGGAAACACCATTGAATGGTCGTTAACTTAAGTACCATCTTGTAATGTAAATAAACACCGTAATTAATGCTCCTCATTTGCTACACTTAAAACGCCTTGGGCAAGTGTTGAACTCTTATTTTCGGCTGTCTCGCTGAAGAAGACTTTCTGACACATTGTTCAATGTTGGAAAATTTGAATGAGATAATACATAAGATTTGTTCCGGAAGTGTCGTGTTCCAGATCTGTCGTACTCCAGATTTGTCGTATTCCAGATCTGTCGTACTCCAGATTCGCCGTGATACAGTCCACCATAGAAGCATACTCGCTATAAAATAAAAACTATAAAGCATTGGGACAAAAAACTATGTTCTTCGATAGAACCAAAACACTTTGTAACTTAACATGTCGTAACTTCCTGTCATAAATTACTAATCTAAAGAGATTTCACGTACCGATATAAAGAGGTTTTATAATTTTTAAGAGTTATCTTTTGAGATTGTACAGTCAAGTGTGAAATTATGTAATTACCTATTAAGTGCCTGCTCAACTGTACGTATTACGGCGAATCTGGAGTACGACAGATCTGGAATACGACAAATCTGAACACAACAAGTCCGGAACAAATCTACAAGTCTGTTCGCCCCTGATAGGTTCTGCCTTATTGAACTTTTAATTGTCTATAGTACGGTTCTCTTCTGTATCATAATTTATTCAATTCATTTTAAACAGTAATTATAGTTAAGTCAAAACACAATAGACATATGTACCTGAATTATTTACATAGACATTAAAAAAAAAATCATTACAAACATAATCAAAATTCACATACAGCTTCGTCAAAAATAATGAAATTAAAAGAATATCAAGGCAATAACAATAATAATAAAATAATAATTAAAGCAAATAAAAAAAAAACTATCCAAATAAATCGCTCCGAGCCACATCCGAACCAAAAGTCCCCATAATACTGGCCGCGTTACCGCGCTGCACAGCAAGGGAAATCCTTTGGCTCAGATATGCCCCAGAGCGAACGTCCATGCCACGGTCCCTCAATCGGCGTCCCAGCTCCCGAATAAAAGCGCTGCCCTACGCTCCCCATACACCAGAATTTCACTTCTTGTCTTAAATCTGCGTACGTAAAAGAAACAATGGTTCCATTGGATTTCAGCAGGCTTTTGTTGGGATTTCCACTACATATTTCAATGAGACCAAATGTTTATACAAGATTTTACTTTGAGGCCATTATTTACTGTACTTGACGCACATGTATGTCGTTGTTTAGTTAAGTCGAAATTAATGAAACTTCCGAATCGCAATATATAAATATTTCTCCTTTATTCGTCTATCCATTTACCTTTAGAATCGCTCGTAGCCTGGGCTGCCTGAGTGATCTTAAACGGTCACTAAGGTTAAGCAACATAAGGCGCGTTCAGTCCATGGATGGGTCACCGTCTATGACTAACGCTAGTGGCATTTTTCCGAGCGGTTCCGTGCTTCGCAAGGCACCCTAAGCAGTTGGTGCCGGCTGCCGTCGATAGATGGCAGTCGTTAAGCCAAGTCAGAGGCCTTAGGGCGGCTTGAAAACTTCTGACAGTAAGACCAGCCACTAGTCTTACAAGCCTCCACCAATCCGGACTTGGCCCCCGTGGTGGAGTATGGCCTATACATTCCTCAGGGAAGAGACCCGTGCCCCTTGGTGGGGACATAACGGGTTGATGATGATGATGATAATGAAACTTCCGAATATTCCACAGAAAATAAAGTGAAGAAATTGTATAGGACATAAAATTGCTCCAAGCTGATCAGCATTCTTCTCCCTCGTTCCAGGCTGACTTGATGCGGTGACACGCCGGCGCAGCAATGGACGCGGCGGACAAGCGCATGCTTGAGCGCGAGGCGCTCCGCAACATCATCCAGCAATGGAACGCGAACCGGCTAGACTTATTCGAGCTCAGCGAACCCAACGAGGTAAACTATCAATATTTCTTTAACTTTTACATTTTAAGATCTTAAAGCTTGCAAATCGAAAACAGTAAGTAAAGTAATTACAGAGAAAAGGCATATTACTCGTTTTACATGTACTATACTTATACACATAAACCAACTTACCAAAAAAACAACCAATTACATACCAATCAGTACTTTCAACTCTTAACGTGAAAATATAACAGCTATTTCATTGATCTTGGTGCAGGTAGGTCTTGAACTTTCTCAGATAATTTTGAGACTTCTTATGGGGTGTGTAATTGTGTAAAAAAAAAAAAAAAGCTCACGCCCGTTATTCCCGAAGGGGTAGGCAGAGGCACCAGTCTCTAGAACTGGACCCACGTTTTGCCGAGTTTATTAGGTCCCAAACGTGACAAGTGGCAAGCCTGTCGCCGTTATCCGGGCACAATTTATCAGCGAATGGTGTTGCTGTACAAACAAATGTAATTGTGTATTTTAATATTATCATGGCGTGTACAAAGCAATGATAGCCTAGTGGGTAGAACAATGGAATCGGAAGTGGGAGACCCAGGTTCGATTCCCAGTGCGGGCATGTACCCATGACTTTGTTTTCTAAGTTTTGTACATTTTGTAAAGCTATAGTAGAAACACCACTCGCTAAATGTGAAGGAAAACATCGCGAGGAAGCCTGAATGTTTGAGCTATTCAATATCTCATCCATACTCTCTCTTTCTGAGAGAACGCCGGTGGATCGTATAGGCTGCTCACATTTTAGTATGTATTTGGGGTTATTGATTAAAACTTAGAGAAAATGAGTAAATGCAAACTCATGGTTCTTTATCATCAGTTACAAATACAAAAACAAATACAAAATCCTATCATCGTCAACATGAGATGTTATCACAATACATCCTAAGGTGTAGGAACATAATAAATAGTGAACTCATCGTGTACATAGTTGCTTTGAACTGCCCTATCTGGACATTTCCAATTCCACGAGGGAAAGATTCTCAGAATCCTAGGCTAAAACCGTTATGTTGATAACATGGAGCATTCTGAAGGCGAATGCAATACATATAACATCAAAGAACATTCCGAACATGTTGAATAAACCGGGGTACTTTAAGATGAGGCTAGTAAAGGAACTAACTACTTGCATCTTTGTAGCTCTGCAAGAAAAGTAATTTTGGAACAGAATAAATAGAGTATGAAAAGTGTAATTTCTCACATATTTTTTATAAAGCATTTTATAATTTAACTGCTGATCGGAATCGAAAGTCTCTGATCGACTAGAAAAAAACTCACCAAAAGCTTGACTGTCCAGAATACAACAGCAAATTGTTTTTTAGTACAAGAACACAAAAGCAGGGAATGCGGTGACTCATTACCGATAACAGTATAGTTACTCTGAAAGATAAGGATGCAAACAATTATTGACAAAATGATTTTATCATTGCCAATATTGAATGTGTCAACGGAACTAAATGGGTGAGTCAGCAAACAGATAGTTTGTCAACAGATGCAACCAGCTGTCTAGCAATTGACGTAATTTGTACCAGCGAGAACTGGAACAAATCATAGATACTTTGTTATTTTAATATAGCGTTGCTTTTCTTTCTCAACTCGTATCTTAAAAAAGATTAATTTTCAGGAGAGAAATAAAACTGTCTGTCTTTTTTATACTATGGAGTTTCGGTAAAAAATGAAATGTCATTTCTTAGATGTGGACTATTAGCTATAAATATAAGTGAAATTAAGATACTAATCTTTTTTAGTTTTTTAGCTAGACGCATTTTTTGAGATAAGAGTTTGTTGCATTTTTTTTAAAGATACGAGTTTAAAAAGTAAGGCAACGATAGGTAATTTGTATTTTATTTTTAACTCGCAGATTCGGAAAGGTAAGTAGAATTAGGGAGGTCCTAGGTGCGACTTAGTTTCCTAAGGGCTGGTTTCTGAGTTGAGAATTTTTACTAAGTAAATACTTAGTGCGGTCTCGTCAAATTTCTCAGAAAAGAGCGTGACAAAACGAAGTACATATTTACTTAGCGTAAATTCTCTCAATTCAGAAATGGAACCTAAGTTACGTCACTACGAGGGTATCCTAGTGTGGGGCCAGAAGCAATGTATGTGCCTGTATGTAAATGTTATGTTACTTGTAAATTCGTAGTAGCACGAATCTCTCTCTAAGATAAGGCCTTTGCGCTTCGGTATGACGTTGAAGGCTGCTTCTTGTATTGTAGTACAATGACAATAAAATTGTATAACCGCAACTATTAGATTTCATCGATTATGTTTCGGGTCTGTGCACAAACGTATCAAAATAGGGAATGGATGAAAATATCAGAAGTGCTTGATATTTTTTTTGGTGATAGGAATAACCTTCCTTAACGCGGGAAAAAAGTTTAAATTTTTTTGGCCCCGTAGTTAATTTTTAAATATACTTAATATTTTTCCATTCGTCGTTCTGGGCTAGTACGGCATATCAGACATATTCGTTAGCCGCTACGTATGAAAAAAAAATCCACCTTGAAAAGCTGTCAATGTTACCACAGATTTTTTTTTAATACGTAGCGGACCAAGGAATATGTCTGTTAAGCCGTACTGAGCCCAGAACTACGAATGGAAAAATATTAAGATTATTTAAAAATTAACTACGAAGCCAAAAAAATTGAAACTTTTTTCTCGCGTTGAGGAAGGTTATTCCTATCACCGAAAAAAATATCAAGCACTTCTGATATTTTCATCCATTCCCTATTGTTTGATGAATGTTAATGTTCAATGTTGATTAGCTTCCTCTGATTCTTTAGTGGATACGAATGCGGTGGATTCTTTCCTCATATTTTCGTGCTTCATCTTAGGATGTGTTTGCCACCTCGGTTTGCCATTTGCCACTAAAATCATCCTGAAAAACCCTTTTTCGGTTCATCAACATTCATTCGTCTTTGCACCCACATCATCATCATAGGCCTTCGCGTGCGTTACGGACGATTCAAACAGTGCCTAAGGACACAGGACTTGACACTTTTTTGAGTGACTGATAAGTGCAATTCGAGAGCAGTAGCTCCTACCGCATATAGGACATATAAAGAGAAGGTCCGGAGTCGGGTCATTACGGATGCACCCACACCGGTTTCAGTTAATAATCATAAACTTAATAAACATTAGTCGTGTGGTGTGGTTTAAATGTCTTGTCTCCTTTTCAGAACTTGGAATTCCATGGCGTAATGCGCTTCTACTTCCAAGACTCAGGACAGAAGATCGCAACGAAATGCATTAGAGTGGCCTCCGACGCGACTGTCAGCGATGTCATCGGTAAGCACGCTTTCATACTTAGATCGATACGTATTCGAGCTTCTAGATTCTGTTAATGCATTGGTACAATGAAAATAGCGTGAATTGATTTGATTGCATTTAATTGAGGGTCTAGGATGAAAAAACATGTCACGCGATCGGAATATCAATCTGTCTTTGTACTTACCGAATCGATGCCCAGCTTTCATATCTTTGTAGGGCCCTGAAATAAATCCTGGCTTCAATTTATAGTTTAAATTTGTACACCTTTCGGAAAAGCCCACACTTAACTTCTTCCGTAGCGTTTAATATTTTTAAAACCATATACTATGTATAACAAATTTTAGTCAGATCTCTTATTGGCCACACACTAACTATCCAACTAAAGGACCTAAGTTTAGGAGATACTAGTTATTAGTACTAGTATAAGTACCTACTGCCAGTTATGGTACTCATTATTATCACCACACATTTTCACCTGCTGATTATTATCACCTGCCTGACATTCATACTCATAACTACTAATTAAAAGTTGCGAAACCATTCCTACTTGTTTTGTAAAGCGAATGTTTCTTTTCCTGTCCAGAAATGTACTTTTTTTTGTTGCTCAGGAATTCAGCTATTATAGGACGCGGGCTTGTAAATCTAAATATAAATATTTTCAAGTGTTTCACTGTGTGGTCGGCACTTATAAGTAACTTGACTCAAGGAATGCTCATGCTCAAATTAATTAAATAACGAAGGGTACCGTCTAGCGTATTCGCTTGTATGAAGTGGTGACCAAAAAACCACGGCTCTGTATTACAGATACCACCATGTTTATTTTCATCTCATACCAGATGGTTTTGAGGTTGCCTAGTAGGTTGCTACTTAATCATACTTTTTAGTCAATAAAATACTTTACCTTGGCTATAATAGGGTTTATTTTTCCGAACGTCCTTTGGCGAATTATCTTCATCTTCATATTATATATATTTTGGCTATAATCAGAATAGGATACCAATCCCTTATTCGCTAAGGATGACTGTAGTATAAAAATTATTCGCTCTAAGCGATAAGACTCCCAATTGTATACCATTATGTATTTAGATATTAGGAAACCTTTATTCTGGTTGTGCAATAAAGTATTATCTATCTATCTAAAGCCACGTTGTTCTCCGTTCCCCAGAGACCCTGATCGAGAAGTTCCGACCGGACATGCGCATGTTATCTCTCGGCTCGTACTCTCTTTGGGAGACCCACGGGCCGGACGATGAGCGACAACTGGAGCCTCACGAGAAACCTCTGCTGGTTCAGCTGAACTGGCACGCCGACGACCGCGAGGGAAGATTCCTGCTAAAGTGTACAACGAACTCCGAGGTAACTTTCCTAGAATATCCTTCTGAGTCGTCTCTCGCACTGGTAGATCCATGTTTTAGCTAGAGCTTTAAGATAAACGCCTGCTAGTGTAGTTAGACTGGGGTGTCGATGACCGCGAGGGAAGAATCCTGCTAAAGTGCACAACGAACACAAAGGTAACTTTCCTGTAGTATCCTTCTGAGTCGTCTCTCGCACTGGTAGATCCATGGTTCAGCTAGAGCCTCGAGATAAACGGATGCTAGTTTACTTATAAACTGGTGTGTCGATGACTGCGAGGGAAGATTCCTGCTAGTGCACCACGAACACAGAGTTAACTTTCCGTTGTCGCTAATGTAGTATCGGTCTGGCTTAGTTAAATATACAGCCACCAGCTCTGGAGGAGTCATGGTTCAGACGAGCGTCGGATAGAGCCTCATGATAAGTTCCATTCAGTAACGTGCCGATGATGGCGAGGGAAGATTCCTGCTAAAGTGCACCTTGGTTTTCTATGTTGTCTCTCGCTCTGATTCAGCTAGAACCTCTATACTCCATTCCACGAAACGAGCTCCCAAAGAAAATCGTCCATGTGTGCCCATTGGTTAATGCGCGTGATCTTTGATCTTCATTGCCCTACTCTATTTTCCTTTCCTGGATCTCATACGATGTTATCAAACTCCTCTATGAACTGTATGAATCCGGAAGGTTAATTTGCTAGTTTACAATATTACTGAAACGCAAGTTTAGAAATATTTACCGAACAATTGCTACCACAAACGTTTCCTGTGTAACATTACGCAGGCTGGAGTGACGTTTTGTTTGATTGCTGTTGCACAGCTACGCCGTACGGTTCGTGTATGTTTAGTCTATTGACCCAACTATAGACTTCAAACGGGCATCAAACGAAACCACGCGCTTACTATTATAGTTTCAGGCCTCTGTCTTTATCAGAGCCACAGTCAAAGAATAGGAATGTGCAATTCAACGCCACGAATAGATACCCATTTAGAAAGTCCAGTCCACTGTCCAGTTTTGGTTATAATGCACTCGCTTATGGTTCACCAAGGTGCCCAATAAGTTAAGCGGCAAAACACTGCAAACGTCAAATTAACGTATCTTTATCGCGACAAATATGGATGAGTTTGAATTGAAGGCGCAAAATCAGCCGCTATGGTTTTTTTAGTCTTTCGGCCTTACTAATAATGATTATGAGCTGTGTATACAGCCGTTATGCGAGATCTGGCAAACTGATTATTTGTACGCTAAATGCGGTTAAACCAGTATAAATTGATATACGTCAAATAGTTATTCAGAGTGTATAACTTATTTATTAGTAAGGCCTTAAGTCGCTATTGATGCACAACAGGAATTAATTTTGATCGGCAGTATTAAGCACGCTTCGAGACCGCAAAAAGTCCACATGTCCACACACTCGTGGCCCATGTGTCTCGAGTCCCGTTGCTTCTATAAATCGTTATTTTGCAAAATCATGAACAACTGCTATAATCTAATGTTGCTAAAATGATGTACAAAAAGGAATTTCTTAAGAAAGAGAGCTCAACGATGCCGTTGGCCCTCATTGCGTCTCTTTTAGGTCCCGAGTGAAAACAAGCGCTATAGGCCGTTGCTTTGCAATAAATGAAGCATATGCTGAGTTCGGGCACCTTTTATATTGCCATAACACATAATACACAGCTAATCATAATTGTAGAAGTGCTTGTGAGTGATTCTCGGAAAATGGCTCAAATTGCATAATTTCTTTTGCGCATTTTTTTTTCATATTAACTCAATAAAAAGTAACATTATATTGTAGGTTTATTGGCCCTGAAGATTGTATTGTAACATATTTGTAGGTTTGCGCGGCATCCACTACAATATATGTTACTTAATCACAATAGATTTTCTGTGACATGTGTACAAGGGTGATTACCAGAACTGCATAATTTCTTAGGCGGTTTTTTTTTTCATATTGACCTCCTCAGTCCCGTGTCGACAAAATAACAATAGAAAACTATTGTTATTTCCAAGGTCAGAGTGCTTAGTGCGAGTTTTTCCATTCACTTTCGATAGCGAGAGCGTTTGCAATTTGTATAGGAGTGACAAAGAGACAACTAGGTGGCGCGTTATATAATATGCGCTATATCCTATAGAATATGAGTTTACGTTAACGCGATCGAGTAGTTAAAAAAAACTCGCACTAAGCACTCAGGACTGAAGAGGTTAACTCAATAAAAAGTAACATATATTTTAGTGGATGCCGCGCAAACCTACAAATATGTTACAATACAATCTTCAGGGCCAATAAACCTACAATATAATGTTACTTTTTATTGAGTTAATATGAAAAAAAAATCCGCCTAAGAAATTATGCAGTTCTGGTAATCACCCTTGTACACATGTCACAGAAAATCTATTGTGATTTATTATATTGTTATTTTGAATATTATTGTTAGCGTGCTATGCTATGTTTGTGTGTTGTGGTAATTTAGTAAATTAAATTTATTGGTGCGAGTTCTCAGTTCTATTATTTTCATTTAACCCCACAGACAACCCTGTCGACGGCAAGCGAGAAGGGCGACCAGAACTTCAAGCGGAAACTATCAAAGCGCGAGAAGAAGGAGCTAAAGAAGAAGGAGAAACTGTCTCGTCTCAAGTCTGATGGCAACAGCGAGAACCGCCCTGTCGCTGAGAAGCTTTACAAAGGTAGTCATCATCGCTCGTAGCCCCGGCGTCCTGTTCTCTGTCGCCACACTGTTATTACCCCGGCCCATCTCGCCAGGAGCCCCGCCCATTTCCACTTCAAACCCGAGACTCTTTCGCCAATGTTTTCTACCTCTCTCTAGTGACGGATGACGGCATTGGGCACCCGATCTATGAGTCTGAGACCTTTTTTTTTTTGTTAACGGGGTGAAATGCTTTACGCACCATAACCGCAACCCTTTGGGGAGGGCGACGGCCGTGTATCGGACTCTCCTCTCCTAATAATAGGAGATGCATACCTCCTAAAACACCCCGGGGGCCGTCCTGTCACTCGTGCAATGGGGCGCCGCCGGATCTCGCTTGTGGTGTGGACCACGTTGCGAATGCTACAGCGGCGCCCCGGCGACGTCGACCCGACTCGCAAGGAGTCGGGCCCAGCCTCACTGGAGAAGGGGCATGGGCCCCCCCACCCCCTTCTCCCGTTACGATGTCGGACGGCAGGTCCCCAACCTGCCGTCTGTGACCCTCCCTCAACCTCCTCTATGCCCTCTGCTGAACAGAGGGACATTGAGGAGAGCCCCCACCGTGTGTTTTTCATAGAGGTTGTCTCCTCGCGGCCCGAAGGCCCCCGGCCCCACTCAGTGTGGGGTTACGGGTGCGGGGCCCATAGTGGACCCCGCGGGAGATCCAGCAGCGCTAGCCACTGGACGTCCCCTCCCTCTGGTTTTGGTCCGCGCCGGCCGAAGCCGGTACCCCCCCATATCTGAGGGCGTTCCCCTATCCGCCACCCGGGGGACGCGTCTTATGGAAGACCAGAAACTCCACACGGATGAGTCTGAGACCTAGTGTGGCTCTAGGATCAAGGCTCAAGGATTAAAAGTAACACATGATTGATTTGAGAAAAGGTGGTCAGAGTGGATTTTTTTTCGCTGCCTTTTTCTCCACTACATACGGCACCAAGGCAACGCCAACATTTATAAGTATGTACATTCAACAAACTTCTTTACGTTGAAATTAATTTCTGAATCTAACTTCCGCAGAGCTCCCGGAAACGTCTTTCACGCGCAGCATCAGCAACCCAGAGGCAGTGATGCGGCGTCAGCGCCAGCAAAAACTCGAGCGGAAACTGCAACAGTTCCGGTCCAAAGATGGCGGCCCTGACACCGGTAACCGACGACACATTCTTCACATTCATTTTGACGACCTCTGTAGCGTAGTGGTTAGCGCGTCATAAACTATCGTCAAGAGATTACTATTAGAACATAATTACCAGGAGACCGAAATCCTACTAAGCTGTGGTGCATAAACACTATCTACACTTAAAATATATTACCTGATACAAAATACACAATAACACACTCACAAACCCACACACACATTCACATACTTACACAATAACACACTAAAACATACACAACCTTGTCTTACACAGAATTCCTCACATAAATTTTGTATTTTTGTCCTCTGATTAGAATAGAACCACACAGAATAAAAAATATATATATATTATAAGTATAAGTAAAACATAAAAGTGTAGACAATCCAAATGATGGTATAAAATCTATATATATAAAATTCAAAGTCCTGACTGACTGACTCACTCATCAACGCCCAGCCCAAGCCGTTTGACCTAGGAAGCTGAAATTTTGCACAGAGGATTTATATATAATGTAAGCAAGGAATAGGAACGGATTTTTTGAAATTCAACCCCTAAGGGGGCGAAAAGGGTTGCCAAAATTTGTATAGGAGGTATAAAAAATGTTGTCTGATTTTCTTCAAACTTGAAATAAATACTCTTCAACACAATTCATTAAACACGTGTTTCACCGTTTTTCTAAATTCAACCCTTAAGGGAGTGAACGGGGTGGCAAAATTTTGAACTAAAGTCCACGCGGATGGAGTCGCGGGCAAAAGCTAGTGTATAATAAGTTCATGGTCGAACACTGTCTCCCGAAATACAGGCTTACACCTAGTTTAGGAGACAGAGTCAATTTTTGTAAGTCCTTAAAACCACCACAAGAATTGTATATTCCCGATGTACCTTACTGTTATTTATATAGTAATATGTGTGGTGAGAAATAAATATTTCATTTCATTTCATCTGCTTACCATGCGAGAGGTCCCGGGTTCGAGCCCCGGCTGGGGAGAAACAAAAAAAAAACTCCAGTTCTTGGATGTTTACATGTTTGTGACGTCGCTGTTTCTGGTTCCCACGACACAGGGTATCCTAGTGTGGGCCAGAAGCAATGTATGTGCCTGTATGTAAATGTAAATGTAAAAAAAAATGTAAATGTAAATTCGTCTTATGAGGCGGTTTACACAACACTTTAGAAAGAAAGAAAGAAATATATTTATTTTTCTTTACAACGTGTTTCACACGCAGCCACGTGTGCAATTGTTTTTGCGCTCTTCGTCTTATGGTGTGGCTTACTCAACACCTTATAACACTGATTACTCTCAGACGCACACTGGCAATAATTTTAGCACACTTTGTCTTAGCACGTGGTTTGCACAACATAATTATAACGTTGTTGTCAAGCAGATATCCGGGCAAAAGTTCTAGCCATCTCTTGAAGACAGCAATGTGAATTTTCCATATGTTATCCCGTTACCCACTTCATTGTTTTTCGTTCTTATGTAATTTGAATCATCCCTCACGAGAATGTGTTTTTTCCGCGAGCTGTAGAAACCACTCCTTTGCGTAACTCGGTGGTGAAGTAAGGAGTAGGGAAATGGACGAGACGAATCGCGCTGGACTGTGGTGGTTGGCGTGTCGGTTAAAAGGCCTATGCCCAACATTGAACGTTCACGGGCTCAATAGATAAATAGAGGTGTTTATCTAGCTGGTTATTGTGATATGCTGCCGTTCTAACGCTGTATTCCGTCCACAGGCGGAACCCTAAAGATATACGGTGCCTCGCTGAGCCCCGACGTTCCCTACAAGACCCTGCTGCTCTCTATAAACGACAACGCGGCGGCCGTCGTGCGCGAGATGCTCGACAAGTACGGGCTCTCCAGGCAGGACCCCTCGCAGTTTTGTATTGTTCAGGTAAATAGATAGTCGAATAAAGGAGAAATATTTATTAATCGCTACACTGGCAAGCTATTTTCGTCGAATCCAAATCGGATGGACAGCGTTCGGGAAACTGTCTCAAGAAAAAAGTGTCAGTGACGAATGTGTGTTGCCGGTGATGAATTATGAATAACAGACCTGCCTAGCTAGTAGACGACGACGCGAGTCATAACGTCGAAAGTCGCTACTTTCCAGTACATTAACTGTCAAAATCTGACGTTTTAGCACCACACAATGCGTGACTCGCATCATCTTACTACCTATGCAGCAAAGGTAGTATGAGGACGTGAGTCGCGCGCGACAACGTCAAAAGTCGCGAGAATTTGACAGTTAATGTACTGGAAAGTCGCGACTTTTGACGTTGTCGCGCGCGACTCGCGTCCTCATACTATCATACCTGGTCGCTTACTATGGGCCTCATAAGAGGGCCCAAGGTCGCCAAACGGGTAATGGAGAAAGCTATGTTAGGAGTTTCACTGCGTGATCGAATCAGGGACGAGGAGATCCGCAGAAGAACACGAGTTTCTAATGTAGCTCGAAGAATCCGCTCGGGGCTCCGCCGAAGGGGTCCGCCCACTGCCACTTCAACTGAGCTCAGTTGATTTCGCAGTGGGTGGAGCACGTAACTCGGTTCGGACAAAAAACAAAAAAGGTACTGAAAAAAGTTCTGACCTGGCGACCGTGAAGCGGACGAAGCGGACGTGAGTTGGTCTGAGAATATGTTGTTTATCTATTTTTCATAACCATAAGTAAAAAAAAAAATGGCAAAACCACGTTTGCCGGGTCAGATAGTATACTATAAAAATCGACTTCAAAACACTACTTTGTTTTTAGTTCTGTAGTGTTTTGAAGCCTGCATCAAATTGTGTTAGCAAATAGGCAAATCACAAAGACACCCCACTTGAAGTATGCCTTTACAATTTGAATCGTAATCCCTCGATTTCTCCAGGATCCCATCCTTTCAAACGGCAAAAGAATTTTCCAAATTATTCCAGGCGTTTTTGAATAATCGGAGAACATACATTATAATATTAAAATATCTTTGTCGTTTTTCTGTACTTAGGTGGACGGCGCAGATGGCAACTCGGAATACATACTCGAAGACGACGACTGCCCGCTCGCCATCGTGATGACGCACCACCATCGCAGTGAGTACCGTATCAATATATCTATCTATGCACATTGTGCGAGCTTTGTACAGCGAGAATTTGTACGCGATATTCCTGACATACGGCATATGCATGCCTCCTTGTTTTATCTAGTGAGACCGCTTTGTGCTACCGAGGTAACGTACATTTTATTCCGATTTTCCTTAGATATTTATTTATTTATTTTATTTATTTTATTTTAGATTCTAGGAAGACTAACAGCTATTACAAGGTTATAATATACAGAAAAATTAGGACACACTGAGCCAATTAGAAGTCTTCACAATTAGACGTAAATTATAAAAAAACGCAGACTGAATAAACCTGTTTGCTCGATCGATCGATCATTCGTTCATCATCAATCATAAGAATCGATTTTTGTTGACATTACTATCATTAGGTACATTAATTAGATGTGTATACCCACGAAAGTAGAGAATTGGTCTAGTCTAAGCTACGCTGTGAATTTCTGTAGGCAGCCAGGATCGGCAATGATATTTGGTTCATCGGCGCAGCAAACTATTTCAGATCATTAATTATCATAAAGTAGGTATTTGCTATAGGAGGAATTTTCTAAGGCAACCAAGTATCTAATTTAAGTTGATGTGAAAATCTCTTACTGACAAAAAGCAGAAATATCAAGAACGATTTATGTTTACGTTTGTGTCTGACCCTGTGTTTTTAAAAACATGAAATTCAGTGCCTGAAAACTGTACCAAGACGTGGCTGAAAACGATGAACGGGTAACAATAATTTTGAGTTTACGACGGACACCGTTTATGGCCGCAATAAAACATAATGTCAACGCGACAATTCGCGTTGCTAACGGTACGAACTTAGAAATTTCTTTCATATTTAAGTCGAATGAATTTCTTGTTGATGAGAACAAAAATATATTGCACTCATTTTGCTCGCCGCTCAAGAAGACAACGTTCAGTTTTTCAGCAGAAAGAGTTCAGTTGACGTGGTAATTCGGATAGATTTATGTTCGTAAGTCTTGCCAGGTTTTTATAACCTGCCGACAAAATACTTACAATCCTCACTATCTTTATGAGTTTCCTTTTTACGAAGTCCTAATTGGTTTCCTACTAAAATAGTAATTTTTATGTTATTTCGTTACACATGTACGGTGTTATATATAAAATCGTCACGATATTATTTATTTAAATATTCGAAATGCTGTCAACATAGTCTATCCAATACAACTTTTATTAATGAATAATTTTAAAATGAAAAAGACATAAAAGAAACAATAAGCCATGGTGCAAGCCATGACCTATGTTGTAAGGTGTAAGGTAAGAATTTCGACAAAACAATTGAACAACCTCACTTACTGACTCACACCATTCATATAACATTTTACACGAAACCTTGTTTATGTTCTTATGTGCGCGTAAATAAGTAAACAATGTTTACATCGGAAGCGATACGAATATTATTATTATTATTAATCCTTTATTGCACAAACAATAGTGTACAAAAGGTGGACTTAATGCTAATGGCATTTTCTACCAGTCAACCCACAGGAGGTCCAGGAGAGGCAAAAATTCTCTTAATTACTCTTGGTACAGTCGCCAGCTTATCAACTTTTTCACGCATGCAATGTCTAGGGCCTAATATTAAGGGCCTCTTTTCAGATAAATATAAAGGTCGATCAGCAGTCGACTGTACGGGAGCTACGTCGCGAAATAATAAAACGTTCACTTATGTTCGTGTAGTAAAAAAGGTGCTTGGCATAACAGTGCTTGATGTCCCACATAGATACACCTCTACAGGGTGGGGCTTGTTGACAGACTAGCTGCTACTTCGAAATGACCTACATACCACAGACTATATCTATGGTTTTGTTTTAATTTATTTGGTTTTTTTTTCTGTTGCGTTACATATTTATGTTACTTGTCTGTTTGTTTCTGTGTGTGTCTTGTTGGTATTATAAATGTTTTTTCTTCTTCGAATGGTATTTCAATGGTGTGCCACTTTGTATGTAGCCGGTGTCCTATATTAGGACGTATACAGGATGCATTCCTGTCTCGTTGGTATTGCTGTTAACAGATTGCCTCGTCGGTCAAGCTGTTAAGGGACTGGAGTAGCACTAGCGCCACCGAGGAAAACAAAAACACATTTTTTTACAGATCATTCAGAATTTGCAAAAAATATCTCAAATAGTGTATTTACATGGTTGTAATGTCCTTGGCTGGTTACCGTAGCCACAGAATACATAATAGTACAGGTACAGAAGATTCACTCCGCAAAATCAATTACAGAAAAAGGGACTCTAGCAGCGATACAATTCAGATCGCACGGCGCTAAAAAAGCTACGTTGTATCAAGTTATATTCACCTAGTCCGTTTTTTAATTCGATGCAAAAAAAAATGACGCGGTGTTACCGCTATAAAAGCTATAGGTTAACTCGGTAGATTTTTTTACCGTGAATAGAAGACTCATGTGACCAAAATCCTTATCACATCAAAGACATTAAAATTGAATAACTCGTAAGAGCAAAGTTTAAAAAAAACACCTGCGTAGCATACACAATTTAACTTGGAAGTAAAATGGGGTTATTTGGTTTTTACGTACTAGCAACATTCAGACATTGACAGCCAAAGAATTGTATGTAGATGTCAACGTGACAATTTTTTTTTGCATTGAATTAAAAAACAGACTGTACATGTTGCCTCTCTTTCTACCGCGTAACTCTTACCTCTTCTGGTGCCTGAATTCCTACCTATTTGCCACTCCGGAGTGGTCGCCGCATGTACTTACGCGTTCGATAGCACAGGGTTCCTTAGTTTGGGATCGGGGCAAGTGATTGTGTTGTGTGGAACATTGGAAGTTATTTTATTATTAACTCAATTCAGTGTCTCGTACGACGTACGAGCCCACGCTTTATCGAACCAGCGAACAACACCCTGTGCCACACACTCGTGGCGTGTTTGTCTCGCCTGAATTGCTCGCGACAATGCCACGAATTGCATTCATTTGTCACAAAATACCTTGCGTCGTGTATGCCATTCAATTTGCTATGTAATTGGGCTATTTGGATCGTCCTTTCAGAACGCGTTTTGAACGTCTGATTGTCTTGCTAGATGGGACAGTGAAGGGTTCTTGTTTTAATATACTTTATAGTTAGACACGTAAAACTCTAAAATGAATTTTGAAAGCGAAAAACATGACCTTGTCAAGCTTTTTTTTTTATTAAAAACTGACCAACGATTTACCCCGGTCTCACCTGATGTAAGTGCAGATTAACTCGTTGGTTCAGTAAGAGCCTATTCACTCTAGCCTTAAAGGCACCCATATTGTACCTTTCCGGAAAAACAGGAAGGGAGCGAATTCCATTCCTTAGCTTATGGAGGCGAGTGCCTAAAACATATTTCGTGTTAAATAAACTTGCCTTGCTTATGGGCCGTATTCACTAAATAACCCAGTGGAGTCTAACTTTGCTTCTGTTTCAATTAATTTGCACCTCAATATATTCAATTATACAAAACTTAAACTGTTGCGAACTTGACTTTGGATAAACCGTCGGAACTGGATCTAGATTAGGCTCGAAACTTACGTAGCTATAATTATTTCTGGTCGCCTAACAGATACTACTTCTAGTAAGAGTTTGGAGGTCACCAAGACGGTCTTCACCGTGAGATAAGACAGTCAGAAGTTTGGAACTGGAACGCACAGAGCCCTCCTTCTTAACTCAGCATAAGCTTTGTATCGAGTTCGATATTATGATGCAGTACATTCTGTATAGACCTCTTTAGTACACACAACTAATATCAGATATTGGACTAAAGAGGTCAGCGTCGAGGGCAAAGGCAAAGGCAAAGAGGCATGACGGCCGATTTCCAATAGCGAAAATGCATTCAAAGAAAAAACAGAAACATTAGTCTATCACTTAGTGGGGTCTTTTGATGACCAGTTCATCAAAAGACCCCACTAAGTGATAGACTAGTGTTTCTGTTTTCCATACCCCACTCTTGGCCATAAGCTTCTCCCGTTTCACGCCGACAAATCTGGTGCACCTCTGCCAGTCCACTTTCGCCTGTCTTATCCACTGTCCTGGTCCTAAACTAAGATATCCTGTACTTTGTAAACTTTCAGAATCGCTCGTAGCCTGGGCTGCCTGAGTGATCTTAAACGATCACTAAGGTTAAGCAACATACGGCGCGTTCGGTCCATGGTTGCAGTACCGTCTGTGACTAACGCTAGTGGCATTTTTCCGAGCGGTTTCGTGCTTCACAAGGCACGTTAAGCAGTTGGTGCCGGCTGCCGTCGATAGATGGCAGACGTTAAGCCAAGTCAGAGGCCTTAGGGCGGCTTGAAAACTTCTGACAGTAAGACCAGCCACTAGTCTTACAAGCCTCCACCAATCCGGACTTGGCCCTCGTGGTGGAGTATGGCCTATATCTTCCTCAGGAAAGAGACCCGTGCCCCTCGGTGGGGACAAATGGGTTGATGATGATTGTAGCTCGTCTATGTTCAAGTATTGTAAATTTTTGGTCCGGATCAACTTCCGTTTATTTTTATCGGACGAGTCCGACCAGGTTCAAATATGTACTTTATTGTGGGATAAAGAATTTTCAACAATTCATTGTTACGAATAAAGTACGGTGTCTTCCAGCGGGAATTCACGATCTGTTTTGGCAGTCTAGCGTGTAATCTCACTAGACCAAAGAGACAGTATATCGAATCTTGGCATTCGTCAATTTGAGAGGATTAGGTTAGGTTAATGTTGATAATTTAGGATCTCAATGTAGCTCAATTCACCCGAGTCCTTACGAGTATTATAGTCTATCTTGGGGCATCTAGAAACCGTACTGGCCCTAAAGCAGTTACAAATTACGATAGCTTCATCCCATCTTGTGTTACCTAATACTGTTTGCGTTTACTAATTTACATAATATATGTACAGCCTGGTTCAAAATAATTCACTAAAATTTGTAAAATGCAAACATTGACTCACAATACGGTGTGTTTGTGGGTCTTCCAAGATAACAAATAGAATGGGCACTGTCCTATTAATATAAGTTCGCGTTTTATATTGTTCATTCTTTTCGAGAAATAAGGTAATTGTAGAGCCGGAGTAAATTATTTCAATTTGGAATGCTTTAATTAATTATCAAAACGAAAATAAAATCTCTTGCTGGGAAAAACATCATCAAATGAGATCCTACGAGATGTCAGTTTCTATTGATGTCATGCCTCAATAGAAGATCTTTTTGATGATGATGATGATGTTGATTATTTCTTCTTATCCCTTATCAGGGAAATAGGGTTCGTAGAAGGGATCTCCATCTCTCGCGGTGCGGCAACTTCTAAGATCTTTTTAAATAAACAAAACTAAAATGTCTTAATTATGCAAACGACCGACATTAAAGTTACTTTTATTGCCGTTTTGTCGCACGTCACGAACGAATTAGTCTCACACCCATTTACAAAAAATACGAAAAACCATTGAACGTTATGAATTAATAATTGTTGCATTATAGTCTCGGACCTTATCTTTAAAATGATGTATCATTAGTTACTTATTGTCAATTTGTAGGACAATGCCCGTTGCTAGCTGTACAATTTTTGGGCCTTACCAAAGTTCCGAATGATAATCGGCTCAAATGTATAATAAATGCAGTTATTCGTTTGATAGCTAGACAATGTCTATTATTTGGACACTATTTTTCTTCAATATAATTAGATTCCAATGTCATAAAATTTTAAAGTAAAGCCCTTTCTTAATAGTATTGGTAGGGGAGCCCAAGAGGGGATTTCGGGAGTTACTAAAGCGCGGCAGATACATACAGGGCGATACCTTGTACCAGGTAAAGTACCTCCACCAAATATGAGCCCCATATATATGGTCGCCTGTCAAGGATAAAGGATCAGATTAGTAAAAAAAAATTGATCATCAGAAATTCTCGAGCGCGTCAGATTAAGGTAGGGTGAGTTAATTACATGCTAAAAAGTGTATATTCCACTAATCTGACAATTTTCGCGTGACGTAGAGAAGTATGAGGGTTACAAACTTGTAAAAAAAAAACGTTATCTCGACTTTCCCGAGCGTGGCTAATTTTTTTTTTTATTTTGAAGAAAATAATTCAAGGATAATGAAAAATATAAAATCTGACGATTTCCATAAGCCGAAGTAAGAAAAAATAATAGGTAAAGTTTAATGCGTGCAGCTAATGGGGAGGATGAGGATGGAATCGAGCCAGAGGACGAATATGATTCTACCGATGAAGAAGATGATGATTAAAAAAAAACTACGCAAAAAAAATTAAATTTTTTATGCTTATTTTCTTATAAATACAAGCATTATACTTAAAAAACCTGTACTTTTTTATTTGCATGCTATTTCTTCAGCTTTTCAATTAATTAAGTTCAATGATTTGAAAAAATATAAAAAATAATTTTTTTTTGTCAGATTAGGCGAATCCCTCTAGATAATCGTCAGATTATGAGACAGCACGTCTAGGGCATTAAGAAGAACCATATATATCTTAATCTGACGCGCTCGAGTATTTCAAAATGGCGAATTTTTTTGCACATTCTAATAATGGCCGCGTGTTTGCGTTACATCCAAATCGTCAGATTATTATATAAGAGCTTTTTTTAGGTGTAAATAACATCACCTTAGAAAATCTGACGCGCTCGATGAAATTTTTTTTTTTTCATTTTCAACCCTTACGTACGACCATTGAAACAATCAGATTAACATACGTACATTTTCAAAAATACACAGGATATACATGCTATCAATATCTGACGCGCTCGAGTATGTCCATGCAACAGTTTTTTTTTACATTTTTGAAAATCTATAGTCGCTCACCCCACCGATGAAAAGGTATATTATATGACATTTTTTTCTTCTTATCATCTAAACTTCACAGTCAAATAGGTCTCTATGACGCTCGAGTAAATCCCGATTTAGCATCATGGGCTCCCCTACTATATACAGCTCGCGCGAAGAAGATCGCATCGCGCGAGATGCCGAAATAAGTTACAGGGGTTTGGAATGCGATTGGTCAGTAATAGACGATAAACAGAGCCGGATTTAGCCTTCTTGATGCATTAAGCTTACCAGGCCTGTGGTTCTTCCTTATTAACTAACTAGCGAGAACCAGTGTTTTGATTTTAAAGAAATATATTTACCAATCAACGGTAAATATATTTCTTATTCATACCATTTTACAGTTTCTTACCCGAGGGGTACCAGGCGGGCCCATTGCTATGCCTACGAGGTATGTCTGTGTGTCATTGTCAGACCTAGGGCTTTATCTCTTGAACAGTGTATGGTAATGATTTGAAATCTCCACGGATATCGTGTTAATATGGTGTACTACACACAAGAAGAAGAGAAAAAAATTGGGCCCAATTGCAATACTGTCAGGACTCACTATAAACAATCTTACGCAGAACAGCCGTTGCTGCAATTACTCGTATATATGTATTTCAATCTAACAACTTTACTATGGGTTTACTTGTGATAATCATGTAAACTGAAGGAAGAGTGGTCTGGTGACAGGAAACGGGAAATTGGAGACTGAAATATTTGCAATTTTGCGAACACAATTTTGGGAGATAGAATTTTCTTAAGGCCAATATCTTGAATGTTATGGGCTAGGTAGTGGAGCGGTCAAAAGGTCGGCCGTAAACAAAGACGATCGGGAAATGCAATTACCGTTTCGGTAAATCAGTTTTCCTTCGCTCGAGACCTGTTTACACCTAACATGAATTATTGTTGTTTATTAGTGTTCTGGAGGGGAGGCCGTTGCCAAGCAGTGGGACACAAATGAGGCTACGTAAAAAAAAAGCCCGTCTGTCCGTCCCTCCGTCGAGAATGGTACGGAACCCTTGAAGTGCGAGATGGAGAGAGAAAGAAAGAAAGAGAGATGCCCACTGTTTTCTAGTTGGGCCTATGTGTTAGAGCCTGTCCAGACGAAGCGTTTTACGCGCGAGGGGACTCGCGCGGAGACACTCGCGCGTTCCCGAGGTACTAGAGCTACATACACCCCGTCCAGATGCTCGCTTCGTCTGGATAGGCTCTAAGGCCCGTATTACAGAATCGTACTCAAGCACTGATCTCTGCTTAAAACTAGACTTAAGTATCGATTTGATTTTAGAACGTTACTTGAGTTGACACTTTCGAATCGCAACTCAACTGAGTAAACGCTAATTCGAGAACGATGCTTGAGTAGCGATCTCTACTTAAGTGAAGATCAAATCTGTATTTACTCAAGCGTGGTTCCGACCACGCTTGAGCATCGATTTTCCTTATGAATTGTTTTGTTTCGTGATTATTGCAATATTATTACAAAATGAATATACTCAAAAGTATTGACTATTAGGACGATATTATACAAGTTTATTTTCAAAATGAGGACATAGGTACTTCGACCAAATAGAGGATTTATTGGCAAAGGACGAAACCGGCGTGTACCTATAGGGATTCCTACCTACCTAATGAATGTCGATGCAGGGAAAGTAATGAGACAGGATCGTGGCAAGTGGCAGTCCCTGGTCTGCCTATCCCTCTGGGATACGGTCATGAGTTTATGTGTATATAAAATTTTCGTGTCACCGTGTTAGTGCTCAATTGAAAAAAAAAAAAAGTGTCTGGGAACCACTTTTTATCATCATCAGCCAACCCCTGCCCACTGCTGGGTAGGCTGTATAGGCTTTAGGTTCATTATATGCTATTTGCTGCGGTCTCTCCCCATTCACATCCACGAGCCCTTTGACGACTTGTTCCCATTGTCCGACCATCGGGCCATCGGTCTACCCACTGACCGCTGTCCTGTTCTTCGCTGTCACTGCCCTGGTCTCCCTGCCAGTGCAATCTTCCTGACAACTTTTGTTTTCTCAGGTTTTTAATTTTCAGTACATATCAGGTTTTAATTTTTTACCATTATTATAAATGACTATGACACTCTAACCGACCAGTTTTAGGAACCTGTATTTAATGAAAACACATAAGCCTTCTGGCAGCCGGCACCAACTGCACAACGTGCCTTGCAAAGCACAAAACATGCTTTGCAAGGCACGTTGTGCGGTTGGTGCCGGCTGCCGTTGATAGATGGCCGTCGTTAAGCCAAGTCAGAGGCCTTAGGGCGGCTTGAAAACTTCTGACAGTAAGACCAGCCAGTAGTCTTACAAACCTCCACCCATCCGGACTTGGCCCCCATGATGGAGTATGGCCTATACCTTCCTCGGAGAAGAGACCCGTGCCTCTCGGTGGGGACATAATGGGTTGATGATGATGACATAAGCCTTAACATCAGTGTTCCACCTATGCATATTATAGACATTCTTTATCCTTATTTTAAGGATTTGTATAGATGTGAGTCGCATAATAAAGTGATTCAAATTAGAATTCGTGGAAAATATTATCATCCCATTATTTCAACATGTTCTTATCAAGACATAGGAGCTGTGTAGGGAAACTTCATGAGGGAATCCGAGTGCCTGAGATGTTCACACTCCTCAGTACTAGAAATCACCAGTCTGGTGTGGGTGCGCTTGGTAATTCTGCCCATACACTTTCATGGGGAAAAGTCCAAGACACGGAATGTGGTCAAAAGAACTTATGGCAGCTGGAAACGGAGATTCCCTTGCCTACGCAGAGGTCTGGGTACGATTGGGCAGTGTCGAACATAATTTTTGCATGAACTGTGCTTTCACAAGTAATGCAACACCAGCAGAGGATGGCCAGATGGACAATGAAAGCATAAACATTCCGCTTCACTGCAGTGAAGTGCATTTTCCTCATTTTGTCACATATATTGTTTCAAAATAGCGATTTCTAAACAAAACAAAATATCCGACGAAGGTCACACACAACACAAGTAACTTTATTAGCGCCTGTGATTAGCGCTGACATTTGTTTCGTTCCGTTCTTCGTACAAACAGTGAGAAACGTGTAGGTACGTTTCACTTTCTGCAAATAATAAGTTTGCCACATAAAACTAATAACAAAAAAAAACTTGAACACCTGTTTCATGAATAAATAAAACATATTTTAGTATTCGTTGTAAATCTCACATAATTATCTAACTTTCGTCAGTATCGTTTTTTTTATAACATGCGTAGAACGGAACAAAAAAATTATACCGGTTTTTTCTTGTCATAGAAAACAAGCTTTGACCACAGACTATCTGATTACAGTTCACAATCTCTACTTAAGCAGTGATTGGCTGATCAACACTCAAGTACTGTTTAAAAATAAAGGGGCTGCTTGAGCATCGATTCAGTGCTCAAGTAATGATTGGGT
The DNA here is from genome assembly GCA_947310845.1 of Yponomeuta plumbellus. Classification (NCBI taxonomy): domain Eukaryota; kingdom Metazoa; phylum Arthropoda; class Insecta; order Lepidoptera; family Yponomeutidae; genus Yponomeuta; species Yponomeuta plumbellus. The sequence goes on from OX371196.1 coordinate 16,731,618, forward strand.
GATCAGAGATCAAACTGTGCTTGAGGATCGTTCTGTAATACGGACCTAAGTGTTAAATCTATCTATCTGTTTGACCTAAGGCACTCAGGTTCTACAGGTTCACGATGTTTTCTACTTTGTTTGCTCGTTTGGTGTAAATCAATCCAGCGACAAGCCCAGCCAGAGCGCCTCCATTGTCTTCGCCAAATCCTTTTGTCGAACGCAAACAAACGCCCATTCTGTGATGTTTGTTTTTCTGTTAGCTCATGTCATTATTATCTTTTTTTTGCTTCGCGAATTTTATTACAATAGGTTCAATTCTTACAGACAGCTACAGTCAGCTATTAAAAATATAAAGTGAATGTTGAGTTAATCGGGGTTCTTTAATCGGATTCGTTGACGAGACCTGCCGGTTTTATTAAAAGGAACCATTTCAAAGAACTACACAATACACCTTTTAATACAAAAATTCGATGCCCATTGCATAGCCGTTTAACCCACAGGTTAACAAGGAGGACAACTAATAATAATTGTACCATTCGGCTACGCAGTGCGCATCGCATTGTCTCATAGTAAACGATGAGTATTTTTTTGAAACGCGTGCACACAACTTATTCAAGTTTCACATATTAAAAATGTTTAATAAAATATCAAAATTATAGTTTCGGGATTTCGAAATTGTTTAGAAGAACTTATAGAACCTTCTATTCAAGTTACGGGGATTTTTTGCGGCCTGTGTATTAGTCCGTAGAGCTGTTTCATGTTTGTATGCAGGAAGAATACACAGCTTTGTAGCTTGTTACCTTACACACTTGACAACGTCGAGAGCATACCGCTTTTTGGGGTTCCGTAAACAAAAGGTACCAAACTGGACCCTATTACTTTGCCCACAGCGTCTGTTTGACCTATTAAAAACCTGTAACAGGGGGCTGGTTCAAATTATTAAATAGTTTGTGTTGGCGGAAAGACTAGCAAATAAGTATGCAGCCTAAACACGGTCCACTTGATGGCGGGGCTTCTCACAAAGAGTACGGGTTTAATCACCACGCGTGCCCGCCGCGGTTTGGCGATTTCAAGCGCTGCGGTATGTGAATAGCTCACACTCTCAGGTTTCCTCACGATATTTTCCTTCACAGTTTGACCAGCAAGAAATAAATAATAAAACCGTGGTATTGCCCAATACATGAAAGTTTTTTTGGTTGGCTTCATCGTAAAACCGTTAATCCATACTTACAGGTGTCAAACTTAGTATATATATATATATATATGTATGTATGTATATATATATATAAAAGGAGAAGCTGACTGACTGACTGACTGACTGACATAGCAACGCAGGGCCTAAACTATAAGGGTTAGAAACTTGAAATTTTGCACAGGGGTTCCTTTTGTAACGGAGGGGAGCACTAAGAAAGGATTTTTGAAAACTCATCCCCTAAGGGGGTAAAGTGGGGGCTCAAAATTAGTATGAAACTTTGCCGTTTTTGAACTTATTCGAATGAAATTTGGTACGAAGGTTCTTCATTTAAAATTATGAAACACGTGTAAAATAGTTTTTTAAAAATCATCCCTTAAGGGGGAAAAAGAGAGGTGCAAACTTAGTATGAAACCTTGCCGTTTTTGAAGTTATTCAAACGAAATTCAGAATAAAGATTCTTCATTGAAGGTCATGAAACACATGTAAAATAGTTTTTCGAAAATCATCCCTAAAGGGGGTAAGAGGGGGGTGTGCATTGAATTTCATTCGAATAACTTAAAAAACGGCAAAGTTTCATACTAACTTTGCACCCCCCTCTTACCCCTGAAGGGATGATTTTTAATTTACTACTCGCCTGTCGAATACAGAACAGTATATAGAAATTCTCCTGGAATACTTGCTTCAATATCTCTCTGAATACTATTCTGTGAAACTCCGTTTAGACAAACTCACTCGCACTTCTCCGCGACCATATTTTCCAAAGCGACAAGTAGAAGTTTTGTTTCAGAACCAACGAAACATGTATTCCTCTTACTGTTGAACTAAAGTGTTAGAGCCTTTTCCGCCTTTTCGTGTGCCGAAACACCTCAAGGGAATCATAGAGCGTCCACTACCCTAATCGCGCATTGCGCGGGGCAGGGTTCATTTTGCCGTTTTTGATACGTAGGTAAACAGATATGTACGGTGTTGGGGGCAAATGTCTGTCGAATTGGAGACGCCCATGGACAAAATGAACTGCAACCCATATTAAATACCCGAACATATTTCATACTATATTGAAATTTTACGCGGTCAATCGGCGTGAAAAATTATTTTCAGAATTTTAAACTTTGTTTATTTATGACATATCATGTACTCCACATGGGGTGTCGCTACGATGCCTAAACAATAGCCATAAAGATTGCATGAATACATAATTTCATACTGCACCGGGGCATGACTATAGACTCAGATTTTTTTGTACATATTTTCTCCAAAATTATTTAGATTTTGAAATAGACGCCTAATTCAACTTGCAACGTTCATTAATTCGCAGTTTCTCTTCACATACATAAGCTCACGCCTGTATCCCAGAAGGGAAGGCAGAGGCCAGGGACTGCCGCTTGCCACGATCCTGACAAATCACTTTCGTTTCATCGATATTCTGTGTTACTTTGAATAAAAACATGTTGATTTTTACTAAATTAAATGACTGTCTGAAGTATCAGTCCATTGCGTCTAACGCTAGCATAAACCGTCTGAAACATTAGCGTAGGTACAGGAAACTCAGTTGCTTGTAGCACCGCGCTATCTTCGTATGAAGAGTATGCAACAGAATTGTCATTTATAATTAGTAGATATCAAATAATGAGGAACTTGCGTCTCACTTAGGTTGCAGTGATATTACACTATACACCATAGGAGACATCTATAATATAAAGAACAGTTAAATATTGAAGTTGTCTCGTTCTAACCTTTGTCATAGTCAAAGGTTGAAAAGAATTGGACTGATTTATGCATGACATGTAGTGGATTATAGTGCCAAAGAGAAGGAAAAGTAATATAGTAATATTTAACGGCACAAAGACATACACAGTAGTATAGAATTAGGAAATAAAGAAAAAAGCTGAAACACAACCAACAAAAGTAAAAAAAAGTGAAACTACAAATAGGGCGAACAGTTCTACCTAGTATCACGGCGAGCTTAGTTTATCTAACTTCTATCCTCGTATCGTGATGAAAATCTATCGCGCCTGTAACGTAGGAACATCAAAAGAGAATCCAATTCCCCGTGGGAAATGAACAGTAGTTCGCTCGCCATTGTGTGGGTACGCGCCACTCGTTAAGGCGTTAAATTGCCATTTCATTGAGCTTTTCCCGAAGGCTGCGATACGCGCCCGGATACGATAAAAGGCGCTAACTCCATCATATCCGAAGGATGTTACATAAATGCCTACGTAAGGTTTTCGGGAGCCGTTTGGCCACACTTGTATCTCGAGGCCAACCTGAAAGTGCCAATTTTCAGGGTAGGTTAACTTTTTTTGTGCTCAAAGATACAAGTTGTAAGGATTAATGACGACCTCTGTGGCACAGTGGTTAGCGCATCTGCCTACCGTGCGAGAGGTCCCGGGCTCAAATCCCGGCTGGGGGAAAAAAAAAGAAACCCAGGTCTTGGATGTTTACATATTGTGACGTCGCTGTTTCTGGTTCCCACGACACAGCGTATCCTAGTGTGGGGCCAGAAGCAATGTATGTGCCTGTATGTAAATGTTAATGTATTAATTGAGGAGAATAATAATTAACCTGGTCCCAAACTAGGATATCCTGTGCTGTGGTAAACGGGCAAGGCCATTAAACACATGGAATAACAAAGTGTACGGCGTCCCCCAGTGGGAATCAAACCCACGACCTCTGTCTTAGTATATAAGCGCCTTAACGGCTAGACCGACGAGGCAGTCAATCTACTAACGTGCGAAGAAACACTTATAATTATATCATATTGTTTAGTGCGAAAGTTTGGATGGATGTTTTAGTCCATAGGACAAACGGCTAACAAATCCATATAATTACGCCTGAACAGATGAACTGATCTGTATGAAATTTGAAGCAGTTAGATAATAAGTCTGGTATAGTTCAAAGGGTTCTTTTTATCCTGGAAAAGTACACATGAAACGATGCACGCGAGTGAAGTCGCGGGCAACAGCGTCGACATTATCCATTTTCCACTTTTAGTCACAACAATACTAGTTGGTAAAAAGATAGAAAATGTACCTGCGTTTGAATTTAAACTTCCGCTTTTAAGTCAACGTACTTAAGTGTTAAATTTCTGTGGCGTTTAAAAGTTAGCGAAAAAGTGCATCACGACCGCGTCGCCTGACCGCGTCCTAGCGTGGCCACAATGGTGGGTCATTCAACGGCATGTACGAACTCAACTTTCCGCGTAACGTTTGTCAAAAAAATTAATTCTGTATAGTTATCTATTTTTCCCTACAGTTCCACTCTAGGGCACATGCCTTCTTTCAGAGAGTCTGCTTATTACTGTGGATTGGTAATTTCAAGCGCTAAGATAATTGAACACTTCAGGCTTTCAGTTTTTTTGCATTAGAAGTGCATGCAAATCACTGATCTCTAGCTTTCTCTTTACTGTCATTGTCTTGAAATGTCTGTGATGCGATTGATATTAACCTAACGACTCTCATAGTCTCCTCCATCCGACATGCTCATCTAGCGTGTCGGTTACTGTCCTGTGTCTTTAGTGGGGAGACGCACGAACGCAAAAGCTTCGTGTAGGCAAAAGTGGTCTTGGAATCTTTAACCTTCCTGTTAATGCATGAAGTTTATCGGTTTGAACTTCCATGATCAATTTTACTTATGAGAATCCATAAAGGTTTTCTTAGCTTTGAATGAACGTGGCAAAAACAGAGTAGTTTCAGTTCTTTTTAGTACTTTTAAATCCGTTGTTTTGTATAACGATATATCAGCATCACGTACGAGACACTAAATAATACTGTTTGGTACATTTTCGCACACGAAGGTTTGACATAGCTAACACGAACACTTCGAAAACTTTCGTTAATAAATAAAAACGTTAGTTTCATAAAAAAAAACCTATCGCAGCCCGCCGGCGTCCGTAGAAACTTTATTTATCACAATGTTCCAGCGTACTAAGTTTGAATTTGAACAAACTTGACTGAACACAGTTAACTAGACAAACAATAAGCAAATTAAATCTCTACATCAAAACTGTGGCCCTCCATCGGAGGCTATAATGCAACAGTGTTTACAGCGCTAATAGCAAATAAAAACTTGAACTGCGGGCGGTAAACTATAGCAAGCAGAGGTAGGGCCTTCAGTATAGTCTCCCGGCTCGCGTGCACAATGGCCGGCGGGAGTGGCACGGGAGCCCGACTCACGAGGAGGGAGGCACGGAGGCTTCGCCCGCCAACGCCAGTCGCTCCGCACAGCGCCGCACCGCGCGACGCATTCGCGCTCGCGCCAGCATGGATTGGGGCATCCGCCGTAAGTTAATAGCCACAACTCGACCAAACTGTGCACAACTTTTCCAAACACTCACCGAACCCAAAAGCCGAGTCTCAACCTCTTTTGCCGCGCGAAATAACTTTTGAGACTGTGAACGCGACCAGGAGTTGGTTGTCGTTTTTTGCAACTTCAAGCATCTTGTGCACTCTAGAATAGGCCTTGAACGATGCAGAGGGATTTTTTAATTAATTCCTCCGGAAAGACGAACGTGGTGAAACTTATCGTGTGACAACAATAGCGCGAATTTTGTCTCTCTTAACAGTTCGATTAAAGACCTTGTTCCCTTGCAATACAATTTAAAATTGGTCGTACAGTCGAAAGTCTTCACCAGGCTTTATTTAGCTAGTTCCCTCGTAACTTGGTTGCAGTTTCGACGAGTCGATTCAGAGTTTCAGTGTAGTGCAGTGTTGCAAGTGATTGAAGCCGGATAGTAAACAAACGCATGTGCCCGACCAGTTAGACCGGTACGCCGGCTGACGCCGCGGTCGCGTTGTATCTGCTTAGTGTATTTTTAACTCGTTCCGCGGTTCGATGGCCGTCTGTGGACCGAATCGATATGCATAATAACGTCCTTGAAAACTATTGGCAGGAGCTTTTTGAGTTTTGAATCTGTCTCAAGTTCTGTGCGGTCAGTTTTAGTAGCTCTGGTAGCCCATAAAATTGCCACAATTATCTTAAAATTCCGCTCCGGATTTTGTGTATCCTTTGACTGACTAAAGTGGTTCGCAAATCTGCATCTAAAAGGAACACTCTATTCCGCTCGCTTTATGTAGCAAAACTGACATTAGCTTTCAGTTGGAGGCTTTGGGAGTCTCCGAGAGTTAAGAAATCAAATACTGAGGTAGTTAGTTGGTGTCATTGTATGTGCCTGTATGTAAATGTTTATTATTATTATTATTTTATTCTCAAAGTAAAACAATTGGACAGGGACGCCAAATTCTGAGCGATATCAATCATGTAACTCTCAAATTTTATACTAATTTGAAAGTTTAAACGATGGTAATCGTTCAGGATCTGGTGAGCGTATTATAGGAGCAGGCGTATTATAGCCGTTTGAAGTGGTATCTGCGTACCCCTTTGGGATCCGAGCGTCAGTTTATGTGTCTTAAACAATATTTAATGTGGAAAAGTCAACAATATTTAATGTTTAATCAAAACAATATTTAATGTGGCCAAATAAACAGTTAGGTACCTAGATAGGTATATAATTCGTAAAACCTCATTTTCATCTGTTAAATACATTCTACTAAGATTACTAAGGTTAGATGTAATATTTCACAACAAATCCAATTACAAACCTCGAGTTTGCGGCAGCCCAAAGTTTTATCTCGATCAGACATATCACTTGCGAATGTACACTAAACTGTGTTATTTACGGGATTTCACTTCTGAGGATTCCATTCTAGAACAGGTAGGTAAGCTTAATATTGACGTACAAAGCAGCGCGATACAGATAGCTTTTTATGTTTGTCTCATAAAGTCCCGACTACGAGCGGATTGACCTTTAGCGTCTTATATTGGGATTGATCCCCGAAGGTAACTTGTTAGGGTCTTATAGTAAAGATCTTTTGGGGAGACGTGAGCCGAGTGAAAAGTATGTGTAAGGCACAAAGGTATTCGTTTCAGACTCAAGGTAAATTTTTCTTTAAAGTAAAAGAAATGTGACGTATGATTGCATGAACTGTCACTCTATCGGGTTGACTATATAGAGGATTCCTAAGTCTCAAAATATGTAAAGGGCTACACTTTTAATGAAATATGTGGCTACATCATTGCCGACTATGCTACCAGCCACACCCTTGCAGCTATACATTTTCGTGAAAAGATGGCTTGTCTAGGACCCCCATAGTTCGGTGTAGGCTTAATCTGGTCGCTCTATACAGTGGAGAACTTAGTGCCCTAGAGTTTACTAATGTGACTTGGCTTTTGTCTGGCCTTGTCCATTGTTAAAGATAACTCCTTACAAAAATGTATTATACTATGTTTGGGACAAGTGCTAATAAAACTCGTCCTGCAGGACGGCCTTCGTAGACTGATTTCTGACTTCTACAAACTGAAAAGACTTGTTTAGATAAAGAAAGACCAGTCATTACATATTATTCTGGTCAATTTATACAATTTCTCATACTTTGGTGTACTGGTGTAATGTTTGGTGTAATTTCTATCAATCTATCGTGTTATTACTGTATGCGTCATCCATCCTTGAGTAGGATAATGAGGAAATACAATGCAAAGCTCAATTTTCGCTAGTCTATGAGAGCTCATAGGATATCTTTAAGCCGAGTTGATACTCTTCCGTGATTCGAATCGTAAAGAGCATATTCGCACAAATGGCACCTGGATGATCCCTCCCATTTATGTTTGATTCATGCACTTATGATATGAGATTCTGGCTCCGCCTGATGCCGACTGTATTTATTCACATATTTTGATGTTTTATCTTCAACGATAAAGCGCAAATAGACTACCTTAGCTCTATCTACACACTTCTGAGATACTGTTGTTGCGAACACTGGCTTAATGAATGCTTTGTTCGGCTAACTGAATGTTGGACTTGTTTCAAAGTTTAGTTGTGTTTGTGATAAATACTAAACTGTACATTAACGCTTGGGACATTACACTCTTATGTCTGAGCAAAGCATCTTAAAAAGAAGAACTATTATTTTCGTAATCTCTGAAAACAATGAAGATTTTCTTCAGTACCCCACAACCATATAACAGGTATATTCCCTGACTGAAGCCTATCTTTCCTCGTTACAAATGTAATACGAACTAATACGCTAAAATGTGCAACGGAAATTGACCCAGCCATCAAAGACATATAACCAGGACGCTTACCATGCCACACTCGAGAAACGTTGTTCTCTATTCAAAAATGACAATTTCTATGTCCAGAATTCGAGACCGAGACGTCTTGACGTTAGCGGCGACCGCGACCGAGATGGAGACGACCGAGACTTGTCTATAACCTGTAGAATTGGCCATGCTACTTATTTTTGGTATATGTTTTTCATAATTTATTTTGAAAATATTAACCATTTTATGAAACTAATTTCGGTATTCATTCATTCATTACGCCTATATGAAGTATTTTTCTACAATTTTAAATTTTAAATTATTGTGTTTTCCTTCAAGAAAACATAGTGAGGAAACCTGAGTGTTTAAGCTATTAATTACCCCAGCGCTTGAAATCGTCAATCCGGGGTGGGCACACGCGGTGTTAAATAAAATTTATTTATTTAATATTGGGAAGACTAACAGCACATGACACCGATTAACGTATTATTTAAAGCACATACTCTCTCTCAGAGAGCAGGCCTGTGCCCTATAATTGGACGTATATAGGCTGTTTGTTAGTGATGTTCTGCTAGCAATAAAAAGTGGTAATTTTTACAGAACTGCCAGAAAAAAATCCAACACTTTTAGTAGATAAGACCGCATTCTGTTGGCTATCTCGAGTCTCGGCTGCCACGATCACTAGACATGGCAAGTACTTCTAAGTCTCTCACTTGACCTCTAGAGAGAGTCAATACCTGCATGCTAAGCGAACAGAGCAATTTGCTACGATTTCCTATAAAAGCAAGACCATTTTTCATAGTACATGAAGTAAAAGGTGATCTACGGATAAAAATGGTCAATGGTCATAGGTAAAATTAAACTTCAAATGAACTTCTACCATTAGTCCGAACCAAACGTCCGAAATTTTGCAGAGCCCCCTTGCCTTTGCCACTTTGTAGAGCAGAGGCAAGCTCTCGTATGACAAATTAGCTTCTATTACCTAGGCTTTAGAGTCTAAAGCGTCGTCTTTATTGCTGCAACTATCGAGTTTTAGCAAACATAATCCAGTTTTCCGTCCTCGGCCGAATTTGGTTGTCCCAGTTCTTGCAATGAATTTACGAACTGCGCTTTAGAAACGCAAACAGTTTTCCAGTGAATTCTGCAAGGACCGTCTTTTTCACCTAGCGATTTCAATATGCCAAAATAGCTTCTAAAACTCTATAGTAGCAACAAAGTACGATACACAAACTGCTATGTCTATCTTTTGATAGACGCTATCAGCGCGGTGTTATGAAAACAACGGCTGACATACTCCATGGATGAATAATAATATCCGTGCCCATGTTTTTATGCATTTTACTAGCATCATCAACCAAACAACCCTCTTGTTGTAAATTGGTGATTCCTTCAATGTACAGATTCTAAGGTGGTAAAATAATATACAGGTCGGTTGCTATCAATGGTTACATGTAACTATTAACTAACATTACGCCAGAAAACATATCTAGAGCACGCAGAACTAAATTATTAATTTGCATTACCTGAAAATCTCTCACAATAATACCGCTCTCTTTAAATCTACCATTATAAGCTGTGGGTAGACTATAGATAGGTCAGATAAGTCTATTCAATCAACTTATAGTACATAGAACATCTTTACAGTCACTGCTATATTGGTCGCCTAACTTCCAACAAAACACGTTTATAGCAACCGTGCGCAAAAAATTGCTCTCAATCCATCTGCTAGCCGACTAATACAGCTAAATTTATGCCCCAATATGGGCCCGAGCAAATGTCAAGGTAGCGCATCTCACACCTGTCCGGCTGACCCAACGGGATGAGTGAAACGTGACAAGACTGGGGCTAGTGAGATCTAACAAAGACACTACCTGAGCGGAGGGACAGTTAACAGTTTTTGCGTTTTTCAGTCACTGGCACCGGAGTTTTTTACTTGGGTCTATTTATTAACGTAACTATTTACTCTAGTGGGTTAACCTACTTGATGATTCCAAATTGTTAAAACAATGTAGTAGGTATTTGGCAGTTGGGAATAGGTCAAATCGGACAATTGCACACAGTGGAGAACTTACCTAGCGGACCATTTTAGTATTGTAACTCCCAGCCTACTGAAGTTTGGCTTCAGAAATAGGTAAAAGCCTAGTCTACGGCTGCTAGCTTGAGCATTTTCCAAAATCTCAGCAAGTCCACTTCTGTGTACGTGATACTAATTTAATAAAAAGAAATGCAATTTCGAATTTAGCTATTATAAAAAAAACCTTTTAAAAATATTCATAGGATTCAGAATAAAAAACTATGGGTTTGATAACATAGGTTGTAATTATTATTGTGAGACATATGTTCATCTCATGTAAGTTAGTAATCCAGGAGAAAGAATTAGGAGAAGATAAAGCCTCTGTCTTTACTCTTAGCTTAAGAAGTATCAGTGTAACTTATTTTTTAAGTACAATAAAGTGTTCTCTTTTCTATTCCATTAGTTAGTAAAAGGTTGAGCCTAATTGGAGCTTTTATTAAGTAGGCACCGCCAACTTACTAGCAAAGTAATAAATATGTAGAGTCGCCTGTATGCGGCACATGCAGTATTTGCTTTAAGTGTTTATTAAGCAACAGCTTTTACTCATGTTAGTACGTTCTTAGCACTTTCCCCTCCGTTCTTTGGCAGCCCTTTGCGCGGACCATGTTTACAAGTCGTTGGCGTTTTAATTATGTTTAGTGGACTAGACGCAATAAACGTTTTATAGTCCTCGACGTTTATATTTGATTACCATAAAAACCAATCTACAATTACTCGTCTATTGTATGCATGTTCCCTTGGGGGCAAGGAGAATTAAAGACTTGCTTGGGGGTTGGGGGTAAGTTTTCCGATTCAAACGATCGCAATTCAATTAATCGAACACTTGATGCGAAGCCTTTCATTTGTCCCGAACCTCTTTACTGTCATTAAATTCTAATGAAAGCCCGTTCCGATAAATAGCGGAGGCTGAAAACTGAACGCTACACAATAAAAGTTTCCCCGCTTTTATGTAGAGAGCCTATCGGCGCTGCTCATAATTATACGTCCTAATTAAAATCACTTGAAGCTGTTTCGTAATTATCTGAATCGCGCTCCGCCGCCCTCCCGGGGAACAATAATTAACCAATTTAATGTTGCTAATCTGTTTACCGGCCCAACTTACCTCTTTCGGTGTTCGCAATTCCGTAAGGCTCTGGAGGCCCGAAATGGTGAATGCTGATGATACGTCTGGTAACCTGACTCGCTCGCTCAATCTAACATTTTAGTTTTAAAACTATATAAAACTTAACGGTCTCAGAGTTTGATAGATAATAAAATTTTGACATTTTTGTTTGCCTTTGTTCAGTTTTTGATAAAGAAAAGACCACATTTATCAAAAGTAATATTTTTTTTTACAATATTATACCGACTATGACAATGTGCGAGCAAATGTGTCTAAAAAATATCTCGGTTCGATGAACACCGGGATGTATGGAATCAGGCCACGTCCTAGCTTCAATAGAAGTCGGATATCGCCAACTACTGACCTATATTATGCAGCTCATTATTATGTATATTGTCTATAAATACATAGCATCGGCGACGGCAATTTTTGAAGTCGACTCTTTGGGGAAATCATAACTTAGATCTGTATCTGTGGACAGCTCCGAAGTTTGTCATTACGTCACAAGACAAATGTGAAATGGAATTCATTAACTTGGAATTCTCCAAGTACAATTGCCAAAGTTCCATGATGGAATTATTGCTTCAAAACTTCTCACATTTACATGCCTGTTTGCTTATTGTTCATCAATCAACTTGTCAACACCGTGTATTATGAGTACTCTCACGCATAGGCACAATACCATTTGACATGCAACTTGTCTTCGCCATCTTCAAATTAATTTTCCTATAGTAATCTACTCATCAGGGTTTGGTGTTAGATATACACATTAATTTGTGGGGAATTGGTAAGACTTAACGAGATTCACCAAGGCGTAGCGCTAACCACTACATCAATTCAGAGGTTTCTAAACTTAGAAAGGCTATAGAAGACTAACACACATTTTTTTATTTTACGGAACTCTATATCAAACGATAAAATTTTAGGTATAACTTTACTTCAGGCTTCTGAAGGTAGGACACTGTCCCACCGCTCGGGACGTTCCTTCTCTCAGAGAGAGAGTATGTGCTTGATCGCCATTCGTGCCCACAGGGGATAACATTAAATTAATCCAAAATTATATCATCATCAACCCATTATGTCCCCACCGACGGGCACGGGTCTCTTCCCTGAGGAAGGTATAAGGCTAAGTCCAATTTCATACAATTGCAAAACGACGTAAGTCCAAAAATCATGTTGGACTTACGTCGTTTTGCAAATGTATGAAATTGGACTTAGCGGTTTCTCGAATTGGACCATCCAATTGCAAATACACCACTTTTATAAATTACTAGCTTTCGCCCGCGACTCCGTCCGCGTGGACTTTAGTTCAAAATCTTGCAACCCCGTTCAATCCCTTAAGGGTTAAATTTAGACAAAACGCCGAAACACGTGTTCAATCCCGGGTTCGATCCCCGGCTGGGGAGAAAAAAAAAACTCCAGGTCTTGGATGTTAACATGTTTGTGACGTCGCTGTTTCTGGTTTCCACGACACAGGGTATCCTAGTGTGGGGCTTAAAAAAAAAAAATCATTTGTGTTGAAGAGTATTTATTTTAAGTTTCAAGAAAATCAGACAACATTTTTTATGTCTCCCATACAAATTTTGGCAACCCTTTTCGCCCCCTTAGGGGTTGAATTAAAAAAAAAAAACCGTTCTTATTCCTTGTCTACATTGTATATAGATCCTCTGTGGCTTGGGCTGGGCGTTGATGAGTGAGTTAGTCAGTTAGGACTTTGAATTATATATATACACAGAAGAAGATAGATTTAATGCTAGATATTCGCGGGAACCCTACTGACTTTTCCACGGAACCCTTAGGTCATGCGCAACCCACTTTAGGAATCTCTGCACTAGATCACCACAAAGCGTAAGGCGTTTATCGCGTCCGCTTTGCCCATTGTTTATGTTACATAGAGAGGAAAGTAGTGGTACCGAAAGTACCTTCGAGAGCACCTGGGATGCGATTTTGACGCCAAAATGCCGTGAGTATTTGACCTAGACACTCACTATGATTTATTCGGTCTTATACTTCGTTTTTTTTTAGCATTAGAAATTTTGTAAACGAAGAAGCAAGGCTAGTCGACCTAAAAATCGGCTGCCTAATTTATAACTTTTTACGTAGTAAAAATCTATCTAAAAGTATCTCAATATGACTATTTTACCGGGTAGTCTGCCTATAGCGATGAGTAGAAAGCCCGTTGCCGACATACTGGCAAATTAAACAAAAAAAACGACTAATGGTTTCCAGAGAGCGACGTGCATGTAGTTAATGCATAGGTCGATGATTTATAGTGTATATAGTTAGTATTATAAAAGTTTTTGTTTTTGATAAAATACAGTTTAACACATATAACTAACGACTGGGCTTTGTTTACTTACTTGAAAAAAGCCTTAATAATTTTTCGTAAATTGTAATTGTTTTAATTTTTAGGGGTTTTTAAGTGATAATGGCCATTTTAAGGATATTTAGTTTAGATTTAGTAGGGTCTATTTTTTTTTATTAATGACATTATTCAAATCAGTGAGGTAAGGTAGGCTTAGATGACTCTAAAGTAATCCAGTGGAAGTTGATAAGCTGCACTTCTTGCTTTTCTACCTCTCATTTTATTCTTCATGTTCAGGAAGCACCGTAGTCTCCCAACTGCTCCAAACCAGTGTTGCCTATATTTTTCATATACACTTACGAAATCATGAAGTTTCAGAAATACACCACAAGTTAATGATTGATATTATTATTATTGTATTTAGTGTAAAGTTCAAAGGAAAGGAGACGGATACGCTTTCATACATTCTTGGGCCCAGATGTAAAAAGATGAGAGTAGTGTCAATTAACAGCTTATATATTGTCAAACCATCTTTGAAGATTTTGCGGATTTTGGCAATCTGAGACCAAGTTAAAAGAGATTTAGTAAAAGTGACGTTATGCAATAAATTGCAAACAACATATACTTAACAGCTGATTTTTAACTATGATTGCTACTTTGTTATAAAAGACAGTTATTTACTACATTAATTGTAGTTCTTATTGTATTGTATTGAGTGGGAGAATGTAACGAAACTCACAAATAGAAACTCACAAAAAGATAGGGAAGACCAGGGACTTGAGTCATTTCATCATCTGAAACTCGTCGGCTCAGTGTATTTACATCAATTAGTCACTATACCACAGTCGTACAAGTTAAACAATATACAAGAAGTCCGTAGAGAGAAAGCACTTGTCGAGGAATTTAATGAAATACGCAAACGATATCCGATACAAGACGAATAGGTAATCCAGTGATCAATGATCATAGATTGAAAGTCCGAGAGCTGTCACTGTCAGCACAGATTACATACATTTGACAAAAATAAGTAATAAATCGATCTGTAAACGAGAATCTACGAGAATCGATTTTAAAGTTGATATTCTGTTTTATTTTAAATTATTGACAGTATAATTATTTATTCCGTAGCCTATTTTGTTCACTTTGATTGAATCCATCATCCGGTGCAAGTGTTTTTAAGTTCAATATAATTGTGGAAATCTTTCACAGTAATCGATTATAGTAATCGATACTCTATTTCATCAGTGCAATAAACTTGTTTTTAAGATTTCTCGTCTCCCAGATTGTGAATTGAGCAGATTTTTTTATTTTTTGAAACAGAAAAAATACCGCTTTTTTTAAACCATATTTCAGCTTATTACAATTGGGCCCAGAGATCCCCGTCTCCTTTACTTTTTTGCAAAAGTGTCACCCATAAATCTCAAAAGTGTCAATATTATAGTTACAGCCTAGAACTGTAGGTTGTAAACCTGAAACCTAGGGCCAATAACTGTGTAAGATTTCATCAGATATGTCATCATCATCATTCAGCCACAAGTAGTCCACTGCTGGACATAGGCCTCCTTCATGGATTTCCAAAAAGACCGGTTGGAAGCGGCTTGCATCCAGCGTCTCCCTGCCACTTGTATGAGATCGTCTGTCCATCTCAGATATAATAGACAAAGATAAATCGCTTATTCATTTGTATGTGGTCAAAAATATTATGTTATCTCTGATATTTCCTGATTTGATAGGTGCACACGACGGTATAAGAACATAACAAAAGTGTAGGGTATGTAGCAATGAACCTATTCATCCTTACCAGTTTTAGTCGACCATTGTACCGACGAATGAACTAAATTACGTTGAAGTAAAAGCTTGCGTGTAATTTAATTCCCTGTTACCAGGCGCTCGGAACGAGTCTGACATTTCGAACTCTCAGGATCCTAAACAAAACTGTCACTTTCAGAAATCTGTGTTGCCCCCGTTCCCGTCTGCGTTATAGCATCCGATTCAAACGAATAATTTATAATGTTTACTCAGCACTCGGTAGAGCGGAGCCGACTGAGATTCCATCATATTTGTCTCGAATGGCTTTGTAATAAATTCAATTCATGCCGTTTAAATTACCTAGTCCGATCCTTTGATCATAAAGGGAATTGTTATGTAAAGGTCATTGGTTTAACATAATATTTGTTGGTGGTGAATTATTTATACAAAGCAATCGATGTGAGGTCTAATTATCCCCGGATTAATGACGTTTTAGCTCTCAAATTCCATACTGATTGCTATCCTAAGCGTCAGGAGTCCGACAGGATTTGTTGCTTTTAATTTGCTATTCTCTTTAGGTAAGGTATAACCTCTGTCAAAGTAAGTAATTTAATTTGGTCGTTGTACGCTGAGGGCTCAAAGACTTAAAGGGTTTTACGTGCTACTTTGAAGCGGCATTGGCTGACAATACCGGAATAACTCAAATTCTCTCAATTCTCATTCATTCTCAAAATAACTCAGGAAACGCAGTTCCTGAACCCTGTTAAAGACAGTAGTTTAAAATTTATATATTGAATTGCGTTAAACATAATTTCGGGCTATATGTATGTATTACATCTAACTTCCTACTACAGAGGTCAGCCAGCAATGACTCTACGACTTTTAGGATTTAGGACTGGGCCCGCTTAATAGATCGATCGTGTTTAATTTTCTCCGTCCGCTCATCTCACATAATGGGCGGTGGAGTTGCATAACACTGCTGGCTCTTCAATCGGCACTTGCATTGTTTGTGTTAGGCAGGCGGCGCAGTGGAGTCATAACACTGTCAAATAGTTGTACACAAAGGGTGCGCTTCGGGTCCTTTGGTACCAGACCAACTATAACTGGGAGCTTTCTCATTCTTGTCTTTGGCCCTCCAAGAGTTTGAGGTTTGAGACGTATTTGTCCAAAAGTCGATTAAAATACTAGATTCAGCCGATTCCTTGCCAGAAGGATCCCAACCGGAGCCTATTGTTTGCCTAGTTCTGTCTCTCAAACCTATAAATCTCTTGAACCATACCAGTTATTATGTCGGACCGCCTAGTAAATAATAAAGGTGTTATTTCTATTGTAAAAACAGTAACGCAAGTGTTACATGTTACAAACAAGTGTGAAACTTGATGTGATTAATTGATTATAGTTTAACCCTGCAGTATAGCTGCAATTATAAAAGTCGAATTCTCGTCTCGAAAATATTCTCGAACTAAATGGAAGAAACCCTATTTTTGCCAAATAGGGTTTGGCTTAGACCTTGGCCAGTTTTTGGTTAGGTTTTTAGCCCCGTCCGTCGTTTTGTGCCTTTCAGTCTCACGGTGGAGAGCTGCCTCCCGCCACATTTCTTTGCCTCACGGACTCGAGTGGCCCCACAATAGTGTCTCTTGTTTTAGAGGCGAAAGGGCGCCACGCGACATGCGAGAGAAGGCTGTGAGGGAACGTGTAGCTCTGGCCCAAAGTTATGACGAAAAATACGTCACATATTAGTGAGCTTTTTTAGCTTGAGTTTATGTAGAGACAAATAGTAGATTGTTCACCAAGGGCGCAAACAACATTTTTGCGTCGAGGTTGTGAAATTGAATCCAGAGCGAACTGAGGCGATTCTTCGCTTGGGCTTTAACTAAGAATCGCTGAAGGAGCGAAGGATTCAACACTACCGAGACCAAAAATGATTTGCGCCCGTGTAGAACACTCTGCTTTTCACTACCATCTGAGAGGAATGAAAATGCGTACTTGCGTTCCAATCTCAAATATTTGACAATTAGGTACTTAAAAGTTTTGCAGGAAAGAGTTTGGAAGTTCAATAAGTAGTTCCAAACTCGGTTTTAAAACTTATTGCTTGAGTTAGAGCGAAATAGATATAGGACGAATCCTCAAGAGTGAAAGAGAAGTCTGACTTCTTAGTAGATTAGTGCATTAGTATATAAATTCAAAATTGGATTGTGAGTCGATTTACTTAAAGGTACATAACGGTAAATAGATTCAAAACCCAATTTTGAGTCTATTTACTTTGATGCATCTTAGCTTGAACAGCAATAGCGTGTTTTGGGTCCTAAATTTGGCCATCAAAATGCATCATTTCGAGCAGATGCATGGAGTGAAAAATTTACTTGTATTTGTACAGAAGCTTAACGCATTCCCTTTGGTAAGCAGAAACCAAAGTTTTATTTTATTTAGGGCCTCGATTCTGTTAGTGCAATGAGATATGCACAGTAATGAGACAAGGCGTGTTCTTTTCGTACGATTAACGTCTTCAAGTTGTGAAACCTGTGCACGTGTAGGCATGTAGCGTCAATGAAATGAAACCGAAACGTCCAAGCAGTTGTCATTATACTACAATGGGGGATATTATGACGAATCTAGGCCCACTTGGAGCAGCACTCTCACCAGTTACGGGTATTATTTATTTGCGTACATCTGCTATTCGGTTGAGGCACCCCTCAAAACTACTAAAAAAACTTACAATGTAGTGGTAACGTTCTGCAAAACATCGTCATCTTTCGGGAGCATATTTTATTACAGTATATAGATTGTAGTGTAGACTATGCATATGACTATGCCTATGACTACTTATTTCTTTATTGAGTATCGACAGCAAGTCACTGCCTTATTTTATCCTTTTCTGTACTCTTTTTAAACTGCTTATTGAAACTTGACGATCGTAAGGGCCCGCATTGTAGGTATAGGAGTCCCCCACGCAACATCGAATGTCATTATATTAAAAGAAAAATGTTCGATAACGTTGTACTCGTGGTCATTGTTGTGATTCACGGAAGGCGTACTGAATTTCCAGCTAATAAATGGTGTATTTTCCGGAGATAATTAAATATGGCATTCTACTAAGACCTAATCTTTATCTTTCTAGTCACTGTCCTCCGTTTAACGAAAGTAAGACTTTTAAAATTTATCGAGAAATTTGTTCCATCGATTGTCGTTAAAGTAATCTTAAAACTCCAAGTTGTATTATTTTATTAAAGTCATATTTATCAGGCCATATTTGTTATTTAATACGAAGTACAAAAACTGTTTATTGAAAGTCTCAATGCTTATAATAATGCACCAGCTTCACTAGGTACATTGATTTAATTCTGGAGCCCTAGTAGCGAAAAAACCCCCCATCTCATTTTTCTTAAAGTTGTTTTGTAAGTAGGACGATCCCCTAAAGTTCGGCACTATCCGGACTTCAGAAACGCCGTAGAGTTGACGCGAACGCTCTTCGGGTCCGAGAGTCTAATACACACATATTTTTCAATAGAATGATTAGCTTGATTATTTGCTGTTATTGCAGTAGTTATTTGACTCTACATATTTAGTCGCACACAAAGCAAAGCAGTACTGCTTAATATAATAAGCAAAGCAGTACTGCTTTGCTTTGTCATTCCGGTGGTAAAGCCAGCAACATGAGATGCCGCGATAAGTTACACACAGTCTTAGCTTTTAGAATATACCTCAACTAAGCAATCGAAAACCGATTATATTGCAATAAGGTAAGGTTTATTTTGTATTGTTATTTATAACTTTACATAACTTTTCAAAATAATGCAGAAAAGTTTTATACAGAGCAGGAAGTACTCGTGTGCTTTCGGCGCAAACCGAAGCCTACTCTAGAGGCCGACTTATATTCTAAAAGCTAACAGACTATAGGTTTTACCATTGAAATTTGATCGGTTACCAATAGTGCCGATGAAAGAATTTTAGAGAATACCTGTCCGGCTCTCGAACAAAGTAAACATAGGCCTTACTCCAATTTTCCACCGAAAAGGGTTAGTCAGTCCAATTTCCAGTATTGAAGACCCCCACAAAAATCAAGTGAGGCCACACCCACCCCGCTAGCTTTTAATCAAGGAGTGACATTTGGATATTTTTAGACACAAGACCGATAAACTTGGAAAAGTATGAGGAGGGAGGCCTGTGTCCTGCAGTGGGCGTCAAATGGCTGATGATGATGACGATGATGATGATGATACAGTATATGTACTGTACTCTCGAGTATTCGCGTCGAAACGTCAGGCACGTAAGCCAGTGATTTTAGCAATGTTTGACAGATTATTTTGTCTAGTCTAGCAATTTCGATGGCTTTATGATGAAAGTAAACGATTTTTTTAAATTGTGTTCTATGTTCGTCTGTTCTTTGAAAAAGCGAATAAACAGCAAGTTAAAACAGTAAACCTTAGGTATTGTGTCATGTAGGGAGTATTAATTACGTTATGAAGCTATAATGGATTTCTTAACAATAGTTCATTGAGAAATAAAACAAATAATCACCTTTAATGCAGCCTACCTTCATTGTCGGGCACAAGCCTTCTCTCAGAGAGATAGTATAGGCTTAGTCATCACTAGGCACTCAGGTTTCCTCACGCAGTTTTTCCTGAAAATTAGCGAGTGGTATTGCTGCCTAGGTCATAAAGGAACTTAAAACAAAATAATTTCTACATGCAGTTTCGAACCCTCTTGATCCACGCGAGCTATTCCTGTTTTATGCAGTGAGCTACTTAAATAAATAAACTGTGAATTAAGTATTATAAATGTATAATGTAGACAAGCTTTTGGTGTCAGAAAATCCTAAGGGCGGTTTGTGAAAAATGCCCTCTCACATCACACCCACGTCACCCTTAAGGGTTAAGTAAATAGAAGTACCTATGTACCTTCGTCGATTTTATTAAACTGGGCTCAAATTTCGGCATGTCTGTATTGTCCGTAGTCGACTGCCTGAAATTTGCCGGCGCGGAGCGTAGTAACATAACGCACACGGTTATTTTTGAAATGCGCAATTCTTGAGACTCCTTAACTGTAGTTTGTGGCTGGTGACAACTTTTGTTTTATGAGTGTTTGTTGAGACGGACGGTTGAGTCTTAGTACCCCAAAGGGTGCGGAACCCTAAAGAACCAAAATTTCAACAGAGTTTTTTTTTAGGTCAAAGAGATAGACTTCCTCGCAGGCTTAATAATACGGTCCCGTTCCTTTGGGTGACGTTCTCACTGACAGTATCAGGTTTGATAAGTGATGAGCACAGCGTTTTCCGAACTGTGTTGTAGAATATTTTACAACTTTAGTAGAACTTCATGGCAGAACTATTAGAAGCAGAAGAGACATTTTGCGAATATAGCATTTTGAGAATGGTACATTTTGTTGACAAGACATTTTTCAAAAGGGACGTTTTGCGTCTTTCTTTAGATCTGCATATTCTTACTCCTAGTCAAAAATTATTCAGTTAATAATGAAAGTGTGCTCCGAAAAGGGGTGTTTATGTCGACCTTGTTCTGTTCGTAATAGACGTTGGATATACCCAACTTTACACCATAAATATTTGATATTTTGGAACTAATTAATATTCGTAAGCAGTATACGTTCTTAATTTCGTAATGGCGCTAATATACGGACAGCACATTGTGAACGACAGTGTCAACTGCCTCCATAGATACGCGTCGACGGCAGGCGCTCATGCGTCGACCTGCCACCGTTGAATATCCGAGTTGACGACGCCGAGTGTCGACGGCCGCTCGCAGTTGGCACTGTCGTGTCGTTTGTAACGCGCCGCACGTGTTTAGTGCCCTTAGTGATTCCGGAATTCAATTAATTTATGTTTTTCAAGCCCAAAGTGATTTAAGTCTAGTAGCTATGGACAGGTTATGTTGTGGTGGCCGAGGTTTGGTAAACGATGGGTGGTACTACAGACCCTTTGTATCGTCGGACAGCAACGGACGAGATTGACAGGGGATGAGAGAATCGGGAAGAGTTCTCTGCTTAGCAATAGGGTCTACACGTGGGCCGGATATATCTAATCTATACAGCAGGGCTACAGGGAAAGTCGTACTGAATATTAAAGGAGGTTATTATTTAGGTTATTTCTGATGGACTTTATCCTATTATATAGGGTCCGAAAGTTAACCGTTATAAAGATATTGAATGTTAATTTTTTTTTTTAAATATAAAAAAAAATTGGCTTGATAATTTTTTTCAGAATAGAGCTCATTAAAGTGGTTTTTTTAATGTATTTAAAAGGCATGTCAATTGATAAAATCATATCAGCAAAAGCTGCACTCACTACTAACAGCTTTAGAAAACTGCTCGGTTTAACGGTTAGAATTAAATAATTTTCTCTAAATATTTTTCACTTTGAAGCTCTTAAAAAAAAATAACACATGGAACTTATTATGCAAATAATTTTAAAAACTTCTACAACTCTTTAGCTATTCCAAAAGGTGTAACATTTAATAGGTATGTGTATAAAATTTTAAAATAATGTTATTTGAGTAGGCTCTAGTGGTAGTAGTACATAACTGAACTTCGATACAAAAAAAAAATTGTCCCAGTTTGAGAGCCGATGTTTGATGGCAAATCGATCCATTCAATATAGAGGTAGTGTTGATTCAAGTCACGCGATCTCGTTTAAATGTGAGGGAATTGCATTCTGAAATGCATTCCAGCGTGCTGCGATCATTTGATCATGCTATACAGATTAGTTATTGGTTTTCTGTGTTAACGCATTGAACTCATTTGCGTTTGAGTTTTGAGCAAAACATACAGTTTGCATTTATGCTTTGAGCTCTAAGAGCTACGTTCGCATGGCACAGTTTCCAACGTCGCTGAGAATATTGTACATGTTTGGTTTCCATAATCAAATAAGCATTTTGACCCAGTTCAGGCTCAACTTGGAAACTTGCGGGCCGGTATATTTGCATAGAACTAACTTCGTTCGTTTCGTACACAAAACACTACCCCTAGTTCTCGTTTCCTATTCTGTTTGCTGAATATAACGTAAACAAAACCTGAAAACGGTGATTTTGCATATTTTTTAATTAACCGTGTTCCACCTTGTGATTCAAACTTCACATGAAATCACACTAATATTATAACTTAAAGTTTGTGAGTGTGTGAGTGTGTATGTTTGTTACTTCTTATCGGCTGGAGCGATATTAATAAAATTTGGTACGGAGTTAGCTGACACCCTGGATTAACAAATGGGCTACGTTTTACTGCGGTAAAATACCGTAGTTTCATGGGAAAATCGATGAAAATGAATTCGGATAATGTATGGGGAACTTTTGATTGATTTTTCCGACGGTTAAATTTAAATTATTTTGCTTCTAAAAATGTGAATAGTTATTATTTTTACTGTTAATACACAATTTATTTTCCCTAGTAAACCGCGGGGCACAGCTAGTTAAACATACATATTCCGAAGCTGCATACGGACCCGCGCGTCCAAATCAAAGTTCCGGCACGGTGTTCGTTACAAGTCGTATTGTTCGTCTGAGATTTGCTTACTTTTTTAAAAGTTTCAAACGTGTTTTCTTGTTGCTCTGTTTTCCACTGGTGCTGCTCGATAAATAGATGCTATAACAGTTTCTGTTAAGTAGAATGGACATTGTTATCTTCAGAACAATCTCTGTTCCGATATTATTATTATTATTATTCACAGATTTCTTGTACTCGTATTTTTCTTAATAAGACTTAAGTGTGTAACTAATTCTACCTCATTCCCTTGGTATCACAGGTCAATGAAAGTATCTCTAATGTTGTATAAGTAAACAAGTTATGGACATTTCGGCATACCGTAAGAAACAAATATACCTACATAATTTACTTTTACGTCTGCACAAATTAGGTTTTTTTTTTGTTTTGTTTATTTAATGAGATCGTGAATCGAGCCACGGTATCGAAACTGACTGCTCCTACAATCTCAGTTGATGGCATTTTTCCGTGTATGACGTACTTAACGTTAACATAAATTCTTTACTTTCGCTTTAAAAATAAAATAAAATCAGTCTAGAAAGAAATATGTGGCTCTGGCTTTAAAAATTACCTATATTCTCTAAAAATAATAAACAATTGTTATAATAAATCCAGTTGTACCAGCAATAGAAAACATAACGTAAAGTACGAAGGTGTATCCTCCGGGTTTTGATTTTACCATTTTACTGAGTAAATACTTACGTGTCTATCCGTCGGTCTGTAGCTGCAAAAAGTCCGAAGTGACAGAGGGTACACACATTAATGTTTAATTGGTGTCTTCCAATTCAGGAACCACCGGCAAAGTGGGGCACTGAAAATGTGAGAAAATAGTCGCCTTTCCACTGGCAGGACACTTTTCAACACAAACATTTTCTCCGGAACCGTAATGTTTGTTAAATTGAAAGATGTTTTCATTTCTTACACGGTGAGTAGGTACTACAGAATATGGGTCAAAATGTCGAAACACAATATTTCCTGTAAAAACTTGATAAAAGACTAAAACACACACATAAACTCAAGCCTCTGGAGAGGTAGACAGAGACCAGGATTTGCTTGCCACGATTTATACAAACAAATAAAACATAAAATATCTTGAAAATGAAAACTTAGGGATTACCACTGTGTACATGTACATCGATTAATCACGAAAGCAGCAAAAAGGACATCTTGAAAACTGTTTGAATTCCAAGATGAACAGCAGGAAAAGAAAACTCCACTCTGAGGATCTTAAATACACGATAAGATTCAATGATTGCCACTAGTTACTTTGCTGGGGCTATACACACGTGCCCCACCCAGAAAGTTCAAGCACTTATTTAACTTAGTTTTTTTAAGAGTAGACTCGGTTTTTCATCTAGACTCGCGCCAGCCCGTCCAGCCAAGTTCGAGAAAAAAGGAACTGGCGACGCAGCAGCCGTGTGTAATATTACAGGAATCACTTCGAGCTACTTTTGACCCCTTCACAACTCTACAACTATTTAACCTACGTATATGAAATTTGGCACATTTCTTAAAGTCCATTAGCTTGCCTAGAATCCAAAGTTTCATCAATGTTGCTCAAACAGTTGTAGATATATTAACGTTTAAAAACCGGCATTTTTATGACTGACTGACTGACTCATTTATAGATCAAAAACCTAACCCACTTCTAGATGACCTAGAAACTTTATATTTGGCATCAAGATAGACTATTAGGCATATACAAAGGAAAAAATCTAAAAACTGAAAATTATTTATATTAATATCCTTATAGTATTTAGTTCCAAATTCTGCCAATAGATGGCGCTTTTTGATTCTATATCGCGGTATGGTCTTGTCTCAACCGATTCTATACACGGTGGCCGGGGGAATGACGTCAAAAAAAAAAATTAGGTCCCTCGTGTCATGTGGTATCCGAATCACCCCCATGTATGTTCCGCGATTTTTCATAGTTTCGGAGTTATGATTTTTTTTCTGAATTTTTATGAATTTTCGCCTTATCAATTTTGAAAATTTCTAAAAAAAAACTAGAAACTTTTTTCAATTACTTTTTTTTGTAACTGAATCTTCACAAGTTGTTCTTCTATGCATAAAATAATCAGCTTCGTAACTTTGATAAAAGTTATTAAAGTGTTGGTCTAAAGTCAAAAATTTACGTTCGGTAAATTATGACTTGAATTTTCAAAAATAAATTAAAAATCCAAACAGATGTTTTAATGGTTTCTTAGTTAGCCTCAGAAATGCGCAAGACTCTCAGATTTCATAATCATTAAAAAAAAGTACTGCTTAACGAGCTACTTTGTGTACATTCGGCCTTCGAAGACAGCGAGGTGAAGAATTATTAAAATTAACATTTTTTTTTCTGCCATTTCGTCTTTTCTTAGGTTATTAATGAACGAGTCGTCATCATCATGATGATTAAAAGTGGTTTTGTCAATAAAACACAGATTAAAATGTAAAAAAAATGTTTATTATAATAGGTTTTCAAAGTTGCCACCTCCAGCAGCAATACACATTCTACACCTACGTAGGAAATTATCTTTTAATCGTCTAAAAGCTGCTCTGTTTTCCTTTACAACACGTTCGGCTTCTGTTAATTTCTGCCTCAGCTCTTGTTCACTCCCACTTTCTCTGGCGTTAACTTGTGGTTTGGTATTCTCAATGGCCAACTGATTGGTCCATTTGAATTGCCGTCCAGATTAAATGGAGAAAAATACCGACACTTTCTGGAACATGAACTTCCATTGTTGCTAGAAGACGTGAATATTGAACTAAGACGAACCATGGTTCTTCAAAATGACGGCGCTCCATGTCACTACGCAACGCAAGTCCGAAATTATTTAAATGAGGCGTACCCCAATAGATGGATCGGACGCGGCGGACCAATATCGTGGCCTCCACGCTCACCTGACCTCAACCCCATGGATTTTTTTATTTGGTGCTATTTTAAGGAAATAGCATACGCCAGAGAAAGTGGGAGTGAACAAGAGCTGAGGCAGAAATTAACAGAAGCCGAACGTGTTGTAAAGGAAAACAGAGCAGCTTTTAGACGATTAAAAGATAATTTCCTACGTAGGTGTAGAATGTGTATTGCTGCTGGAGGTGGCAACTTTGAAAACCTATTATAATAAACATTTTTTTTACATTTTAATCTGTGTTTTATTGACAAAACCACTTTTAATCATCATGATGATGACGACTCGTTCATTAATAAACTAAGAAAAGACGAAATGGCAGAAAAAAAAAAATTGTTAATTTTAATAATTCTTCACCTCGCTGTCTTCGAAGGCCGAATGTACACAAAGTAGCTCGTTAAGCAGTACTTTTTTTTAATGATTATGAAATCTGAGAGTCTTGCGCATTTCTGAGGCTAACTAAGAAACCATTAAAACATCTGTTTGGATTTTTAATTTATTTTTGAAAATTCAAGTCATAATTTACCTAACGTAAATTTTTGACTTTAGACCAACACTTTAATAACTTTTATCAAAGTTACGAAGCTGATTATTTTATGCCTAGAAGAACAACTTGTGAAGATTCAGTTACAAAAAAAAGTAATTGAAAAAAGTTTCTAGTTTTTTTTTTAGAAATTTTCAAAATTGATAAGGCGAAAATTCATGAAAATTCAGAAAAAAAATCATAACTCCGAAACTATGAAAAATCGCGGAACATACATGGGGGTGATTCGGATACCCCATGACAAGAGGGACCTAATTTTTTTTTTTTGACGTCAATCCCCCGGCCACCGTGTATAATATCTGTAAACGACTTCCTATGCACGTTTCTCTGAATTGTAAATGAGTTTCTGAAAAGTCGTATGTTCGTAGCCGATTTCTAACCCATCGGTTATCGGTTCCTTGGCAATAAATAACTATGTATTATTAGTGATCAATATACCAATAATCTCTGTACAAAAAGCAGTGATATCCCATCAAAAACATAAATGTGAATGATATGAAAGCCAAGTTCAATAGGTAAGAACAGACGTCGTTATCGACTTCGCCGACAAAAGAATTGAGATATATATGGGTGCTGCCAAGTTCTCTGAAGAAAATCATGAAATTTTAGTTACAAGATCACTAGAGATGTAAATTGTTATTCAAGCTTAAGATTTGACTTGGCTAGTTTTCACGTACAGGCTAAATAATATTTATTTAATGAACTCTACTTCGTTTAGTCATACCAAGGAGAATCTTTAATTCTCCTTGGTCATACGGAGGTTAGTGTACTTTCTGTTTGTATTGTACTTATACTGTTAGGTTGATATCTTACCTATGTGACTTTTCTGAAATTTGGTTTGTTGGTAAAAACTAGCAGTCGAATCTTGAGCTTGAATTACAATTTACATCTCAGTGATCTTGTCTAAAATTTCATGATTTTCTTCAGAATATTTATGTTTTTGATGGGATTTCATATTTATTTCATAAGTCAAGTGCCTTCTAAGGGTTTTTCGTCTATATTTCGTCTAGTTACCATTTCAGGTGCCGGGGACCTTTCAGTCGTTATCACGACGCTTCAAGCGTTCTCGTTTTTTCGCGCACAATACACACGATAATTGAAACTAGTACTAAAAAAACCCGACAAGTGCGAGTCGTATTCGGCCACCGATGGTCCGCGCAAATTTTTAGGCAGGCTTTACCCGGGTCTTACCCTAACTTCAAAGACATTTTTTTTATGATTTTATTACAAATGTATAGTTTTCATAGGCTTAGTCAAATTCACAGTTTAATGGCCTGCGCAGACGACGGACTTTTCTCCGCGGACTTTTTTATCCGCTAAAATTGATCGCTTGCAACTGTATCAAGTAACGCAAACGAGTGATTAAAAATACCGCGTACTAAAAATCCGCCGAATAACCGAGGACATGCAGGGAGCGGACCGGCTTATTGTACGCGGGAGTCCCCGAAAAAAATAGAACTCGTGTGACGAGGCGAAGCAACGCACACGGCGACTTTAGCGGACTTTAGTCCGCCGTGTGCGTTGTCCGCGTTGAAATATAAGGGGATGGACCGAGTATTTCGTACGCCCGTGTGCGTTGAGTTCGCGGTTAATCCGGACCTTTTCTTCGCGGAGCGAACTTTTTTCTTCGCCGCGGAGAAAAGTCCGTCGTCTGCGCAGGCCATTAGGTCAATGGAAAGTACTATAAATTTTTATTTTGTAGAGCGTCGAAATATACGTTTTTTTGCCTTAGCTAAGAAGTGTTGTGTTTTCACAGCTCCACGGGACCGTAGACTTAGAGTATATCTATTACCTGAGTGGATGAGATAAAATCGGGGTTAATAAAACACTGTGCCCATGCCGCAGAGGGCGTAATGTTACCATATTACTTAAAATCGTGTTTTTTCTTTTTTTTTTTCTTGTGATTGTGATTTTACGGTAGGCTCTGAATACACACGTCTAGATCAACATTCAGGTTCAAGGTCTATTAACGCTTCGGTGCTTCGACGCTGTGTGGGAGTTATGTAGACGTTTATTTCAATGAACGTTCCTTTTTCTGTTAATAGTGGAATTCATAAACTCTAGCGCATTCTGCGTCTTAATCAATTGCATTGTGAATAGCAACAGTTCATTTTCTTTGATAGTTAGATGAACAGTAAGAAATAAGTTTCAGCGAAAAATAAAATGATTGTTTTGAAATCTCTGATCATTTAAATGACGATGAGGTTTGACATCTAATATACTTCTTATTTCACTGGACAGTAAAATCGGCGTCGATAGCGCATAGATCTTTGCATGCTAGCCATTGCCGCCCTATTAATTTAGCTTATGGGCGATTTGAGAATTGAGAAATGAATGTTCCGTTGGTTTGGACATGTACATCAAGAAAGACTTTTCTTCCTTAATCCTCTCTACATGACAAAGCAAATATGTAGAGCGATTGTGAGTGGAAGGGCCGTAAGGGACGCCCCAGGTGGACATACTTCGACAAAATAGGGGATGTATTAGCAAAGGGTAAGATAAAAAGTACCCGAAACCGACGTGCGTGCATACAACGACTAATGAATGTCGATGAAGCGAAAGTTATTTGTCAGGATCGTGGCATGTGGCAGTCTCTGGTCTCTGCCTACCCCTCTGAGATACAGGCGTGAGCTTATGTATGTATCTATGGGCGAATTTGTAACGATAATGCCAAATTGATTTAGCTAAGTAAAGTGCAAAAATAGGTTGTACGACAAGGTCGTGAATCGTGATTTTATCACTATGTGGCATTGTGTAAGGAAACCATCGCAATGCCCTTTCGGGCATGTTTTTGGATGCATATTGTAAAGGACGCTACATTCAAATCTAAATAGTAACATTAGTTGATTTGTAAAGTGAATCAACAGGTGTAGGCTGTTAGGCCTGTTAGTGACATTTATATAGGTCACGCACGATAGTTTTTTGTGGCGTGGACGGTCGATGAAGTTTGTCCACACCCTGACGTTGTCCTCGCATATCGTGGGAATCGTACGGCGTCTCTTGTGTATACGCTGTTCATGTTTTTTTTCTTTCTGGTTTAGTGGATACGAGTAAAAAGTCGACGTGGATTGCATCGGCTAACTTAACGCAGAATAAAGATTTGCCACATAATGTTTGCACATCCTCCACACAGCACATTCGCTTGTCCTGGTCCCAAACTAGGATACCCAGTGAAACCAGGATAGGACATCATTAACATGGTAAACGTATTTGAAAATTTTCATGATACAAACAACCGAAATTGTCTTCCGTTTTTGGTTCTGAACATAAACAACTTTTGTTTCTTTACCCAGAGTTGGTTTTTATTTACATTCCCTATACAGATACAGTGATATTAGTGTCAAATATACAGGTATTTAATTCAGTTAAATTAATTTATTTCAAATTCAAAATCATATAAATTTGTTAGCGATTTAAGCATTTTTAGCAAGTTTACAGATGCTCTTTTATTTTAGTTCACAACTTAATTATAAGTATACTGTGGATAACATAGTGGACTACATGTTCATTATTTCAAAATTCTGTTAATTTTTGTAATATATTTTAATATATAGTTGTTGGTTGTCCCAAATAAATAAAATAGAGATAAATTGTCTTTATTGTACACAAAAATGACACTACGAGTATAATTTCTGTCACGTTATAATCATATTAAGGCGCAGGACTATTTTGGTCCGCTGTTGTACGTTTCTGTCGCACCGTTCGTTTCCGACCAAATAGGAGTGGGCATTTTTGTCGTCACTACAGTGTCAACGCCCAAACTAGTACTCCGGAATATTTTCGTTTCAGTTTGGGTAAGTTTCTTCAGGCTCTCTTTAAACAGCACTCCGTTGACATCGCAATATTAGCTGGTGACCGTCATGTTAATGTCACTGTTTCTGATGAATATTTGATCCGGCTTGACCTTAACATTAGTTTGCATCGACACCATTGAGTGGCTAGTAGTGTATAGAGGTGGGTGACGCATCGGTCGTGTGTTAGTCCTAATTGAGCCGTTGTATTGTGGCCACGCGTCGCGGCGCGCCCCAGCCGCCCAGCCGCCGGCGGCGATGGGGCCCCGGCCACCATCAGCATGTTCCTGAACAGATCCTTCAGCGCCCGACTCCGCCACGGGAAGAGAGAAGTCGTGCTCGGTAATAACGGCACAGGCTGCCTGTAAGCCGCGTGTGCCCAATATGTTCGTTGACGCGTCTTGGAGCGGCTCCCAATTTTGAGTGGCGCTGGAGCCACGTGTCTGACGGCGTGTTATCAATATTTTATGTGCCACTGCATGATGTCTATTGATTTTGCCGGGCAAGTGCAACTAAAAGCGATACGGCTTTGTTTTTACAGTCGATTTAGCAATTGGATGTCGGCGTCGTCGAACGCTCCGGACCTACGTTGTTGATCCGTTGTTTAATCGTGTTCCCGTTTTAAAGTATCGGGTTTCGTTTATCTGCTGACGCGATCAATTTGTGCTAGGATTATAGTAGGTGAGATCACGTACTTTTTTTGTAGGAGAAAACGTAGCTGCACGTTTGCTAAATAATAGTGTGCAGAATAATTTTGGAAAGCAGGTATCATTTTAATTATTGTATGCAAAACTTACTTTCGTAGATTTTACTTTTAGGCGCGAACAACACAGTTCAAAACTGCTTTTAGCATTTTTATTTTCAGTAGCCGAGAATTGCAATGTAACGTAGGCTGTGAATGAAAACACTGACATCGTGAACCACAGCTTACTATACAACTTTGAATGGGTAATGTTGCCAGCATGCCAATCTTATCGTACTTGCATTACGGGAGACTGCAACGACTTTGCACTGCCTTTAACACGTACATGATACAAATGTTGGTGGGGCTGATAAGAGAAAATGCCTGCAAAAATATAGACTAACAACACTGGGTGATACAAAAAGGTTTTTGGAGTAGGTTTGCCTTTCGTCCTTCGGTTTTGCCCATGATCCTTACGGCTTAGTAGGCCTTATCCACGCGAAATACTGATAAATTAAGTCGCTGATGCTACAGAGTCTCTGGATCCTTCACGTATCTGATGTAAATAAGTCATACCACTAGTACCTACTAGTTCCATAAACAGTAGTTTATGGAGACATCAAAGTTTTAATAACGGATCTCTAAAAAGTTACTGTAAAGCTCGTCAGCTCGTATTTTCCTCAAATAAAAGTTCACAACACGCTTTTAGCTCCACTGCTCTTTATCATCGTATACTCAGGAAAGAAGATACACTAGTTTTAATAACCGACACCGACCGTCTATCGCAACTGCTTTATCGATTAATAAAATGACTGGCTAATGCCGGTTAATTATCAATAACTTTAGCCACATCGCAAAGTGAACCTTATAGCAGCGAAATGTTCGAGACCGCGTGTATTAGAGTAGATATTATGGTACTAGATGACCCACAAAATTCTTTTAAGTTCCTGGAAAGGAGTGGCTTACCGAACGACTACTATTACCATAACGAATTAGGAAGAACTTCCTACTGAGCCTAAGGGGGTGTCATATATTTTGGTGTCACAACACCTACGACTCAATGTAGGTTGTAATTACTCTATTGAGCGGTTTATACAGTGTGGCCCTGGATAAAGTGCAATCCCGAAAGGGGATGAAACTAGACCATGAATCATTGACTAGAAAAATATAAAAAAAAATTATAAAAAATTATTGTAGGATTTATTGGTATTTTAAGATTTTCATGTTTCATTAAGGACTCTATGTACAAAAGTATTGATTTCTTCCAAAATAATGGGTCTATTTCTTTGAAATAAAAAAAAACAGTATGCCTAATACCTGGCGATGACCATGAAATAATAAATAGTCCGCAAAAAAGTAACTATCTTGGGTAAAAAAATTTATTTTTATGAAAAAAATGATTTTCTTAGACGTTTATTTTAAAAAACTTCAAATTACTAAAAAAATGTGCCCTATAACAATGTAATTTTATAGCTTACTTTTATTCTTTACCATTTTAGCTTCCAAATAAAAAAAAAAACAATGTTCTAACTAAAAAATTGGCTAGGTAGGAGTTATTTACATTTTAGTAGGTAATAAAAGTCAGACTTTAATCACAATAACTTTATTAATAAAATTATCTGTAATTTACAATTTTGCATTTTTATTTAATGCATTAAATGTTCAAAATGGCCTCCTCGATTTTGCAAGCACATTACTGCACGAATATTAATTTGGTTAGTGGCTCTGCGAATCATTCCTGGATAATTTTTAATGTCATTTGCGCACTGAATTATTCGGTCGTGCAACTGTGCCTCGGTATTTATTGGCGTGCTGTATACTCTTTGCTTCATGACACCCCATAAAAAATAATCTAGGGGTGTCAGATCAGGTGAACGCGCTGGCCAGCCTACTGGCCCTCCTCGGCCAATCCACCGGTTCGGGTAATTTTCGTTCAAAAATCGCCGCACCTCCCGCCCATAATGTGCAGGTCATCCATACATTTGGAGATACATACGCCCACGCCGTCTCGTAGCCAGGGGAACATCTTCCATTAACATGGGTAAATTTTGTAGTAATTCTAAAAAACGTTCAGCATTTAGGGTTCTGGGTAAAATGACTGGACCAATTAAAATGTCGTCGATGCCCATACGTTTATTGAAAATTTTACTTGAAAAGTAGATGCCCGCTTCAATCGTGGATTTTCGTGAGACCACTGGTGCAAATTTCTGCAGTTTGTAATGCCGTCTCGGGTAAATGTCGCTTCGTCCATCCAAAAAATGCGTTTGGGAAAATTTGGGTCAGCTCTAATTTTTCTTAGAATCCACGTCGACATTACGCATCTTGTACGATTATCTACATTTTCGTGTAAATGTTGTACTCGTTGGTAATGGAAAGGATGCAATCCCTCCTTTTTCAAAATTCGCCAGACAGACGTCTTCGATATGCCATGACGCAACGCTAATCGTCTTATGCTTGTTGTAGGGTCAGCAAACAGATCGTTTAAAATGGCCTCTTCTATCGCATCGTCAATAACGACAGCTGGTTGCTCACGGCGATCTCGTGCCAAACCAAGTCCAATGTTGGAGAGCCTCCTATGAATCTCTTGAAAATTTCGAGCTGAGGGTATGAGTCTGCCCGGGAAAGCATTTATGTATGCAGTCCGAGCGACTGTTGTGCGACCATGTGACATGCCATAATAATAATGCATGTCGGCTATTTCTCGAGGTGAGAACTCTGTCAATCGCGGCATTTCGTCAACACTTAACAGCAGAACAGGAACAGTCCAAACGTAACGAACAGTAGAAAACGTAACAGTCAACAATGTAACAAAAACTTAATAACAAATCAACGAGAACACAATGCGAGAACGAGAACAGTAGTAGCAGCGGCGAGAATATCGGAGCGACTGTGTAAGTCCTGTTTCGAACCCCCTGCCTCCCCTCCCCTCGCCTTCCCTCTACCTGAGTGTAGAACAAAAGGACTGCGACTGCCGAAGGGCACAGAGTAGGACGGAAACAATGGAAAAAACGGTCTCTACCTGCACGGTAACACGATTAGGCTCCACTTTAAAAGTTCGTAGATAGCGTGTTTTTTTAGTTAGAACATTGTTTTTTTTTTTATTTAGAATCTAAAATGGTAAAGAATAAAAGTAAGCTATAAAATTACATAGTTATAGGGCACATTTTTTTAGTAATTTGAAGTTTTTTAAAATAAACGTCTAAAAAAATCATTTTTTTCATAAAAATACATTTTTTTACCCAAGATAGTTACTTTTTTGCGGACTATTTATTATTTCATGGTCATCGCCAGGTATTAGGCATACTGTTTTTTTTTATTTCAAAGAAATAGACCCATTATTTTGGAAGAAATCAATACTTTTGTACATAGAGTCCTTAATGAAACATGAAAATCTTAAAATACCAATAAATCCTACAATAATTTTTTATATTTTTTTTTTATATTTTTCTAGTCAATGATTCATGGTCTAGTTTCATCCCCTTTCGGGATTGCACTTTATCCAGGGCCACACTGTATATATCGCACACTTGCAAAAACAACGTGTTATTTTGGAAACCTTTACTTTACAGGAGAGCATTTTTAAGGTTTCAAAGTATGGCCGAAAGAGATGGCGCTATAACGTGATGCAGTGTCTCTTTTGCTCATTTTTCCGGCGTTTTCGGAGTAGATAAATAAAATCGCCTTTTTACTGAAAAAGAGCTCGTTGTGGCGTTTCTAAATAACTATGAATAAAAAAATGGTTTTCTTCGAGATAATAATATCGCACCCTTGCAAGAACAACGTGATATTTCGAAGAACACCATGTTTTATTCATAGATTTTTTTTTTACTGCGATTTTATTTACTCCGAAAACGCCGGAATAATGAGCAAAAGAGACACTGCCTCACGTTATAGCGCTATCTCTTTCGGCCATTACTTTGATACCTTAAAAAAATGCTCTCATGTAACGTAAGGGTTCCGAAATAACACGTTGTTTTTGCAAGTGTGCGATATGATGTTGTTCTTGCAAGGGTACGATATGGGGGTTCTAACTTATTCCATCTAGTCATACACCTAGTTCTACACGTTTTTCTCTTTGTTAGGTACGTTAACGGAAAGCCGTCATGAAACAGTATGTTCCAACTGCTTTTTTTTTTATTCAAAAAAGCGACCAACCATTTTTATGTTCTCAAGAACAATAGTTTTATAACAATTTTATTTATGTGCTGTAGTCCACCGACCCTTTATTTGTGTTTCGGTTTTTCCATAGTAACTCTAAGTAAATATTGGGTCCCAAAGTGAATGTTGTTCTTAATAGTGATAAAGCCATCCCTAGATTTCGTTACGTATTAAAAAACCGTTGAAATGCAAGTAAGACTATCTTTCTATCTAACTGTAGATGCGCGTTGCGGCAAAATCGGTAAATCAATCTGTTTCCAGACCTGTGAACATAGCGACAAACAGAAACCTCTGCCGGTGAGTGAAAAATCAATAAATTAATAAAAGGCTAACCGATAATGAAGCTTGGCCTAAATGTCACCTTATTCAGCACCATTTGAAACACATTACGAACGCGTGGGACAACTGCTACTATTCCATACGAATATAAAAATAATACTGCACTGTTTTTTAGCTTGAAGGTATTTTGTCCAATATTTTGTACGACAAGAAAAAATCTAATCTGATAATACATTAAAATCTCCTGTCTCAGTGTCTGTTATGGAACTCTTTCGAAACTGCTTCACCAATGTTTATGTTTTTTTTGTTTATATTTGGAAAATTGCTTGTAAGCCTTATTAATACGGCAAAACAACGTTTGCTCGGTCAGCTAGCAATTTCATAATATTCCGTTTGATAATCGTCAACATACTTTCACCGTGACGGTTCAAGTTTGTGAATACATCCAATTCAACATAGTATACGTTCCGGTGAACTCAATTCGGT
Source organism: Yponomeuta plumbellus (assembly GCA_947310845.1). Taxonomy (NCBI): domain Eukaryota; kingdom Metazoa; phylum Arthropoda; class Insecta; order Lepidoptera; family Yponomeutidae; genus Yponomeuta; species Yponomeuta plumbellus. The sequence continues at coordinate 16,767,442 of OX371196.1, forward strand.
AATATGCGAGTAATAGTAATATACTAATTAAGGTCATGAAACTTATGTCCGAGGTGTCTGAATTAGACATTGAAAATATTTTAAGGGTACCTTATAAAGGCTCGGTGTCTCATAATGATAAAATTACTCGTAATTAAAGCCGCATTTAGTTCGAGCTCGGCTCTTTTATGAGTAAATGCATTTCTATACCTACCGTGAGTTAACGCTGCGAAGCTTTTGAAAAAGCGACATTCTGGCGATGTAATTTTTTCTCAACCATAAAAAGAACAATTCACACTTTACTGCGTAATCGTGTAGTTGACCTTCGGAAGCCTCTATCACACTACAGCACTCTGTCCGCAAATGGCTACACACGCCGCCGCTTTGCCGGCGAAGTTTTGTAGTTCGAGACAGTTCCATTTAACGCGACCCTTATAGTAAAGTGCACTTCTATACATATAGCGAGTTAAACTGAACGTAGACGACGAGAAAACGTTCTGGTAACATACAACTGTAGTTGACCTTAAGAAGCCTCTGTCATACACACCGCTACACTGAGTTCGTACATGACTGCCTCCGCCGCCGCTTCTCCGGCGAATTATGTTCTGTACTTCGGGACACTCCCATTAAACGCGACTTTTATGACCTAAGTGCACTACTATAACTGTCGGAAGATAAACTGAACGTAGACGACGAGTTCTAGTTACAAATAGGTGTAGAACCGCAGCACTCAGTTCTCAAATGTCTCTGCTTTTCGGACTAAGTCCTGTAGTTCGGGATCGCCACGTAACGCGCCCTTTTATGTATTGAGTGCACCCCTAAAACTATTGTGTGCTAAATGCTGCAGACACGCAGAGAAAATTCTGTTTTAAACGTTTTTTTCCCATTTGTGTCCCAGTGCTGCGCAAAGGCCTCCCACATGATCTGTCCTCCTCCCTGTCCGGAACAGACTGGTCTGTCCAGGTAAAAACTATAAAAAAATAAACACCTTCATTCTTTATCTGGTTGTGCAATAAAGCGTTCTCTATCTTCAGAACATAGCGCTCCTAAAATATACTGTAAGACCTTTACTGAAAAACACAATATGGTCACAAGTAAAATTATTGACGGATTGATTGATATCTATCTAACACATGGTTCTTAAGGTCAACTATACGGATAAGCTTTACTATTCGAGTGATTGAACTTAAGAAGCCTTTGTCACTCACAATGGAGCACTCAGTTCGCAAATTACTCAGTATCAGCCTCCGCACAGTAAATGTTACGATGACGAAAGAAAATCGTGGTGACGATGATTTTCAACAATAAAAAGTAAAACACATGAACGATGTTATTGTAACCGTGTTGTAACTAAGAGTACCTCTCTACCTCGAAAGGCTCTTTCACGTATACTGCGGCACTCAGTTCGCAAATGACTCGCACATCCTCTCCGACGAATTAGGTCCTTTAGTTCGGGACAGTCCCATTTAACGCGCCCTTTACGAGTTAAGTGCACTCTCTGTGTCTATCGCGAGCTACACGTTGAAAACGAAAGGGAATGTGATGTCGTTTTAACCCACAAAAATGAGACTTTAATGTAGCGCCTAATGGCGCAGTGGATAGATCAGATGCCTCTCATTCGTGAGGTTTTTTTTTTTCGAATTCAGACTTGTAAGTTTCGTACTTACATTTAATTTTATAAATTCGTTGTAGCAATACCACGCGGTAACGTAAAGGAAAACTTGGCTTACCATCTAGGTAAATTAAATTGCACATATCTGTGAAAGTGCGTGAGCAGGTCAAGACTATTAAGGGGCTCCATCCGACTTACTAGCGCCACCAAGGGAAAAGTGATAATAATATCTTTTTTTAAAGATCGTTTTTGCAAAAAATTCTGTCTGTTCGTGCCCTAAAAATTTGTTTCCTTAGACAGCCAATGAACGGATGATAGATTTACTTTCACGCAACTTATTAAGTTTTTGTAACGAAATCAAATTAAAACATTTGGATAAATATAGGTATAACTAGGACTATAACTAAATCGCGCAGTTTGCGATGGACACTTAAGGGAATTTTATTTATTTGTTAATTTGATTAAAGACTGAAGAATTCTAAGTTACATCCCGTGTCCCCGCTAATGATGCCGGAGATATAGCCAAGTGCAATCATGTGGTCAAGTGGCTCAGTCGCATAATATACCTTTCGCAAAATGCACCCCATACGCAAAACGTACCATTCTCACAATGCAACTTTCTCATTATGTGCCAGGCATTGTACTAGCACAATCGACTTTCCGTGTCGTAACGTCTATATTGCGATAGGCCCCCGTAATTAACATGAGGCGAGTGACGCAGAAGATGTTTAGTCTAGTCTCTAGTAACTTTTGGATATAGATTCGAAACGAGTACACAAAATGGCGACTATTTAAATATATGACATTAACCTCTTAAGGTTGTTTTTAATGCATCCCTTTCGCTCACACTTTCTGACGTTTTTATCACAAAAGATATCTCAAAAGCAATACTCATTCTTTAGCAAACATAAACACATAAATATAATAATATACATACATACATATACGCACGAGCTGAACACATTACCCTCCCTTTATTTCTCCGCAGTCTGGTAAGCAACATTCAATCGATGTTCCTTTTCGGAATAACCTATGAACCTACATACGGCAATTTTACGTTAGAAATTTTGTGCCCCATGTATGTGGGAAGTCCACAGGTTTGTATAAACTTACTGCGTTCGGTATCCGGAATCGAAATTCCGAAACTGAATCATTTCAACTGTTATGTGGGCCGCTTTAATGCTTGTTAGTTTATGCTCCAACTCGGCTGGTTTAACCCTTGCTCGTATACAAACAAAACTGAAGCTTAAACAGGCCCATGCTAATCTACAAACAACAAGTAACTTTATGCCAACATGGAAGCTTAGCTGAGAGGGTAGAATTTGCAATAATAACTTCTACACAATACAATCACTTGTCCTAGTCCCAAACTAGGCCGCCCTTTGCTGCAATAGCCAGGCAAGGGCTTCACAAACATAGAAATACACCTAGGCTGAGGCCGTTTGCACAAATCAAGTACGGCGGAGGTAGTCCAGTTTGCGCACCCGCCTAAATAGCACCTGCACAAATAGCACCTGACCTAGTCCAGATTGGGCATCTATTGATATTTTTGGCAGGTGCTGTTAGTGAATTCAAATGTATTTATTCTGCCAAAAATATCAATAGGTGCCTAATCTGGACCAGGCCAGGTGCTATTTAGGCGGGTGCGCAAACTGGACTACCTCGTACGGCGGCCTCTAGTGGCAATCAAAACCACGTCTGTTTTGTTGGTCAAGCGCTAGATAAGATTAAACTGTTTACCGCTAGACTATAGAAACAATCGACACTCGTGAACTCTATCTAGTTACATTACGAGCGATTTCGCAAATGAAATGATGAAAAAGATTCTAGTTTAATGCTACGGTTTCAGCAAAATATCCAGTACCTTTTTTACATAACATAAAGATATGTTGGAGCGATAGTCTCTTACTGCCAACTCTGTACCTAATTTACGTTAAACTTATTTTATTTTAGTTTATTTGGGAAAATTGCAGCTTACATTAAAAATGATCACACATTTGATTTTACTAAAAGCTAAAAATAAGTTTCCGCCATAAATATAACAAAAAGTGCAAGCACAATAAGTTTAAACTACACTAATAATACACAAACATTTTCACTAGAGCTGAGTTGCTACTGGCAAATAAATACGTGTTCTTTGTCCTACTAGGAGGCGTTACCGTATTGAAGCATCAGCAATTCAGCATATGATATAGATCCAAATGAAACAAACATATATGTTATAACTCTTGCAGGAAAGACTTACAAGGACCAAAAGAATAGAAGAATGAAATAGAAAGCATTTATTATCATATTAAGAAAGGGTCGAGGCTCAGCATTATGCAACCAAGTCAACGCAAAACGCAAAATGACGTCGCGCGGAAAAAATTAGTCATTCGCGTAAATTCTTTTTCCAGTAAATAAAATAACAATTCATCTTATATGTGCAATATTCTGGTTCCGGCCTTAAACTGCCTCTGCGATAGCATGAAAAAAGTGATGCTATATCATGAAACACTACAAAGCTTTTGCCTCCAAACTGTTTTTGAATTGGGTCGATTATGTTTACCTATTCCGGGATTTATTATTATAATGTATTCACAGCGAAATCCAAATACACAAAGCGGATGCTCCGCTTACAATTTACTCTTATATTCATATCACTCAACGATTTTTGCCTGAGTATAAATCATTAGATTTATACTTTATATTAATACTAGCTGTTGCCCGCGACTACGTCCGCGTGGGCTTTAGTTGAGTAAAGTGTTTGCAAATAAGATAGCGATACTTTTAGCGCATGCGAAAGAGCTTTAATACTAACTTCGCAACCCCCTCTTACCCCCTTAAGGGATGATTTTTGAAAAACTACTTTAATTATCTTTCATGTTTTTTTTTAAAAACCTTCATGCTGAATTTCATTCGAATAACTTCAACAATGGCAAAGTTTCATACTAACATTGCACCCCCCCTTTCCACCCCCTTAAGAGATGATTTTCGAAAAACTATTCTACATATGTTTCAAGACATTCAATGAAGGACCTTCATTCTGTATTTAATTTGAATAACTTCATAAACGGCAAAGTTCCATACTAACTTTGCACCCCCCTTTTACCACCTTAAGGGACGATTTTCTAAAAACTATTTTACATGTTATTCATAACTTTTAATGAAAGATGAAAGATATGAAGGCATATTGAATCTCATTCGAAAAACTTCAAAATCGGCAAAGTTTCATATTAAGTTTGCACTCCCATTTTTCCCCCTTAAGGGATGATTTTTAAAAAACTATTTTACACGTGTTTCATAATTTTAAATGAAGAATCTTCGTACCAAATTTCATTTGAATAACTTCAAAAACGGCAAAGTTTCATACTAACTTTGAAGCCCCATTTTACCCCCTTAGGGGATGAATTTTGTGTATATTTGGTGGGTCTGAGAATAGGTAGTGGGCTAATGAATATGGCAAAACAACGTTTGCTGAGTCAGCTAGTAAATACTTGTATTTATATGAAAATAGGGCAGTATTAGCTAAGGGCAAGATAAAATGTTCCCGAATCCGGCGCGCGTCCGAATACAACGACTAATGAGTGGTGACGAAGTGGACGAGGGCTGTCAGGTTCGTGGCAAATCACATAAACGATTCATTTTCCGGATTACTATGCAAGGTAACTTTTAAATTGGTTTATTCCAATAAATTGCCAATAAAAGAGTGCGAACTTCATAGAACAAACGTATTTAATAAACCGTTTTATTGTCACTGGATTCAGTGTTCATAATTCAATTAAAATGTTACTAACAGACCGTTTAAGATTTACGTTTTAGCATGAAAAGATATAATACAAGTTATATAATAAAAGGCCTATATCAAGTTTTAAGCTAAGATTGGTGGTATACAACTGTGCTACATTTGATATACCACGTTATTATTATAAAATACATGTTATTATGTTACGGCTAAAACCCGAAGTCTGGCTACACCTAGTTGTAGCCGGCTAGAACTAGGTGTAGCCCCTTACTCTTGGTTAAATCTAATATAAGCCGAATGTATTCGGTCAACCGAATGTGAAGACTTTAACCCGTTTTAATTTAAACTCTTTCTACTAATATTATGATTAATCCCTTATTAAAAAATCAACGGTGGGCACCCTTTTAAAAAAAAAAAAGCGACTTCAGAACACTAAAAACGCAGAAATCATTTAAAAATATGACCGCTACATTCTACAAAACCTATTTCAGAGTTCTTTATTTTGTATTTATTTACTACTCTTGCCATTCCAAATTTGTTTTTTTTTGTATTTTATTAATAATTCATCTTTCCGTGGAAATAAGGGAAATAATCGTACCTCCTCTACGGCGAAGACTCCGAGGAGCCGTCTAGTGTCAACATCATTAGCGTCTGCCTTGTATCCGCTCGGAAGGCGGGCCGCTACGTGCTACGTCCGCTACGAGAACCCGTAGCGCTACGGCTACAAGCTACGGGCCTACGGCCGTCCGGCGAAATAATATAACTACGTACGGCAAACTTGAGAATTTTAGCGCCACGTTTAAGATGTTTGCAGCTGGGATGAACATAAATTACGTCACAGCGTGGACTCTTTTTAATTAATGTTACTAAACGTTTAGTAACCATTCTTTATAATCCACTTCGTAATTTATTAAAATGTTTGGTGTGCAGTCAATCTTTTTGTTTTGTGGGTCGCTGTTGAATTTATATTATATTCTACGTATACGTAGGTCACACTAAAAGTTTTGCGTAACTTAAAAAAACAACATGTTATAACCAAAATATTATGTTTATTGCTTTTCAAAATACTCTCCTTTACATTTTAAACATTTTTTCATACAATCGAACCATATTTTAAAACAGGAGGACCACAGATCTGAAGGCATGTTTTCTACGGGCTGATTGAACGCTATCACTGCCTCTTCAGAGTTGGTAAAAGTGAAACCTCTCATCAAATGTTTGATTTTGGGGAAAATACAGAAATCACAGGGTGCTAGATCGGGGATATGTGCAGGATGGGTGACAAGTTGTACTTTTTCGGAAGTTAAAAATGACTTTGTTTTGTTGGCCGTGTGTGAAGAAGCGTTGTCATGACGTAGGAGAACGGCTTTTTGGGCGTCTTTCGCGATTTTTTTCTAACACCCTGAGTAAACAAATGGTAGAATACTACTCGGTATTAACACTCTTTTGATCTTCAAGTAGAATTGTGCAGATGGGACCCGTAGCTGAGAAAAAAAATGCGATCATTTTTTACCAACGTTTCTCGCCTGCCTCACTTTTGTTGGCCTGTTCTCATTTTCAAACACCCATTCACAAGATTGCTGGTTTTTTGTCGGGTTCAAAACATTAAATCCACGTTTCGTCTCCTATGACAATGTCATAAACAGCATTAGAATGTCCGTGGTCGTATTTCATTAGCATCTGTGAGCACCATTCCACGCGAGCCCGCTTCTGCTCCGCTGTCAGTTCATGAGGGATCCAACGACAACAAAGTGTCCTAACTTTTAATTCTTCGTGTAAAATTTTCTGAATTTGGCTCATACCAATCCCCAATAGTCCTATAATTGTCTCATAGGTAATCCGCGGGTTTTTTTCAATTAGCCGCTTAACAGTAGCCACATTATTTTCGTTGACGGCAGTTGAAGGCCGCCCTTCACGAAATTCATCATGTAAAGAAACCCGACCTCTTTCAAATTCAGCAAACCATCGCCTAACGGTGCTCAAACAAGGTGCTTCTCTCCCAAAAGCATTTTGAAGACGAGCGGCACAGCCTTGCGGAGAGAGAGAACTTTTAAAATCATAAAAAATCATCGCTCTAAAATCTTTTCGACTCAACTCCATTTTCGTTCCGTACGTAGAGCTTTGATGTGTGAAAAAAAACAATTGACAAATGATTTCCCGACAATTTTTATTTTATTACTAAGAAGGTTTCAAGTCGCTTCAAACAATATAACATTCGAAATTCAAATAGTTCCGATTAGCTAGAAGTGCAAAACTTTTAGTGTGCCCCATGTATTTGTACGTATATTATATGCTGTCCTCGGGTCGAGTTGTAAGGGAGGACAATACAGCAAAAAAAAATCCACTACATAGTTGGTACAAGTGCCTACCTAACATGATCCTATGAATTCTATCAATAACATACAATAATAAACATTAAAATACTAATTAATCAGTCGTCGACTGTACCTACCAAGCCTAGAGCTTTGCTCTCTTGTATTAATTAGCAATACCCTCGATCGATACAGTCTTTAACGTTTCATGATTCTTATCGACGGGCGTCATGTGCCGTTAGCAACGCGTACGGTCAGCCTCGCAAGCTCGCCTTACTCGTAAAGCACGAAAATATGGCTATAAACTTGGGAGTGTTCCAGCGTTCACTTGAAACGAACGAACTTGCGAGATTAGACTCGAATGTACACATATAATCTCGGCATTTTCCCTAACGTACTGATGGCCGTATTTTTAAGTATACGGTTAACAGAAATGCTCTATCCCCCAAATTCTCGATTTCTTTTCTGTTTAATCTACTGTTACAAGTTTTTTTGTAGGTCAAGGAATTTAATAAAAACTGACAGCTGTCAACAGTACGTATGTTTACATATTGGTAGAGTACGGGGGTTTGTTAGTTTGTCTTATAACTACAGTCGTAAAATATCATTCGCCTCTATATTGTAACTAGTATTTTGTTTACTATAACCTGAAAATTATTCGTTCGGTCCGATTCGCAAAGTCTATTTCCGGCGTCACATAAATTCGGTCGCGTACTACCAAACAAACTAGGAGATCTGGATAAAATTGTGCTTCGATCCGCTATTTAAAAGCAAACTGAATTAAGGCGAACTATTGCTTTTTGAACGTCTTACTGTTATATTTATCTATCCAACCCATAAACGGAGTCTTTTCGTAAAATTTAATCAGCCTAATTAGTCATATGAAATACGTCATTATATTCATTCAAAGTTCTTGGAAGAACCTACCTCTAGAAGTTTTTTGTTTGACGTGTTATATTATAGCCTTCATCTCATTCTGAAGAGATATTCGATTCCTATGATCAGAATATATTGCTAAATTACCATACCGGAGGAAATTTACATGCGCTGCTGGAACTCCGTTTATCGAATAAAGCTGAATAATAAATTGTGCAAAGATGGAGTCTGAAATCAACTTTCATGCATAACTTTTGCTCTTTCTGGTTATGAATGTTGAATGAGATCGAAACTTAAGAGTACCTACACGTGTAAAGCTACTACCGCTACTGCAGTCGTTTTTGGAGGATAAATACAGGGTGGCCGGGGGATTGACGTCAAAAAAAAAAAATTAGGTCCCTCTTGTCATGGGGTATCCGAATCACCCCCATGTATGTTCCGCGATTTTTCATAGTTTCGGAGTTATGATTTTTTTTCTGAATTTTCATGAATTTTCGCCTTATCAATTTTGAAAATTTCTAAAAAAAAAACTAGAATTTTTTTTCAATTACTTTTTTTTGTAACTGAATCTTCACAAGTTGTTCTTCTATGCATAAAATAATCAGCTTCGTAACTTTGATAAAAGTTATTAAAGTGTTGGTCTAAAGTCAAAAATTTACGTTCGGTAAATTATGACTTGAATTTTCAAAAATAAATTAAAAATCCAAACAGATGTTTTAATGGTTTCTTAGTTAGCCTCAGAAATGCGCAAGACTCTCAGATTTCATAATCATTAAAAAAAAGTACTGCTTAACGAGCTACTTTGTGTACATTCGGCCTTCGAAGACAGCGAGGTGAAGAATTATTAAAATTAACAATTATTTTTTTCTGCCATTTCGTCTTTTCTTAGTTTATTAATGAACGAGTCGTCATCATCATGATGAATAAAAGTGGTTTTGTCAATAAAACACAGATTAAAATGTAAAAAAAATGTTTATTATAATAGGTTTTCAAAGTTGCCACCTCCAGCAGCAATACACATTCTACACCTACGTAGGAAATTATCTGTTAATCGTCTAAAAGCTGCTCTGTTTTCCTTTACAACACGTTCGGCTTCTGTTAATTTCTGCCTCAGCTCTTGTTCACTCCCACTTTCTCTGGCGTATGCTATTTCCTTAAAATAGCCCCAAATAAAAAAAACCATGGGGTTGAGGTCAGGTGAGCGTGGAGGCCACGATATTGGTCCGCCGCGTCCGATCCATCTATTGGGGTACGCCTCATTTAAATAATTTCGGACTTGCGTCGCGTAGTGACATGGAGCGCCGTCATTTTGAAGAACCATGGTTGGTCTTAGTTCAATATTCACGTCTTCTAGCAACAATGGAAGTTCATGTTCCAGAAAGTGTCGGTATCTTTCTCCATTTAATCTGGACGGCAATTCAAATGGACCAATCAGTTCGCCATTGAGAATACCAGACCACAAGTTAACGCTGAAACGATGTTGAAACGTCGACGCTCTCATTTCGTGTGGATTTTCAACCGCCCACGTGTGGTAATTATGAATATTGAAAATTCCAGTGCGCTCAAAACGTGACTCATCTGACCATAAAACTTTATTGAAAAATCCAGGATCTTGTTGTTCTTTTTGTAGCATTGTTTGGCAGAAATCAATGCGCAATTGGTAGTCTGTAGGCAGTAAAGCTTGGACTCGTCGGATATGGAACGCATGATATCCTTCATCGTGAAGTATGTCTTGGATAGAAGTTCTTGGGATGTTCAGAGTACGAGCCATAGCTCTGGTACTCGTGGAAGGATTTCGTTGAACTTCTTCGAGCACAACTTCTCTGCGATCCGGGTCAACTCTAGGGATTCCTTCCCTATCGCCTCGTTGGCCAGGAATGCGGCCTGCCATTAAGGTATTGTGCGTGTTAATAAAAACGCGATGGTCGGGATAATGCTCAGGTTGCGGCCCACCACGACGTTGAAGTTGTTCGCGATACAGTCGCGCTGCTTCAAGGCCGTTTGTGCAACTCCATAAAAATAGTGCATTTCTGCGTATTCACTTAACGTGTAACTCATCTTTTACACTTCCAAGTAAACAAAGTCGAAATCAGTATGCAAGACACAGTCCAATTAACGAGCAAAGTAGTCAAATAAGTAGGCAGCGGAATCCGCGGACAAAGCGAGACAGTGAGGTAAAACAAAATGAAGACACGTGTAACAGTAAACACAAAGTGAGAACGACTGAGGTACAAACTTGTTTTGTGTTCGCTTCTGCTGCGCTGCCCCTCTCACTCTTACCGCTGAGAGTGAGAGAGATAGCAATAGTTCGGCGGCCTCCTATCCTCAAAGACTATTGTTATTACAGGTAAAAAGTTGCGTCTGCATTTACAACCCATGACCCACGAGAACGGACCGCGCAAAATTAATTACTGTAAAACGGAAAATGCCTCCAAATTTTTTAATCTGTGTTTTATTGACAAAACCACTTTTATTCATCATGATGATGACGACTCGTTCATTAATAACCTAAGAAAAGACGAAATGGCAGATAAAAATATGTTAATTTTAATAATTCTTCACCTCGCTGTCTTCGAAGGCCGAATGTACACAAAGTAGCTCGTTAAGCAGTACTTTTTTTAATGATTATCAAATCTGAGAGTCTTGCGCATTTCTGAGGCTAACTAAGAAACCATTAAAACATCTGTTTTAATACTGCAGGCAGGTACGACCTTTACGTTACATTATGTTTACCTTTACGACCGTAGGAAATCCAGCGAAAATTACTCTGATGAAGTTGTTAGTTCTCTAAAGCATATAAAACCCCCTTTTTCTACCGAACCCTACACTGCGCGCGGCCCGACACGCACTTGGTCGGTTTTTTTACAAGGTTTGATCAGCCTCACTTATTACAATCGCTTTTAATTAGCATTTATTCGGCGGTATCATCTTTTTCCGTAGGCTCCTTAACAATAGTTTTATGCTAAAGTCAATAAAGTATGATATGAGTTTGTTTGCCTTTTTACCGCAGGTTGTTTAGTATAAGCTTCTATAAGATATTTGTTTGACGCTATTTAGTTTCAAGTTTTGATTTGACGTTGTTTCGTCCGTTAATAATAATAATTTCTTGACAACACAATCACTGGTCCCAAACTAGGATACCATCTAGGATAAAATATGACGTTCAAACAGTGATTTGTCCACTGGCTTAGATTGTTGGTTTAACCCTTTTGAGAAAACACTGTTTGTTTGAAAGTATAGATGACAAAGAAGAAAAGAAGCAAAAATCGAGTATTTTATCAACTGTACAAATTGGTGCCGCCAGCTCATTTTTCCAGAAAATGCGACAGATTCTGTTTAAATGTTTGCTCCTCATATTTGTTTAAGGTTTTTTAGTTTAAATTTTTTAATTGGCCTTTGTTTGGCGCAGGCTCCATCATGTTCCACGTGCGGCGGCGGCCGGCGGACGCGCAGCCCCGGCGGCGCAAGAAGAAGGCGGGCGGGGGTGGCGGCGCGAGCGCGAGGCCCGGCAACGAGCCTCTGCTTCTGGAAGTTTCGCCTGATGGGACCCCGCTGGAGAACGGCAGGCGGATCTGGATTAATGACGCTGTTGAGGTGAGTCTGCTGTCAGCCGCACCAGGTTAATTTCCAGGCAGAGCACGAAGGAAAGCCTTTGCTTTTGGTAGTGTCGCCTGATGGGACCCCGCTAGAGAACGGAAGGCGGTTCATAATTACTCTATTAAGTGAGTTTTTGCTGTCAAGACCGGAGGACAGAGTTATTGTAGCACGAAAAAACGGCTTGAGGGAGGCTCGACAACTGGCAATATATAACGTCTTGACATATACAGTTTGCTGTTAGATAAATTAGATAACATTTAAAAGTTTTGACATTTGACCAAGAAAAGAAAACAATTAAATTACAATTTGCTGACTTACAAATTGTCAGAATACCTACAGTTGTTTCAATGGAGTTTTTGGTCAGCATTTTTATGCTGGCAAGAAAATGAACGAGACACACGGCCTCCGTTATGGCTATCCCTCTCTGCTCGGATCAGCCTCTGTGTAATGCGCAACAGAATATAACATTTAACACGTTGACTTAGGGTTCATTTTCCTAAATACAATTTTTAAGAGTAATCAGTCTTGTTAGTATTATAACGTCCTTGCATTTGACAGTAAGAGCAAGGGAATCACGGAAGAGAAAAAATATCTCACAGACCCTGATGGAAGATGAGAATCGGCCGGAATTCATTATGGTGATTAGGTTAATTTTTGTAGCCACTATTGTTAGATTTACTTCACACACATCCATATTACAATACCGGGTAAATGTGTCGTTCTTATTTCACACTACAGTCAATTTCACGAATCGGCAGTGACATTTTCCTATATTATTATTTTACATAAAAAACAGCAATTTCAATTTCAATTTTCAATTTCAATTTTAACAGTCGTTGAATCTGTCTATTATCTGTTCCTCTTTTCTGAATCGCGCAGCTATTAGCCCCATAAGGAGAACGTAGTAAAGGAGGTACCTACTCTCGGATGAGAGCTATCTAGCTCGAGGGGTTCCTCTCTGCAAGTGAAGAGGCTAAGCTAATTACCCCGTCGGCTGCCGGCTAATTCCGTCAGAAACAGAAGCACTACCCGTCAATTATCTAAGCTCCTCTTACGCCTACTCCTAATCAGGTTTGAACTAGACTTGAGTTTAATTTGAACCGTAACAGGAGTTAAATGACATATTTATAACCTCAGCGCGACTTTAGCTAACATAGCGCTTAGTGAATATGTTCTTTCCCGATAGTTTTATTTATAGAATAAATATTGCATTGTTCATTTTTCTCCGTACAATTGATTAATTCTGAATCTAGCGGCTTTGAAGTTAAAGGTAATAAAAGGATTCCTTTACGTTGAGCTCACCGATATTAGGGATACCTCTAAAATATACCATTCTAGAGACACCCAAATTCGCCTTTTGTGTTTTTCAGATACTTTTGTTCCAAACATACATAAGCTCACGCCTGTATCCCAGAGGGGTAGGACTGACTGCCATCTGCCACGATCACTTTCAAATCAAATAAATCAAATGAAATATTTTTTAGATTTTTTTCACAAATAACATTTCCAGAGATATTAGGTTTGCCTAATTTTATTAAATTAGTTCTTAGCGCACTCTACCCATGCGACCTGACTTAAATAGAAAATGTGTTTCTTCAGCACATAAGCCTTTAAGCCTCATCTAGTAAACAGCTCCATTATAGACCAGAAATACTAAAATATCACATAAAAATTAATTGAAATAGAGAAAATAAATAGTGCAGAACTAAATGGAAGATCTTTGCCCAGAAGTAGGACACAATAGGATTTTTTTTAAAAGCTATAGAGCAACACTTTTTTAAACAAAAACATGTACATACAGACACATATATTGCTTCTGGTCCCTCACTAGGACACCCTTTGTCGTGGGAACCAGCTCATCACGAACATGTAAACATCCAAGACCTGGGGTGTTTATAAGACAAACTAAATGACCTGTTTCGAGAATTGCGCGTTAGGTAACCCTAAACTGAAAAAAAAAATAATGTCATTTCAACAAAGGTCTTGTTTGATCGTATTATACAACATGACTCCATATGAGCCTGTCAAGATCTTAACTTCATTAACTAAGAGAACTTTGTTAATCTGCGGTTGTTTATATCTACCAAGTACATTGCTTATTTTACAAAGGCTCCTTAGTATATTCAAAACTATTCTTGTCGAGTGAAAACAATGTACTAAATCGATGTTACATAAAGAAATTGTTGAGCTAACCAAGTGAATAGTTATTAGTAGTCATTCTCATCCAACGCAATCATCTAACATTGTCATATAAAATATGCTATCTAGTTGCATTAAATAAGGAATATACTGGCCTTATAAAGATACATGGTCGTAATAACATTATTTTAATTCAAGTTAAGCACGAAATTTTACTAAAATAGTAAAGTTTGATGGTGGATTTAACTAAGCCCTTATTCACTATCAATAAATATAAAAGTTGGTTCCACCATACAAGTTAATACTTCCAGTTTTGTTTCTTATTTCATTTGATTATTAAACTTCATTTAACCTAATATTATATTATTTAGCTAAACCAAGGTACCTATTTGTAATTTGTTAGTGTCTAGGATATGTTTACCAAGGTGATTATTGTTGGTACTACGAAGGGTTATCGATTTAATTATGTCACTAAATCAATTCAGTTATATTGAATACTACGTCATTTCGTTCAACAAAGTTAATTGTTTGTATTAATTTAGTAGGTTATATTTGACAAGGTGATTATTATATGAACCAAAAAGGGTTGTTGATGTAATTATGTCACTTAATAAATTAAACTATGACACTTTTTTATCATACACAAGATTCAATGTCGCATTTACTTAGCTACTTTAGTAGATACCTATACAGGGTGTACAAAAGTATTTTGAATCTTCAGAATGTTATTCTGCTCTTCATGTCCACTATTTCACCCAAGGAACATGGGTCAGGACTCGAGATTCTTGGGTGAAATTGTTGGGCATGAGTAGCAAAACTATCCTGAAGATTCAAAATACTTTTGAATAGATACCTACTAAACTAGTTAAGTAAATACGACAATGGATCGTATACATTAAATGTGCCATAGTTGAATTTATTAAGTGACATAATAATTATATTAAATAATAATTTACGCCAATTAATAAAACAACAATGTAAGAAAATCACATTTATTGTAAACTTGCCACTAACTATTATACTTTTCTTATACACTACATCTTAGAGTAGTAACATATAACTTTCCGTTAAGTACTGAGAGTATTCATGTTACATGTGTTACATTAGGCTACATTATTACATGAAAATGTATTATTAGTCACTTATGCCAATTAATAAAACAAATGTTAAAAAAATCACATTAATTTCAAATCTCCTTTTCGGCCGGACACTTATTTGGAGACTCAAATTTCATAATAATTATTTATTGTACCAATATTATTCTCGTATCCAATCCAGGCCCTGTGAACAAAAATAAAGCATATAATGTAAATAGGTAATAAAAAAACATCGAAAATAGAAATTATACAGGGTGGCCGATCGGGTGACGGATTTTTTTTTTTAGATAGCCCGTACCGAGACCTATCCAAAACAACCCCATGTATGTTCAGCGATTATTGATAGTTCCAGAGTAATAATATTTTTTTATTTAGAGATTTTCCACGAATTTGTCAAAAAAAAAACAAAAATGCTTTTCGGCTTTATTTTCATATCCAATAAAGAAAACTAGTACATCCGAACAATAATTAAGTACATTCTGAGCCAAAAGTTTGAAATCACAGTTTTTTGTCGGGAGACCAAAAATTTCAAAATAAAATTAAAAATACTTATATACCAGGCATATAAGTATTTTTAATTTTATTCTGGAGCTCCAAACTAATCTTAAAAACTTTGCAAGACATTACACTTTCGATATAATAAAGAAAAAATAGCACTTATAGGGACATTTTCCGCCGTACGTGATTGTTAAAGGTAAAAAGGTGATGGTTCACGAATTTCCAAAATTATTTAAAAAACTGTTATTTTACTTTATTATGCAAATATAAAAATCACAACTTGGGTATTAGTTTATTTTATTAGAGTTATTAAAACAGCAATGATTATCGTGTTTACTAGTTGCTCCGAGTTATTTTTCTTAAATTTGTCATAATAAAATAAAATAATAGTTTTTTAAATCATTTTGGAAATTCGTGAATTATCACTTTTTTACCTTTATTAGTCACGTAAGGCGCATAACGCCCCCGTAAGTGCTATTGTTTCTTTATTATTTCGAAAGTGTAATGTCTTGCAAAGTTTTTAAGATTAGTTTGGAGCTCCAGAACCAGCCATAAGTATTTTTAATTTTATTTTGAAATTTTTGGTCTCCCGACTAAAAACAGTGATTACAAACTTTGGGCTCAGAATGTACTTAATTATTGTTCGGATGTACAGGTTTACTTTATTGTACATGAAAATAGGCTTAATACTAATAATAATTACAGAAAAAATAAAAGCCAATAAGCATTTTTGTTTTTTTTTGACGATTTCTTGGAAAATATCGAAATTTTCAAAAAAAAATCATAACTCGAAAACTATCCATAAGCGCTGAACATAGGTACATGGGGTGTTTTGGGTAGGTCTCGGTACGGGCTATCTAAAAATAAATAACGTCACCCGATTAGCCACCATGTATTACGAGTATTCCAAATAAGTCTTCATATAAGAATGCCAGTGTTTAAATTTTTTAGCTTTAATTATAAACTCTGGCAGTAGCGATAGTCGTGTTGGTTGATGGCCTCTCATTACAAAGGTCCTAATCCCGGCTCGTACCACTGAGCTTATAATTCGTGTATGGATCTTACCTAATGAGATTATCACTTGCTCGGTGTTTTGGATGGCACCTTAAACTACAGGTCCCGGCTACGTCTGTGGTGGTCGTGAGGTCATGTGAGAGGCCCTTTGGACGGTTCAGAAACTCTGACAACCAGATGGCTCTGGCGTGGCTATCCCTCAGGCCTGCCCTAGGGGTTAGGGGTCAGACGGCTGTCGCCCCGGTAAATAGCAACCTAACCAATCACACACAAAAAGCGGACCCTGGGTTCTTCCGCTCTAGGTGGGAAGAGCAAGGATGAGGTTTATAATACGCTCTGGCGTACACCGAAGACTTATTCATTAAAATAAAAATGAAATTCACAACCACTTACCGAGAAAGAGACTTCTGTAGTTGTAATAAGCTCATTTTTCCAGGTACGCCAACACCTTGTGAACAAGACCCTTGGTCCTGTGTGGGGAATTAAGTCCTTTAGGTCTTCCGAAGTTAGGGCCGATAAGATTTTCTTGATTTTCTACTTTGGGCTCTTCTGTGGGCGGTAGGCTGCAAAAAGTTAACATCGACATAATTTCTCCTCCTTAGAAATTTAGATGAATTTTTTGTCAAACCAAATAAATTTTCAATTTCAAAGTGATTTATCTAATAGGCTACTTATTAGCTAAGAATTGTTTTCAAGCATACCTGCTGGTGTTCACTCTCTTAACCACAAAAACACTGTCACCCAAACGTCACGAAGCGAATGAAAGTGAGCTAATGAAGGGCGGGCGGGGTGGCGCGGGATGCACGGGGTCCGAGGGGTGTCGCTCTTTTTAGCGTCAACTATAAACACGGTTGAATTGATACTTTGCTTGTTTAGATCTACCAAGTGCTGATTGTTGATGCTACTAAGAACATTGTTAATATAATAATTTAATAAATGATTCGTTTTAATATTTTTGATGCTTGTATCTATAATGATGAAATGTAAAATTAGTTACTAGTCCTATTCAAATTTAAGTATAAAATTATTTGTTATGATTTGATAAATGCATTGAACCAAATATTTTTTTATGCTTATATGTATAATGATGAAACGTAAAATTAGCAAACAGTCCTACTTTATTAAATTTTCATACTTATTTATTGCAACATGTACATTAATTATTCTAATGTTGCACTTCTGTAACTTAATTAACATATTAACGTAAATACAAACACTACATCTTAGTAAACCCAAAAAAGAATAAAACATGTATTCAATAAAGAGCTATTTTGGGTAAAATAAGAATTTGTCACTTTTAAAGAGGATGTTTATTATAACAAGGTATTGCAACCAAATACATTTAAGCAAATTAAGTTGGTTGCTGCTCCAATTACACTCTTGTTGCAGCTACTATATTAATTAATTAACTTTTTAATTTTAATAAAATATTGTTGCTTAGAATAGACAAAAGCAGCTTTCTTCCAACCATTTTAGCGTCAACTAAGAGAAAAGACAACTTAGTTGGGATCGAGTTTTTTCAGATATATAGACTACTTTATTTACATATACAGCTTGTTGTAAAGCTATGTTCGTTTGTTATCCAAACATACATATACACACCAGGTTACCCTCACAGTTTCGTCGGCAATTTCGCTAAGCAAACACAACGAAATAAAAACGTAGCCATTATTGTCTCGACATTATTTCGGCGGTCTGGATTGTGTCCCCTCCTCATTAACGCCTCTCAGGGTCTATCGAGCCTCTAATTACTCTGAAAACGTTGCGGGAGAGTTTGGAAAGCCGCAATTATCTACTTCGCCTTTTAATTTACTGAGTGCTATGTTTCTTTCCCAAGTACTTTAAGTATCCCCAAATTAGGTTATACTTTAAGGTTACATAGGCTGCTACTTATGTATGCGGAATCTGGGATTCCAATAATTTTAAACGCAATGTCTGACCTCCATGGTCAAATTCGTTCTTTTTTTAAATACTGGCCGGTAATATTTTTCTCTTATATACGTTAGTGTTTTGTTTTTGTTGGGTTTAAAATGTCATAACGCTGAAAAAATGGAACTCACTCGTGAAAATATTCGTGCTATGATTTATTAAGATTTTCGACGTGGTTTAGCGCAATAACAGTGCGTAGATCAATTAACTTCGACTTTTGGTGGTGAAGCTCCATAAAAAACGACTGTGTATCACTGGTTTAGTGAGTTTAATCGCGGGCGCAGTAACCTCACGGACGAAGTTAAAGAAGGTCGCCCGAAATCGGTGGTTGTGCCACAAAATATTGAAGCTGTGCGAAAACTAATAATGCAAGACCGCCATGTTACGTATCGCGAGATAGAGGCTATTCTGGGCATATGTATGACGAGCATTCATAGGATATTACATGAACATTTGTCTGTAAAAAAAATTTGTTCGCGTTGGATCCCGCACAACTTAACTCAGGATCAAAAAGATGCTCGCGTCGAATGGTGCAAGAAAACCTTAAAAAAATTCAACGGAGGCGACTCAAAATCTGTTTATAATATCTACACAGGTGGCGAATCCTGGATCTACGCGTACGATCCCGAAACTAAACAACAATCAACAGTTTGGGTGTTTCAAAATGAGCCGAACCCTACGAAAGTGGCTCGTGCAAAAAGCACTGTAAAGCAAATGGTGGCCTGCTTTTTTGGTATTAATGGCCATGTGGCTACAATACCACTGGAGAATCGCAGAACGGTTAATTCGGAGTGGTACACGACCATTTGTTTGCCGGAAGTATTTGAAGAAATACGCCAAAACAACCAGCGACGCAGAATCATACTTCACCATGACAATGCTAGCTGTCATACATCTCAGGAATTGGATGGTCAAAAAATAGAATTGATGGGTCATCCACCGTACAGCCCTGATTTCTCCCAATTGGCTCCCGTTTGGCTCCCAATGATTTCTATTTATTCCCAAATGTAAAGAATAAATTACGTGGTCAACGATTTTCGACCCGTGAAGATGCCGTAGATGCGTTCAAACAGCACGTTTTGGAGATACCTCAATCAGAGTGGAAAGTGTTTTAGAAATTGGTTTCATCGAATGCAAAAACGCATCGATCATAGTGGAGAATACTTTGAAAAACAATAAAAGCATATTTAGCCATATACATTTGTTTATTTTTTCTATTCCGCATACATAAGTAGCAGCCCTCGTATAACTGGACTTCGGACACCGTTTCTGTTTTTTTTTTATATTCTGTTATATCATTTTCAAAATTAAATTTTTCTATTCTGTTGTTCTTTTCCGCTTGATCGATTTCGATTAGCACATACTTTGTCTTTGAGAAACGGTCTGTGGAAAAAGTGGGGCGTAAATAGGCTACATTGTGTATAATTTATATTTCTTAAATTAACGTGCGGCTGCCCCGTCGATTCGTTCTACACAGCCTCACTGGAAGATTTGTAAGACAGGCTCGGAGATGGCTCGAAATAAAACACTTGAAAACTGAGAGAAAGACTAGTGAAATTTAAAAATCAAGTATGTTAATCCGGGCCATATTTTACAATGTGTAGTGCTTACGAAAGTTTTAGTTAAAAAAAAAAAAATTCGATGTCTGCCTATACTTATACCAGAAATTAACATCGCATTTTGTATCTAGTAGGTATAACGCGAACTACAAAAAGGGGCGTGGCTAGCCCAATCGATACGAACAAATGACGAAACTATAACAATATTCTTAGCTCTTATATAAATACAATTATCTTCTTATGGCTATATAATCGTTTTACAATCAAATTAGCTATAGTACATTTTATCCTATCCCACACATAATGAGTTAAATTAATGATGAGAAAATAACTTTATAGACATTATTAATAAATTATTGCTTCCCGTATTTTAACGATTACTATTGATTGATTGATTTTCAGATTTCTTTATTTATAAGTTTACAATAGTACACGCTTGATACAATAAACAAGTGTACAATATTTGCTTAGACATAGAACATTTTTACCAGGCTGTCTTACCTATAAAAAACATAATATTTACTTAAAAGTTAGGGCTATTTAGAAACTAAGATGTTTATCAGTATTAATAACAATGTGTATTTATGTGCATTTTTGTCTTTTACATACTTAACCTAGACATTAAGGGACGGACACGACATACTTAAGAGTATTTTTAGTAATAATCTTTTAAGTTAATGTTTTTTTTTTTTTGGGGTAGTTTGAAGAAAAATATTTAGGTCATAGCGCATCGCAGTGCGAATACATTTTATAGGTGGCAGAGCGAAAAAGACCCGTATGCGACACGACTGTGGCCTGGGGCCCCATCACGAGTCAGGCTCACCGACGACGAGCGGTTTGAGACCCTTTAAATCTCGTGTTGTCGTGATGAATTATCACGGGCACTCATGCAAGGACAGACACTGTCAATTGCGTAAATTAACATGATTCCCGCACACTGACCATCATCAGCACTCTTGTCAATCACGGCTCGCTATAGAACGAGACTCCACCTACCATGCACGAAGCGCAGCGTTAGGGAACGCCGATAAGGGATAAAGGATGGCTTTGAGGGATAAGGAAAGCGGTGGTGGAGTTCACTGTCGAACCGAGACTGGACAGAGTGCGCGATCGAAACTTTAGCGGCAACACCGAGAATAACCATAACTATTAACGATAACGGTTTCTTTAAATGTTGACCGGAATTGAATGAAGTTAAATATACTTATGTACACTATGTACATCGAATTGACGCGGCATTAACTATTCCGCGAATTCCCGAAAGTGTCACTCAAATCAAAGGGTCCCTTATCCGTGTCTTATTCCATCGTATCCTACTAACACACTATTATTATAAATGCGAAAGTTTGTGAACACGTTTTAAAGTTTGTTACTCAATCACGCAATAACGGGTGAACGTATTTACATGAAACTTGGTGTACAAATAGACGAAGATAGGAATTCAGACATAGGATATTTGATACGTTGTTTATTCTGCTCAGACGAAGTCGCTTTCAATAATAATGTGTTAACTTTCGCTCGCCTGTCGTCGCTAGTTGCGCTTGTTTACGGCACCGACGATCGTCTATGAGCTAATTTCGTCAAGACAATTGTTGAATGTCATCAAAATTGTCTAAAAAAATATTTCGTGAAATACTTCGTCTATGGCAGTTAAAAATATACTTAGATAGAAATCATTTTATTGCATAACCCGAAACAAAAAATCGCAGTTATGAATTAATTAAGTTGGCTGTCTTTAGCTTAGCTTTGAATTTATAAAATGTAGAAGATGGATTCGATTTAAATATTTTGTATTTCATTCTTACTTTAACTCGACGGCGTTTCACTGAAAATGCTCCACCGCAGACGTCGTTATCGTCTGTTCATGAAAAGTTTAATCTAAAATTTAATTGTATTTTTATAAGTATGAAAAATTTAATATTTTTCTGCGATCCAACAAACGTACGTTCGTAGACATACTCGTATTAATATGGAAAACGTTGTTTTGCCATATTAATATGTCTACGATCTATTCTCAGACCTACCAAATATACTCCAACTACAGCTTATCCTTTGCCAGTCTAGAGACAACCAAGTGTCAAAATATGTGTGTATTTAACAGTTCAGAGTAGGCTAAATCAGATAATCGTGGTCGGGCCAGTCTCGCCGCTGCAACTGGAATCGACTTTTTAGATGAAATGAAAGACTACAACGTGCCCCTTGCTTCCCAGGTTGGGTCGGGCAACGGCATGGCTCTCCAGTTGTACGGGCCGTCCATCCAGTCCCGCCACTGCGTGGTGGCGCCGGCAGACGGCGGCGGTTACGCGGCGACCCCTCTACATGCCGACGCGCTTCTCTACGTGAACGGACAGCGCGTGACGCACTCGCAGCGGCTGCAGGTAAACGTTCAAGTTTTCCTATTATTATTACTAATCCTTTATTGCTCAAAAGGTAACCTTAATTATTATGGCATTGTCTACGAGTTAACCCGCAAGTGGTACAAGAGAGACAAAAAGTGCAAAAAATATGTTCTACTAGCATTCGCCCGCGACTCCGTCCGCGTGGACTTTAGCTCAAAATTTTGCAACCCCGTTCACTCCCTTAAGGGTTAAATTTCGAAAAACGGCGAAACACGTGGTTAATCAATTGTGTTGAAGAGTATATATTTTAAGTTTCAAGAAAGTTAGACAACATTCTTTATACCTCCTATACAAATTTTGGCAACCCTTTTCGCCCCCTTAGGGGTTGAATTTCAAATAATCCGTTCTTATTCCTTGCCTACATTGTATATAGATCCTCTGTGCAAAATGTCAGCTTCCTAGGTCAAACGGCTTGGGCTGGGCGTTGATGAGTGAGTCAGTCAGTCAGGAGTTCAGGACTTTGAATTTTATGTAATAGATGATTTAATTCTTTTTTGTTTTAAGAATAATGTTTTCTGTAACATTATTCTTAAAACAAAAAAGAATTAAATCATCTATATAAAATAATGTAACGTCTGAATCAGCGTGAATTTACTACAATGTTATAATACAAAAGTATTCAGTATAAAAACTGAAATAAAAAATAACCAACAACCGGACTGCAGCGCTAGTCTAATTTGGTTCCTCTGAGGCCTAACCTAAGGAGTTACGTTGGTGAATTTGGATCCAGCCTGCTAAGTAGTTAATGCTCAGCAGCCGAATTGTTTTTTTTTTTTATTTTTTTTTTTTACTTTATAGTTTTTGTTTTATTTATTTTAAATTTGGGCTCATTTTATACATTCTATGACACTCGCGCACGACAAACGATTAAGATCATATTTCTCTAATACTGACTATGGGTTAAATTGAGTTACGAGGGAACATAGAATCGGACAAACATACTTACATACCAGCCAAACACATTACCCTCATTTAGGGCTCCAGAACAGTTTGGTAAATAGTGTATATCTCTGATATATCAAACAATATCAAACGTAAGCTATCATAGACTAAAAGTCTCTAATTCCAATCCCTGCCCTGAATTTAATAACAAATATTAAAGGTAACGCTAAGTAACATAACATAACATTTACATACCGGTACATACATTGCTTCTGGCCCCACACTAGGATACCCTGTGTCGTGGGAACCAGAAACAGCGACGTCACAAACATGTAAACATCCAAGACCTGGGTTTCTTTTTTTTTGTCCCCAGCCGGGTTTCGAACCCGGTACCTCTCGCTTGGTAGTCGGATGCGCTAACCGCTGCGCCACAGAGGTCGGCAAGTACCGTGCATGCAACGACTAATTAATGTTGCTGAAGTTAAAGAGGTATGTCAGGATCGTGGCAAGTGGCAAACTCTGGTCTCTCCTGGTAGAGACCAGGGTCTCAATTCTGCTAGTGCATTTTAGTTCAATGACAGATACTCGGTCGGGTCATGTGACATCACATCACACTAATATTATAAACGTGAAAGTTTGTGTGTGTGTTTATATGTTTGTCAGTCTTTAGCGCTGAAACGGCTGGACGGATTTTAATAAAATTTGGTATGGAGTTAGCCGATACCCTGGATTAAAACATAGGCTACGTTTTACCGCGGGGAAATATCTTATTCCTACGGGAAAATCGATGAACCGCGGGTAACACCGCGGGGCACAGCTAGTGTTTCCTTATACCATTGTCGCCTAGAAGGTTTGGTACGTGTGCGCGCGTAGATTAAAAGCGGCAATGAAATGAAATCGCCGCGTTCATGAAGTTGTCATTGTACTACAATGCATTAGCAGAATCTAAGCCCAGAGGGATTTCCCACATACTCGTAATACAGGCGTGAGTTACGTTATTTGTTATTTAGTTTTAGTTTTTATTTTATTTAGTACTAGCTGTGCCCCGCGGTGTTACCCGCGGTTCATCGATTTTCCCGTAGGAATAAAATATTTCCCCGCGGTAAAACGTAGCCTATGTTTTAATCCAGGGTATCGGCTAACTCCATACCAAATTTTATTAAAATCCGTCCAGCCGTTTCAGCGCTAAAGACTGACAAACATATAAACACACACACAAACTTTCACGTTTATAATATTAGTGTGATGTGATAAGTTATTTAGTGTAACAGTGTGTATATATACTCGTAGATCTCAAAGTTTTGCTACCCAGTTGAAAGGTTTTGCTCTACAGAGCTATTCGCACGATCGATATTTCTTAGTTGGCTTGCTACACCCCTATAGCAAACCAAGTTGTTATTGGTTTAAACAAAGTAAAGAAACGCCTCGCGCAACCCCTAAGTTGGCGTGTTACAGTTTGCTAACTCTGCTAACTTCGCGGATAGCGAACTTCCAACACCCCGCCATTAAACTTCTGTGTCTTTGAATGTATATTGAAAGAAACAAGCATGAGAAACGGACGCATAGTAAGATAGATAAATAGGTATATGAACAGAAAATGTATTTGGCTTGTAAAATACACACAAAAACAAAAAAAAAAGCCGGTGCCTCACTTGGCCACTATATTTAGAAATTAATAACCAGCCATTGCCGGGTTTTATGACGAATCTGATTTCGTGAAACCTGCAATTATAAATCATCGACAAATACGTGAATACGTATAGCCAATCAAACTACTAGGGAAAGGACAGTAGGCACGAAAACTACTTGCATTAAGTTTAACCTAAAATATTAAAACTTAGGGCCTAGTAAGAAGACCCTAAGGGCCTTTACACACTGCGACACCAGCAGTAGCGCAAGTGTGTAAAGGTGTACCATTTGCGACTGCATCGATGCTGCGTCGCGACTGAATCGATGCTAAAAATCGCATTGTGTAAAGGGCCTAAGTTGACTTCCGCGAAAGCGGCCGCTTCTAGTAACACGTAAGTAATAAAAAAAAATAACACTATTTTTATTGATCATTTTCACGAATACGTATAAATAATACTGTTTTTTACACACTGTCAAATAGCCTATTGCCAGATTTACTTGATCTCAACTAACTCGCTACTTCTTCTCGAAAGTTTTTTAACGTGGCCTTCATACGTGCACTGCAGGGCACAGACCTTCTCTCCGCGAAATCACCACCGCGGATTGGTAATTTCAAGCGATGTGATGCATTAGAATATTCCTTATTGTATGTATATCAGGAATGACATAATATGGGAACACTTCAAACATTGAACTTGTAGCAAAATCACTCGCTAGCTGTGAAGTAAGATAATTTTCTTAAAATTTGAGCTTTATTTCGACAACCTTCTTCGAGATAAATCGAAATTGCAGTACTGGCCAATTACACGCGAGTAGCGGCCGGAAAAAGTTCTATGAAAATTCATAACTGTCGTGTTTTGCGGCCAAATAAATTACTACATGCTAAACTCATATCTGTCGTGTTATTTAAAAATGGAACGACCTTTTACTCGGAACAATGACAACCAAGGAGGTAACTTATCAGAGGTTTTATTTAAATTTCGAACTGGCTTGCGATAGAAAGCTGAATAATGGATATACCTATTGAAAAAAAAATAACACTTTAACCTGGCAAAAATTATTGTTGTTCGTTCGTGGTTCGTCTGATGAAATTTATTGAATTTTACAGAATGAGTTCATAGTTTTAATTTCCGCGCATTAATTGAGAAAAATTAAATACCTAATCCTTCTATTAAAGCAATCACACTATTTATCCGTTCTTTAGTCCGTTCTGTTTTAGTAGTTCCGACCTGTCTATTAGCGTAAAACTTTCTTAATTCTATGTTGAATCTTTCCTTGTCAGACATAAATTCAAAATTGGTTTCCCATTCGGGATTAATTTCTTTTTTGTCATATTGCACTCACAAACACACCTTATTTTACATGGTATACTATTTAGATAACAGCGAATGCAAACACATAAAAACATCGCCAGTAAGGCCCGTGACATAATAGAATTTATAACAGGTGATGCGTCAAGTCGTCAACCAATCAGAAAAGATGTTGTTTTGAGCGATGCGATCGACCAATCAGTGTGCTTAGGTCATAAAAGCCAACGACTCTTTTCGCAATCTTTCTAAAAGAACCCGCGTTTTTGCAAAAGCCCTATCTTTTTTTAGTAACATTGAGTAATGTCAAAGCCATTATCTAATTTTCCGTGTTTTCGCAAGAGCCCTAGAATTTTTGCGAAAATTCGATTTATCAAATCGTCCTACGACATATACAAGCCTTGGCCACAACTAGGCATTGATGGACTTACGTATGTGGGCCGAGGCGAATGCCTCTTTTGCTGGCCGCTGCAGTAATGTACTATCAGTTATTTCCAAAAGAAAATACAATTAAGGTAGCCAGTTTTAGTAATAGACAAGCTGCACTGGCTAAACTTAACGGAACTATTTCCGTAAGCGTTCCCTGGAACCTCCAAGTGCTGCGTTAAATTAGGGAGCCGAGAGTGTAGAACAAAAGAACGCCTTCATTGTAGTTCTTCTAACAATAAAAGTCCGCTGGCCGCGAACAAAGGCTAATCTGCATAGTGACTGCATGATGTCTGTACGTGTTTAGCATAGGCACGCAACTGTCAGCCCGGGAGACTAGTGCGGATAGCGCTAAATGCTAAAAGATGGAGCGACGAGGACTTGACGCAATCTCGCGCGGTAATCTTACGATTATTGGAGGCATAATAATTGTTATGTCACGAGTACAACAGTCGTCAATGTATTGTTAACTAATGCACACTGTTTAGAACGTAAATTAAATTGTAAAATAAAAAACGTAAATTGAAGCATCATTAATGTCTCCAGTACGACAGTCGTCAATCTTGTTAGCTACAAACACATGTTTAGATTAGATTAGAACTCTTTATTGTTCACACCAGAAAAACAAACAAATACATTATGAGACTTATATTATATCTAGTTTTGCCGTATACAATTGGCGGTCTTATTACTAAAAGCGATCTCTTCCAGACATCCTTGGGATGGATAGAAAAAATTTAGAGAAAAGGCCCTAGGTAAGTGTGCAAAAAGTATAATGAGAGAATAAATGAACTGACTGTCTCTTTAAAACATTGCTTTTACTATAATGATACCTGTTATTGACTACCTCGTTGGTCCAGTAGTTAACACGCTTGACTATAAAAACAGAGAACGTGTGTTTAAGTGCCCTGCCTCACTAGTACGCCATGGCGACGTCGCCAGCAACCGTATCCAAGCAGTTAATATTGAAATGTATGGTGCCTAACTCACTTGGCGACGGTCTGGCAACGTCGCCATTCAATACAAACTGCTTGGATACGTAGCTGGCGACGTCGCCATGGCGTCCTAGTGAGGCAGGGCACTAATTTATACTGCAGGCCGCCGTACTTAATTTGTACAAAAGACCTCAGTCTGAGTTTATTACCATGTTTCTGATGGTCTTTCTTGATTACCATAGCACAGGGTATGCTAGTTTGGACTAGGAAAACTAATTGTGTTGTGTGAAACTTATTGGTAGTATTTATTATAATTGGGATTAAAATTGGTCACGCGCAATAGTCTGGTAATGATACAAATGCATGAAAATTGTTGCTTGAGTTGGTTTGTTAGCTATGTGGTGTTTATCAGATGATAAATAGCAGACTTGTATATTTGAAAATGGAATAGTTTATTATCTACCGAATAAGCTGTCTGTGTAACAGCCATTAGTCAAAATTACATAATGAGTTTTTTCTCAATTGAAATAAGCTTTATGTAATTAAATTTCTAAAAAGTGGTATCTCCAACATACATACATTTACAATCCTTTCATTCTTACACGTTATTTAGAAGTACTCACGCAACGTTGGTAACTGGACCCTGTAATTTGTAATCGTAAATCCACGAATATTTTATTTCGCATTCATTTTCAGGGTAGTAAAAGAGGAAATCAAATTCAGCGTCCCCGCGTTTCAGTTACGGTTTTATTCGAAGCCATGTCGTTTTATGGTCGGGAAGTAAATTACGAAGTTTCCAGCTCAATCTAGATAGACGCAGATAGTAGTACCGTCGACAAATCATCAACTTTTACAGAATCTGTAAAAGTCGCCATCAGTCGAGTGATGACTCAACGGACTTCCTCTTCGACGTAATACATCGGAGAGGGTGGCGCCATTCGGATTGTACTGGTTTGTTCTCGGAGTTAAATTGATGAATGCAATAACTTTTGACTGGTTTACTAGTTAGAGGACCAGTTTAGGTTGAGTGTGGTGTGGAGGTATACACATTGTTCAAGCCAGCTTAAAAGCTATTCAATATACAGAGGGGCTGAAAAGAAAGGTCGAATTATCGTAGGATTTTATCTTGAAACTTTTAAACTTTTTCACAAGTTGTTGAAAGTTGGCTAATTAGTTTACGTTGTTTTGAAAAGATGATCCGCGAAGTGTTTGCTCGCTTTTTCTGCATAAATAAACAACTTCGAAGGCCAGGTCCGTATATTTATCGTGTTCGATAATAAGCAGTCGTTACTACTTTTGAATTAAAATATTTTTGGCTTGACTTAAAGTATATTTCACGCTATTGTCGTTTCAGCTAGTCAGAAATAATTCCATCCCGCGTGTAAACATTTTTAAACAATAACTTATCAGACCTCAATTTAATTTAATTCTATGACAAGTTAATTCTACTGTCATCTAAACATGAATTGTATTATTGGTATTACTAACCAATAAGAAATTAATAATACTATGAATGGTCGTGCTGTCTGTCATACAATGTCATCTATGGATAGCTCTTACAATTTTATGGTGTAAGACGTTTTTGTACTTGTTCACTTCTTAGAGCTAACCACTGAATAACCAGATAGTGATGTCAGATAGCGTTGACGCAAGCCGACCTTACAATGCTGTTATATACCTTTACTAAACTAGGCTAAGAATGGCAAAGATAGGAACGCGCTGCCGTGCCATAACCTACATATGTATATTTAAAACTACAGTAAAGCTGCATTAAGCAATGTATGGAGATAACTGTTGTTGCAAAAAACGTTATTCTTTTTTTCTTTCTTTTTCTTCCATTTAACAGACAACCACGCAACTTCTTAGACCCCGTCTTCGTTTACCATCAGGCATGAGTAGGTCACGTGTGTACCTGCCCTAATTAGAAAAAAGTGTACCCGGGCAAAAGTTTACATAGTGAATGTGTCACAACTTTTCCGAGCAGAAGTTTTACCGCTGCCGTGTCTTCACTCTTGTGTTTACTTGCTCCGATTCATAAAATCATTCGATTTATCACCGGAGCGTCGACCACGAGGCAAAGCAATTTGTCTCCTTACGACTTGAGGGCCAGGGTAGAGCAAAGGCCAATGAGCTGACGAATTTATGTCGGTATATTAATTAGATAAAAAGTTTAATACCGGTTCACAACACTCTGTGTCATGACCATCGTGTTGTAAGGTAAATTATTATATTACACTACCTCGGTGAAAAAATCCAACAACTTGGGCGAAAGAAATAGTTGCAATTTGGTCCTGTGTGCCTACTCTAGAACCTGGCCGAAGTTGATAATGCACAGATTGTTTTGTAGCAATGTCTACTTTTTCTTGGTTCAAGGTTACAGTACTAACGTATCTAATCTCTTTAAAAGCAATTCTTGTATATATATATATATAATCAGAATCTCGGAAACGGCTCCAACGATTTTCATGAAATTTTGTATTCAGGGGGTTTCGGGGGCAATTAATTAATCCAACGAGGTTTCATTTTTATAAAACGTCGTTTTAACCGTGATTTAAGGCAAAGACATAACTGCTACACTACAAGAAGGTAATTTTCGCAAACATCTGTAAGGTTGTCTGTCATAGCTTAAGTGGGAAATAGGACCATACCGTAAACAGAAGACCCTGTTTCGAGACTTGACTTTTCTTTTTTTTTTTTCAAGTTCCTTCTTTTGTGTGAAAACTTATTATCAGGCACCCTTTATCAACGCACCTAATTCGTATCCAAGTACTTTTTTTTTTTAAAAAAAATACGAAAATTAATCAGGACAATGCTCAATGCTCGGCTTCGCCTCGGCCCACATTTCCACGTTCGTCCATCAATGCCTCTTGTGCTGGCCGCTGCAGTAATGTACTATTCCAAAAATCACGAAAAATATTACAAAAAAAATACCGAGCAAGGCACGGTCACCCAGGTACTATTTAATATAATATGCCTTAAGAGGCATATTATATTAAACTGGCCTTAGGGCCACTGCGACATTTAGCATCGATGCAGTCGCGGTGCTGTCGCGATGCAACATCGATGCAGTCGTAAATGGTCCACCTTTACACATTTGCGCTACTGCTGGTGTCGCGAATCAGAATCGTAATCAGAATCAAAAATTTATTTCAACGTAAAGAATTTACATTCTGCTTGTTGAATGTCAATGTGCATACAGTTATGTATAATGCTAGCCGCTGCCTTGGGGCCCGTTTTCCCGTCAGAACTATCCCACCCTTGCAGCGCGACGCGAAATTTACCTCTATATGTTATTAAAGCAAATTTCAATTGCCTTAAAACATGGATAAAACAACGTTTTCTAAAAATTTTACCTAGTTAGATCGCGCGAAAACGCGCGACTGCGTCGATGCTGAAAGTCGCAGTGTGGAAAAGGCCTAAAAGACTGCTATACCGATAAGTAATTGAAAGAAGTTGCGTTTCGTGAATCTTTGTTTAGTTACAAAGCCTAAAACATCAATTGGAATATAAAAAAATATGGTTGGGTTTATTTGAAAGCTATTACTTCTTGCTGACTACTAGCTTAGCTTGGTCCACTTTCAAGTCACGGGCACGGCTAATACGGTTCTATCTAATCAATGTATAAACACAACCCAATGGGCATAGGCATCATCTCTTTCACGTCAACCCACCTTTCCATTGCTACTCTCGTCCTAAGTTGCCCAGAGGCCTTGACAGCAGTAGGGCTGGTGGTCTGCCCACCGACCGTCGACCCGTTCTTGGCCACCACTCACTGGCTACCTTGTCGAATTAAATTAAATTGTTTTTTCTTTCCAAATGCAAGCATAGAAATATCTCTGTCAGAACTAATAGAAATCTAATCTGTTTAAACGAGCAATTCTTGTATATATATTTATATATAATCAGAATCTCGGAAACGGCTCCAACGATTTTCACGAAATTTTGTAGGCAGATGCTTTCGGGGGCGTTTAATTGATCTAACTAGGTAATTTTTTTTGAAAACGTTGTTTTATCCATGTTTTAAGGCAATTGAAATTTGCTTTAATAACATATAGAGGTAAATTTCGCGTCGCGCTGCAAGGTTGGGATAGTTCTGACGGGGAAAACGGGACCCGTTTCGGGTCGATTTCAAGAGACCCGGTTCGAGTCATGATTTTTTTTTCCAATTCCTTTTTTTTTTTAAAAAGGATTATTTTTATTTTATATTACATATTTTATATTACAAAAAAAGTACCGAGCAAAGCTCGGTCACCCAGGTACTAAAAGTAACGTATGTATTTGTAATTATTGATTTATGTAAATGTAAAAACCACTATTTGATTCACACTCAGACAATACTACCGTCTGTTTTGCAAGCGAGAGGCAAATATGTTTTCCTCTCGATAGGCTCCTTGTCCAAGAGCCCCATCAAAACCGTGTTTAAAGTTCTATTTTTGTTCCAGCACGGTTGTCTGCTCAAGTTCGGGCGAGTGTCGACGTTCCGCTTCGTGGACCCTGCCCAGGAGAGTATGATGAACCGGAACCTCTCCCAGTCGCAGCACTTCGGCTCGGGCTCTATCTATGACAGGTGAGCAGGCTTCAGCACTGGCGCGGAGACCATACGAGGCACGCGGGTTGGTTCTTCTGGCGAGCAGCACAACTGCATATTCTTCTCTTATTTAACCATAAACATTTAAAGAAGTTAAAAATCAATCAATCAAATTCAATATTTTATTCAGAATAAAAACAAAATGTCTATTTTATGAACGTCAAAGTTGTTTCGCAATTGTTAGCACTCCTATACCGTGATAGTTAGACAGTTGACTTTTGACATGTTTGTGACGTTGCTGTTTCTGGTTCCCACGACACAGGGTATCCTAGTGTGGGACCAGAGGCGTTATGTTAAATGTTATTTATTTATTTTATTTTATTTTCATAGATGATGTATTTTTGTTGCCGCTATAACAACAAATACTAAAAAGCAGAATAAATAAATATTTAAGTGGGCTCCCATATAACAGCCATGATTTTTTTGCCGTTTTTATAAATAATGGTACGGAACCCTTCGTTCACGAGTGTGACTTGCACTTGGCCGGTTTTTTTTTATGTCAGCTCTTGATTCTCAGTCTAAACGTAACTCGGTCTGTTAGTAAATTTAATTTGCATAATATCGTGTTTAATTATACGGAGTACACAATACGCTACTTGACTCGTATCAAGTTAGACGCGATAAATGGATATTTCCTGTGGTATCTAACGTAAGAAACCAAAATATATTGACTTTGCTAAGTAAATATGCAGGATGGCTGCAAAATTTTCAAATAAAAAATATTTTTCGCTTTTAAATCGGAACGGTGAAAACCCTATCCGCCATCTTGAAAGCACCTTTGGTTGTAAACAAACATCTGTCAGTAGTGCGTGCGTAGGTTCTATTGTGTCTGATACTTCTTTCGTGGCACGAACTCTACATTATGTTGAATGTCAAACTTTGTTTACAAACGTAGAGGACTTCAAACCATAGACAACGCGGACATAGCGGACCGCGTTTTTGGCTGTTTAGCAAAGCAACGTTTTAAAATAATGTTTTTGTTGCTTTTAGGTCCTCAAAAAATATACTAAAATATTTTTTGGTCTAATGGAAGAGATATTTAGCATTTAAGACATACTTGAAAAAAGAGCCAAGCAGCGGATTCTAGACGACTGTAATTTTATTACAAATTAACTTAATGTAGAGGCACGTGGCCCCAGTTTTATCATCAAAAACTGAACGCGTTTTGTCGCTGAACGGAATCGCTCTTTTTTATGGAGCGACACGCTCTATACCTGAAGTGCAAAGCTGTAAACAACAAAGATACAAACGTTGTTCAGTTTGAATAGTGTTATTGGCTCCACATTTACAGCTCTTCCGCGTGTCAAGGAAAATAATAAATAATGCAATTTTTATGCTTATCCGTTGTGCTGGTCGGCTAGCAAAAAGAAAAGGTCTTATGTACTTTATTGGTTTATTCTCAATTCTATTATGCCTTACATAGGTTATTATTTGCCAACCTTTCCGTCGTTTCGTACGAAAGCCAAAAAAATATACAAGACCTTTTAGCTCTTTTTGAGTAACATTTAGTTTCCTATTAAAGTAAACTAGACCCGCGTGACTCTATAAACGGTTTCAATGTTTTATGTCGTACGTAGATGTTTTGGCCTCTTGCTGGAATTTAGCTACACTAAACTTTTACCATAACTTAATATCTCTAGTAAAGTAGTTTGTTTAAAACTTCAGTAATTATTGGGTTACTAGTTCACATTTAAACAATCACGTTTTATTATAATTTAATTAATCAATCAACTGATCAAGGACACATCAGCCTTCTTCTCTTTTATGTTGTTGACGTTAACCATATTTTTTTGTTGTCTGTGCCCTACCATTGATGTTTTCTTTTGCATGCCTGTGTCACCCGCTCACCGTCATACGCTTGTGTTTGTCACCCCTCGCGGTAGGTCGCCGACGTCGCCCGGGCGCGACAACGCCAGCGGCGCCATGTCGCCCACGTCCATGGCTTCGCATCAGCCCGATGACGCAGCTAACGCGAACACTGACGACTACCAAAGAACCATGAGCCCCATCTCCAACCACGACGCTTACAGCTACGGGCCCGACGCTGGCCCCTACAATAATAACACGCTGAAACTCGACAACGAATCCCTGATGATGTCGCAGCATTTGGAGTCCAAAGACGAGTACATTAGAGATCACACGGGCTCCGTTTACATTGACCAGGATCAGAATTCGACGGCGCCGAACAGAACGGCCAATTCTCAGTACAAAGACAATTATGAGACCACGTTCGATTTGGATGGAAACGTCGAAACAAAGAGTATATGCAGCGCGAAAAGCGGAGGCTCCGGACATGACAGCAGGTAACATGAGGACGCCACGTTACGTGATAACGTTTGTGTCCTCACAACTTTACTAAAGTGTTTTCCTTCGCGACTTCTTGGCGTGTTCGCGTGCCAGTTCCTCGATCCGTTATCTTGTCCACTAGAGTTTTTAAATCTTGCCTCAGGCAACAAACAGGGAACAAAGTCCGTTAAAATTTCAAGATAGTTTCTGCAACCACTTCGTCCTCAAAACATCAAGTAGTGTACTTTATATTATGTTTCTTTTCAATGATGACATAATAATATGATTTTGACTCAGCTTTGTCTAAAAGTAATTTATTATCAACGTTGATTTCCTACTTACTTTTAAATTCTCACACAAAGTAGCAATGGAACAACATAATATGTAATATCATTTTTACATATAGACACTTGAAAGTAACTCGGGCTCTTTGTGATAAAAATTTCAACAACCTTACATAAAAAAACTACTGGAACCCGCTTGGGATTAAAAACTTTAAATACTGATCTACACGAAAGTTCATCCATATCTGCCAGCAGCAAGTATAGGCATTTCCTCACAAGGTTAGAGATCAAGGAAACTAAAGCCAAGAAGCTAACTTCACCTCCCCCACAGGATGAACTCAACAATGCCATCATCGGCGCGTCCAGGCCAAGAAGCCATCCTGCCAGCGGTCCTGGAGTTCCCCGAGGCGGGGCAGGCGCAGTTCCTCGCGGCCGTGATCACCCGTCTGGACCCGCACGCGCCCGCCTTCAAGCTAGCGCCCGTCTACACCCTGTATCTTTGCGCCAGGTCAGTGACGCCTACCAAACTCAAAAACTCAAACTCAAATATTTTATTCGTTGAAGAAACTAACAGACGAAGAAAAAACAGTTTTAGCTTAATTAACAAACTTTCAAACTTAAAAAATATTACTCTTGGATGTTTTTGAACACTAGACAGTTATCCTCTGATTAAATTTAATATTAAACTACTGTTTTATGCCAGACGTTCTTGTCTTCTAAATAATCGTAATAGTAACGTAATATAATAAGATTTTTTGCAAAGAGTGTGCTTAACACAATTCTTAAACCGCATTGGAGGTAACTCTAATATATCTTGGGGTATCTTGTTACCGACGACGAGTGTCGACGACTGTAATTTGGCATTGTGCAAAGTGTCCGTGTACTAGCGATGAACTGGACTACGCAATTATCAGCGCGTCTAGGAAAATAAATAGTCCCGCCAGTGGTTCTAGAGTTCTCCGAAGCGAGGCAAGCGCTGTTCCTAGTGGGAATTTTAGATTTTGCTGCTGATCAATTTTTAATTTTCTACCGATCAATTCCGTCTTTTCTACTGACCACTTGTTGATGCTCAAGTTTAATAATATTTTTACAATATGCCCAAGCCGAGAACAAATGAAAATCACCCATTTTCCTAATTTGAATTTGGAATTATATTCTTTAAAATTTAAACTTTTGAATGGTATCAAAACTAGCCAGGTACAAATAGTATAGCCAAAGAGATTGTATTACAAGTTCATAATACGCGAAAAGACTTTTTCCCCAACCTATTATATGATTAATCACTAACTTGCCGGTTTGGACAGTGTTCTGTAACAATCACATGACGTAACACCACTTGGCATGTGGTCCTACAGGGAGGTAACGCGAAGTTCATGTGGGTTAAGAAAATAGTCCGAGCGTGCGAGCAGTGCGAGACATGCTGACCTATTTGTCAACACAGTCGCAGACATGAAGCAAAAGTTAGGGCAAACTTTTTCGCAAACCTGTGAATTTCACGCAAACAATTCAGTCAGAAATCCTTTTACAAACAAAAAAGATAAATGATAAGCGAAATTTATTATTAGTTGTTGTAATTATTGTGGAAAAAACAACTTTTTTCACTTCGTAAATCTTAAATAGCATAGTAGCGCATGTACAGTCGACGGTTACGCAACCTTTACATTTCTGTAGCAATCAGTACTGTACCCTAATGTATCATGATGTGAATCATCACACTTTTCTGTCGCCGTGGGACAGGCTGGGAAAAAAATCATATTTGTGTAATATTTCTCATGTTCTCTTTTCTTGCGGTTTTTTTCATTTATATTTACATACCCACACAGCGGCTTTACGAAAAGTAAAAGAGGCACCGATGGCATTATAAAAGCAATTCGACATTGGCAAAAGTTCCTACAGTATTTTGGAGAGTAACTACGGAACCCTGCGTTTAATAGCTTAATCCCAGGTGTACGCACAATGTTAACGTAGTTTGTTTTTATTGTTACACCGACGCCTTTTCTTCTTTGCTCGCTGTCCTTATTAGGGGCGATATTGGAGCGGGGTAAAATGTAAATTGGTTAGGTGCGGCCGCCGTCGCCAGCCTGTGTTACGTTAAAAACTGTTGTAATAAAGTCGTTTCATTTGCGTGTTCAACCGAGGACAAAATTGAAAGCGATGTGCCGCTAAATTTTCGCTGTGTTGAAAAGTGGATTGCTAGTAAATTGGCTCTTTCGTTCGTAGTTAAATATTTAGGCGTAGGGCATGCGGATCTTTTATTTTTCCAATACACACATTATTACTGATAGCAAATGTGGCATTTGTGTCCGGTCGGAACCACACTTCTGGACTGACTCTACCTTTCACTGTCAAACGCATCTGACCTACCACTTTATAGTTAAATGGAGTCCAGATATTATAACGTATGACGAGGCATCCTAGTTTTGAAGCGTGTCAAGTCAAGTGTTTGTGGTGTGTTGATGATGATATCCACACAATATAATAGACATTAGTCTTAATATAATTTCCGGAATTAGTACGCGTAATATACGGGAGGTAGGATGTAAGTTTCATAGTTCAGAGGTTCGGTTCAGTTTTCCAGATGTAGAACTAATCAATGCTGTAGGTAAACATTTTTATACAAGCACGTACATTGCTTCTGGCCCCACTCTAGGATACCCTGTGTCGTGGGAACCAGAAGCAGCGACATCACAAACGTGTAAACATCCAATACCTGGGTTTTTCCCAACCCTGGCGAATGGGGACCTAAGGACATAAAAAGGTTGTTTTGTTTTTAATCAACAGATACCGAGCGTCCACGCACTACCGGCCCGAACTGACTCCTACGGAGCGCGCCCATAAGCTAACGGCCTTTCTACACCACGTCGCTACTCTCATACATGCAACCGTACAGGTAAGATAAGATAAGAATATTCTTTATTGTACACGAGGAGAAACACAAACATAAAATATTTACAAGGTAGCAGTACAATTGGCGGCCTTATTGAGGTAAGATATACGCGACGAGTCTATTGTTGATGAAGCTGAAGATATGGCATGACAACATGAAGATCGTGGCAAGTGGAGACCCTAGTCATTGCCTACCCCTCCGAGATACCCGTGTGAGTTTATTGTAATGTAATGTGTAGAATTATTTACGGAATAAAATAGTCATATCTTTGTTGTCAACCTGACACTTCACAATCGCGCAAATGGAGTTTGCCTGCACGAATATTCATGACCGCTTATAGATCGCTGCCACACATGCAATTTATTCATTCCTGCTGTTCTAACCTAACGACTGACACGCCAATGCATTAGTTTGATGTTTTATATCAAGGATAAGTTTAAATTGCATGTGAAATTCTTTGACATAAATTCACTTGGCATTGCTTTGTTTCTGGGTAGCAGGAAAAGTAAAAGATAGATATATAGATTTTTTTTTTCTACTTTTCAAAATCCTAATTCATTGGATGCGGTGGTGCCTCTCAGATTAAATTGAAAGTCTTCTACTTAATCCAAGGATCTTATAGACAAATTTATACAAGTAATTCAAACATACTTTATATGGCTTTGAATGAAACTTACGCCAAATTTTGGTTTTGTTCATACTGGTACAAATATTTCAGCACGCTTAAATTTAAGATACAGAAGAGTGAATAACTAAGGCCTTACTATCAACTACAAATTGGCTCGTGAAACATGCGCTATACGAGTTTTTTTTTTCAAACAAAAATAGCATGCACATAGCTTTTAGTCCTCGGCCATCCTCATCCAGCCGCTGCCAGCCTCAAATTCATAAACAATTCTGTCTATTTTTAGCACATTCCATTATTATTATACTTTATTGCACACGAAACATAATAAACACAGAATAATACAAAAGAAATAGCACGTATAAAGGCGAGCTTATCATCATCATCAACCCATCATGTCCCCACCGAGGGGCACGGGTCTCTTCCCTAAGGAAGGTATAGGCGATACTCCACCACGGGGGCCAAGTCCGGATTGGTGGAGGCTTGTAAGACTAGTGGCTGGTCTTACTGTCAGAAGTTTTCAAGCCGCCCTAAGGCCTCTGACTTGGCTTCACGGCTTATATGTTATCTTATTCATCTTGGTTGTGTCTCTAGGAGCGCTGCACGGACTCAGCGGCACAGGCCTTCTGGATGGCGAACGCGAGTGAACTCCTACACTTCCTCAAGTGCGACCGTCACATCTCCTCCTTCTCTACTCAGGCGCAAGATCTACTGCCCACTACTGTGCAAAACGCTTTCAGGTAAGATTAACAAAATATTTATGTCGTCAGGCGGACGTACTTCGATCAAATAGGGCATATATTACCAAAATGAAAAGTACCCGAAGCCGGCGTGCGTGAATGCAACAACTAATTAACATAACATAACATTTACATACAGGCACATACATTGCTTTTGGCCCCACACTAGGATACCCTGTGTCGTGGGAACCAGAAACAGCGACGTGACAAACATGTAAACATCCAAGACCTGGGTTTCTTTTTTTTTGTCCCCAGCCAGGATTCGAACCCGGGACCTCTCGCATAGTAAGCAGATGCGCTAACCGCTGCGCCACAGAGGTCGTCCAATTAATGTCGATGTCGATGAAGCGAAAGTGATGTGTCAGGATCGTGGCAAGTGGCAGTCTCTGCCTAACCCCTCTGGGATACAATCGACTAGACCTTAATTTATCTGAAAAGGTTTCAAAGTAATATTACCTCTCCTGTTTATAACAGACAATAATTTTATTCCGTTATACAACAGATTTTCCATTTAGAAAAACATAACGTACTTTTTATTACCAAATACTTAAAAAACATTTTTGCGTTTGCTGAGTCTCTCTTACAATTAGACAATTTAATTACAATTAAATCATTTTATTCAGTATACAACAGATTTTTCATTTAGAAAAACATAACGTAATTTTTATTACCAAAAACTTAAAAAACCTTTTTGCTTTTGCTGAGTCTCTCTTACAATTAGACAATTTAATTAGTATAAGTAACCAGCAATTAATTACAATGAGATTATCCACTGAGAATAAAATGCCATGAATTTTTTTACTGATTGTGTGCACAAATATTGAAACTAATGGTTACATAAAAAGTTGAACTACAACTTTTGGCACTGCCAAATGTTGAACTGGAAGTATTCTGTAAGTATTCTGGAAGTATTCTGGAAGTATGTCACTTGAGCTAGGAATGGATTTGACTGGCAATGTCAACAACGCAGTCATTTTAATTCCATATTTGTTATCGAGCCGGCCATCGCACGGTGTTTAGTTTAGCGATTCGCTTGTAAATATTGTATGCGGCATCGATTAGGTAATAGCTTATACGAGGACCAGGAATATGGACATTTGAAATTTATTAGGTCACTGTTCCGTAAATATCTTTCTGACCAGAATAAGGGTCTGTTTCACAATCTGCAGATAAAGTTCCGGATAAGCTATCCGCAACCAGGGTTGTCGTTTGTTCTAAATTTGAAGCCATAAACGAACACACGCAATATAGGAAAATGTATATAAATGAATGAGAACAAACGGCAGCCCTGGTTGCGGATAGCTTATCTGGAACTTTATTTGAACATTGTGAAACAGGGCCTAAGCCTTACATCTTTGCTGGTTACTTATACTAAGAGCCAGTTTCAGAATTGAGAATTTCGCTAATTAACTACTTAACTGTAGTGTTGCTTAAGTATTTACTTAGTGAAAATTCTCAACTCAGTAACAGGCGCTAGCAATAATAACTCTCACACAACACAACTTGACCCGGTCTTTAACTAAGATATCCTTTGCGCTATGCTAACCATGCAAGGGCATTATGTGGCCTCCACACTGGTCGCGAAGTTGACCGAGGTTAGGCAAATACGGTAGGTGTGGAGAGGCATTCCCAGACACCCCTCACCAAGGCGAAGAGGGAGTGCCGCTGGGTTGTTTAGTGAGTATACCGGGAACCACTTTCCCGGGGAGTCCCACATACTTTTTCCGTCCCCCGACGGGAGGAGATGCGTAACGCATTTTTCCCAGCGTCAAAAAAAAGTGAAAAAAAAAAGGTGTGGAGAGGCACTTCGTCCTACTTCGTTCAACCTAGAGTGTGTACCTACGTACTTCAGTCAACTTTCCCGAGTACTTTGTCGAGGAACTTAGTGAGTAGTCTGGAGGAGGCATTACAATCGTCGCAATACATCCAGACTGAGGTCATTTGTGTAAATGTACGGCAGCCCCCAACGGGAACCGAAGCCACGCCCTCTGTCTTGGTATCTAAGTGCCTTAAAGGCTAGATTTACGATTCAGTCGAGATCTGTTTAATCAGTGTTTTTTTAAACTGTCTGGCCTCGGTCGCTTATTTTTATTTTGCCAGAGTCCTTCCTGCAAAGTAAAATTTAAAGTCAACGAGAAGCACCCCGGTTTTTTGAGTATCCAATCTGTATTTTGTGACATGGTCGTATCTTCAATTTGCATTAACTTTATAGCTTGAATTTTGTACACCACTGAAAGACCGGATTATCGGATACCAACAGCGGACCGATGATATTACTGTATATTCGATGATATAAATTCCATGGAATTACCCCTTCTTGAGAGAATCGCTAATGACAGTCAGACAGACATCAAAATCATTCATTATCGATAACGAATTCGTGTGCATACAGCTTTTTTAACACGCCCAGCGGCCAAAGTTAAGTATAAAATACTCAACTTAGGTAATTAAAAGTTAGTAAAATTGCCGGAACGAATGTAGCCATGTCATTGAAAAAAATATACTATTTTAACTTCTTCTTACGGTAAAGTTTTACGCTACGCTTAAATTTGATGGATTTGGTACCACGGAACCTGTATTTATTATTTTTAACTTTACCGTAAAGGGTTACGGTAAAGTTAAAGTTCTAGGAGAGCCTTGAACTGAGAAATGAGACATCAATGTTCTATTTCAAGGAATTATTGAACTCTGGGCCGGTTCCTGAGTTGAGAATTTTCACTAAGTAAATTCTTCACGCTCTTTTCTGAAAAAAATTACGAGACAGCACTATTTACTTAGTGAAAATTCTCAACTCAGAAATCGGCCCACTGACTCGCTATTAATTTTTTCACGTCTATGCCCCAGGAAAAAAAATTCATGTGTCACTTAGTTTTTCATTAATTTTTGTGTACTATTGGCATACCTATACTTGAGCCATTACAAACGTGCGAACCGAGTCATAAAAGTGCGAGCTAGAGTTCCGATATGCCTGATATGCCCCTATATGTGTGAGAGAGAGGTCTGATACAAATGTTTATGACTCAGTTTGCACGTTTGTAATGGTTGAAGTATAGTGATGGTTGATAAATTACGTCGTCGGCGACACTGACAATGTCTTGCTCAGTCATGATTCAATTAATAAATAAATCTCATGAGCCCCTCCTCTCCACAGCAACCTAGTCTCCTGCTTCCAAGAGGAGCTCTCCCCAGCGCTTGCGACGCTGAACAATCCTACAGTTTTGGACGCTACCGAGGCGACAGCGCCCACGCTGCAAGCGCTCGCCGCCGCCATGGTGTTACTGCGACGCTGCCGGGTCAATGCGGCGCTCACCATACAGCTGTTCTCGCATCTCTTCCACTATATCAATGCGGTGTGCTTCAATAAGGTGAGAGAGTAATAAGCTCGCTTTTTTATTTATCTTTATCTCCCACTGCTTAGTAAAGATCTCTCCCCCTGGTCCCATCTCTCCCCGTCTCCAGTCTCCTCCCGACAAGAATGCATTTAGATCGCCGCATTTTCGACATAGTCTGCCGCAACGTCGGTGACTGTTTTACGCAACCCAGTCGGTCACAGAAAGCTCGCTTTCGTGCCTTCTTAACCTCCATTAAACATTTACATAGAGGCACAAATATTGCTTCTGGCCCCATACTAGGAGACACTGTGTCGTGGCAACCATAAACAGCGACAACACAAACATGTAAACATCCAAAACCAGGGGTTTTTTTTTGTCTCCAGTCAGGGTTCGAACCCGAGATCTCTCGCATGGTAGGTAGTTGGGCTAACCGCTTGGCGGAGATCCAGGGTAACATGATAAGAGGATGATGATGACGAACTTGCTGTGTGCTTATTGTTATTATAAGTATTAAGATCGTTTTGTGCAAATGTTTTTTAATTAGTATTCATTAATGTGTTACTTTTGTTCCGACTTTAAAAGAAATACTTTTTTTTTCGCCAGTTAGCTCTGTGTATTCTTCACTGCTTAGAATCTGCAGGCAATTAAAATTCAATTTTCTTAATTAAAGGAAACTTAAGTGAGTTGAAAGTCGCATAAAAACTTTTAATTAGATTCAAATCGCGTCTCCGCTGCGTATCGCTTCATTAATTTTCTTTTTTCCCCG
Organism: Yponomeuta plumbellus; assembly: GCA_947310845.1. NCBI lineage: Eukaryota > Metazoa > Arthropoda > Insecta > Lepidoptera > Yponomeutidae > Yponomeuta > Yponomeuta plumbellus. The sequence continues at coordinate 16,810,864 of OX371196.1, forward strand.
AGCTCCTTCATAATAAAAAGGATATTCTCTCGACCTATTTTACCTTGCTCGTGTTATGACTGGAATAATAAACGGCTCATGGCCACAATAAGACGAGTACATGTAATAACTTTCATAACTGTACCTTGTCGTATAATGCCCGACGGATAACTGGAACAAAAAACCAGTCAGGATGAATTTGCGTTAGACACCTAAGAGAGTTGTGTTTTTTAATTAATTTCTTAATTTCTCTCAACTAAATGTATGTCAAAGAATTCTTTACTTACATCCCGCGTCTCCCGTCAGTGCCTCAGCGCTTGACATCCCTAATCTGCTGTGGGCACTCTCAAAGAGAGAGAGAGGGGGGGGGGGCTTACTCATCACGCGAGACAGGCCTGTGCCCGGCAGTGGACGTACCTAGGCTGCTTACGTACTCGAACTTGAATTACTATCAATAGGCTCAGCAATAACTGTCACTTCCCGGTAAACCAACCAATGAACGTAAGAAAGAATGAATGACGGACGCCATTTTTACTAGCATGTGACCTCATCGTAGAATCGGCCAATCCAGGCCCTTTCCGATACAATGGCGGCAGATAGAAATTATCAACTTGTGTTTTTTTACAAATCATAATTGTTTTTTTAGTTAAAATGCCTCAAAGCTGTTTTTAGACACATAATTTATACGAATACGTATAAAAAATACTGTTTTTTCACACTGTCAAGTAGCCTATTAACTTATCTATCTATGAATCGTTTCTAGGAAACTCACCGCCTTGTTTTGTTTCTGTATTAAATGTGTAATATAGGCTAACGTTCTTAATTGTTTAAATTCTTTAATTGTACAACGAATTAGTCAAAGACTGTAATGACTGAAATTGTAATGTTGGACAATATTATAAATAAATAATAGTACATTGTTCACCGAGAGGAGAAAGTGACCGATTAACGTCGAGGGTGTCGTTTGAAGCCCGAGCCGTAGGCGAGGGCTTTAAAACACCTGAGATCGGGAATCGCAGTTTCTCTCGAGTGATACATAGTGCTCTTTATGCTACACCTACAAGGAAAATAAAAAACGAAATCTTTACTAATTGAAATTTATATTGAAATTGTTGCTAGTGGCCAGTGTCATTTTGCGAACTTGGAGATAAAAACTCACTGTAAAAACTTTTTGGCTTTTGATATTTAGGTTACCGGCGCAGTAGTCTTACCCAAAATTAAAAAAGAAAAACCACGTAAGAAATGGATTTTCATACACTTTTCTCTCCCGCTCAGATGCGTATTCTCCCCGCATATTTGTTCGATATGCAATGACGTACTTTCTACCGTAAATTTGATAAAGTCTCAAGGTACTTTCCAAGCAGGTGTAGTATAAAATAATAATATCTCCGTTTCTCCCCAGTTGGTGCTGGAACCGGGCCTTGCAGACGCGCGATGGGGCAACGCACTCTCGGCGCGGCTGGTGCTGCTCGGGGCGTGGGCGGAACGGCAGGGCCTCGAGCTGGCTGCCGACTGCCACCTGGCGAGGAGTCATCAGGCTGGTGAGTTCTGGAACTTTCTACCTAGCTGATGATCGGAGCCAAGTTCAGGGGCCGCGTGATGGAGTGACGCATTCTTAGCAGGTCTGCCGGCTTGGTAGTCAGTACCAGGCGAGGAGCTATCAGGCTGGTGAGTTCTGGAACTTTCTACCTAGCTGGTGATCGGAGCCAAGTTCAGGGGCCGCGTGATGGAGTGACGCATTCTTAGCAGGTCTGCCGGCTTGGTAGTCAGTACCAGGCGAGGAGCTATCAGGCTGGTGAGTTCTGGAACTTTCTACCTAGCTGGTGATCGGAGCCAAGTTCAGGGGCCGCGTGATGGAGTGACGCATTCTTAGCAGGTCTGCCGGCTGGGTAGTCAGTACCAGGCGAGGAGCTATCAGGCTGGTGAGTTCTGGAACTTTCTACCTAAGTGGTGAGCAGAGCCGGCTTTAGGGGCCGCGTGATGGAGTGACGCATTCTCAGCACGTCTGTTTTTAAATCTCGTGGCTGCCGACTTGGCAGTCAGCACCAGGCGAGGACCTATCAGGCTGAGTTCTGGAACTTTTCTACCTAGCTGGTGATCGGAGCCAAGTTTAGGGGCTGCGTGATGGGGTAACACATACTCAGCACGTCTAGTTTTAAATCTCGTGGCTGGCAGTCAGCACTAGGCGAGGAGCTATCGGGCTGAGTTCTGGAACGGCTCTACCTAGCTGGTGATCGGAGCCGGCTTTAGGGGCCGCGTGATGGAGTGACGCATTCTTAGCATGTCTGGTTTTAAAGCTGTGGCTGCCGCCTTAGTAGTCAGTACCAGGCGAGGAGATATCAGGCTGAGTTCTGGAACTTTTCTACCTGGCTGGTTATCGAACCCGGGTTCAGGGGCATGTGTGATAGGGTTACGCATTCTCAGTACGTTTGTTTTAAGTCACAAGTTGGCTGTCGAATGCCACGTGGCGAGGTACTATCAAGCTGGTGAGTTCTGGAACTTTTCTATGTAGCTGGTGACGAAAGTGGAACTTACATAGGTGTTATAGGGCAATTTGCTCTTAGCCTGTCTGGTGCTGCTAGGGTCGAGGATGGAATGCCCGGGGCTCGAGTTGTCTTTCGATTGTCGTCTGGCGAGGAGCCATCGGCCTGTTAAGTTCTAGAATTTATAGTTTATTACGGATTTATGAATATGAATTTTTGTCTAGCCTAAAAATAAATATTTAATGTAATATTTACACACTTCTATGTGTAGTGATCGTTCATAATTCGGTTTTCTGGTTCCATATGTAATTTATACTTCTATATTTATTAATACATTTATTGCACTTAAACTAAACTTCAGATACGGCGTAGTCCATGCCAAAACGCCCATTTGTCAAAAGTATACCATTTGTCAAAGCGGGGACAGGGCAGGCGGGTGTGTTAGTGTCAGCCAAGAAGTCTGCAATTTCTTTGTTACCTCAAACTTTGTTGATCGTGTTTTGTTTTTTTTTCCGAGGACCTACAAAAGCGATGAACCTCTTCACGATGCCGTCGAATACTCCACAGATTTGAGTGTAGTGATGTTTCCGCTCGTAACCGCTTCCGAATTGCTCGTAGCCTGGGCTGCCTGAGTGATCTTAAACGATCACTAAGGTTAAGCAACATACGGCGCGTTCAGTCCATGGATGGGTCACCATCTATGACTAACGCTAGTGGCATTTTTTCCGAGCGATTCCGTGCTTCGCAAGGCACGTTAAGCAGTTGGTGCCGGCTGCCGTCGATAGATGGCAGTCGTTAAGCCAAGTCAGAGGCCTTTAGGGGCGGCTTGAAAACTTCTGACAGTAAGACCAGCCATTAGTCTTACAAGCCTCCACCAATCCGGACTTGGCCCCCGTGGTGGAGTATGGCCTATACCTTCCTCAGGGAAGAGACCCGTGCCCCTCGGTGGGGAAATAATGGGTTGATGATGATGATGATGATGATGATGATGATGTTGTAATGATGTAACTATTTAGTAATGGGTGTTTATTAAAACAGCGTCTAAATGGAGTAACGTCGTGTATTCTACTCTCGAGGAGAGAGCGTTACATACTTATATGACTATGAATGTGTTTGTGAGGTGTCACCACACTACAATGTTTCCGCAGCCCGGCTGATCCAGGGCGAGTACCGTACCGGCGAGGAGGCCCGCGCGGCGCTGGCGGCCTGCTTCAAATTGAACTCGGTGCAAGTGCGTTCGCTGCTGGCCGGACTGGCGCCGCCCGACGTCGTCGACGCGGCCGCAGCCCACTCGCGCTCGCTCGCTGACGAACTCTACCGGGCCGATGGGAGAGAGGTAACACGCAGACGCCGACGTACGGGGTTCACTTCGAGGTTCGAAGTATTGATTGCACTCATGGATCTTGAGATTCTTGGTATACGAACACTCATACCTAATTTGTATTAGCTTTAAGTTGATTTGAGAAAAGATGGTCAGAGTGGAGTTTTTTTTCGCTGCCTTTTTTCCACCACAGACGGCCCTAAGGCAGCGGCTAACATTATACATAACTGTATGTACATTGACATTCAACAAGCAGAATGTAAATTCTTTACGTTGAAATAAAAAATTTTGAATTTGAATTTGAATTTGTTCACTCGAGGAGAATCAAAAATCAAATCAAAATCAAAATCATTTATTTCTTTTGCAATATTACATAGACGGATACATTACTGGGACCTCCTAGTAAGTATAGCAATACCTGTGTCAGGAGGCCCCGCTCTCTTTTTATTTTTTTCTTTGGCATGGCATTGACAAAAGTAATCCTTAGTAACCATTGGTCAAGAGAAAACCGGATATTGGCCGTAAAGAATAAAACACCACAGATAATAGAAGTCAAATCCATCGATCGCTTAGCGTACACCCGTGTGTACGCTAAGCAGTTCGCGCCCAAAAAGTTAGCGTACACCCGTGTGTACGCTAAGCGCTCAGGGGGAAAAAAAGGGTTTGAATGAACGAGTCCGCGGCGACGCAACACGCATGCGCAATCAATGTTTGCGCCTTGGCGCCAACATTTTACATTTTAAAAAAACTATTCAACATAAACAAAGTTTGGTTCTGTTTGTAAAATAAATTAGTTTTTGTGTAAAAACATGTCTGAAAGGGAGGATAGTGGTAATTGTACACCACCAGACATTCTGGAAGCTGCGTCAAACATGACTATTATAGATGCTCCTAGATTTCGCCGGTAACAGGTTACCACGAGTTCATGGAATGGAAAAGTAAATTTGTTGATATTCAGCGTTTTATTTGCAATATTATTTTATGTATTATAGTATGAGAGTAGATAAAGTAGTGTATGACACTGTATATAACTTGGTCTTATAATACTCGTGTGATACTATACAAACACTCGCCCACGGCTCGTTTTTTTAAAACACACTCGCAACAGTATCATAAACTACTATTCACGCCCCTGCCGTCCCGCAGATAACCTTAGAGGAGAGCACGTGGCTGGGCACGGGTCTCCTGATCCCGGGGGACGGGTTCAGCGCCGAGGTGGTCCGCGGGGTCCCCCCTGGCTTGGCCGGTCTTCAGCGCGGTCTTAAAAATAAGTCCAACTGACCCCCCGTCCCGCAGATAACCTTAGAGGAGAGCACGTGGCTGGGCGTGGGCCTCCTGATCCCCGGGGACGGGTTCAGCGCAGAGGTGGTCCGCGGGGTCCCCCCTGGCTTGGCCGGTCTTCAGCGCGGTCTTAAAAACAAGTCCAACTGACCCCCCGTCCCGCAGATAACCTTAGAGGAGAGCACGTGGCTGGGCGTGGGCCTCCTGATCCCCGGGGACGGGTTCAGCGCAGAGGTGGTCCGCGGGGTCCCCCCTGGCTTGGCCGGTCTTCAGCGCGGTCTTAAAAATAAGTCCAACTGACCCCCCGTCCCTCAGATAACCTTAGAGGAGAGCACGTGGCTGGGCGTGGGCCTCCTGATCCCCGGGGACGGGTTCAGCGCAGAGGTGGTCCGCGGGGTCCCCCCTGGCTTGGCCGGTCTTCAGCGCGGTCTTAAAAACAAGTCCAACTGACCCCCCGTCCCGCAGATAACCTTAGAGGAGAGCACGTGGCTGGGCGTGGGCCTCCTGATCCCCGGGGACGGGTTCAGCGCAGAGGTGGTCCGCGGGGTCCCCCCTGGCTTGGCCGAGTTCGTGGCGCCGCTGCAGCGCGGCGGGCTGTGCCGACTGGCCCACCAGCCGCACGCGGCGGGCGTGTGGACGGTGTACACTGCGGGCTACGGCGCGGGCCGCCGCCGCGCGCCGGAGCCACGCGTCCACATTATACAGCTCGCCAAGAACACCAACGGGATGGGGCTCAGCATTGTCGCCGCCAAGGTCACTTTTTTTTCTTTAAAAAAAAAAAAACTCACGCCCGTTATCCCCGAAGGGGTAGGCTGAGGCGCCAGTCTCTAGAACTGGACCCACGTTTTGCCGAGTTTATTAGGTCCCAAACGTGACAAGTGGCAATCCTTTTTCTTTTTTTTGCTTCTTCCAACCGGTCTTTTTGGAAATCCATGGAGGAGGCCTATGTCCAGCAGTGGACTTCTTGTGGCTGAATGACGATGATGATGATTGCTTCTTGCCCCACACTAGGATACCCTGTGTCGTGGGAACCAGTAACAGCGACATCGCAAACATGTAAACATCCAAGACGTGGAGTTTTTTTTTCCTCCTCCGGGGATCGAACCTGGGACCTCTCGCATGGTAAGCAGATGCGCCATGCGCCACAGAGGTCGTCGCTTTTCTTTTATTTTTGTATTTACTGAAACAAAATAAACAATTGGCCGTGTAACATTTTCGAATAGGAACGGAAATCTCGAAACCATTTCGAGAATTTATTATGCTTTCAGACTAAAATTATTATTACTAATTAAAATATCGTCTATCGGAGACAATACTGGAACATAGTATCAAAAATTTTGAAAATCCAGTTTTTTACAACACAAGTTTCAAAATAGACTGTTCTAGACCACTGCAATCTAGTGCAGTATACGAATATCTCGTCTCTATCTATTTGTTTTTGAATTACTAAAAGCCATTACAGTCCTAATAGATCAGAACTTTGATTGCCAATTGCTCAAGTATAGTGAATTATGAAATGTTGCAGTACTGTCTCCGATAGACGATATAATATAAATGAACACGTGATGTGACTGGTGAAAGTATTGTGCCTCTCTTTCTCTCTCTCTCTCTCTGTGTGTGTGTGTGTGTGTGTGTGTGTGAGGGTGTGTGTGTGTGTGTGTGTGTGTGTGTGGGTGTGTGTGAGAGAGAGAGAGAGAGAGAGAGAGAGAGTGTGTAAGCGCGCGCGTGCATGTGTGAGAGATGACTGCATGGAAGAATCGTCCAAATATTAAATAAAAGAGTCCAAATGTTGGAGCCAGGCTTACCGCCAGTTGCCAATGACATGTGCACTGTGTAGGGCGCGGGGCAGAGTAAGCTGGGTATCTACATAAAGTCGGTGGTGGTGTGTGTGTGTGTGTGTGTGTGTGTGTGTGTGTGTGTGAGAGAGAGAGAGAGAGAGTGTGTGTGTGTAAGCGCGCGCGTGCGTGTGTGAGAGATGACTGCATGGAAGAGTCGTCCAAATATTAAATAAAAGAGTCCAAATGTTGGAGCCAGGCTTACCGCCAGTTGCCAATGACATGTGCACTGTGTAGGGCGCGGGGCAGAGTAAGCTGGGTATCTACATAAAGTCGGTGGTGGCGGGCGGCGCGGCCGCGGCCGACGGCCGGCTGGCGGCCGGGGACCAGCTGCTGTCCGTGGACGGCCACTCGCTCGTCGGCATCACGCAGGAGAAGGTAAGCCGTTGCGGACGAACGTGGAAGTTTGGGCTGGGCCACACAAGATAGATGCAGTCTGTTAGCTTTTGGAATATACCTCGGGCTCTAGAGTAGGCTTCGGTTTTCGCCGAAAGCTCGCGAGTGTAATACTACTTCCTGCTCTGTATAAAACTTTTCTTCGCTATTTTGAAAAGTAGTAAATAAATAAAGTTGTTAATAACACTACAAAAAAACCTTACCTTATTGCGATATAATCGGTATTTGATTATTCAGTTGAGGTATATTCTAAAAGCTAACAGACTGTAAATATATAGAATATTCTTTATTGTACACATACATTACTTTTACAGATTTGTTGATGATGTTCTTTATTACACACGAGAAACAAGATACAAAAGAACACATACGTAAGGCCATCAAGGCCTAATGGTTTCCAAAACTTGTTAAATACTTTTCTAAAATAATTATATAATGTACGGAAATTAAACAAACATTCACATAGAGGCACATACATTGCTTCTGGCCTCACACTTTGTTACCCTGTGTCGTGGAAACCAGAGCCTTCTTCCGTTGCTATCAATCGCCTCGGATCGTCGGTCTAGCGATCAAGTGGGTGTCCTACACTGCATTAGCCAGTTCATGTTTTCCACCCGTGGACCATTGAAAGAAACATACAATCATTCTAACAATGACAGGAAGGGGGAGGACCAAGTCTTCCAACTAGTCTGTGGCTTAATCGTATTAATACATCGAATTATCATAGTAAGCCGTGAATTGTAGTTATGTGAATCAGGCCCTAAGTCAGGGTTCACAGGTGGCAACAATCTACAGGGTTATCTGGTTGGTGGTAGTCAAACTAAAACTTTCGTAACACTTCACATTCACTTACTTGATTTTTTGTCGGCTGAGTCCGACCAGGTTTCGCTCTGATTCGCAGGGCCTAAGCGAGTAAGTGAATTCGGAGTGTAGCTATTAAACTTGATTGTATTTCTTTCCCTGCAGGCGGCGGAATACCTAGTCCGTACTGGGCCTACGGTGACGTTAGAGGTCGCGAAGCAAGGCGCCGTACTGCACGGACTGGCGACCCTGCTTCACCAACCGGCCTACAACAGCCAGCGACAAGGTACTCATTGCAAATTGAACACGATAGATAGATAGAGAACACTTTATTGTACATAAAAAAGGAAAAAAAATGACTAATGACTTTAATGACTCTGTTTTTATATCTGCTTTGTAATATCATGTTTGCTTAGTCACTAGTTTTCCTAAATATTAAATAAATTAAATTAAATTACACAGGTATTTCTTTACTGGTACTTTACTGCTATAAATAGAAGATTCAATACATAATTTTCACGAATTTCAAAATATAAGGAGATAGACTGTCTATTTATTCTGTGGTAAAGGGAAAGACTCAACCACAGACAATTTAAACCGCATTTCAGGAATCGGGTTGTTAAAATAATATAATCTACATTTGTACATCTACAATACTTACTATGAACTTAGTACTTAGTTTTAATTTATCACCCATAAACTAGGTATGCTATGCGGCACAGGTATAGGTCCATCGGTTTATAAGACGTTATATATTACTAGCTGACTCGGCAAGCGTTGTTTTTTATATTAATTAGCCTCCGACCTATTCTTAGACCTGCCAGGTATACATATACATATTTTTTGTGTTACATACATATTTAAATACAAAAAATAGTAAAAATCCTTTTTGAAAGAGTTCGATAACAAACCCCGTGACTCGAGATATTAGATAAATAACACCGTTAGTGTTAAGAGTAGCATTAACATGAAGGGTGGTGTGGTGCATGCTTAGACACCGAGGAAGTGGAGTACGAGCCGCGCGCGCGCCGCAACTCGGGCACGTTCACCAACCCGCGGCCCGCGCTGCTGCGCCGCGCCTCGCCCTTCGCCGAGCTCGCCACCGCAGGCAAACTCACTGACTAGCTGACGAGCTGACAGACACAGGCGATAACAACACAGACAATTAGATAAATAGGCAGACAAACAGACAGGCAAACGAACAGACAGTCAGAAAAATAGGCAGACGAACAGACAGGATGACCGAGAAACTGACACACAAACAGGAAGAGAGCAGACAGATAGACTGACAGAGAAACTGACAAACTAACAGACGAACACATATACAGCGTAACAGACAGACTGATAAACTAACAGGCAGACGAACACACAAACTAACAGACTGACGAACACACAGACAGCGTAACAGACAGACTGAGAGAGAAACTGTCAAACTAACAGGCAGTCGAACACACAGACAGCGTAACAGACAGACTGACAGGGAAACTGACAAACTAACAGGCCGACGAACACACAGACAGCGTAACAGACAGACTGACAAACTAACAGGCAGACGAACACACAGACAGCGTAACAGATAGATTGACAGAGAAACTGTCAAACTAACAGGCAGTCGAACACACAGACAGAAAAACAGGCCGACGAACAGACAGAATGACCGAGAAACTGACAGATAAACAGGCAGACGATCAGACACACAGACAAATTGACAAACGTCCGCCCGGGCGGCTCCACACTGGAAGCATTTCTTGCCGAGCATAAAGATGTAAGACATAATACAATGACATAAATGTCATAAAGAATTTACAACCAGAATCTATGCCAACCTGTGCGACCGTTCATCCTTCAGTCCGTCTGTCAAGAGCATTTTAGTCGTTAATGGACAGAACATTCACGCCATCAAATACTGAAGTGTTCTGTAGCACGAACGTATAAAAAAATGCAGTTACAAATCTCTCAACCATGTGACTGATTAGCTAATTTGTATGCCAAACTCATGAAGCCCCTTATCTGTTAGTATAAAGCGTCTTTTCATACACACAGAATGTTCACATATAAGCTCGCGTAAGAATGCTACCGGTGTAGATCCTCCTGGATCCATTGATGTTGTCAGAAAAGTTCAAACCCGCAACTCGAAATTTGACATTTAATGCAAAAAAGTGTGGCGCACGTAAAAGGTGGCAAGCTTGTAAGTTGTAACGGTTTGCGGAGTCCCATCTAAATCCTGGTGATTTCGAAGCAGAGTTTCATTATAGTTTATTATGAACATTCGAGGTACGTTGCGTAACAGAGTCGTTTTGTTAATCTGTGGGTTAATTCACTGTTTATGAAACAGGTCCCTGATTTGATTAATATGTTGGGGAGGGCCCAACATATTAATCAAATCAGGGACCTCTTATGTTGTAATATGTTGAAAACTTGCAAAAGTCAAATTTCGTGTTTGTATTTCATATAAGTCTTTGAAATAGCAGAATTCACGCTTACTAGCTGTTCAGTGTTGTTCGTTGCAAATTGATCCCTCTTTAAAAATCCAGTCATCAATCCCCGAAGTCAGATTTCAGAATCTGGTTTAACAAAACCAGAACGACTGCGGCTTATTTCTGTGAATAATTTACTCGTTGTTGTACTGTTGTGTAGTTTTCGTTTTTTTTTGCGTGTTCACGTGTCCCTATTCGTCTGTCTTTACTTTTCATTCTAAAGTTGATCTCGTTTTCTAGTCGTCTCGTTGGCTTTCCTTTTCAGTTATTGCTTCATCGTTGTGCCTACTCGAAGTAGGTATACTCCAAGCTTTACCAACTGTTTGATTTTACAGGATACGGCCGCTCATGTAACGGTCGCTGTCACATTATAAGAGACTGCACAAGCGAGTCTAGCTCTGATGACAGCGAGGAATACAATCCCCGGCGCCCTCCTCAGTACCTCGGCTCTATACCGAGACTCATCATTACCTTAGACAGAGAAAATAACCAGTTACGCGAGGACCATTCTCCGGAAACCCCCGGTTGCCCCTTAGAGTGCAGTCAGCCGCCGCCGCGACCGATCCCAGTCTTCACCTTCACGTGTGAAGACTTCGATGAACAGAAATGTGTAAACAGTGACACTTCGAACGACAACACGCCGCAAGAGCAACCCCCCAAAGTCCCAGAGCCCCCGGCCAATTACGAACAGTCTAGCGAGAGCGGAGAACCTATTTGCCTGCCACCTACCATGAGACCTATAGACACCAGGCTTACCCTAGACCTGTTCAATGTAAGATCGAGACTCGATGAGTTCTATAGACAACGTTGCACGGGAATCGACGAGTGTGTGAGTGCGTGTGAGTGTTGCCGTACACCACACCCCGATGCTCCGCAGATACCTTTCATTGACGAGCCCACTTTCGAACCGTTCATATTTGAGAACGGTGCCGTCGATAGCAGAACCCCTACCCCGAAAATGAGGAGAATATTTCCATCCTTCTCTTTAGACCTGGAAGAAAAGAAGGAGACTGCTGATGCCGTGTGTCAAACGCCTTCGTCTCCTTTAGTCGAAGAAGAACCTGCTACTCCAAAGAAAGTGCAACCAAGTGTGGATAGAAAAACAGATATAAGGCTAGACGTCACCAGTGAGAGTAAAAAGGTAGAACAAATTAACTGTCGACTGAGAAGAGCTTTGTTTAACGTGTCAAAGTCTTATTCTGGTAAATCTGATGAAACAGACATCCCTAGCACATATTCGACTACTTCATCCACAGACGATACAACGAATGGTAGAATTAAAGATATCCCTAAGACGCCTTTAGACACGGGAGCGAAACAAGTTCTCGATAGCGTAGATAGGAAGTCCTGGAAATCACCGGATGAATTCAGACCTTCCTTTGGCAGAGTTAAAGCTCTGGCAAAACATTTCAACACCATAAACCTCACGTATTGCGTTAAGAACTACAAGAGAAACTGCCAGTCCAGTCCTAATTTAAGTGCCCGAGATGATAAGACTGTAAAACCGAACGAAAATCTACAAAGCAGCGTTAGCTTAGCAGATATACAGTATGAGGTGACGAAATCGGATACTAGTGATACAAAAGGCGAGAAATTGTCAGAAGACGAGGTGAAAAGTATCCTAATACAATTGGAGGATTGGTCTAAATACGGTTCAAGAGGTAGCGAAGATACTTTGGCCCAAGGAAACGAATTCGAGATACCGAACTTACCCTCTGAGGACCACACGGACAACAATGGAACATTTGTCTTTAGCGAGATAATTGATAAGAAACCGAAGAAGATCACTTTGGACAATATCAAGTTGATATCGCATCAGTCAAGCGTGAATTCGGATTCAAAGCGAAGTAAAGAATCCTTGGACAACAACAGGTTGATATCGCATCAGTTGAGCGTCAACGATTCGAAACGAAGCAAAGAATCGATCTCAGAGACGAGGTTGCCGCGAGTGGTAGCAATGATACCGCAATCCAACTCGCTTCTAGACGTTTCTACCAAAAGTGCGACGGCGTCTAAAGCGGAGACTCTCTCGTCGGTAGCTCATAGTTGTCCAGACATAAGCAGCGACGATCTAATCCCGAGTGAAACTAAAGGAACCTCGTGTAAGCTCCTCCTACAAGCATGAAATAGGTGTGTTCCTAGCCCACACCGCACGTAAATGTATGTCGTATGTCGAACGCCACCATTTTTATTACGTCTCCGCTGTAATTTTGTAATTTTTTTTTGCGATCATTCTTTCTAGTTTTTTTTTCAGCCTGGTTGGGTAGGGCGGCGCATGCGGTTATTTATCCGTTTTTTCGCACTTATTCGTTTATTTTCGTCATTTCAGGTTCTCACTTTAGTTTTAAACTTCGTAAATGCACTGTCCACGTGATAGTTTATTTCTTTATCTATATGTTCAGTTGTTCACACTGTCCATACCAGTTAAGTATCTCGTATAGATTGGGGCATGTACCTACTTACTAGTTTATTTTTCCAATTATTAGATTGACATGTGATCTACTTTGTCGTACGTCCTAACGTTCGACAAAATATACCACCATTCATCAACTAATCGGCGATCTCTCCAGACAACAGTAATTTTCTTACTGAATAAATTAACAGCCCAGTTGCGTCATCCAACGACGCGTTAATTTGCATCTAATCTTTTGGCTCAACTGTTAGCCGTTAGGCGCACCAAGGGTCAGGGGACTTTAGAACGCCGGCTGCCAAATTTGGTAGCCGTTGAGACATCGGGCTTATTAGATCCAAAGTAACGCGTCGTAGCATGTCGCGACGTCGTATCTTCTAAGTGCCCTAACAAAGTTCATTTTACCTAACAAGTACGGATCTCCTTGCCACTAATCACATTTACTTCCGTATTCCTCATCTCACGAACCGTCTGTATAGGGGCCGGGACGGGCGGGGCGGTCCGTCGCGCGTCCGAACGCGATCTGCCGTCGCGGCTGGCTGCCGAGCCCGTCAAACCCAGCAAGAGTACCCCGGCTCTGCATCATGTCGCATCGCCGCCGCCCTCGCATCACCATCCGCATAGGTAAGTAAACATACATTTCCTGCATGCAATTCGATGCCATTTTGTGGCGATAAAATGTCAGAATATGACCGTTCAAGTACTGGAAAGACGCTACGGGCTGCGGAGCCTTTCAACTTGGATCTTCATCATCATCATCATCATTCAGCCACAAGACGTCCACTGCTGGACATAAGACTGGCTGGCTGGCTGCTGGCTGGTCCACTTGGATCTTAATGTAATTTAATTTATTGGTGTGTACAACAGGTAACAATCAATCTGTGACATATAGCCATTGAATTTAGAAGCTTAACAGAGTAGATCAAAGGAAGAAATGAAAGACTGAAGAAATCGAGCAAGACTACGCCGGTCTTTCACCAAAGTGCGATTTGAAAGCCGATTCTCTGACCCATTTTTATTCATCATCAACCCATCATGTCCCCACCAAGGGGCACGGGTCTCTTCCCTGAGGAAGGTATAGGCCATACTCCACCACGGGGGCCAAGTCCGGATTGGTGGAGGCTTGTAAGACTAGTGGCTGGTCTTACTGTCAGAAGTTTTCAAGCCGCCCTAAGGCCTCTGACTTGGCTTAACGACTGCCATCTATCGACGGCAGCCGGCACCAACTGCTTAACGTGCCTTGCGAAGCACGGAATCGCTCAGAAAAATGCCACTAGCGTTAGTCATAGACGGTGACCCATCCATTGACTGAACGCGCCGTATGTTGCTTAACCTTAGTGATCGTTTAAGAACACTCAGGCAGCCCAGGCTACGAGCGATACTTATTACATTAACCGAAAGTAATTTGAAATAGTACATTAGAACATTACTGCATTGCATTACTGCTAAACAAAAATCCAGAAAATATAGTCAGCTCATGTGCAGTTATACTTTTGTACCACGGTTCATTGAAACTATCAGAGTTTGGGGAGCGCAGAGAAAGGCCTTTATTTGAGAGTTAGGACGGCGCTTGAGGAACCTCGGCTTGGACTATCGCTCTGGGGTATTATATCTCATGCACCGGATCGCGCTGGTTGTTCAACGTGGTAATGCAGCCAGCGTTCCGGGAACTTTTACATCAGATATGGTCCGGAACGACTAAAAATGTTGCTTAGCTTAATCACTAGTTTATGCTTGACTTTTATAATGTGACCTATTTATTAAATTTTCTTGACGAAGCCTCTGGTGAATTATTTTTAGTATTTAGTAGGCTTATCCTTTGGCCGAGGTACACGCCAGCTCTCTGATCTCCTGGTCCTTGAACAGCAGGCGCGCCTCTGGGCCCCATGTGCCTATCGTTTCGATCGACCCCAAACGGCGCAAATAACATAACATAACATTTACATACAGGCACATACATTGCATAATATGTAATTGTTGCCAATAGAATTGTATTTGCGCCGTTTGAGGCTTTCGGCCGCGCCGGCCGCTGAACCAACTGAAACTCTTCCACTCTGGGAAACATGGGAGGGTGCCAGTGTATCAACACAGTTAGTTAAAAACGAAATAATATATCTGGAAATCGCACAACTTTCTATCTGTGGAACAGAAAAATACCCAAGGAAAAGCTTACGAAGACGTAGATAGTCTGCCTGCCAACAGCGAACCTTGTCGCTAACCTCTCTGAAGAAGAAGAAGAAGAAGAATAGTACATTGTTCACCGAGAGGAGAAAGTGACCGATTACCGTCGAGGGTGTCGTTTGAAGCCCGAGCCGTAGGCGAGGGCTTTAAAACACCTGAGATCGGGAATCGCAGTTTCTCTCGAGTGATAGTGCTTTATACTACACCTACAAGGAAAATAAAAAACGAAATCTTTACTAATTGAAATTTATATTGAAATTGTTGCTAGTGGCCAGTGTCATTTTGCGAACTTGGAGATAAAAACTCACTGTAAAAACTTTTTGGCTTTTGATATTTAGGTTACCGGCGCACAGTCTTACCCAAAATTAAAAAAGAAAAACCACGTAAGAAATGGATTTTCATACACTTTTCTCTCCCGCTCAGATGCGTTTTCTCCCCGCATATTTGTTCGATATGCAATGACGTACTTTCTACCGTAAATTTGATAAAGTATCAAGGTACTTTCCAAGCAGGTGTAGTATAAAACACTTTTATTATCTCTCGTCTGTCCAGCGGAGCGGCGAAGTTGTCGGCGGGCGGGCCGGGGCCGGGGCCGGGGCTGGGGCCGGGGCCGGGGCTGGGGCCCGGGGCCGGCGCCGGGGCTGCGGGGGGCACGTGGGGGCACAAGTCCCGCAGCAGCCACAACCTGTCCAGCGGCGCGCCGCCCGACGCCTTCTACCAGAACTTGGCCGCCGTACACGAGCCGCCGCACGACAGGTCATTATACGAAGAAAGAAAGAAAAAAAACCAGCCAAGTGCGAGTTGGACTCGCGCACGAAGGGTTCCGTACCATTATTAAAAAAAAAACCGTTTGTTGTACCCCCCCTGTGACCCCCCCCCCTTCAATATTTCTTCATCATCATCATCAGGCTATATTAGCCCACTGCTGGACGTAGCCCTCCCCTAATGAGCGCCATAGTGCCCTGTCTTCAGCTTGCCGCATCCAGCATCTGCCTGCAGTCAATATTTACTTAATTTAAATTTAATTATTAATTTTTAAAGTGAATAATATAAACATTATTCTGTGAATATTTTAAGCGTCTACCTGGAGCAAAAACCAGTAAAAAAATCAAGTTGTTGTATGGGGGGCCCCTTAGATATTAATTTTTTCTGTTTTTATTGTATTTATTGTTTTAGCGGCAACAGAGAAATACTTACATCATCTGTGAAAATTTTAACTCACGGTTCATAAGATACAGCCTGGTGACAGTAGGACGGACGGACAGCGGAGTCTCAGTAATAGGGTCCGTTTTACCCTTTGGGTACGGAACCCTAAAAAGTAATTGAAGTAGCCGTGAAAAAAGAGCCGGTGACTTTCGCCTCCTTTGTAATCGCCCGGCGCTTATCTTTGCCGGCTCCAAACATACCGCCCGTTCGTGATCGTCCTTAACATTGTTTTTTACGTCAGTCATCTGTAAAAAGACGATAAATCTCGTAATGCAAGAAATCGCTTTTATAGATAATGGTTAGCACCCCTTCGTGCGCGAGTCCGACTTGCACTTGGCCGGGTTTTTTACTCAGTGTCGAGCAAAAAAAGAAGGCCATACTTTAGAAAGCCTCGTTAAAATAACTACTCATCATCTGCACGCGCAGCGTAAGAACGCTGCGCTTGCCGATGTGTGGTCTCCATTCAAGAACCTTTGCCGTGCCCACTGCCGCTTCAACTTACTTATCCGGTAATCCGGCAAATAACTACTACAAAGTCCTTTCCTTCCAGATGGTCGTCCCTCCGCGCGCCGGCGGGCGGGCGGCCCCAGTCGGCACACTTCTCCGCCACAAACGCCGAGCCGCCGCCAGACTCGCCGCTATTGCACCACCAGGTAACAATTGAATCGGTAGTTTCAGAAAGAACATTAGTCACAATTTGCTTACTTTTCAGTAGACATAAAAAACTGACCCCTCAGTGGGACCAATGTTGTTTCTGCGTCTACTGAGACGTAGTACGTACACGTAGTTCAATTCATATTCATTGGACTAATGTTCTTTCTATAGGGATCTATAGATTTACCCTCAAGGATACCATAGACAACAATAAGTCAATCACACAAAATTTGGACTAATGTTCTTTCTGAAACTACCGATTCAATTGGGTATTTGACAAAATGTCAAATGAGTTACTTTTGAAACGGAATTCTGTATGAAAATACTTGCTTGTGACGTCACATTTCAGAGCACTCTTTTTATGTTTCATCTATTTAAAAATTGTAATAAATAGTAAATGATTAAAAGAAATACATTTTCCGAAACATTTTGTAATTTTTGTTTTAATCAAGCATCTCAAATAATTTATTATTGATAGTGTCAAATACCGTATTACACAATCATACACTTTAAAAGTTATGACCGCGAACCGGATGACGCAGCGTGGGTACTTGGGTAGGCCATCAGGTGGTCTGACGACCTGGTTACGGTGGCGGGGAATCGCTGGATGCGGGCGGCACTACGTCGGGAAGCTTGGAAAGTCTGAGGGAGGCCTATGTCCTCCAAAGGGGGGCAAACGGCTGATGATGATGATGACCACACTTCAGAGGTGTTCGGAGCAGAGCGGCAGAACGCTGGTAGCATTGCATTCGGGTGGTCGTGTGTTCGATTCACAGACATCTGAAGTAAAGGAGACCGGACCTATCGCCGAATTTGTATGAGAACCGGGTGTCGCAAGCCCGAGTTATTCACACAACGCTACGAGATGTGCGCACACTTCATGGTACGCACCCACACAACCACACTCTAGCTGGGACAGATTTTAGTCGATAAGTTGTCGATAATTAGGTGCATCTAGTAGCTAATTTCTGTGTGTCTGAAGTCACGAGAAATTTAATTGTTTGTGCAAACATAAAATATGTGCGTGGCGCCTATGTTAGAACTGAAAAATATGTGGCAAAAGGTTGAAAATAAATAACACGTCTAGGCATTTCTCCAGAAGAGGCAAAAATGGCTCACTTCGGTGGTCGTTATTTTTTCGTCTTTCAGGAATTTTATCGATTGTTTTGGATAAAGGGCTAAAAACTGTAAAACATGATATATTTTGGGTAGTCAGATTCTCGGCTATAAAACGAAATATTTAAATCACCGAAATCAGACTACACCGAAATCACCGAAAAACTTTGCGAAAATAATCAATCAACTTGTTTATTGTAATTCTCATACATTATTAATTACTTTCATACATTACTTTCTGTTTGTATTGTACTTATGCTGTTAGGTTGATATCATACCTATGTAACTTTTCTGAAATTGGTTGTTGGTAAAAACTAGCAGTCAAATCTTGAGCTTGAATTACAATTTACATCTCAGTGATCTTGTGACTAAAATTTCATGATTTTCTTCAGAGAACTTGGCAGCACCTATAAAGATCTCAATTCTTTTGTCGGCGAAATCGATAACGACGTATGTTCTTAATACCTATTGAACTTGGCTCTCATATAATTCACATTTATGTTTTTGATGGGATACATCATACACAATGAATCTGGATACGGCGGCGGCGCCGGCGGCGGAAGTACATATTTAATTATCGATATTGACTTCCTACATAATTATCTCCTCACTAGTTCCGTCACAAATTGTTTCTGTCTTTCTCACGCTCATCCGTTTAGAATGAGAAAGAAACAAAGAAGTGTCTCCATGGTTACGCTATCTATCCGTTGTTGTATCATTACGACAAAAATATTATTTTATTAGAAATAAGTGGTGTTTTAGGCATTTACCTGTGAAATGAAGTTCCATCGGTCTGGATGTTGTTTTTGTCACTGTGTCTTTTGCAAAAAACGATCGCACAGGCCGGCATTTCTAACAAAACGAAATTGTTTCTGACACGTCTGACGCGCTCGCTCAGATGTCCCAAATGAGGTTAGTGTTTGCACCCTGTGCAAGCTTATTTCTCAAGCCTTGGAACGGTATGTCCAATCTCTTTACTATTCAGATATCTATGGTTCGCATCCTGGCATGTACCGATGACTGTTTTATAAGCTACGTACATTTGTGAAGTTGAATCGTCCGTAACAGAGTGGAAGGCCTGTGATGAGTAGCAATACCACTCGATAATAGTTAGGGAAGACATCTTGAGGAAATTTGAGTGTGTGAGGTGTTTTACTTTGCACCACCATCTCTTCGATATTATCCGAAAAAGTATAAATAATTAGATAACTACCAAGTCCTGATCGTGCTAACAAGTCTCAAAGTTCATATGAAACTACTGAAAAAAATCGAACCATTCTAACAAAATCCTTTTTCCCAGGCAAACCACGCGAGCACAATGAGCGTCCGCTCTGCCAAGCTCGCCGAGATGTCGGAGGAAGTGTCCAGACGACAACAGCTACAATTACAACAGCAGTACGGACAATCCCCGGGACAGAAGACTCTAACGCACCAACAAACGCCGCCCCACCCGATCATGTCCCCTCTACAAATCAGCAATATGCACCTGAACCAGCATATGCCAACGAACCAACCGCTTATGCAGCCGAACCATACGCATATGCAAAATCAGCATCTTTTACAACAGAGCCAGGCGCATATGTCACCCCATCAACAGCACATGCCACCGCCCCAACAGCATATGCAGTCTAATCAGCAGCATATGCAACCGAGCCAACCACACATGCAAAATCATCAGCATATGATGCAGCACATGCCGTCGGGACAACAGCATATGCAGCATAGCCCGCATATGGCACCGCATCAACAGCATATGCCGCCAAGTCAACATATGCCGCCGAATCAACATATGCCGGGCCAGCAGCACGTGATGAGCCCGCAACAACAGCATTTACAGCAGCACCAGCATTTGCAACAGCAGCAACATTTGCAGCAACAACAGCAGCAGTTGACGAGTCCCACCCAGCAAATGTACCACAATCAAAGTGTCCAGTCGCAAAGGTACGTTCTATGCACATTAATGGACATGAATTATTTTCATATGACACATTTCATCTCATGTTTGAAAAATAAATAATCTTGATCTTATCTTTATTATGCAATCTATGACTACGTGTTCCAAATTGTTTTTCTTTCTTTCGCTAGTATGATTTTAAGATGTTTTAGAGGCCCTTTAGATCTTTATATACCCAATTATAGACAAAATTACATAGGCTGCCTCAGTTCTGTATTTAACTGTTTTCTCCACGAATTCCCTAATTTCCTCAATCCTGACCTTGAAAATAATAGAGAGAAACCATCCCTTTGGTTTCCCCTTCTGCCGGGTTGAAACTTGCTTCTCCTCACTGTCATAAATATTTTTTATCGTTTAACCTAACAACTAAGGCTTTTGCTGAAAATGAACGTCGGCAGTAGAGCAGATTGCCTAACGATTTTAGGCTGAGCCTTTAAGCTAAGCATAAGGCCTTTTGACAAATTTAGTTTCTAAGGGTTAATTTTAATTATTGTACTTAAATTAATTTTTCACTTTCACTTATAAAACCTGCTCAGTTCTAAAACACGTCAATCGCGTTTGGCTTGACAGGTACGAGTGGCACCCTCCCGGACCACCGTCTCCGCAAAGGTCTCAGCCGCCCGTAGCCCCAAAGCCACAGGTAAGATAAGATAAGATAAGAATATTCTTTACTGTACACCAGAGCACATGACCCAGGACGGTTAGAACGTAGTTGAAAAAGGATAAAATTATTTTGAAACCCCCGACTTAAAGAATTTATGCTATGAACTTAATAAAAAAATCCAAGAAAATCCGGGGCTGAACTAGTTTAGCAGTTTTATAGTAACTGGTGTACTTATTTATCTTTATGTTGAAATTTAAAATAGGGATAAGCGCATCAACTCCGAGAGTTTAAGATAAATGGCAACTTTGATTTGCACAAACATCCTTGCACCCAAACGGATATACCCGTCTCCGTTCCGTGGTAGGTTCACAACACCTGTCCGTCGCTGTTTTTGGTTCCCACGACACAGGGTATCCTAGTGTGGGGCCAGAAGCAATGTGTGTGCCTGTATGTAAATGTTATGTTATGTTACCTAAGTTTTATGAGATATTTTGGCTTAATGGTCACTTATGCGCCCACAAAATAAACCTAAAACAAATGACATGCCTTTATATTACGCGTTCGAAACCGTCAGCGATTCCAAACGAGTCCAATAAATTCCAATGCGACTGTAAAATTAGTGTGGAATTTGACAGTTAGACGCAATGGCATCGCCCAGAATTTTGTGCGCAAAATAAGACCTCGCATTTGGCTCAGTGGCCTACTTATACGGATCAAATCCGTGGTCTTGGATTTGGTGCATATAAGTAGGCCACTGAGGCACCAAATAAATGCCGTCGGAATCCTGACATGGCGGAATTCAACATACATACATACATAAGCCCACGCCTGTATCCCAGAGGGGTAGGCAGAGACCAGGGACTGCCACCTGCCACGATCCTGACAAACCACTTTCGCTTCATCGACATTCATTAGTCGTTGCATGCACGCACGCCGGTTCCGGGTACTTTTTATCTTGCCCTTTGCTAATACATCCCCTATTTGGTCGAAGTATGTTCGCCTAGGGCGTCCCTTACCGGCCCTTCCACTCACATTCGCTCGATATATTTGCTTCGTCAGTCTTTCTTCCTTCATCCTCTCCACATGTCCGAACCAACGCAACATTCCTTTCTCAATTCTAGTCACTACATCCTCTTTCAGTCCACAACGTTCTCTGATCACACTATTGCGTATTCTGTCATTCAAAGTAACACCACACATATTTCTCAAGGCCCTCATTTCTACTGCATTAATCCTACTTTCATGATTCTTCTGAATTCGGAATTCAAATTCTGTACTAATTGCTTTCGCAAGCAATAATCTCAATAGTGGGGATTCCGAGAGGATTTAGGCCCATAATTTGGCCTCAAAACGCTGGATGTGCGACAATAGCGCCATGAATATTCTTCATGTGTAAAAATAGGAAAAGCCCTGAAAAGGAGTGTTGTTTTTGGTTATGCATGATGCATGGAAAGGATGATTTTGATGATGTTGATATGTGTTTTTTTTCTTGCAGAGCGCACGACGAGCCGACATGGACTCAGATGAGTCGCAGCAGCCGATGAACTCATCAGTCCAGCCTGAAGAAGGTAACCTGGGAGGTCAGAAGACATATTTACTAATTTTGCTGTCAAAACTAGTGGTTGGGGCCCTGCTTTGACGTACAAGATCCACGGGTTCAACTTATGCTGTTAGTCCATGAGATGAGTAGATAAATAGTTGTAGTGATATTCTTTTCATGTACGTATTGCGTGATAATGGAGAATTTAATCGGTAATAAAAAATCACAAATTTATTAATTTCATTGTAAAACTTATGCTAAAAGAGAAATAAACGCGAACTGGGCTTGAGACTGTTTTACCATCGCATGGACATAGCTGATGTGTCCTACTTTTTGTGTTTATTTTGTTTTTTTATTTTTGCTTTATATTTCTCGTGTTATATTTGTCTATGTGGCGATAAATAAATGTATTCTTTCTTCTTATAGACGTTCTGTAGTATCATGTAATAATGTATTACTACCATTTTGAGTTGTCTCGTAGAATTATGTTTTTTTTAAGTATACGTACTTATTAGAAAACATTTGGAATTTACTAAGGAAACTAATATTGTCTTCTGGTTTTGGAAAGTAACGCGATTTCTTTTTAGTGGGTGGGTGCACAATACACGGTTCAACGGCGCAAACTAGGCGAGTCCTGTATCTTGGGGACTTAAGAGTTTGCAGGATACATTTTCTATGTCTATGTATAAGGCCTGGTTTACATTTGCTTTATTTCCATGCTATTTTAGCATGCTTTCCATAGAGGTTGAATAAAATAGAGACGGAAAAATTGTACGCCGATTCATAGCATTTATTACGCACTATATATTATAAAAACACTTAAAAAAAATCATAAATACATAGTATACAACCGACCATTATTGATTTATTATTTGCTTATGTACTTATAAAAGGAATTGGCGTCTCTATTCTATTCTATCTCTATGGAAAGCATGCTAAAAAAGCATGGAAATAAAGCAAATGTAAACCAGGCCTAAGTGTGACCCTACACTGGACGTTGCAGAGTGGTACGTGGCGAGCGCCCTGGAGCCGCCGGGCGGGGCGGCCTACGCCGCGGGGGGGGCGGGGGCGGGGGCGGGGGCGGGGGCGGGGGCGGGGGCGGGGGGCCGGGGCGCGCCGCACAACCCGTGGCAGCGCGAGGAGCGCGAGCGGGAAGCGGAGGCCCGGAGGAGGGCCGCTCGCGCGCGCAGGTATGTGTGCCTAATGGTACGGCCACGCGAAGATTTGCGTTGTTGCGACATGTCCGAATCATCATTCCGAATACAAACACCCTTCGCGCCGCTGTCGGTAAAATGCCGCACATCAAAGGGTTTTATCGCGACCAAGTTCGAGCGGTTGGCTACACTTCGCGCGCTTTATTTGACAGTGTGTTTTAACTATGGATTGGAGCAATGAGAAGATAATTGAATTCATATAAAATTATGAATCTGAACCAGTTTTATGGAACCCCCAAGACCCAAACCACAAGAAAAAACATTTGAATTAGTAAATAATTTTGTTCAAATAATAAAGATGCAGTAAATAGTTATTTGCCGCCATGTGATACAGAGCAACTGCCTCTTCCATGTTTTCCGCAAAATGAATTTAGCAACGTTCTGGATTGTCGCGACATAGCGAAAGTTTATTTGATGTGGCCAAGCTCTTCGCCGTAGAGGGAACGTGAAGTTTTGTCGCGTCAACGCGAACACGAATCCGTAGCATAAGGCCACGGGCCACCGGCCACAACCACAAAAAGCCGCCACTGCCATATATCCTGTAGTTTTTATACATGTTATATGGACTCGCCGCACACGGTTGACGCCGGTGGCCGCCACACGCTACAATCGTCGCTGCTCGCTTCTCGTGGCCCGCACCGGCCACTAACGCTGACAAAATTCCGCACCCCTCTCTCCCTTACCTCAGCTAACCTGTTAGAGTCGAAGGTAACGCCACGTAGTCTATTGTTCATTTAAATAAATATAAATACGGTGGTGGCGTAGTGGGGTTGACCCTTGCTTCTCGATCATGAGGGTCTGGGTTCGAACCACGCATGTACCAATGACTTTTAGTTACGTACATTTGTTTGTACAGCAACACCATTCGCTGATAAATTGTGCCCGGATAACGGCGACAGGCTTGCCACTTGTCACGTTTGGGACCTAATAAACTCGGCAAAACGTGGGTCCAGTTCTAGAGACTGGTGCCTCTGCCTACCCCTTCGGGGATACCGGGCGTGAGTTTATTATTTATTTATATATTTATATACGAATATATAATTATTTATATCAGAGATTCAATGCGGCCACCGACCGCAAGTGTCGGCCACCGGCCATAAGTGGCTGTTGCGCACTTCAGCCACTCTGTAACCGCTTTAAGCTTCTTGTCGCAACGTTTATGGCTGTGGCGAGTGGCTCGTGTGCGGCGACACTTAAGACAGCTCTCGCCATCTAGTGGCGTTATAATGTAATTTTCATCACAATGCCAACAGATGGCGCTGTTACCGATTTTAATCTGCCTTGTCTATATGCTCTTTTCTTTTTTTGTGAATAACCGATGGCTGACGCACACGTAAAACGAATAAAACTTTATATAAATTAAAATCTACGTCTTTCGTGATTCCTGAAGGGCTATCGTCAACGAGGTGACCATGCTGACTTAGGCCTCATTTCATCATCATCAACAGTCTATACTAGTCCACTGCTGGACATAGCCCTCCCCTAATGAGCGCCATAAACGAAAAACTGCAGGCAGATGCTGGATGCGGCAAGTTGAAGACAGGGCGCTATAACACTCATTAGGGGACTATGTCCAGACCTCATTTACATTTCCTTTATTTTCATGCTTTTAAAATCTTATCCGGATCCACTCAAGTCTCTTACTTGACTTTCACTGTCAGAGACGAGCAATCGACGACGCGAGCTCCGTTTCTTCTTACCAAGATTCATCATCATCATCATCACCAACCCATTATATCCCCACCGAGGGGCACGGGTCTCTTCCCTGAGGAAGGTATAGGCCATACTCCACCACGGGGGCCAAGTCCGGATTGGT
This sequence comes from Yponomeuta plumbellus, assembly GCA_947310845.1. Lineage (NCBI taxonomy): Eukaryota > Metazoa > Arthropoda > Insecta > Lepidoptera > Yponomeutidae > Yponomeuta > Yponomeuta plumbellus. The sequence goes on from OX371196.1 coordinate 16,836,132, forward strand.
GAAGGCTTGTAAGACTAGTGGCTGGTCTTACTGTCAGAAGTTTTCAAGCCGCCCCTAAAGGCCTCTGACTTGGCTTAACGACTGCCATCTATCGACGGCAGCCGGCACCAACTGCTTAACGTACCTTGCGAAGCACGGAATCGCTCGGAAAAAATGCCACTAGCGTTAGTCATAGACGGTGACCCATCCATGGACTGAACGCGCCGTATGTTGCTTAACCTTAGTGATCGTTCAAGATCACTCAGGCAGCCCCGGCTACGAGCGATTCGAGCGATTACCAAGATTAAGCTCTGCGAATCAGAACGAAACCAGGTCGGACTCTTCCGATAGATCCCAATCGCGTTGCTTGGTTCCACAGGCTCATAGGGCCAATAAGTATACTCCACGGAGATGCTTAAAAAGAGCGTGAATGTACCGTTGCAGAGACGCGACCATAGCGCAGTTGACGGCGCTAGGCTCCGCGCGCTCGGCCGTGCAGAATCAACAACTACGAGCACTGCAGCTGGAGAGAGACTTCGAGCGACGTGCCACTCAGCATGACCAGGTCAGGACATCATCATCATCACAATCAGCCCACCGTTGCCTACTGCTGGGCTGCTGGGTATAAGCATTTCCCCCCAAACGCCATCTCACACGGTCTCTCGCCATTCGCATCCACGGACCTTTCGCCGACTCGATGACAACGTCCGACCTTCGGGCCGCGGGTCTGCCAACTGACTGTCGTCCTGTTCTCGGCCGCCAGTCTGAGATTGTCTTGGTCCAGTCGCCGTCTTCCCGCGTCGCCAGGTGTCCCGCCTATTTCCATTTCAGTCTTTCGCCAGTCATCGATCCTTGTCCGGCGACGGATGACGACATTGGGTACCCGATCGACGACGTATCTAGGTATATACTATCTACTAAATCAATGATACATGAATATTCTCCATATTCGAATATACATTTACAATAAAACAACAAAAACAAAGATCAAGAGAAAAAAAGAAGATGGTGTTTTTTTCTAGCCATCCAAATTTCTTTCAGCTTTGGCGTAGGTGTAGAAAAAAATATCGGTTAGAAATGAGTTCATTTTTCTTAAATTACTTAATTATATTAATTCCTTACGTAAGACAGCAAACAATTTGATGGATATTGTTACCTATATTTTACCGGATTCTATTAACGCTTTGTTTATATGGAAACCAAAGCTGAATGACGAATTATTAATGTATTTCCATTTTCACCGGCAGGACGAAGTAACAGATCCTCAAGGTGGGACCGCAGAGCGCGCCTCGCCCGAGCCGGCGGCGGAGCCCGAGCGCCCGCCCGCGCAGCCCCAGCCCCAGCCCCAGCACCAGCACCAACCTCAGCCCCAGCACCAGTATCAGCCGCAGCCCCAGCCCCAGCCCAAATCTATACTCAAGACCAACAGGACTGAGGCCACCAATGGTTATGCCATGGATATGGTGAGTTTGAGTTCTAATGCCTCCCTATCTATGTATGAATACTGTTTTACTGTTACCTTGTAAATATTTTATGCTTGTGTTTCTCCTCGTGTGTAATAAAGAATATTCTTCTCTTATCTTATGAATAACTAGGTTAAATTATGAAAATGAATGAATAGAAGACTTATGGGACCAAATCCTTATCACATTAAAGACATTAAATTTTAATTACTCGTAAGAGCCAAGTCTAAAAAAATACACTTACGTAGCATACACAACTTTTGCTTGGAAGTAAAATGCGTTTTTTTGGTTTTTACGTGCTAGCAACATTCAGACCTTGACAGAATACGTTGAGTTTGGCTTAACCTCCTCAGTCCTGACCTTGAAATTAACTATGGTTTTCTATTCTTATTTTCAAGGTCAGTACTGAAGAGGTTAATCTTGATATCGTTGCCTTATTTTCTCAAACTCTTATCTCAAAAAATGCGTCTATACTAAAGCTAAAAATGATTAATATCTTAGTTTTACTTATATTTATAGCTAACAGTCCACATCTAAGAAATGGCATTTCATTTTTTTACCGAAACTCCATAGTTAAAAAGACAGACAGTGTTATTTCTCTCCTGAAAAGTTGTCTTTTTTAATATACGAGATTGAGAAAGAAAGTCAACGATCCGTCAACGTGACAGTTTTTTTTTTATTGAATTAAAAGACGGACGTTAAGTTGGTGTCCCGTTTCCAGTCCACGGAAGATGGCGGGCGGCTGGGCGGTCTCAGCGCGGGCGTGGGCGCGCTCACACTGGGCGGGCCGCCGCCGCCGCCGCCCGAGCGCGGCTCGTCCTTCGCCGTCATGGCTGCGCGGGCGCTCAGCCCGCCGCCCGCCCCCGCCCCCGCCCCCGCCCCCGCGCCCCTCACCCCCGCAGACTCCGTGCACAGGTGAGTACACTCTACAGTCTACAGATAGCTCTGAGTGCTTATACTGAGTTTTTTCATTCACTTTCGATAGCGAGAGCGTTTGCAGTTTGTATAGGAGTGACAAAGCGCGCCACATAGTTGTCTCCTTGTCACTCCTATGCAAATCGCAAACGCTCTCGCTATCGAAAGTGAGTGAAAAAACTCAGTATACGCACTCTGAACTTACATCGCAGACAGGGTTGTAGGTCGCCCGTTAATGCCGCGTTTTCACGGTCTTAGTGTGCTCGGACCGAGTGCGCCATCCGAGTTAACCCATGCTTCTGATTGGCCGTTTTAATGTCGTGACGAAAAACCGTCCAATCAGATGCATTAGTTTACTCGGATGGCGTACTCGGTCCGAGCGCACTAAGACCGTGAAAACGCGGTATAAGCCTAGTTCGCACTAGGCTAGTAATTTAGTCGAGTAGCGAGTAATTTAGTCGCTACGGCCACTAATGAACTCGACTAATCAACGGGTTCGGACTTGTTTAGCCGATGAACCGGTGAGCGCGGACGCGTGGTGGGGGCGCTACTCGACCGAGAAAATAGAGTAAAATGGATTGACTCGACTAAATCATTCACTAAACTACTCGACTAATTTTTGTGGCTCGCACACGTTAAGCCACTAAATTACTCGCTAGTCAACTATATTACTAGCCCAGTGCGAACTAGGCTTTACGCTAGCCACGCTCATTTTGTTTTGTTGTTTGGCAGACAGGGTTTTGGATAGCCCGCTAGGCTTGCCACGCCCGCTGACTCCGTGCTCAGGTGAATGCATTCTACTGATTGCTCTGTGCTTACATGGCAGACAGGGTTGTAGGTAGCCCGTTACGCCTCCCACGTCCGTCGACTCTGTGCATAGGTGAATACAGTCTACAAATGGTTGGGTAAATAGTGGTACGATAGCCAACGGAGCTGAACGGACTGCTGGACCGACTGTGGAGCAGTGGACATCCTGTCGCTGACTCGTCCTTCGGTGTGTACTGTCGGGGTAAATCGGTAACAAGCGAGGCGGAAAGCGTTAACGTGCGCGCGCGCACACAGGCCACCATTTCAAATTAAATTGACGTTTGAACTAAAGATCAGGGTATGATCGATTAATATGCGGAGACAACAATGGAAAGGCTTTTACTCTAAAAGAACCACGTCAACACTCACGTTCTGTCTGTTTCGAGCTTTTATAAAAATAAAAATTCAAATTCAAAAATTTATTTAAAAAGCGGTGGTGGCGTAGTGGGGTTGACCCTTGCTTCTTGATCGTGAGGGTCTGAGTTCGAACCACGCATGTACCAATGACTTTTAGTTACGTACATTTGTTTGTACAGCAACACCATTCGCTGATAAATTGTGCCCGGATAACGGCGACAGGCTTGCCACTTGTCACGTTTGGGACCTAATAAACTCGGCAAAACGTGGGTCCAGTTCTAGAGACTGGTGCCTCTGCCTACCCCTTCGGGGATAACGGGCGTGAGTTTATTTGTTTTGTTTTGTTTGTTTAAATTTAATATTAAAATACTATTTAATGCCATACGTCCTTGTCTTCTAAATAATCGTTGATTTTATAATAAGCTTTTTTGCAAAGAGTGTGCGTAACACAATTCTTAAATCGCGTTGGAGGCAACTCTAATATATCTTGGGGTATCTTGTTGTAGAACCTTATACAGTGCCCCAATCACAATTTCTGTGCCAAACTTGGAGCTTCTTATCATCACACTAATATTATAAACGTGAAAGTTTGTGTGTGTGTTTATATGTTTGTCAGTCTTTAGCGCTGAAACGGCTGGACGGATTTTAATAAAATTTGGTATGGAGTTAGCCGATACCCTGGATTAAAACATAGGCTACGTTTTACCGCGGGGAAATATCTTATTCCTGCGGGAAAATCGATGAACCGCGGGTAACACCGCGGGGCACAGCTAGTAAGAAAGTAAACATTAGTACTTCGTCTTATCGACCACCCCCTTCCAGCGCGAGCAACAACGCAGCGGGCGGGCCGGCGCGCGACAAGCGCGTGTCGTTCCACGAGCGCGCCGCGCCCCCCCCGGCCGCGTCCCCCGCGCCCCCCGCCCTGCCCGCCGACCCCCCGCCCCTCGATGACCCCCCGCCCGCGCCCCGGGAGGACCCCGACGTGAGTGCCCCGTTGAATGTTGGATATCTAAACTAACTTGCTTTGGAAAGAGAGGTTTTCATTTCTATACTATCTTGCTGCGGAAAGAGTAGTTTTGATTTCTATACTAACTTGCTTTATAAAGAGTAGTTTTGATTTATAGACTAACTTGCATTAGAGAGAGATAATTAGCATTGTACTATGCTTTTATTTTAAATACAAGTGCATAAAAGTATTAATAATAATAACGATTGGATTCGTAGACTAACTAGAATTAGAAAGAGAACGTTGGATATCGAGACTTACTTGCCTTACAGAGTTTTTGGATTTCTATCTAGATCGAGTTGAAAAACAAACAAAGAAAATTTTCAATTTCTAGACTTACTTGCCTTAGAAAGAGACTATTGGTTTTCTAAACTTCTATATTTTTATAAATTTCCTTAAGGTTATAATTAAAGCTCTCTGTGATTTCAAGGTAGTTCCGTAAATCGGTACTTTAACCTAAGCAACAGATTGAAACATCCTCTATTATATCATGAGAATAAAATCTGAGTAACATGTCCATGTATTTGTAGTTGAATATAGAATTCGTTCATCAAAATCGATGCCAAATTGTTTCTAGGCCCAGGAAAATCTGAAACATAATAATACTGTCGACAGCGCTTCATCGAAGAGGCGGAGAGTATGCTGGCTAGTCCCACGTCGCCCACATCGCCGCTGGCGCCAAGTCTAATGCACACTCCGGGCGTCATCGGCGCGCAGGAAGTCTACAGGTAATGCACGGACCCTTTTGTTCTATTTCAGTATCACTGACTACCTCCTTGCCGTTCCAACCTCACTCCGCAACGGAGACCAGTCTATAACAACACAGTGTAACACACATATTTGATATACCAGTAATAAATGAAAAGTAAATTCGGGAATGCACGCGATTGGACGATTTGAGACTATTCGGCAAAAGGTATTAAAGGTTTTTGACAGTGGAGAGCAAGGAAATTACTAAATATATTTTTACAACAAGACTACGGTCTACCACCGCATACATTGTATTTTGCTGCGTTAGCGCTTTACACAATAACATACGTTTTGTACCTCTATTCACTCAGTGACGAAATAACCTTATAGTAGCCAACACGTATCATTGCGAAAGTGTCAATAAACAAATATCTATGATCCATTTGTCTATACTTGACATTTTTCTCAGACTTTAAACGACAACCTTTAGCGGTAGAGGGCTCGAAACAGTTTGCAAAAGTGCTAGTTAGTACTAAATTTGCAAACGGTATCGAGTTTTCTGACGCTAAAGGTTTTTGATTTATTGTCGTTTAAAGTCTGAGAAAAATGTCAAGTATACACAAATGGATCATACGTTACTCATCTTAAACTAAAACTATAAACTTATATAGACCATAAACTTCCCTGACCTATAACTGGACGTAGTTTAGCAAAAAAGTTCCAACCCACACAAAGTTTGTATTCAGATATTTCTTACATACTGATCGGATCGCTATAAAGTCTGAGATTTTTTAAATATTAAGCATAGAGATCATTTTGGTGTATTTAACTCAAAAATTACCATGTTGTGGGTTGGCACCTTTTTGCTTAAGTAGTACTTCCAATTGGTATTTTTGTTGAATTTTACCTATGCTTATCTTGTTTTAACTTTTAGGCTTTAAGGCCTATAAGATACTTAACCGTGACTTTTACACGACGCTTTACATGATGCGATCTGAAATTCCCTTCAGAGACCCGCGCACGCGGCGACTGGCCGAAAAGCAGGCGCGAGAGCCCACGGCGCCCATCCCTGAGCATCTCTCCTTCAAGGAGAAGATGAAAATGTTCGCGCTCGAGAGCGGAGAGGCATCCACGCCCAAGGACAAGGTACACTCGCTGCGGACCTGACGACGTGAAAAACGTACAAACGCGTTTTAATTCAGGTTTTGATGTAGAGGGCTTTAGTATGTTTTTATGACTCGCGATACTCTTGCATCTAATATTTAAAAATAAAATGTCTGTGTTTAGTCTGAGGATGTCCTCGGACTCCTCCGAAACGTCTTCACAGATGTTTATGTTTTTTTTTGTTGTGTATATTTAGTAGGTCTGAGAATAGGTCGTAGGCAAAAGAACGTTTGCCGAGTCAGCTAGTAGTCATACATTAAACAGGTCTAATTGCGATTATAATTATTATCGGACCTGTCCGCTGCTGCAGTGTTTTATTCCTGCTGCGAAAAACTAAGTGACTTGAGGGTAGACCAGCTACCCTTACTATATGACTTGACTCTATTAACGGTAGCTGCAACGTTGCCGATCGGGAATTAAGGTAATTCAATTTTACCTAATAAATAATCGCATTAGACCGGTTTAACATACAACATAGTATTGTATTAGATTATTTTAGATATTGAGAGCTTTTTACATTATTAGCAATTGGTGCAAACGTGAAATAGCCAAAAAATTCGTATTGTGTGAAAGAAATAAACTTCCTTTATTTATCAATAACATATTGTTTTGTGGGGACCTGCGCAGTGACCGTCGGCCGTCAAATGTAAATGGCTTCGAGTGGCTGATATAAGAGTATGTTCTGAGAATAAAATTCCTGACAATAACATTTTTATGACATTTGTAGTTGAATAACGAAAGTAGCAGGGGATGTGTTTGAGTGTTTACTAACAATATGTGTGTACGTGTCTACTGTTCAGTTGTAACCCGAATATTAACATTCATCAATGCGAAGGGCGCCCACGTCGTCGTTGTCTAGTAATCGGAAATCACAGCTTTGCAAATAAGAGTCGAAATCGGAAATGTCACTTGCTTAATTATTTTATCGAATTTAATTTTAAGGGCAATTCCTAAATTAAATTGCTTTAGCCTTTTGAAAGTGAAAGGGAACATGTTTTATTTACCACAAATGTACACAAAAAAGTATGTTTTCATTAACATGATTGTGGTAAAAGGGAGTTTCGTTTAGATTTACTTTGATAACCCGGGCTGTACCTATAAAAAGGGTATTAGGAAATTTCACTCATTCGTGTCTACTCTTATTTGCTTGCTGAAATCCGTGCAACCTGGTTGATAAGACCACTGTTAGAAAGATGGCCCTGCTATACGTCCGCTTTGGGTTCGAAACAGCTTTCGCCCTGCTTTCGTAGACCCCGCGGCACGGCGACGCGACAAGCGTTTTTTATCGCGTAATGAGCGATTTTCTGACAGCTCCTAAAAATTGTTCCAATCTCGCTACTAGATGGCGATTGGTGTTTACGTACGTAGTTTTTTTAACGCTACAGCTGAGAGCTCATTGATCTGTGTTGGTTCGTCACTGTCATCGTCATCTTTCATGAAGGCACTGGTAACTGGACTTCGAAACTTATACAAAGACGATCGGCACCAAGAAAATTTGGAAAATAATGGAGAAACCGTATCGCCAATACTGCGCGGTAAAATTTTGTACGAGCCGTTCACAAATTACAGATACATTGTAAAAAAAATTCAAGTCACAGCGCCACCTGTCGCAGTTTTTATCAGCGCCACCTGTCGCAGTTTCAAGAACTATTTTTTTTTAATGAGCTCTATGAAAATCCCTCATTCCGTACCTTGCATTAGTAGTAAAACAAGATGGCTCTAGTCGATAGGACGATAAAACTTAATATATCGCGAATTCATGCCGCGGGAGGGGGGATGGACTTAATATTTTGTGTACCTATTGAGGCATGGGTGTGGCCTAAAATGGGAGTCCAATTATAATAGAATAGTGTGACTAGTGACAGAGGTAACTGACAAATCATTCATCGTGTAAAGTGTAAACTAACATACGACAGGTATGTCTGGGTTTAATGAGAAGAATGCCGATGATAGCTTAAAAACAAGGAAAGTAATTATTAAAAACTTAAACACGGGTTTTTTTATAAATACACATTACTTCTGAACACTCCTTAACTGCGGTTTAAATAGTCTGTGTTGGTCTTTCTTTTGACCACAGACTGCTTAAATTATATTTGAAGAATGTTTTGAAAAATCGTGTTTTTATAAACCAGACTGTTCTTGTTATTGTTCTATTCCCGCATTATCTCGCAATTTTTGTTGGTTTTTTCTCAATTTTTTTTTCTCAAAAGTTAACGTTGAAACGTCATCGGCATACATGGGTTGACTGAACTGTAGCTTTTGAAGTATGTGAAGTGTTTCCAATCCAAGGGCAGTGTACGTCAATGTAACATATCCTTTTGTGGACGCCCTGCTTTGCGGTGCTCTCCCATTACTCTTACAGTTGACAACAGATTAACCTTTACATTTTTGTCGCCGTAACATAACTTAGCGTGTAAAGATTGACATGCTGTTGGCTGTAAGTAGTAATTAAAAACACTAATACACCCTTGTCCGGTCCTATGCTTGGTTAAGGGCTAACGTGTAATATATGCTTCGCAGGTGAAAATATCGCGCGCCCAACGGGACATCGACGCCGTTCACTGATCAACTGAGTTGAGGTAGACTAGAATAGTCGGACTTAAATTAACTGGGCTTGTCATACTACTGTCGACTACTACCGGCGAAAGATGGCCATCCTTTTTAACTTTCTGTAAAAATACAGGGTGACGAGGAATTTGTTTACTATTTTTAAGGGAACATTCAAGCATTATTTAGATGCTGATTATAAGAAAAAAGCCGCGTCAAAAAAATCATGTTGTCCCCCAAAATTTCTATAAGCCTAAACAAACAAAATCAGGACGAAAAGTAATTAAAAAAACTGTACTTTAAGCGTCTTATGGCCAGCGGACATTGAGTAGAATAGAAAAAATTTTGAACATTATGGTACCCCATACCATTTTGTATTGGAGGTCAAAATTCACGAATATTTATATACACGTCTGTGTTATTCATTTATTATTAATTACTGTTTATCGTAATGAAAAGAATATTCCCTAAAAATAATACTAACGATTTTAGAATCACTCTGTTATACAGGTAAACATAAAATGTTCAATGTTTCATTGGATACCCTTATGTTTTTACTGTCAACTCTGAACTGTGTTGTTAAGTTGGCATATTTGTAGAAGAAAGTAGGACGCCATCTTTCGTTGATAGTACCTCAATAGTAAATACTTTTTGGATCAGAGGATTGCAAGGGAAAGTTATTAACACGGTATTTATGTCCAGTAGAATGAAAGGACCCAGTTTATCACAATTCGTATAGACTCGAGCTAGATTTATAAATAAGATGTAACATTGCCCGGTATTAAGACATCGACATGGTAACCCTATGTAAACTAATATTGCGATGTTAATCGCACTCTGTCCTATATTATTGTAATTGTTTATGTACTTATATGACATCCATGTAGACGTGCATGAACATATTAATTGGGCCAATTTTATCTACTTATTCTAATATATTCCCTTTTTAATTCCAATTAACACCTAGGATTTATAAGAGTGACATTGTGGCTCAATTAGGAATGATCTATTTTGAACTAACCGTAAATATAATGTTATTCACATCAATATGAATTATGTATATTTTTAGTTGTAGTTCAAAATTATATATTCGACCAACCAAGAGCCAAACAAAATAAATCCCTACCTAAATAAATTAGTCTACCCAACATAAATAAAAGAGCACCAAAATGCATATATCCCTCCCTAATAAAGACTTTCCAAAATGCATAAATGCTCACCTTTTATGGTTTACTTTTGTTAATCAGATTTGGTGACAATTCATCCATTTTGGTAAAAGCTATTTGGCGATAAATTGGACAATTTATCTATTCAAAATTGTTGGTAAAAATGTTTTTATTTAACATTTTTGTTAAACGTTTAACCCCTCGAGCCCCGTAGACCCGCCGGCGCGTCGTTCTTGCAACTGCACTTTGAATCGAATTTTGAAGATGATATAGACCACAGTTGTATGAGCATGTTTTATTCTTTGAAAACTGTGATAAATTTCAAGTATTACTCTGTGAATAACAAACTTAGCTGTGAAACAAAAAGTGTCCTAGGCCTGAGGGGTTAAACACAAACTTTGAATTAAGGTCCGTTATCTTTCGCTCCTGCTCACGCTACATATCCATCGAGTAAGCGCACTTCCAAACAAACGCTCCCACGGGCGGGTTGATAAAATTAGCGTGACTTGAAACCAGCGCAAACAATCAAGCAAGTCTGCATGACTATTGCACCTTTGACCCATTAAAACATAAATTAACTGAATGAATTAAAATATACACTAGTTTAAAACATTTACATACATATGTAGCTAAGACATGGTCTAACCAAATTGTAGTTAGTACGTCGCGGAGTCATGCAGCTCCCGGCCGGTCCACTATTACTTGATTGCCTTCTTTGAATACAGCACCAATTTTACCCGTCAATCGTAGAGTTAAGCATATTTAGGTACCATAAAAATTTTAATATACGGATATATTTTTACGGTATTCGATTTTTAATATATTGGAGTAGATGAGAACGCCTTAGCAGCTAGTGCAGTGTATTATCACTTTAAAATAACTTTGTCATTAGGACACTAAGTCCCGATATCATTGGGAATATATAATAATTACTGAATAAATTGTACGAGTTAAATGGCATATGTATTTGATATGATTACGAAATTTTTCTAAATTGCTTACGTGCCATTATTATTATTGTTGTATTATTATACAATTTATGCCTATATTTATGAAAATTGCGGAGGACCAAAAGTGGAAACATTGTTAATAATAACGGTGGGTGCCTTTATTTTAACTTTTACGGTATACATATTTGGTTCGTGATCTAGGACCAAACATAGTATAAAGCAATTATTGGTTCTGTCTTTAAACATTCTTGATTGTAATGGAATTAGATGCCCCGGTTTCTCGTTCACTACAAATCTGTTAATTTACTGTTTGTTAACAGTTGTTTTTTTTTTATAAGCACCTTGGCCAACTGGCAACTGTCAACAGTGGTTATTATATCATTGATAGACTGTTACTGCACGAAAAACAGGGGGTAAATGTTTTATATCGCTTTTACTTACTTAATACATAACTTCATTACATTCCAAGGAATATATTTCTTCACTCTATTCACATTATGCATTCCTATAACTTTTCTGAAACTATCCATGGTGTGTGTGGTGTATGACACAACTTAAATGGCCTTAACATGTATCAGTTTACACTGTAGTATAGTATAGAATATTTATCTATTGTTATACGAGGGTAATCGAGAAAAGTAAGTGTAAAAGTGAGACTCCAAATCAAACATCAACATAAAAGCAATAACTGATTGTGTTATTTGTTGTGTATTAGTTATTAAAGTCTATTGTAAGCACATACAGTGCCAAATCGTACCTATGCATGACCGAAAGTTCAATCCCGTGATAGCTACTCAAATAGTGTGTCGCAACTTAGTTTTATAGAACACATTTACAATAAAAAATTGTTAGTTCGAGCCAGATGTAATCATAAATTAATTTCTTTTTTAGTTGTATGCTAACGTTTTCTGAGTCCAGATTCTGTTAATACATTGCAGTACAATGACAACTCATGAACGCGTCAATTTCATATCATTGCGACTTGTAAGTCTACTCGCGCACACGCATCAAATCTAGGTGTCAATGTTATGAAAAAAGCTCGTCACAAGAATTGTCCATGTGTCTGACATTGTACCTTAACCCTTTGGCTCAACTCTGCAAATGATAAGTTGCCTTGACACAAGGGACTTTAGAACGACGGTTAATGAATATAAGGTTTAATTTCGCTTCCGAGTACCCGCTACCTAATTTGGTAGCCGCCGAGCCATTGGGTTAATAGTTTATACACTGACAGAATGGAGACCCTGCGTGGGTAGTACGGCGACGCCAATCGCGCGTTTTATTGTGTAATTATTTTGTCAAATTCTGAGATTTGAGCGCCATAAAACGCGTAAGATGTGACATTGTACTACTCATGCTGGACTATTTAATATTGGTAGCTATAGTTTGCATTGAATAGTATTCACCCGTGGCACCAATTTTTATTGTACATAATGTAGGTAATGGAGTCCCTATACTAATAAGACTTTTGTACACCTGTTTGTAAATGTAAATGTTTATTTATAGATGAAATTTTATAGAGATTGGACAGCGGGGCGCCTGGCCTATTGTTAGTTGTAGTTTAGTTCCTGAGAATATTTTTGTTCTCAAATTTCACCCAACGATAGTCAATTAGCGATCAGAATGAGATTTATTATTAAAATTGAGTTTATTACGTTGTAGCGACTTTGTAAATAAGTATGTTTTAACAACTAGTGACGACGAGCTCCGGAGGTTATAATTATGCTTATCGTAATTAATTGGTATTAATACACAAATAATGTATTGTTATTAACAGTAATTACTGTACTTCTTCTATATGACAAAAGCCAATAAACTGTATAATGAAAATCTAAAGGCGTTTTCTTTTTAGAGTTCCTACCCAACGGGTAAGAGATCCTATTACAGGTCAGTTAAGTAAAGCTGGCACGTTCAACACATTTACACGTTGCGCTTGTGTAGTGTCTGTGAATAAGCGCGCGGCGTGACGTGTACTGCATGTGCATCATGAAAAGTCTGCCCGTCTCTCTTGCGCGCGGTCTATCTTATGAGTGTGAAGGGGACAGTTATAGTTTTACTTTTGCTACTGTTTATAAATACAGCGTGATCTTTTTAGTATTCAACCGTATGTGCGTTTCAATAAGGGATTTTTCTGACAGCTAAGAAAAGTAGTTCCAAATGAGCCGTTTTCAGAAGAACTAAATAAAAACGAATGGCTGTCAAAGGAATGCAATTTTTGACCTCGGCCCAATAGCCATGTGTGATACATCATCGAATAGGTCTCAGCGAGCTGAATAAAAGTTACTATGAAGTCAACAGCCAAAAAAACTAAAAAAAAAAAAAATCTAACGGCTGTCAAAAGAATGCAATTTTGGACCTCAGCCCAATAGCCATGTGTGATACATGATGATGTGATACTCGCTGAGACCTATTTTATGATGATTATGATTTTATGATTTATATACATCATAAAATAGGTCTCAGCGAGTTGAACAAAAGTTATATGCCGCCAACAGCCAAATGTTTTTTTTTTTCAATACAATATAACTCCGAAAGGACAAACATTTGACTGTTGGCGTCATAGTAACTTTTGTTTAGCTCGTTCTGTTGCCGCTACAATAAATGCTAAAAACAGAATAAAATCAATATTTTAGTCGACCCACACTACACCACACATTTTTTTTAGTTTGTTGCTCTATATTAATATCGGCAACTGATAGACGCTTGAAATATTCAAATGTTGTATCTAATAGATAACGGCGTGCAACCCTTCGTGCGCAAGTCCCGACTCACACTTGGACGGTTTTATTCCTTAGTGAAAGAAAGAAGTCTTTTATAAGGGACTAGTCTAGAAAGCGCCCGGGGCGCGCCCGGTACGCTGCGCATTGGGCGCGCACCACGGACGCGGACGCTTGATATAATCCGTTGCATAGAACTTCATACAATTTTAAAGAGCGTCCGATACGCAGCGCGAACGATAGCGCGCCTCGGGCGCTTTCTATGACTAGTCCCTTAGAATTTCACAGAAACACAAAAGTGGTATAATTTATTTCAATTTATTTCTGATGTATCGCACCCCTAGATGAAAACCCGACTAAGTCAAAATAATTTGTGAACATTTAGTTAGCTATTTTTTCAACTTCCTGACCTTATACCGGACCGGAGAATATAACTCCCATAACGTCTCCTTCGAGTTGAAGGTATCGTTATGGGAGTTATATTGTCCGGTCTGGTATAACGTCAGGAAGTCGAAAAAAAATTGCTAACTAAATGTTCGCTTATTTCGACTTAGTGGGGTTTTCATCTAGGGGTGCGATATTCAAAATTGAAAAAAGCCACGAGCTCTTCGCGGTGAAGAAGGTCGTGTACGAATCTACTCAATAAACACAGTTTCAATGGAGTAATATTAGCACAATTACGGTTTTGGGCATACATTGCCCTATGACTGCCTATTAGTAATGAATAAACCTGGCTTAGCATGACACTACGTATATTAATGTAATGTTTTAGAATAGTTGAAATATTATTACTCCCACGTAAAGATGGCGCTACCTTATCAAACTATGTTCATTTGTAGATAATAGGGCATGTGCCTGGAGAAAAATAAAAAATGCTTATTTATTCAATTAACAATGTTTATATTTATTTTGAGGTTAATATTATGACGCCATGACATGGCTTTGGGTACTTTTAGGAAAAAGTACTAAAGATTTCTAAACATTATCAACATTGTCATTTAACATGTAATTATTTTACAATTTAAACAAAATCAATACGTAATTTATACACATAGTTACTCATGTGATACCATTGTCGTGAAATTGTGCACTAATATTAGTGCATAACACTAGGAAATATCATATTCATTTTACACGTGTACATGCAGTGCTAACGAGGTGTATAGCATGGCTGTATATAACTAGCTTCAAGGACTAACCGGCTCACACCGAATTGGTACATATCATAGAATTAAAATAATTTCGGAATCTGAATTATAAATATCTTTTATTGTTACAACCCGGCGCTGAAGTGCCAGACTCTTATAAAATAAATTGGCATCAATCAAATGTTGGTGGAAGCTAATTCAAGCTTTGTAATTATTTCACAATTAATTTAAGAGACTAACAACATAGAAACATACACTTATAAATTAAAGCTTGCCATGTATATACATTACTACTAAGAAGTTGATGATAAACAATTGCATAGAAAAATAGAACATCAAACAGCTGCTAAACAATAAATTGAGTTTTGTATACATTACAATAAAACATTTGTATCACGAAGCGGTAGCGCTTGGCCTCTCTTATACAAACTGAGATAAAATTTGTTTGTGTTACATTTGTACATATTTTCGAAGAATTCTACACGGGTCTGGGCAGTCTACTTTAGTGCAAGTCTCATCGCTATTCGAGTGACTAAAGGTCGACCTTTAGAAAAATAAACTGAGATACTTTTTACTTAACTATTTATAATGATTATCATAAAAATATACTCTTAGGGCAAATTGCAACAACGACGTTATATGAAATAAAATATTAACGTATCGCGACCATGGTGTACGTCGCTGTTGCAAACGGTCTGTTGGATTAAAATTACTTGTAAATATATTTTCTTTTAACGTATATATGCTATTCAAACGAACGACGACCATGGTGTCGCTCACCCATTCATACGCAACATTTGTACACAATATCAACAATAATGGAAGAATTCTAGAAGCCCTTTGACTGACCTAATTTGGTTATTGTAATGCGCAAAGAACGCATTACAAGATAACACAACTAAAACCTAAGTAGAGCTGCGCTATAAGTTAAGCGTTCTATAATGTTTGTGTATCAATTGCGCGTTATCGAAAATAGACTGAGATAAACAGAGGCGCGTAACTTATATCGCAGTGTCTTGACAAATACGGAAAACCTCATAGAGGTAATACTATTAATATAAAAATGGATTAACTTACGAAGTTTGTAAAATGAAAATAAACAAAACAATGTTAATTTAGTGGAAGATCAAAGTGTAAGGGAATGCATATTGAGTTTGTGTCCGGATGTAGTGATTAGATCATTGTTTTGAAAAAATAAAAAGTACACCTAATATTACTCATACTCAATAGAAGTGTTAAATAAAGTCTTCATCCACATCCGCATCAGTTTCTCACGAAATAACTACATCTTTAACCATAGGGCTTGTGGCACTAACAGATTAACTGTAAACTCATCGTAATATCGTGCTAATCTAACATCTAACTTACGACATTAAATACGAATATAAAAGATTTCGCAGCGTGCGTGAACAATAATTATTATTATTTGACGTGCTATGAAACAAATATTACTGGGTAGATACAAAAGGTCTCTAAATACTAGTTAGTAATGATTAATTGCTCCTTTCGAACGCCGCGTATTATCTCTACAGCCTAACATTCCCTACACACTCCTGCATGTTTAAAGTAGGTGCAGGCAAAATACTCGACGCTGTCTTGCTTCATGTAGTGAAACTAAATGAGGCAGCTCATTATACAGAGTTACCGGTAAAAAGCGCAATTTCTAAAACTCGTTCATCAGAGTTTGTCATTTACAACAACATTTGTTCTACAATTTATGGTACCATTTTTTTTGTATTGCGTTTTTTTTTTTGTTTGCTTATAGGCTTCTGTTGATATAAAATTAATGTGCGTTAAATAGCACGAATGATGGGAATTACGTTAAATGTATTTTCTGAAATATCGATAAAATATAGACCTCAGAAAACAAACAACTCATAAAACAAAAGTTATTGTAAAACTGAGGGATTTTAGGAACTGCACGTTTTGGAAATAACTCCGCATTACGTCGAGTTACTAGGAATGCATGCAACCCATATCAATAATGGTCCGTTTTCCAGTCTCAGGCCACATTGCACCTTAACTCGGCACTGGATGAAAGCAACTTCTTAAAAAATACTTTTGTATTGTAACTTGTACTGTAACTTGGAACCGTCAGTTCACCACCAACCCTTATTTTAAAAATGTGAATGCATCAAGTTTAATTTGTACGTACATAATATTTGTAATTCGTGAAACTAACATGTACCTACAACAACAGTTTAAAGGAGTCTTACTGTGGAAGCAGTATACTATGCGTTCTACCGAACAAGTGGCTAGAATAAAACCAACACATTCGACTACGAATTGAACTGAATCCAGCGCCGTAACACACCACACTTGACTGGCGACACGTAAACTTACACTCATTTTATTCCACCACGGATAATTTCCCTTAACATCCTATGTAAGATGATAGTCCGCTACCAACCAACGCCTCCTAATCATCAGTCAAATGCAGTTCAAACCAGCAAGCCTGGTGAGAAACGAGATACTTCATTGGCTGACACATCGAGCATACTCAATTCATCGTCAACTAGGCAGTTAACCTTATCCTGACTTTCAACTCAACCAATCGAAGCCTCCTGCATGAATACTAAGAATATCAGCCAATGCCATGCCCCAACACCTAAAGCCTTCGTACACTGCGTTACCATAGTTTCGCATTAAACAACAGGTCTCCAATACTTGGCTCGATACGAAGATTCGACAAAGTAGCTTCCGAAAATATAGGTACCTCTGTATCGATCATCCACTCTACTCTCGACGTTTCTTGAGTTCCAGAAAAAAATTAAATGCAATATGTCACAAAAAATTACTGCACAAACAACACTACACTTTTTTAGTCATTACACTCATTGGCCTACATAGGTGGGCTGATCCCCGCAAGAATCGACCGAATGAATGTCAATAATTTTCGGGTTACTGCATTTATGCATTGAGATTCATTGTGATAGTCCACGACCCCTTAAAACAACCCTCTATACGCCAATGACTTCAGACTTTAGAGCGCATCAGAAACTAAGCCCATATATTGACTAAATCATAAAACAAACGCGCTCAAACTTGTCTAAGGCCTGGTTTAAATTTGCTTTATTTCCATGCCTTCAACCATGCTTTCCGTAGAAGCAGAGTACAATAGAGTTGACAATTCCTTTTATCAGTACATCAGCAAGCAATAAATCAGTAATGCTTGGTTGTGCACTATGCATTTAAGATTTTTTTTAAAGTACTTTGACAATATATGGTGCGTAATAAAAACTATAAATCGGACGTTTTAGCCGTCTCCATTTTATTCAACCTCTACGAAAATAAAGCAAATGTAAACAAGGCCTAATGCGTCGAGAGAATTAACAGACCCATTGCCAGCCAAAACCCACGGAAACTACAGCAACACACCGTCCAAAGCGCCAGGCCCGCCGTCCAGCGACCGGGCGACTAACGGTCGTCTTCGGGCGGCGGCGTGAAGAACCGTCATTGCGGCGTGTCCCGCGCTGCGCTCCATCGGTCGAACTCGATGCCGGAGTCGGGCGAGACGCCGGACGGCGCCGGACCGCAGCCGCAGGGCGCCGTGCCGGCCGCCACGCCGGCAGCCGGCGCCGGCTCGGCCGGCAGGCTAACACCGAGCTCCTCCAACACCTGAAATGGACAGTTACAAGCGTGTTATTAAATGCCAGGGAAACTGTTTTCCTATACGTAGTTTTCAAGAATTTGGTATCAAATATTTTTAATTTTGTAATCAAATTTTCTCAAAAAAAACCAAGTTCAGTATAAAAAAAAATGACTTGAATATTCGCAGTCAAACCTATAGACCAAATTTATGAAAAGTGTACTCTTTTTATTAAAAAAACTAAAAATGTTAAATTGTGCAAGCGAGCCAGCATACCCGATGACATTTCGGCCTAAAAGTGTCATTGACGTTTAGCTATCTCTCTCTGATCGATAGACTTTAGTGTATGACATCGTCTCAACAAACAACATACACCATCACCGATACAATTTTCGGTTCATAGTCATCAGTCTGATCTGAGCTTGTGAAAAATTAACTAACATTATTAAAGAACGGTCCCTATCATATCAACCCGCTCAAACTCAACACACCACGACACAAGGTATCCTAGTGTGGGCCCAGAAGCAATGTATTACTATGTGCCTGAATTTAAATGTTTATTGGCCGGTTTCTGAATTGAGAATTTCTATAGTCCGTTTTTTAATTCTATGCAAAAAAAATGACGCGGTGTTACCGCTATTAACTCGGTAGATTTTTTTTACCGTGACTAGAAGACTCATGTGACCAAAATCCTTATAACATCAAAGACATTAAAATTGAATTACTCGTAAGAGCAAAGTCTAAAAAAAAAACACCTGCGTAGCATACACAATTTAACTTGGAAGTAAAATGGGGTTATTTGGTTTTTACGTACTAGCAACATTCAGAAATTGACAGCCTAAGAATTGTATGGAGATGTCAACGTGACAATATATTTTTTTGCATTGAATGAAAAAACAGACTGTAACTGTTATCTCCAAGCGTTAATTAAATTACGGACATATGAAATAAGTTTTAGTTATCCTGTACGTAGTTTTACAAGAAAGAAAAGTGGTTTCAAATATTTTTTATTTTGTAATCAAATTTTCTCAATAAAAAACCTAGTTTAGTATAAAAAATATGACTTCAACATTCTCAATTTAGAATTTCACTAAGTAAAATGACTAAGTAAGGTTCTCTCACGCTCTTTTCTGAGAAATTTGACGAGAAGGCACTACAGTTACTTAAGTACATAGTTACTTAGCGAAATCCTCAATTCCGAAATCGGCTCTATATTTCCGACCGCCGGGCAGCCAAGAAGCAAGCAAGCGTCAAGCAACACGAAGCGCACACGCACACACAACAGCCACAAATAGAAACATTATCAGACCTTACTCAGGCTGGCGCTGCGGTCGTGGAGGCCCAGGTCCTGCTCGAAGCTGTGCAGTTGACGCATGAAGTGGAAGTTGGGCGCGATGTCGGTCTTCCGCGAGCGGACCAGCTCGAAGGCGTCGCGGAGGCAGAGCCGGTGACGCTGCATCAGGTAAGCCAGGGTCACGGTCACCGAGCGGGAGACGCCCGCCACGCAGTGGACCAGGACGCCGCATTGCGCCGTCATCGCCTCCTCTGGAATAGGCGAGGACAAACATTAAATTTATACACAAACACACACAAAATTCCAAAATTTCTAGGCGGGCTGGAAGAAATTTCTTTACAAATAAGTCCGCCTTTGCACGTTGTTTTTATCACAAACCTTTTATTTAAGTTATATTATGTATTTTCTTTTGTGCAATAAAGTGTAACAACAACAACAAGAATCAAGAATTTATTTCAACGTAAAGAATTTACATTCTTGCTTGTTGAATGTCAATGTACATACAGTTATGTATAATGTTAGCCGCTGCCTTGGGGCCGTCTGTAGTGGAGAAAAAGGCAGCGAAAAAAAACTCCACTCTGACCATAGAGGACATAATACTATGGAAGTAACTAAAATAAACAAGCCTAGCAGTTGCAACGTCAGTAAGTTCTCGAATTCTTTTCACGGCATATGCTGCGGAGCTTAGTCTAACAACAACAACAAAACACCGAATCGCTCGCAGCCCGGGCTGCCTGTGTGATCTTAAACGATCACTAAGGTTAAGCAACATACGGCGCGTTCAGTCCATGGATGGGTCACCGTCTATGTCTAATGCTAGTGGCATTTTTCCGAGCGGTTCCGTGCTTCGCAAGGTACGTTGAGCAGTTGGTGCCGGCTGCCGTCGATAGATGGCAGTCGTTAAGCCAAGTCAGAGGCCTTATTATATCCTTGATGTCCTTGCCTTGTTACAAATAGCACAGGGTATCCTAGTTTTGAACCAGGACTACTGATTGTGTTGTGTGGAAGTTATTTATTTCACCATCAACCCATTATGTCCCCACCGAGGGGCACGGGTCTCTCCCCTGAGGAGAGTTTAGGCCGTAGTCCACCATGGGGGCCTAATGCGGATGGTATTGGTTATTTATTTATGTACACGTATTTATAAGAAAACATAAATAAATACATAAGCTCACGCCTGTATCCCAGACGGGCAAGCAGAGACCAGGAACTGCGACTTGCCACGATCCTGACAAATCACTTTCTTCACCGCACTTTCGCTTCATCGACATTCATTAATCGAATATTTTATAAAAACAAACGTTATTTCGCCAAATTTTTTTTTTTCACTTAGAACTATGAGAAATAGATAACAACCTATTCTCAAACCTACCCAATATACATGTAAAGTTTCATGAAAATCGGTGAAGCCGTTTCGGAGGAGTATGCGCACTAACAACGTGACATTAGAATTTTATATAATTAGAGAGAAGAGACGAGATAAGAAATAAGAATGAGATAGATAAGAAGATAATACTCTTCTCAATAAAAAGGTAACAGTCACAAGTTGTCAAACTATGGTCGTTATTAATCAATCAACACTGGTGGAAAGTGCACGGCTCAGGTTCAGGCTCCAGTGGCCAGCTATGGAGACTTAATGTATCGTATAGAATCAGGCGTTACTTTGCGGAAACCCATAATAGCATTAAAATGTGAAAATTACTTTGCTAAATTCCGCCAAAATCCCACAAGCACCATGCTGTTAGTTAATGTATAAATAGAAAATGCATGCATTTTCTCACACAAGTATTAGTGTCGCTGGTGGTGCGTTCGTGTCTTCGCTTCTGCTTGAAAAAATTGGAGGGAGGGCGGTGCATTAACTAGCCGCATGGTGCTTGTGGGATTTTGGCGGAATTCAGCAAAGTAATTTTCACACTTTAACGCATTTTAATGACCTTAATGTAACTGAAAAAAAAAAAAACTCAAGCACGTTATCCCCGAGGGGGTAGGCAGAGGCACCAATCACTAGAACTGGGCCCACGTTTTGCCGAGCTTATGAGGTCCTAAACGTGACAAGGTAACTGACTGGTGCTTAAGTGACTCACCGATGAACCGGATGGCCTGCGGGAAGTGAACCGCCAGGTTCTGGCTCCAGTGGTCGGCGATGGGGATCTTGAGGTAGCTGATGCCGCCGCCGGCCGTCTCGAACGTGTTCGGCAGATCCGGCGTCACGTTCAGCACATACTGGAAACGGAGAGACAGGGTTACAAGTTAATCGACGCCGATTAACGGGCGTTTCCGGCACGTGTTACTACCGGTCGTACTCGGCGACGCGAATCGCGCGTTTTAACGTCAAAAGTCGAGTTAAGTATCAAATTATGACATCATGGCCTCGTACTTCTTATAATGCTGGATGCGCAGCTGTTTTCGGAATTCGGTATTTGACACTATCAAAAATAAATTATTTGATATGCTCGATTAAAACAAAAACTACAAAATGTTTCGCAAAATGTATGTCTTTTAATCATTTACTAGTTATTTCAATTTTTAAATACATGAAACATAAAAAGAGTGCTCTGAAATGTGACGTCACAAGCAAGTATTTTCATACAAAATTCCGTTTTGAAAGTAACTCATTTGACATCCTGTCAAATACCCAATTTGGTATTTCCGGTTAATCCGGTACCCAATTGGGTATTTGACAAAATGTCAAATGAGTTACTTTTACGTATTGTGCATTTGACGAATCTAGCTATCAAACGTACTGGGGACGAGGAAGTAGCTAAGTAGGTACATAGTAATGTTTAGAAGTTAAAAGACGTTGAATTAATACCCTTCTCATGTATTCGCAGCTGGTTTCTGGAATTCAGAAATTCACCATCACTAATTCATACTAGCCCTTTGGCTCAACTGTTAGCCGTCAGGCGCACCAAGGGACAAGGGACTCTAGAACGACGGTCAATGAAAATAAGGTTTAATTTCGCTTCCAAGTACCCGCTACCAATATTGGTAGCCCCGAGCCGAAGAGCTAGACAAGTTATCAGTGTACGATCAAGTCGACACTACAAAGATAGCCTAGGTTTATTTATAAGATACACAATCCATGAAATTCTGAGGCTGAGGCCTTTTTCGGCCCCCAGTGATTTAACCCGCCACCCCTGTTTTGTTGTTAAACCCTTAACGAGGCAGTCAAACATATTCCTTTACAATAATTGAACGTACTTTAGCAAAAAGGTTACTGCCCACACAAAGTCAGTTTTGAGATAATTGAGTTTTTAGGTTTAAGCTGATTTACGCACTCCATACATCATGTGGGTCGTCTACCATGTGCCATAACTTTGCACATACTCATCGGATTGCTACGAAAGTTTTTGATTCTTAAAATATAGACCATAGTGATCATTTTGGTACCTGTATTTAACTCAAAAATGATCAAGTTGTGGGTTGGAACCTTTTTGCCAAACTACGTCCAATTAGTAATGTTAGAATGTGCGAGCGTGATCATACCAGCGGTAACAGCAACCTTAAGATACTGTTATAAACCATGTAAGTTGTGTTTTTATTACATTAAGATAAAACAAATGAGATCATTAATTAGCAATATTGTTTATTGATTGAATGGATGAAATGCGACTTGATATGACAGCTTATCGGGTCTTTCGAATAAAGCTTGTTTGTTCATCAACATAGTACTATAATATAGCGCTTGTATGAATGTGACCTCTTTATTATTATTATTATTATTAATTCTTTATTGCACAAACAATAAACTTTAAATGGCTTAGTGTCAATATAAAGAATAGTTACCCTCAGCGTAGAGCTTAGGTTCCCAAAGTGGTCCAGGTGGACCCCCAGGGGTCCAGAGGAAACCACACGAGGGTCCACGTAGACGCGAAAAGGAAACAGAGGTTCACAAGTTGTAAGAACCGCACCACGAGAGGTTCTTCCAACTGACCTATCGTCTGTCTGTGCTACCGCGGACCGAGACCCTTCCCACGGTGTGTCGTCCGAACTGGTCCGCGTCCGTCTACGATATCGCGGACCGTGGGAAACCAGCTTTAGATTTTAAAAACGGATGTTTTATCTTTATTTTATTTTTCTTGTTTTATTGAGTTTTGTGTATTTTGTTCATTACGTACCTACTTGTGTCTACATTGTATTTCTGTGACAATTCTAATATAAGTCTTCTTTCTTTCTTTCCTTCAATCCGCGGCGTTCACGCGTGGTGTTTAAAGATCACACTCTCTCTCTAAGATAAGTACATCATCAACCCATTATGTCCCCATAGGCCATACTCCACCACGGGGGCCTAATCCGGATTGGTGGATTCTCTAAGATAAGGCCTGTACTCTATAATGTATATAGGCTATTTACAAGATACATAAGACGCGATGTTGTTTCACATCACCACCTAACAGTACCTTGATATTGTGCCGGGCGAGCGCGGCGCAGTCCTCGCTGTTCCCGGAGTTGCCGAGGAACAGGTTGGGCAGGATCTCGACGGGGAAGTCCTGGGGCGCCACGTGCGTGTCCTCGCACTCGGAGGAGGAGCCCGAGGAGATGGCCTCGTCGCAGCCCGAGCCTGAGATGCGGAGGGACCTGCGGAGGGGAGGGAAACGTTAGCTCCGGTACGTACCACACAACACTCTGCAGACTCCTGTAGTAGTAGGAGTAGAAGGATACCGATCCTTACATATACCGATCTGTGGGCTCATTATTTAATTTTCGCAACGGATATTCATACGTCTTAAAAAGTCATGTATACCACTACTGTATAGCACTATCTTCTTTTAAGACCCTATGTTAGAGCGACAGTACTCCGTACGACGTCGGTTTTTGTGTTGACGTGACTTTTTCAGACGTATTAATATCCGTTGCGAAAATTACATAAAGAGCCCACTGGGCCCAGATTCTGCTAATGCATAGTAGTACAATGACAGTTGTATGGCTGCGTCGATTTGATTTCATTGCCGCTTCAAACAGCGCGCGCACGCGTATCGTAATTCTACGCGTCAATGAAATTAAAAAAACATGTCACGTGACCCGACTATGCAACTGTTTTTGAACTAAAACTTTCGTAAGCACTACACATTGTAAACTTTTAAACCTTTTAAGCTCTGCGAATCGGAACGAAACCTGGTCGGACTCGTCCAATAAAAACACCCGTAAGTAGATGAAGTAGATCCGGAATAAAAGTTTACAATATGTAACTGTCATTGAACTATAATGCAATAACAGAATCGAGGCTCTGCGATTATGCGCATATTACGCATAATCGCCCCCATATTACGCGCAGCAAATCCTAAAAGAATTGAATCTTCCAACTGACGAATTCCATACTAATAACAGACGGCTAAAACAAACAGGATTGGCGCATAATGAGGCGTCAATAGCGGTGGTAGCGGAGCGGTAGGACGCCGGCTTCTCATTCGAAAGGTAGTGGGTTCGAACCGCGGCATGTACCAATGAATTTATTTTCTTAGTTACGTACATTTGTAAAGTTATAGTATCAATACCACTCTCCAAATTGAAGGTAAATATCGTAAATAAACCTGAATGTCTAAGGTCTAAGGCCACGCGTGGTAATTGGGTATTTGACAGGATGTCAAATGAGTTACTTTTAAAACGGAATTTTGTATGAAAATACTTGCTTGTGACGTCACATTTCAGGGCACTCTTTTTATGTTTCATCTATTTAAAAATCGTAATAACTAGTAAATGATTAAAAGAAATACATTTTCCGAATCATTTTGTAATTTTTGTTTTAATCGAGCATCTCAAATAATTTATTCTTGATAGTATCAAATACCGTATTAAGCCCATAATACTTGATAGAAAGCCTGTGATCCAGTAAGGTGTGTACATGTACAAAGGCAGGCATATAGGCTGCATTATTAATGTGGCCTCATATGAAAATTCCCTTGATGTTAGTAAACAGAGCACGAAAATCGGTAAAATGGAATAATTTAATCTTCGGGTCGTAGAAATGTGAAAGCGTAAATACGCCATAATTATTTTAAAAGTTTATTTTTCGAGGCAATTTCGTTATTACATAGGTAATTCCAGATACCTATATGTGAATCGCTCGTAGCCTGGGCTGCCTGAGTGATCTTAAACGATCACTAAGGTTAAGCAACATACGGCGCGTTCAGTCCATGGATGGGTCACCGTCTATGACTAGATTTAGATTTATTTATTGAGATTCTTTGTTGTATAAAAGATGTTACTTAAGAAAACTAGAACTAAACAAGGACCCTGCAAGGGCGCCGCTAAAATTAAGTTATATTTATAACTAAATTAAACTAACTTAAACTAACGCTAGTGGTATTTTTCCGAGCGGTTCCGTGCTTCGCAAGGCACGTTAAGCAGTTGGTGCCGGCTGCCGTCGATAGATGGCAGTCGTGGCTTGAAAACTTCTGACAGTAAGACCAGCCTTACAAGCCTCCACCAATCCGGACTTGGCCCCCGTGGTGGAGTATGGCCTATGCCTTCCTCAGGGAAGAGACCCGTGCCCCTCGGTGGGGACATAATGGGTTGATGATGTATATGTGATATAATTGCTTCTTGTGGGAAAACCTATTGAAATCAGATGATGAGCGAAGAAGTTGATGTCTGCTTTGTTATTAGATGATCCTACAATTTACCTACTATTAATTATTTTGCATTAAGTTTCAAGTTTGAAGCTATTTGAACAAATATTTTAAATAATACTATTATCATTATATATTAGTTACTTTATTTCAGCGTTGGTCCCATCATCATCATCATCATCATCAGGCTATATTAGTCGCGTTGGTCCCACAAACAAAAAATAGCAAGAGATTTATTGTTTAGTCACGATGAAAATTAATATCCACGTTTCACCCCAAGCAATGAACTGCCAATAACATGGCTGTGAAAATACAATACAGAAAAAAACGTTGATCGGTCCAATGCCCCATATAAAGGACGCCTCATCGGCGGAGTGATACTATAGTACCTATAAAATCTCGCTGGTGGATAATTCAATAACTTTATTCAATGTGAGATGATTGTAGAGAGTCTAGTGGCCACTCAGACAGTGGATTTGTCTCTGGAGACAGTAGATTTGTTACTCTCAGCTTAGCATGTCGTCGATATTAACATGCGTGCCCTGTAATCAGTTAAGTTACAGACGATTTTGCAATGAAAACATAAAGACTGTAGACTTATGTAGGAAGGTAAGCCGCGGGATGCTAGATTTCATCATTTATTTTAACTAAAAATCCGTAATAATTTCAAAATCGATGTATAAAAAAAAAGATGCCAGCGCATCGGTAGGACGGATTATAGGTTTTCTATTTTGATTTCGGTGTGTGCCAATAATGCAGTTTTCTGAGTAACGTACATTATGAAATTATAGTAGCAACAACAATAGCTGAGGGCGAAGAAAAGTGTTTGAGGTGTTCGCATAGCTGAACGCTGTGCACCCACCGCAAGAGATCTGTGCCCTACACTTAGATATATAATATAGATACGGCCGATTCCTGAATTCAGAATTCCACTAATTAAGTAACGTTTTGTCACGCTCTTTTCTGAGATAGGCGAGAGAGCATTACAGTTAAGTTACTTAGCTAAATTCTCAATCCAGAAACCGGCTTATAGGCTGCTTACTGCCGGTTTCTCAAACGCTAGCAGTCTGTTAATCTATTGTTAACAGCTGTCAGTTATCAAAAGTGCATACAAAAAAAACAACTGACAGCTGCTCTGTCAACAGTAGATTAACATACTGTTAGCGTTCGAGCAACCGGGGCTCGGTGTACCTGGAACGAAACCGGAACCTCTCAAACGGCAACCTATACCCCCCCGATGCGCCACCACCGCATTTCAATAAGCACCCGTCAATTACAACCTTATGTAACGAAACGGGCGCGCGTGTGCCGGCACATCGATCCGGGGGCGGCCGGGGGTGGTAGGGGGCGGTCGGGGTCCCCATTCACCCCCTCGCTCAATGGCCGCCCACGCTGGGGCCGCCCACGCGCCTCGGAGCGCCCCCATTCAGTTTTGAAGGCAATAAAATCGCGCGCGTGGGTGCTGAGCTTGATTCCTCGCCCACGCCGTCTGTGAGCGGACGCTGTTGACGATCGAACTGGCCAAATTGTGATGGGATTCCCCGAAATTGTTTATGATTTGCACCGTAGAATGGTATAATGACAATTTATATTTTTTTTATCTATTTATGTATTAGAGTCGGGAGTCTGAGATGCGCTTCTCGACCAATGAGAGGTACCGCAGCACACGCCAATCTAGTCTCTTTATAAGCAAAGCCATCCATCAAAAGGACATTAGGTACATCAATGTACAGTCGCGGGCAATAAAAGTTTAATCCTGACAGCCCTCCCCTATATGTCCAGCAGTGGTCTAATATAGCCTGATGATATTGATGATGATGATGATGAATCCTGACAGATCACATTCGCTTTATAGACATTCATTAGTCGTTGCATGCACGGACGCCGATTTCGGCGATGTTTTATTTTGCCCTTTTATTTCTGGGATCGTCCCTCACCGGTCCTTCACGGTCTTAGCTGAGAATAATTATCACGAAATTTGGGAAATAGTTAGCGTTGTTATACCTCGGAAAGTCAGCATACACCAGACTACGATTTTGTTTGAGATCCCGATGCTATGAATACGTAATGTATTCATAATTAGATTGTTAATACGTTGGAATTTCAAATTGCTGTTCTAAAAATAAAGCTTGAAAATTTTGATAAGGTTCCTTGGGTAGAAATGTTTTATGTAAAAATATAATGTAAAAGTCCGACCTTTGAATATCAAAATCTCCTCAGTCGCACAAATGTTTGTAATCATGCAAGAAGAAGAATACGTGGGTATAAGAAAAGGACTGCATAACAATTTAGTTACACATTTAATCGATTGTTTATTAGGTAAACTATTAAATTATTATTATTATTATTATTATTTAATAACTATTTGCCTCTATCCTAAACAAAGACATTTGCATACAGGCATATACATTGCTTCTAGCCCCACACTAGGATACCCTGTATCGTGGGAACCAGAAACAGCGACGTCACAAACCCCGGGTTCGAATCCCGGATGGGGACAAAAAAAAACCCGGTCTTGGATGTTTACATGTTTGTGACGTCGCTTTTTCTGGTTCCCACGACCCAGGGTATCCTAGTGTGGGGTCAGAAGCAATGTATGTGCCTGTATGTAAATGTTAATGTGTTATGAAACATCCAAGACCAGGGATTTATTTACCCCAGCCGGGATTCGAAACCGGGACCTCTCGGATAGGCAGATGCGCTAACCGCTGCGCCACAGAGGTCTTCATATCATCATCATCAACCCATTACGTCCCTACCGAGGGGCACGGGTCTCTTCCCTGAGGCAGGTATACGCCATACTCTACCACGGGAGCCAAGTCTGGATTGGTGGAGGTCGTCATTTGGATGGGATTATTGTAAAAACGTGAAGCAAATAGTATAAGAAAATTTTCCGAATTGGGTCGAAGCTGAACCTTATCATTATCATGCTTCGACCCAATCCGCGTATTTATGTTGTTTTAATTTGAAAATGCATTGAGGCAAATCTAATGGAAATCAATTAACCCTATTCATTCATAGGGCGATAAATATGACCACATCATGATTCGTCGAACCCAGTGACGTAAGTCAATTAGTTTAAAATAGTCACCAATTGGTCATATACCTACGTGTTGGCGAAAGAGGTGCATTTTTAGCTCTATTCTTAAATATGGTTCTTTCTGCTGGTGTGTACATTGTGCATTGCCTTTGTTTTCTAAGTTCTTTTCTATTCTTACATACCAATATCACTCGCTAACTGTAAAGGAAAACCCAAATGTGACAAACCCCACCAACCACAGATAAATACGAGTAGGGGTGCTTCAGTGGGATGAAGAGAAGTGGAAAAGAAGTGGTTTATATAATAATAAGGCTGTAACCCTTTTACAATACTTTAGTGTTTAGGCTAAACTAAATTATCATAAGACGCGTAGCATTAACCGGTTCTGCCTAGGATAAACTAGTTTGATCTGGACACGTAGGCTCACTTAATCGCCAGTTTAACAAAATGAACACGTTGGATTATTAAAGGAGGTATCGTACACATAACTACGAAGATTTTAGATATGCAATAGAAATCCTTTACTGGAAATACTTTAATATTTTAATGTCTTATCTTAGTGTAATATCTTGTGAATCTTGTAGTTAAACAACATTAAAATACGAAGATCAATTCGAGATAACTTTGCACATAATACAATCACTTGTCTTAGTTCCAAACTAAGATATCCCAGAGCGATGATTTCACAAAAACGAATATTAAAGGTCTCTTAAGTCTGTTCTCGTTTTGTTAACACTTAGAAAAACAACATTTCTGTAAAGCACTCCTCAGAGGCAATTTATTTAATCTGTGGTTACATATTTCCCTTTTTAAATCTCCACCACAGATTATTTAATAAAGATTAAAAAAAACTAAAAACTAGTTTTCCGTTTTACTATCTCTGACACATTACTATCGTAATAAGCGTAAGCCCTTGAGTCAACTCTGTAATATTATAAGCGTACAAACATGCCGTAGTTTATAGAACC
This sequence comes from Yponomeuta plumbellus, assembly GCA_947310845.1. NCBI lineage: Eukaryota > Metazoa > Arthropoda > Insecta > Lepidoptera > Yponomeutidae > Yponomeuta > Yponomeuta plumbellus. Next base: position 16,866,501 of record OX371196.1, read on the forward strand.
ACTAGGCACTGAGCACTACAACTACAGAGTAAAACAATGGACGCTCGACGATTTAATTCCACACAACCAGCCTCCTTAGCATGATCTCTTATCCCGCGCGCGAGAATAGTCAGACTCTTTCTCTACCTCTTTGTCTACTCGAGGTTAGGTAATCTTGTCTTGATACAGGATAGAAATGTGTCGTAGTATGAAATTTGGAAGCAGGATGAGGCAAAAATTAGCAGTCAATCTGATAAGAACAGACTTCTAGCGGCGCGGCGAAACTGCGAGTAGGCAGCTGAATCCGTCCAAATGAAGACCTGGCAAGGCTAGCATGCCGTCGTTACCCGGAGTCTACAGCGAATAATCTTTAAATCCAACACTCGCTACTAGACAGATTGATAGAGAACTCAGAAGTAGACGCAGAGAGAACTGCAGACGGCGGTCTCATCCCTAAAAGCTTTGGTATATTTTTTAATCACTTCCAGCCGACCTTCAGCACATCCACCTTAACACGAATCACTTTGTAACTAAAAAGGTTGATTTGATGTCAATTATTCGCCAATACTCTCTACGATCTACATTTCGTGACAGAACGCTCAACGCAGTTTGCAGTGAGGTAAGAGTTGAAGACAGTGAATGAATGCAACGGACGAAATAAGCAGGAAACCGGGGAACCTCGGAGTTATCCTGCTTTTCGTCCCACATACCTATGTAACCATAGAATATTTCAGAGTGACAGACACGAGTACAGTGATTCGATAAACTGGTAGACTCATCTATCTGCGCTTGATTGCCAATCCGTGGCGGGGACGCCTGGAGAAGGCTGGAGATTAGGACCGTAATCTTTCACTCTCTAAAGGATGGCCTGTTGGGTCGTATTAGTGTACTACAATGTTATTGAATTAACGCAAAACCTCTAACCTTTTAACCAGTATAGATAATAACATTCCCAACAAGAGACGGTGTTTAATAATATTGATAATGTTGTGCGTTATATCAAAGGCACTAATTTGAATCGGCTGCGGCTCCTAAGACCACAGCCTCGCGTTCACTCCACCTAGTATAAGGTGGTCAGAGCCATAAAGAATGAACTGTGCTGTGGCCTGTTACATCGTCCCGTAGAGCTTTATTTATGCTGTTGCCAGTGTATCGGGTGTGAGCTAGGCCAGCCGCCATTGTTTGCGCCGTCACGGCCCGCCAGCTCGCTGTCGATCGACGCCGCGATAACGCCACTCAGCCACTGACATCCCACTTACAAAAACCCACTTCATTCAGATCAATTCTGCCTACTCCGTGTTATGTTACAGAAGTTATTTTAACTTTTATATGTTGTGGTATGCAGAGATTTTTTTATTATTATATTATAAAAATTAATTATATTAAAGAATTTTCTACTAAATATTTGTAACTGAGATCCTATTCATAACTGTAACTTTACCTATTGTAATAAAATTAAATAAAACCCCGCTTTTTCTTAATTTTTGAAAAGTGTCTTGTGCAGAAAACTTTTTTTACTTTAGTTTGGATAGATACAGTATATTAACTTTTGGGAACCGACTTGTTTTGGGTGCTCTAATAATTTCAAAACGGAAAGTCCATAAATCTTTGATAATGCGGATATAGAACTGCAATGATGCACTTCAACATGAATTGCTGTTCTTTAGAAATCACGTCTATAATTAATCTACATAATACCAACTCGAGTACCTCTCGATATATCGGTCAATTCAATTGCAAAAGATTGAGCAGACCGCTCTGTTACTCAATACTACCTACACTTTGCTACTAGTAATTTATCGAATGCAGGGTTGAATCCAGAACCAGCGAGGTGGCCTGTCAATTAAAATCTATAAAGGCATTTAGCACTACAATGGTACCAGAATAAACTAGATTCCAATGTACTTTCAACTAAGATTGACGTGTATTTGGTTCGGTTAATTTCAGGCAAACGCGTTATAAACTTCGACTGCTCCGTTGATCTGGGGGTAACACGCTTGGCTATCATAACATGGATTCGATTTCCACTAAACGCCGTACTTGATTTGTAGAGATGGCCTCGCTCTGGCTATAATTTCATGTATGTGATCTTTTTGACTGGTTACCAAAGCACAGGGTGCCCATTGCCTAAGTTTGGGATGAGGAAAAATGATTATGTTGTGTTGAAGTTGTCATTATTATTACAAAATCATCATCATCATTATGTCCCCGCCGAGGGGCATATCCTTAAGGATCCCTAAGGATTGTATAGTATATGTCATACTCCACCAGGGGGGTCAAGTCCGGATTGGTGGAGGCTAAATGGAAATTACAGCGGATAAACTCTATTGGCAAAGAGATACGAGAACATGCGATGATAAAAATATACTCTCCATTCATCGATGGTTGCATGATTGCGGCCTGCCCACACGACATTCATTGTACAAATTAGATTATTATCACGGTCTGCTGGTGCAAGCCCGTACGCCACGTGTTTCTAATAATATAATTCAATACAAAGTTAGTTCAATAATGATCAATCTTCTCTGCCATCGCAGCTGTTAGTATTTGTTTGTACAATGGTTTTTTTTATTAAATTAAATAGCTGCACTATTGTTCGTATACATTATGAGAGCAGATAGTTAGAGGACATGGTATTGTAAAGGTGGTAATTAAGTAATGGAATCTCTGTAGCAGTCGGTAATGCAAAGGGAATTTGCTTTGTGTTACTTGTTGGTAGTCAAACAATAGTAAGTTCAGGTATCTTGCAACAGTCCGTACTTCTAAAGAGGCTTTTCGCATAGCAACATATTTTCTGCCACCTTGGTTAAGACATTCCACGGACAGTAAAAGGCTATCACCGAAGAAGTCTCCATCAAGAAACGCCTTTTGATGTTGGAACAAGACATTCCATGTACAATAAAAAGGCTATCGAAAAAGTCTCCATCAAGAAACGCCTATTACGTTTTGGAAAGTATTTGTTCTTAGCTTCTTGAGACATGTGTTCTCCAGATTTTAGAAGCTGATGTGGTGATCATGATCATGGTGAGGTGATCATGGTGAGCACGGTGGGTGGAGTTCAAGAGGAAGCCAGAAGCCAGGGGAAGCACACCAACAAGATCATAGAAGCGAAAGCCGTTGGCAGCATGCACTAAGTAGGCTCCACGGCAGAAAAACCATTCGCTGTGGTAACGAGCGATCTACGACCGCAATTTTCAGACTTGGGAGACCGAAGCAGAATCAAAGTGCTAATGGTTTAACTTCAACTGTTTCAAGTTCAACTGATGGTTAATGATTAATGTGATTTTCTGTCACCTGTTGTCATTCAACAGAATGTATTTTTATTACGTTGAAATAAATTAAGTACTGGTATCTCAATGTTTTTGTGCAGACTCTACCCACAAGCTCGCGAACTTAATCAGCTAGATGAGCTTCGCAAAAGGCCATGTCCAATTGCAATCAGCTAAAGTTACAGAGTAATCCGCCCTCGACGGACAGGTACCTACGCGTTCCTAAAAATGTGCCTAGTTACTCAACTGTACCGCTGCCCAGCAATAGTCGGTAGTGGGATGTGCGTAGGCTTTAGGAGACTACTTGGAGTTGGCAGTGCTACTCATTTTTTATATATGTTTTTTATAATTCATTTTTAAAGTATTGACCATTCTAAGAAATTAATTTCGGTATATTTGAGTTTTATTTACTTTGCCTATTTGTAATATTTTTCTTAAAAATTTTAGACGCCTGTGACGTCATCAGAGGATGATTACATAACTGTCTACATACCTAAAAATGCATTAGCACAGGCTGCACAAGTAAGCTGCACTATGTAAACTGCCTAATTGGCGCTTTAATTAAAATTGCTACTACACTCAATATCGATCTTATTCCTGAACCGTCTAGAGTAGAGCAGCCTCGAGGCATGTAGGCGAGGGCCGCCCACGCTGCGCCCGCCCTGCGACTACAATCAGCCGAGTTGCTGACATGTGACAGCCAGTGGGTGATCACTAGCATATACAGACACCTACCCAAAACCCCTCCCTATAGTCACCCAGTCGCTCATAACAAAGTTAGACGGCAAAGTATACAAATCGAACTGGATAACGCTACGGTCATGTTGACATCGCAGACTCGTCTTAAGTTCACCGTTAGTATTCATGTAAGCTTGCTATGCGGAAGGATTCCCAGTTTTTTAACTCTAGAGCGAACGGAATGGATAGAAGCAAAGACTACTCTGTCAATGGACTTGTCACTTACGGTCTTGCGTTACTTTTTTTTGACAAAATTAAGACGTACAGTGATACTTTTGGTGATAGGCTTATCGCTTATTATTGCCTATAATATGGTACATTTTCCTAAACGTTTATTAAGTTTAGGAAGTAGGAACATATTTTTTTGAGCTACATGAAGTACACAGTACAGACTAGTTGTATGGTATTTTTATATTTTTATCATAATTTCAGATTTTTATTTAAACAAACTTCAAACACAATGTAAATTCTTTACGTTGAAATAATAAAAAAAAAACAGCGGCGATGGAGAATGGAGATCAATGTGAACAAAAACATCGCGTATAGGTAAGTACATGATGTCGCTCATTCATGTTTCCTCGGGTGACGTCAGTGAGCATACAAATTACGAGTCATCGTTTGCTATAGTACAATCAAGCATGAGCAATAAGACAAGAAAAGTATAGGTTGTGATATGACTTCATATAAGTAGGTACGTATTACATTGACATTCACCAAACACTATGTAAATTCTTTAACTTGAAATATTTTTATTTTATTTCTGACCCCCGGTTTCTGGTACGCTAACAGCCTGTTATCTATGGTTATCAGCTGTCAGCCTATTTTTGGGTGTACTTTCGCCGCCTAACAGCTGCCCTCATAAGGAGGAACGCAGTAATCGTAAAAACGTAGTTTTGAGTAGTTGGCTATTTATTTCTTAGGATTAGAAGGATTTCATACATACTGCATATTTTCTTACTGAAATTTCAGGTTTCTAGTAGACCTACAGCCACCAATATTTTTTCACCACCAGGGAGCCCAATTTTGCATCCAAAGTAAAAACGCAGTAATGGCTATTACTGCGTTCTTCCTTACGAGAGCAGAGCTGTTAACCTCCTCAGTCCCGACCTTGAAAATGACAATAGCTTTCTATTGTTATTTTGTCCATACAGGACTGAGGAGGTTAACAGTAAATTAACAGCGTCTTAACCGCGGTTTCTCGAACGTTTGTTAATCTATCGTTAACAGCGGTGCTTTGGCAAAAGTGCAGCCAAAAAAACTACTGACAGCTGTTTACAGTAGATTAACAGACTGTTAGCATACGAGAAACCGAGGGTAAGTTAGGCATCGGGTCGCGTCCATTTCGGTACTCAAAATACAACTCTCCTTTATTAAACTTACGAATTTTAAAGCGTCGAGCGGCAATAGTTTGAAACTTCCTCATTCGACGCAAGTGGAAGTTAAAAATAAAGAGAAAAGAGCTGAATTTAGATTTCAGACTCACCAATTATATTGTAAATAATATGCTGTACTCACTGACCGTCTGACGAAGACTCAGAGAATCAGAACCTGTCTGAGGAATCGCTCGTAGCCCGGCTGCCTGAGTGATCTTAAACGATCACGAATGTTAAGCAACATAGGGCGTGTTCAGTGCATGGATGGGTAACCGTCTATGACTAACGCTAGTGGCATTTTTCCGAGCGGTTCCGTGCTTCGCAAGGCACGTTAAGCAAGACAGTTGGTGCCGGCTGCCGTCGATAGGGCGGCTTGAAAACTTCTGACAGTAAGCCCTGCCACTAGTCTTACAAGCCTCCTCTAATCTAGACTAGGCCCCCGTTGTGGCCTATACCTTCCTCAGGGAAGAGACCTGTGCCCCTCGGTGGGGACATAATGGGTTGATGATGATGATGTTGATGACTCACTGACCATAATAGTACTACTATGTACTAATCCAGTCCATCCAAAGGTTCACCACTTTTAGGGTTAAGGCTTCCATCTGTACCTAGGTTAATTTACAGGCAAACAAGACACAGGTTAAGAAATATCACTAACTATTATACGTATATCAGCGATTACACTACAAAATATTAGATTGAAATAGCCTCATTCATCTTGAACGGGAGGTGGGTCATCCCATTCGAGCTTCAGATGGCAACACGGACGTGGGGTCTGTCTGCCATTGCACCCAGCGCTCGGGTGTCTTCAATTAATGGCGTCCATTACAGTCTCTATGCGCGGGTACTGTGAGCCACTTGATCAAATACCTTACCTTATCTTCCCTTCCGTTACCAAATTAGAGCCTTTGCTACTAGCTTATAGGGATGGTTAGGATTTGTTATTCACAATGTCAGGTACTTCAAATCTTCTTCGTTATTGTCAAATCTCACGTGTAATTCCTGGTGTACATACAATAAAGAATATTCTATCTATCTATTTACTTCACACATCTATCAAACTGGTAGAATCCCTACGAGGTAACGCTTTATTCTAGGGAATGCAATGCAATTGATGCGTTTCTTTCCATCAATACCTGATTGTGATGTGTTTGACAATGAATGTGCACTTATACGTGATGTCTGCGCTTTTAAACGAAAAAGGGTGGAGATGCAATGTTTATGTCAAGAATAAATAGGTTTTTTTAGTATATAGGTATATTTTTAGGTCTATATCGTTTCACTTTCAATGGAGCAAGTCGTAATAACGGTTGGTCAGTAAACCATCGGGTGGGTCGTAGTACAAGGAAAAGTAAAAGGCAAAAGGAGATCGTGGTAGAGTCTCAATGCATGCATTGATGGATGGTCCACCTCGAAATATAAGTAAAGAAATAAATCTCAATTGAACGAACACCTAATTAAATCTTGTTACAATTAAAATTAGAGTTACACACTCGGTGCGAGCTTCTGATACCTGTGCTGGCATAAATATTGCGTTATAGGTATGAGTGCCCTCCAATTAACGTGTTAGCAATTTAAAATAGAATATTATAGCGAAAACTATACTGAATTTTGTGGCCTCGATTTTCATCAGAAAATCAGAATCTTTACAGGTCCTATATAAAGAAGCATACTCAGAAGTTAGTATGAGTTCAGGTAAATAAACGTATAGGTATAGTAGCAGCAACAGGGTGACCTAACAAGCCCGTAGCCGACTGTACTGCACCGCTGTGAGCGCATGAGTGCGGATTGACAGAGAGAGAGGGCAAATTGAGTAACGTATAATGCACGACAAACAACTTGAACAAACCACCGTGGACGTATTTCGAATGTAACTGGCAGGGGCCGCGGGATGTGACTTGGAATTCTTTGGACATTATTGGCTAGTAAAATTAACTACTAATGTAAATAATAATGAAAAAACCTGACAAGAGCACTGAGTTTTCCGTACAATTTTTTTCCGAATTTTTCCCGAACTTCAAACACTACTTTTCGTACGATTTAAACACATATTATTAATAGTTTTCAGATTTTTCCCTGCATTTCTAGTCTAAGACAATATTACCAAATAGTTTTAATATTTTATTTTTGATTCCTTAGAGTGCTATTGGAGTGGAGTAGAAATTCACATGTTTTGCGGTACGGCGGCTCTTTTTTTTACGTTATTTTAGAAGTTTGATTATTTCACAGCTTCAATGGACCGTAGACTTAAGTTTATGGTTTTAATTTCAACTTAGTATCTCTTTTTCTTCTTCTTCATTCCCGAGGTGACCCTCGGGTCTTGACGGACGGAAGGGTTCCGTTACCTTTTACCTTTTGATTTACCGCACCCCAAAAATGGCAAATAAGAAAGAAATGCAGGTCCATCGCAAACCCATCCCGACTGCGCGGGCTTTTGTTCTAGTTTTCTGTCGAGAATGATACGTGCGTGCGAATGGAGCAAGGCCGGAAACCATGACACAGTCGCTAGTCGGCGCGAACGCCGTTAATGGAACATCTAGGTACCTACCATGAAATGGTCAGTATTGGCCAACAGCCTGTGGCAGTCGAGTCGAGCCAATTCTCGAGAATGTTGAGTTTATTATCTTACATATTACACAGTGCTTAGAAAAGGTCCTGCAGATCTTTAAAGGGTATCATCATCATCATCGGCCTATGCTTATCCACTGTTGGAGATAGGCCTCTGCCATTCCACGCCACGGAGGACGGTCCTCGGCTATTCTCATCCAGTTCTTGCCAGCTGCCTTGCGAAGATCATCGCTCCACCGAGTCTGAGGACGACCAACACTACGTTTACCGATCCGCCGTCTCCACACAAGAACTCGTCTACCCCATCGGTTATCAGTTTATTCGGGTATTATTTATAAGGGGTTTATTCTACTCATAAAAAACTAATTTTATTGTTATAATTTTCAAACTAAACTAGGGTTCCGTACTAGTTAGGCAATCTCGCGTCCAGTGGTAAAACAAAAGGGTAGTTTCCAGGGTCAAAATAATTAAATTCTATTTAGTCCGTATTTTAGATTACAAAAAAATATTGGACACGTATTTTTTTCTTTTTTCGATTAAACAAAAAATAACAAAGATATAGCCCATTAAAGTTACGTATGACGTCACTCCGTGCTAAAAAGTGCAGCACGGCGTGACGTCACACGTAACTTTAATGGGCTATATCTTTGTCATTTTTGGTCTAATTTACAAATAAAAAAATACGTGTCCCTTATTTTTGAATAATCTAAAAGACGGACTAATTACATTTTTTACGGCAACTAGCCCTTTATGCCCAGTTTCTGAATCGATAATTTTGCTCAGTAACTACTTAACTGTAGAGCTGTCTCGTCAACTTTCTCAGAAAAGAGCGTGACAGAACGTTACTTAAGTATTAACTTAGTGAAATTCTCAATTTAGAAACCGGGCCTATGTAAACTATTTAGTGAGTCGATTCACGCTTGGCCGATTTTTATTATTTGTCGTTAGAGTCCTAGGTACTTCCTATTTATATGTTATAAATGAGAATGTATTCTGACTTAATATTGATAAAATGACAATGATAACCGACTTTTAACCAGAGATGCCCCCGTTTATAACACAAAGTAGATGGGACAGGGTAGGGATTTACAAACACAGACTCTGCGACTACTGTTAACTAAATTTTATGTCAAGACATACACGTGAATAGTCACTAAAGAGCTCTTCAGTTGAAAATTAACGATTAAGTGAACATGTGAGCTACAAGCTAAGGCCTTGGTCAAACAGTCGACATTGCTTTAGTCGATTAATTACGTTGCCATTAATGAACAACGCAAACCGGCGGCGGAGCCCTTAAGTACAAGAGCGCGTGTGGGAGTAGTGCGCCGGCGCAGGAATGCGGCCCGACCCGCAGCCAATGACCGCGAGGGACGTGGCCAGCGAGTTGCTTTTTTCTTTTTTATTCGTCCAGCGGCATTGTGAGCTGGTCAGCAGCGCTTGTCCCTTTGAAACTTCGACAGCTGTTAAAAGGGCACCGAAGAAAAATAGCGCGAATAGTTGGTCACTTGAAGACTGTGAAGGATTTTTATGTTTTGTACATATTTTGTTCGGTATGCTACAAAAAAAAAAAACAAAACGGCATATTGAATACAAAAGGCTTGCTCATAAACTATTACATATCAAATTTTAATGCATCTAGCAGGAAATCATCTTCTACAGAATTACAGTTCTGGTCTAGCTTGAACGGTTTATGTAGAGTCAGCGCGCAAGCGCATTAGGGGGGGACCAGCGTTTAACTTTTTTATCTTGACCACGACTAGTTCCAGCCAGGATTCCTAACGAGGCGAGTTGCAACAAAAGACATTAGCTATTGTTTTTTCTGCGATAAACTCCTATTGGGATTCCGATGGGTGACATAACTGGATTCGACCGGTTGCGGCGTTTTCGTTTATTTTTAATGCTTGGGAGTTTTGCGGTGCGTGTGACTAGCATCCTTCGAGATGAAGTTAAATCCAGTTTATTTCTAAGAAGAACTTACAAGGATCGGATTTTGTGATTGAACTAATTAGTAATAGACCTGTTGTGGCTCACTCGACACTGTGATACCTTATCGCTTTATGCAGGGTGATGCGATCAGGGTTGCCAGATGGCTGGGAAATGGAAAGTCCCAGAATTTTGCGTCTGGTCACGTATCCAGTGATTAGACTCGAAATCCCAGAATACCATTTTCTTTTAAACTACAATATTATTAAACCACAGGGTCTGTTTCACAATCTGCAAATAAAGTTCCGGATAAGCTATCCGCAACCAGGGCTGCCGTTTGTTCTAAATTTGAAACCATAAACGAACACACGCAATATAGGAAAATTTATTTAAATTTAGAACAAACGGCAGCCCTTGTTGCGGATAAGTTATTTGTAATGTTTCACAATGTTCAAATAAATGAACATTGTGAAACAGGCCCTAAGTTAGGTATGCCAGGCAATAATGGCTTAAAGTAATACAATACATCGTTAATTTAGGGGTAATTAAATGAAGATGACACGTAAATTAAATTTATTTATGGATTATGCTTCTCCGCTTCATCCGACTGTAATCGGCAATGGACGTGACGCAGTGCTTTATTAAAATTCCTCGGTTTTTCTATTCCAGGCAGGGGGACGTTTTCTACACATTCTATTAATGTCATTAAATAGTAACTATGGGAACATTTTTTGTACGTCGATCACTTCGGACCGGTAAAATACCGTTCCGATCTAGCAAATTATCGGACCGTTAAAAACCGGATGCCGGAGTAGTGGACAAGCTTATTAGTATTCTTGTGTGTTTCTAAAACGGATCGGTAATTAACATTTGCCGGACCGGAGCAGTGGAGAAAGGGCCTCAGACGATTGGAATCGTGCAGGATTTCGTGCGCGTACATGGGAGCAGAGCTGCCATTTTGTCTTTTGTTGCAACAATGACCTATCGCAATCAGTACATAAATCTTTCTTTGTTTTGTTTTTTAATTGTTTGAAACACATAACTGGTTACAGACAATATTACACAAGAAAAACAAAGATACCAGATCAAGGTAGATCTAGTCCATAACCCTGAACTAATGCGCACAGCATGATTTTATAAGTTATGAAAAGGAAATGTTGATAAATGCAATAGAACTAGAATGCAGGAATAACATAAAAAAACTAAATTAAGTAAAGTTAATAATGATTATGATAATTATGATGTTTTATTTACTTGCTATTTCTAAGTAATATTTTACATCTTCGTCTTTCTTTAGCATTTATTTGTCCACTGTTGATCGTCGATATGTTTGTCTTTTATTTTTGCCATTGTTTCTTTGTACTTGTAAGGCCAATATAAAAAGTACCCGAAACCGATGTACACGCGTGCCACCACTAATGAATGTTGATGAAGCGAAAGTGATCTGTCAGGATCGTGGCAAGTGGCAATCCCTGGTCTCTGCCTACCCCTCTGGGATACAGCTATGAGTTTAAGGGTGTAACAAGGGTTAATGTTGCAAAATTGGCTAGTTTTAACTGAAATGTTAGGCAAAAGTACGCACTAAAAAATTCTGAATAAAATCTTTGGTAATAAAAGATATATCAGTGACTAATTCGTACGGAAAAAAAATTGCATTTAACCTGTCTAGATGGCAAAAAATTTTTTTTTTCCAAAAGCTTTATTTTCTACAGAATCTAATTTCGCTGGTAAACGATAGTAGCTTTTCATTTAAATCTTTCATGCAAATATCGGCCACATAAATCTCTGCAATCCTAACTGCTCATATATTTTTTAATGTTAATATTAAGCGTGATTAGTACCAAATTGTATGATTTCTTACTTAGCGCAGGGAACAATCGCCATCGAACATCCGCCATATCTCTTATCTGTGTAATCTTTGGATTATGGATTAGCCTTTAAAGTATTCGCCGAAGAAGTACAACAAACATTCAAGAGATTGCGCTAGTTTATTATTCTTTAACTCAGAGGTCAAATGCTCAAAGTCATTCGCCCTTGTTAAAGCCTTAAGTTATCTTGTTTCATGTTTTAGGTACTACTAATGAAAACGCTTATGTTGTTTTGTTTTTAAATTTGGTGTAATATTTACCCTGTAATTTTTTTTTCCTCTTTGAAGTCTACCTGTAATTGTTTTTGAGCAGTTTAATAGCGCGGAACGTAATTTTCTTTTCATGTTGAATTAAATGTTTTTTCTTAATTTGTCGATGTTCTAAACATTCAGAAACATGAAATGGCGATCGCCGCCGGCCTGACCCCAGGACCTCGTTATCGCCTGCACCGACACGTGTTAATTACATATATTACAATAAAAATGTATTAAATCACAACACCACGTCATTTTAATATGGTACCAAATAATAATTTCAATCTATCTACAATTATCTCATATCGGTACCCCCGGGAGCTAACGTCTTATCATCGATAAACCTTAGTGTTCGAAATCACATGTAATATCTTAAATCCTTAATTTAATTTTATACCTGCATTAAACAGGAAAAATTCGCTATTCCGACCGATTAGTTTTACTTATGGTATAAATAAATTTATAACTGCACAGAGATGAACATGGTTGATGTGCTTTTACTTCAGACTTTAATATAGGTGGTGTTTATCTGGGGTTGTCGTGGTTGTATACAAAACAGTAGAACACAAAAGTGTATCAAAATCCCCACACTTTAGCCGAAAATTACGAGTTCTACTTTTACTACGTGAATAAGGACAGAAAACCTCGGATTATAATTCAAAATATACAAATAATTCTCTGGATAATAGCCAAA